>CM069532.1:38525000-39785000 GCA_035773235.1 Eospalax fontanierii | reverse complement strand
TGAGCTATGGCTCCCAGAGCAGATGGGTGAGAAGAGAAATAATTTCCACCCTATAACTTATAAGAAGAGCTCAGTACCTTGCCAGTTGGCCAGGAGTTTCAGCACTCAGATACAAAACACACAGATTCTCAAAGATTGGTCCTCTATGTGGTTCTTATTTGAGTCTCTTGAAATCTCAAAAGGGCCAAAAAATTATTCATTGAATTTTTGACTAATGAAAATTGAGAGTTATGGCCAACATTCTATTGGTAATCCCCTGTTGTCCTTCTGGTCAAAACCATAGCCAATAAAAAAAATTATATCCTTTCTATCCAATATAACAACAACAACAAAAACTCAAGGCTCCTGGAGAATATTTTCCACAGTGAACAAAGCATGTTTTAGCCATTGCAGAGCACAAATGCTTTGCTATATAGACAAATGGAGCTTTTAAGAAAATAGCGAAGCAACTGTGAAGGAGCTTTAAAAGTTCATTTAGTGTGCCAGATTTGTAAAATTTATACAGGCCTACTGGCCCTCCCCAGTTTATGAACTGGAACATAAACACACAGATTATCCCTCGTGGGACAACTTAACAATTTGGTTCCATTTTATTTGATCCCATTCAACAAATACTTTTCTAATATACACTGAGTATAAAAATTTTTGTAAGATATGAAGGAAAAAATTTAAATGAGTGTGTTCCCAACAATTGAAATTTTCCTAATGAAACCAGTGAAAATGGTTATTATAACTGAAAGCACTATCCCAAAAGTACTGTGGAAAGAGGAGAGACAGAGACGAGAGAGAGAGAGAGAGAGAGAGAGAGAGAAACCTACAGCAATGTTAATTCATTTTGTAATTTCAATTTAAGCCACAAAATCTGCATCTTCCACCAAAATACTGGAAAAAAAAACCCTAAGTCCGTACAATTAGATTGCAAAGAGCTTTTTATTTTCTAGGGCCTGATTAATAGAGTGTCCATATAATTTATCATCTAAATGAGAACACTTCGAGAGTGATAAGTGGTACTAGTAATAATTATGGCAAGTCAGTAGGAATAAACTTGGACTGTCCCAGGGAAATGGGACACATGACAACTCTATTGATTACATAATTTTGGTATTATCCAAATAGTGAAAACACAGTCCTCAAATATTTTTTTTTTTTCCTTCTTCAGTACTGGAGAATTGAACCAGGGTCTTATGCATACTAGACAAGCACTCCGTCTACTGAGCCTCAGCCTTCAGTCTGGAATTTCTAAAAGAAAACCTCCTCCTGGTACATGGCTACAGAGTGACGACTTTTTCTCCCTGGTCAAGAATGCTTGCTCCTATCATGTGTGAATAGGATGCCAGGCTTTGAAATATTTTAAGTATATAACATGTTTATCATGTTTTTAAATGTATGCTATGGTTTATTTAAATGTGGAAAAAATCACCATATTGAAATATGTTATTATTTTTATTTTGTGTGTATGAGTATATTAATTTCATGAGTGTAACTGCACCCATGTCGTGCACTGCCTGTGGAGATAAGAAGAGGGTGAAGATCCCCTGGAACTGGAGCTACAGATGGTTGTTAGCTGCCACATGAGTACTGGTTTGAGAGTCCCCTGCAAGAGCATCCAGAGTTCTTAACTGCCAAACCGTCTCTCTAACCTGAAAGTCAATATATTAACAACCATAATTAGATTGGGTGGCAGTTAAATTAATCTCAAGGATTTAACAATTCTATACATCTTTACCACTCTACTGTCTATAAACAAAATCCATTTCCTATTCATTCTTTTAGTCGTTCGTTCACTCAGCAAACATTTTTGGAAAACCCCTGATCTAGATTTGACAGATGCAAAGCTCCCTACTTTCATGAAACTTACACTCTAGTGGGAAAGAGAGAGAATTCAAAAGCTAATTTAATGAACATGTGTGTAGCAGATTAGGGTCACAAGTTTATTTCAAATGTGAAGAAGTCTAACCAAAACAATATCTACTTGGTATTCTGAGACATCTTCAAGTACTCATGTTGAACAGATATCATCAAAAGCAATCATCAGCCCTGTTCAGGAAGTTACATAAAATATTGATGTCTCTAAATGATAAATAAGGAGGTGAACTGTTGAGTATGTGATGTAAGAATAAAGTACAAAGGCTCTCTACAATCACATTGCCATTGTTATAATATTCAGTTAATTGTTTTGTGAATTAATAAATACTGTTTTTTTTTTAAATTACTGAAGTATGGGGGAAAAAAACAACAAAAAATTCAACTGGAAACATCTATCAGTATTTGATGATTTTTGTCTCTGTGTAGATAAAGTGTAAGGATGGGTGAATTGAAATCATAATATTTAATAGTAAAAATCAAACTCGTAAAATGTGTCTCTGGTGAATAAGCACTCTGTGCCTCAGTTTTCTCCTTTGATAATGGAGATGCCACCTACTCACAGAACTTTGTAAGGATTAAGGACAGTAGTCCTGGGGGTGTAAAATCCCTGATAAGCAGACAGTGCTACTGATGAGTAATAAAAATGACACACTTCTGATTTCTTCTTGGTCTGAGACAAAAGCCTAGAGATCCCATGCCCCAGCCAGCACCAGCAGGGCCCCTTTTCTGACTGACTGTTCCCAACCAAAGCCAAGCCTGAACATAGCTCAGCTCAGAGCTGTGACCTATAGGTTCTCCCTTCTTTGTTTGAGTTGACCAATCCAAAATCAGTGGAGGAGGACTTGTCCCATACCAAGCCCTCCTGGGAGCTTTGGATATTTCAGTTTTCTGAGCCTCCTCTCCAGTTATGGAGAGTCTCTCTCTCTCTCTCTCTCTCTCTCTCTCTCTCTCTCTCTCTCTTCTTTCTTTACTTTCGGTAAAACTCATCGCCTGTTGCTTTCTACTGTGTCTGAGATCTTTCCTGCCTTTTAATTCTTTGATTAGAAGAAAGAATGAACCAGATCAAGACTGTTAGATGACAGCATTCCCAGTAGGAAATCGGAACTGTTTACAGTCCTCACCAGGTCTGCGAGGATCCTTTCTTCTCCTTGGACCCTTCCCTCTTCCCAGTACTCTCACCTAGCTGTCTTCCTCTTCCTCCTCACCCGGCTCATGTGTAACTGGTAGCTTGGATTTCAATGACTCTCACAGCGACCAGGATGACTTCCGTTTCACACACTTCTCTATATCTGCATCCCGTTCTCTTTCTTCACACTGATATTTAATGCTGAATATTCGGCACTCCACATTTTCCTACAGTGGCTACGGGAAGATAGGACAGCCAAGAGAGTCCCCAGGCAGCACTGGCCAGGGCTCTTGTTCGCTGTGCTCCCTTTCAGACTGTGGGATTGTGGAGCAGGACATGAGTTCATTCTGCTCAATAGCAGGAAGAGGAGGATCGCCCTACTACAGGAAGGTTCTGCGCAGTCACTGTCTTCATTTGATGTGGAGCCTGGGGTCTTCATCACCTTCTAACACTGCCCCACTTACAACCCTTCCAATCACATGCATCCTCCCAGCATGCCTCCCTACCAATCAGAGGTGAAAAAAAGGAGACAAAAGCCCAGCCTTTGCCTCCCTCAGACTTACAGCCACTGACTGTCACTGACTCATCAGTCTAGTTGAAGTAGATGGAGCAAGGAGGTGTTAGGTTTTGCATAATGCCAGAACATTCTTTTTCTTGGCTTGCATTTATTTATTTATCTATCTATTCATTCATTTATTTATTTATTTTTAAAGTTGCAGTGCTTGCACTTAAATCCAGGGCTTTTCATACACTAGACAAACACTCTACCACTGAGCTTCAGACCCAGCTATCATGAGACATTTCCCTAGGAACAACCGCCTACGCATCCAGTAGGATACCAATGACAAGCCAAAGAGCCAATGAGTTCATTGGGGTTACTTAACCGGATGTGGACCACGGTTACCTACAGAAACAGGAAAAATTCAAAGACAGCTGCAGCAGCGAAAAGTCTCCTCCAGACAGGGTGCTGCCTCACAAACCTGCGGTTCTGGAGCGCTCCCCCAACATGCAGGCAGCTCAACAGATACAGCATCTCCTCTGTCAGCAGTTGTTTGCTACTGCCATGGGGAGGGGCCTCTCCAGTCTTCGAAGTTTCAAGACCTTCCTGAGACTTGTGAGTTGTTATTTGCTTCTGAGTCTCACAAGCGTCCCTCTTCCTTACTGTTTTGTAGAAAACCATTACTCAACATCAGCCCTTGATTTTTTAGACAGTTATCACTATATCTTCAGCCTATCTTGAATTCACAACATAGTCCAGGTTGGCCTTGAACTCATATTTCTCCTGCCTCAGCCTCCCAAGTGCCAGGATTACAGGTTTGTGCTGCTATGCCCAGTAACCCTCCACTTCTAAAATTCCACGTGGTTATGATCTTTTTTTTTGTTGTTTGTTTTCTTGCTTTTCAAAACTCCTCTTTTATTTTTGATAGTTTTGTTAGGATTCAAAAGAGGTAAAGCCTGTGCTCTAACTTTATTTTTCTATCATCACCTGGAACTCTCAACGTACTAGCACGTGTCAAAATTAGTTCCCACCGTAAGAGTTTGTCTTCTCTAAGCCATGTGTCATATCATACACCCTGGCAATGTACTACAGAAAACAGTGGTTTAACTAACAAAAATCTGGTTTGACTCTTCATCCTAATAATGCTTTAGTTCAAGCCAAATGATCAGGTCAATCTAGAATAAACATAAAATAATCATGTTATTTTATCTCAAAGATTATATTATTATTGCATTACAAAAAGGCGTATTCTAAATAGCCACACAATCAGAGAACCTCACCTCAGCACTAAGACTCTACATTAGACTTGATCAGTCAGGGTGACCCCGCTCACTGAGTACCATCTTCTGTAAAGAATAGTCATGAAGTAAAAAGACTTGGCTTCCTTGTCAGTGAGTGGAAAACAAACTCAGAAAGAAAGGAAATGGCAATGATAAGAAGTAATTAACAAGAAGTAGGATATCCTATCAATGAAACTATTAGCAATTATATTTATAGCATAATAATACATTGCAATGTTATGTTTATGCATTTATTTATAGTATGCAGAAAGACACAAAATATTTTCATGTTGTCTTCATATTATGGGAGGCTTTTATTTTCTGAACTTTTAAATTTTCCAAAATTTCTAGATTCTATTATTTATGCAGTCTATAAATGGGACTTATACAACTCTAAAGAAAAAGGAATTTTGCTTGCTTCAGGATTTTCAAATGTAAAGTGAGACAAAGATATAATTTTAAAACAACTACCTTCTCACACCCCAAGACTGTATCATCTCATTTATTTTTCTTATGGTTCATAGATTTGGACACTAACGTAGGCATCATAGCCCACCCAGCTTCAGTAGGCAAAGCTTGTACGTGATGAAGTCCATTATGCCAAGCTGATACCAGTTTTGATGCAGACCAGCTGATCCAGAAACCCAGCCTCCTTTCCATGTGTCACTCACTGAGCTATTTATTCATTCATTAAGACTGTTTTTGCCTTTGGACCCAATTTCATCTGAAAAATAAAAGAAGAAAATATGCAGTAAATTTTGTACCTTTTATACCACAAAACAAACAAACAAACAATGCCAAGGTTCCTCTTTTAAAGGTAGATGTAGGTTGCCCCAAATGATGAAATCTTAGACAGCCTGGTCGTGTAGAAGTCTCCCAGTTACCCACAGAAAGGAATGGCTCGGGAGCTGACAGTAAGTCTCATTCAGGAAAGAACAGTCTCCATTTTTGCTGCACTCTGGCCAGAACAACATATGGCTGCCCAGCTGAGAAATAGAATCTTTTCCTCTTTTTCTCCATTTCACATGCACAATTCATTTGTAGAATATTAAAACTTCACACAAAGTGCCTGTTAACCCCTTGGCACCATAGCATCACTCTCAGTGACAAGCTGTTTCCCAATATCCTTATATCCAGCTGTGAGACAGTTAAGGCCAGGAGAGCAACCAATGGTCAGAGGCCATTGCAGTCTTCCTGCCTCCACCAGGAAGGGTCAACTCTCAAAATTTCCAGGCATGTTATCTTTATGTTGGAAAATTTTATAGCTTCCTCGCTTCAAGATAAACTGCCTGTAACCCTGCATCCCGGAGTCTTCCTGTCTCCCAAAGCAGAGTTATTTTCTAGAGTAACTGCCTTCACAATCTTCAGTCCATGGGACTCAAACTCCAGCTCATCTCACATTCCATACCACCCTGATGACCCCTGCCCCAAGGAAGAAAGCCTGCACACATGATTTAAGTGTAAAAGATAACTTTGCTGTGTTCTCCTTTCCCTACATGTAAATCTTGCTTTCAGGCTTACATATCTTTGTAGCCTACTCCAGTCCTGGGGAAAGAATCTTCAGAGCCCAAGAGTCCAAACAAACTTCCAACAAGATGTTTCTAGCTATACATAGCTCTATATTTCATTTTCTACCTTTATTTCATTCACTCTCTTTAGTCTTCCCATTTAGGAAACTGCCCAGCAAAAAATGAAAAAAAAAAAATATATATATATATATTTGAAATAAGTTTGAAAGAAACTCAAACATAAAATATTAGTTAGTAAACAAACATAAAATAATGTATGACATAGATATATACCCATGAATTCATTCACCTTTGAGATTAAGCAACTGGCACTATTTTCCATATTTGCATTAAACAACCTCTTCTTGCTTTCATTAATTTTTTAAAATCTATATTTTTATTGAGTTTTGTGAATTTCATACAATACATCTTCATCATATTTAGACCTTCCCTATCTGCCTCTCCCCATAGCCCACCAACAGGATTTCACGAATTCTGTTTTATATGTTAAGTCCTATCAAGTCAAGTTTATGAATCCTGATGTCTCTTGGTGTGAGTTCATCCACCGGAGTCTAGTCAGCCTATTTATTGTCACTCCCTTAAAGAAGATCAACCCTCCCTCACCAGCAGTGAGTGATCAGCTGCCATAGTCCCTGTCCATTCACCAGTTCTATAATGAGTTTTTGTCTGATTAAGTTTACATGGGTCTTGTGCATGTAGACACCGTCACTGTAAGTTCGTATGAGCAAGTTTCCCAGGAGCCTGCAATATGCTGTTTCTTCATGATTTTTCTGTTGCTGTGATAAAATACCACGAGCAAGGCAACGTATAGAAAGGAGAGTTTATTTGGCTTCCAGTTCCAGAGGGATAAGAGTCCATGGTGGCAAAGGAGGCACAGCAGGAAGTGGCCAGAGCAAAAAGCTGAGCACTCACATCTTCAAGGAGCCACAGGAATCAGAAAAAGAGCCTGGAAGTGGGCATGGCTGTGAACTCTCAAAGCTACCCACAGTTCTGTGTACCTTCAGCAAGGCCTCCTAACCCCCCTAGATGCCACCACCTAGGAACAAAGTATCCAAATTCTTGGAGCCTAAGTGAGATAGTCCTCATTCAAACCATCACAATTCTTTAAAAAGCAAGATATAAAATGTTCAGGAACATCAAACCCTGCTCCACATTGCTTCTCCAGCAGGTGAACTGCTATTTTGAAATTGGTATATATTATTGTCTTGCAAAACTGTAAACCTATTCATAAAAATATATATAATTGTAGTCTGTCTCTTTCAATTTTTCTATGCTATACACAACATACAGTTCTTTGACATTTAGCATTATGTCCTTTTTTATGATGCCACAGTGTTTAATTGTTATATACATTCTCATCATTCCAATAAGAAAAGCAACATTCACCTAACAAAGGGTGTCTTTCACATTTGGGGCATTACAAGTAGTGTTTTGGATTTCCTGAATATCATTTCCATAGGTGCATTTGCCAGACTTTGTCCAGGGACCTCTAAGAAGTGAAACTGCAGAATCCTAAGCTCTGAGCATTTTTGGTGTTATCGGGTTGACAAATCACTTCCAAAGTGATGATGTCAATTCACATTTTCACCGTCAATTACAAAAGTTCCTGTTTCTTCCACCTCATTAACATTTGTGCAACCAAGTATTAATTTTTGCCAAACTGGTATGCAGGTATCTATTGTTAGATAATTTTCAGTTCCCTGTTAGCATTGACAATAATTATTAGGTGATTATCTTTATTCTTGTTTACTTGTATTATATATAAAGTGCCTTTGCTAGTATTTCTTTTGAATTTTTTGCCTTTCATACTTATTTGCAGAATGCTTTGTAAACAATAAATACTATAATCATCACCAGTTCAGCCAGTAGGTTTTTTTTTTTACTTTTCTTGTGTTATAACATTTGCTTTGTGTAAAATTATTACTGAAATTTATCCATGTTTTAGATTTGAATTTCTTGTGTCTTATTTGGGAAATTTTTCTCATACCTCAATGCGAAAAGAATATATACTCCTATATTTTCTTACACAGTCAATTCTTCCATAGGGCTTATATTGGAAATGAAAAAATGGTTCATGACAGTTTATATAAGAAAAATATGAGGTGTGCATGGCTCAGCGGTTAAGAGCACTGGCTACTCTTGCAGAGGACCTGGGTTTAGTTCCCAGCACCCACATGTTGGATAACAACCGTTTTTAACTCCATGTCTAGGGAATCCAACACCCTGTTCTCACTTCTGTGGGCATTGTACAACACTGAAGCACTTATATACATGCAGACAATACACTCACACATATAAAACAATAAATATAAATATAAAAAAAGAAAAATATTAACATAAATTCCAACTTGTTTCTGTGCTGTACTATGCAGTGTGACCGCAGCTTAAACGCCAGGGGGACGGCAAAGCAAACATACACACACCCAAATCCCTGCCCGCTACACCAGACACCTCATTTCATAAGCCGCACTGATCTGGAACTAGCATTACAATCCAGTACATCAGCTGTTACAATCCAGTGGTGGATTTTTCTCCTGATCACTCTTTCCTGTTTCTTGGGATGTCTAGTAGATTTAGTCAAAACTCGAAATGTTTTAAGTAACACATTGGAGAGACTACAGATTCTGCTTTGCTCAAGCAATTGGCAATTAACTTCTGGACTGAAACTGAAGAATCTTCCCTCCCATGAGTAGCAGGCATCAGAGCTCTGCTCAGGTTTTCCTCTTCCAGCTTTTACTTTCAGTATTTGCCTCCATGGTCTCCCCCGTTCCTGAGTAATATAGGGATGCTTTCGAGCCAAGACTTGTGAAGAAATATGTTCATCTTGCCTGTTGTGCTGCTCAGGGAATCCAGCCTCTCAAAGTGCATGCAACTCACTCCAGTCTCACCTTCCAAACACAGACCTTCATGTTTGCCCACCTTTTCTTGGATCTCTTAGAGACTTTCCAACTACCTGTGTCTCCTCAGTCAATTGCAGACTTAAACATGGTTTTCCCTAAGGTTTTGAAGCTCAGCTTCACTAAGATACCTTTACTTCCCCTCCATCTCTATTTATAGTATGAAAAATTATAGGTTGACATAATACTTTCCCTGTTATCTCCTGTTATGTGCAGTCTGTGATTGCTAGTTAGAAATCTGTGATCAGTACTAATTTCTTCTTAAGGAATCTGTAGTCCCTCCGGCTACTTTGATCATCTTCTCTTTGTCTTTGGAGTATTGCAAGTTTCATTTTAGGGTTTTATATTTATCAGTCTTTTTATTGATTTTGCCTGGAATGTGCTGTGTTTCTCGAGGTGATGAGCTTGTTCCTGTTTATCTGGTCTGGAAAATTCTCAAACATTGTCTGTATGTCTTGCCCCTTCCCTTTTGAACTTTTTTTCTGGAATTCCCGTTAAGGAGGACTGATTTTTCTAATCCTATTATCTATATTTCTAGAACATTCTTTTCGATTTGTACTTATTCGTGTCTCCAGACTACATTTTCTATATCTAAATCATCTCTGTTTCTTTTTCAGAAGTCTTTCAGTTTGCTAATTCTTTCTTCCATTTTGCTTTAGTTACTCTAGTGTCTTAAAAAGGGATTAACTGACTACTTTTTGTTTTCAGAGGTATGAATCATTCCAATATCCCCCACAAAGACTCTAAGCTCCCTGAATATGGGCATGGAGTCTCATAATCCTGTCTACATACACCACACAAAGCTGCCTATTGGCAATGTCAATCACTGATTGACGAATATAGATTTTAATGGGCTACTTTTAATTTAAAAAAATTATATTTCATCTAGTTTTATCTCTTTATTTTCATAGTACTTTCTTAACTTTCTTAATTTTTCTTCTATATTAGTTATTACAAACATATAACTTCTATCAGATTGTTCAGCTATCTAAGGCTCTAATCGATGAGTTTATGTGTGAGAACATGTGTATGTGTGCTGGTTGCTTACTTTCCTACATGTTTTAAGTTGGGATTATGAGATCATTCATACTGAAGCTTTCTCCACACAGATTCTGTATGAGCTGGAGAAAATGTCTTTCCAGATTGTACTGTTTATTACCTCATGGTACCAAAATTTGTAATGATTTCTTGGCTTACAAGTTCATAAATAATGTCAATGGCATAATTATGAATTCTTATTCCTCATGAAAGGTACTCATCAGGTTTTAAATTATTTGACATATTACTAGAAGTAGTAGCATTGTTTTCACCAAAGTCCAAGTGTGCCAGATCCATTTTTCTTTCCTTCCTTCTTTTTTATTTGTTCATTCATTTCTTTCTTTGACCTTTTGTGTCTTGGTAAAAGCACACAGATATTTTTCTAGCTTTTACTTTCACTAATAATTCATTCTGAGGTTTATGTGGATGCCTTATTTACAATTATCCATCTTGTGTTAAGGCCTTATCTTCTGTCCTGGCATTGTTACTAAACAGTAGCCCCTACATGACTAAGACTGACAACCTCTCCCAGGATGGTCACATAAAAGCTCACATGCTTACCACTTTAGTGCAATTCTCATATGAACTTACAGCATTTGGAAATTCTATTTTATGTGTTGAAAACTCAGACATGCATATAAGCACACTTCAGTTAAACTTTTTAACTGATCAATGATCTTATAATTTTAGTCTAGTTTCTTATTAGAACCAGTATTCCCATTGATTCTTCATTCAGATTTGGTTTTTCCATCCATATCAGGCCCATGTTAGGGTTACAAATGACTTTCATACTGCCAAGTCCAATGGAAAGGATTTTGTCCCTTTACTCACACTTTAAGAAATTTTTAGTAAATATACTTTTATCGAATCATTGTGTGTTTCATACAGAACATCTCAATCAATCTTAATCATCTTTATATCCCTTTCTTCACTGGCAGCCCCCGCACACACACACAGCTCCCTAACTGGAATACATGCATTCTTTCATCTGTGTTAAGGTCTACTGTGTCAAGTTAGTGTCCCCAAGTGGCCTCAGTACAGGTTCATCCACTGAGGTCTAGTCAGCCTACCCAGAGTCCCTCACTTTAGGAAGACTAGCTCATCCTCACTCAACTGTAACCAGATGCCAATATTTCTTAAGCAAAGGTTGCATCTCAGGCATTCTTAACAAACTAGCTACCATTTCATTTTCAGTGTGTCCTGGTTTTGTTCCCTGTGAAAATGCTTCTGGCTTTGTGGTTTATACCAGTTCTTCTTCTCTGCATTCTGTGCATCTCCTCTCCTCTGCCCAGCTCAGTAGTGAGCACTCTTTTTCATTTTTTTTTCAATTAAATACATGAGCACTGTATTGACAACATTGTCACCCCTTTTTCTCCCCTCCAACTCTTCCTATGTCCTTCTCCTCCACTTCCTTTCAATTTTGTGACCTCTTTATTATTATAATGTGTGTGTAGACACACACACACACACACACACACACTCTACTGAGTTCATCTAGTAATGCTATTGTGTGTTTATGTGTTTAGAGCTGACCACTTGAAACTGGAAAACCGATTCATCCTCTCTCAGTGGCCACTGATTCCCTGTAGCTCTCCATCTAAAGATGGGACCTTGTGAATTTTTCTCCATTCACAATGGCATGTCAACTAGTTTTTTCCTTATATAGGTTTTGTTTAGACAACCATATGGTTGAGATTTCATGAAGGCAGCTCTCTGCCATGTCTAGCACACCCTACCTGGCAGCAGGCATCATGGTCCTCTGACTCTTACAGTCTTTCCTCCTCCTCCTCCTCTTCCACCATGTCTTATCTTCAGGCATTTTCATTCTGAGATGAAAGTCCATCCACCATGAGATGGATCATCTTATGCATTCCCGTAGGTTTAGCCAAATGCATACATGCTACTCATCCCCATGTACTAATCTCTAACTCAGTTCTCTCCTTTGAACCTCGTGCTCATGTGTCTAAGGTCTTCCTTTTGAAGCAAACTTAGCTGTTTCTCATGCATCTTAATTAAACATGTTCATAACTGAAATCTTGATCTTTGTAGAAATAAAATTATTTCCTTCTGTAGGTTTTCCTTCCATTTTAGTAAATGATCCTTCTCTCCACAGTCTCAGAGGGACATGTAAAATCATCATTGAATCCTCCCTTGCCATTTCCTCATATCAAATCCATCACCAGTCTTCATCTTTAATGCCACATACTTCGTACTTCTTTTTCCCCTCCAGTACCACCATCTTTCCTCTGAACTCCTACCACAGCTGTCTGTCTTGTCTTCTGCTTTGCTCTTCCTCTTCTGACTCTTCCTCTACTCAGAACTACAGTGCTCCTCAACTTAAGTAATGATGCTACTCTCCTGGTTAAACTCCTTAGAGGCTTCCCAGCGCACTGTAGAGAAAGTGTACATAGTCCATGACACCTACGCTGTGTCATGTGCCTTCTGCTGTCGTCCGAAGCGCTCTCATGTCATTGTCTGCCTCGCCTTCTCATTACACTGTAATCCACTTCAAACTCTCAGATTCAGAGTTCCTATGCTCCAAATGATTTTTATTCCCCCTCTACTCTTGTCTGTCACATTTTATTCTTCTAGGTCTCAACAAACATGTGATCTCTTCTACAGTTCCACAGTTGAAATGTGACCCCCAAGGAGAAACAGTTTGCTACCCTAATGAAACAGAAGATTTTTTATTCTTATTTACTATCATACCATCTTCTTTTTAAATAATAATCTCTACACATACCAATTAGGTATAGTTTTCTGTGTTTCCTTCTGTTTTGCTTTCCCATTTAACTCTTGCCTCCATGAAGGCAGAAATCAAATTGCTTTGTTCATTTAATAATTATCACAGTGACTGGTACTTGGTTGTTTCAATAAATACTCATGGAGAGATGAAGACACTAAGAATGGGAGGACAAAAGACACAAGCACTGGTCGTGTGCAAAGTTAGAGAACATGAGAAGTCCTTGACAGAGTCATCCCTTAAAATTCGTTTGTGAATGTGTGAATGTGCTTGATGAATGAAGAGAAATGATTTTAGCTTTGTTTGTGTAACACGTATCTTCCCTGTTATCGTAATTTAGTCCTCACACAATCATTCATGATGGAAGTTATTTTATTTAATTTGTAGACCTTCGTAACTTGAACAAATTGTAAAAAGACAACAGTGAGAAGGTCCAGGCTTGAATCTAGTTCTCCCAGGTCTCCCGACAGGTACAGGACTCTTCCCACAAAGCAGCACGCTCTTCTGGAAACAATGATTAATGTAGTGTTCATGAAACCTGGAGACTGGAAACACACAACACATCTTTCTGATTATCTCCTACAGGCACTCACAGTTTCAAGCAATATTTATCAGAACACGCAGGACTCTGCATGGACATAAGGTGCAGCACGGAACAAACCATGAAGGAAACACTTTTCTAATAGTTCAATATTTCTTGACTAAATCTCCTATTCATTATTAACTTGTTTTCCAGTTTTTAAATTATTCATCTTATAGATACTTAGATTATTGAAGTAACCAAAGAATTCAAAACTTTTTTTTTTTTTTTTTTTTTTACAAAGAAGCTCAGAAGTTTCAACATTGTGCGAAGCCAAGCCTCTGAGCTCGAACTGAAAACGGGAAAGCAAGAATCGGTTCAGCCTAGCCATATCCTACAATTCTAAAAATCTAAGAGAGAACACACATTGAGTTTACAAAAGAGATCTTTTAAGCAAAATGGGTAACTCACTTATTAAACATATTTGACCCATGTTATTTCTTTCTCTCCAGTATGTGGTGGAGGGGACCAAAGAAATAATTTGTTCAAAATTAGTGGCCAGAATGATTGCACACCTATCCCAATCACTACCTTCTCATTCATAAGCTTACCCTCAGGATTCTGAAGTAGCAAAACTTCATTTGTTATTGCTCCTTAAGGATTTTGAAAGAATTGAATCATTTGGTGTTTTGGGCCTGTCACACACAGAGACATTGTGAAGGAATCCATTCCACCCTGTCTAACACACATCTCTCTCAACTCAGACAGATGTGGGTTCCCATGCTCAGGGTGTCCATCAGTTTCCATCTTCCTCTGAAAGTCTGAGTTTAATACCTATTGTCCCAGTATGAATGAAATGGTCTTAAATAACAAACCTTTGTAGGCTCAAAGTTATTCTAGTTTGTACATCATTTTGTTTGGAAACCCATCTCTACCATTTTAGAAATTATGTTCTAACATAGTACCCGGTGAGAAAAAGTGAGTTTTTTCTGGAACAGAAGCTTCCAATCAATCCCAGAATGTTCTGAAAGTAAAGCTGATTCTTCTGTCTGAATATATGAATGAGCTTTGTTGAATAAATATGGGATGTAAAGGTACTGACACACTACCACTCCTGGAGGAGAGGTAGATTCCTTGTAGTTTGTCCAAGACTGATCTTAATGCTCTTTAGACAGAATGGTTAATCCAGGAAACAGAAAAAGTTTACATAAAAGCCAAAGGTTTTTCTAGGGAAAAGAGATTAATATGCTGGCCTTGTTCATTTTTTTTATATTCAATGGTACTGTACTTCTCTCATCTGTTAAAATGTTGGAGTTGGGGGCTGGAAAGATGACTCAGTGGTTAAGACCACTGGCTGCCCTTGCAGAGGACCCAGATCAGTTCCCCAGCACCTACATGGTAGCTAACAATTGTCTGTAACTACAATTCCAAGGGATCTGCTCCCTTCTTCTGACCTCCTGCACAACACAGATATACTTATATACAAGTAGGCAAAAAAAACCATACACATAAAAATGTTTGCTTTAATTTAAGAAATGTATTTAGTTGAGTTTTAATAGCAGAGGAGGAAACAAAGGAGCTCAGAGAGGTTGGGGGAGGGGAACAGAGAGAGACAGAGCTCATATATGGACAGGAGTCTTGACAGGAAACCTGGAATCAAGCAAAAAGCTTGAAGTTCATGAGTGAGGAAAGAGCTACCAAATCATCATACAATGTTGGTACTTAAAAATGATCACTGAGCATGTGAAGTGCAAACTGAAGTCCCTAACATGGAAACCTGCAAAGGCAGACCAGGAGGATTAAATTAGACAGCTTGAGCATTCAGCAGCAAATCAAGAGCCATCTAGAAGCAGGTAACACTGGTAAATTGATAAGAAATTGATAGTTCTTGCCTGCCCAGTATTTGGAAGTGTAAGTCACTTCCAGAGATGAGTGAATGCCTCGGCTTTCTTGGCTTATTCAGAGTGATGCAGAATCACAAGAGACAGAAAGTGACCTTCCTGCTAATATGAGCAGAAGAGGATTTCATGATTAATTGAGAAAACATAAAGGATGTGACTGCATTGCTCCAAGACCAACTCCAGGCCATTAATACTAACGTGAGATAGTCAAGTTATATTCAAATGTTTAAAAAACAGCTAGTTAGTTGTGAACAAAGGGATATGTCTTTCCTACACTGTATTTGCAGCAGAAAGGCTGCTGCATTAACTAGCCTTCTTCATGTTAAGCTCCCCTCATTGGCACCCTATAGACAACCTAACTTAGAATGCAGCCCATATGGAGAGAGGAAGCCAGTTATGGAGACATTTGCAACTCTGACAAGAATTCTGCTTTGTGGAAGACGACAAGCAAGGAAGGGGTAATTAGTACGTGTAACACTGGCTTCTTAATTAAAATCTCCCTTTAAATTCAATCTACTCCATGGAATGACATTTAATAGCAATGAATTCCAGCTCGGAGTGCATTTGCCCAAATGTTTTCAAGCTTTGATTAAGATAAGCACTGCCCGCAGAGAAACAGCCTTCCTGAGTCATCTAGAAAAGGAGCTTTACCAGGTCTTTTTTCTCCTGGAGTTAAGACCTCCCATGAGTATCGCCTGCCAGAGGGCACAGGAGCACACACTTTTCAATAGCCAACCAATGAAAACCAGGTCTCTACTGCTACGGTCACAAATTTCAACACTAAACATCTATGTACAAAATCTTCATGTGTATTTGCTGACAAACGATATCTCTCCTTTAAAAGAGCTACAGGAGAATGAGAAAGACCTCTGAATGGGTAGGCAGGTGTATGATAAAGCCGCCACTTCAGTGGTATGCTTCTGAAGCCTTGCACTTACTAACAACACTGTTGGCTATGACAGAAAGGCAAATGAATGAAAATGGGAACCAAATTTGAAGGAAAGAAAAAAGATTTCCATTTTCTGGAATTAGTCACTTTTGACAAATGCTATCACCCAAATCTTTGTATCTACTCCTCTGTTCCACTGTGCTTCCAGTTTTATTTGTAGACTAGCACTCTGCTCTGATTTAGGTCTTCTGTGTTTCCCAAAAGCCCATAGGATAGGTATTTGGCCTTTAGCCTAGGGTACTGTTATAGGGTGGTGGACACTTCGGACATGGGTTGTAGTGGAGGGACAGTGAGTCGCTCAGAGTGGAACTGGAACTGGACTCTTCCCATGATCACCTAGGTAGTCTTCTGTTTCAGGAAACATAAACCCAAGTGGCTTATGTTGACAGGCAATATACTGGTTCATATAACTGATAACTCGAAGCATAGGATTTGCCTCAGATCTGGCTGCATTCAAGAGCTCAAAGGCAACCATTGAAACTTTATCTCTTGGCTTAGTTCTCTCTTCCTCTATGTCTGGGAATCTTCTCAGGCAATTTCTATTTTTTTACTGTAAGATAACCCCACTAATTGCCCACATGTTAAAAACTAGAGGAAGCCTGTTTTCTATTATCCTTAAAAATTCCTGAGATGTATTTTTATTATGTTGAATAAAACTAGGGCTCATGTTCATCCCTGAAGGATTTGTTTCAGCCAGAGATGGACAGGTCAACAGTACAACAGAGAATGTAGCATGATTTTCCCTCTATGAGCTCAACCACGGTGGCTGGTTTAAGGATCCTGGGAGCTCTACAGTCTGCAGGACTCCAGGTTAGATTCTCTCTCAACGGGAGAACCATTCTGAGATTTAGAAGCCAGAGGAAAGGCTGAAGCTACTGATGCTCCCAGGGTAATGGCCAGAAGGTACATGGATGTAGAAAGACGTAGAAGTAAGATTTGAAGGATGTGCCACGTAGTTTCCTTCAAATTGTTGCGCTTTAGGGGTTGCAATCAGATGAGATGATCACCTCATGTTCCGCGTTTGCAGCATTGTACAGTGTTCTGTCCACCAAGGGCAGTTTTCACCCTTCCGTTATCTTTCCAATGGTTTTGTGAACTTTAATTCTGTATTAAATTAAATTTATTAGGGATGGAGAGTCGGCTCGGATGTTAAGAACACTGGTGCTTTTGCATAGGACCTGGGTTCAGTTCTCAGCACCCACATGGAGGATAACAATAGTCTGTAACTTCAGTCCAGTGGAATCCAATGCCCTCTTCTCACCCCCACAAGCATTGCACAACACAGGTGCACTTACACACATGTAGGCAATACACTTACACACACATAAAAATAAAAATAATAAACAGAATATTTAAACTAAATGTATACCATCTGGTTTTAAGTGGTTAGTGATGTACCTGTACAGGTACATTAGGGCATGTGAGTTAAGACTGGAATATGGGTGCATTTGCAAATCAAAGTCTTGCCTATAGAACAGATAGAATAAATGGTGAAGAGGCAGAAAAAATGTTCATTCCACCCTGATATCAATATCATTTTATCTTAGTTAATTTTATGCATCATAAGAATTGGTCTTTTTTAAACATGGATTAAAAACTACAGTGATTTCCGCTATGTCAAAGCAGAAAGAGAGAGCTCAGCCTTCCTTCCTGCCCTGGCACACTCAGACTATGCTTACTCTCTCAGTCCTACCTTTTACCATCTTCTGTGTGCTCCATTGAACAAATAAAAAGAAACCTGAGTATATTCTAGTAACACAACCTAAGCTTTCGCACCTCCCTACCTACTCCTGTCATTGCTCCAGCCTATACCTTCCGGATTAAGATTGCCACAAACACAGCGTCCTCTTTTCAAATGCCCCTCCAGCTTCATGTCATCCTCATGTCATCCTGATTGCCTCCTTTCATCCTCACTTGCCATGGGTCAGACATGGCACAAGCTGCCGTGTGTATTAATTCAGGCATTCCTCAAAAAAACTCCCAGTGACAGGAATAATTGTGCTGTCCAACCCCCACATGGGAAAACTGAGGCTACAACAGGTTACAGCTTTGCTGCTGTGCAACCGGCAAAGCTACCACTGAAACCCAGGCCCATGACTCCCAGACAAAAGAATTTCCACATTCTGTAGAATATCTTAGAAAGTTACATTCTATCTGTAATACAGGAGGATGAGGGAAGAGGAAGGGGGGGGGAGAAGGAGGAGGCTTCCCCAGGTTTGTTCCTTTAAAGAGCCTTAAACAATGACTCCCGGGTTACAAAACTGGTGACCTGTCACTCATGCCTTCCCATCACTAATTTCTTCCTTTGTGATTTTTCAGGAAGCTTTACGTCTCTAAGCCATTTGTTTCCCTCTTCTCCTTGCTCTTTTCTCCCCTTCCCATCCATCTTTTGTTTTTCATAACTATGACAGAATACCTGAGAAAAGCACTTAAGGGAGGAAAGATTGATTTAGGCGTATCCTTTCAGAGATGCTCTACCTCTACAGCTAATGATACATTATTTGATACATAGTGTAAATTCACTAACACTGAACTCACAGCCACCAGTGTTATAGTTCATGCCTGAACAAAGTTCATCTAATGCACATACCTCCTCAGTATATCACAGCTCAGCTTTTTGCACTTAGAAATCCCAGACAACACTTTAACGTTATGCTTGGGGGACATTTTACACAGTGAAGCTATCAACACAAGACCCACATGAATATGAAAAATATGGCAGTAAATACACCATGCAAAGAGCGTTCACTCACAGCATGGCAGCTGAAATGGGAAGGCAGACCACCATCTTGTTCCACTTTCGCTGCGAAGTTGCACGTCCAGCAATTCAATTGTGTTTTGTTTTGTTTTTTTGCCTGTGCTCTATGGGAATCCATAAAGGACTGTGAAAGGGTCCTGGGTATGGAGTTGGAGGTTTCAGATACATTTCAGCAAATATGGGGAATGGCTGTATGTAACTGCAGAATATTCTACACTTGGTGCCATGTGGGTTTTAGTTTTTTTAATTTCTGAAGCATCATTATTTGACAGGTGGATTTTTTTCCCCAGTAACCTTGCCAGGATGTATAAGAACAGTAACCCTACTGAGAGAAAGAGAAGAGCATTCCTAGACACCCAACTGCAGCCTCCCAACATCACTACCTACAGAGTAGGTAACTCAGGAGGCCTTGGAAAGTAAGTTCCTAGAGGGTAAGAACCCACATGACAAGCATCAACCACATACAATTAATAGAGTGTGGGGATTTTTTTCATATTAGCATACACTGTGACTGCAGCAAGCTGCAACAATGTCTGTACCATGCCAAAACCATCCAGATGGAAGTGGAGAACTCAGCCCGCTACCACATGCTTCATCTGCACCGATGTCTTATAGAGACAGCCAGCATGGATCTCTGGGGCCTGGAAGAGCTGCCCGGGCAAGAAGCCAGGGGAGAAAGATATCGCCAGTATATGTTTAAATTAAATTAATTAACATTTATATAATTCTATGCAGGATATAAGCAACATCTACCAAATATAGTGACTTATTTAATCAGAACAATGGCTCTATTAATTAGGTATTATTTATTTGCCCAACTTTACAGAAAAAAAATTTAAGGCCTACAAAAATTTAGATCAAACAACTAGCAAAGAATAGAATGCGGCTTTGAACT
Source organism: Eospalax fontanierii (assembly GCA_035773235.1). Classification (NCBI taxonomy): domain Eukaryota; kingdom Metazoa; phylum Chordata; class Mammalia; order Rodentia; family Spalacidae; genus Eospalax; species Eospalax fontanierii. The sequence goes on along the minus strand of CM069532.1, from coordinate 39,764,999 downwards.
CTCAATTGCCCATGCAGTCAATAATACTTATGAGGCCTACTTATACCAAGAACTTCTGATTCCAATGAAACGATACCTTTGCATGATGTCCTCTACCCAGATGGGATGCATGAGCATAGAAAGAGAGGGCAAAGACAGGTTCTTTATATGGAAATATGCACCTTGATTTTCATATGTATGAAAATACATCAATATGGATATAATATATTCTATGTTCCTACAAAGAACTAGACTGCAAAAAAGAAAATCAGTGAAAGCAGAGGGATAACTGGAGTCTATTTGAAATTCAGAGAATTATGTTCTGTGAGGCCCTAATACTACAAACATGAGCCCAGACAGGTTTTTCAAACCTTCTTTCATTACCTACACCTAGCAAGGCATATGTTTCGGTAAAGACAGACAATAATAATCCAATATGTTTCTAAGATTCACAAGTTGACAACGTGAGGCAAGCTGCCAATTTTGCATTCCTGAAAACTACTCTAAGTAATAGCCTTAGCTTACAGGTATTATATTCCAGAATGAGAGTCCAGATTTATTCTTGTTTCTAGAACCACCAGATCAACATGATTCTGTCTGACCCTTTCTTCATCAGTATACGCTCTTACTCATTTATCACATCTTTACATTGCTCATCGATATCCTCTAAAACCGCCTGATATCTGGGCACAAAGACATGCAAGGGAACGTAGCAGTGAACTTGAAACCACCAATTCCTACAAGCTGGAAAGAAAGGAACAAAAGCTCCCTTCAGAAAACAAAGAGAAACGGTATCAGAGCGCAACACAGAGCCATGTGTTGAAAATCTACTGGATACAACCAACAGGAAAGAAAGAGGGACACATGAAGGGTGCAGCACGGACTCCTGCAGATAAAACCTCCTGCAACTTCACATCTCGACAACAAAGAGAGGAGCTTTGGAACTCCATTCCACAGCTTACACTTTTGCTTGCTGTATGATGAGTTTTTTTTTTCTTCTTCTTCTTCTTCTTCTTCTTCTTCTTCTTCTTCTTCTTCTTATTATTATTATTATTATGTGTGCAAGATGTATGCGTGAAGGTGTGGATATGCCATAGCACATGTATGGAGGCCAGAGGACAACTCTGAGGGGTTCCTTCTTTCCTTCCACTTTTGGATAAGCTCCTATGATCAAACTTGGATCACCAGGCTTGTGCAGCAAGGACGTTAAACATACTGAGTCCCTTTGTTGGCCCCATAAGATGATGTTTAAAATATCAACAGATACTCATAGATATCAATATCCAAGCCCCGCCTGGTTTTATAAATACTGCCTATTCAGTATGTTTAGAAAAAAAAACTCTATTGAAAAATTCAAAATGGGAGATGATTAGGTATTGCCTAAACTACAAACTGTCAATCCAATAAAGAACATAAAATGCATATACTATTCGAACAGGCATTATATTTTGAATGTCCAATATAACAAGGATTGTCAGTGATAAACCTCCATAACTCTATATAATCATGTGTATGAAATAGTGGCCTAAGCTATCTATCAAAGGTTTCCATATCAAACACTATCATTGTCTTTACATTTATCACCCAATGTTTGTATCCTTTACATAAAATGGCATAGTATTTCTATGTAACCTACAGCTTACAAAACTTTATATCGCCTCTAGATCACTTGTATTACCTAACCCAAGGTGAGTGCTTTGTGAATAGCTGTTATGCTATATCAGTCATGGAATAATGACAAGAAAAGTCTGTACATAGCCAGTACAGATGGAATTTTTTTCTCCCTGAATATTTTCAATTCACAGTCATCTAAATCTGTGGATGCAGAGGACCAACCATCCTTTAAAAAACAAATAGCTTAAGGTTAGAGTTTAGGAAACTATGGCTTATAGCCATTAATAATGATCCTCAGTTTAAGAATAGTTTTATAGTTTCAAGCAGTTACTTTAAAAAATATAAAGAAAAAAATGCAACAGAGACAACTGTGGCTTGCAAAGTCTAAAATAGTAAATATTTGGCCCTTACAAAAAACTTTGGTGACCTTTTTAAATGATGAGTTGGAAATAAAATTGTTTCATTTGCTCTATTTAATGTGACTTAACATATACTGGAACTCAGAAATGGAGCCTTTCTCTCTTGTGATTGAAAGTGGCTGTCAGAAGCGTGTAGAAACTAAAAGACTGTTCTCAAGAGTACCAGAAATCAAGGGTGCTAGTATGAAAATGCATTAAAGGGGGAGGGGGGTGTTGGGGAGAGCAAGCCTGACACATTGCCCTCCGGGTCTTGGTCTTAGCTCACCAGGAGATTTTTTTTAAGTGTAGTTATATTTACATATGTAATTAAATATGCAAGAATGAGAAACAAACACATTAACAATGCATGACTACATGAGCAAAAAGCCAGGCCTGGCCTGGAACAGATTATATACCACATGTTCACTGAATGACTAAGGTTAGCCTTGTAGAACTACACAAATAAAACACAAACATGCAGAAAATTCAGGTCATTTTTCAGTTGGGCATCTCCACAAGTGTGAGCGCTGTAGTTTAGGTGCGTAGAGACAACCAAGACTCTGCTCATGAGCATTGCGATCAAGTATTTAGACCTTAGCAGCAAATATTATAAGTTAATGGAATGTTATAATACCGAAAGTCGGCTCCCTGCCCAATTCTTATGGCAGATTACATATTTTCATGTGCCAAGTCTCCCCCAATCATAAAGGAAGAGAAATTGGTCTCCAAACAAGTAGACTTCTTGGATCTGCAGCTTCTAGGATGAGACCAGTAAGAAAATCCCTTTTGACTCTAACAAGGACTTAAGCCAGAGCACAAAGTCCCTGCCATTCTTCAGTCTCAAAAGCACAGCATGGTATATTTCTGTGGCATTGCTTCAAAACGTATTACCTCATCAATTCATTTCTGAAAAAGTCAAAATAGTGGAGGCAGTCTATTTTGCCAACAATTTGAATCAAAGCTGTTTTGAGTTCTTCAAGCACCAGAAAGCAGCGTTATTTAATGAGCCATATCCTCTCCCAGCCTTGGTGAACACAACGAGTTCATTCACATGTTTCATTCATTCAGTGAGTACTCATGGAGGGCGGATTGGGTGTCAGCTACTTCAGTCATATGCCCTGGAGATACAGGAGTGACCAAAGACTCACAAACTGGAAGAAGCCAATGAGGAGCAAAGCTCCAGGCTAGTGTTAGAGCTACAACAAGAAAAGTTGGAGGTGAGATGAGGTAGAAGGGATACTATGCCCAGACTCATAGAAACAGGAAATCAGAAAGGCTTCCTGGAGAGGTCAAAGACCACAGTGAACCAACCCCAAACCACAAGAAGCTGAACAATATGACTTGACATAACAGCACCCACCTATCCAGGCACAAATTGGCTACGATACCCTGTCTCCAGTGGATAGCACAGACTGTAAAGGGACCCTGGTAGCAGGAGAGGTGTCCAGTCAGCTGCAGACAGAGGGGCGGGGCTTGGCCTTGTCCGTTCTGATCACGCTTATGCCTCCCAAGTACGCCTTGGGGTAGGAGAGCAAGATATATAAATTGCTACACAGTACAATGATTTGTAATAAGATTTTCACAAACTTGTGGAAGGGGGTCCTTTCTTCAGTGTCTTTAGCAGACTCTCAGCAGGTGGAGGAGAGAAGGTTCCCTCTGCTTCTTCCCACAAAGCAGTAGCAGCAGTGACAGTCTAGGAATGGGTCTAGGCTGGGATCTAGGACTCGGAGGCTGGCCTTCTTAATAGCAGAGCTTCAGAGCAGGGAGCAACCGAGGCAGCTAAACTCCTGATTAAAAGTCTCTCCGTGCAAATGTCAGGTTCCTAAATCATCATTTTCATCATTGTGGTGCCTTTACCTGGCCTAGTCTCCAGAAGAAAAAAGAAAGCAGAGGTTCCTGGAGGTGAGGAGGTGTCAGAGTAGCCCTGCACCCGGGTGCTGAACATTTACAGCCTCTTGCTGCTGTTGGCAGGGCAAGAGGTACCACACTGGACCCAGCAGGCCGGAAGCTCGAGGCTTCAGTGAGGCTGGAAAGGTGAACAGGCCAGAGCAGGGAAGGAGGTCACCGGTAGTGTCCTGTTTAAGAGGCTGAAGCCCACAGCTAAGAGTTATTTTGGAAAATGGTATGTCACACAGTACATCATCTCCTGGGGGTGGAGGGTGTCAGGAATTAGGCTAATTATGTCTCCAGGCAGGTGTTCCCCTAGTTAGAAGAACATGGAAATTGGGAGAAAAGTTGCTGTGGAAACTACAGACCCAGACAGGGTAGGTGTGGACCGGGCCTGAGCAGTAGGGGCCTCAAACCACCCTCCTTGAAGCCTGTGTGTTCAGATTTCAGTGTGAATGCAGAAAGGAGGGCAGAGGTTAGGCAGGGCATTTAGGAGACCCCATCTCATAGGAGTCAGAGATTGAGGAAGTCTGGGTCAGCTCAACTAGATCCCCTCCTTGGTTTACAGATGAGGATGCTGAGGACTGGAGGTATGAAGAGGCATAACAGCAGGCATCCCAGGTTCACTTTGCAGTTCGCCATCTATCTCCCTTTTCGTACTTGTGCTTCTGGGTGGCTCAACAGATGCCTTCCCTTGAAGTTCATTCAAGTGGTAAGGCTGGGGGTTCCCCTTCATTGTTTTCCCCCTGGATCAAGCCCCGTCTCTATCCAGGTTACTGATTCCATTCCAGTTTCTATGATTTGTTTCTCTCTTTCTGATAGCAATCATCCCCTGACCCTTTAGAAACAACAACAGCAAAAGAGTCCAAGATTTTATAGTCACTAGTTACAAGACCCAGTAGTGTAGAAATCAAGTCCCAGGTCTTTGCCTTGATCCCTTAGACTCAAGAAAGTGCCTCTAAACCAGGAGGCAAAATGGGTGTTTCCCAGCTCATTCCTCTATTTGTGGTAGTGTCACCGGGATTTCCCTCTAGCCTCCCCTGGGCATCCCAGACTTTGTGATCTCAATGGAAAGAATTCTGAGACACAGCAAGTAAAGTGTAGAAGGCAGTCAGAGTTTACTGTAGAGCAAAGAGCATGCCCTCAAGGGATGAAAGCAGCCAACAAAGATACCCCCAAAGCTTCTGAGGCAAAAAACCTCTGATAATATCTGATGCTACGGTGTTAGCTGAGCAAACACATGCTGGACCTCCCACGAGAATGGGCTGTTGATGCAGAAAAGTCTGTGAGGATGAAAGAGAAAAAAGGTGACTTCTTTCTAATCATGCCTAAGTGTGGCTTTTTTTGTAAAACAGTTGAGCTGTTAACTTCTATGCTAAGGCACGTATGCACTTTGGAAAGGTAATTTGAAAGCGAGTTGAGCCATGACAAATAGGGACAGCTGGCCTAATTGAATCATTTGATCTAAGACAGCTCAACTTGGTTATCCTCACTGCAGACTGCTCTGATATTAGGGACTGAATCATTAGCCATGAAATCATGTCGCCTTTCCCCACTGCAGCGTTTCTGACATGACAGCAATAGCAGCCTGCCTTTCATTAGAGCCCCAATAAGTTCTGTAGTCTGTCAGGAAAACAGAGCACCTTGGAAAACTTTCAGAGTTCCGCCTCAGGAAGTCATGCCCCTTCAAAGAAAGCGGGCGCAAACCGATGCAGGGGTTCCCACTTTTGTGCATCGGAACATCTTTGACTCTGACATCTGCCAGTGTGCAGTGTGAAAAGAGTTCTACCTATGTGTGAGTCATTTCCTCATTGCTGTGACAAAACACCTGACAGAAGCAATTCAAATAGGAGAGAGATTTGGTTTTGGCTCACAATTTTACAGGCTACAGTCCATCGTGAAGGGAGGCATGGTGGCTGGGGCTCCATCTGTGGTGGCAGGAGCTTGTGGTGGGGCTTGTTACATCTTGGCACCTCAAGAAGTAGAGAGCCAGACTGGAAGCAGCTGGTGAGAGTCCTCAAGGTCCATCCTTATGACCCTACATCTGTCAGCTAGGCTCTGTGTCCAAAAGGACACAACCTCCCACAACAGCACCACCAGCTGGAGAACAAGTGTTCAAACATATTAAGCTTGTGGGAGATATTTCATATTTAAGCCATAACAAACTTGTTTGTGTTTGTTTTTTAGACACCGCTCACTTCATAGCTCAAGTTGGCCTGGTATGTTTTGTGTAACCCAGGCTGACCTGGAACCTGTGATCATCCCTCCTCAAACTCCTGAGTACTAGGATTACAGGCATGTACTACAAGGCTTCAGTTCTACCTACAGACATCAGTTTGTGATTCACTCAGGAAAAGTGGGCTGTAAATGATGCAATGATAAATACATTAACACTGAACCTCCATGCAGCCCTAGTGGAAGCCTCTGTGTATGTCTCACATTCCTGTCAGCTTCAGTTTTGTTTTTGCAAAAGAAATAGCAAAGGCATGTTCATCTTTTCATCGGATTTGCCAAAGGCAGAGATGCATTTGAGAGATTGCAAGTGAGGTGGCTGGTCAGCAGAAATGCAGAAAAATCCCTCTGTTTCAGGCAGCAATGAAACTGTAAGGAAACATGGCACACCCTTACCTTAGTCCATGACAAGTGGGGGACCCTAGAGGTCTTCCTCTAAAAACCAAAATGACAGCATTAGCTCCAGAAATCTACCTGTCTGCCTCTTGAGGGCTGGAGTCAAAGACACGAGCTATCATATCCAGCTTTTTTATGTGAGTGCTAGGGACCCAAACTCAGGTCCTCACATTTATATGACAAGCTCTTCACCAACTGAGACATCTTACCAGCCACCATTCTTGAAAGTCATCCAAAGGTGTGACAATGGGGACCAAGTGTTCAAACACATAAACTTGTGGGTGATATTTCATATTCAAGTGATAACAACCTTGTTTTGTGTTTGTTTTTTGAGACACTGCTCACTTCATAGCCTAAGTTGGCCTGGCATATTTTATGTAGCCCAGGCTGACCTGGAACCTGTGATCCTCCCAGTTCAAGAGTTGGGGATTTACCCTGGCAGAACCCTTTTTTCTTGTGGTGGAATATCTCTCTAGACACTCACGCTCTGACATAATAAAAGGGTGTGTTTTATCTACCATCTACTTCTAAGTCTTGGCTTCAGCCATCTTTTACAATAAGTAAACTTTTTCAGTAACATAGTTTGATCTTTAAACATGTGAATGGTACAGTAACAAAGAAACCAACCAGGGCATAAGACTAGCATTTTTCAGACAAGCTTTTGATATTGTGCTAAGATGTTATCTACAAGCATGTTGAGCTGTATTCATAACTCTCATGCATGCAGCCTATGGGCCACAAGGTGGACAAACCTGATTATGACTTTTTAAATCTCCTGTATGTTCATGTGTAAAACTGAATGTTTTATGTCTGCTATGTCTGCTTGTATTTAAAAAGTAAGTTGTATTAATTCAGTCAACTCAACCATGATCATTAAGTGATGGACTAGGAGACATGGACAACAAATGACTAAATCTCCTTCATAGATAGATAGATAGATAGATAGATAGATAGATAGATAGATACAGATATAGATATAGATAGATAGATAGATAGATAGATAGATATAGATATAGACATAGATATATAGATATATAAAGTTAGGAGTTCTCTGCAGCCACATAACTATTGGTTGTAGGCCGAGTTCCCTCATTCTTCACTTAGATCCTTTTCTATTTAAAATCCACATCCCTTACATGGCGTACCTAGAATCCAGTGTGGAGAATATCACTAAATACATGAAGTTCCTGTTCCTCAGACTTGATAGGGCTTCATCACTGCTGCAGTGAGCCCAAGAAGATTTATGGAGGTGAAAGCTGGATGAGCTGTCAGGAAAGGGTGATAGAGGAGATAAAGCTTGAGATGGACTATATAAGTGTTTCAAGAGTGAAGAAGGAGAAATGGATCTTCCAGTGGGACCATCAGAAAGGGCAAAACAGTCAAACTATAGCCAGTGGTCACCTCATCTCCTCAGAACCATTTTATTTTCCTCTAAACAAAGAAGAGCCAAGTTATAGTATCATGGAGAAATGTTTTTCACGAGAATTCCCCAAAAGACAAGCCTGTATTTACAGAAAGAAATTTTTGATAAGTAAAAATGTACTCAAAGGCTAACGGCATACCATTAGTGCTATATAGAACATAAACAGGCAGATTTACACATTTCACTTTTCATAATTTCAGCTACTTGTGGTTAGTTTTGGTGTGAGATTATTACACGGAAAATAACAGAAGTAAACAATTGACAAATCTGGAATTATTAGCAATTCTGAGTAATCTGATGAGCCCTCATATCATTCTGAATTATCCATATTGTCCTATCCAGAACTTGATTCCATTTGTCCAGAGTATCCATACTGTATTTGCTACCTACCCATTAGTTAGTCAGTAACCTTCTCAACTACGGTATTATCACAGTATACAATGCTTACATTCAAGTAACCTTTATTTTCTTATTAATGGATCCAAATTACATTATTAAAGTTGTTCAACTTAATTATTAGTTACTATAGTTAATTTTCTACTGAACCTCATTTATGAACTTTGTCATACCGATGTACATATAGAAGAAAAAAAAGCACACATCATATTGAGTATTGTCTCTAGTTCCAGACATCTACTGAGGGGTCCTGAAACATAGAACCTTCATAGATATGCGGAGACTATTCTTAATCTTTTGTTCTGAGGGGGAGAGGGTATATAAGCAAGAAAAAATATATCAGAAAGGAGACAAGGCCACAGTGAATTATATAGTATGTGTGGAGTATAATGTGATTCTTTTCTGATGACTCTTTTTAATATTTAATGAATATTTAATGTTCATTAAAATATGCCCCCAAAATGCAACATCCTGAATTCATGTGGTTGAATATCTTATGAAAGCAGGTAAGGAATTGAGTTCTGAATTCCAGGTGGTCCAAAAGGGTAAAAGCAGGTATGATACCACAGATGCAGGAGGAGCTGATTTTCCCAATACATGATACTAAGAGCCTGGATTAGTTTCCCTGGTTGCCACAACAAAATAGTTCTCTTACAATTTTGGAATCCAGAAGTCCAAAACCAAGATATCAGAAGAGCCACAGTCCATACCTAGTTTCTGGTAATCCTTTGTATTCTTAGACTTGTAGCTGCAATAGTTCAGTCTCTACCTCCAGGGGAACTTGGACTTTGTTGTGTCTTCCAATATCTCTTTCCTTAAAATGACACCAAGAATTGAATGTGGGGCTCACCCAGTTCAGTATGACCTCATCTGAACTTCCAAACGCTATTTCCAAAAGAGCAATCTGTGGAACCCTCGTTTTCTCCTCCAACCTCTATGCCCTCTTAGTCTAACCGCTCTTCTTGACTTCCGCAAAATGCTTGTTTTAGAATAACAGGAGTCAAATGACTATAATTCCATTTTATGATTTACTGCCTCCATTTTGCCAGTCTCAAGGTATTGTTAAGTCCCCAGTCACGACAATGGGGAGGAACAGGCCGGAGCAAGTCCGGGCATCCTCGGGCATAATAAAACCTTATAGGGTAAAAACAGGACCCTACAGTGAGCTTGAGTAACAGTCAGCACATTCCTTTGCTCTGGAGTCAGCCCTCACCAATAAGGAGACCCCTCAACCACCTCCAATCAATTTTAAGAATGTTTGGCACATGTGGGCTTCCTTGACCAACTATAATGTGATTCTGCAATTCTCCTCCCCCCTTTGTCTATAAAATGCCCCTTGTCCCTTCCCTAGGGGCTCTCAGCATGGATCCACTGTGTTAGTGAGGTCTGAGACTCCGAGCTTAAGCTTGAATAAAGTCTCTTTGTTTTTGCATACACTCCAGATTCTTTGGTGGTCTTTGGGGTCTGTTCTCTGGGCATTATATAATCATATTCATGGAGACCAGCAGTTAGGATTAGAAAATATGTTTGTTTGTTTGTTTGTGGTTGTTTTGTTTTAGTTTTTGGTTTTCATTTTTTGTTGAATCATTGTGTATTTCGTACAGAACATCTCAATCAATCTTAATCAGCCTTGTATCCCTTTCCCCACCAGCATCCCCACAGCCTTCCAACTGGAATCCATATAACATTTCATCTGTGTTAGGCCTATTGTGTCAAGTTAGTGTCCCCAAATGACTTCAGTACAGGTACATCCACTGAGGCCTAATCCTACCTGGAGTCCCTCGATTTAGGAAGATGAGCCTATGCTCGCCCAACAATAATCAGTTGTCAATATTTTGTAAGCAAAGGATGGGGTCTGCTGTGCATTTTCCCAGTTCCAGCTGGGTTTTTGTCTACTTCAGTTTGCATGGGTCTTGAGCATGCCAAAATCATCGCTGTAGGTTCATATGAGCAGGGTCCCAGGAGCTTCTAGGATTCTATCTCCATATGGTTCTCCACCTCCTCACTGACTCTTATAATCTTTCCACCCCTTCTTCCAAAATGATTTCTGAGCCTGGGTGAGTGAAACTTTATATAGGAGTCCTGTCCAGGGACCCACATCTTGCAGATTCCTCAATCTCCATGCATTTGTCTTTTGTGACCTTTAGTGTTATTGGCCCTTTCTTGCATGAGGGAGCTTCATTAATGAGAACTGAGAGATTCATTTGTGATTTCTTTACCCCTTGTTCTATATTGCATGAGCCTTGAAATAGAGGTTGCATTGTAGATGTGCCATTTAGGTATGGGCAATTCACAGACAATGTCTGTGTGTGACCACCTGTGGTACTCTGTATTAGTCCCTGTCTAGCACAGAAGAAACTTCTTTGATGAGTGGTGACTGGTATACTTGATTGTAAATATAACAGTATATATTTTGCACTTAGTAAGAAGATGCATTAGCCTCAGGATGTGACAGCCTTAGGGATTTCTCTAAGATCTATGACCTCTTCAGCCATGTGTATTTGGCTATGATTATAGTACCACACATTTATTTTCAATGAGTTTCCTGCCACTGAGTGGGCTCTAAGACCAATTAGGTAGCCATCAACTGGCTCTAAGATAAAAGTGCCACTACTGTACCAGTGTAGAATACTGTAACAGTCATTAATTTGGTTATTTGGACATGAAGCTAGTGTTGGGCCATCAATTGATGTTCTCCCTTGACTACTTATACAGTGCTCTCCAGAAGTATGAGAGGAAGCCTTCATAGGAAGTGGTTTCCAAGTCAGTTCCAATTCCATTTCTCCAAATCCAGTCTCCACAGTATGTCCTATCATCAGCAACAGGGTCTTACTTTTAATTTTGGGATGCAGTCAAGGGCAATAGCCTATGTAATTTTGGGAGTTTTTGGACCACCCTGGCCAACAACTCAAAGGAAAGTTTCTCCTGTCTGGCACTGTTTCTTCTTATGTAGCCTTCATCTATACACATGGGCTCATATAGAGATATTCTATGTGGAATTTGTCATTAGGTTGTTAAACTAATATGATTCCCTCTAGTGTTTTACAGTAGCTAGGCATTATTTATCTCCTCTCTCTCTCTTCCCCTCACCCTCTCTCTCTCCCTGTTTAACTTTCACTCCATGCCTTCCCCATTTAAAGTGTCCCCATTTCCCCATTTCTCCCTTGACAACACCAGTCTCCTGTGGCCCCACCTTTTGTGAGCTCCTTCTTTCCCTTTATCCCCATAGTTCCTTATATAACTCTCCCTCCCCCTTCCATTTAAATACCCCCCTTTCATCTGTTTCTCCCTTGGTAGCACCTGTCTTTCCCTTTACCTCCCTGGTTCCTTTCCATTTTCCTGATTTCTGCAGCTACATCAGGATACATACTCACATATAAGGGTTTGGTGCTAGATCCACAAATGACAGAGAATATACGTCATTTGTTTTTCTGATTCTGTGTTACTTCACTTAGCATAACAGCTTCTAGTTCCATCCATTTACCTTCAAATGTCATGATTTCATCTTTCTTTACTGATGAGTAGAACTCCATTGTGTAAATGTAAAACATTGTCATATCCACTCCTTAGTTGAGTGACACTTAGGATGCTCCCATCCCTTAGCTATTGTGAAAAGAGCAGCAACAAACATGGATGTACAAGTATCTCTGCAGTAGGATGAGTTCTTTGAGTATATGCCAAGGAGTGGTATAACAGGGTCAAATGGTAGATCCAATTTTAGTTTTTTAAGAGTTCTCCACACTGCTTTCCATAGGGGTTGCACAAGTTTACAATCACAGCAGCAGTGAATGAGTTCCTCTTACCCACATCCTCTCCAGCATTTAGTATCATTTGTTCTCCTGATCTTAGCCAGTCCAACTGCGGTAAAATAAAATCTTAACATAATTTTAATTTGCATTTCCCTAATTATAAATGATGGTGAAGACATTTTAAGTTCTTTCTCAGCCATCTTTATTTATTCTTTTGAGAAGTCTCTGCTCAGATCCCTAGCCCATCTTTTAATTGGGTCATTTGTTTTCTTGATTGTTTGGTTTTTGAGTTCTTTGTATATTCTGGATGTTAAACTTCTATCAGATGTGTCACTGGTGAAGATTTTCTCCTGTTCCATGGGTTTTCTCTTCAATTCCTTGGTTGTTTCTTTTGTTTGCTTTATTTTAAGGAGGTCCCACTGTTGATTATTGACCTTAGTTCCTGAGCAACTGTTGTCTAATTTAGAAAATCATTTCCTACACCTATGTCTTATTCTTCTAGACATATTCTTCTAGACAGTCTTGGAGTTTCATGTTCCACCTTGAGGTCTTTCATCCATTTGAAGCTGGCTTTTTTGCAAGGTGAAAGATAAGGATCTAGTTTCATTCTTCTACAGGTGGAGGTCCAGTTTTGCCAGCACCATTTGCTGAAGATTCTCTTTCCTCCAGTCAGTGTAACTGGCCCCTTTGTCACATATTAGGTGGCTGAAATTGCATGTACTCATGTTTAAGACTTAAATTAATTCCATTGGCGAGTGGGGGATATTTTTATGCCAGTACCATGCTATTTTTATGACTATGGTTCTGTAATATAGTTTGAAATATGATACAGTAATCCCTCCAGCATTGCTCTCCGTGCTCAGGGTTGCATTGGCTACCCAAGGTCTTTTGTGCTTCCATATGAATTTTAGGATAGTTTTTTCTAATTCTGTAAAGAATTCCATGGGGGTTTTGACTGGCTTTATACTGAATCAACATGCTGATTTTGGTAGGATGGTCATTTTCGCAGTATTACTTCTTCCAGTTCATGAGCATGAGAGGTCTGTCCATCGTCTGGTGTCTTCATCAATCTCTTTCTTTAAAGATCTAAAACTTTCATTGTAAAAATTTTAATGTCTTTGGTCAGGCTTATTCCAAGATTTTTTTGGAGGGTATTGTGAAGTGGGGGGGCTTGTATTCTTTCTACTATTGCTTATTATTGGTATATAAAAAGGCTACTGATTTTTGTAGATTAATTTTGTAACCTGCCACTTTCCTGAAAGTGTTCATCATTTCTAGGAGTTTTCAGGTGAAATTTTTGGCATCTCTTAGGTATAATATCATGACATCTGCAAAAAGGGATCATTTGACTTCTTTTCCAGTGAGTACTCCTTTAACTTCCTTCTCTTGTCTTATTGCTCTAGCAAGAGTTTCAAGCACTATATTAAAAATGAGTGGAGATAGCGGGCAGCCTTATCTGGTTCCTGATTTTAATGGGAATGCTTCCAGTTTTTCTCTGTGTAGAATGACTTTTTGTATATAGCTTTAACTGCATTGAGGTATGTTCTCTCCAGTCCAGCTCCCTCCAGGATTTTTTTTTCTGCATCTACTAAGATGACCATGTGATTTTTGTCTTTGAGTCTATTTATGTGCTTTATGACACTTATTAACTTACGTATATTGAACCACCCCTGAATCTTTGGGGTAAAGCTGACTTGATCATCGTAAATGATCTTTTTGATGTATGTCTGTATGCAGTTTGTAAGTATTTTGTTGATAATTTTTGCATCTATGTTCATTAAGAATATGGGTATACAGTTTTCTTTTATGGTTATAACTTTACTTGGTTTGGGTATTAGAGTGATAATGACATCATAGAAGTAATTTGGGAGTTCTCTCTCTGTTTCTCTCTTTTTGAATAATTTAAGCAGCATTGGATATAAATCTTTGAATGTCCAGTAGAATTCTGCTGTGAATCTATGTGGGTGTGGACTTTTTTTAGTCAAGATGTATTTTATTACTGTTTTAATTTCTTTATATGTCATGGGTCTGTTTAAACTATTGGTCTTTTTTTGGTTTATTGTTTCCCCTTTCTTCTAATTTTGTTGATTTGGAGTTGCTCTTTCTTTTGGCTAACTGAGCCAAGTGTCTGTCTATCTTGTTTATCTTTTCAAAGAACCAGCTCTTGGACTCACTGATTCTTTTTTACTGTTTTCTTTATTTCTATTTCATTAATTTCTGCTCTGATTTTTGTTATTTCTTCTTGTCTGATGGGTTTTGGTCTCATTTGTTACTGTCTATCAAGATTTTTGAGTTGCAATGTTAAATCATTTATTTGTGCTCTTTCTGAGTTTTTAATGTAGATACTTAGAGCTATAAACTTCTCTCTTAGGACTGCTTTTAACATGCCCCAGACTTTTTGTTTGATTGTCCTTTTCATTGAATTCCAGGAATCCTTTCATTTCTTTCTTAATTTCTCCTTTGACCCATTCATCATTCAGAATTTTGTTGTTTAGTCTTCCTGAGTTTGTGAAGTTACTAGAGCTTCTTCTGACATTGATTTTAAGCTTTATTGCATTGAGGTCTGATAGAATGCATGGAATTATTTCAATTTCTTTTTGTATTTGTTAAGGTTTGTTTTGTGTCCCAGTATGTGGTCAGTTCTGGAGAAAGTTCCATGAGGTAATGAATAGAATGTGTATTCTTCGGTGCTTGGGTAGAATATTCCATAGATATCCATTAGGTCCATTTGATGTATGGTATTGTTTAATTCAGATGTCTCTCTGTTTATTTTCAGTCTGGTTGACCTGTCTGTTGGAGACAGTGGGGTATTGAAGTCCCCTAGTATTAGTGAGTTGGGATTAATCTGTGTCTTAAAGTCCTATAGTACTGATTCTATAAAGTTGGGTGCACCAGAATTTGGTGCATAAATGCTCATGATTATAATATCTTCTTATTTAATTGTTCCTTTGATCAGAATGAAATGATCCTCTTTATCTCTTCTGATTAGTTTTAGTTTGAAATCTATTTTGTCAACTATTAGAATCACAACTCCTGTTTGTTTCTTAGTGTCATTTGCTTGAAATATCATTTTTTCCATCCTTTTTACCTTGAGGTAGTGCCTGTCCTCGAAGGCGAGACTGGTTTCTTACAAACAGCAAAAGCATTGGTTTTGTTCTTAATCCATTCTTTTGACTGGGGAGTTCGGTCTATTGATATTCAAAGTTATTATTGAAAGATGTGTGTTAATTGTCATCATTTTAAATTCTGTTTGCATCTTTGGCCTAACTTTGTAGTTAGGAGTTTGGAGATGTTTCGTAGTAGCAGAGTAGAAACATATTGGGCAGGATCAGATTTACCAGAGAAGAAGACTGGTCTCTGGAATTCTTGGCAAGTTGGGGGTAGGGACAGTCAGAGTAGAAGGCTGGTCTCAGGAATGTAATGGCCATTTGTGGGTGGGGACATCCTGTGAAGGCTCTAACAGACTAGATTGAAAAATTGGGTTGATCTGATCTGAACACAGGGGATGGGGTTGCAGTGGGTGGGTCTGGACTAAGAGGGTAGTCCAGTCATCCGTGTTGCTAAGAGCAACAGCAGGTCCGTGCCCAAGGCTAGAAGAAGAACATAGAACATACATTTTTGAAGGACACACACATCCACAAGAGGTCCTAAACTTTCCTTGAATACTTTGTGCTTCTCTATCTATAAGAGGCTCAATGAAGTACATAATCATGTTATTATGATTATATTAATTATGACTATAGAAGAGAACCCATCTTCATCTGATATTTCCATACTCAAGTCTTTGATTCCTCTTTGTAAGACCACAGGGACAGGATTATGAAGATCAGAAGACAGAAATAATATATATTTGTAACTTCCCTATTTTGGCAGTATTATGGAGGAGGATTTGGTAAGATAAAGTATTTCAAGGAAGAGCCATGCTTCTCACCGGCACTCCAAGAGCATGGAATCTCCCAGGTGCAGCTCTGGCACACAGGAGAGATGGGTGCTTTCTCACTCCAGGTCACTTCTTGCCCCGTCTTCCGCATTTCCACAACTTTTAGGTTTGCAGACCCCAAGTAGCGTGAGCACTTCCTTTCTTCTTATACTATAAAACCTGCCTCAGCAATATACAATTTTAGAACATGCCATAGTTGGTTTTACTTTTATTTCCCAGGTGAGATTGTTGTAGATAGTAAAGCCTCCATAGAACTCCAGATTTCTTGCATTGTTGGAGAACTTTAAGGCCTTTCTCCTTGGCCTCAGTCGCTTCCAATTCCCTTCCTGGCTTTTGGAGATTCTGACAAGTTTCAAGTGATCTCAGACAGCTTGTCACACCCCTTCTACTTCTTGGACTGACACTCTTTGCTGATCCTTTGCTCTTGTCCCCTTTTATTTAACCCAGCTAGGAACATTCTCAACACACCAGTGCATTGCTGTTTCTGCCTGTGTTATTACACACACACACACACACACACACACACACACATACAACACACAACACACATATGCACACACATACAATCTCTGCTGCATCATAAGAGGCCATGCCAAGTTCCTCTCTGCATGTCTCATAACATTTAGTACAGCCTTCCTTACATGTGGCAGTGAACTCCCACATTTTCAGGACCTACACTTCCTTAAACACAACATTTTAGAAGTTAGCTCAGCAAGAGGTATGCATTCCACTTATGACACATTCAACTGCACAGGGGAAGCATATTAGTCTCTGCTACAGAGGATGAACTATGTGTTGATCGGGACCACGGAATTCTTCTGGAATGGACATAAGTTTTACTGAAGAATTGGTGAGGAGAAAAAAATCACATAACAAATGTCAGCCAGGAGAAAAGCAGGCCAATCTTAAAATGCAGAGACTGGCTTCACCTGCAAATAGCAGTTGCTAGTGCCGTAAACTTTAGAAACTCTACCCAAGCTGGATTCCCTTTCAGATCAGGCAGGGGTTAGTATGCTTAGCCTGCCCTTTTTATGCTCTTTGATTGGTTTCATACATTGTACCAGGTCGATCTGAAAAGGCAAACTTTTGAATCGAGAACATTGAGGCTTCCACCTAAATCTTTCAAACACTGTGTCACTAACCAATAATTAGAAATGACAGAAACCTTGGCAATGAGATCCACTGCTTCCTAATTCATGATTTTGTTTCCATTTTTACAGCGCAAGTACCCTCTGGTTTTTCAGGGTTAATTGAACAATTTGGAAGAGAATGTGCCTACCTTTTCAAAGACAGCCAGTGTTTTCCCCAAATATTTCTATTCCTTATTCTTCCCTGATTTGCACCTCATTTTCTCCTGAGCAGACAACATCTTGTATGCCAGTTGCACTTGGACTATAGTAGATTTGTTCCCAGAGTAGGTTCATATCCAGAGCACTGATGGAAGGCCGAGGGAAGTTGACCAGCAGAAAGGATTTCTAAGACGTATAAAGTAAAGCAATCTAAATCTACATTATTACTATCACATAGTGAGAAATGAAAAACATTAAAGCAAGACTGTCAAATCCAGATATACTATGGCTAGTATCCACAGACCTTCATGCCCTTGTCCATGACAGAAGAGAGAGAGAAAAAGAGGGAGAGAAGGAAAAAGAAAGAAAGAAAGGGATGGATGAGGAAGAGAGGGGAGGGAAAGAGGAGGGATAAGAAGGGAAGGGAGAGAAGAAAAACAGGAAGAGAGATGGAGAAAATGCAGAAGAAAGGAAGGAGAGAGAAGTAAAGGAAAGGAGCGAGGAAAGGCATAAGGTAAGTAAAGAGAATAAGGAAGTGAGTTAATTTGCAATGATTTAAGTGTTCTAGTCTGCCTTCAATCGCTGTGATAAAACACTTCACCATTTATTTGGCTTTCATCTCCCAGGCCACAGCTCATCGCTGAGGGAGCCCAAGGTAGGAACTCAGGGCAGGAACCTGGAGTCAGGAGCTGAAGCACAGGCCATGGAGGAATGCTGCCTATGGGCTTACTCCCCTGGCCTATACTTTGCCTGCTTTCTTATACAATACAGAACAACCTGCCCAGGGGTGGCACCACCCACAGGGGGCTGGACTCTCCTACGTCGCTCAACAATCAAGAAAATACCCACAGACATAGCCATAGATCAGTCCAATGGAAGCAATTCCCTCCCCCAATTGATACTCCCTCAACCCACGTGCGTCAAGTTGACAACTAAAGCTATCCAGCACACTTAAGACCAACTAGTTTTAGTTCGATGTCTCAATCGCCAGTGCCTTATTATCAGTCCTTTCTTTGTGACAGTTTACCCTCTCTCATCAGGAAATACTCCACACATTGACAGCGGGTCACTTTTAAGTATTTGTTATCCAATATCTATCAAAAGTCCTGCAGTTAACTGTCGCTTAACCACGAAAATAAAAGGGTCACCCAAAGTCTTGTGTAGCAGTCCTCCGTTGGTTCTAGCCTCAGCCCACAAAGCAAAAACATCAAGAAACTCTAGATGTATTCTCCTAAGCTGCTGTTATGTGAGAAAGGTACCTACTGTCCCTGAATGCTGTGAAAATTAAGTTGAGGGGAAGGTCACTGTCTGGTGTCACCTGTGAGCTTCCCACCTACTTTCACACAGGCTGTGGGCTCTGGTAGTTTGCTTTACTTTGCTCATTTAGGGAGACGATCAGCTGCTGCCTTGAGAAGTCCATTTCTGTTCCTTGTTGCTGACGGTTTTTAATGCCTCTTCCCTTTTCTCCTTGTGTCCTGTAACTGGAACCAACAAGAAAGTCTGTTCTTTGAGAACATGGAGAGACTGAATCCCTGCAAGTCCCGATCAGATCTTAGGAACCTCTGCCAGTTCCATCACTCACCCGGGCCAGTCTCCTTTTCCCCTTTCTCAGTTATGTCAGACCTGTGTGGATGGCCTGATCCTCTCTACCCCAGAGGCCTCAGTTGTGTGTATGCCAGACACTCTCTTTCTCCTTCTCTCTCTCTCCCTCCATGAGTGCATGCGTTCATTAGCCTTACTAGTCCGACCAAATTTTGATATAGCTGTGACCAAAATACTAAAGAGAACAATTAAAAGAAAGAACTACCTTGTTCATGATTTTGGAGGATCCTGCCATGGTTACTTGGCTCTCTGTTTCTTCAGAGAGATACTAAGGTAGTCGACCTTACCAGGAGGCCTTCAGTAAGGTCACAGTGACATAACAGTAAGAGGAGGCTGTTTATCTGATGGCATCCAGGAAACATAACAGACATATTTTGTCCTGGATCAAAATACGCTCCCCAAGGACCTCTCCCAGTTGCCCATATCCTCCAGTGATGTCCTATATCCTAAAGTTTCCAGAACCTTCCAAAACGGTGCTGAGGACCAAGTGATCAACTTACATTGAAGGGGCATTGTATATTAAAACCTCACATCAGGAGGAACCATAATCTCTACTTGTCTCTTTGACGAAAGGACCAGATGACAAACATCAGCATCTGATCTTGGTCAATTTAAACACCAAGTCAAGATGACAGACAGTGTGGTCTATATTTGTATATACCTCCAAATCAGAGAGATGCGGCCTTGTGGCCATAGGAATTAAGTCCCAGACACTCTTGTACTGTCTGGTCGTAAGGATGCTCACCAGTGCAGCTCTCCTTGATGCTGCAACATCTGCAGTGCGGACATCTGCTCGTCTTCACCACAGCACTAGGTAGGCACTTAGTAAATATGTGATTGGTAAAAGAATCAAATTTAGGGAGAGAAACAATTTACATAATAACAGAGCAAAGATTAATAAATGTCACAATAAAAGGTTTCTTCTCCAGTTTCGAAAATGAGAAATTCCAAAGGCAACCTTGACCTGACGGCATTCTGATACAGAAAAACTGCCGGTGTGGCATCTAATTACCCAGGCCCTATTCCACTTCAGCCATGCACCTGAAACACCAAAGCAAGCCACAGTTTACTTCCTCAAAGCTAAACTTCATTAAATATTAGTTTAATTTAATGTTTTTCAGATTAATTTAAGATTAATTTACGCCCAGGCATTTGCACAGCCCAAGCAGTATCTCTCCTTTCTGTCATCTCTATCACCTCACAGCAGAAAGGGAGAAATGTATGGAGGAGAAACCCCGTGATAAAGCAGGGGGGATTTAATTAAACTATTATATCTTTTCCTCAGATGTGAGAAAAAAACATAAATTTGTCAACAGATAGTTGTATGCATATCAGAAAGCCTGAGTAACAAAAACTTTACAGATATGAAAAAGAAGTGCTTACAAATGACTTAGACTAAACTCTGACACTCAGCTAACCCCTCTTCTAAGTTAGTGATATTGTATTTATACCAAAGCATTCTTTCATTCTTAATTCATTTTCAAATAGAATGAAAAAAAAATTGTTCATCAATGTTCACTACGTCTCTATTTGTAAATAGCTGTTATTAGAGAATTCTACAGTTTTAGAACTAAAAGGAGCCTGAGAGAAAATTTAACCCCACACAAGCTTTTGCTCAAATGAGGTCTTATCTGTAAGTCATAAAACAGTTCTAAGCACAGCCGCTTTGATGGACTCGGAAATGTGGAATCTGAGCTTTCTCTCAAATCCCCGTCATCTTGGGACAAGTGTTATGCCACAGCCCTTGATTGCCTCCGAGAACTTGAAGGTAAGCCTCTATTGCTAAAGACAGGACATGCTTTGGAGAGGGATTTGGAGCAATGGAGCTGGACCTGACCTGGAAGCCACTTCCACTGGTGTGGCTGCTGTGACATGTTCAATCTCTGCTCTTCTTTCTCGAGTTCTGTCAGCAGAGATCCACAAATGACATGTGTCACTTCTAGTCTGAGAAGTAAAGTCCATGAAAGGTGCTCCAGGTTTCTTTTCCTTTGGGGACAACGGATGGGACCGTGTGTGCTGTCAGTGCTGCTCTCCACAGTGAGGGAGCCTCTCTGAACCTTTGGCTCCTAGTGACCAGAGCAAATCTTCTTTCCAGCCCATATGGAACATGTGGACAGAGCCAGGAATAAATGTTTGTACTCTGGAACCACAGAAATCATTGTTGCCAGATCATAATCTAGTCTGTCCTGACCCATACAAGATGTAAAAAAAGTGAGAAGGAAGTGAGAGAAATAAGAAACCAGCAAAGGAGGAAGGTCATGTGATAATGACGGAAGTCAAAGGAGCAGGGAGATGTGTTGTTGACATTAGAGCCAAACCAGTCGGGTTTTGATCCTCAACTACAATCCATCCATCCGTCATTTGTTCTTAAGCACAGGTCTGCTCCCCTTGAACCATCTCCTTGGATCAAAAACGCAGACACACAAACATCTCATCATGAAAGTATAAACCTGAAATGTGAAGTCCAAATGCATATTACAATCAGACCAAATATTTACACTATGTAAAACATCAAATAAATAAACCATTAGAAAACCCCATTGAGTTGAGCAAATGGAATCCAGTGGAACAGCTGCTAATATTATCTTCCACATAAAGAGAAACCTTGACCACTCATTTAGAGCTTCATAAATTGTAGCCTTTTCCCTACTTGGAATAAACAGAGTTTTCCTATCTAGTCTGTCATCTATTCTGTACTACTGGGGTCTTGTTTCTACTGTTAGCACCTCAAGATCTACCTATCACTGTTTCCTTATTATAGGAATCTCCTGACCCAGCACTGTGTAGCCCATCCAGGAAAATCCACTAAACTCAGGCTGAAAAAATGCCACAAAAACTGTGGCAATATAATTCCTGTTTATATATAAGCCCAAACACAGAATAGAATGCTTAAAATGCACACACACATGTGCACACACACACACACATACACACACACACACACACACACACACATGCATGTGTGTGAGTATACTGCCCAGTATGGAAGAATCATAAGGGAGCTGGTCCTGTCCTGCAGCACCATGTCCAGGGGATTTCTCTCTCCCCTACATTTGCTTGCCCTTCTAAGGAATCTTACTTGAGAGAACACTGTTCTGTTCACAGACCTGTGACAACGTTAAAACCAGTGAGCGTCCTATCGAAAAGAAGGGGAGGATTTCTGCCTTGTTCTCTTCAGGAGCTCCGTCCTTAGCCTACTTTGTGTGCATTAACAGAAGACTGGAGATTGGGCAGTTCTTAAAGACCACATGTAAATTCCTACAGCTTTGGAGGAATCACAAGATCATGAAGTGGACATCCAGTGAGGAACTTTTGCTGCATGCTTACCTGGTGGGAAGAGGAAGGGCAAGGAAACACAAGATTGCTAATACGCAAGAGAGCCAGACTCACTTTTCTAACAGATGCACTCCCACCGGAAGCAAGAACATCAATACCTTCATAAAAACAAATCCCTGGGAACAAATTACTTCTTGCAGGTCCCACCTTTCTGTACTCTCAACACTGTTACATTGGAAAATGAGTTTCTAACACATAAACTCTGGGGAGCACATTCAAACCACAGTATCAATAATATTGCAAAGGGTGAAGATCAATATATTTATGACTTTTTAGTCTGTAATTGGACTAAAAGAAAGAAAAACCCTTGTGGAAGATTCTGCCATTACTTTTGCAGCAAAATGGTTATATATAAGGATATATGATTAATTTAGAGCACTTGTGTTAATGGACTTTCTGAGGGTTTATAGTGTTTTCAGGGATTTTGATTTGGGAAATCATTCAATGCCACAAAACCATGATCAGATTTTACTATTTCTTTTCCATGGGAAGAAATTTCTACCAATGAGAAAGAAGAAGGTGAAAGTGTAATATGAAACAAAATGGGATATTAAAGATATCAGACTTCAGCTTCTACATTTAGATCATCAGAACCTTGAAATTCTTCATGCTTCAAAACCATGAAAGCCATACCAGAAGCAGGATTCTCTGAGAAGGTAATGGCCACAGTAGTGTAAAAAGAACCATGCCTCCTTCAGTTTCCCATACTTTCTTGAAAATATGTGTGGTAATGTAGTAAGAATAAGTAAAGCTAAGAGAAATATTTATAAATGATACAACCACATTGGGGAAACGCTGCCGTCATCTAGAATTTGAAAGTGCTCTTACAACCCGGTAATTCTACACTTAAAGATACAGCCTGACATAGAGGCTGGTGAAATGACTCAGTGGTAAGGGTCCACCGCAAGAGGACCTGAGTTTAAATTCCCACAATCCATGTAAAAAAGCCGGGTGTGATTCACAAATGTCTGTAGCCTTGGTGCTAGAAGGAAGTAGGGACAGGAAGATTGCTGGGCTGGCTGGCTGGCCACCTGCTAAGCTCCATGTTCAATGAGAGACTCTGTCTCAAAGGTAGAGAGTGATAGACTAGAACACCTGATGCCATTCCTCTGGCCTCCGTGTGCATATGAATGCACGCACACACATATTCACATACACCATACATATTTACCACACATACAAATACTCTACATACACAGACACCTTGGAAGGCACTCAGAGTATATATACATAACATTTGCACAACTAGGAGATAGGTGCAAACAGTATTCCTGGCAGCATCATTTGTGAGAGCAAAAACGTGGAACTATGAGTACATTTTGCAACCCTACAAAAAAAAAGAAATCAAATTATAAAGTGCATCACCATCTATGTGAAGATCAAACCCCAGCAAAATAGAGCAATACCTTGTTTGAGTTTACATATAATCATAAAGAAGAAAAGTAGAAGGATGATTCGCACAAAATTCATTACATTGATGGTAGGTGTATATAGAATGTAAAAAGAGAAATGAGATTCTGGGTGTGTATGCAGTACACAAGTTTGTACCCTATTTGTTATGTTCTGTGGCAGACATATGGGCTAGTCCCTAACCATACATGCTACATTCTTTTATAAGTACTTCATTTAAAAAGTGTGAAATTTATGGGCATGGAGAGATGGCTTAGTGGTTAAGAGTACTGACTGTTTTTGCAAAGGACCCTGGTTTGATTCACAGTATCTTCATGGTGGCTAACTCCAGTTCCAGGGGATCTGACACCCTCTTCTGACCTCCACAGGCATTGCACAACACAGGTGCACTCACCTACATGCAAGCAATACACTAATACACATTAAATAAAAATAATAAATAACATATTTTTAAAGTGTGAAGTTTAACATATAGGAAATCCTTCCTCAATTCTCAGAGAATCTGTTTCAGCTTTAATTTCTTTTAATGAAAATTCTAGGCAGGTCAGCTTAGAGGCAGTCCTTGCAGATCTGCAAGAAATGTTCCTCATGAGAAATACTACATGATGCTTCCTGAGTTCTCAAGATTAATACCAGTGCTTAAAAGCCTGTAGGTATTTCCAATGACCAATAACCCTCCAATGTCAATCCTATTCAATATAGTTCATGATCAAAATTAGCAACTAGGTAGGACTGACTTTAAGGAAAAATCAGAGGGAAATAAACCATGGATATATTGTAATGAGTTTGTGGATGTGTATGCTGGTGTTGATTATGCATACATTATTCGTCTATGTTAAAGTAGAGCCTAGCACATAGTAGGTATGTGATATAGTTTATGGGAGTCAGTACCTGATTCATTCAAACCTTTTGTGCTAAATGGGATTGAAGACAAGAAACTTGCTACCCTGGATTCTAAATTTGGGGTACAGCACAATCACAGCCACAAAGTCTTCGGCTTAAAATTTTAGGCAATAAAAGTAGTGGATTTGCTAAGTTAGCCATGGCAAACCACAGCACCCTGAACCCCTGCAGAAAGACAGAATTTCCTAGTTACAAATGTAATCTGAGCATGCTGCCTAGAGCAGATCTTCTCTGCATGAAGCATGTAGCCAAGGCGAGAAAGGCCTGGAATGGAATATTCAAATAGGAAAAAAATAGGTGGGCGGCTACATATTGGTGTAAATGGAACATCATGTAGAAAAATGTGTTCTTTCTCTTTGAATTTACATTTTGTACACAAATCCTATAATTAATACTTGGCCATAAGCAAGACTTCATAAAACGGCTTTGGGAACAATTTGCTAAACTGTTGCTACATACAGAGACTCCCTCCACCAAATTCTGGCCAAGATATATGGTACCTATAATGGCAAAAAGAACATAGAAGTTGGTATTCAGGGTGAAAACCCTTTGCCTCATAAGCCCATTGGTTTCTGCTGATCCTCTTGGCCTTCATTCAAGAAAAGCTGGCATGGGCTGTTGCCTAGCAACAGCATGTAGTGCACTTTTCTACTAGCCCATAGAAATGCTGTCTTTCTAGACCTCATGCCCTTCAGCATCACAGTTTTGTTAATGATGACAATCTCCGAGGAAATTTTCTTCCCTCCCCTCAAATAAGTGCTTGAAGAAGGCTATACCAGTACTCGGCCCTTTTTCACAAAGAGTACATGGCTAAACAGAGACCAGCAAAGTAAGAAAAAGCATGCATTCTCAATTGCTAATTCTGGCACAGGAACTTAGATAATCATATACATTGTTGAAAATTGCAACATTTCTTCTTTGAACAAAGTATGGCTATTTAATGACTTCCATAATATTTAACAAATATTTAATATTTTCCATGTACCAACCTACTCCTCAGGTGTGTAGGATATGGTATCATAACAAGACAGACATTTTCCCTAGCTTCAGGGACTTCCATGATTATTCTTTAATCCCAACATCAATAAAACACTTTCCAAAGTGGTACATTCCATCTGAAAGTAAAACCAAGGAATATTTTTAAGGGGCCAGGAGAAATGACTCAGTGAATAAGAGTGTATACTGCTCTTGCAGAGGACCTGGGTTCAGTTCCTGGCATTCATATCTGACAGTTCACAACTAATTGCCTGTAACTCCAGCTCTAGGGGATCCACGGGCCTCTTTTAAAATCCCTAGGTAACTGCACTCACATATAGACATACCCACATATAGACACACATATACATACAATTAAAAATAATATAAATCAGGTTGGAGAAATGGCTCAGCAGTTAAGAGAATTTGAGTTATATTCCCAGCAACCATGTCAGGTGACTCACACTCTCCTGTAGGGGATCTGATGCCCATGATTTCCTCAGACAACTGCACTCAGAGGCACATTCACACAGGAGACACACATATCCACAGAATTTTAAATAAATTGAATAAAATAATATAAACAAAAAATATTTTCAAACTTAATTCTGATAATTAAAGTTACCTCATTGGTCACAGCCAGGAGAACCCAAGTTAGGAGGCCCAGAAACTCCTATCAAGGTTGGAATTCTCCCTATGTAAAGGATTAAATTCCACAGAAATAGAAGCAGGATTTTTAATACTCTGCATTATGGAACAGAATTAAGTCAAAAACAAGAAACAAAAGCTTTCAAAGATGTCTTAGAGAGGTCAAAAACCATCTTACCAACCAATAAGAAATACTTTAAAGGACCTGTTCTCACTCTAGGATACAAGTTCAAGAACACCTACAGAATTTGCTAATAACTTCATTCAAACATTCTTAACTTATTCTGTGAAATGTGTTTTAAAATCTTCTATACCACCAGGACTAAGAGTTCTCATGACACCATTCTTCTGCCAAAACCCCCTCTAATTTTTGCAACCATTCCAAATTCAATTTGAGGAAGAATAAATACTTGAGAGTCAAAAATAACAATAACTTGAAAGAACTATGATTATGAAATAAAGCATGTTATTAATACCTAAAGTAAAGAGTCAGGGGCCTTTGGGTAGACAGAAGAAAATGAAAGCCAAACAGCTCCCGATGGTTCAAGCTTATATGACCAGACTTGTTTTCATGGGAAATATATAGACAAATCTTGGGGAAAGAATATGGTCCCCAAATTAATCTACATATGATCCAAACAACTACTTAAAATTTTCACCACATAAACCTAAATCCAAAGAACCCACCTGCTCATGAAAGTTTGGGAAACATGTTTAGAGCCTTGGGTTTTATCCCTAGGAAAAAGAGGAGAGAGAGAGAGAGAGAGATTGAAAAACCTTCCAGCCTGATCTTCATCTTGTTTAATCCCAATCAATGCTAGTCCCTTCAGGGCTCTTTTTTTCTGTTTTGTTTTAGAGACAGAGCCTCACTATGTAGCCCAGACTATCCTCGACCTCACTGTAATCCTCCTGATCCACCTCCTGACTGATGGATTATAGGTGTGAGCCTCCATACCTGGCTTCCTGAAACTTTTTAGTTAAACATAAAAGACATAGTACAAAGTGTTCTGAAACACTTTCCTCTTTCAGAAACAACACATAATTATAATGAGAAAGTAAACTCCTCTTACGCTTACATGATAAACAATTTCTGAAAAACAAAGCAAGCTTCAAAGGGAGAGGAGGACATAAGGAGAACGCTCTGCCATGGCTGGCGCCCTCCAACTTTGCTCCTTCTGTGGCTTCCATTGTGTAAGCCACTTCAGGCTGAATGTCAACCCAAGACAACATAACTGTGTTTGTTATAACTTAGTTCAGATAGAGTCAAGAATAATGGCATATATTCCTACCCCAAACTAGTGATACGCTCCATGGAACTTGATGAATTCAGTGAGCTACCATTAGAGTCTCTGATTTTTCTCCAAATCCTATGTTAAATCACATGCTTAGACAAAGTTCTATACTGACTTTATCATAAGAATGCTAGGTATTGATCTACCATAGGGCAGGTGTATGTGCATTCATGGTCAGAGCAGTAGCCAAGGCTCAAGGCTTCTCTGCTCCTCCCAGATGGCATCATACTGAATACGTGCCTATGCTTTATAAGGGACTGAAGCGAACTGTGGCTATCTTAAGCACTAACAACAGCAAAGGAAATGGAATTACTACAAAGACATTGTCATCAGAGGTTTTCTTCTCTTTAAGGACACTGTGCAGTTTCCTCTCCCTCACACAACCAACTGATTGAACAATCATTTATCAAAAGTGCTATGAGTTCATATGTGCAAGTGCTCTGTTGTGTCCAGACAACAGTTTCATTGTATTCGTCCACCTCTGGCTCTTCTAAAATGATCCCTGAGCACTGGGAGGAGAGGGTGTAATACAGATATTCCATTGAGAGCTGAGCACCTCCCAGTCTCCTGTTCTCTGTATGTTGACCAGTTATGGGTCTCTGTGTTAATGGCCATCTGCTGCAGGAAGAAGATTCTCTGATAAGAAGTGAGAGAAACATTAATCTGTGGGTAAAGTATTAAGTCTTGAAGAATCAGTTTAATACTGTGTCTATTAAGCAGAAAAATAGTAGTAGGTTCTCCCCTATGTCTGGTGACTTGTTTAGCCACAGTTTTCTGGCCCTGATAACAAATGCCTACTCGATCTTGTGAAGTAGACCTTAAATCCAATCATAACATGGTTGGATGCTGCTACAGAATTCATGCCACTTTTGCACAGGTGGGCATATCTTGCCAAGCAGTCATTATTGTGGCTTGTAGGGTTCACAGCTGGGTAAGTGTGATGATTGCTTTTCTCTTTTGGCAGCATGCTTGGCATTTCTGACAGTATGCACAAGACCTATGCAAGCCCAAGTCAGACAAAAACCAAGCATGAGGGAGGTGGGAAAGAAACTCAAGTCCCAACTGAGGATCTATTGGTCAACGATAGCTGCTGGGAAGGGGAGAGTAAGTTTTCTTTGAGTATTGTTATACCGGGTAAGTTGACCAGACTCCAATAGATAGGCCCACATCCAAGAGCACTTGGGGGACACAAATTAGACATGATGGGCCTTAAAAAAATAAAAATAAAATGAGAGGACTTGAAGTCAGGGACTGCAGGGAAAGGGTGGAACTGGAAAAGAGGGTCTGAATCTGATCAAACTACACTGCATGACGTTCTCAAAGAATCAACAAGCATATTTTTTAAATCATCTACATAGGAGCATACCAGAAACCTCATGACCTCTCCAAGTGAGACAACAAGATAACTCTCACCTTCTTCCCCTGAGCCAGAGAAGCCGTGTCACACTGCCAAAGCCACCTAGGCTTTAGGAACAATTGGTGAACATGCTTCCTGGGCTGGACCATGGTGCTTCTCATTCACTGTGGAATTATATAAGTCCCAAACAGCATTACAATGATCACTATCTTTCCGAATAATTTGGCATTACTGATGAGGCATCTTCTGTCCCCAGAGCCCACTGCCCCGTGATGGCTCACGTTAAGAGACCTGTGATGGAAAATTCCCTTCTGAGTGAAAGAACAAGGGAGAGGAAACCTCTTGCATTTCCAGGTTGATGAGGGAGGTAGGAGGCAAGTCTGCAGCCTAGAGAAGTGACAGCTGGGGGATTCTAACCTGACCTGCTACCACCCCACCCTGTTTAGTAAAGGCAAAACTGAACACAGAGGGCATTTCCCCATTTTATGTTTTGAGAGGAGACAGTCTTACTAGGTCAGCTGAAAGTAATGAAGGGCCTGACTTAGCTTTCATGGCCTTCAGCTCTTGTGCCCAGAGAGGCTTCCAACAGTCAGTATATCATGCTGTCTGATAAGATATGGAACAGGGAAAAGACCAGGCCAGTGACTGAAGGAGAGTCACTGGAAATCACAGAAAAATAAGTGGGGCACTGGGCCTAAGGGCAGGGGGATCCCCGGACCTTGACCTGCAAGGAGAAGAGACTGAATTCTGGTGCTCAGGGACTGGGCCAGGGGCACACACACACACACACACACACGCACACACACCTTCTGATGTGATCTTGATTATTGACTAAGTCTACAACGTGGCCCTCTTCCCACTGATCACCAAAGACTCACAATACTCTGTGCTCCATCTACAGCAGACTTCCTCACTGCTTGTAGTTCCTCCAGAGTGACAACCTGCTCTGTGTCCTCATATCTTCCACTTCCCTGGACCTTGTGGACACTTCACCATTGTGTCTTCATGACAGATGTGATTCTATTAGGCCTAACCTGCTATGTACTAATCATGTAGGTCTCTTTAAAATTCGTCTGCTGATATCCTATTGTGATAGTATTAGGTGAAGGAGCCCCATGATGGTATCAGAATCTTTATAAAGAGAAAAAAGTGCCCCCTCTTTCCCTTTAGTTCTCTACATAAGCATACAAGACAAAAGGGGCCCATCAGATATCAGTTCTTCTGGTGCCTTGGTCTTGAACTTTCTAGCATCCAGAATTGTAAGGAATAAACGTTTGCTGTTTAAGCCACCCAGTCTATGGAAGTTTGGTATAGCAGCCTGCACAACTGAAGACCAAACATGACCCTCCATCTATGAGAACTCCCCATCACTCAGGCCCAAAGACACAGCCTGCTCACATATCTGTGCTTTTACTACGTCTTGTATAACTTTATGGTAGAATTCATCCCATTTTGCTTTCTGTCTTTATTCTCCCAACAGAGTACAAACCTCAATTTACTCATATGTGTTCCAGCTTGGGAACAGTGCCTAACTGAGAAAAGGTTCTCATTAGCTGGTTGTTCAATGAATTTATAGAAACTATGCACACTCTCATTTGACCCACTCCTCAACCCTGCAGAGTGTGTAATTAGGGTTTGGAGCAATCCAGGGCTATAGGAAAATGAAAAGACTCACCCTAGATCATATAATAGAAAGTCAGGGACCAGAGTTCGAACTCATCTCTTCCAGCTCCAAGTGGAAGACTTTTTCAGGACACCAGTCCTTTTGAAGAGCTTCTACAATGTCCTCTACTCCTCACAGTTTAATATGCAGCTTAAAAACACTATGGAAGTAAACTACAGATTATTTTATCATATCATTCCTTAGAACTTAATAGTGCAAATTCACATCAGTCACTGAAAGTCTGTCCTGGAGGGAAACTGAGAGGGTTAAAAAAGAGACTGGGAAGTGTAGCGTTGATATGTCTATCCTGTAGAAGGTTGGTATGATGCTTGAGCTGTTCCACCTCCGTGTGAATATTTTCAGAAGAATAAATGTCAGAGTCAACTGTGAGGCAGCAGCTACAAAGAATAAAGACCAGGGGGCAACTTTAGCAAAATCAAGAAAAAGATTTTAATGATAGATACATTTTTAAAAAGAGTTGAGCTTTCCAGGCTCTATTGGGTACTTCAGTGTGCTATCACCATGAGGGCTGTGTTTGACAAAGCTTTCTTTACAACTTGAGATGTTAGGAGGTTGTCAGCAAACTCAAGCTTGTAGTGTAGTTTGTTTTTGAAGTTATACATAGTAACCAATTAATGAGTTCTTATATTATTCTTTTGTGTTGAGTGCAGCTGGATGGGGCCCAAGCACAAAGCAACCCCAGTTTGCATGACATAAATTCTAACTCACAGAGACACTTCTACTCTCACAGCTATCTAGTCTGCTTGTCTTTGTATTCCAGAGACCCAAGGACTTCAACTAATGGGCTACTTAACAAAATCTTTCATTCTTCTTAAGTAGCTTTCTGCTTTACTGCAGATACATCAAATCTAGACAGAGCTGTAAAGCATTTGGGCTGTCGGTCTATAATGAGTTCTCCTAGACAAATGCCCATTTGTCAAATCATGTGCAGACATGGAAAACAGAAGCATCCTTTTAAAAACTGATACATAAAAGTATAAAATTGTACATATTAATGGGGTACCATGTTATATTTTGATACATGTGTACAGTGAGCAATGATTTAATCAGGTTAAGCATATTTTTATCTCCTCAAGCATTCATCATTTTTGCAAGTTTAAAGCTATCAAAATCCTTTCTTCTACTTTTTAAAACTGCATAGCACAGTCATCCAAGAGCTCAACAATACACCATAACTTGCTTGTATCTTTTATAACTCAATAACCATTGATGAACTCTTCTCACACACCTTCCCTCCCTTCCACCTTGTCACCACTGCCCTGCTCCCAGCTTCTGTGAAATCAACATTTTTATTTACTTATTTATTTATTTGTTTTATGTGTATGAGTGCTTTGTCTACATGAATGTAAGTATATCTATGTCTTGCAGGGGGCCAGAAAAGAGAGTTGGATGCCCTGGAACTGGAGTTACAAATAGTTGTTATCCACCATGTGGATGCTGGGAACCAACCCCAGGTCGTCTACAAGAGCAGCCAGTGTTCTTAACCATTGAGCCATCTCTCCAGCCCTGAAATGAACTTTGTAGATTCCACCTACGAAGCCATACAATTTTTGTCTTTCTGTTTCTGGATTAACTTAATGATTTCTGCTTACACAGAAATCAGGTCACAGAAAACAGGATTTCATTCTTTTCAGAGTTGAATAATGTTCCATTGTTCATATGTACCACACGGTCTTTATCCATTCATCAGCTAATGAACACTTGGCTATTGTAAATAGTGTTGCACTCCAGGTGGCCTCTTTAATACACCAATTTCATCTCATTTGACTGTTTACTCAGGATTGGAATAAGCAGATCATGTACCATATCTATTTGGAATTTTCTTGAGGAAACTCCGTGTTCTTTTTCATAACTGTTCTAGTTTATGTAATGTGATAGTGTTCAAAGGTTCTCCTTTCTCTACTCCTCACTAGCACTTGTGATAGTTGGGCTTTTGACAGTAGTTAGTTTTCCTGGAGTGAGGTAGTGACTCATTGTGATTTTGATTTGCTTCTGCCTGAAGGTTAGTAATGCTGAGTATTTTCCCATGTACCTGTTGACCATTGAGTAATTAGGAAATGTCTATTGAAGTTGATTGCCCACTTTTCAATCTGGTAATTGTAGGCTCTGTTTAAGAACTCTTTATACAAGAGATGTCAATCTCTTGTAGAATATATTTTTTACAAATATTTTTCCCCAATTCTGCAAGCTGTCTCTTTACTCTTTTGATAGTTTTCTTTGCTGGGCAGAAGCTTTCTAGTTTGAAATTATCCTCTTCATCCATTTTTGCTTTTGTTTCAGTGATTTGGTATCTTTTCCAAAACTCGCAGCCCATTCCAATATCCTGAAGCATTTCCTCTCTGTTTTTCCCCAGTAGTTCTCTGTTCTCACATCTAAGTCATTAGTTGATTTTTTTATAACAACTGAGAGAGATGAGAGTATATGCTCATCCATCTACATCTGGATATTCATTTTTCCAGCACCATTTGTTCAAAGACCAGACCATCCTTTCTTCTTGTGTATTCTTGGCATCTTTGTCAAGAACCTTTGACTGTAGACACAAGGGCTTACTTCTTGACCCTCTACTCTATTCCATTGGTCTATATTTCTTTTTTATGTTAATGCCTATAGTCGAGTTTGTTTCTGTCGTGTCTCACCACTCGGGGCAGCCCAAGGGGTTGGGGGTGACTAGACCCAGCACAGACTCCAGGAGTTGGATGGGAAGCAGCCCAAGCGCCTGGCACTGCAAACTCATTTATTGAATAGGTGCACAAGCTCTTATATGTCTGGATAGCCAATGACCTTATGGGGTGGGGTCTCAAATACAGCCAATAGTAACTTTGTCTCCAGGTAGGCGGGTTCTTTCCAGGTGCTGGTCTCATGATTAGCCAGAGCAGAATGCCACACCCACAGGAGCCATTCCTCTTTTCCTCCCAGAGGGTGGCCTTAGGCTAGGCCCACCTTACATTATGCCCAACAAATGCCATGATATTTTGATTACTACAGATTCATAGTATGTTTGAGGATCAGATTGCATAATACTTCCTGCCTAATCCTATCTGAAACATAAATCAAGAAAACAATCTTACAGTAGTTGAAAAATATTAGGAACAAATTTAACTAGAGATGAAAGAATTCCACAATGAAAACGATATGATATTAATGACAAAATTGAAGTGGGCACACAAAAGAGGAAGGACATCTGCATCAGACAGGGTTGTGCCTGATTCCCATGGTTTCAGAGGTGCCCTAAGTAGAGCACCCACTCTATGGGCAGTTATACAGGCCAAAACACAAGCCCATCCCATGGGACGGTAGAGATCTGCCTGATGCTAAGGCAGGTCTCGAACCTCATTTGCAAGCATTGGTCTGGTGATAGCAATGGTGCCTAAGGTTAGGGGACATGAGACAGAGATAGTCCCTTGATCCCCAAACATTACTGAGTCTCCTAGTCATAGGGAGCTTCGTTGTCTCAGGAAGAGTAGGCAGGTCCAAGGATGGATCTGGAGCAGCTCATACTCATGTCTGTCCCAGGGGCACATAGGTCTTTGTCAGACGCTGAGCCATTCTTGAAGTTTCATCTTGAAGACTGCATCTTAAAACTTAAACCCACAGAGAGGAACTTCCGTTTTTAGCATATTCCAGGTCTTACCATGGTGAGCCTGGAACTGGGTTCTGAGACAAGGCCTTCTGTTAGCATTCCTACTCTGCTCTCACCAAGTAGAAACCTGTCCCTGACACAAAGTTGGAAATAAGATGGGCTGTGCTCTGCATTGATTTCACTGTGTGTAGGCGTGGGGGAGAATGGATTATACTGGTTTCAAGTCTTTGGCCTAAGTTTAATTGTCTCTCCAGCACCCAGGCAGAAGTCTCTCTCTTTAAGTTGGGCCGCTTAGATGTTGGGGAGCAATGACTCGGACAACTCTTTTCTTCCTGCTCAATTCAAAGCATCTTTTCATTTTTGTGTATATTCTGAGGACAGAATGTTCCTGTTGCCCATCTCTCAGGCACTGTGGAGTTTGACTTGAAGAGATTACGAGGGTCAGGCTCAGCAGCTATTTCCTCTGCCTCTCTAAGACAATTGGTAACTGATTTCAATTCTGAAAAGGTTTTTTTCCATATATATTTTTTTATTTTATTTATTATTTGTTTTGTTTAATATATTTGCATATAGGTAGGTGCACCCATGTCATGCAATTCCTGAAGAGGGCAGAAGAGGGCTTCAGATCCCCTGAAATTGGAGTTACCTACAGTTGTTTGCCTCTGTGTCGGAGCTGGGAATCGAACCTGGGTCCTCGGCAAGAGCAGCCAGTGCTATTAACTACTGAGCCATTGCTCCAATCCCTCAATGTATATTTTATTGAATTTTTGTCCATTTCATACAATACATCTTAATCATACTTAGACTTCTCTCCCCTATATACACCGTCCCTTGGTCCAACCAGCAGATTTCATGCATTCTGTCATATATGTTAAGGTCTATCGAGTCAAGTTGTCGCGTCCCCCTCGTGGCTGTCACAGTAGGCGCAGCAGACATGGGTTGGTGCTCCTCTTCCTCCTAGTGATTACCCCTCAGGAGAGATTGCGTTTTGCCCCAACCCAGATCCCCGGCGCGACGCGGGGGAAGATCCTAAACTGGGACCCCCGTCGGGCCAAGAAGAGTCTACAGCCAGCTTCTTCTGGTGTTACAGTTCTTTGGCACAGCAGGGAAATCACTTTACATTGCTCAAGCGTGCTCTTATATACAGTTCTCTCTCCAATCAGGCACACTTCCTCATTTCTTAACACCCTATCTCATTGAGTTATTTTTAAGCTTTGTATTAGCATAAATGGGCAGTTACATGGGCAGTTACAAGGGCAAGCAAACCTACCAATCACTACAGAGGAAAAAGGATGCCTTATTAGCATACAGGTTTCTTGCTCTTATGGGCAACATCAAGTTTGTGTATCCAGATGTCCCTTGGTATGAGTCCGTTCAATGGAGCCTGTTCAGCCTATAAACATAGCTGAATACATATGTTCTAATTTTTTGACAGTATCATTCACAAGTACAATGAATTATGGTCATTTCTACTGTCATTGCCCTCTCTCACTGACAAGTCTCGTCCTATTTTCATGAATATGGTGTGTGTGTGCATGTGTGTGTGTGTGTGTGATGCAATGAGTTTAACTAAAGATGTTTGCAACAGCAGGGGTAAGAGGCTACTTATTGTCAATAGTCCCTCAGGGAGAGGTAAGGCCTCATGAGCCTTGTCTCTTCCATGATGAAATGACAGTTTCAATCTTGTGCTGGTCTTACACAGTGAGTTTGTGAATGAAACAGCTATGTCATGTCCAGAGGATGTCTTTTGGCAGCACACACACACACACACACACACACACACACACACACCACTGTCCATTGGCACACTTCCATTCCTTTGGTCTTCCATAACGGAAGTGATGGAGGTGATGGAGGTGTCCCATTTAGGGCCAAGCATTCTACTGTCCCTTATTCTCAACAGTTCAGCCAGTTATGAGTCTCTCATGAACTGTGGCCCGCTGCAATAAGAAGCTTCTCTAATGAAGAATGAGGACAGCATTAACCTGTGGGTATAAAAACAAGTGTTTAGAAAACAGTTTGACCACATGTCAAAATCTCATTTAGTAAAATGACAGTAGTGGGCTCTCCCCTAGAGCCTGTGATCTCCCCAGTCACCGGCTCTTGGCCAGTTTTATAGTACCAGGTGTGGGTTTCTTCCTTTAGAGTAGGCCTAAAAGTCAGTTAAAAAATAGTTGGTTATACCCATAACATTTGCGGCAAGCTTGCACCAATGTGGATATCTTTCCAGGCCAGTAGTTATTGTAGCTTGCAGAATTCATAGCTGAATAAGACTGTTAATAGCATTCTCCCCCCAGTAGCCTGCGACCACCTTCTAGCACTATGAAAGCAAGCCAGCAGCATGAAGGAAGCCCCCAGCTCAGTTCCAGCTTGATTTCTCCATGTCCTATGACCAAAGTGCCTGGTGTCTTCAGCATAGTGTCTTGCCATTAAACTCTGGTGGGAATCAAGAGCAATGGCAATAATCTGTACAGTTTGGGGGCCCTCTGGGGCCTCCCTAACCAGAAACTCACATTTTTAAAAAATGAGCAGGAGCAGAAGTCTCACTAAAGAGCCCGACTGATTTCAGACTTCCTGTCTTCCCATTTGGCTTCCTGAGTGTTGAAAATAGAGGTATATGTCGCCACATCCTAATTCTTACTTTTAAGATAGGTTCTCATTCTGTGGCTCAGGCTTACCTGGAACTCACTGTATATCCCAGGATGGCCTCAAACATTACAATACTCCTTCCTCAGCCACCTAAGTGCTGGGATTATGGGCATGAGCCACCATGCCTGGCTGAAAATCTTTTCATAACTAGTAAACAAGATTTGAAAGTGAAAGACAAGGATACATACTGTTCAATGGATCAATTCAGCATCTGACATGAGACAGATGCTCTAAAATTGCTGCTCAAATGCTGTTATTAAACCCTGTAATATCACACATAGTAGTCAATTTCCTATCAAGTTCTTACATAAGATAGATATTTTTGTTCAGAATAATTTTTAAATTTTCCTTAAAGTATAGAGCACAATATAACAAATATGTCTATTTCAGCCACTCAAATTAAACAATGTTAATGACTTGTCACACTGAATATTTATAATAAAAGAACTAACATTTACTGAGGACTAACCATGCACAGGCAGTGTTCCAAGTGC
The DNA here is from genome assembly GCA_035773235.1 of Eospalax fontanierii. Lineage (NCBI taxonomy): Eukaryota > Metazoa > Chordata > Mammalia > Rodentia > Spalacidae > Eospalax > Eospalax fontanierii. Next base: position 39,727,766 of record CM069532.1, on the reverse strand, counting down.
TTTACATACATTAATTTGACTAAAGCTTGCAAATCCCGACGAGACTGGGCTGCTATCTCAGTTTTGCAAAGTGGATGTGAGGTATAGAATTTTCAGCCGGTGCCAAGCCATATGAGTCTAAGAATTTACATTGGTGTTCTAAGTCTGCTGAGCCAAGTGCCACAGACTAAGTGATTTTATTTCCTCACAATTCTGGAGGCTACAGTTCAAGGTCATTGTCAGGTCAGGGTTGGAATCTTCCGAGGCCTCTCCCTTCATGTGAGGAGGGCCATGTTCTCCCTGTGTCTCCATGTCGTCATCCCTCTGTGTCCTGTACTAAGGTTTTTATAGGGATAGCAGTCATATTGGGTTAGGGCCCATCCTATGACCACATTCTATCATTTTTACTCACAGTACCCAAGATACAGAGAAACAAACAAAATGCCCACTGACAGGTGAGGGATAAAGAAGATGTGGTATTTACTACTATGTGTATAAATACAGTATCACTCTGTCAGGAAATCTGGCAGGAGGCTAAGGATCACAACATCAAGGCCAGTCTGGGTTAAATAATGAGATTTTTTATAAAAAAAAAAAAAAAAAAACAAAGAAGAAGAAGGAGGAGAAGGAGGAAGAGGAGGAGGAGGAAGAGAAGAAGAAGGAGAAGAAATCCCAGCATTTACAACACACGCATATAATTGGAGGGCATGCTAACCGAAATAAGCCAGACAGAATCTAGCTTGCTTGCCCTGCATGACCTCACTTGCATATAGAATCTTAAAAATCAGATATATGAGGAAATGGAACAGTGGTACCAAGGTGGGGACTGAGGAAGTTGGGAAATGTTGGTCACAGACTCAAAGTTCAGGTATGTGGTAGGTATGAGGAGGCTAGAGATCTAGCATGTGGTTCAGTGACTGTGTTGATCATTCTGTATTGTGTGTTCGAAATTTTCTGGGCATTCATGAGGAAAAGACACAAGGCGGGAGGATGGGTAATTTGCTTGACTGTCATAATCACTTCATGAAGTGTTACTACACATACGTCAAAATATCGCTACAGATTTTGAATATACATAATGTTTAGAAGATTAGACAGAGCCTTCCCTACAGGTGCGGTCATATTTTGAGAAATTGGTAACTTTGGATTCAAGGGACTTAATCCCGCACAGAACCAAGGCAGACCTCACATTCAGGGATGAGAATCTGGGGCCCAGAGCCAGAACCTCGGCACCCGTATCTGCCTCTGATGACAATGAAGTCCCTATTGCTGGTTCCTCAAGCACACTCTGCCTACCCACTCTTCACAGAGGAAGCGTTCACCACAAAGTTGTTATTTTAGAAGATGCCCTACAGAGACAAGTATAACACCTCCAGCAAGGTAAGAATCCTAAAACATTCTCATTCCCTCTAAATAGTCTCAGGCTCGCCCCTTCATGCTGTTGGCAGCTAGTGTTTTAGGTATCATGTAACACCACCATATTAGTTAGCAGAGCCACTATTTATTAACCAATGTGAATTTAGGCTGGCCAGCAGACTTGATTAGTTTGTTCATGATTTTTTTTCAATGTTGGGTTCATTTTCCTTCTTTCTGAAATATCTGCATGCACTAAGGGTTCGGATGAAGGAAAGGACTTTATACATACCTGTAAATATCCTCAGTGCTCTTACACAGTAAATTTTAGGCTCAAGTCACTTTCCTTCAGTGCTTTGAGATGGTGCTCTGTTATGTTCCAGTTTCTGTCCATTGTTTAGGGCATGACTCCTATAATCCACTTGTCATTTGCCTTAAAGTGAGAGTAATCTTTCCTTTTTGTCTGGCATCTTTAAGTGTTTTCCTTCTTGTGACCAGAGAAATGGCTCAGCCAGTAAAGTGCTGGTTGCACACGCAAGAGAATCTGAGTTTGTATCTCTAGTGCTCACATAAATACTGGGCGTGGCAATGCATATCTGTAATCCCAGTGCTAGGGAGAAGCAGACATGTGGCTCCCTGGAATTTTATCGGCCAGCCAGTCTAGTCAATTTGGTGAGCTCCAGGTTCAGTGAGATACTGTCTCAAAAAATAAGTGCGAGCAATCGAGGAAGACAATAGGGAAGCCTTTGGTTTACAGAGAGAGAGAAAGAGAGAGAGAGAGAGACAGAGAGGCACACAAATGTTATTCTTATTTTTCCTTAGAGTTCTACAGACATGGGGTCTGTTCGGTTAACCTGCCTGGCACACTTGTCTTTCTTCTGTTTAGAATTCATGCTTATTTGATGTTTATTTTGCATTCCCCTCTGGATCAAATGTTGAATGAATTATGATCTATAGTCTACAAGGGTCTTAGGATGGTTGACATAGGTGTACCACAGTTTGAGTTGAGAAGAAGTTATAGCTTATGCAGAGAGCTCTATTGAAGCCTTAACACTGAATAACGTTCCATAACCTGATTTCTTGCCTCCACGTTGTCATTCCAAGCCAATATCCAGTTTGACTTTTCTCGTGGACATAGAGTTTCGACTTTTTCTTCAAAAATTTATGTGTATGTAGATCCATGTGAGGGTGTGTGTGTGGATGTGTGGATGTGTGCACATGCTTGTGGAGGCCAGGGGTCATCCTCCAGTAGTCTTTCTCCTCGGGCACCATCCACCTTCCTTTTTAAGGCAAGGTCTTTCATTGGCCTGGGGCTCACCTGATTAGGTTAGACTACTGGCCGGCTAAGCCCAGGGATCCAACTGTTGTCCCTAAGCTAGGATTGCAAACCCGTGCTACTATGTGCAATTTTTTCAAGGGTTCTAGGGCTCAAACTCAGATGCCGAAGCTCACACAGCAAGTCCTGAGCTGACTGAGCTGTCCTCCCAAGTCACTTAGCTGCCTGTTAACATCACTGGTTTCCTCTTCGTTTCTGCCATCTCGAATCCTGCTTGAGTTTTGCTTGCCTACAATGATAACCGCATTTCCCAAATACAAGGGGGCAAAGTTGGCTCAAGCATCAAACTGAAAGCAACACATGTACTGACAAATATATAAATGGGTTTCAATTACTGGAAGCCTGCTTAAATCATAAAACGAAATCTAATCAGCAGTATGAATATGGATATTTTAAATCCTTTCGCTTCACAATTGGAATATTTGATATTTTATATAGCACAACCATAAAAACTAAGGGAGTCAGGTTGCAGTTTGTTTTGTTCAGGCAGGGACTTTTTATGAATTTTTTTGTTTGCTTTAGCAATAATATCACAGCACATTTAGAATGTTAAGACACAGTCTGTTCTTTCAGCAAATATTTACTGAGCTCCTTGGAGGTGCTCACTTCCGTGTGCAGCCTGGAGGCCTAGGGCACAAGGCAAACACCTGTCAAAGCACATAACCTACTGAGGCACAAGATATACACATATGCCATGCAAGGATAGCAACAGAAGATCAAACATGGTTAAACCCCAGTGTCAGGCCTGGGAAGAAACTTGTACCCTCAGAGTCTCTAGGAAGAAAAGCTCAATTGCTATTTCCTTCAAGGACCAAGACTTTGGAAGAAAGTCCAGGTACCAAAACTCTCAAGACAAGTACTTGTAGCCCACCTCGGCCCCTAACATCTTTCTTCTGCTGCAAGATTCCTAAACCCCATTTTCAGATCAGTCAACGTGTCCTTCTAAGAGACAGACTCTTTTAAAAATTTTGCAGTACCCTGTGATGGACTGCTATTCATTTCAAAGAGCTTCACCCACATACTCTAATACTGTAGTAAAATGTTTTCTCAGCTGAAAAACTACAAAAAAGGATGAACTTTTAACCCACAGTCCTTTTTAGAGTGACTCACAGGGCATGTGTGTCCTGCAATCCGTGAACTCTGCACTGGGGATAGTGGTAGAGTAGAGCACTGAGTTTCCCTGAGATGGTGATGAAGTGCAGCCAAAATACAGATAATTATTTTAATTAATGGTAATGATTTTAACGGTTGAACATTTTAACTAATTAATTATGATTGATTGCTTGTTACTAATCAAGGAATATGATTCAAGGTTGTAATTGAAAAACCAGGAGCAATCGGTTCCACTGAGAGAATATCACAACCCTTCTGAGATCAGAGCCATTATTTTCCCTCAAAAATTGCATTCTGGATCATCTCAGTACTTTTTTCTATATATTCCTTAGGATCAACTTGTAGGACACTAGTTTATTTGAGTACTTAGGATTCTTTATCCAAATATGAAATGAGAACATATTCAAAGACATGTATGTTATTTTTACAGTTATAGCTCTTAATAATTTTTGAAGTTTCTGTTCTTTGGACATAAGAAGATATTCCAGTAAACTATTTAGACAGTATGAAACTTATTTTAATAATCATATTAAGTGAGAATTTAACTTCCACATAATTTATGTATAGCACTTCAGACATTGGCTCTTGAGGTCTTTTAAACTATGACAAATTAAAAATACCACATAGGGACTCTCAAGACTGAGAGAAGCATCCTCTCCCTCTAATAGATTTATGCAAAGGAGACAAGTCAATATTCCAGTGCAATCTAGAACTGCAGGAATAGCAAGCATTCTTAGGATGTGGTTCCGTTTGGAAAGGGGGAGAAGGCCAGTGCATCTGTATGCAGAGTGTCAAGATGGGGCAGTGGTAAGAAATGAGGCCAAATTGTAAAGTCTGTTGTTGTCATACTAATGAAAGGATTCTGTAGTGAAAGTGCCAATAATGCTGGAGAGCCTCGGAGGCGAGTAAAATAGTTTAAGGAAGATCCACTGTAGACCACCTTTAGGGAGATGATGGAATGAAGAAAGGAAACCAGAAAGGAAGCTGTTCCTATTGTGCAGGTGACAGTCACTGAGCTTGAACTAAGCCAGTGTCAGCGGCAATTAAAGGATTACCTGAATTTGGGGGGAAAATTAACCATGAAAAAAAGGAAGACGGAAGATGACACACAGGCCCAGGCTACTAGAATCTCTAGGAAATAAAACAGGAAGAGATGGATATTAGTCATGAGAAGAGGTGGATGCTGGCAGAAAATCTCCAATTTCAAAAGCAAAGCAAAACAGGAAATTTTATCAAGCAGAATAGAAAAGTCAATAGTCCATCCTGAGGGGACTGGTGTGGTTTAGGGAACTCTCCCATCCCAGCAAGAGGGAGCCCAACGCAGACAGCCCAGCATTAGACAGAAAGCCTAGAAAATCTGACTGTACTTTTAGACAGTTTAGAGAAGAAATGGAGAGACAAGAAACACAAAAGTTGGGTATGCAGCAGCATACGCAGAGACAGGGAGGTGCAGGGAGACTGTCTATTCCAGACACTGGATAGGAGCTTGGAAAGATGCTATCTTTTCAAAAGAACCCTGCTAACTGAGTGGATTGGCCACCCTAGCCTCTTCCTAAACCACACCCTTTGAGAACCTAGAACAAGTGTCATGTGACTATATCCTAAAAGGTAGTCAGCAGAACACTTCCAGACTGTGGGGGAAACTGAGTCAGAAACTGGCAGGATTCAGCAAGGTGAAAATCTGTTCAGAGCCCAAGTTCCTGCAGAGGAACACAGACACAAGTTCCTGCAGAGGAACACAGACACAAGTTCCTGCAGAGGAACACAGACACAAGTTCCGAGTCTGAGTGAAGAACACAGAGAAGAATTACCCGGGGATTTGACCAGCATGCCCAGTCCAACCTGCAAAAGACCTTCCATGAACAGGAGTAGTATCTATGACCCAACCTGCATAAGATTATGCAAGGCTATACCTGGCTTCTGGAAGCCTGGGAAGGAATGTCAAGAGGTAAAGCTGGAATCAGCAAACAGGGAAGAGACCTCATTCAGACCCTGCACCCACCCAGCTCTCTCTAGCTCACTTTTGGTGCTTCCTTATTTAATACTCAGTGTCAGTTTGGCAGGCCAGCTTTGTTTTGCCCTGTTCTTGTTCTCTGTCTTCTTTTTAATATAGTATTTATTTTTTATTATTTGATAATTTCATATGTGAGTACTACATCTACATTGTTTCCACCCATCTCACTCCATCCTCAAGCTCCTCCCACGTTCCCTCATTCTCTCACAACTTCTTGTCCTCTTCTTTGATAATTATTGTTACAAATATGTACATTTAGATAGATAGACTGATAGACAAATGATAGATGATAGATAGGGAACAGCATCCATTTAATGGTGCTCATCTGTACATGTCTTTAGGGCTGATCACTTGGGATTAGATAATAATCTATCAGGGAATTTATCCATGGAGAAAATGAATTCTCTCCCTCAATATCCAGATTGCCTTCTTGAACATTTTAAGAATGTCCACTGAGAAAATAAGGATGATTTTTTTAATCCAATAAATAACCTAACCCTAGATGCACAAATCCCAATGCAACAGACAAAATCACACACACACACACACACACACACACACACACACACACACACACACAACTCAAGGAGGCATGATTTCCCTAAAAATTACTAATTTGTACCTTATGATTGTGTTTAAGACCTGCTCCACAAGAGAAAACTTATGCCTGGTACTGTAATTAAGAACCCATGACTGTGTAACTCTCACACCTTAGGGGAGAACATACTATCTATTTTGTTAAGTGGACATAGTATCAAACTTCCTTCTAAATGCTTATCTCCATGCCCATAGATTAGTCAGCTCTCAGTCCTCCTCAGAGAAGCCTCTTTGTGCAGTAGACAGCAGTAAATACAGGGACTCATAACTGGTCAAAGTGCAGAGGGTAAGTATCTATGGAGTTCTAACCATAAATGGGACCTCCATAGCACAAATCTTCCACCAGAACTCAGGAAACATCTTGGGAGAAAAGTACTCGAAAGAATGATTATAAGTATATCAAAGAAATCAAAAAGAACACAAAGAAATTCTCAAATGAATTCAAGGAGAAAGGCAGAAGCAGTTGAATGAATATAGATGTCAATATAGGATATAAATGTGGAATTCAACTGAGGTAAAAATACTGAAAAAAAAAAAAGCCCTGAAATACAAGAAATGAAAAATTCAACAAATCAAATAAAGGCTCTATGGAAAGCTTCAAAGTGAGGAGAGAAGTCAGTGTCTTCTGCACACTACACTGTCATTGCACTCATGAACTCACTGCAGCTGGGTGTTACTTGCAGGAGCCTTGCACAAGAGTGGACTTATCAATATTTCATCATGCATGGGAGATGAACTCAGGAGATCCTACCCTTCACTGAGCGTCTGTGGGTCAAAAAAAGATATCAAAATAGGACGGGGATTGTTGGAAAGTAGGACTTTGGGGGACGGGGGAGCGAATGCAATGGGGGGGTGAAATGTCAAAAACAGTGTATACACGTTTTAAATTGTCAAAAAAAATTTCAAATATCTTGGAATACCAGTAAATGAAGACCTCTGCCATGAAAACTTTAAAATACTGAAAGAAGAAACCGAAGGAGACAATACAAGCAGAAAAGTCTTCCCATACTCACAGAAGGAAAAATTAATAATGTGAAAATGGTTATTCTGCCAAAACCAATCTATGGATTTAATGAAATTCCCATCAAATTTCAATGTCATTCTTCACAGAAATAGAAAAAAAATCCTAAAATCCATACAGAAGCACAGTAGACATTGAGTATAGCCAAAGCTATCCTGAGTGAAAAGGAAAGTACCAGAGGCATCGCCACAGCTGATTGTGAGTCAGTACAGAGCCATATCACCAAATCAGCAGCGTACTGACACAGAAACACACACGTAGGTCATGTCTCTTGAGTTACACAAGTCAGCCTCAGAAGCCAGTCTAATTCCAAGTTACACACTTGATAGCATTTTCACTGTATTACAATATAGCCCAGTTGTGATAAATGTCTAACTGGTGAGGCCCAAAAGATGAGGTTTAAAGTACCTGAAGTTCTTCCTGCCCACAGTCAGAACTGGACCCAGGGCCTCTGACATCATAGAATCTGCAGTAACTAGTCAGTCGGATGATTCAAATGGGAAGCAATGAGAGACAGCCATAGCATTTGGGAACCAGGAAATTCCCCAAAAGCTGTTTTGACTCTAGTAACATTTGGAAGCATTCCTCCTTTTCAAAATCTTGTACTAAACTCTAGAGGCAGAGAAAATATCTTTATTCCTGTCAGATATTATCAAGGTGAAAGTGCGGTGTTTGTGTTCCAGCCAAAAAAAATGCTTTCCAAAATCAAGGAAGAAATAGACAAGAGTTGACAGAATAATGACATTCTGCTTATCAGCTCTTTTTCAAGATCTTTCTGCAGATAGTCCACTCAGGATTTACCCTTGGATACTTTTAATCTCAGGTCACACTTCCTTCTGCCATTTGGCACTCTCCCAGGCACCATCTCTTTCCATCAGTCAGTAGAAACATTCGCCAAGCATAATTAGGAAGGTAAATCTGCCGGGGAAATTGTCATGCTTTCATTTAGATTTCGCCATTATTGAACAATGGATAGTCAGTTCATTTTCCTTCCCTGGAAGTTTAAAAACAAATACCCAACCAATCATCTAGACACATCTAAGCTGTGTATATGTTGGGCCACTGCAGCTTGTTTGGCTAATATGACAGCTAGTTATGGCTCTGACCTAGTCATTTCAGGACTTCCAGGACTAAGACACAGAGCTTTAGGGTGGGAAGAAAGAAGAAACACAGAACACACAAATATGGAAGAGAAAAGCAACAAAAAGACAGCAGTGGCGAGCACTGTGTCGCGCAAACCTTTATCTAATTTAGGCGTTAGGTGCAAAAGAAAACTCACTTGCAGAATTCAGTCTGTTTTCTCAAAAATGATTGACATTAGGAAGCAGCATCCTACTGTTCAGCTCTGGGTTTAGGATGCAGCCATAGAGGAAGCTGAAAGACTTATCAATCACTCCTCTCAGAATATGAGATGTGCATCCTGAGCTGATGATCAAGACCCCACACAAGGTAAAGGAAAGGCAGGAAGAAAGGAACGAATATTATTTCCTTCACTTAAACTTTGCCAAAACCAGGACCTGGCATTGACTACTCAGAGTTGCAGTGCCTCACACATAGCTCCTGGATGGAAATTAGTACAGTGCAGTAAAGTAGAAAAATGGGCACAGAATGTCATATGCGTATGAGAAAAGTAAAAGCCCGATGGCATCTCCTACCTTCCCATCACCTGGTTCTCAGCATTAGCAATGATTTCTACCCTCAGAAGAGATCTGGGTCGAAGATCCTAATCAACGAGTTCTTTGCAGTTATTATGGGAATTTCTTCAACATCACAATGATGACTGAAGTTGCCAGACAGAACAAACAACAGTAATCCCTTACATGTATATATAACTAGCCACAGTCACTAATCATTTTGAGTTAAGTATCTCACAGCAAATAATCCTGTCAAAGTAAACACTTTCATTTTTTTCATCCACAAATGAATTGTAAAAAATAATCCATCTACCAATTACAGACATGCCCTGTGGAAGCTATTGTGCCACAGCAAAAGATAATGGCATTGTTGCGTACTGTGGTGGGATTTTTCTCTCTGGCAATGGAGGTAAGTTCACACATAGCTAGTCACATGCTTTCTTTTTTCATCAATGGTGATTAAAGTATCCACTTTTTAAATGCTTGATCAGAGCTAGTGTCATTATTGCAAAATAGATCAATGTTTATGGATTTTGACCAGTATAAATTCTATTTTTTACTGTTACTAAAATTGCAAAACCCACAAAACACTTTTAGCATTGTACATGAAAGTGCTACTCTTTATAGCAAACAAAGCATGTTATTTACATTATATTGTATATGCACATTAAACAAGTTACTACTTGCTAAGAATTCTTTATTCCTGAAGGGCTGAGGAGATGATTCAGTGGGAGAAGTGTTTGGCATGCAAGCACGAGGACCTGAGTTCTGAGTCCCAGCACCTGAATATAAAGCTGGTGGTAGGGGTACATGTCTGGAACCTCTGCGCAGGAGGGTGAAGGAACAGGAACAGGAGGATCCCTGGGCTTGCTGGCCAGCCAGTATAGACTAAGCAGTCACTTCAGGGTTCAACAATAGATGATAGACTCTGTCTCAAAAAAAATAAGATGGAGAAATAATTTAGGAAGACATACCAATGCCAACCTCTGGTCTCCACACATGCCTGGACATACATGTAGACATATTCATATAACAGAGAGAGAGAGAGAGAGAATATGGAAAGAGAATTTCTTATATCTGAGTGATAATTATACTGTTTATAAAGAATTGATGAGTTTTTTCTCCAGAAATCTACTGATTTGCTGACATGGAAAAGTCCTTATTTTTTATTTCTTTAGAGCAAAAATTAGTACAAAACTTAGAAAACAAAGCATAAGTATAAAGGTTTTGTTCAAGTAAATCACAAAAACTAGATAAACGAAAATAGAGTCATCACTAACTTCATGGAACTGTCGCCTTTGAATCCTAGGCTTCAAATAGCTTTAGCCTAGGTTTGTGGAGAAACCAACACAAAGAGTGCCTCAAATTGTAAACATTGAGACATATGAGGGAGTGGCTTATTTTTAGCTTATTAGTATTAGTTAATATTGATACTTAGCACTTTGTCCCATGGTTTTAGATTAAGAGACAAGTTGAAGATGTCAAAGAGGTTTCCCCATCTTGTAAACTCCACATCCAGGGTCCATAGCTTAAGCAGTAATTTTTGACTAAAACAATATATCATCTTAAAGGTATGTATTAAGTTATCTAAGAAAGATATTTCTTCCAGATCGGTGTCAGCATAAAATTCATCCATTGGGATAATAAGCTTTAGAAGCAATGTAATTTCTTTTTTATTGATGCTTTTACACCCTTCTGCTCCTTAAGTGACAGGATGTGTGTTTCAGAGCAGTGTCAATAAGAGGTGAAAGCACGAGGTTTACATTCAGAGAAAACAAAGCTGCCTTTCCTGGTTGCCAGCTCCATTTCTTTAGACATAAAATAGAAATAATAATGTTTTCTGTAGCCGGAGAGATGGCTCAGCAGTTAAGAGTATCTATTACTCTTGCAGAGGGCCTGAATCCAGTTTCCAGCGCCTACATTAGCTGATTCATAACCACCTAAAACTCCAGTTCTAGGGCATCTGATGCTTACTTCTGGAATCTGGAGGAACCCTCACACACATGCAGTAAAACATGCACACACACACACACACACACACACACACACACTTACATAAATAAAAACAAAATTTTTAAAGTAAAAATAATGACATTGCCCTTACATACCCCATAAAATGAGCTTCAAATGATACAGGAATAGGAAAGCAATTTGTAAAACATAAAGTCCCATATAGAGGCTAAAGTTGAATACTCTTTTTTCATAAATGTCATGATTGATAGACATTAAATCAGGCCTTATGACACTCATGAAGTATAGTTCTTTGGTGGCTGGATGTAATTTAAGAAAATAATTTGCGGAAGACTTTAGGATTATCCAAAGCTGGAGACAAAATAGAATATTGAAATTTAAAAACCCATTGGGTTATTTTATCAGCAGACTGGACGTATATGAATACAAGATTTGTATACTTAAAGACACTACAATAGAAAGTATTCAAATTAAAGCATATTTGAGGGCATCTAGCTGCTGTCAAGAGATTTTTGATAAACAGAGGATAGTCAAACCAAAAGAGTAAAGAGTTCTTAAGATGTCACCAACTACAGTCATGAGAAACTGCCTACTAGAGATTTCTTAAGGTATATAATTAAATACTCTTATTATTCAATAAAGTGTGTGAGCGCACGCATGCGTGTCTGTGTGTGTGCACGCTACCTGCAAATGGAGGCCAGAGATCAACCTCAGATATTGTTCCTCAAGAGCCATCCACCTTGATTCTTTTTTGAGACAGGGCCCCTCCCAGCAACCTGCAGCTTGCCAATTTGTCTAGACCAGCTGGTCACAGAGCCCCAGGGATCATCTTATCTCCCTCCACAGTACTAGAATTAAAAGCAGCATGCCCTACACTTAGCTTTTTACCTGGGTGCTGGGGACTGAGCTAGGCTTCTCATGTTTGCCCAAATAGCACACTACCCGCTGAGTCCTCTCTCAGTCCAGAAATTGGTATTATTCCCTCAAAGGGCTAGTAATTTTTGCTTCTAACATTACAGTAGACTAGACCATTTTACAACAGAAAGGTTGTGTTCCAGATGTGAGAAGCTCTGTTGCAATACTTTTTTGAATGAAGTATGTGAACTCTTCAAGGATCAGTCTCTGCGCACAAAATCATCAGCTGTGTTCTAGTCTATTGTGGCTGTCCTACAGGCAAATGCTAATGTCACCAGTGGTGTTTGGATACTGAGATGTGGTTAAATAATAAAGCCAAAACATTGAGGCCAGGAGAGGAGCGAGAGAGAGAGAGATTTAATAATGCAAACCATCATAAGTAAAAGTCAGAAGTAATAAATAACAGAACTAACAAATTCAGAAAATATAGCATGAGATTCACACATGATTTTTTAATGTTCAAAACATGAAATGCTCAACAGTGAAAATGTACACATGTGTATATACCACACACACATGAATACCACACACACACACACAGACACACGAAGAAAAAGAAAGGGCTGTTATGTGGTTTTTTTAATTGCTCAGGCTTAGGGTAGAAGGTATCAAAATGTCATGCAAACAGAGATTTGATTTAGTTGAAACTAAATTTCTAAGACAGTCACTGTAAACATAGAAACAGAGTGTGTAATTTTTTTTCAAATACTGAAGCCAGCAGCCATCCCAGCTCTCAGGCCTGCTTGGGTTGCAAGGCTCTGTGAACCTTGCAAGATGCCCCAGCCCAGTGAGTTCCCCAACTCCAGCTCTCTGTTTATCTGTCTCAGCTCTCTGACCTGCTTGGATCACACAACTCAGTGCTACCCCACACCTGTAAGTCCCCAATCTCCATCTCTCTATCTGTGAGTTCCGGATCTCCATCTCCCTATCTGTGAGTTCCGGATCTCCATCTCCCTGTCTGTGAGTTCCGGATCTCTATCTCTCTATCTGTGAGTCCCGGATCTCTATCTCCCTATCTGTGAGTTCCGGATCTCCATCTCTCTATCTGTGAGTTCCGGGTCTCTATCTCTCTATCTGCGACATTCTTCTTGCTGCTCCAGTTGTACACGCTCCATCCATCTGCCTTACCTGTGAGTCCTTCCACACCCCCGAGCTCTTTCACACGTGTGCGCTCCCCAGTGCTAGCCTTACCTGGCCACCTTCCCGGTATGCAGGTTTCACAGGTCCTTTAGCTTCCTATACCCCTAGACCTGTGAGTTCACTCAGATCTGTGAAAACACCAGACCTAGTGATCTTTCCAAGACCTAACTCCCCCAGGCTTCGTTGAGTTTGCTCAGCCTTATCACTGGCTCAACTTGATCAGTCACCTTAGCTGCCATCAACACACCTCGACATTGCTGGAGTTTTATAGGCGGTACATCGCCCCAGACAGATCCAGTCAAGAGTTGCATTCACATGTTTTTTGGTTTTGGTCTTGGGTTGGGTTGGGTTGTGTTTGCTTTGGTTTGGTTATAACCGAACTGGAATTGCTCAGATCGATCTAATCAAAAGTCAACACACACCTGTCTGACAACCTGCTCCCCTAATAGCCACTGGGTCCACCCTGCCACCCAGCACCACATGGAGTCTGTCCTGGAACATCAGACTCAAATTGCGCCTATCCCTAGCTGAACTGAGACCCCTTCTTACACCCCATTCACACATTGTTACTAAATGACCCCAAGAGTGAACACCAAGTCCCTAACTCAGTTGGGCCACAACCTAAGAAATTAAGGGAACAACAAACATACTGACACCCACTCGACAAAGATGAGACCACCTACCCATACCAAGCAACACCACAGCTGGCCCAACTCCAGATGCTCAGGTCTCAACACAAAAACACAAACAGCATGAATGACCAAGACAATACTCCTCCAAACATTAGTACCCCGTCTCAGTGTTTCTTGAGAATGGCAATCTAGTTGATTTACAAGATGATAATTTGAAAATAGTAATAAAAATTATCTTCAGGGAACTCAAAGTGAATATGAATAAAAGACTGAATGAAGACTCTGAAAATACAAAGTTAAATGAAATAACTAAAACAATTCAAGACATGAAGTTAGCATTCAATCAGGGCTGGAGAAATGGCTCAGCAATTAAGAGCACTGACTGCTCTTCCAGAGGACCAAGTTTTATTCCCAACACCCACATGGTGGCTTAAAACTGTCCTAATTCAGTTCCAAGGGATCTGATGCTCTCTTCTGACCTCCGCAAGCATTGCATGACATGGATGCACTTACGTGCATTTAGGCAATACACTCATACACATAAAATAAAATAAAATTTAAAAATTAGAATTAAATAAATAGATTCTCCTCTGAAGAAAAGTCAAACTGAAATAAAACTTAAAGTGAAAAACTCAAGAACTCAAACAAAAAGCTCAGAGGAAAGGATCAAAAATAGATCGAATAAAATGGGACAGGGACTATCAGATCTTGAACACAGGATGATGAAACAAGTATCTCAGTCAAAGAAAATGTCAAATCTGAAATAACCTAGGGATGGAATATGCAGGACCTCCAGGACATATTAAGAAAAACAACCCTGTGGGTCATAAGTGTAGTAAAAGGAGAAGAAACCTAGGTCAAAAACACAGAAAATATTTTAACAACTCCTAGAGCTGATAAACACATTCATCAAATTAGTAGGGTATAAAATTAACATACTTTAAGACACTGAAGAAATAAAGAAGATACCCAAAGATGGAAAGACCTCACATGCTCATGGATTGGTAGTATTAATATTGTGAAAGTGGTGACCCTGACAAAAACCAATCTCCATATTCAACACAATCCCCATTAAAATTCAAACACAGTGTTCATAGAAATTTAATATGGAAACAAAAAAAGAAGATTGCCAAAACAATCCTGAACAGTAAAAGAAATGCTGGAGATATCACCATCCCTGATTTCAAATTATACTACCAAGCTATAGAAATAAAAACAGTATGGTTCTGGCATAAAAATTGATATATTGGTCAATGGACTAGAATTGAGGACCCAGATTTAAATCTACACATTTACAGCCATCTGATTTTTGACAAAGGCAACAAAAGCACACAGTGGACAAAAGACAGCATTTCAGTAAATGGTGCTGAGCAAGCTGAATAATTACATGTAGAAGAATGAAATTAGATCCCTATCTCTCACCCTGAAAAAACCTCAACTCCAAATGGATCAAGGACCTCAATATAAGATTTTATACCTTGAATCTGGTGGAGGAGAAACCAGGGAGTACATTGGAACTTATAGGCACAGGAATGGCCTTTCTAAACAGAACATGAACAGGATGGTCACTGAAATAAAAAACTGACAAATGAAACCTCATAAAATTAAAAAGATTCTGTAGCAAAGGACACCATCATTCAGGTGAAGAGGCAGCCTACAGAATGGGAAAAAAATTTAGCAGCTATACTCTGACAGAGGATTAGTATATAGAATATATAAAGAACTCAAAAAAACTAAACATCGAAAACCAAACAACCCAATAAAAATTTGGGCAAGGAACTTAACAAAGAATTCTTAAATGATGAAACACAAATTATTTTTATTTAATGTGTCTGAGTGTATTGCCTGCATGTGTGTAAGTGAACCCATGTCATGCAGCTCACATGGAGGTCAGAGAGGGCAGCAGATCCCCTGGAACTGGAGTTCCAGATGGTTGTTAGCCACCATGTTCAGAACCAAACCCAGGTCCTCAGCAAGAGCAGCTAGTGCTCTTAACTGCTGAGCCATCTCTTCAGCTCCTGAGAATTTTTTTTTTATGTTCAACATATTTAGCCATCAGGGAAATGCAAATTAAAATTAATCTTACCCTAGTGAGAATGGCTAAGTTCAAAAAGAAAATGATGACAATTGGGTCAGCATGTGGGGAAGCAGGAACACTGATTCACTGCTGGCCGGAGTGCAAATTGGTGAAGTCATTATGGAAAGTAGTGTGGAGGTTCCTCAAAAAGCTAAAACTAGATTTCTCACATGAGTCAGCCATGTTACTCTTGAGCATACACCCAAAGGACTCTGGATCCTACTGCAGAAATACCTGTTCATCCATGTTCATTGTTATCCTGTTAACAATACCAAGAAATGGAAACAAACTACATGTCCTTTAACTGATGGATGGATAATGAATATACAATATATTTACACAGTGGAATATTGTTGAACTGTTAAGAAAACTGAAATTATGAAATTCACAGGTAAATGGATAGACTGAAAATAATCATTCTGAGTGAGATAACTCAGACCCAGAAAGCAAAACACTGTATGTTCCCTCATAAGTGAATGGTAACTTTGAACCTTTAGATAGATGTGTTTCAATCGGAAAATCTTTAGACATCAGAAAACTAGGACTATGGGAGAGGTGGTACATGGAGATATAATGTAGTGGTATAAATGTAAAACGTGAATGGCAAGATGTTTTAATAGGGTGGGCAATGGGAGGGTGGGACAGAAGAGAGAGGAAGAGGAGGGACAACTAATATCAAAGGACTTTTGAAAGAGTCATATGGAAATCTACTACAGAAACATCTTTCAGTACACAATGTAAAAATAGTTTAAATGTAATTACCCTATTACAGGGGTTCAGTGGTCCTAGTAGACACCACAGACCAGCAAATGAAAGCCCAATGCTAGAAATGAACTCCCTCATTTGGAGTTGTTAACCTTAGAGATTCCACAGACCCTCAAAAATACTGGCTATTGCCACTCCACTTGATTACCCACCAGAGCTTGAGAGTAAGACTCTATATCTGAGTTGCAAAACAAGCAAGATGATAATGACTTTGAAGCTTCATGTCTGCTAGCTAGCTTTCACAATACTAAAAGGGGCTATGCATGTCACTGTAAGAAAAAGCTAATCATCAATTTTACCCAGATGTGAATCCTACAAGCTACAATAACATCTGGTCTGGCAAAGTATCATTAGTGCAATAGTGGCACATATGTTATGGCAGTAACCAACCACCCTCTAACTGGATTTAAGGTCCACTTGACCAGATGGAGTCCACACCTGATATGTTAACAGGGTCAAGTACCTGTAGCTAGACAGGTCACAGGCCATCATTCTGCTAAGTGGACATAATATTAAACTGACTCTAGTAACTTGTTGTTATACCTATGGACTAGTGCACTTCTTAGCTCTCATGAGAGAATCTGCTTCTTGCAGCAGATGTCAATTAACATGGAGATCCACAACTGGTCAATGTGCAGAGAACAAGAGACTGCAGCCCTAAATGGGACACCTATATAGCACACTCTCCTCCAAAAACTCAAGGATTATTGTAGAAGAGTGTGAGGAAATACTTTAAGAGTCAGAGGTGGTAGATGACTGCAAAGACACTGTGATGTCTGGAAGCCATATGGTAGTTGCACATATGAACCCACATCACTTTTGATAGTGTGCACAATATTTGTGCAAAGCCAAGTCAGACAGGGGTCCAGCATGGACTGTGGAACTGAGCAGGAAGCCTCATTCCTAGCAGAGACTCTATTGACAATTGATAGATATTGAGAGAGAACAAGTCAGTTATCCTTACTGGTGTGATGATGCCTGTAGGTAAACCTGACTCAAAGAGATAGACCCACATGCAAGAGAATTTAGGAAATATAAATTAGACTTAATACACCTTTTCTTTAAAAAAAGATAAATAATAATGGAGGACATAAAGTCAGGCAGGGAGACAGCAAAGTAGGAGTATAGAGGGAGAGGGGATCTGAATATGATCAAATGTGCTATATGAAATTCTTGAATCAACAGTACAGGACTGAGAAGATTTCAAAGGCCTCCCGAGGTATATGTAATATGTACTGTGGAATATGCCTACTACCTATGATTGTTTGTTGTCAGGAGAGGGAGAGTCGGTTGTTTTGGGTTGTTTTGTTTGTTTGCTTTTTTGTTTGTTTTTTCTAATGGTGTGATGCCGTTAAATGGTAGGTTGACTACTGAGCAGTTGAAGAACACAACTTGATAGGCCATTAAAAAAGAACAATAATAGAATCACGAAGTCAGAGGATTGAAGGTGAGGGCAGACACAGGGAAAGAGGTCTGAATATGATCAAAATATTTTATATGAAATTATCAAAGAATCCATCCATCTACCAATCTATCACCAAGGCTGAAATCCATGACTTTCAGTAATTGAGCTAATAAACATCTTAATATCTGAAACTTCATGGGCCCTAACTATAAATGAATACACATTAATATATCCTAAAGAAAGTAATAATCACCAGATAAAGAACAAGCATATGCTGAAGAAGGAATGGTTTTCATGTTCTGAGTAATGTCTAAATTACATTTTCTTTTTACTATTGACCAGATACTGTGCTGAGAGGCAATAAGGAGTTATAGCAAGTGAAGCTTATTACTATGAAACTGAAGAAATGTTTAAATGATTTTGAGTTTTGGAATTTAATACATCACTTTATTATTATGCATTATATAATAATGTTATATATTATATAATCTGATGTTCATCTCTTAGGGAATAAGACGTTGAAATCCAGAATAGGTGATTCAATAATCCCTGTTCTCTGGAGTACTTTTAAATATAATTGAAAAGGAGTTCTTTTGGCACACAGAGATGAAATAGTTGTTCCTAATATAATCTAAAGCAATTTTGCTGAACAGAATTTTCTACTAAGGTAGAAATGGTGTGCATCTACAATGTCCACAGTGATGCTTCCTAGACAGATATGTCTTCTGAACATCTGCAAAGGCATTAACACAACTGAAGCAATAAATGTTTCATTTCATTTACTTTAATTAACCCCAAGTGGCTAGTGGCAACCATCTTGGTGAACCCAGATCTACAGCCTCACTACTAAGTGTGGTCTCAAAACCCAGCATATTAGCATCTCCTGAGAGCTTAATGGAAATGCAGTATCCTGGGCCCTACCCCGAGTGAATTCAAATCTGCATATTAACAGGATAGTAATTGATAGGCACTTTGAAGTTTGACAAGCTTTGTTCAGAATTTGTCTCTTAAATAAGACTAAATTAATTGGTGGAGGTTTTGTCTATTTAGTTTTGCTTTAATATTTTGTCATTCTAAAAAGAAATAAGTTCAGAAACTCTGGCTAGACATGAATCCAAAGAGCATGAGATGTTTAACACAAAGTTTGTCTGTTCCATTTTCCATTTATCTCACATATAAATCTCAGTTCAATAACAACCTATAGCACAAGGTTGTGTGAGGAAATTTTTAAGTATTGTACAATAATAATGCATAATTCACAAACTTTCAAGAGCATTTCAAGTTCACAATTTGAATTATAAAATGCTAGCTCTTGAAGAGTCCATACACACACTATCTTATTTTTACTAAGACTCGAGCATTCAAAAGTCATTTTCATCAGTTTCATCTTTCTAGACACCTCTTCCGCTCTCAAACCCTAAGCCCCATAGCTGTCTCTTCTTCAGTATCCTGTAGTGGACATACTGACTAAATTCGTTACTTTTCTGTTGCTATGATGAAACACCATGGCCAAGACAACTCATAGAAGAAAGCGTTTACTTGGGTTTACAGTTTCAGAGGGAGAGTCCAAAATGGCAGAGGACGCATGGCAGCAGGAAGCCAGAGAAAACTGAGAGATCACATCTTCAGACATGCACAGGAAGCAGATGGCAAACTGAAAGTGGGACAGGTCTATGACCTCTCAAAGCTGCCCCAGTGACAGGCTTCCTCCATCAAGACCACACCTCCTACAGGTTCCATGACCTTCCCCAAACAGTACCAACAACTGACAAGTGTTTACATACTTGAGCCTATGGGGGACACTTCTTATTCAAACTACCACAAACAACTTACTTTTTCCAAGGCTGAGATTGACTGTGCAGGGCCATATGTCTGTGACTTTCTACATGTTTTCTTTATAAAGTATATATGTCACTCTTCCAAAAGGGACAAGCTCAACTCACCTTCAAGGTGCTGTGTGTGCTACCATTTGGACCTGAAATGTTTCTCCAAGGTCTTTATGTTAAAGACTTGCTCACTAGTCCTCAGTGCCATTTGGAGGTGACAGACATTTGATAGATAGATTGGCATAGCAGAAGGGAGTTAGGTCATTGGGCCCATGCTCCTGAAAGGGATATCAGAACCCTGTGGCTCCACTCCTTACCTCCTGAACACTACCGTGTGAACAGTCCTCCACTACTACACACTCTCATGTGACATACTGTGTTGCCATGGGCCCAAAACAAAAAGGTCAAACAAACATGAATTGAAACCTCCTAGACTGTGAGCCAAAATAAACCTTTCCCCCTTTTTAAATGGACTGGTCTTAGGTATTGGGGACAGTGAAGGAAATTTGGCTAACACTAGGTATGTGTGTTCTCATCGTGGCCTTAGTAACTGAATGAGTCACTGCCTCCTGTAAAAACTCATGGTAATGTGTGCCCAATTCCACCGTAGCATATCGCATTGTATTAGAAGTGTTCCTTACTTATCTCTCTTCCTGACCAAAGTTGGAGCTTCTTGAAGAAAGAGAAACTTATGTCTAATTCACCTTTGCCATTGCCATGACCAGCCCACTGGCATAGAGGCAGAATTCAGTGAATACAATGGATAAAATGAATAGCTACTTTCCCAGGTCCACATGGCATTGGTCAAAGCTGGACCTTAAACCTAGATTTACCAATTCCCACCCAGGGCAGTGCTTTTTCTGCTATATCCTATAGCATGTTTAGCACAGCCACAAGTCTTGGTGCATCTGAAAGATGAGAATGTATGCCATCTTCTCGTGGGACATAAACTATAAGGGAAACAGAGTGATGTCACTGCAAAATGCCACCAGTTCACCTCAAAGATGATGCCACACGTGTCCACAGAGTGAAACAGAGTGATGACAATGCAAAAACAGTATCAGGAATAGAACACAAAAGTAGAGAATCTGTACTTAGAATCTCCATTGGAACCGTTAAAATAG
This sequence comes from Eospalax fontanierii, assembly GCA_035773235.1. NCBI lineage: Eukaryota > Metazoa > Chordata > Mammalia > Rodentia > Spalacidae > Eospalax > Eospalax fontanierii. The sequence goes on along the minus strand of CM069532.1, from coordinate 39,706,864 downwards.
TCTGGAGGGAAGCTAGGAGAGAGCTCCAGGCAGTCTGTGATGACAAGAACGTGGAGGGGAAGGGATAAGAAGCTCGGAGGAATAGTTGATTCAAGATTTGAAATTGAAAACAATAGCAGCACTCGTTTAAAGTATGTATATTATTAACAATAGGTACTTATACAATCACCTCCTCTTGTTTGTAAGTCTGTCATGCAGAGTCTTCCTTCTTTTGTTCCTTTTTGCTGTGATGACCCCACAAGGAATAGGGGAAGCCACTAAGTACCTAAGAAGTAAGATAATCACATTCTAAAACACTTACTAAGGTCTGTATTCATGTCCTGTTACTGCTACAGCAGACTACCACAAATTTATTTGCTTAGGCAAATACAGAATATTTGGGCTTATAGTTCTGTCAGAATTCCATTGTGCATTTCCCAGAAGTAAATTCAATGCTTCAGCAGCACTGTGTTCCTTCCTAGAGCTGTCAGGAAGACTCCATTTCCTGCAGGTCCGTTCCCTGCAGTTCCCTGCCACTGAAGGACCAAAGGCCCTGCTTTCTTGCTAGCTGTTAGTTACTTTCTGCTGCAGTGATAAAACACCATGACCAAGGTAGCTTGTAGAAGGAAGGGTTTACCTAGACTTACCATTCCAGAGGGATAAGTTCATCAGGGCAGGAAGGCATAGTGGTGGGAGCAGAAAGCTGAGAGCTCACATCTTCAAACAGGCACAGGAAGCAGAGAAAGAAAGAGACAGAGAAGGAGACAGAGAGACAGAGACAAAGACAGAGAGACCGAGAAATAGTAAATGGAACACGGCTGTGAACTCTCAAAGCTCACGCCCAGTGAAGAGCTTCCTCCAGTGAGGCCACGCCTCATAGGGATTCCATGACCTTCCCAATCAGTGCCACCAACTAGGGCCAAGCACTTGGGGTCTAAGGGGGACATCCTACCAAACCACCATACTGGCTGTCCATAGAAACCTATTCCCAGGATTCAAATGTCTCCCATTTCTCGGTGATTTCCTTCCTCATCTTTATCACATTCTTGTTCACACTTTACGTTTCTTCTGCTTACTTTTCTCTTGTAACTGTCTTCCTTCTGCCTCCTTCTACAGTAAGGACTTGGATATTCTAAAATAATGTTTTGATTTTAAGGCCCATCGCCATAACTCTGTTCCTTTTGACATGTAAGGTAACATATTCTCAGGTCCCAAGGATTAGGACAAGCATCTTCGGGTGACAATATTCTGTAACTAAACTCTCCTTCGCCAGGCAGAGACTTCTGTGTGCATTCTCCCTGCAGGAGCGACCTACTGCAAACACGACTTCACAGAGGATGTGAGTATGCACCCCCAAACCATCTTGAGCATTTACTTACAAGTTCGTTGACAAAGGTCTGTCACATACCTACTGAGACCCAGTGTCCTATGGTGAGCACTAAACTGAAAAAGGGACACACGTTGGTGCTTACTCCCACAAAGGTCACAATGAGACAGCAAGGTGGACAGTCAACCAACTACAATGCCGTGTGGAAAATCTGTGGTAAAGCCACATAGGAGGAGAGGTAACCAAATGGAGAAGGGGACGCAGGGGAGGCTCTCAAAGGAAGCATGGCCTGAGTGACAGAGGACGGTACACAAAAGCTGTGGTGGTCTGCTGTGATGAAGTCCAGGTTAAGTTGGAGAAATGTGCCAGGAAGCAGGACAGGAACCAAGTCATCAACATTACATATGTCCACCATGGTGAGGAGCCTGGGTGATACCTCACAGGCAAGGAAAACCCTTTAAAGAATTTGGCAAAGTTGAAATTAGATTCTTATGTTTAAAAAATAACTCAGGAAGCAGATAGAAATGAAGTAAAGTTATTTTCAATGTATTCACTCAGAAGTGAAAGAAATCTACACAGTATGTATAAAATTAGGTCATAATACCTGGTATTAAAAGCTATACACGCCACTTCCTCTTTTGAGTCCCTATTTGTGATTTCTTAGTGGCAGTTATATAGGGACAATCTGAAGGCATGTCCACCCATCTAAATAAACTACTGTGGTAATGCTCTAGGGAGATCTGGAAATTAAGGTGGCAGTTATCAATCTAACTCCACTCGCCCAAAACATAACTACCTTTGCTTTCTTCAGTCCCCCATGTCCCCTCTCCATCGGGTCACCCAACTCCTTGCAAAGACAGAGACTCACAGGAAATCATATCTTATTTTAAATCTAGTCCAAGAGATTTCTATTTAAAGGCATTCTATATTTTTATAACATGTTTCCTGAATATAAAAGTAATATATCTCCTAGTCAAAAACTTGGAAAAATATAAAAATAAGTTCTGATGCAAATTTTTAAATCTCTTTATCTATAAGGAGGAATGTTTCTAATGTGTAATTATGTACAATTTTAATTTGTGAATCATACTTTAATAAAGAAAAAAACATAATTAGACTCTAATGCTTGGTATTTCAGACATTTTTTGTTGTTGTTTTGCTTTAGTTTTTACGTAGTATATTTGGAGAATTACGTTGTCCTTGAGTATAAAAGCAGTGTTTGTTTTGGAGCTCAGGCTGCACTATGTAGCCCTGGCTGGCCTAGAACTCACAGAGCTCTGTCTGTCTCTGCCTCCCAAGTGCTGGAATTAAAGATGCGAGCTACCACACCTGGCCAAAAGCATTATTATAATGAATCTTTAGAAGTCTGTATTATTTATTTTAATGACTATGACAAAATGTCTATAGAAACAACTTAAGGAAGGGAGGTTCATTCTGACTCACGCTCTAAGACGTCACACAGTCAGCCATGGGGGAAGGCACGGCCCCGCAGCCCCTTGGCTCCAGTAGCTGAGATGTCCTCCTGTTATAACAGTGGACTCATGAAACAGACTGGGACAGAAACAAGGCCTGGGCTAAGGCCCCTAAGGCCTGCCCCAGTGACCCACTTCCTCCACTAAGGTCCCAGCTTCTAAAGGTCCTATAACCTCCCAAAACAGTACCTACCACCAGCTCAAATGTATAAACATGGAAGCCTATAGGGAATATTTCATATCCAAACCATAATGCAGTCTATTGTATGAAAGACCACAGTCAACTGTAATTTACGAATGTTTTAATACTGTCTATTTCTGTTTTTAAGGATTTTTATTTTCTGAGGATATATGAAACATTTTATTTTTTCTTTTGTGTGTACCCAGAATTGTAAAACCTTACTAATATGTACCTGTGGCCAATTGTTTGATATTCTTTTCTCAAGGAAAAGGAAAGAAAACAGATGTGGAAATATTGTCATGATTATTCTTAGTAAAGAGGAAAACAAGATACAGGGCATGACAGAAATCTGAGCATCTTTTCAGTCCAGAAAAGGGTACCAATGCTCCTGAAGTATCTCCCATGGAGCAGCCACTAGGCTGACCCCTGGGGACAGAATTACAGCAAGGGAGACCCAGCCCCTCCTTCTCACAGTCCAACCAGGCAGGAGTACTTACAGAAATGACAGAAGAGATGGTGCTAGCCAATGAAAAGATTGCAACTCTAAATAACTTTAGAAGGGTAGCTGATTTTTAGGCCTGGTTGTCTATATCCGTCTTCCACAAACATGAATCAAATAAAATAAATATTTGATAAATATATAAATAAATAAAATAAATAAATAAAAATAAAATAAAAAAATAAATCTCACATTTATTTCTCTTTCATTGGGTTCTACCTAGACTCTGCTGCATCTGAGAACATTTGGCTTTGTTGGGATTACAAAGTAATGACCTGAATTTTTTTAATGGCCTCTTCTCTGCTAGAAGGTCAATCAGATCTATTCACTGTACCTTGGTGGGATATTTAGGTCACAATTTATAGGATCAATGTTTGGAGACTACAGGTGTCAGTCCCTTGCCCAGCATCAGACTACTGACAGAATTTGTCTTTTAAACGTTCCCAAATTCATGTTTTATTATAAAGAAACTACTGATTAGGTGGATGCTTTGCTTTAAAAACTCAGTGTGGCTCTTCTCTTCCATATTTGCACAAACACAGACACTTGACAGTCCAGACGCTTCAGTCTGAAAGGAATATGCTCAAATCAAATAGGAAGGACAAATGGGGAGGCTGTAAACTTTTCTAAAGAATGTGCTAAACTCTTCCACTATTTAATAGATAAGAATGAATGCTGCTGTTTAACTAGATCCAGTCTCTGAAATATCTAATTAAAACTGATGTGCTTATTTAGTTTCCAATTCATCACAGGTGGGCCCACATTAATGTGAAAATGAGAGTAAATTACCAGCATTTGGCAATCTCAGTGAATGTCATTCACATTATTAGCTCAAACCTCAAAATGCATTTTAAAATGCAGTTTACAGGTAAGGCATGCAAACATGATCCCTCACCAGTGGGCTCACGGAATTCCTCTTTTATATAGGGGGTTCCCAATGACACAAATCCCCCACCCACAACACCTGGCATGCATCGATCCAGCAGAAGGTGTGTGGCAGGCAAGGTGGAAGCGCTATGCTCCCTGCCTTCCAAAGCAGTCACATCTCCTGGGAATGTGTGTTTAGTTTGGCTCAACTCTCCCCTAGCTTGTCAACCAGAAATTCATTAAAACTTGAGTTCATTTAGCTTTCCAGGGGGACTCTCTTGCATCCATCATCATGCAGCACCCAAAAGGACAGCAGCTTCAGTTCCATCTCAAGGGGAAGGCATGGCCCTGTGGCAAATGGACCAGCCAGTCACATCTACAAAATGGAAACTCATCTTCCTTCCAATTAATTGATAGAGGGCATCTTATAGAAATATAAAGAAATATATCTTGGAAATGTATAGCTTAGAATTTTCCAAGACAATAAGACATCATCCAGCTCTGTTCAGCCCATACAATGTACACAGTGGTCCATCAGTCCCTCAAAATAATTTTTTCCTGAAGTCTTTCTATAGCTCAAAAACCCACATGAAGATAAAAAGTTACACATTACTCTGGAGTAAGGATATATTTCAATGTTTTTAGCTCCCTTCCCTCCAACTCTATTACAGACAAAACTACAATTAATTTTTTCATATTTACCTTCATTGATTTCTACTGGTTAGATTTTCAAAGATGGCATGGGCCAAAAGGTTGAGATGGTGGTTTGAATGAGAAATGCTCCCCATAGGCATATTCAAGTATCTGAATATTCTGCCCCAGTTGGTAGTGCTGTCTGTGGAGGTTTAGGAGGTGTGACCTTTTCTTTCCTGTTTAATGCATCTACTATTACAGGCTTTGTTTTTTGAAGACAGGGTGTCATGTAACCTAGATTCCTAGACTGACCTCAAACTGACACTATACAGTTGAGACCTTGAACTCTGATCCTTCTGCCTCCTTCTCTAAAGTGCAGTGATTACAGGTGGGTGCCACCTCACCCATTTAGTTATACAGTCATTTAGAAGCAGAATAAACTATTTCAGAGGCCCAGAAAGGAGGCCAGAAAACTCTCAGTTTAAACCAGCACAACCACATGTTTCTTCCACTTGCTTCTTAATGCCAAAATCCGAAATGAAAATGCATTCTTTCAGTTTAATGTTTTAAACCCTTCTGATTGAAACATCAGTCTTAGTAGAGAATACAAATGACCAAGAGCCTATGACATCAGATTAGAGCAACAACAAGGCACTCACATTCACTCAACAGCAAGCCAGTCAAAGTTTACAAGCATAGCAAAAGTTACATGGTGTGCTGCTAAAGTGGTAAACACATCTATTCTTACACACCAGTGGTAGGAGAGTAAAATGCCTCATACTTTTCATAAAACTGCAATATGATAAGTTTCATTGGGTGCATTTTATTACAGTTAAAATTTTAGAAATCTAATAGTAGCTGATATATATATTCATATATATATGTATATATAGTTACTTTTCTGTTCTTGTGATAAAACACTATAATCAAGGCAACTTATAGAAGGCAAAGTTTATTTGGGCTTATAGTTCCAGAGAAGTAAGTGTTCATGATGGGGCGGGGTGGAATCAGTGGTGCCCAGAGCAGAAAGTGGAAAGTTCATATCTTCAAGCACTTGTAGGAAGCACAGAGATCAAATGGAAGTGGAGCAAGGCTATGAACTCTGAAAGCCTGCCAGTAACATGCTTCCCGAAGGAAGGTCACACCTCCTAAACCTCTACAAACAGCACTACCAACTGGGGCAGAATATTCAGATACTTGGACCCTTGGGGAGCGTTTCTCATTCAAACCACCATCCCAACCCTCTGGACCAGTAGAAATCAATGCACTAGTATCTGAAGGTAAATATAAAAAAATTAATTGCAGTTTTGTCTGTAATAGAGTTGGAGGGAAGGGAGCTAAAAACATTGAAATATCTCCTTACTCCAGAGTATTGTGCAGCTTTTTATGAAAACTGAGTCATCCTGTTTATTAACCAGAAGAAATGTCAATGGTGGAGAATTGTCATCAAACACTTATTCAGCTGTGGACCCTGCATGCTAAAATGTTTATCTGTCAGGAAAGGCGTGCCCACTGGTGCAATAGTGGTGTGACTGTTTGGTGGTAACCAACCACTTTCTGATTGGATTTGAGGCCTGCTTTATAGGATGGAATTCATATCTGGCACTCTAAATCTAGTCAAAAGCCTGTGACTGGAGAGATCCCAGCAGGGAAGCTACTGCAGTTACATCACTAAATGGACACGATGTGCCTATCAAATTGCCTTCTAAATGTGTATGGTTTTGCACATAGGTTACAGTTGTCAGATTTGTTCAGAGAAGCTTCTTTTTGCAGAAGGCATCAGTTATTGCAGAAGCTCAGATCTAGCCAAAGTACTGAGAATAAGGGACTATTGAACTCTCAGTCCTAAATGGGATCTTTAGATTATCTCCTCAGAGGGAAAATCATGAAAGATCTGGAGATAAGGGTGGAGTGCTATGGAATGCTGTCTTCTAGGCATGGCGTGGCCACTGCACCCTTTAACTGTCTCAGCAGCTGCTGACTATCTGTTGAAGACCTGTACAGTATCAGACCCATCAACATTCCATCACAGAGGTGCGGAACTCCTGAGGCCCCATCCCTTCCTGAGGATTTTTCTTCGGTATTCTATCCCCTCATAAGTTGCCCATGGTCCTGTAAATGACCCTAATTAAACTCATTGTGTCACAAAAAATAGACATGAAAGTAGACAAAAGAGGAGAAGAAGGGGGAGATCAGTGGAAGGGGGGCATGAGAGGGTAATGGGAAGAGAATGTGATCAGAAACATTATGAACATGTATGGAAATGTCGTAACAAAACCCATTAATATGCATAATTAGCATGTGCTAATAAAAATGCTTAAACCTCTATTCTGCCACTTTGGGGTTATGTGAATTGTGAATAAGTACATGTTTCTCTGGAGCCTCCTTCCTTATTTAATAGCTACTTTTATGGTAAGTAAATCAGGTGAATGACTGTGAAGACAGAGGTGTGAGGGGACCCTCACTCCACAGGTAAGTTTCAAATTTTCAACTCCTGGTATCACATAGTTGCTAAACAATTGTAATCACCTCAGTTCTTGGCCCATAATAAATAGATAACTCAATGGATGTAAATGGTAATTCATTTCCCTTTTCATTTAATGAACTATCTTCTTTGAGTATTTAATATGAGTTCATACTGTGTTTTCCTGGCTAGGAAAAGAGAATTCTGATACTCAGATAAGTAAAAGACAAAGATTTTCTGCAAAGGCAGTAGAACCAGGTTCCACCGATTTGCAGTCATTCTCTGGGTCAGGGTTTCATCACTCAGAAAACAGGAAAGTTAAAACAAAATAGAACTCTCAAGTTCACAGCTGTGTTCAGTATTATGCAGTTCCTATAATAAAGTGTCACAGAAACATCCAATAGAGAAATCCAGGAAGGGAGGAGTTGTACACTGCAGCTGACAGCCAATGACTGAGAAGGGTCACCGTGGGCTGGACAGACCACATCTTCAGTGAGGATAATACTGGTCTACTTGAGCTAGGTCATCCAGCGCCAGGCATCAGAGAGAATGCACAGGGAGTGGGTCCCCAAACCTTGGCTCTTGCCTGGACCACTGCCTTGTCATCAGTGAGAGCACTGGGAAGGGGGTGCATCCCTAGAAGGGCTTCTCTGGGGTCACTCCCATCAGCCTCAGGGCTCTTTCCAGAGTAAGTTTTAAAAGGGTAAGAAATGGGGACTGTGAACTCAGCTTGAAATTGCAGGGAGCATTTGGAATATGACAAACCAGGACTAGAACCATTTCCACAAAGCTGAAATCGCTTTTCCCCTAAGGAATTCAATTGGCTTTGTCCAGTGGGAGATATGTTTACTTCTCACAAGCACAGTGGGGTTCCTTGGCCAAGTCAACTCTAAGGAAATCTGTGGTAGTTTGGTCTAACAGAAGTTGAGTTTCTCATATATTAAGTAAATTGAGAATCACTTCTTTTTCCATGTACTAGGCCATCTAGAACAGGTGCAGTTCGCCTCAAGCTCTTCTTATCTTTTACTCCTCTACCCTCAGCATGAGCCTGATAGCTCACTGACACAACTGCTAGAATCCCAACTGCCACACCTGTCCTCTACTAAGGGGAAGGATGACCAGCTGGCAACATTTGTCTGGGATTAACTGTACTTAAAGAGTGAAAGCCCATGTTTGGAGACCCTCCCACAGTCTAAGCAAATTGGCACAGCAGACCACCTGAAAGGAAAAGCAAAACCTTAAAAAAGAAACTTCCCTCAGACTCTGCCCCGCCCTTTTAAGGATCCTTCCTAGCAATCCTGTCTAACAAACCTCACGTTTCACTGGCCAGAATTTAGTCACATAGTGCCCGATTGCTAAGAAGGCTAAGGAATGCTGGTGGTCACCTCAGCAAACATTGTGTCCTGGTAGGAAAAGACTGAGCAGGCAGTTTCTGGTACTCAGTGAGGCTGGACCACAGAGTCTACAGAGAATAGCCCACATGGATCCTTAGTTCTGAAAACTACTCTGAGCTGCTGTCTGAACATTCTTAGAGCTCTAAGTATCTGCCACCCACAGTGGGGATAATGACTCAAGAATTTAGAAAGTGAGAACAGCACTTAGTTTTTAAAAGCTGAGATGGCTACAGCAGCAGAAATTGTCTTGAGGCTCCCCTTGGGCTCCTACCCCAGAGTCCCAAGTAAAATGCCCAAGAGAGACAGAGGCCCGGTCCTCCGGACCAGCCCTCCAATGGGTGTGCTTCTCTGCCTGTGCCTAAACTCCAGCAAGCAGAAGGAAGAAAGATGCACACGACTGCCAGCCCTGACAGGGCCCTGATTAGGGATTAGGCTTCCTCCAATCCCGTCTCCACCCAACCACAGAGTGTCGTTTTGAAGAATCATTTGTGGTAAATGAAGGGAAGGGAGCTATAAGGGCAAGAAATTGGTAGAAAATAATAGGAAAGAAGTGCTGCCGTTGATGAGGGTAATAACCTTTCTAAACTGGTGTCCTTCTGCATTAGATTTTCCATGAAATTATTTAAAACAGCAGGGAATCAAACATCCCCACATTATTAACCTCTAGCGTGTGCTTACTGAAGAAAATCCAAAGGATATTTATGTGTCTCCTGCACAGGCTGAACCTTAATGTCCCACACTGAGGCAGCTGAGCTACAGAGGCCTGCCTATGTGCAGGCGACCCTTGGAGCCTTGCCTGTATTGTCTTTTGCCAATCACAGGAACCTTTATAGCTGTGTTTCTTGCCTGGTTAACATGAACAGTCGTTCCTCATCTTTTTATGATAAGCAGACTGTCAGTCATCACTTTCCAGATCTTGGCAGTTTATTACCAAAAGGATGGTCTTCTTTACTGCTAGTCCTCACTTTTCAGAGATTCTTGATTATGACAAATGCAAAATAAAAAAGTGTGCAAGCTAATATATCATTTTTCAATCCTTTCCTAACAGGAAACACAATGGCTGGAAGCTTTGCTCCCACAGTCTTGATGTTATAGCAAACATTACACCATACACACTCAAGAGAACATCCCCTGAAGCCTGTCACATCCCTGGGAGTAAATCTGTCACAACCTGGGTCGTTGCAGAAAGCGCTATGGTCAAACATGTTGAATTATAGTCGGATTTTTGCATTAATTATAATAATTATCTCATAACCATCATTCCATCATAAAAACTACTTCACTGTGACATTTCGTTCTTGGTTCTAGGACTCACAAAATTCCCAAATTGAAATAGGAGTTTAAAAATAATGTCTGATCAAGGTTACAAACTGTAAGTTTTTACAGATTTATGGATTTTTAAAACAGCATTGAAATAAATGATAATTAATATATAGGAATGCTTGCTAAGACTGGATGAATTCCACACTCCCTATAAGTTAGGAAGATTTATTTTTCTTGCATTTTTTGAAGAGCTATACATGTATAAATTATAGGCGTTTGTGAATCCAAAGCTATAAATACACTGGAGGACCCTGGTGGTATCATACTGAACAGCTGTTGGTAGAGAATATGTCTCTTCTGAGGAAGGCTCGGAATATTGAAGTGTTGGCTAAGCGTTCAAATCATTCAAACAATGAATACTTCTGAAAACAAATGGGAATTATGAATAATGTCATTGGTTTTGTAGCTTTGCCTTTAAAAGTTCTGTCAAAAACCATTTCCAATCTTCTTTCCCGACTCTCTTTCTTTCCCTTCCCTTTCACTTCCGAACAATTTAGTTCAAAAACGGTTAGCTAACTGGAGCTGAGCCAGGTAGACGGGGCAGCAGGCGAAGGAAGAACAGGCTCCTAGCGTCAGAACTGGTGCTGGTACAGAGGTATCTCTGGAGGATGTCCACTCATGCAAGGCACTGGAGCCCCAGTAGGGCCAAAAGAAGACAGGGTGATGCAGGACTGAGCGTCCCAGGTGGTGCAGCATGCAAAGAGGATATTGTGAGTGTGGGAGCTTGAGGAGCATGATGGAACGGTACTCCTGTAGGCAAGCAGCAGTGACAGAAGGCAACCTTCAGTGACATGCCACATGGAGTGCTGTGTCCCAGGAGGCCATCCTTAAAGAGCGGTGGCCCAGTTCCAGATACTAGGAGGGTATCTGAGTTTAAAGGCAGTGATGTACAAGGAGGTGGAACTTGAAAGGCTTAGCAAAACATACATTCAGGAAGCTGAAGGCAGCTGTGGCCTGGCATGGCATTGTCTAGGGAGGTAGCAAGTGGGCATCCTGAGGGAAGGTCTTTGAGCATGAGGTGCCTGAACTCAAGCTGTATGAAGAATGCCCCGAAGCAAGACAAGATATCCAATGTGAGATAAGATGTGGCCGCTCAAGTAGGCTGATGGCTCTGCATAGGAAAGATAGGACAGTTCAGGACAAGTTGGAATATGAGTCTGAACCAACTGAGGAGGACCTTCCTGAAAGTAGGAGGACAGCCCAGCCTGAGGCGAGGGGGCCAGGGGTAAGGAGGGCTGCACTGTAGCATTATTGGACATGAGCTTATCTGTGGGTGTGCAAACCTCAGGAGGGTGAAATGGGGGTCCATAAGAGGAGCAGCCATAACAGCAGGATTGTCAGGGCCCAACAATGATTGAGCTTCGGGAGATAGGGTAAGTGGTCTGCTGCAACTATCATAGTCCTGGTGAAGGGGGGCTTTATAAGAGGAGTGAGGAGGGGGTAGTGGTGGAAGTTATCATTGTCTAGCAGGGCTGAAATGTTGTGACAAGGGTGTTCAATAAAACTGACCCAGCTTTGAGCCTGAGTAGAGGCTGAAGGTTGGACCTACAGAGGAGTATCCTAGTCTGAGTCAGAGCAGAATAGAAAGGTGAAGAGAGTCTGTGGGGCAGGACAAAGTGACAGTGACAGAACTTGGCATTGTCAACCTAAAGAGAATGTACTTAAGGAAAGGTGACCTGCTGCTACCTGAGACGAGGCTAAGACATAGGATGGTCATGTGGAAAGTACAGAGGGCTGGGGATGAACCAAGGTACCCTAGAAGGCTGGCAGAAGGGGTTGTAGTATCAAGGCCAGGCATCTGGTCATCACTGAGAGAGGGATGGTCACATGCGTGCAGGTGCAAAGGACAGTGGCGGTTAACTTCTCCTTATCAAAGAAGAGAAAAATGTGGAAATGCAGAAAGGATGAACCCCTCAAACTCTCAGTTGTAAGTATATTTAGAGAGATTCAGAATCCCATATGGATACAAATGTGCAGATGAATGGATCCCTGAACATATAATTTGACCTAGTCATGAGGAGACCTGAGAACAAAACCATTCAAGAGCCAGATCCTGCTTTCTAAACACATATTTTCCCTGTGAAAATAAATAAAATAAATAATTGAATTGCTTAAATGAGATATTGTACAATGAGCTGAAGACCTTTTGGTGTCAGAGAGAATGTGCTAGAAAATGTTAGGGACAGTCAAAACAACACGGTGCCAACTTGATGGTCCTCTGATGAAATCCACAGTGGCAGGCACTAAAACAGATAATAGTAATAAATTCTGCATTTCATTCAATAATTCAAGAATCAATCCATAAGTCCATTTCCATATGAATAAAAAATAAATACATCAGTAAATAAATGAACATTGATGAAGGCCACAGTATATACATAGTCTCAAGTACCTCACCCCAAAACACATATTCATTACAGTGACTGAGAGAAAGAGAGCAAGTTTGTAGTGCAGATGCTTGGAAGGAACCATCTTAATGAAGTGAATGAGCATCATCAGCAATGGGATAAATCAATCATATTCATCAGATATACCTAATAAGAAAGGCAGTGTTACTTCTGCATATTACTGCAAAGATGCCCGGCCTGAATCCAATCATGAAGAAACGCCAGACAAACCTCATCTGGAGAATATTTAACAAAATGGATCAATGGTAATCTTCACAAGCAGCATAGACTTGGAGTTCAACGTGAGGAAATGTTCCAGACTGGAAGAAACTAAAGATAACATGGCCACAGAATGCAATACGCAGGTTTAGGCGGAACCTCTCTCTGTACAAAGGGTATGTTGGATCAGCTACCTGAAATGAATGGAGTCTGAGACTCGGATGGGAACAACAAATTCTTTTCTTGATCTTGGTTTTCCATAGAAAGTCCCCTTCATAGGAAACACATTAAAGTATTGAAGATGATCAAGCAGCATGTGAGGAAGTTGTCCTCAAAGAGTTTTGGAAAAAGTAACAAAAAATGTGTTATATTTTCAGTTTGTTCATTTACTAGATGTCATTGCAAGAAGGATTTGATGTCCCTGTAATTCCTCCAACCCGGAGAAGGAAGCAGAATCACCATGAGTTTGAGGCCAACTTGGGTTCCTAGTGAAATCCAGGGCAGCCTGGGCTAGAAGTCTGTCAAAAAAAAGAAAGAGAAAGTTCTCTGGCTAAGATTGGGGCCTGCTGCCAGTTCCACAGTTCTATACAAGAATTTTGTTTGCTTGCATTTGCATAGGTCTTGTGCATACTGTCACTATTTCAAAGTCCCAGGAATCTGTAAAACTTATTTCCATATGGTCATGCACCTCTTCACCCGGCTCTTACAGTCTCTCCACACTACTCCCTGAGCCCCTTGTCTTCTGTCGCATGAGGGAGTTTTAGTGATGAGAGTTCAGAGCTGCATTACTGATTTCCACAGTGGTTACACCAGTTTGCGATCTGACCAACAGTAGGTGAGGGCTCCCTTTACCTGCAGCTGTGCCAGCATTCAGTGTCATTTGTTTTCTTAGCTGTTCTGACTGGGATTAGATGAAATCTTAAGTAGCTTTGATTTCTATTTCCTTGTTTACTAATAATGGTAAACATTTTTTAAGATGTTTCCTAGACATTTTTATTTCTTCTTTTGAGAGCTCTCTGTTCAGATATATAGCCCATTTTTTTATTTGGGCCATTTGTTTTCTTGCTTCTTTGGTTTTTGAGTTCTTGATATAGTCTAGATATTAATCCTCTGTTAGATGTACAGTTGGTGAAGATTTTCTCCCATTTTTTGAGCTTCCTCTCCACTTGATTGTTTGTCTCCTTTGTTATAAAGAAGTATTTTAGGGGCTGGAGAAATGACTCAGTGGTTAAGAGCACTGATTGCTCTCGCAAACAACCTGAGTTTGGTTCTCAGCACCCATATGGCAGCTAACAATCATTCATAACCCCAGTTCCAAAGGAATCCAACACCCCTCTGACCTCCACGGATATTACACAACATTCAGGCAATGTACTCGCACACATAGAAAATAAATAAATAATTTTAAAGCTTTTTAGTTTAAATAAGACCCATATGTCAGTTGTTATCCTTAATTCCTAAGTGATTGGTGTCTGATTTAGAAAGTCCTTTCCATCTTCCCTGGCTCCCAATCAGCCAGACAGACCTGCCCACCTAGGAGTCTGATCCCACCCACCACATCTCCATTCTATTTCTCTGGTCCATTCCCACACTGTCCCCAGCCAGCCCTGCCTCCCAACCAGACTCCAATTCCTCCCCCTCAGATCTCTGGACTAGCTTTCTAACCCAGACTAGCTAAACAGCCTAGCATAGATTCCTAAATCCCTCCTCAGGCAGTTCCATCACCCCCATCTTCCTGGGCTCCCTGTGAGGCAGACAGACCTGCCCAACCAGGAGTCATTACTCTGATTCCTGATCTGTCTGACAGCAGACCAGCCCTCCTACTAACCTGACCAGCCTACTGACTACCCTGTCCCACCAACCACCCAGACCAGTCTACTAACCTACAAAAACCTGAAGCATGTACCAATTTATTTTTCATTCCTAAACAAAGGCAACCAAGCTACATAAACAATATAAACAGAACCAAAACTAAATTAATCAAAAGCAGAGTAGATATTCCTACTAGACACATAACAAAGAACATCCATATGCCCAAACAGTAGTACAGAAACACAAATATTATGAAAATCCAAGAGAATTTGTCCCCAACAAAACCCAACTAGTACTACAGAAGTGTACTACAATAAGAACCACCATGAGGAACCCAAGGACAAAGAACTTAAAAGGACAATGATAAACATGATCAAAGAACTTAACAAAAACTCAAAGAACTCAAAGAGGAAAGGCATAAATTTGTGATGGAAGCTCAAGAATATACAAATAGGCAGCTTTAAAGAAATATCAAAAACAATCCATGACTTGAAAAGTGAATTAAAAAAAGTCAGAAATAGTGAAGAAACTAAATGGAAATGAACATCAGATTGAAAAACTCAGTAGACCAACTGGGAACAATAGCAGAAAGCTTCACAAGCAGAGTGAATAAAAGGGAAAACATATCAAAACTGGAACTAAAGGAAAATGAGAACACAACACAACAAAACCTCTGGGACAGCTGAAAAGCAGTACTAAGAGGAAAGTTTATAGTTCTTAGTGCCTACATTTAAAAATCAAAAAGGGCACATGTCAATGACTTAACAGTAAAACTCAAGACTCTGGAAAGGCAAGAACAAACCAAATCCAAACCTAGTAGATGAGAAGAAATAACAAAAATCAAAGGGGAAATTAATGAAATAGAAATAAATTAAGTAATATCAAAAATCAATCACTCTAAGAGCTGGTTCTTTGAAAGGTTAAACAAGATAGACAAATTCTTAGTCCAGTTAACCAAAAAAAAGAAAGAGCAAACCCAAATCAACAAAATCAGAGACAAAAGGGGAAACAGCACAACAGACACCAAAAAAATCCAGAACATTGTAAGGGAGTACTTTTAAAAACCTATATTCCATTAAACTCTAATATCTAAAAGAAATGCATGAATTTCTAAAATCATGGATATCACAAAAGTTAAACCAAGAAGAGATCAATAGCTTAGACAGACCCATAACAAATAAGGAAATTGGGATAGTAATACAAACCTCCCAACTAAAACAAGCCCAGGCCCAGATGGATTCACAGCAGAATTCTACCAGACATTCAAAGAGGACCTATAGCCAATACTGCTTAAACTATTCAAAAAGATAGAAACAAAAGGAGAACTTCTATGAAGTCAGTATCTCTCTAATACCTAAACCAGGTAAAGACAACTAAAAGGAAAACTATAGGCCCATATCCTGAATGAACATAGACACAAAAATACTCAATAAAATATTCACAAACTGCATACAGACACACATCAAAAAGATCATCCACTATGATCAAGTAGGCTTTATTCCAGAGATACAGGGATGGTTCAATCTATGTAAATCAATAAGTGTAAAGAAACATATAAATGAACTTAAAGACAAAATTCTGCATCTTGATAGATGCAGAAAAGGCCTCTGAGAAAAACCAACATGCATTCATGTTAAAAGTCCTGGAAGGAATTGGTCTGGAGGGAACATATCTCAACAGGATTAAAACTATATACAGCAAACCCACAGCCAACATCATTTTAAGTGGAGAAAAAGCAATCCCATTAAAATTGGGAACCAGCCAAGGCTGTACACTATCTCAACTCCTTTTCTATGTAGTGCTTGAAACTCTTGCAAGAGCAATAAGACAAGAAAAGGAAATTAAAGGAGTACTAATTGAAAAAGAAGAGGCCAAGTTATCTCTATTTGTAGATGATATGATATTATATATGAGACATCCCAAAAATTCCACCAGAAAACTGTTAGAAATGATTAACACTTTCTGTAATGTGGCAGGCTACAAAATTAATCCACAAAAATCAGTAGCTATTCTATATACCAATAATAAACAATCAGAAAAAAGAATTCAAGGAAATCCATTCATTCACAATAACCTCAAAAAAATATTAGGAACAAACCTAACTAAAGACATTAAAGATCTATACAATGAAAATTTCAAATCTTTAAAAAATGAGATAGAGGACGACACTAGGAGATGGAAGGACCAGCCACGCTCATGGACTGGTAGAATCAATATTGTGAAAATGACTGTCTTACCAAAAACAATCTGTAATGTAAATTCAATGCAATGCCAATCAAAATACCCATGACCTTCTTCACAGAATTCTAAAATTCATATGGAATCACAAAAGACCCTGGGTTGCCAAAACAATCTTGGGCAAAAAGAACAATGCTGGGAGGATCACCATACCAGATCTCAGATTGTATAAAAGAACTATAGTCATAAAAACAACATTGTACTGGCACAAAAACAGACATGTAGATCAATGGAACATAATAGAAGACCTAAACATTTTTACATGCAATTTCAGCCACATGATATCTGATAAAAGTCTCAAGAACCCACAATGGAGGAATGACAGAGTCTTCAACAAATAGTCCTGGCAAAACTGGATCTCCACCTGTAGAAAAATGAAACCTGACCCTTATCTTTCACCATGCACAAAAGTCAAATCCAAATGGATCAAAGACTTTATATAAAACCTGAAACCCTGGAACTACTAGAAGAAAGCATAGGCAGTACCCACCCTCCAAGATATTGGAATAAGAAAGGTCTTATTCCATCAGCTACTCAGGCATTAAGGTCAACAATCAATAAGTTGAAACTCATTAAGCTACAAAGCTTCTGTACAGCTAAAGAAAGAACCAAGGAAGGGAAGAGGAAACCCACTGAGTGGGAGAAAATCTTCACCAGCAACCTCCTCCAACAGAGGATTAATATCCAGAATATATAAAGAACTCAAAAAACATAGAAATAAGAATTGACCCAATAAAAAGATGAGCTATAGACCCGAACCAAGAGTTCTCAGATGAAGAAATAAATATTTCTAAGAAACACCTTTAAAAGTGTTCAACATCCTTAGAAATTAGAGAAATGCAGATTAAAACCACTTTAAGATTCCATGTTACCCCAGTTAGACTAGCTAAGATCAAGAGAACAAAAGGCACCAAATGCTGGAGAGGATGTGGAGAAAGGGGAACATTCATTCACTGCTGGTGGGAATATAAATTTGTGCAACCACTATGAAAAGAATTGTGGAGAATCTACCATATGAGCCAGCCGTACCACTCCTTGACATGTACCCAAAGAACTCATCCTATTGTAGAGTACAAGTACAGCCACGTTTGTTGCTTGTCTCTTCACAATCACTAAGAAATAGAAACACCCTAAATGTCCTTCAACTGAAGAATGGATTTACACAATGGAGCTCTACTCAGCAGTAAGAAAAGATAAAATAACGAAATTTGCAGGTAGATGGAGCTAGGGACTATTATACAAAGTGAAGTAACACAAATGCAGAAAAAGCAAGTGATGTATGTTCTCTCTCACGCGCCAGCCCCCTATATGTGAATATATATCCTGATGTAACACCAGAAGCCAGGAAAAAGGAAAGGACACACGGCGGTTAAAAAGAGTCGGGGGGCATAAGGAGGAACAGATGTTACCAAGGGCGGGGGGGAATGGGAGGGTTTAGCAGGGAGGAGAGGTGAGAGGAGAAAGGAACATTCAGGGGGCCGTGTGGGGAGGAAGGAAGTCAGGAGAGGAGGAGTGGAGGGAGGTGAGTGTTACTGAGGGGAGGGTGGGCTAATGGGAGGAAAAAGAGCAGAGATGAATGCGTCTTGGAGAGCTAGGGAACCCAGAGGAAACTGTGATGCCACCGAAACCGGCTCTGAAACGCACAATGTGTAAGCATCTGTGCACATATATACTCGGGGGCTGTTTGACAAGGAGGACAGTGCCAGACAGAAGAGACCTCCCTTTATGTGGTCCAAGAGACTCCCAAAATAGTATAGGCTGTTACCAAAGCTCTTGGTTAGCTCCCTGAACTAGAAGAAAATACCCTAGTGCCGAAGGCAGGACATATCTGCTTCCTGGTTTTAATGAGAATGCTTCAAGTTTTTCTCCATTTAGAATAATGTTGGCTGTGGGGTTCTTATATGTAACCTTAATTATGTTGAGGTATGTTCTGTCCAGTCCGATTTACTATAGGATTTTTATCATGAATACCTGTTTAATTTTGAAAAAGTTCTTTTCTCCATCTATTGAGCAAATCATGTGATTTTTGTCTTTAAATCCATTTACATGATTTTTCATGTTTATATGACTTAGATGTATTGAACCACCTCTGCATCTGTGGAATAAAGCCTAGTTAATCATGATGGATGATTGTTTTGATGTGTGTCTGTATGTAATTTGGAAGTATTTTGTTGAGAATCTTTGCATTTTTGTTCATTGCGTATATGGGCTTGTAGATTTCTTTTTTGTGTCTTTACTTGGTTTTTATGTTAGAGCAATACCAGCTTCATAGAATGAGTTTGGGAGTTCTCTCTGTGTTTCTATATTTTTGAATAATTTAAGTGATATTGGTTGTAGATTTTCTTTGAAGGTCTGGTAAAATTCTTCTGTGAATCCATTTGGACCTGGGCTTTTTTATTTGGGAACAGTAGCTTTGTGCTACTGTTTTGATTTCTTTATTTGTTGTAGATATGTTTAAGTTTTCAATCACATTGTGGTTTAACTTTGATTGCTTCAATGAATTTAGAAATTCATCCATTTATTTTAGATTTTCAAATTTAATAAGAGTATTGGCTTTTAAAGTATTCCCTTAAAATGTTCTGAACCTTTTTGGTATCTATTGTGATGTTCCTCTTTTGCCTCTGATTTTGCTGATTTGGATTTGCTCTTACTTTCTTTCAGTTAACTTGACTAAAGATCCATCTCTCTTGCTTATCCTTTCAAAGAATCAGCTCTTAGATTCATTTACTTCTTTGCATTGGTTTCTTTTTTTCTGTTTTATTTATTTCTGCTTTGATTTTTGCTTCTTCTCATCTGCTGAGTTTGGGTTTGATTTGTTCTTGCCTTTCCAGGTTCTTGACATCATTTCATATTTTATTTATGATTTTTCTAAATTTTTAATGTATGCACTTAGAGTTATAAACTTCTCATTGAGAATTGCTTTTAATGTGTCCCTGAGGTTTAGTTGTATTGCATTATCATTTTCATTTAGTTCCAGGAATACTTTTATTTCTTTCTTGATTTCTTCTTTGATCCATTCATCACTCAGAAGTGTGTTGTTTAATCTCAATGAGTTTGTGTAGCTACAGAGTCTCTTTTGTTGTTGATTTTAAGCTTTATTGCATTGTGGTCTGATAGAATGCATGAGATTATTGCAATTTTTTATTAGTTAAAGTTTGTTTTGTGACCCAGTATATGGTCTATTTTAGAGAAATTTCCAAGGACTGATAAGTAGAGTGTGCATTCTTTGGTGCTGGGTGGAATATTCTGCATATATCTATTATGTTCATTTGATATATGTTATCATTAATTCAAATGTTTCTCTGTTTATTCTTTATCTAAGTGACCTGTCTATTGAAGTCACTCACTATTTCTGAGTTGGGATTCATCTGTGCGGTGAAATCCTGTAGCACTCTTGTTATGAAACTGAGTGTGCCAGAATTTGGTGCTTATATGTTCCTGATTATAATGTCTGCTTAATCAATTGTTCCCTTGATCTGAATGATCTGACCTCCTTTATCTCTTCTGATTAATTTTAATTTGAAGTTTATTTTGTCAGATATTAGAATTGTAATGCACACTTGTTTTTTAGTGCCGTTTGCTTGGAATATTTTTTCTATCCTTTCACCCTAATGTAATATCTATCCTTGAACATGAGATGAGTTTCTTGTAGACAACAAAAAGATGCATATTGTTTCTTATTCCATTCAATTGGTCTGTGTCTTTTGACTGGGGAGTTGAAGCCATTTATATTTAAAGTTATTATGGGAAGATGTATATTGGTTACTGTCATTTTATTTTCTGTTTGTATTTTTGGTGCTTTTTTGTGTTTTTCTAATCATGCCCTCCGTTGTTTTCTTTCTGTAGCCTCGTGTGTATGGTCTTTGCTTTCTTCAGTCCTTTTAATTGCCTCAAGTATTCTCTAAAGGCCTGGTTTGGTGGACATGAATTCTTTCAGCCTATTTGTATCATGAAAGATTTTTCTTTTTCCTTTGACTATGATAGACCATTTTGCTGGTAAAAGTATTCTGAGTTGGCATCTGTGATCATTTAGAACTTGGAATACTGTGCTCCTGGCTCTTCTGACTTTTATAATTTGCATTGAAAAGTACGCTATAATTCTGATGTGTTTTCCTTTATATGTAACGTGCTGTTTTTCTTTTGCAACTTAGTACTCTTTTTTATTGTAAATCTGGTGTTTTTATTGTGATATGTATGGGGAGTTTCTGTTCTGGTCCTGTCTATGTGGGTCTGTGTGCTTCTTGTGTCTGTATGGGTATGTCTTTTCTTAATTTGGGGAAATTTTCTTCTAGAAGCCTGTTGAAGATCTAATCAATGCCATTGACTTGAGAATGTTCTTCTATGCCTAGAATGTGTAGATTTGGTCTTTTCATGGAGTCCCACATTTCCTGCATATCCCATTCTTGTGGGGGTTTTTTCATGTTCTTTGATTGGGCAGTCCAATTTTTCAACTTTATCATCTCATATTGGTATTCTGTTTTCCATTTCATTCATTCTGCTGGTGAGACTTTCTCCTGCTGATTCAAATTGGCTTATTTAATTCTCAATTCCATCTTCATTTCCACTTGAGTTTTCTTCAATATTTCTTTCTCTTTCATGAATCCACTTTTCAAATTTTGAGGTGTCTTTGTCATTTCATTCATCTGTGTGTTTGTATTTTCCTGAGTTTCAGTCAAGAGTTTATCTCTATCCTCTTTGAGTTGCTTGCTATTCTTTAAATTTGTTGCATTCTTTGATCATGTTTAGGATTGTTTTTTAAATTCTGTGTCCTGGGGTTCCTCTAGGCAGTTCTCATTGTAGAACAATTCTATAGGACTGGTGGTATGTTGGGGCATATCATATTTTCTTAATTTTTCATATTATTTGTGGGGTTTTTTTGTTGTGGTCTGGGCATATGGATTTATTTTGTGGGTTGTGTGTCTGATATGAAATTCAAGCCTGACCATGTTGATTTGAAGTTTGATTCTGTTTATACTGTCGACGTAGCTTGGTTGCTTTGCTCAGGTATGAATAGTTACTTGGTCTTTGCTTCAGGTACTCTCTTTTGAATTTTTATTGGAGGGACCAGGTAGTTCCAGGCAGGCTAGTCAGGAGTTCTCCGGCATTTCAGACAGACATAGGCCCAAGTAGGGATGATAGATATCAACTGGACCAGTTCTAACCAGACAAACAGAGAATGTGTGAACTCTGGAGCTGTGTTACTGGGGTTGGTCCCAAAGCAGGGAAATGGTTACCCAGTCTGGATGACTCACTCAGCTAGTCAGGAGCTCTCTGGCAGTCTCAGCAGGAAGTGGTCAATGTCCAAGAGGGCCAGTCTGTGGTACATTTCTATATTATTGCCAAGTTTATTAATTTTATACTATAGTGTATATATAAGTACAAATATGAGAATATGGTCTTTGCAGCCAAAAGACCTGAGTTTTACTCTTACCTCTGCCACTTACTAGCTGTTCATCCTTGAGCAAGTTAGTCAACCTTTCTATGCCTCAGTTTCTGAACTCTACCATAGAAATAGTGACTACTCCTAGGAATTCCCCATATTTTAAAAGTGTTCAGATCCAAAGTACTTACAAGATGTCTTGAATAGATCATTACATGGGGGTTTGCTGTCACTAAGTGAGGGAAAAGCAAGTCTGCAGACGCGTGTGAGCACCGTGCTTCTTTTCCCTCAGCAATCTTTTCTTTGCCCCATAGCATCGTTCAAATTCGTATCAAATTCCATCTCCCTTTGGAGTATTTTTATTTTCCTGTTCTTTGACAAAATGTTTCTTAATTTTCAGTAATAATACATCAATATGGAGTGACAGTTTGACAATATGGTTCTCACTTTTCATAGTATAAATTCAAAGACAAGTATAACTTGTAATTCACAGCTGTGAGGCCACACTAGTGAATCAGAAGCATCTCGTTATGTCAGAACTGTGAATTGCAAAGATGTTTGTCTCTGTTTCCTGTGAAATCATGTATTAGCCATCCCTTTACATGAGATTTTGTAACATGATGGAAGGCACAGGGTACTTCTAGAGGAATCTGAAGAACAGTGTTACAAAGAAAGCAGGATGACTTCCCATGGTGCGGTTGTCAGGATAACAGTCATTCCTGCTGAGAAGTTAGCTTCACTAATTGGAGATGCTCCATTCAAACTGGACAAAGCTGATCTTTTTTCCCCTCCACAGTAAGTGTCCTCAATCTCAGAGGTAGGAGTCCAAAATGCTTTAAAAAGCAGAAGATATTTTTAATATTCACATCAGTGTTATATTTTGTGCTGTCAAATTATAACTATAATTTGTTATAATTCTAACTATAATTCAACTTAATAATTTTATGGACCCAGGTGAAATCTGCAGATAGGTATCACATTCCCATTCATCCCTAAGGACACTAAGTGGTTGGACAAAAGGCTCAGAGGAGTCCTAAGGACCATCCAAAAATCACACCACTACTGTGCCAAAATCAGTCACCATAAATTCTGATTCCAAATCCAGATTGCTCTCTACCACGCACGAATACGTATATATGGTATAACTCCAATGAATCTCAGGACAACAGAGTCACGTTTGGAGAAAAGTCTAAAGTAATTTTTAAGGTTATTCAAAAACCTGTAGTTGAAAATCCTAACGAAAATGCATTCCGTTCTATGTATAACCTAGGGTCCTTTAAAAGTCCTATTTCTTTTGTTCCCTCAAAATGGGCATTTTACTATTTGTTCTCTTCTGCTTCTCACTCAGTAGTCCCCTGACTCTGCACTGTGAGACCTCAGGAGCCATGTGCACAGTCAAATCCTCACTGAAACTCAGAAAGGTGAATGGATAATAGAAGCAAAGATTAATTTATTTTTCCACAAATGGTACTGAAAGAGTGAATGCTCCCACCATTCTCTCATTGATGGCTTGTCCCCCGTTCTGTGGCATCTGATCTTGCTAGTATAAAAGTTACACTGAAAATAACATTGTTATTTATTCAATTAAAGAATGACTGATAAGACAAAAAATTGGCCGGCATTCCCCCTCTTATACTTCATATAGTTCAAACTTTGTACAGTTCCTCAAAGGAATATTTTTCTTTCTAATGTCCAGACTGGCACATCCCAATTTTTCTCACATACAAATAGCAGAAGTTATGGCTAGGTCACACCTTTGTGCTCAGAAAGTCTATCAGAAGGACCACTGATTGTCTTTGAACATGATGCTTCTAGGAACCTGAAATATCCTTTCTCTTTCTTCCCTCTTTTTTCTTTGTCTAGTCAGCTACTCCTCTCCTTCAGGAAGTCACTTTGGGGGCACATCACCCAGAAGATGTCCTCACTGATCTCCAAAACTGAGGAGTGTAATGCCTCCATGGTATTTCAGGACTCATAGCACTCACACTGTATTTTAATTGTGTGTGTGTATGTATGTATGTGTGTGTGTGTGTGTGTGTGTGTGTGTGCGATATGAATGTGGGCACATGTGTGTGGAGGCCAGAGGACAACTTCTGAGAGGAAGTTCTCTCCTTTTACCATGTCATATGGGTTCTAGGCATTGAACTCAAGTTAGACCTGACTGGCAACTGCTTTTACCCACTGACTTATCTCGCTGGCCTCACATTGTAAACTCTTATTTAGCTGTATTTCTGATCCGACTGTAAACATCATGATATTGTTACCATATATGGTCCTTAATAATGGTTGGTCCTTAGCAATAACTACTAATAGATGAATGAACTCGGGGATGCTTTGTTGTTGTATGGTTCTAAATGTCACTGGCAGAGTCTACAAATTTACTCCTGAGAAAGAGCTCATCTCTGGTAATTCTAGCACAGGATGATCTGATAGTCTCTGGGTCCTTGTTCATGGAATTGAACCCAGCCTAGCCAACACTGCCAGGCACCAAATTGTCTTGAACCCAGACAGATTTCCTCCCAGCACCCTCTTGTTTGGCTACCTTAGGATTTGAAACAATGCGTGTGTTCTTGGTGTGAAATCTCCCTCTCCCACCAGCTTGTGCTCACAGTAAGGTAGAGACTGCTAGGTTTGCTCTCTCATGCACACACACAAAGCTCATGGAGAAGAACCCAGCTTTCTAGAAATAAATGAACACAAATAAATAAATGAAGAAACAGTCACTCTGTCCCAAGAGATTGCTCTTTCATTCCCTTTGATAGAAATATCTAAAGTCTCAACTCTACCAGGACAGAAGCTATGTATACTTTAAGAAATTTAATGAATTTTTCTTATTGTCTTAAAGTTTCTATTAAAATATCAATGCTAAGAGCAGTAGAGGTAAGTAACTCCAAGTATTAAATCAATACTCCATTAGCCTAAAAAGACAGCAGGACTGGTCCAGAGACCAACATCCCCCTAGCATAGAAAGCAACGACAATGTGTGCTTTGGAATAAGCATGTGGCATTATTGTGTTGAGAGCTGGGGAGGTGATGACTTTTCCTCTCTTTTTCCATGGAAAAGATGATGAGCTTATTTCTCCCTTCTTCTGCTGAAGCTAATTTATATTCTAAGATATCTATTCAGACAAATAGAAGTGAAAATCATCTGATTGTCAATAATGGGGCAAAAGGATCTCATTCCTCTGCAGAGTAATTACTAAAATGTGAACCAAGGGACCCTAAACTACTAAGAGACCCTAGTGAAACAAGCTAAGGGAAGCTGTGGATAAAATTGATGTGTGACTCTTGGAACTAAAGGACACATGTCAGCCAAGACACTGGGGCTGGCTCATTCCTGGAGACGATTAAAGAGATATTAGAAGACAAGCACTTGCAGGGATCATCCTGGGACAATGAAGCAAAGAAAAAAACTATGATACGGCCAACCTGCCGTGCTATTTATTTTTGTCATGATAAGGATGAATGAAATTCCGAAGACAAAGTACAAACTAAGGAAGAAAGGCTCATATCATCTTTCTAGGAATTTAACTGTTAAGTCAAAAACGCCCTAATATTAAAGACCACTGGGGACAAGAGCTGAAATGACTTATAAGGAGTTATAATAATTTTCTCAGTAGATTACATTGCTTATCGCATGTATCTTTCTTTGGATCCTTTGAGGAAACCATAAATACTCCTCAAAGAATATGCTATGACAAATAAGGGTATTTTTTACTCCTGTTCAACATTCCTCTCCCATCACATCTCAGAAGATAAAGTGGAAGCCCCTTAGGAATGGAAAGGCATTCACAGTCTTTCTCTCTGTGCTCCAGTGAGTTAGACTTCGGACTGTATTTTAAATTGAACAGGAATACTCTTCATATCTGAAAATAATCAGGCTCTGGGACCTGCCTCCATGTGAAGATGTTGACAAAGGAGGAAAAATAAAAATCAAGTGGTAAATAAAACATCAGTTGCAACTTATCTCTTCCTCTGCTCAGTCAGCCACTTGCTTCCCAAAGCATGCTTGGCACCACTCTGAGTCTCTGCGCAAGATCTAAAGGGAAAGCTTGGTCTCCCTTCAGGCCTCACACATGGGAAATGCTAGGTCCCCTGAGAGGGGGACCTCAGGTCTCCTGTCTTGTGGTTTCCTTTCATTGATCATGTACTTATTTTATTTTTCAAAATACTCGGTCAACAAATGCTTAAAGAGCATATCCCATGTCTCTGAACATCTAGGAAAGCCTTTCCCAATCTCTGTGTCCAAATCCTCTGCAATAAATCTACCTCAAGCAGCAAATCTCTCCAGTTTTTTCCAAGCCATTATCTTCTGATCCAGCTCAGCACTGCCTGCCCCTCTGATGACACCTGTGACCTTTACTCACCTGTGTCTCAGCTTGTGGAAGGAGACCAGGAGGGGAGGAAACAGGGGAAGACACACAGCACTGAGACGTGACAGTGGGGAGAACAAATAACCCCTATTGTTAGTAATGTTCCCAGCGCAATCAGAGTTGTCAAGAGTGCCTTGCTGACTGCAGATATTTACACCGTCTCTACAACTACTGCTGTCTCTAGGAATTATTTTGAGGGTGTGGAGGGGAACAGTATAACATTGTTAAACATGATTTACAGAGAATGGAAGAATACCAACTTAATTCATAGATGTGAAGTGTTTAAATATGTTATGGCATATGATCCAACTTGGTATTTTTAAATTGAACAGTGTTGACTTTGAGAGTTTTTCTCCAAGTTTTCGAAATAGACAATGCTGAAATAGTACCCTTCAAAATGTGTCCTGTGAGTTATAACAAGTTTGTCCCAGATATGAGCAAACTAACTGTAGAGGCAGTTTTCCTCTTTTCTGTAAATTTAAGATAAATAAAGGATTATGTGTTTATTTAAATAAATATTAATATGAACTTTTAGTGACACTCAGATTTATTTTGTAAAAAATTATTTTTTAATGTATATATATAGTAATTATGTGTACTTCAGTCACAGAATAGCATTTCAGTATATATAATCAATCAGACATCAGATATTTATCATTTAAGAGCATTCATAATTCTACCATTTTGAAATATTCTTTTAATTATTGAAAACAAGTTTCTTGACTATGCTGTATAACATTACAAATTATTCTTGTCAAGCATGGTGGAGCAAGCCTGTAATCCCATTACTCAAAAGGCTGAGGCAGGGAGCTCACAAGTTCAAGACCACCCTGGACTATACAGTGACATCCTATCTCAAAAAAAGTTATTCCTCCTTTCCAACCGAACTCCTGTACTCATTAACCATCCTTTGCCCAACCTTTACACTCACCCTACCCAGGCTCCTGGAACCTGGACTTTTTTCCTTGCTTCCTTGAAATCAGTGTTTCAGCTTCCACAGAAAAGTCAGAACATGAAGGTATTTTGAGTGACTTCTTTCACTTAACCTAATGTCCTCCAATTTTTATCAGTCATCCATGTTGCTACAAATGACATAATTTCATGTTTATAAATGAGCAATATTTATCTCTGCATTGTTACATTTTCTTTATGAATTCACCCTCACCCAGGTTGAGTCTACATCTTGCCTGTTGTGTCTTGAAACTTTTGGAACATAGTTATTGTACATCAGCTTGTTGAAGAAATCTCTTATAGAACTAGACTGGGTTGTCTAATGAGAAACTCATACTATGTTAATGTATTTAGTGATAAATTTATCTTGTGAACAGTCCATTGCATTCGTTCTTTTTCTAAATCTTGATATTAACCAGTTTTCAAAAGAAGCTTCAAAAATTGAATTAGGATCAGAGAATCAATTTAATTTGGGGTCAACTAAAAGGTTATTTAGAGTCTATATCTGGGTGTCTTCTTTAACACTAAATTGACTTGTTATTTTAGAGCTGAAACTAGTTAAAAGAAACCACTTTACAATCTCCTTCCTACAGACCTTCAAAATATTTTGACAAATAATAGAAATAGCAAAAGATAATCTGGCATCCAGTAGTCCAGAATATGGATTCTGAAATCATATAAATATGGATTCAAATCCTCACTTTACTACTTATTGATCATGTGGCCTCAAGATACTTGTTTAATATCTCTACTCCTCAATTATTTAACCTATAAAATAGCAGCAGTAATCAAAGTATATTATTCAAACATTTTGAATAGTAAAAAATTCCCTGCCAAGCATGGTGGCACATGCCCTTAATCGCAGTACTCAGGAGGCAGAGGCAGGCAGATCTCTGTGAGTTCAAGGCTAGCTTGGTCTATATCATGAGTTCCAGTCCAGCTGAGGCTACAAGGAGATTTATGTCTCCTGTATGAAACTTATGTAAAGTTTCAGTACAATTCCTGGAGTACAGTAAGTATACCATAATTCACTGCATATTATATATTATTATTTTTGGTATCACTTACTGCCCATGGTCTATGTGATCTTTCATTATCCATCTATCTCTTCCATTTGTAGGAAACCCAAATCCATAATACATTTGTGAGAAAGAAATTCAGGTGAGGTGGTTATGATAGAGATTAAAGAGGCGATCTCAATGGACTTTTGAGGGGGAAAAAAAGTCATGCTACTTCATTTATCTACTGAAAAAAGTTCAGTAATAGACACATGCCCTCAAATTGCTTGTAAGAAATATCAATGAAAAAATAAAGTTATAAACATTAAGTATCTATTATATACTCATCATGCAAAAAGAATGAGTCTAACAGGAGAAACAACTTGGTACAACTAATTATTTTCTTATAATTGTGATTAAAATGTTACAATAAATAAGAAAGGAATGCTGAATGGAGCTAATGGAGAAAGTGAGTTTTCTCTAGTCCTGAAGTGGATGGGGGGTGGGGTCAAAGAGGGCTACTGGGAGGGCACGTGCAGGGATTAGACCTTAGGGAGGAACAGTCTGTAACTGTAGTGTGGGGATGGGGGTCTTCCTGAGGAAGCAGTGCATGTTGGCTCTGAAGCTGGAAGGAGCTTGACACCATTAAATACTGAAAGAAAACCTGAGCTGTGAGACAGAAAGATAAAGACTAGAGTGGTGACAATGAGGTGTGAGGCAGGGCCACAGCAGGCACAGGTTGTAGATTGTCACTGGGACAATCAATGCAGATCAGCATTGGCCTGCTCCAACTTTGAACTAAGGCATCTTGGTATGGAGAAAGTTTCCCAGTGGAACCACGGTGTTGAACATAAGCTAGAAATGATCTCATTTAAAAGAAAAGGATAACCTAATTTGAGGACATTTTCAGAGAAAATGCCAATTCTCTAAGAAAGAGAAAGGAAATCACCATAGAAATGACTTTAAGATGAAAAGGAGTGAAAGTGGCAAGACTGAGCTCAGGTATAATTTCTCATGTTTTTGCACATTTTACAACTCAAGCACTGGACCGTCATTCTCGGGATATTCAACTAAAATAAGAGGACAGAAGTTCTTTAAAAGGTAAAAAAAAGAATCTGGAATTGTAAAAACGGAAGCATAGTAATGAATTAAAAACTCATCAGAAAGTCTTACTAATAGAATGCATGAAGTGCACAGCACAATATCAGGAATGGAAGACAAGACAGATGAATTAGAACATCAAATATTGCCAAAGATAAAATAATAGTGTTATGAATGACACATGCAAGTTCTATAAGATACTGTTAAAAGACCAAATTACAAATCATGAGGGCTAATGGCATAGAAAGTGTATTCAACAAGGTCAAAGCAGAAAATTTCCCAAATCTAGAGAAAAAGATGACCATTGTTCTCTAGAGCAGTATGTGGACCAGACCTGAAAAGAAACTTCCCATATCATATAGGCAAATCAATACACATATAGAACAAAAAAAAAATACTGAAACATTTAAGGTTATGATAAAGAGGTATAAATCTAATAAAATATTTCCGGAGCACCTATGAAAAAACACAGAACAAAAAATCCAAGACCAAAATAAATGAAGGCCATGTGAAATGTCCTGGGCTCGATCCACCCCCACAACACTGAAATTAATAAGTAAACAAATTAAGTAAGTAAATTAATTAATTAATTAAAGGTTCTATAATAGCTTACAAAATTTGATAAATAAGAATAAAGTAAAAACAACTTTATTTGATCTCAAGACATATGTTAGAGTTAGAGTAGTCAAGACTGTCACACTGCCAGAAAGGCCGACACAAGGAGCAAATGAAGAGCACAGAGCACCTGAGAATAGTATACAGTCATTGATCATCTTTTTACAAAGATGCATATGCCATTCAATGAGGGAAGGATCGGAGGTTTTAACAAAAGTTCCTAGTGCAAATGGAGACACATGGGGGGTGAGTAGTCTAAATATCATACGTTACTCAAAAAAAAAAAAGGGCCAGTTAGACAGCTCAGTGTGAAAGGATGTTTGCTGTTGGGGTCCCTCTGCTCAGGGCCAGCTCAAGGGGGATGCAGGGTCTCGGCTGAAAGGGGGTGAGAGGCACAGAGTCAGAACACAGACACCGGGAGCTGGGTGGAGACATGCAGAGGGTGAGACACAGCAAACTCGTTTATTCAAGGAAGTTGAAGAGATTTTATGGGTTTGGTTAACCAATCACCCTATGGGGTGGTCCCCAACTGTAGCCAATAGTAATCTGTCTCTGAGTAGATCATCTTGGTGCAGGTTCTCTCCAGAAGCCTAGCAGAAGCTGGTGTCACACCTGGCCAGAGCAGAACACCACATCCACAGGAGCTATTTCCTTATGCCTCATGGCAGGAAGCCATTTCCTTGTTCCTCATGGCAAGCAGCCTGGCCAAGGCCCACACTGCAGTACACCACTACAGCTTGCCACCGGGCCTGATGACCTCAGTTGAATCACTAAAAAACTACATGATGGAAGAAAAGAATTGATTTTTGACCTCTACATGGGCACCTTGACACACAATGTCCACACACATACACATAACACACAGTAAATAAATAAATAACAAATAAATATTTTAGTTATACAAAGCAACAAAAACAGAACAAGATTTAAACCTAAATAGAATACTAATTTTTTTATAAAAAGGTAAATCACAGCATAGTGACAATATGCATTACTATTGCATTATATGATGCAAATTGTTAAAATACATCAGTGATCATACATGCATACTATTGTATGACTTCTTCCCTGGGAAGACATGAACAAATATCTACTCATCCCAGATAAGGCACCAATGACAGACCAAAGAAATGTTTCCACACGAGCCTAGTTTGAACTTTAGTTTATTGGGGTTCCTTAAAGGAGCAGGCAGTTGCTGTCACCAAAGAGCACAACACAGTATAGATGATGACTCACCAAAACCTGCAGTCTCTGAAGTTCCCTGCACAACTTTCAGGCAGTTCTACAAAAGAGTGTCTTCTTTGCCAGTGCTTGCTTACTGCTTCTGTAACCTTAGAAAGGGGTCTTGTGAATCTTGTCACTCCGAGCTTCCTAAGCCTCTCAGTTTCCTTAGCTTCTTGAGTCTTATAAGTCTTCTTCCTCCTTCTAAGGATGAATGGTTTAATTCAGAAGAAATAGCTATACAAGAGATGGGGCATTAAGGACAATAAGGGAAGGAAGAATGAATGGATAGATGATGAGTGGGATGGGACAGACAGAGAAAGAGAGGGGGAGGGAAGAAAGGGAGAGAGAGAGAGAGAGAAATACAGCACATGCTCACATCCTATTGAGGGCATGAACTTCTCAAGAGACACTCTCATTTGTGTCTTAACAATAGTAATATATATGACTCTGATGGATTCTGAAACTACCTTGTTCCAAGTGTCTAGCCATTCACTAAGAATGTTTTGATACATTTACTTTGGAGCTTCTTTTTAGTAAATGAGATCATAAGGTGGTTTCTGAAGTACACTAGCTAGTAAGAAGAAACAAAAGATTCAAAAAGTCAAAGGAATCTTTCCTATATGCAGGTCATATGGAATGACTTGTTAGGGCATATGTTTTAACTATGAACAAGGTTCACAATTTTGTTGGTATTTTCAGAAAATTACAGATTTACATATGAGAAAAGAGTAAGGTTAAATTAAAAGGTCACACATGCTTTGACCTTAAGCATAGATCATTGATATTTTAACATTCTTACTGAAATGTCTCCATTTTTAAAAAGAATAGCGTGCACAAGACCCACATAAATCCAATCAAACAAAAAACCAGCATAGAACTGGGGGAATGGACAACAGGCCCCAACCTTAGCCAAAGAACTGTTGACAGCTGATTACTGCTAAGTTAGGGAAACTTGATCTTTAAGAGAAACATTCTAGATAGACTGACTAGACCTCAGTGGATGAACTTGCACGAAGGGACTTCTGGGTAGACTAACTTGATTGGATAGACCTTAACATATATGACAGAATGCATGAAATCCACTAAGGTGTGTGGGGGGCATAAAGATGATTAAGATGTTTTGAATGAAATGCACAAAAATTCAATAAAAATATACATTTAAAAGGTAGGGGGTAACAAGCTAATGATTCAGCAAATACAACATTTGCTGTCCAAGCCTGATGATCTGAGTTCTATCCTGGGAGCTCATGAAAAGGTAGAAGGAGAGAATCATCAACTTCCCAAAATTGACCTCTGACCTCCAAATGTAGACAGAAGCAGACAGGCGTGCATGCACGTGCACATGAGCACACACACACACACATCATAATACACATAATCACAATAAATAATTTTAAAGTATTATCACTATATAGTCAATCTGGATAGTGAATTTTTTTTACTTGTGTCAAAATTCTGACTCTCAGCCAAGGAAGACATCAGCCATGTAAGGGGCTTCTTTCCCTCCCTGTCTCTTTAATTTTTCATCCTTCTATCCTTCCTTAATGCCACAAGAAAAGGTCCACATAGTAATACATTTACTAACCAGCTCTGTGCAACCATTTCACAATATAGACATAGTTCAAAATAACATTAGGTATAAAATAAATGTACACAATTTTTATTTGCCAACTTAAAATATTACTTAACCAGAGAAAACAGAAGATAACCTTGGGACCTAGGTTTTGATGAACAGTTCTTAAATATGAGTCAAATGTTTGATCTATAAAATAAAGAGAAAGTGTACATCAAAAGTAAAAGCATTTATTAAAAGTTAAAAGTGATCTTGAAAAAAGTTCCCGTTAAGAGGAGAAATGACAAGCTAGAAACTGAGAAAGCATATCCAAATTTGCTGATAAAGAACCTCCTATGCTTGGATTTTAAAAATTAACACTCAAACTCAACAATAAAAAGGCAAACTCACAGACATAAATTTTACTGAGAGGATATACAGAAGGCAAGTAAGGGTGTGAAAAGATATTCATCATTAGCCATTTGGGGAGTGCAGTTAAGCCCAAATTTCACAATGAGATATTACTGCATGCCTATCAAAAATAGTTTTAAAGTGATGAGGAGATGGCTCAATTAGGAAATTGAAAGCCAAGCATGAGGACCTGAGTTCAAATTTCCAAACCCAACATAGAACTAGTAATGGTAGTACATCCCAGTAACCCTTAGTACTAGGGGACAGAGACAGGAGAATCCACGGCTCACATCCATCCAGTGTAGCTAAAAGTCAGTCTAACTAAAATGGTGAGCTTCAGGGTTAGTGGGAGAAACTGTGTAAAAATAAAGGTGAAGAAGTGTCCAACAAAAGATATCCTTATATTAGCTCTGCCTCCACACACCCACACAGGTGAGTACACACACACACACACACACACACACACACACACACACACATATATATACATATATATATATATATATATATATATATATATATAAGTTTAAAAATCATTCTAAAATAGCTTTACATTTTTAAGTGATAAAAAATAAAGCCAGGCACACTGGCACATACCTTTAATCTCAACACTCATGAGGCAGAGGCAGGCAGATCTCGGTGAGTTCAAGGACAGCCTGGTCAATGTAGTAAGTTCCAGGCTTACTTTTTTTTTTTTTTTAGTGGCAACACTACCTTTTCTAACCCATTGGCAAGGAAGAAATTCCTGCTGTGTGTGATATGGATGGACAAGAACACATGACACTCAAAATATGACATAAGAGAAAACCAGCAGTTTATGAATCACCTATCCTCACTAGATACTAGAATCCCAAAGCAGTTCCCACATGTGCCACACACCATCTCCTGACAACCAGAGCCTTGCCTAACCTGCCAGTCAAAAACACTAAATCTCACGTGCCAGTCAAAACACTTCTACTATGCAACGAAGATTCTTCATGGGTTTTTATTTTACAAGACTTGCCCTGAATCTCCTCTATGAAACTTCATCACTCAGATCCTCGACTTTGTGTTGGAAAAATTGATACTTAGCAGCAAATTTTCCCCCACTGACCAATCTCTGATCTTTTATTCTGTGGGTATTTTTTTTTCTTTAGTACATCTGGTACTTCAAGATCTTCTTCCTTCCTGTTCAAGTTTAATTTTAAAACGTCCCCCATAGGTGTCGTATGTTGCAAAAAAGGTCGCCACACGAGTGGAAGGGCAAGGTGAAAAGCTTCATTTTACAGCCAGGTCCTCTCTGGGTTCCGGTACCCAGGGAGGAGCAACAGGCTCAGTTCAGCAAGGTTTTTATTGCACTCCGGAGGGAGTTTCCAGCGTCCTTTAGATTAACCAGTCATAAGCCAGTTTAACCACAGGAGCAGGGCAGCTTGACCTCGGGGCAGGAAAGCAGAAACGTGGGCCATAGATCTGCCATTAACCATGCTAACCAGGTGCATGCTGACCAGGTTGGTGGGTATTTCTAACAATTTATATTGTACAAGAGCAAGCCAAGCAGAAATTACAGAAGCAGATTTGGCAGTTAGTAGGTACAGGTGTTCCCAAAACTTTCATATTATTTTCAGAATTGTTTGATAAGTTTAAGGTTCCGTTTCCCAGAATGGGACCTGAGAAAACAGAACTTTACTCAAGTCAGTTTTGGATCATCATGGACTTCTAACACTCTGATCAACAGAAATTTTTGTAGCATTTAACAATAGGATCACATATTTGAACACTTGATCTCCAACTCTTAGCATGATTTGGGGAGGCTTTGAAACCTTTAGGATGTAAGACCTAGCTAGAAGTAGGCCACTAAAGGCATATCCTTGGGGTTATATTATCTTCGGCTCCTTCTTCTCATGTTCTCTTCTTTCTGATTCACCAGGATGGAAAGATCCACCGCCACATGCTCCCACTGCTGTGAGCCCTACTGTGCCTTCTATGCCATGACTGAAGTGAAAATGACATGTTCTTGTATAACTTTTCCTCGCTCCCTTAATATTGTGGTACTGCAGGGTTTTGCTACGTCTAAAAAGCCTGGAAATGAAGGGCACCAGTTTTTTAATGCTTGGAATTCATATGAGCTTAACAGGAGCATTTATGCTAATGATCAGTATGCATCCCTTCTAAGAGAATGTTCATATAACCTTATACTTAGAGTTGTCCTGGTCCTTGATTTAAATTCAACATCAAAATGGCCACGTGGGAGCTGTGAAGATGGCTCAGCTTGTAAAGCATCCGGCACACAGACAGGAAGACCTGATTTCAGATCCTCTGTGCCTAGATAAAACCTGACTGTGGAAGCATGTGTGTCTGTTACCCGACAGCCAGAGCACAGCAGAGTCAGGCAGATCCTTAAAATTATTCTAGACAGTCTAGCCTAGTTGATGTGCCCCAGGTTCATTGAGAAAAACCTGTCTAGGAAAATAAAATAGAGGGGTGGGGAGATAGCTCAGCAGGTAAATATAGTTGCTGTTCAAGCATGAAGAGCTGAGTTCAAACTTCTAAAATCCACATAAGAAGCTAAGCATGGTGATGTATGTGCCCACAACCCAGTGATTGGTGTGGAGACAGGAGAATCTTGCTGTCTTGCTTATTACTATCCTACCTCCTATTTCAAGGAAAAAATAAGATGGAGAGTTGTATAACAGGACATCCAGTGTCCTCCTGTGGCCTCCATGAATGTACCCCCCGACATACGTGAATACACATACACACACCCAAAGTGGAGAACCATCAAAGATATCTGAATTGACCTCTGACCTCTATTTACATGCAAACACGTGCACATGCACCCACATGCACATGTGCATACCCACATGAACATGTACATATACCACACACACACACACATACACACACACACACACAATCCTTCCACTCTCCTAAAAGCCATTTTCTGATCTACTCCATACAAGGTCCCAATCCTCCATGACCGAATTAGGTCATCTTTCTTGAGCTTTCTCCATCATATTATATGATAAAGTAAACAAACTGTATCAGACCCTTGAGTTGTCAAGGACAGGGACTCTATCTCCTTGTCTTAGTACCAGTCACTGTCTTGACACAAAGTAAGATTATATTAATCTATCTAGGCTGCTGTAACAAAGTGCCACAGACTGAATTTACACACGGTTTACACATTAAATAGCTAATTTTCATTGTCAACTTGACGAACCTGGGAAGAGGAAACCTCAATTGGAAGAATTTTCTCTGTGAAGTCTGTGGGGCATTTCCTTGATTGCTAATTGATTCTGATAGTCTTTACTTCCATCTGAAACTTCACAAACCAGGTCTCTGAAGTCTACATTTTTCTTAGGAGTCTTCTAAATTCCTACAAGAGTAGCTTATTAAAGTTTGGGCACCCAATAGCTTCTCTAGCCCAAAGTTCCAAATGCTTCCACAATCTTCCCTAAAACTAACATGGTCAGGTGTGTCAAGCAGTCCGTTTCTGGTACCAGTTTCTTTCTCGTTTGTTTCTGGTTGCTGAGATAAACAGCATGACCAAAAGCAGCTTGGGGAAGAAAAGCGTTGTTTGGCTTACACTTCCATGTAACAGTCCATTATTGAAGGAAGTCAGGGCAGGAATTGAAACAGAAACCATGAGGAATGTTGTTTGCTGGCTTGTTCCTTAGCTTCTGCTAAGCTAGCTTTCCTATAATGCCCAGAATCTATGCTGAGGGATGGTACCACCCACACTGGACCAGGTCTCCTATATCATTTGCTTTCCACAATGAAATGAACCAGATAATTCAGCATATTCTCTGTATTTTAAGGTCATCTGATATCAATTTTAATTCTATCTGCAAACATTGTTCCTTTTTGCCATGTAACCTGGCGTATTACAGGTCAGTAGATTAGGATGTATGTGAACGTCATGTATCGGGGAAGGAAGCAAGCAGAATTATTCTACTTATCACAGATGAACTTTCACTTCTGAGATTATATTTCAAAAGACTGGTTTTTTTTCCCTCCATTGACATTTTTCATTGCAACTACTCTCAACCATTCCACTCAACTGAGTCAACTGTTCACTGTTGTGAAACTAGCAGATATGTTCTCTAAGTTACTCTTCAGGGAGATCTTTAGAGCAAAGAATGGAGCAAGTGTTTGGCCGACAGTTCAGTGAGGAATCAGAGCCTAGGGTCAAAATTCCACAACTAGAACTAAGTTCTATCAGCAACCATGGGAGAATGATAAAAAGCAGACCCTCCACAGGCCAGCTCTGAGATTACTTTTTCTTTTATTTAAATTTTTTCTATTGAAATTTCATGATTTTCAAACAATATAGCTTGATGGCATTTAGATCCCCTCCCCTCTCTGCACCTCCCCCCACTGCCCTCTGCTCAATTTAATGTACTCTAGTATATCTATCTATCGATCAATCGATCTGCCTATATACCTATATACCTATAGCTTATGGTCTATTGAGTCAAATTCATATACCCAAACGTCCTTCAATATGGGTTCATCACTGGAGCCTGGTTAACCTATGAAGAGTCCCATCCTTGAAAGGACCTGTCTCCCGTCATCATCACCCCCCACCAACAGCCATTAGATGCCAACAGTTTCTCAGGTAGGATCTGGTTTTCTTACTCACTTCTCTACATCTATGCTGAGATTTTGTCTGATTTGAACTTGCATGGGACTTGTGCATGCTGTCACATTGCTATAAGTTCATATGAGTCACTGACCAGCTGTTTGGTTGGTCAGTGTTTGGATGTTCCTTGTGGTCATCCACCACCTCTGGCTCTTACAGTCTTTCTACTCCTTTGTCTGCAATGATCCCTAAACCCGGGGAAAGTTTAATATAGGTATCCTATTCAGGGATAAACACTCTGAAGACTCTTGCTCTTTTCATGTTGGCCAGTTATAGGTTTTGCTAGTCACCATCTGCTGCATAAGGAGGTTTCTCTGGTGAGAACGGAGAGATGCATTAATATATGGATATAACAATAAGTCATTCGTAGTCCATTTAGTGCTGTAACTATATAATAGAAAATTGTCATTAAGCTCTCCCCTATGTCCTGTCACCTAACCTCAGGTTTCTAGGCCTGATATCAATGTGAGGTACAGGCTCCATCCTATGAAGTGCACCTTAAATCCAATTAGAAAAGGGTTGGTCACTCCCACAACATTCATTTCACTATTGTACCAATGTATGTATCTTGCCAGCCTAGTTGTTATGTTAGTTCACAGGATTCACAGCTGGGCAATGTTGGTGTTTCTTTTTTTTCTTCCAGTAGCATGCATAGCACCTTCCAGCACCGTGAATGCTAGTCAGGAGAGATGAGACTTTGAAGTCAGTACCAGCAGATCTCTCTCCTTATTTGTTCTACAGCTCATATAGTGTAGGGTGAATTGATTCTCCAAGGGGACAAGCCTGATGAACTGCAAACAAACACCCCCTCCCAGGCTGAGGAGCATTTACCCAAGACCACCTTGTGTGGAAAGTCCTATGCCCCTCCGCACCATTCCATTGGTCTTGGATATAAGAAGGGGAGGGGCTAAAAGCATTTAAACTGAGGGTGCCAGGAGGCAAGTCTCTTTCCTCCCCTTTTGGCCATTTGGATCCGACCACCAGGAAGTTGCAAGATCCAAGCCTCACTGTGGATTTATTAATGTAACTTATGGAGGGAGAGAGGGCTCCCATGCTCCACGCACTGTTCTGTTAGTAAGCCCAAGTAAATTAGCTAGAAATTGCCTGTTAGTTGGTAAATTTGTATGTTTGTTGTAGGACCTGGGAAGGGAGGGTCTAAGTTTAGTCGGCCCCTTCCAAGAGGAATTTTAGCAACATACATGTAGTGTCTTCTGCAATAGGGTCTTATTGTGAAGTTCTGGTGTGCACCCTAGATCAGGGGCAATGGCCAATATTGTTTGAGGGTCTATCAGAATCTGGTCAACAAACTCTGAGGTGACTGAAGACCATGGGTTAGTCATATCCAGACTCCAGAACTGCCATGTGAGTTAAGTATTACTGTTTTAAATGATTAGGTTTTGTGTAATTTCATTTAAAAAATTATAACTTACAGCTGGACATGGTGGTGCATCCTTTAATCCCAGCACTCGGGAGGCAAAGGCAGGAAGATCTCTTTGAGTTCAAGGCCAGCCTCGTCTACATACCAAGTTCCAGGCCAGCTCCTGCAGAGAGACCCTGTCTCAAAAGATCAAAAAATAATAACAGGCATCCAGAAAGTTTAGAGAACTCAAGCAAGGTAAATATAAAGAAAATCTTACTTGACATTACAGAATCAAACTGCCTAAAAGCAAAGAGAAAGGAAAAAAATGGCATATTGTATACACAGCAAAAACAATGATAATAAGTGACTAACTTAACCAATCAGTGGAAGCCAGGAGATGGAAGAATATCTTTTAAGTGCTCACAGATAGTGATGATTAAATAAGGCAGGATACTATGTCTAGTAAAAGCCTTCAGAAACACAGAGTATATGGCAAAACAGTACATGCCTATAATCTCAGCATGGAAGGGAGTTGAGGCAGGAAGATCAGAAGTTAAAGGTTCCCTCGGCTGCGCAATGAGATACTGTCTCAAATCAGGCCCAAAATACTAGAATAAAAGAAAGACATTATTCAAATAAACAAAAGCAGAAAACAAATTTTAACAGTAAAATTGGGTTATTGGAAAGTCTAAATAAGCAAATAAACATATAAAGAAATTCTCAGACTCAAGGAAAATACCACCAGATGGGAACCTGAATCTATATGAAGGCAGATGATACATCATATATGGTAAATATGTAGGTAAATATAAAGACCTATCTTTTTTCCTTTTAAAAGATTTCCTTAAAGGACAACATACTGCTTAAAACAAAACAAGAGCATAATAACATGGGGACTATAGCATATGTAAAACAAAGTATATGGCAACAATAGCACAGAAATGGAAGAGCTTAAGTTGATTTATAATGTTAAGGGGTCTCACGTCTTCTGTTTAGTACTATCTCTCAATAGATTAGTACTAGTTCTTAATAGATTATGGTATATTAAGGATGCATTTTTGTAATTCCAAAAGCAACCACCAAACAATTTTATCAATAAGCTAGCTAAAGTTAGCATAGCAGTACTAGAAATAGCACAGAGACCCTAAAAATAATGTTAAAAGAACTTCAGGAATTCAGTGACCCCTTTCTGAATATCAAAAATAAATGAAATCAATATGTTGAAGAATGTCTAAACTCTCATAGTCGTGGCACAATACACAATAGATGAGATTCAATGAAACAAACATACATTCATTGACAAATATGTGCATTGTACTTAAATGTATATGTACAGTGTGTGCTGGATAGTTTCAGTTGTCAACTTGACACATCTGAGAAGAGGGAACCTCAACTGGAGAATTTCTTCTACTGTATTGGCCTGTGAGCATGTCTATAAGTCATTCTTTTTCATTGTTGAGTGATATGGGAAGGTCCAGCCAATGTGGGAGGTGCCACCCCTGGACAGGTGGCCCTGGGTTGTATAAGAAGCAGGCTGAGCACAGGCTAGAGGAGCAATCCAGTAAGCAACACTGCTCCATGATCTGTACTTCAGTTCCTGCCTCCGGGTTCCTTCCCTGAGCTCCTGCCCATTCCTCTCCAAGATGAACTGTAAATTATAACGTGAAATAATTCCTTTCTTCCCCAAGTCAGTTTTGTTCAGTGTTATATCACAGCAATAGGAAGTAACTAGGAGACAATGGAATACTATTTACTCTTTTAAAAGAAGGAAATTCTATCGCTTATGACAAAGTGTATGAACCTAGAGGATAGACCAGTCAGTGAAAGAAGGCAAGAACAGAAAAATGAACAATGCTTGCTCTTGTGCATAGGTGAAATGTAAAAAGTTAAATATTCAAACAAAGATTAAAATGACACTTACCAGGGTTGGAGCTCAGAACAAGGTAACAGAATAGGTGACTAAGGAATACAAAATTTCAGTTAAACAAGATGAATGAGATCTATCACATAGCGTGGTGACTAGAGTCAATAACAATGTATTGTATGCCTGAAAACTAGCAAAAGATTTGATCTTAAGTTTTCTTATCACAAAAACATGAGGTAATAGACATGAGATGATGAACATGTTAATTAGCTTTAGTCATCAAAACATAATAGTGCATACCAGAATACAGATTTCTATCTGTCAATTATAAGTTAGTAAAGCCAGAGGAAATCTTTAAAGAATGTTAAAAATAAAAATCATTATAATTAGCTAAAATCAAATGGAAAATATGAAAATAAAGTTGAAAATCAAACAATCCTACATGCCACTCATGGTGGTAAGTAGCTATAATTCCAGCACTCAGGAAAGCAGGAAAATTACTGCAGTTTGAGGCCATCTTGAGCTACAAAGTGAGACCATGCCTCAAAAAATAAAATAAAGAAAAATACTTGAATTCGTTCATATAGAGGGAGAAAATGTAAAGGGTGTCAGCAACAGCAGCTGCAACAAAGTAGATGCACTCATAGTGAGGAGTGAAAGTGACAGGCAGAGTAGGCCTCTATGGCTGGGCTGCTGCCCACTCTGGGGAGGGGCTTCTCGCTCAGCTAATCTTACAGGAAATACTCTCATAGACCCACTCAGGATGTCTCTTAGTTGATCCCAGATCCAATCACATTGACAACCAAGGGTAATCATCACACTCAGATGGCAGGACACATGGTAGCATCATCTGACTCCAAAATGCTTGGGGAGCACCACCTTATGGCCCTGCATTTGCAACTCTTGTGGCCTCTGTCTCTTGGGCCAGTTCTAGTCAGTGTCTGCAGCTTTCCTCCTCAGACATTCCACATTCTTGGGGTTTCCGCTATTCCAGGGTCTCAGGAATAACTTAAGCTTCATTTTCAAAGCTTCATATCTTAGCCTCTTGGGGGCTCACCCCTGCTACACAATACCTGACCTTGAAGGCTTTGGAAACTTGATGTAAGTTTTTATAATTATATGTATGAAAAACTGTCTTCATGTGCCTAATGCCAAATTCTACTGGCAGTTCAAAATATAACTGAACCCCCTTGGGCCGTATCTGCAGCAGCCTTTCGATGCCTCTGTGGATGAATCTGGGAAATCATTTCCCTAGGCAATCTTTTTACAGAAGAACAGACTCCCAGCTGCCCTTTTAAGTCAAAATCCTTCAAATGCGATTATATTTTGATACCTTGAGGTCTTTGATGAGTGGTGTCTTGCCCTCAAGGCAACTTTATTATTGTTCCAGGGAAAAATAGGTGGAATTTCTAATGGTGTTGATTTATAAGTTATAGTTGCTTTGTCCAAATTTGCATTGTCCACATGTTAATTGTGTTTATTTTATTTCTTCACCAAACTGCATGTTGTTAAAATCTTTCTGCTCAATTCTCATTATAACCCTAGATAAAAGCAACAAGCAGTAACTATGCCACAGCCTGAATGCTATGTTGCCTTGAAATGTCTTCTGCCAAACAAATTGGTCAATTTATTTTTTCATTTAGTTTTGCTCAAATTTTTAACACATAAGCAACACAAAACTATATTCTTGATTAGAATGTAACATGACGGCCTCCTATCAGTTTACAATGAAGTCCTCATTCGTTCTCAAATGTTGTAAGAGCAGTCTCTACTACCTACATTTCTATTGGCACTCTGTCTTCTAAATATTCACCCAAATGAGCCATTAAGCTCTGCTTGAGCAGTCTAGGTTTCTCTAGTCTACATCTCCAAACTTTCCCACATTCCTTCCAAAAACCAGTTGCAAGGGTCTAATCAGCTAGTTAATTCTAACAAAGTAACAGCCTGATTAACATAGCAACAGCCTGATTGCTAGTACCAATTTTTTGCATTGCTTTTCTGATTGCTATGATGAATATATGACAGAAACAAGCTAATAGAGCAAAAGTTTATTTTTGCTTAGTTTCAGGGAATTTCAGCCCATCACAGAGGGGAAGGCATTGCAAAGTCACTTGGTTCATGTTGGGATGAGATTATTCACTTCTTAGTAGAGCAGAAAACAGAGAACTCAGACTGGAATAAGTGGTAGGTAAATATTTTAAAAGCCCACCTCTAGTGACCACCACCGTCCAGCCAGAACACACTCATGAAGGATCTACAATATTCAAAATAGCACCACATACTAGGGGCCAAGAGTTCAAAACATAAGCCTGTAAAAAACATTTCAAATTCAAACCATAATATCACCATATAACTCTGTGTGTTGGTAGATATCAGAATAAGATTTCAACCAAGAAAGAGAAAATAAAATAGAACAGGAGAAAATTTTCTGACAAGTTAGAAATGTTCTCTATTTACTAGGGTTGCAGCTACAAAAGTGTATGCATCTTTTCCAGTCTCATCAAACTAGACTTAAAATTTGTATTTTGTCACATGTAAATTATAACTAGAGTAGATTCTTAAAATAACAAGTCTGATTGGTTTAATTAATTATTATTTGTGAGAACATTCATAACATCACAAAATTATATGTTTAGCAACTATTCATTAACTGTCCACTAGATAGAGGCAAAAACCTATCCAGGTGTTCCTCTGATGAATATTTATGAAATAGCATCCATATGTAAACCACAAAGCTGAGCAGTGACATGATTGGATTAGCACTTTTAAAACTCCGTTTGACAGCTTTCTGAGGAATGGACTAGAAGGGTTCTGCAAGGCTATATAAGGCTCATGCTTGATTAGAAAAGGCTGGAGTAGATGTGGACAGAGTCCGTGAAAGAGTTGGTGGTGGATGAGAAGTGGAAAGATTTAAGAATTAGTGGATAAACTGTATCTGATGTTACAATCAAATAATGTTAAAATGTCAAAGTAAGTCATGAAA
Source organism: Eospalax fontanierii (assembly GCA_035773235.1). NCBI lineage: Eukaryota > Metazoa > Chordata > Mammalia > Rodentia > Spalacidae > Eospalax > Eospalax fontanierii. The sequence continues at coordinate 39,662,636 of CM069532.1, read as the reverse complement.
AAGCATGTTTGAATCTTCAGTGCAGGCAACAAGGCATGTGACAAGAACGTTTTCTGAAGGACAGAACAAACTAAGAAGACCATGACTTTGGGGAAAGAGGATAACATGACTTTTATTTTTATTTTATGTGTATGAGCATTTTAACTGCATGAATATAAGTGTACCATATGATAGTGGCCACAGACACCAGAAGAGCACATCCGTTCCCTAAAACTAAAATTAAGGATGATGTCAGCTGCCACATGGGTGCTGGGAACCGATCCCAGATCCTCTGCAGGAACAGTAAGCGCTATTAACTGCTGAGCCATCTCTCCAGCCTAAAACTTTACTTTTGAATGCACTGAGTTTGATGCACCACTGAAATACTTCCCTGTAGGTATCAAGTGAAGAGGACTCTAAGAACCTTGTGTATGGTGCATGAGTATATTTGGGTGGGGAGGAGGGGAGTGAAGTGGGGAGGGGAGGGAAAAGAAACCTCAGGAGGTAGGGTTTAACTGGAGGAAGCAGGTCACTGGGTGCTGGGCTTAGCTGTCATTATCTCTCTCAGTGTCTCTCTCTCTCCATGTCTCTCTCTGACTGTCTCTCTCTCTCTCTCTTTGCTTTATAGTTTTCCATGAAGTGAACCACTCTCCTTCTAGTACTCCCCCACTCTGAGGATGTCTTGCTTCAGCACTTGAGACTTAATGACCATGGACTGAAATTTCTGAAACTAAAAGTTAAAAATGAATCGCCCCTCTCTTAAGTTGCTTCTCTGGGGTATTTTGGTCATGTCAGTGATAACAGTAACTAATACAATTATACAGCACCCTCACTTGGAAATTTTGCACAGAACCTTCCCATATGAGTGTGACTACCAGTAACGGAGAAAATGCAGCGTGTCACCTTCCAGAAAGTACTTCACATATACGAGCCTGCATGTCTTCATCCAGCCTCTGCTGGGGGACAGTTGTACCCAGCTTTGGTCAGTGTCACTGAGATGCCATCTGACAGCACTTTACCTCAAAGCATCCAGCATGGAATGTTTCCTTCCATTCTTTCACAATGTAACAACCAAGAGAACCCACGGGAACACACAGGTACAAGCAGAATGACAGGACTCACCCTGGCCAAGGAGAAATGCCCCCGAGGGCATTTCTGAACCATGAGTTTCTTTGTTCTTCAGCTCTGTTCCCGAGGTCACTCTTTGGAAAAGCCCACATACAGGCCTTTTGTATCATACTCTCCTTTACAGTATTCAAGTTCAGAAACAAATGAATGACTAAGCAGAAAGGGAAAATAATACCCAAACATTCAACATAGCCAAGTACTCCATATTTCCTGTTCAACTCAAGTAAACCAAATACAAATTCAATTGAGAAAGTGAGGTGCAATTTATTGAAGGCTGACAATTTCAATGTAAACAACTTTGGTTGATACATTTTCTTATTCACATACTACCTTCAATAACATGTGCCTTAAATGGGGTCATCGATCTGTTGTTGGAAATGGATGAATAATCATGAAAGTTAGCAATACCAACTATTATGTGTTGAGTGCCTATTTATGCCAAATAATTGGCTAACTAAATCCTCACTAAAAGTCTACAAGTGCTCACTATCTCCATTTCATTCCATTGAAAATGGAGGTTAACATTTCCAAGGCCCCTCTGCTGATGAGATTATCACTAACATTTGTGTTTACTCCATGTCCCTAGCAGTTAGCATCATATATAAGCCTAGTACTCATCCCCAGCAAGCTCTCATGGTCATAACAGTACAGAGCATCCACTCCAGAGACTCTGGATACACTTTCTCCCTTCGTGCTGTCTCTGCCGTGATAACTTCCTAGACCAAAGTGCTTTGAACTATGACCTATGGCTAGTTTGAAGAAGCGAGTCTTCATGTTTGCACCATTTTACTCTCTACAGTGGGCAATTCTTTGGAGTAGAGATTGTGCTGTCTCTGGTGAACAGCATCCCAGCCCTGTGAGCACCAGCTACCAACAGCACCTCCCCTCAACTGCAACAACTAAAAAGGTCTTCAGACTTCACCAAAATAGCTACTGATTTATATTATTTAAAACAAATATTCTAACTTCGGACATTAAATAAAGCTTTTCAGTGTGATGGTTCTTATAATGTCCAGGGTTTGTTATAGAACGTGCTAGTAAATCTAGGCACAGGACTTTAATTCAGTTTTTCTATCTTCTCCACTCCCAAATCTCCCTCCCCTCTACTTTCCTTCCCTGACTCCCAAGGGAACCATTCATTTGAGGAAAGTATTGTTCCTGAGCCATGGGGTCCCTCACCAGTCTCGGACATTTCTCCTTCAAGTCCTCTGTCTGTCTAGCCCTGATTAGCGTGTCATCTCCAAACTCAGAACAAAAACCTATGTAATTGGCTTTGCTTCTGAATGACAATCACACCGTGTAGAGAACATGCTTTCTATATTTACAAATCCAAGACATGATTGAAAGTGTCACGCTCTCAGTGTAGCAACAGTATTCTCATAATCAAACATCCAAAGCAAATTGTATGATTATTTATATTACCCAACATTTCAAGGCTCTATTTCAGGGCAGAAAAAGCTGAGTAAAAGCATGCCAATATATTCAGTATTCTACTTTCTTCTTCACACACAAACAGAACTAAGGCTTCTGTTATTTTGTCCAAAATTTTAATGAGAATTTTCTTAAACATTCTAAAATTTCATATCATAAACAACTATTACAGAGTCAAAACAATAGATAAGAAATACAACTACACCAAAAAAGACTCTAAGAAGATTCTGAAATATTTTATAAATATATGTTTTATATATTAGGTCTTTTATCATACACCACACAAGCAATAGAAAATAAATATAAATACAAGACACAAATACTACAGATGCATAGTATCTTGGAAATTTGGCCAAATAAAATATACTTTTACACCAGGTGTGATGGTGCATGCCTTTAATCTCAGTACCCAGGAGGCAGAGTCAGACAGATCTCTGTGAGATCAAGGCCAGCCTGGTCTACATAGCAAGTTCTAGAACTGCTGGGGCTACAGGGAGACCCTGTCTCAAAAACAAACAAATAACAAAAATCTTTATATAAATTTATATATAACACAATATTCACATAACATATACTTTTGTAAAGATACTGTCCCAGAAATAATATCTATGAAGCTCTGTGATATTTCTGCTCTGTCTCTTAAATAAATTTATTCAGATATAGCTTATGAAACTATGCAGATGTAAACTCAAAAAGTGACATCAAAATTAGGCCAAAATGAAAGGCATCCGTATGAGGAATAGTTTGTATTTCTTTTTTAATATTTTAATGATGCTTTTAGAATTTCATACAATGTACTTTGATCTTATTCAGACAATCTCCCCTGTCTCCACCCCATCCCACTACAAACTTCACCTTCAGGTCCTCTTATTACTGTTTCATTAGTATCTATTAACTCTAACTTTCCAAAATTCTTGGATGTGGGTTTATTCTTTGGGGTCTGGTCAACCTACCAGGTGTCACACCCTTTAGGAAAACTGACTCTCAATCTCCCAGAAGCTATCAATTGCCAATAGTTTCTCAGCCAGGACTAACACTTACTGTCTACCTTCCCCATCGATGGTGGTTTTTTGTTTGACTTTCACCAGTCTTGTGCATGCTGTCATAAGAATGTGGGTTCATATGTGCAACCGCCCTGTTGTGTGGACATAACACCTTTTTCTTGTATTCATCTACTACCTCTGGATTTTACATCTTTTAACCCTCTCTTCTGCAATGATCCCTGAGCCCTGGGAGACAGACATCTGACATGGGTGTCTTATTCAGGGATAAGCAATGTGCACTCTCTTATTCTCTGCATGCTGGCAGGTCAGTTGGGAGTCTCTGTATTAATCTCCATCTGCTGGATAAGGGAGCTTCTCTGGTGAGAGTTGAGAGATACACCAATCAATGAATGTAATAAGTCATTAAGAGTTGTTTTAATACTGTGTTTATTTATCAGAATAATATTAGTAGGTTCTTCCTTACAGCCTATGACCTGGCCACAAGTTCCTAACCCTGATAACAGTGCCAGATATGGGCTCCATATTGTGAAGCGGGCCTTAAATCCAATGGAAGATGATTGGTTACTTCTATAACATTCATGCTACTATTGCACTAGTGGGCTTATCTTGCCAGGCCAGATATTATTGTAGCTTGCAGAATTCACAGCTGTGTGAAGTTGTCTTTTTCAGTAGCATGCATGTAGTACTTTCTACTGCTGTGAAGGCTAGACAGAGGTGAAGCTTCAAGGTCATTATCAGCTTGCTTTCTCCTTGTTTGTTTTGCAACCCTGATTTGTAGTGTTTTCAGCAATAGGATCTTACTGTCAAGCTCTGATAGGAAACCAGTTGCACTGGCAATAGTCAGTATTGTTTAAGGGCCTATGGGATTTTTTTTCAAGACAACCCCCCCCCAAAGAGGGAGTACATTCCTGGCACTGGGCTTTCATTTGGTAGCCTGTGGCATATACTAGGGCCACTGAAGCCCCATTATAAGGTAATTACATTTAAACTCTTTATGTTATATACATATATACTTTTAAAAGTTCCAGTAGTAGTAGGTTTCCATATGACTTTTCGAAAGACCGTTACTGTCGGTTATCTCTCCCCATACTCCATTCTTTGCCGTCTCCTACCATTCGTCTTTTTTTAACCCTTCCTATTCCTTTTTCCCCCTTCATATCACTGAATTTTATTTCCCTTAACTCCCCATAGTCCCATATTAGCTTCCTGACCTTGAAATGAAACACATCTATCTAAAACTTCAAAGCTAGCTGGCATTTATGAGAGAACATGTAATGTTTGTCTACATTACTCAGGATGATTATTTCTAGTTTCATCCGTTTACACAAGAACTTCATAATTCAATGAATGCTATTCCATTATGTAAATGTATCACACTTTCATTATCTACTCATCTGTTGAGAAACATAAAGTTGTTTCCATTTCCAGGCTATTGTGAATAGAGCATCTCAATGAACATAGATGAACATGTATCTCTGTAGTAGGACACACAGAGTCCTTTTGGTATATGCCCAAGAGTGATATAGCTGGATCATGTGAGAGACCTACTTTTGGCTTTGTGAGGAACTTCAGTCCTGATTTCCATGGTGGTTGTACTAGTTTGCACTATGCCAGCAGTGAACAAGTGTTCTCTTTTCCCTGTGTCTACATTGCATTTGTTCCTGTGTTTTTTGGGTTTGTTTTGTTTTGTTTTGGGGATCTTAGACATTATGGCTGGGATAAGATAAAAATCTCAAAGCAGTTTTAATTTGCATTTCCTTGATTGTTAAAGATCCTGAACACTTTTTTTACTTTTAAATTTTATTTATTATTTTTATTTTACATGTATGAGTGCTTTGCCTGCATGCATATAAGTGTGTATGTTACACAATGCCCGCAGATCAGAAGAGGGCATCAAGTCCTCTGGAACTGGAGCTATAGACAGTTGTTAGCCACCATGTGGGTGTTGGTAATCAAACCTGGGTCCTCTGCAAGAGAAATCATTGCTCTTAACCACTGAGTCACCTCTCCAGCCTATTTCTTTAAAAATATCTCAAGGGGCTGGAGAGTTAGCTCAGCAGTTAGAGGACCTGGGTTCAATTCCTAACCACCTACAGGATGGATAACAATTGTCCATAACTCCAGCTCCAGGGAAATACAACATCTTCTTCTGACCACAAGCCACAAGTATTGCACAACATAGGTGCACTTTCATACATGCAGGTAATATACTCATACACATAAAATTATTTATATATATATATATATATATATATATATATATATATATATATATATCAAGACCCCTGCCAGTTCAATCAAGGGCCCAGAATGGTGCAAGAGAAATGAGCAGAGGGCTGGTTCTAGCCTGAGAACTATTGGAAACTGATTACAGCTGGGTGAAGAAGAGACCTTCCTTCAGCTCTCTAGACAGGATACATAGACTCTAGTGAATGAACTTGCACCAAAGGACATCTGGGTAAAATGCTTAACTGGATGGGACTTAACCTGTAAGGCAGAATACATGAGGCCTGGTGGAGGGTGGGATGTGGGGACATGGACGGGGAAAGTGGTCTAAATTTGATTAAGAACTGTTGTATGAAATGCACAAAAGCTCAATAAAAATATTATACATATACATATATATTTATATATATTTATATCAGTCCTTTGCATTTCATCATTTGAGAACTTTCTGTTTAGTTCCTCGCCCCAGTTTTTAATTGGGTTATTTGGGGTTTTTTATGTTTGGTTTTTTTGAGTTCTTTGTATATTTGAAATACAAACCCTATGCCAGATGTATAGCTGGTAAAGATTTTTTCCATTCAGTAGGCTGCCTCTTCACTAGAGTGATAATGTCCTTTGCTGTACAGAAGGTTTTTACTCTCATTAGGTCTCATTGGTCAGTCATTGATCTTAATGCCTGCACTACCGGAGTCCTATTCAGAAAGTCCTTTCTTATCCTGTAAGTTCCACTGTAATCACTACTTTCTCCTCAGTCAGATTCAGTGTACCAGGTCTTACACTAAGGTCCTTTATCCTTTCACAGTTGAATTTTTTGCAGGGTAAGAGATAGGGATCTATTTTCAGTTTTCTATGTGCAGATATCCAATTTGACAGGCACTATTTGTTGAAAATTCTATTTTATCTCCAGTGTGTTTTTTACCCCCTTTGTCAAAAATCAGATGGGTGTAAGTGAGTGGACTTAAACTGGGTCCTCAGTTCTATTCCACTCACCAATGTGCCTGTTTTGTGCCATTGCCATGCTTTTTTAAATTACTATATCTCTGTAGTATAATTTAAAATCAGGGTTGGTGATGTCTCAAGGTCTCTTATTGTTCCAGAATGTTTGGCTATCTGGGTTTTGTGTGTTTTCATATGAAATTTGAGAACATTTTTCCAATATCTATGAAGTATCATGTTGGAATTTTAATGGGGATTGCACTAAATCTGTAGGTTGCTTTTGATAGGATGGCAATTTTCACAATATTAATCCTGCCAGTCTGGGGATAGGTCTTTCCATTTTCTAGTATATTCTTTCATTTCTTTCTTCAATGTCTTAATGTTTTTATTATACAAGTCTTTTACTCCCTTGTTTAGGTTTATTCCAGAATACTTCTGAGGCTATCATGTATGAGATCATTTTCCTGATTTTTCTCAGCATGTCTGTTGTTGGTATATAGGAAGGATATTGATTTTGTATGTTAATTTTGTATCATACCACTTTGATGAATGTATTCATCAGCTCTAGGAGCTTTCTGGTGGAGTCTTTAGGGCCTTTCATGTACAGAGTCAAGTCATCTGCAAAGATGGATTCTTTGACTTCTTCCTTTCTGCTTGTACCTCTTTATCTTCTTCACTTGTCTTACAACTCTAGCTAAATCTTCAAGCATCATATTGAATAGGAATGAAAATAATGTTTGGGGCACTAATGGAAATGCTTTGAGGTTTTCTTCATTTAGTATGGGGTTATCTGTGGGCTTGTATGTTGCTTCATTGTGTTGAGATATGTCCCCTGTTTCCCAGATTCTCCATGACTTTTATTATGAGTAGATGTTGGATTTTGTTGAAGGCCTTTTCTAGATCTAATGAGATTATCATGTAGCTTCTGTCCTTGAGTCTATTTATGTGGTAGATTACATCTTTTCATTTGTTTCTATTATATATATATATATATATATATATATGAGTATTTTGCCTGCATGTATGTAAATGCACCCATGTCATGTAATGCCTATGGAGGCCAGAAGGGGGCATTGGATCCCCTGGTACTCGAGTTACAAATGGTTGTTGGTCAACATGTGGGTACTGGAAACTGAATCCAAGTCCTCTGCAAGACCATTCAGTTAACCAACTGAACCATCTCTCCAGCCCTGAATTACTTTTTTGAGACTGGGTCTCCTTGTAGTCCCAGTTGGCCTGGTACTTACCAAGATCTGCCTACCTCTGCCTCTGATATGGTGGGATTGAAGGCATGTGCCGCAATGCCTGTCTCGGTTGATTATATGTATTGATTTACATATGTTGAACCATCCCCAGTCTCTTGGAGGAAACCAACTTGATGTGCTCTTACATTTTTGCTTGCAAGTATTTTATTGATGTTTCCATCTATGATCATCAGAGAGATTAGCGTATAATTTTCTTTTTTGTTCAGTGTTTGATTTTGGTATCAAGGTTATTGGCTTCATAAAAAAATTGGACATGTTCCTTCCTTTTCTATTTTACTGAATAATTTGAAGAGTATTAGTATTAGTTCTTCACTGAAGATCTGGTAGAAGTCTATGCTGGATTTTTTTTTAAGTTGGGAATTTTTTTTATTACTGCTTCTATTGTATTGGTTTTTAAGTGTCCATTCAAATTTTTTACTCCATCTTGATTGAATTTTGGTAGGTCATACACATCTAGGAATTTATCCATTTCTTTTAGATTTTCCAATTTAGTGGCATATAGGTTTTTAAAGTATGCTCTTATGATTCTCTAAATTTCCTCAGGGTTTGTTATAATGTTTCCCCTTTCATCTATGACTTCATTAATTGGGTCCTCTCTCTTTCTTTTGGTTAATTTGGCTAAAGATTTGTCAATATTTTTATTCTTTTCAAAGAATCAACTTTTATTGCATTGATTCTTTGTGTTGGTTTTCATTTTCATTTCCTTGGTTTGAGCCATGATTTTATTTATCTCTTCTCCATCCTACTCTTCTTAGGTATTTTTTGTTCTTGTTTTTCCAAGGCCTTCAGGTGCATCAAGTTATTAATATGAGCTGTCTATAATTTTCTGATGTAGCCACAGTGCTATAAACTTTCCTTTTAAGACTGCCTTCATTGTGTACCGTAGATTTTTATATATTGTGTTTTCTTTTTCATTCAGTTCTAAGAAATTTTTAATTTCCTTCTTAATTTCTCTCTTGATCCAATTTTCATTCCATAGTGTGTTATTTAGTTTCCTTGACATGTATACTTTTCCCATTTCCATAGTTGTTGATATTCAGCTTTATTCCTTTGTGGTCTGATAGAATACAGTGACCAATTTCAATTTCCATATATTTGCTTTGTGTCTTGTGAACATCAAATAGAGGACATCAAGCTTAAAATTTTAGAGAATCTCTTCATTTATTCAATGAGATAAAGAGAAGCAAACAGAGGATGCAAAAGTATTGGTAAGAGAATCAAAGCAGACTAATGTTAGAACAAGGAGTGAATGATGAAGAGAATGATCACATCTGTGAAATGTTATTGAAAATCTAGGAAGGCAAAAATCTAAAAGAAAATCACAAGCCTTAGCAATTGAGACTCAAATGGGGTCTGAGAAGACATTTGGGTTTATAAAGTGTTTGCCATAAAAGCATGAGGATCTGAGTTTGATCCCTAGAATCCACATTAAAAAGGCAGGTGCAGTAGTGTGCCTGGAATCCCATTGCTGGAGAAGCAGAAACAGGAGAGTCTTTAGGACTCATTATCCAGCCAGTAAAGCCCAATCATTAAGTTCCAGGACTCTGAGAGATGCCATTTCATAAAACAAGGTCTTCATGCCCTGAGTTCAATGCATGGTGTGTGTGTACACACACACACACACACACACACATACACACATACCACGATACACTCTGATAGTGATATTTTGAGTGATTAGTCTATACGATATGGTCAGGTCACAGGGAAAATTACAAGAGTGCAAAGGAGTTACTAAGAAAGCTGTAAATCTTGTTAAAATGTTCTAATATTAAGGGTCTTCCAAAGAAACTGAATCAAAAGAGGAAAGGAGAGTTATAGTGGAGTTGGCTCATGCTATCACAGAAGCAGAGATATTCCACAATGTGCTGTCCACAGATTCAGAACAGAAAGGCTGGCACTATAGTTCAGTCCAAGTCTAAACAGCTGAGAACAGTAGATGTGAATAGCATGATTTCCACTCCAGGGTAAGGGTAATGGGGACAGCATGTCCCAGTGTTTGAAAGGAAAATAAAATGAATTTCCCAATTTAAGAAGAGAAAAATAATTCACCCGTTCCTTACCTTTTTGTTCCATGTGGGCCCTCAATGACCTGAGTGAGGCCTATCTGCTTTGATGAGGGTGTGTCTTCTTTATTCAGTCTACTTAGTCAAGTATTATCTCTTCTAGAAATACCCTCGCAGATGCACCCAGTGTTTGATCAGACTCTAGGCATCCCTTAGTCCAGTCAAGTTCACAAATGAAAGTAACTATCACGGATGAGAATATTAAGATATTTATAATGTGCATATTCTTGGCCTCTCCTCTTTGTCGTGGCTATTCCATTGCATCCACATCACAAACTATGAATGTGACCAGTAACAAAAATGATAATGTACTAAGGAAAATACAGTATAGCTAAATTTCTTGTCTTACGTTGTCCCCCAAGTTTATTTAAATCACAGTTTTCTACGCATAGCGTGATAGTTTAAAATGTCAGTTTGACACAATCTAGAATCACCTAGAGTCTCAACTGAGGACTTGTCTAGATCATGTTGGCTTGTGGGGATATCTATTGAGGACTGTCTCGATTACAGTTAAATGAGGTAGGAAGGCCCACTTGTTGTGGGCACCGCCACTCCCCAGCTTTGGGCCCTGGACCCTGTTAAGAATAGAGAGAGTTAGCTGAATGCTAAACATGCATGCAGTCATTTCTCTCTGCTCTTGACTGTGGATGTAATGTGACTGGCTTTAAGTTCCTGCTTTGATTTCCCTAGTTTCATGGTCTATAACCTGGAATTATAAGACAAACAAACCCTCCCTGTGTTGCTTTTTGTCTGGGTATTTGTCACAGTAACATAAATAAAAGTAGAAGACATAGTTTGCTTCAAACATAGCCATAATACTTAGAACATTATTTTTAAAGAAATATTTGAACAATAAGACAAGAGAAAGGTATAAATATATATATATATATATATGAAAATAAGAATTGAGATTATCCCTATTTGTAAATGACATGAGTATTTAAAGGATGCTAGAGGCTCCACAAGAAAATTCCTATAAACACTTTCAAAGTCTTTTTTTAAAGTTGTGAGATACAAGATCAACATACAAAAATCAGTAGTTTTTCTATATACCAGTAACACATTTGCTTATCAAAATTAGGTGGCTGTAATTCGGTGGGTTTATTCTGAGTCTTCTGTTCCATAGATGTGCATGTTTGTATGTGTGCCAGTATTATGCTGACTTTGTCACTGTAGCCCTGTAATATAATTTGAGTTGGTATTGTCAAACTTCCAGCATTGCTCTGTCTGCTTGGTATTACTTTCTCTAATCAAGCCCTTTTTGTTTCCATATGAATTTTAGGAAATTTTTTTCCTTGTTTTGTGAAGGAAGCCATTGTGCTCTAGCTAAGATTTTGAGCACTCTGTTAAATACGAAGAGAGCAGGCACCTTATGTCATTCTAGGTTTGGAAGTAAATGATTTCATTTTTTCCTCATTTAGTATTGGCTATAGTTTTGCTGTATATAGCCTTTGTTTGTTGAGATATGTTTTACTTATTCCTAATTTTTTTCAGGGTTTTTATTGTGAATGCACATTGAACTTTGTCAAAAGACTTTTCCATATCCTTTGAGATGATCAAATGATTTTGTCTATTTGTATATCATAATACATTTACTGATTTGTAAAAATAAATAATAAATCTTTGATGATTTTTTAATTTCATCAATATCTATTTTGGAAGTTGATAATCTATACATTAGAAGCATCAATAGGTTTTGCATTACAGAAATTAACCTTATCCCTTAGAATAGGGGAAAATATTTTATTCTGTTTATCTAAGAGGATGATGATACAACTTAGTACCTCCCCTTGTATATTAAATGAGATTTTTTTGGACTTTTTGAGACAGGGTCTTCCCGTAGCCCCAGCTGGCCTGGAACTTGAACAGGCTGGCTTTGAAATCCCAGAGATCTGCCTACCTCTGCCTACTGAGAGCTGGGTTAAAGGCGTGTGCTACAATACCCGGCTCTCCCATTAGTTTTTTAAAGCTTTGTTTTTCTTATGTTTAATTATATACATATGTGGAGGTAGGGTAAGCACCTGAGTGCAAGTGCCCGCAGGGTTAGGAAGAGTATCAGATCCCCTGGAGCTAGAGTTACAGGCATTTCTGACTCTCCTAGCATGGGTGCTATAAACCAAACTCCAGCCTTCTACAAGAGCAACACCTGCTGCTAAGTACTGAGTGATCTCTCTAGCCCCTGTTTCTCCTAGTTTTATGTAGTCAGTTATAAATCAACACTCATATCATAAGTTGGGATACTTATAACACATGTGTGTGTGTGTACACTCACACACACACACACACTGGTATTAATTCATTTTATGAATTATTATTATGTACTAACTGATGTTCAGTACCAGTAACCTTGTTCTGAAATCCAGCTGACCAGAAAAGCATTTTGACCTTCAGTAGCTTACTGGCCACTGGCCCAGTGCTTAAGACAATGGTTTCTGGTCTAACACAGGCTTATACCACAGTCTCCTATTATGCCATTGATACAAGTCCTGCATTTCCAGTCTGGAAGTCTTACATGGTGAATTGTGTCACCACCTTGTCACAACAGAGAACTGAGGCCTCTCATGTGAGCAGGGCTGATGTTACTCCAAACACAGGACCAAGCTGTCAGGACAGGACTGGAGCCAAAGTTCTGCCACTCTGTAATGCTTCTGTATCCTGGGAAGGGGATGATTCTCATCTAATCATGCAGTTAAAAGGCCCATAGCCTAAGGGTCAGGGACCCTTTCCTGGAGTCTAACATCTGTACTTGCTAGATCTCTATGCGATGCCCAGCAATGCAATGAGCGACAGGGGACTTGTTATTGCTCTTGTCTCCATGAGTTTTTCCCATAAATGCTGCTCCGGCAGGCCTGGTGCATGTACTGCTTGGCCATTTGCCCTCAATGCACAAGTACCAACAATAAATCAGGCACTGGAGACACAGAAGTAAACAGAACAGAAAGTCCCTGCCCTTAAGCTTACATTCTCTTGGGAAGAGAGAGAGCCAGTAAACAACTAAACAGATAATGTACCAAGTGGTGATGATAAAAGGAATAATAAAGCAGTGGAAGGAGGTAGACTGGTAACAGGCACACATTGGGGAGTCAGTACCAACTGCTCTTTTAAGGTAGATTCAGATTGGTGACCTGAAAGAAGCGAAGGATTGAGCTGCCAGCTTGTTCAGGAAAAAGCATTCTTGGCAAAGAGAGCTGAATCCAAAGAGCCTGAGGTAGAAAAATACTCAGTGAGTTTGAAGATGAACACTCTTCCTGTGGTAGGAGACTGGAGTAAAGTCCTCCAGGCCACAGAAAAAGCTTTGGATGTGACTCTGATTCAGATGGAAAGCCACTGGAAGGAGCTTCCACAATTTCTAGAAAGATTCCTTGGGCTTTCCATGGAGAAGAGACGCTATAAGACGATGAATGTATCAGATGAAACAGCGAAAGGAGAAGGAGGTGGCTATAGTTTAGTGGTGGTCATTTTGGAAAGATATTCAGTGACTTAGCGTGGGGTTGGTTGGCAATAAACGTGAGAAGCTGGACTTGAGAAGTATTTCCAAAATAGCATTTGACTTGAATGCAAAAGAGACGAGACAGGCAATACAATCTTTTTATTTTTAGAGGTTTTTTTTTTTTTCTTTTTGCTCAAACAAGTGGAAGCCATTCACTGACACAGGAAACTACAGGACAATTAAGTTTATGAGGGTAAATTGAGTTCAACCTTCGACTTACTAAGTTCAAGTGTCTTTTAAACCAAGGAAAGATGTTACACAGAAAGCTACACACATGACTCTGGCATTCAGAGAATCATCTGAGCTGAGATGGAAACTCTGGTGACCATCAGCATGTAGAGAGCATTCAGTGGTACCAAGGACACCACTTAGGACCACCACACACAAGATGTGGCCTAGGACTTCTATGGATTCCCAAGGACTGTTGGGGACACCCACGTACTCAGTATTATTTTAAAACTAGTGTTAAGATACTTCCTTTTTTCTTTCATTCTTCCTCAGCTGCACAGCGATGTCTTCCAGGGACTACAGGAGATGTGTTATGGCCACAGCTTGATGCAGAGACAGATATGAGAATCCAGCTTGTCTTCTATTAACCCAGATACTAAAGAGAGCTGAGAAGATGCCATGGCTTCCCACTATTACAGTATGATTTTTTAATGTATTTTTGCTTCCTGGCTTTTACATACATTTGCTCTAATAAGCACAGAAATGAGAGGTGGAGGGTGGCGAGGTGCATGGTAGTAAAACACATGCTGTGATAGGGTAGTGGAAGGGGCATACTAAGGCCAACATGGTTTAAGCAGAGTGAGGAGGAAGATGCAGGCTTGGGGTCAACCAAATTAAATACGTATGAAAAAAGCCATACGAGGGACTGAGGAGATAGCTCAGTGGATACAGTGTTGCAGTGCAAGTGTGCGCACCAGAATTCCTATCCCCAGAACCCACAGAACAGTCAGGTATAGAGGCCCACCTAGGATCCTGTGCTCAGGAGGGAAAGGCGGCATCCCTGGGGAAGCTGACCAGCTAGACTAGCTGAATCAGTGTTCTCTAGATTCAGTAAGAGACCCTCCTCAGTGAATAAAGTGGAGAGCAGTATGTGATAGGTAGATTGGTTGTTATTTTAAAACAAGTTAACAAATATTTTTAAATTTCTCAGTTTCAGTTTCTAGTACAGTAATTTTGAAATAGCCCACACAAGCAGATATTCCTCAAGATCACTACTAATGATTAATAATATGCAGAAGTCTAAATGAGAACTGCTAATTGGGGAAGTAAGTCACGGTGAGAAAGCAAGCCTAAGCGAGGTGGGTCAGGAGGATGCAGCAGGACGCTGAGTAGACTCCTGCAGGGAGACTGTGGAGGTGCGACCAGAGAGCTAGGAAGGATCCAGGAGCAAAATCTCCTAAGGAGGGAGCTATCAATTCCATCACATGCTGCAGGGAGACTGAAGGAAGTGAAAACCGACCTGGATTTCACAGCACGGAGGCCAACAGTAACCTCAGTAAGATTATTTTGTCAAAACAGTAAAGAAAAAAGCCTGCTTAGAGATAACTGGAGAGATAATGAAAGGACGAGTGGAGAGAGCAGCATGACCCATGTGTAAAGAAAGCTTGTGCCAAGAGAGAGGGCAACACCAAAGAGAATGCTGGCTGCCAGAGGAGGACGATGGTGCTGCATTTATATGTTGGAATGAATTATCCAAAAATGAGAGAGGAGGGGAATTTAATGATGAAAGAAAGAGGTTTGTAACAGAAGCCATGGAGGAAAGACGGGAGGGAAGGGATTCCGTGCGTGAGAATGCTGCATGGGTGGTTCTTCTATTAGTTCAGGGGTAAAGATGCCATTGGGTTGGTGAGTATGGGAAGAGAAATGTGTAAGAGCTTCCTTCAGCCTGTTTCTATTTTCTAAGTATGAAGTGGAACAGTATCAGCTCAGAGGAAAGAAGAGAGAGGTGATGTTGGACATTGAATGGAAAGTTGAACATATGAAAAAACTCACATAAAAAAGTAACAGAATGAGCTGGTCAGTTATTGCAGCCTTCTGATCCCAACTACCCAGAAGACAGAGGTGGGAGGATCACAAGCTCAAGGCCTGCATTGGCTACAGAGAGTGCAAGGGTAACCTGGGCTATTTAGTGAGCTCTGTCTCAAAGAAAAAGAACAGAATTGAGGTTTAGCTCCGTAGTGGAGTGCTTGCCTAGCATGCACAGGGCTCTGTCTCTGTTCAATCCCCAGTACCCCCAAAGAAAAGCAAGAGTAACAGTGAAATGCTGACATGTAGAAGTGTCTGTGTGTGTGTGTGTGTCTGTCTGTGTCTGTGTGTGTGTCTATGTGGGTACCTTTGTCTGTGTTTCCCCCAGTCACATTTAACTAACAACACTTAACAATGCCCACACATCTAAACTTCTCGATCTGAGTTTGCTCTGTGATTATTTTGGACCCATTGTGGCATGTGTTTTATTATTTTTTTCACCTTTCTTTTTCTTCATTTTCTAAAGCACAGAAAGGATGATCATATTTTGATTTAATCACTCAAGCAGAAAAAAAAAGTATCTCTGCTCTTGAACAACTGACTTGATAAGGAGAGAACGTTAAGTACTATTAGCCAGTGCTTAGTGAATTCTGACTAAAATGCTAATGTTCCAGTTTCACGAGGACATCCCCTTGTCTTCCACACATACCACCAGCACTAGATCAAATGAGCATAATCCAAGACAATGTATCATCAATACTGTAATCACAGACAGTTATGCCCTAGTTTGTTCATTCATTCTGTCTTCTGGGTGTTGTGCACAGCAGTGATAGCAATTAGAATAACAAAGGTCATATCTCTATCCTCTCTGCTTTCAGCCATCTACTTTATTACCATAATTGACAGCTTTTGCCAGAAGCATGCTTGTTAAGAGCAATCTGAATGCTGTAATGCCCATGTCTAAGAGAAAGAAAATCTGTCTATCATCTTTCTTCATCTCCCCATTGCCAATTCTGATTAGCTATTTGAATTTCTGAAAAATCATCTGGAATCTAAGCCTAATAAAAATGTTCACATCATAGTACTAGAGGTGATCAGGGCCTCTGCCTCCTTGAAAAACAAATATAATCTGAAAGTCTCTTGTCAGAGAACATAATATGATCTCTGTACATTATTCCTATCAGAAATGTAAAATGTTAAAAGATAGGGGATAAGATCATGGTAATTTTTCTAAGAAAAAAAATCTCCTTGCAAACCAGCAAGAGTATGGTTTATAATCCTTTGTGCATTGACAGTGTTCCTCCTGGCTCCTTACAACTCAGCACCTAGTGCTCTGTACCTCTGCCCTTCCACCCACTCGGTTATATACCAGTGCTCAGAGTCCACATGTCATATGATGCCACCTCTGTGAGGTACCCAAAGATGTCAAATTCACAGAGACAAAGTAGAATAGAAGTTGGCAAGATTGGCAGTAAGGAATAGAGACCTAGTGTTGAGTTGGTTGAGTTTGGGAAGATGAAAGCTTTCTGGAGACAGATGGAAACAACGAGCAATAAGCAGTGTGGATGTCGTTAATGCCACAGATGATATACTTTAAAAATGGTTAACATTGTAACTGTTGCAATATACATGTTTTACCACCATTTTTTTAAAGAATGACAAGCACTGAAAATCTTGAAATTTTTCTGTACTCTGTTAACAGAAACCCCTATTTATCCAGGGTGTAATGAATATTTGCCACTTGTTTAACTGCTGAGCATCCCTAAAACCTGTTATTTTCTATTTGAGGCAATTTCCACCAGATTATTAAGCTTTCTTTTGCAAGGTTCAAGGCAGTCAATGTATGGCCCTTGTTGTTCAGCATCAGCACATGCCTGAAACTCACATCCAGACATCAATGGAGCCTTGCATTTGGGATTGAGCAACCTGATGAATCCAAATTGTGGAAACATCATTTTTTCTGACTAAGGTGGCAACTTTCATAGGAAATAATAATGAACTTTCTAGTACTTGGACCTATATCAGAGCTAGAAAGATATTAGTGCTACTCAGGGTGAGATATAGTATTTGTGTGTGTGTGTGTGTGTGTGTGTGTGTGTATTTTAATATTTTATTTACTTTTTTATTTTATGTGTATGAGTGTATTGTCTGCATGCATGTAAGAGCACCATGTAGTGCAATGCCCACGGAAGTCAGAAGAGGGCGTCAAATTCCCTGGAAGTGCAGTTCCAGACAGTTGTTACTACCATGTAGGTGCTGGAAACTGAACCCAGTGCCACTCAGTTAACTCATTCCTAATACACATGTCACAGTCTATATAAAGGAAAACTAAGAAAAAAACTAAGGAAAAACTGTGCATAAAATTAAGATTGTATATTTTATGTAGATATATATATAATGTTAGTTATACTTGCTTTATGGTTTTCCTTTTTTGATTTTTAATATTTACTTATTTATTTATTTATTATTTTATGTGTGCATAGCACAAATGCATGCATATACCACAACATGTATGTGGAGGTCAGAGGACAACTTGCAGATGTCAGTTCTCTCCTTTCACCATGTGGGGCCTAAGGATTGAACTCATGTCATTGGGCTTGGCAGTAAGCTTTTACCCATGGAGCCATCTCATTGATCCTGTCTTAAGTTTTACTAAAATAAAGTTAGTTATATGAAGCTGAAGTTGGAGTCCATTATACCAAATAATTTGTGTATTAATTTTTTGCTAATGAAACTCCCTGTCCCTCCTTAGGGTATTCTCAAGTTCAGGATGAGTGGAGGTAGGATGGTCTGTCCATGAATCCCCATCCTCAGCTTTCTGTCTGATCCCACTTCTAGGCAGCTTAACTGAATAAGGACTGTGTTTCTGGTTTCTTCCATAGTCGTCAAGTCACTATAGCATGCACTTCTTGTCACGTGCAACATAGATCAAAAACTGTACAAGTTTTGGGCTGTCTAAACATTGTACATCCATAAAATTCACCCCATCATTAAGCCAGCTGAGCAGAATTGTGTCCCCAGAATACCCAGATTTGTTCCCTGATTGAATTACTTTGTGTATGAGAGGGACACATTCCACATTAGGAATGTGTTAGCCTTCGTTCTATTTTATTACTCTATATAGTTGTGAAGTGAATTTAGCTGGAATTTCTCTCTGTATTTTTGCTATTGGTTCATTTAGTGGCTAGACCCGCCCTCTGACCTATAAGGGGCTGGAGGAGGCAGGCAGAGGGGAAAGAGAAAAAAATGTAGAAAAGGGACAATCATTGGTGAACAGAGGTGTGGAAGAAGGTCCCACAGCACAGGACCATAACTCAACGCACTCCAGAAACAAAAGCCATGCAGGAGCCCCCTCGGAGGAATGAAAGTGCAATGGCCACACATGTGTGGAGAGACAGAGGGTGGGACCAAACCCCACCCACCAAAGCACGGGAAAATTGTCACAACAAATTGGTGTAGCCGAGTAAAAATTCACTGTGAAAAATGGAAAATGCTTTCAGGAAAAGGACTTATGTGGTCGTTAACACGGGGACCCATGAAAGGAATGCAGACAGATGAGGTTCTGGCATGGCTGATCCAGTGGATCCATAGGTGGCTAACTAAGATGATGCCACCTAGGCAGACAATATGTGGGGGAAAATCCCAGGATGGGAGCCCACTTGTAGCTGGCGTGGGGTGGCATGTTTGCTGAACCACTGGGCACTGCCACAAAATTATGGCAACATTCTGAAAAGAGCAGAGGATCTGAGACAGACTTTTAAAACTCTGCTAGACGGTCAAAAGCCAAAACTCCAGCAAGCAGCAGCTGAGGCAGCATGGCCTCTGCTATGTGTGATAAAAAAAAAAAAAAAACTTATCCCAAACAGAGATTATAGCCCAAAGAGAGACTGAAGAGTTAAGAGAGAGATTAAAACAAGAGAGAGAAATAAGACTGGCTTCTACTACATTAGCCACTGACCTCACTGATAAATTAAATAAAAAGGAAAAGGAAATAGAAGTTTTAACCTGCCGCCTTTCCCAACTAAGAGAACCAAAAGACAAGAAAGCCCAGAGTAAATCATCAGGAAATCCATGAGAGACGCAGACAGTGAAAAGGAAGAGAGCAACCCGGGAAAAGCTAAGAGTGCCACTCAAGTTGAAGTTGTAACACAGAGAAAGGAGAAATTCCAATGTCAGCATGCTGATGGAGGCCTTAACCAGTGTGAGGATTTAGCAAATGGAGGATTCTCGGCCCGGGACCTGCCGGAACTGGGGAGGACATTCATACAAACCAAAAAGGAGCCTGTCTTCACCTGACTCCTGAGAATATGGGACAAGGGGGCAGATGATATCATCTTACATGCTGCAGAGGCAGAAAAGCTGAGCAATGTAACCACTCATCCCTCCTTGAGATATAGGCTGCATAACCTGAGGCAGTACACAGGGAAGCAGTCTCTGATGAACTGGCTTATGGGAGCCACTGGAGTTACTTGGTTATCACCCTCAGAGGTTCCCACGGATGTCAGGAACTGGAGGACACCTCAAGGAGGACAGGCCCTGTTAAGAGAATGGGGCATGAGAAAAGCAATATATGATACCCCGTCCACAGGACCAGATAGGACTGTATTCACTAGAGATTTAATGAAGGACTTCATTAAGCAAGGACCTCAAAATTGGTATGGAGGTTTAGTGTCTATGCTGAGTTCCTTAGTGGGACAAGAGCTTTACAAGGCAGGAGAGGCTTTGACAAATTTAAGCAACCTAGACCAGCCAGTAAAGTATGTCTGTAAAAGAATAGAACAGCCTAAAAAATGTTTAAAGGACAAACTAGAAAAAGGTCTGCTTGGGTTACTTGTAGGCAAGACTTGCATCTGGCCCAAGTTCCTAAAGAAAAGATTCATAAAAAGCCAAATTCTGAGCCAAAGCACCTCTGGGAGGCTTTAAGCCCTGAGGAAAGTTCACAAAAGGTACACAGAGGATGAAAACTATCCCAGGGTGAATAAGAGTCCCCTCAGAGTGAACAGGGTACACTTCTTCCCTGTGAATGACTATTTGAGGGGTGGAGAGAGTTTGCCTGGCCAGGGCCTCTCTGAGCAGACAGCTGTGGTCAATGGATATACCACAGGTGTGGCTAGAGCCAGGCATCAGACCCAGAGTCTACCAGGCCCTGGGAAACGAGGGCAACAGAGTCAAGAAGAGCCTTACTCCTCCTTGGCCCTGTGTAGGGCCAAGCAGTTTGGGCCATCCCCAATGAGTTTATAAAGGATAAAGGGCTGCATGGGGACTCCATGTAAGAACTCTAGGATATAAATGTAAAGGAATTTTTCCCATGCTATGTTTGACCTTGTGTATGTATATAGTGTTAATTTCTGAGTGTTTTACAGGTGTGAAACCCAGTCAAGAGACATCAAGTACAACTAAACAAACAAGGGTAAAATGTAACTCGTACAGGGTACACAGGTGAAGTGTAACTATGGAATTCTAAGGAGCTCTATGGGCCTAGACCTATATGTGCCAGAGAGTAAAGGAACACTTTATATAATTGTTAACTAGCAATTCCAGAACCAGACGTGGGTTGACCCTCCCACCGTGAGCTGTTGACCAAGGGAGCCTTGGAAGTCCCCTTTTACAAAAAAGGCAATTGCCACATTATAATGCTGGTTGCACACTGGAAGTGGATGGTAAGGCCCTATTACTGAAAATATGGCATGATTTGAGCCTGGAAAAGAGAGATCTAGCTGGGACCAAGCTGGAAACTCCTGCAAATGGATGGCTGTCCTTTATAGTGCTAGAGGGTGCTATGGGAGAATGGTCCTGAAAAGCTCTGCTTAAAGACAGATCTTGCGTGTACCACTGTCAGATGCCAACGAAGATGTTCCTGCTGATGTGATAGTGGCTTATTTAGTATGTGCACCCCCCAGCTAATTGGAGTTAAGGCCCATTCCTCAGGGAGGGAACACACATCTGATACTATGAGAGGAGTTGATCCCTATGGGGATGTTACAGGCACCAGTAGAGAAACTACTGTGATTGTTTGTGAGGTGAATATGATTGGTCTATTTAGGTACTGTCTAAAGATTTGTGTTTATGATGGTTTGTATGGATGTTACTGCTTTCCTTTGTGGCTGCTGTTGTGTTGTTGTGTTTTGTTTTGTTTTCTAGAGAGAAAAAGGGTGGGGTGTGGAGTGAATTTAGCTAGAGTTTCTCTCTGTATTTTTGCTATTGGCTCATTGCAGTGGCAAGACCCGCTCTCTGACCTATAAGGGGCTGGAGGAGGTGGGCAGAGGGGAAAGAAAAAAAAAGGTAGAAAAGGGACAAACTGCAGTGAGCAGAGGTGGAGAAGAAGGTCCCATGGCACAGTGCCATAACTCAACTCACCCCGAAGCAAAAGCCATGCAGGATCCCCCAGAGAAAGGAAAATGCAATGGCCACATGCATGTGGAAAGGCAGCTGCTCAAAGACTGCCTTCCAGGCTCCAGCGATGGCAGCAAATGGAGTGTGGGCAGCTGATCTCCATCTTGGAGGTGCATGCCGGAGGCCCACTGCACTCCTGATCAAAAGGCTGGACCCCCCCCCCCATGAAATTTCTGTCTCTCCCCAGGGATGAATCCTTTGTAAGTAACCCCAAATAAATTAAATCTTCTAATTAGAGTACATCTTCTCTGTTCGGTTCAGCCAAGTTGGGGCCAGAGGGCGGGACCAAACCCCGCCCACCAAAGCATGAGAAAATTGTCACAACAATTGTCTTTGTGCTTGATAGCTTTACCTGTCAATTTGACACACCTGGGAAGAGAGAACCACAATTGGAGAATTTTCTCTCGAAAACAGGCCTGTGAGCATGTCTGTGAGGCATTTTCTTGACTGTTGAATGATGTGGGGGGGACAACCCACTGTGAGTGGCGTCACTCCCAGGCAGGTGGCCCTGTGTCATATAAGAAAGCAGACTCAGCACAGGCCAGGAGAGCAAGTCAGTAAGCAGAAATCCTCCGTGATCTGTGCTCCAAGTTCCTGCTTTGGCTTCCCTTGATGATGGACTGTGATCTATATAAGCCAAATAAACCCTGTCCTCTCCAAGTTGGTTTTAGTCAGTGTTTTTACCATAGCAATAGAAAGAAAGTAAATAAGATAGTTTTATAAATATTTTTCCTCATGATACTCTTTTAGATTATCTTCTGTTATCAAATTCTTGCAAAGTGCCTCGGAGAATTTACTTGGAAAAAGAGCATAAACAAACAAACAAACCAGCTCCCTTTCTTTTCCTGTCTGCAGCCTCCACTCACATAAGGCCTGATTCACCGTGTGCCTCGATTACTGCAAAAGCCTTCTGGCTGGTTTCCCTGATGCTATTTTTCTCCCCTCACAAATGTTGGAGTCTTTTTCTTCAATGTTGTTTTCATCACTTCACCCAGCTGCTCAAGCTCTGCAGTTGCTTGGTAATGCCACTGTAGTAAGATACAGTCTTCAGGCTGACATTCCAATCCTCCATCGGTTGCCCACACACTTCCAAATTTATCTCCCAACTTACTAACAAGGTGGGTTTTGCTCAAATAATGCAAAATGATTGCCACTGTCTCTACCTACTTCTTCCAACTGTGCAATGCCCAACTCCAACATCTACTATTTGTATTACTTTTGGAAAAAAAGAATTTCGTTTTTCTGAAATTCAATGTCTTCCACCATAAAATGGGAATAACACTTTATGAGGACTCAGTGAGATAAAATAGCCTGGGAAAGTGCCTAGGTTAACAAAGGTGTTAAAATGTCTTATCTGCTAAGGGACATGTCACACAGCTCTTCTCAATAAAATATAATTCAGACTATTCTGATGTTTGCTGTCACTTCCACTGTTTGCACAACTGTAAAACGTTCTCCTTCTTCAGTCTTCGGTTCCTATATAGCAGGCAATGATCACAGGGACGTGAAATTCAGGCCAAAGCAGGTTAGAGTCCTGGTACATTTGACTCTCCTCTATATGAACATTGGCAGGAGAGATCAGTTCAGCATCCTCCTTTCTGGTCCACCCCTGAAAACCAAGGAGCATACAGAGCACTGCCCAGACATGACTGATGATACAACTGGACTATCCTCTCCTACTCCTTTCCTTCTTTTTGAAAAGTAATGAAAACCTTGTTTAGTTTGGTTTGAGAAAAGATAGTTGAGTTGTTCATTTCACCTATGGCATCAATGAAGGGAAATTGGGAAAACAAAACAACTATCAAATTGGACTTTGGAAGAAAGGTTTTGGTTACTATTCTTTTTTAAAAATATTTTATTTATTATTTTATTTTATGTGTATGAGTGCATTGCCTGCAATTATGTAAGTACACCTTTGTCACACAGTACCCACAGAGGTCAGAAGAGGGCATCGGATCCCCTGAAACTAGAGTTGCAGATGGTTGTTAGCTGCCATGTGGGTGCTGGGAACCAAACCCAGGTCCTCTGCAAGAGCAGCCAGTGCTGTTAACCTCTGAACCATCTCCGCAGTCCCTGTTGTTTTTTAATAATAAATTTTAATTGAATTTTTGTGAGTTTCATGAAATACATTTTGATCATATTTAGACCACCTCTGTGCCTTCACCCCTCTTGCTCACTCTTGCTGGTTTTCATGTACTCTGTCATTTATGTTAAGGCTGATCAAATGCTTTTCAGTGTGCATCCATCCACTGGAGCCTGGTAAACTTATCTTATGTCACACACTTAAAGAAAACCATTTTTCCCACTCCCAGTAGTTATCAATTGCCATTAGTTCCTCAGTCCTTTAGGTATATGTCAATGAGTGTTATAACCAGATCATATGGTAGATATATTTTTGACAGTTTTCCACGTTGATTTCCACAGTGGATACACCAATTTGCAATCCCACCAGCACTGAATGAGCATTCCCCTAAACTACCTCCTGGCCAATATTTGGTGCCATTTGTTCTCTTGATCTTAGCCATTCTGACTGAGCTTAGATTAAAATCTTAAAAGTAGTTTTGATTTGCATTTCCCTATTACTAAAGCTGTTGAGCACTTTTAAAGGAATTTCTTGGCCATTTTTATTTCTTCTTTTGAGATGTCTCTGTTCATTTACATAGCCTATTTTTTGATTGGGTCACTTGTTTGCTTGATTCTTTGTTTTTTGAGCTCTTTATATATTCTGAATATTAATCCTCTATCAGATGTATGACTGGTGAAGATTTTCTCCCACTCCATGGGCTTCTTCTTCACTCAGTTGGTTGTTTCCTTTGCTATACAGAAGCTTCCTAGTTTAATAAGGTTCCATTTGTCAATTGTTAACCTTAATTCCTGAACAACTGAAGTCTGATTTAGAAAGTCCTTTCTTGAACTTATAATTTTGAGAATACTGCCTATGTTTTCTTCTATTAGTTTCATGTTTTGGGTTTCACATTGAGGTCCTTGATCCATTTGTAGCTGACTTTTGTGCAGGGTGATTGATATGGGTCAAATTTCATTCTTCTACATGTGAAGATCCAGTTTTCCCAGCACCATTTATTGAAGAACTTTTCTTTCCTCCAGTATGTGTTCTTGGAACCACTGTCAAATATCAGGTGGCTGAAATTTCATGCACTCATATTTGACTCCTCTCTTTTTTCCATCAGTCTGCATGTCTGTTTTGTGCCAATACCATACTATTTTATGACTTTAGCCCTATAATGTAGTTTGAAATTTGGTGAGGTAAACCCCAACACTGCTCTTGGTGCTCAAGACTGTTTTGGCTAACCAGGGTCTTTTGTGACTCCATGTAAATTTTAGGATGATTTTTTTCTAATTCTTAGGGCTGGGCATCTCTGAGATATATATTCTGTATGTCAGACCAGTAGTGGAACTCTGTAATAGCCTCCATCTGTTGCAAAAAGAAGCTTTGTTGATAAGTGGTATATGGTATACTTGTCTGTATATACAAGGATCCATATTTGCATACATTAAGAAACTTCATTTGTCTAGACATATGACAAAGATAGGGTTTTCTCTAGGATTTATGACCTCTCCAGCCATGTGTATTTGGCTATATTTACAATGCCACCCCTGAGTTCCCTCCCATTGAGATAGCTTTAAGTCCAATTAGATACCTGTTGATTACCCCCTAGATAAAAGTGCCATTACTGCAGCAATAGAGATAGTATGTTGTGCTAGCTTTTGTGGTTATTGGGCTTCGGAGCTGGGCAGGACCAGTGATTGATTATCCCTTAGGAGCATCTATAGTATCCTACAGAACTATAAGACCTAGTCTTCAGGGAGAAGGCATCCAGATACATTGTTCTAAATCCTATGTCTGAGCTTTGTCCTATCTTCAACAATAAGGTCTTAACTTCAGTTTCTGGAAGGTAATCAAGGGCTGTGTCAATAGTCTGTGTAATTCTGGGAGTCTCTTGGACTACTCTGGCCAACAGCTCAAAGGGAGGTTTCTCCTGACTGACACTGTATTCCTTGTCATATAACTTTCAGGTATATATACACACTCATGTTTAGATATTGTATATGTATTTTTCAGGTGTTTTTTTAAGTTAAAACATTTCCCTCTTTTTTCTTTTTATGGCATCTAAACTTTATTTATTTCCTCTCCCCCCGCCCCTGCTTCTCCAACTTCCCTCCTCCATCCCCAGGTTAAGTGGCCCCATTTTCCGTATTTTTCCCTTGACAATACCTGTCCTAATACTGCCCCTCTCTCGGGCCCCTTCTTCCCCTCTCCCCACGAGTCCTTGTGTGATCTTCCCTCCTCCCTTCACAGTGAACACCCCATTTTCCCCATTCTTCCTTGGTAACATCTATTTTCTACAATCCTCCTTTCTTGGGCTCTTTCTTTCCCTTTGCCTCTGTGCTTCCTTTCCATTTTCCTGAATATTGCTGTTATTTCAGGATATATAGTCACATGTATTGATGTTAAAATCCACGAATGAGGGAAAGTCTGTGTTATTTTACTTAATAGAACAGTTTAAAGTTCTAACCACTTACCTGCAAATTTCATAATTTTGTCTTTCCTTACCACTGAGTAGAACTTCATTGTATAAATGTACCACATTTTTATTATCTATTTTCAGTTGAGGGACAATTAGGTTGTTTTTGTTCCTTATACTGCGAAGACAGCAGCAATAAACATGGATGTACAGGGATCTTCTACAATAGGATGAGTCCTTCGGGTATATGCCAAGGAGTGGTATAACTGATATAGTAAGTTCATTTTTAGTTTCTTGAGTTCTCCACACTTATTTTGACAATGGTTGCACTGTTTGTAGGAATTCCAGTGAGGGAGGCCATGAGAGGGTGGCAGTGGGGAGGAGGGTGACGATTAATTCTACCAGTCCACGAGTATGATAGGTCCGTCCATCTCCTGGGATCTTCCTGTATCACGTTCTTTAAAGATTTAAATTTTTCATTGTAAAGATCTTTAATGTCGTTAGTTAGGTTCATTCCTAGATATCTTTAAGACTATTGTGAATGGAAGTGTTTCCATTTACTCTTTCTCCAATTGCTTGTTATTAGTATATAGAAAGGTACTGATTTAGTAAGAAGATTCTGTAACCTGCCACTCTGCTGAAAGTACTGATTACTCCTAGTAGTTTTCTGGTAGCATTTTGGATCTCTTATGTATAACATATACTGATAATTTGACCTCTTCTTTTCCAGTCAGTACTTTTTAAATTTCCTTCTCTTGTCTTATTGCGCTAGCAAGAATTTCAAAGTCTATATGGGAAAACAGTGGAGACAGTTAAGAGCCTTGTCTGGTTCCTGATTTTAACGGGAATACTTCTAGCTTTTCTTCATTTAGAATCACATTGACTGTGGGGTTTTTATATATAGCATTAAGTATGTTGACGTTAGTTCCCTCCAAACCAGTTCTCTCCAGGACTTTTAACATGAATGCATGTTGTATTTTTGTCAAAGGCCTTTTCTAAGTTGACCATGTGATTGTTGTCTCCTTTTATATGATTTATTACATTTATTGACTTACATATATTGAACCATCCATTCATCTCTGGAATAAAGCAGACTTGATCATGATGGATGATATTTTTGGTGTGTATCTACATGTGGTTTGCAAGTATTTTGCTCACAATTATTGTGTTTATATTCATTAAGGATATGGGCCTATAGTTTTCTTTTTCTGTTGTGTCTTTACCTGGTTTGGGTATTAGAGTGATACTGGTTCCATAAAAGGAGTTTGAGAATTCTCTCTCAGTTTTTATCTTTTTGAAAAATATAAGAAGTACTGGTTGTAAATTTTCTTTGAGTATCTGGTTGAATTCTACTGTGAATCCATCTGGGCCTGGGCTTTTTTTGTTTAGAGGTTTTTGTATTGTTTCAGTTTCCTTATTTGTTACAGATCTGTTTAAGCTGTTGCTCTCTTCTTGGTTTAACATTGGTAGTTTCCATGAGTTTTGAAATTCGTGCATTTCTTTTAGATTTTCAAATTAAAGAGTATAGGTTTTTAAAGTATTGCCTTATGATTTTCTGGATTTTTTTTGTGTGTATGTCTTTGTGATGTTTCGCCTTTCATCTCTGGTTTTGTTAATTTAGATTTCACTCACCCAGGGCTCAGGGACCATTGTGGAAGAGAGGTAGAAAGAATTTAAGAGCCAGCGAAGAGGTGCATAACCACATGGAAGTAGAATCCTATAGGCTCCTGGGACTCTGCTCATATGAGTAATGGTTTTGGCGTGCTCAAGACCCATGCAAACTCAAGCAGACAAAAACTCAGCATGGAACTGGGGAAATGGGCAGCAGATCCTAACCTTTACCTAAATATTGTCAACTGATTACTGTTGGGTGAGGATGAGCAAGTCTTCCAAAAGTGGGGGACTCTGGGTAGGTTGACTAGATCTGAGTACAAGAATCTCCACTGAGGTCATTTAGTGACATTAACTTGACATAGTAGACCTTGGAATGGATTCCAGTTGGGGGGCTATAGGGATGCCAGTGGGAAAGGGCAATATAAAGATGATTAAGATTGATTGAGAAGTTCTGTATGAAACACACAATGATCCCCCACCCCCAAAGGAATTCTTCTGCACCCTGAGCAACTCCATTCTCTCCATGAACTCCATCCTTCTTCTAGCCTTGGTTCCAGGCCTGCTTCTTCTCTTTTGGTCACAGATCTCTGGACAACCCTCCCAAGTCCCTACCTGACCACTAAATCCTGGTCCCCTGCATTCAGACCAGCTCAATTCTCCAACTTAGTTTGTTAGACCCTCCACAAGCTGTCCCCACCTCACCATGCCCCTGACCTCTTGATCTGCCTACATTAGACCTACAAACCATCCTGGTAAGTCAGATCTTGCCCACTCTGCCTTGATTTCCCTGCAATCTGAACAGCTTCACTCTCTCTCCACATTCTGTTCCCCTTCTAGCCTTGGTCCTCCATCATGTTCTTTCTGTTTCTGACCCAGATCTCAGGACTACCCTCTTAGTCCAGACATGAAAGGATGGAAAAAAAATATTCCAAGCAAATAACACCAAGAATCTATCAAGTGTTACATTGTAATATCTGAGAAAATAGATTTCAAATTAAAACTAATCAGAAGAGATAAAGAGGGTCACTTCATTCTAATAACCAAAGGAATGACTGACCAAGAAAATATTACAGTCATGAACATATATATATACCAAACTCTGGTGCACCCAATTTCACAAAAACAGTACATAAGAATATAGAACACAGTTTAACCCCAACTCAGTAATAGTAGGTGACTTTACTACCCCACTATCTCCAATAGACAGATCAACTGGACAAAGAATAAACAGGAATTAAATGACATCTCACATCAAATGGATCTAATAGGCATCTTCAGAATATTTCACCCAAGTAACAAAGAATACACTTTCTACCCAGCAACCCATGCAAGTTTCTCTAAAATTGACTACAAACTGGGGCACAAAATGAACCTCAACAAATGCAAAAGAAAAGAAATAATGTCA
Source organism: Eospalax fontanierii (assembly GCA_035773235.1). Lineage (NCBI taxonomy): Eukaryota > Metazoa > Chordata > Mammalia > Rodentia > Spalacidae > Eospalax > Eospalax fontanierii. Next base: position 39,633,241 of record CM069532.1, on the reverse strand, counting down.
TGCATTCTATTAGACCATAATGCAATAAAGCTTATAATGAACAGCAAAAGAAGGTCTAGTAACTACATGAATTCGTGGAGATTAACACACTCTTAAATGATCAATAGGGCAAAGGAGAAATTTTCAGAAATAAAAGTATTCATGGAACTAAATGAAAATGATATCATAGCTCAAAAATTACTGGGATACTAACATCAGTCCTAAGAGGAACGTTTATAGCTCTAAATGTGTGCATTAACATCTGAAAGAGCATGTATAAATAACTTAGTGCAACTCAACACTCTGGAAATGGAAGAACAAACTAAGCCCAAACCTAGTAAATGAGAAGAAATAACAAAAATCAGAGAGGAAATTAATGAAATAGAAACAAAGAAGGCAATACAGAGAATCAATGAATCCAAGATGTGGCTCTTTGAAAACTTAAAACAAGATCAACAAACCCTTAGCCCAGTTAACCAAAAGAAAGAAAGAACAAATCTAAATTAACAAAACTAGAGATGAAAGGCGAAACATCACAAAGACATACACACAAAAAAAATCCAGAAAATCATAAGGGAATACTTTAAAAACCTATACTCTTTAATTTGAAAATCTAAAAGAAATGCATGAATTTCAAAACTCATGGAAACTACCAATGTTAAACCAAGAAGAGAGCAACAGCTTAAACAGATCTGTAACAAATAAGGAAACTGAAACAATACAAAAACCTCTAAACAAAAAAAGCCCAGGCCCAGATGGATTCACAGTAGAATTCTACCAGATACTCAAAGAAAATGAGACTTGAGAGATTCATTAGTGTCCTCTTTACCCCTTGTTCTATATTATGTGAGCCTTGAGTGTAAAAGCTGCATTGTAGATGTGCCATTTAGGCATGGGCAATTCATAGACAATGTCTGTGTGTGACCTGCTGTGGTACTCCATGTTAGTCTCTGTATGGTGGAAAAGACACTTCTTTGATGAGTGGTGACTGGGATACTCAACTATAAATATAAGGATATATATTTTGCATTTACTAAGAAGTTATATTAACCTAAGGAATGTGATAGCCTTGGGGATTTCTCTAAGATCTATTACCTCTTCAGCCATGTATATTTGGCTATGATTACAGTATTACACATGAGTTTCCCTCATTGAGTGGCCTTTAATCCCAGCACTTGGGAGGCAGAGGCAGGTGGATCTCTGTGAGTTCAAGGCCAGCCAGGTCTACAAATCAAGTTCCAGGCCAACTGAGACTACAGGGAAACCCTGTCTGAAAAAAAGACCAAATAAATAAAAAGAAAAGAAATTAAATAAAATGGGACTTGTAATGAAATAGAAACTTTAAGTAATCACAACATCTCATCCCCAGATCATTCTGATTAAATTTCCTTAACCACTTTCATAGTGCCGGAAAGTGCTGTGCAGGGTGCTGTGGAAGAAAAACCACTTGTGCACTCTGAGAACTAAAATATTGACCTCCTAATGGTGCTCATTTAGTGCAATAGTGGCGTGATATGACTGTGGTAACCAACAATTTTCTGAGTGGATTTGAAACCTGCTTCACAGGAGGAAACCCAAGAGTGGTGCTATAAAGCTGGTCAAGCACCTTTGGCTTTGAAAATCATAGGCTCTAGAAACATATTTTGGACATACTGTTAAATGTTCTTCTAAATACCCATGCTTATATCTGTACATTAATAGAATCGTGCTGCTCAGAGTAGCTTCTTAGAGCTGCTTTTAGCTATGGAGGTTAATACAGAGACTCAATCAGTCAAAGAGTCTGTAATAAATGATGGTGGAGTGTTCTTCCCTAAATGGGGCCTCTATATCACCCCCTCCAAGGTTCAAGGAACATCTCTAAAGAAAAGGCAGAAAGTATTTAAGAGTCAGAGGATAAAGAAGTATGCTATGAAAAGATGACTTCTGAATATGACGTGGCTGTTGCACTCACAAACTCACTGCAGCTATAGTTATCTGCACAGGAATAGACCCATCAACTTTTCATCAGTGATACTGGGGGAGATCATGAAATCCCACCCCTCTCTGAGGGACTATTGTCAGTTATTGATTGCTGTATGAGAGGGTTTCATTTTCTTCAGTCTTCTAGCCACTGAAACATAGCCCATGTTCACACAAATAACTTCTCATTCATGCTCACACAAATGACCCTTTACAAACTCTGTGGGTCACATACAAAAAAGACATGAAAGTGGAAAGGATACCCACACCCACTGGGAAGAAGGATTTTGGTGGAAGAGGGAGGGATGAGAGAAGTTAGTGAAGATGGAAATGACTAAAATTCACTAAAGAAATGTATGAAACTGTTAAAGAATAATTTTTTAATTTTTTGTGGTACTTCTAAACCACACTGTGTTATACCTGAATAAAGAAGCAGATTGACTCAGCATCCTGGCCAAGAGTGAATCCAAACTCCAAGAACCACCAGTTCCTTCAGATGTCCCATGGAACTATTCTCTGGAGATAGGCTTCACTCATACTTTTATTGAAGCAGTATTTCCAGCATCACTTGGGGAAGTAGAAGCTAGGATCTACCCTTAATCTTATCAAAGAATCTTGCCCTTGGATCCCTAGACATAGACTCGCACACAGAATATCAAACGGACTTCTCAATTCTCACTCTTTTCAGTGAGAAATAATGCTGCTTACAGCACTTTGATATGCTGATCAAGCACACCCAAAATCTTTCACTCTCTGGGGTGGAAGGCAAGGTAAGATCCTAAGAGAGTAAGGTCAGATGCCCAGGTCACAAGAGAAGCAAATGGCTCAGTGAGTGTTTTACATTATAACCTTTGGTTACAAGGTTAAATTAATGTCATTAGGCCAGATTATGTTCATATTGTAAAAGTCGTTCCTACAATTTTTCCTTAGCCATATTGTACTACTGACAAAAATCTGAGAAAAACTATTTTAGAGGAAGAAGAGTTTATTTTGGCTCACAGTTTAGAGGTTTCAGTCCCTAGTCTTCTGGTTCCGTGTTTCTGAACCTGAGGTGAGGCAGAACATCAAGGATGTAGGGTGTGATAGAGCAAGCTGCTCCTCTCCTGGTGACCAGGAAGCAGAGAGAAGTAGGAAAACAGCAAGATAAAGCTTTCAGACCCACACTTTCAGTGACCAACTTCCCCCAACTAGGTCCCACCTTCTAATATTCCAGTCAATAAACATAATTAGATTAATTCATTGATGAAGTGAATGACCTTGTAATTCAACCATCCCTCACTGACTGACTTCACCAGCTGGGGACAAACCTTTCAACACATGCACAAATCATAACATACCTGTAAACTTGACATACTACTTTTGTATATTCAAAATACAGAACTTAGAATAGTGCCTTGAGTTTACTCCTTGGCACCTGAATAGAGACTTTGTGATTACGAATCTGAATTGACACATTGATTTGATTAAGACATTCCTATAACATTGGTAAAGAACAACTCAGGTTATGTCTGGAAGGGCATTCCCACAGAGGATAAACTAAAAGGAGAAGATCCCTTGACTGTAGGGCCCCCTCCCACAGGACGGGGACTGTAATGGAGTAAAGTGGGGAGCAGGGGAGAGCCTATGAATACAAGCGTGCATTCTCCCTGCCTCCTGGGTGCTAGACTGGGAGTTGCGGCTCTCTACCAGCTCCTCCCCACTATGGTAAGCTGAACCCTCTGAAACCATAAGTCAAAGTGACAAAAGCTTAATGTGGGCTTTGTTTTCAGATACATGACACAAATCACAAAGGCATGTTCCCTCTGTGATACAGCATCCTCATAAAGCACCTTTCTAATCTATCAAAACCAAAGACAGTCTGTGAGAACAGATCATGAATTGGCATGGCCCTCACTTGCAGATTTTGCTAATTATGATACTGCGTCTTTCTTTAGTTCCTAATCTCTAAGTGCTAAGTTCCTGCTCATAGCTGGTACTAGAAAAAAAAATCGGTACTGCTGTCTTAGTTCCTTGTATATTATAACAAAATACTGTAGGCTGGCAATTTATGATGAAGAGAAACTTATTGGCTTATAATTCTGAAGGCTGAAAAGTCTTACGTGAGAGTGACAGAATCTGATGGGGCTTTCTTGTTGTGTTATCCCATGTAAGAAGGCAAAGGACAAAAAGAGGGGGAAAAAAGAAGGAAGGGGAGGAGAAGAGGAGAGAGCCGGGAGGGGAGAAAACAAGGTGAACGGTTTCTTTTGTAAGGAACCTACTATTCCCACAACAGTAAACTCTATTCCACAAAAACTTAGTTCCTTCATTCCATCCTCACAAGCTAATGACATCCCCTCAGGCCCTGCCCCCAACACTGTCTCACAGGGGGTCAAGTTCCTAGAATTTTTCTGGGGGACAGCGCACTAACCAACTGTAAACTCAACAAGAATGAAATAACAGCTCAAGTTTTTTCTAGGCTCTTTCTTCAATTTCCCTACAGTCTACTCTTATTTTTGTTTGTTTGTTTGGTTGGTTGGTTGGTTGGTCAGTTGGTTGGTTGGCTGGTTGGCTGATTGGTTGGTGTGTGGGTTTTTGTTTTGTTTGTTTTGTTTTTGTGTGACAGGGTCTCTGTAGCCCCAGCTGGCCTAGAGCTCTCTATGAGCACCAGTCTGGCTTCCGTCTTACAGAAATCTGCTTGTCTCTGTCTCCCAAGTGCTGGAATTAAAGCTGTGTGCCACTACACACTGCTTGTGTGTAATGAGTGTAATCATGTCCAAAAGTTATGTTGTATTCCTACTCCTACCACACACATCAGTCCTTCAGAATGAGATCTTATTTGAAAACAAGGCTGTCACATTTAGTGAGGGTGAGGTCATAATGCAGCAGGCTAGCCCCTGAATCTGACTGATATTCATCTAAGAAAGAGACACGGAGAAGTAGAGCCTTGTGAAGACAGTGAGTTAGGGAGACAGCCATGAAAACACAAAAGCACAGGCTGGAGTGATGTCAAGGAGCATCTAATACTGTCAGAAGCTGAAAAAGAAAATAAGGCTCCTTTGGAGGCCGGGAAGGGGATTCGGGGGTCTGGCATGGGAACACCTGGATGCTGTGCTTTCCACTTCTAGACCTGGGAAGCAATGCATCTCTAATGTTGTAAGCCATAAACCACCCAGTGTTTATGGAGTCCTGACAAACTAATGTACTTGATTGAGTCAATGTTCCCTTTCCAGAAACATGCAAAAACTGAATTTAACTCTCCAGCACACACCACTAGACAGTGAGAAACGTACCCTGCCTTGGTTCCCACTCTCTTCTTGACACACAAAAATACCCATAGATACCAATGAATCAGTGACTACCTTTCCTCTAATGTCTTTTTTTCCCTAGTAGCCAAGAAGTGATGGGTCAGTGCAATGACATTTCACAGCAGGTCTCTCCAAGATTTAAAAACCCACACAAAGTGCACATGGGCCAGAATAAAGTCGCTTCCCGCTGTCTCTGGAGCAGCCTTGAGCAGCTTAGCGCAATGCCCACAATACTGTTAGGAAAAATCAGTGCAGACTACAGAGAGCTGACCTCTGCTCATCTGTCCTTGTGAATTCAGAAAGAGAGTGGCAGCTCTGATCAAGCTCACCATCTGCAAAACCAAACCTATAAAGCCAAAAGCAGTCTGGGACCTGTTCCATCTCAGGTAGGGTGAGACCCCAGAAACAAACGCTCTGCATTATTCCTCCAAGTTTTCATTGTTTATGCCTTTAATTATATGCCAATTAAATGAAAAGCACCACATATAGAACACAGATTTGACTTTTAAAAACCAGATGTCAGACACTTCAGGGCCCTCCTTTTAAATTAACATGGGCAAACAATATCATCTCCCCCTGTTAACAAAGGAAACTATTTCCTCCCTATTTTGTGTTTCTTTGAGAGACTTTGGGTAAATGACTTGGTCCACTAGGCACATTTGTCTAGGACAGAACCAGTGCCAAGACAGCCAGTTCCTTTATGGGAAATGACATTCGGCAGCCGGGCCTAGATCTCCTGTAAGCTCCACATATTGTTGAAGCAGCTCGGAGGACGAGTGTGGATCAGTCAGATGGTGCCCACAGCTGCTATCAGCCCCTGTGAACTGCTCTGACCTCCTGTGTCTACCATTTTCCTTTGGATTTTCTTATAAACTTCTTTCCTGTGCCCCAATGCTTGCAGAAATGAGATGCTTGTAGACAACCCACAATTCTTTGTCATAAGAAAAATCACAACAATAAGCTTTCTGGGAACAGATTAATGGGAAGGAGAATGAAATATATTTTCAGGGTTTTTTTCTTGGGAAGGATTTTTTTCCCCTTTAAATCATGAGCGTTCTCCTTTCTGAAAGCGCGGGGCTCTAGTGCTATGATTAGCACCAGGAGCTGGAGAGGATCCATCAGAGCCAACCGTTGATTTTAAGGCAGCTTTCCTCTTGTTTTTCCAACCTGGTAAGCAGGCACACAAGAAAGTGGGAAGGGTTGGGGCTTAGAAAAGCAATGCAGTACCTGGTACATTGCCTTCAGAGCAAGCAAGCAAGCAAGCATCCAGTTTAGACTTGCTTTCATTTTGAAGACCTGTAGTCACACCAAAGGTGGGGAGCGGGACGGGGAGGGTTAACTTATGCATGGTTATTTTACTGTGACATCTTGCAGCAGATTTTCTGAGGACTTTGTGTGGGATTGTTAGAGAAGCAAAAATTTGGGTCAGAATAGTTTCATACTCTACTCCGACATTCTTTGTGTCACTTTTTTATAGACTTTAACTAAAGCAAATCATATGTATCATTGCTAATTTTCTAAATAATAACACAAGAAGACTGGTTACAGAGGAGATCCGCTTGCTGCCCTCTCATTCGTCATGCTGGTGTTGTCATCAATGCCTATGCCATGCATTATCAGTTTCATTTCTCCAGGAAAATGATTGCATTAAGAAAGTATTCTGTGTTCAGAAAGTTTTTAAAGCGGAAGCACCTGTTCGTGGGTTGTTGTTGTTGTTGTTGTTGTTTTTTTAATGTTTTAAGTGGATTCAAGAGTTTTTCATATGTACTTAGATGGTTATTTAATGTATGGTTGAAAGGAACTTGAGACTGTCATAAAAGATGTTGATGACAGAGTCAGGATCCAAAATTATTTCAGTGCAATAAAGTTACAGAACAAAGCAAACACAATTATAGAACACAGCTACAGCATTGGCCATAAATGTGAAGTCTGGTTCTTGATGCTTTGTGGTAATTACACGAGAAAGGATGGAGTAGCTTTACCTAATCAGCAGCAATTAGGGAATTGGTTGGGTACAAATTCCACGTTTTGAGGATACCATGATGGCCTCTCCCTGATACAACAAGTAAGCCAAGCTCTCGCCCTTCAACCTCCACTGCATAATTACCGATTACCAGGCTGTGATCTCCTCCAAAGGCAACCCTGATTTCCAGGTTTATGGGTTTTTTGTTGAATTGCTTATCTTTTGCATTTTCAGGTTCAATTTTCATTTTGCCTTTTCTTCAAGGTTTGTGCACAGCATCCTTCACCCCTGTCTTGTAGCTACAGGCCACACCACATGCCTCTTCTATCAACCTTGGATTACAAGCCTTCAGTGTTCGAGTGTGCATTCTAAAGATATAACTCTTCAGAGTCCGGAATTTTTTTTCTTCTCATTATGATGACCCTTATCTCAAACACCTTTCATAAACTGGGAAAATAAAGAATAAATTTGGGAGTTCTCCCCAGGTCTAAGTCCAGACATTGAATTAGCAAATCCTACCCTGCTGAGTGCTAGCTTTCAAAGAATCTCTATGCTACAGAATCTCCTTGTCTTGTAGAGATTCAGTGATAGAAGCCATTATATAAATGAGACATACTCTAATTAAACCCTACAATCCCCTTCCAACTATTTTCTGAGAAGCAAGCTCATGCTTAATGTGATGGTTAATCTTCATCGTCAGTTTGAAGGGATTTAGAACCATCCTGGAAACACACCTCTGGGTATGTCTGTGAGTGTCTTTTCAGAAAGGTTTAGCAGAGTGGAGGGAAGACCCACCCTGAAAGTGAGTGGCACCATCCCATGGGTCAGGGTCCCTGATGGAATAAAAGGGAGACAGCAAGCTCAGTACCAACCTTCATTTCTCTCTGCTTTCTTACTTCAGACACAATGTGACCAGCTCCCTCAAGATCCTACTGCCAGGACATCTACAATGTAGACTGTACCCTTAAACTGTAAAGGATTCCTTCAGGTTTCTTTATCAGGCGTTTTGTCACAGCAGCAAGAAAAGTAACTAATACACTTAGTGAATTATTCCCGCCTCCTCTTAATGCCTCCTGTTCCTCTTATGTTCTTGGGCCTTTCTACTCCAAAAGCTATGCTTTTCCTTCCCTGAAATTTTAGATCAGAGAATCTGAAATACCACAAAGAGTTTTATTTTGTGCTCATTAAATGACAAGGAAAAAAAGTCATTGTTACCAGAATCATGGTAAGTTAGGATATAAACTATTCAGAATACTCAGAGGTCAGCTCTCCTCTGATGTCAACTTCATGTCGTGGCAGTCCAAGGACCTCCAACTAACCCAGGAGTGATGATGAAGGAAGTGGGTCTTCTCCCTCCCCATAAAGAGCATACATCCATTACTCACTGTTCAGATTTTCACATTAATAGGTCTCACAGATAACCTCACTGCATATCAAGCTAGGAAATGAACACTGGCACAGTCCTGGTAAACTCTCTTAAACTGGTCCCTGGATGGAGCACAACACCTTAAAGCACATCTGTTACATATCACTAGAATACTTCGAAATGTTGTCCAGGGTATGTGTAAAAAAATCTCCTAATAAACATATCTGATAAATCATGATGATAGCCTCCATATTTCTTTGTTTAATTCTCAGTTTTCTTGTAAGCCCTTCTTGAAGTTTGGTTGTAATGGATCATTACGTCCATAATGTGCTCAATGTTGGAGTGAATTTTGAACAGTTTTTAGGCTGCATACTGTTTTCTTCCAGATAATTTACTGGATTAAAATTAGCAGTGTGAAAAGCTGTAGAGAAATCTAAATGCCTGCCAAATCAAAGAAATAATCACATTTTTATGAATATTTAATATCATAGTCATGGCAAATAAGGCAAGTAATTAGTACTTACCATAAATTTGCAAAGTATTATTTTATGTAAATGTTACATTCTACTAGTTTGATATGAATTATTCATTGTATACCCAGACACTGACACACACCAGCAAACATTTAAATCTATGTGCTGTTAGTTTACTTACCCTCAATGATTTTGTGCAGGATACATACATATTGTTTGTCAAAAAGATCCATGTTTCCTCCTTTACCTCTAAAAGGGACAAAAGACAATAAAATGAATATATTTAAAGGCATCTACTACATGCTCAATAGTAAAGGCACTTATGATGTACATATAAAGTACATGGGTCTCTCATTTATAGGCATGTGGAGCCCCAGCTCTCTTTCTGCCTCTTCATTTTTCACATGCATTGTTAATGAAGAGCAATAGTCAATGATATTAACAAACATATGTGTTGGAGAAAATTATTGCATGTTATAATGAAAACTCCCTATCTAAGGAAGAGGTTAGCCCTTCCCTCAGCCTGAGAGGTTATCCTCAGGATCCATGAAGATCTTGCCTCACAGGAGCACCTTTCTTCTCCAGGAGGCTTTGGCTACCACATAGCCTAACAATGCAAGATACATTGTATCACATGGTTTTGCCAATCCCTGCAGGAAATGGAGGCTGACTGACTTCCAGAAGTGCTGGAGGCTGAAGGACAGCCACATAGGCAACATGGAATTGAGCCTTCAATAAAAACTCTGGACACCTAGGCTTGCTGTGCAGTAGTCTGTATATATTGTCATACATTGCTGTCAAGGAAAGGTAGCACTGTCTCAAGAGGGTGCGAGAGAAACCCAGGGCTGTATCTCCTGAACTCCGCCCTGGGTGTCTTTTCCCTTGGTAATTTTATTCTGAATTCTTTCCTTGAAATAAACCATAACCATGAATATAAAGGTGAGTCTTTCTCTTGGTTTTCCCTCTTTATATTTACAAAATACATAACAAAAAAACTTCAGGGCGGAAAGGTTTATTTTGGCCATGGCTTAACACAGACCATCATGGCAGGGAAGGCATGGCACCTGAAATGTTAGGCAACTGTCCACATCGCATTCACAGTCAGAGAGTAGAGAGAGGTGACTGCTGAAGCTTCACTCACGTTGTTCTTTCTGTTCAGTTCAGGACCCCAGACTAAGACTACACCACCCACATTCAGGGTGGGTCTTCCCACTTAGTTAAACCTCTTCTTACAGAAGTGCACCCAGGCTTGGGTCCTAGCCCTTTCTAAATCCCTTCAAGTCAACAATATCAAGATTAACCAGGACAGTGCATAAATTCTTCTAGTTTGTAAAAACCCTCAAAGTTATAATTAGAATCAGAAAGGAGAGCAATCCTAGGTTAAAGGTGCCCTTTTAACCTCATAGACAACCAAAATTTGCATAAACCAACAACTCTAGGAAGGGCAGGCAGTATTTTCTACTGGCGAAAGAATCAAAACAGCATCTTCTTCAGGAAGAAACGATGGCCTGAAGACACTACTTAGGCTGCTTGATAGGTTTTTTCCTTCCCTCATTTGTTTTCCAGGAGGTCCCACTGCCACTGCCCACCGACGGAAAGTCAGTTGAGCTCTACAGGTACCCCAGAGACACAATAACAGAGGACTCCTACAGTAACTGAAAAGTCCGGGTTCTCAGCCTTCCCCAACTCCATTCAGCTCACTTCCTACCCTCCTTCAAGTCTTAGCCTTCCCAGTCAGCCCTTGCTAAGATGATCCAGGGTGGTACTGTAAAGAAAAATCTCACTGGACTTTGGTGTCCATTTGAATTATGCATGTGGTGAGTTTTAGACTGACTTTTCTCTTTCTTTAAGAAGCTAACAAAATGTGGTTATAAAGGGGCCCACCTCAGGACTATAAATACCAACTTAAGTAAAGAGACTCCTCCTTGCCTACCAAGAAGACATGAACTTCAAATTTTCCACTAAATGAGTATGGCTTTTAAAAACTGGTGAAAGAAGCACTGAAAAGATTGCAGAGTACATAGCACTGTTCCTATAAAATGCCCCTTGGCCTGATACCTCCATGACCTCAAAACAAACAATGTCCAGTGGGCAAGATTATTTAAAACAAGTAACTTGGGGCCAGCAGGATGGTTCAGCTGGTGAAGATGCTTGCTAACCAAACCTGAGTTCTACCCTTGGAAGTCACATAAAGGTGCAAGAAGAAAATCAACTGCACAAAATTGTCCTCTGACAAAATGCATGCCTATACACATCTTTCTCTCTCCTCTCTCTCTCTTTCACACACACACACACACACACACACACACAAACAGTGGTTTACATAGCAAGTTCCAAGTCAGCTGTGGTTACAGGAAGACCCTGCCTCAAAAAGATGAAAAGGGAAGGAAGGAAGGAAGGAAGGAAGGAAGGAAGGAAGGAAGGAAGGAAGGAAGGAAGGATCAAAAAGTTATATGGAATGACTGGCATTAGGTAGTAAGAATGAGACAGCAATGTAAAAATCTGGAATCCTGTTTTGCAGGAATTATCTTGTTAGAGCTTATCACTCCTAACCATCCTTTCAGTCTTACTAAGAAAATCAGGTATGAAGTACAACTTCTATATTAAAATACTCTACCACCTAAGATCTATATGAATTTATATCAGCATTCAAATTTCCTCAGACAAAAATAATAGTATAAACTGCCAAACATATAACCATACATGTGCACATACTGATCACATACACATGTACATGCATGTATAAGCACACACACACAGCTGTTGCAAAGGATCCCTTTCATCACAACCCAAGTAACATCTGGAACAGTGTGGGCTTCTCCACAAGTGTCAGCTGTCTAAATATTGGTTTTGTTGTTGATCTTACTTCTTTCATTTTTAAATTCAATTCAGTACTAAAGACTAGGCAACTGGAGAAGTGGGTCAAAAAGTTCAATTATTCCTCCATCTATTCCTTAAGGTTACGTCCAAGTTTTCCTTACTGTGTTGTGCAGTTAAACAAGCAATAGAACAACCTCAGCTTTGTGAAAAGATTTGTGTTTCCTCTGTGAGCTCTTTATTCAAATGTACGTGTAATTAAAGGGGAAGTGGAGGAGAAATTCCACTGAAAATATTTCAACTGAGAATGCATAGATATTCACACATCTGTGTGAACATAAAACCTGGATTTTAGACTTAAGCTTTGATTTCATGTAACCAGATGTTAGCTAAACCACTTTGACCTTAATTTCATCAGAGTACTTAAGACAATAAATACCCTGTTTTAAAGTAACATACAAAACCGTGAGTCAGAACATGCACCAGCTTGCTTAAGAATGGGTTCTCAGCACTCTACTAATGACCCTCCCTTGTCCAAAAAGGACTGGGGTGAGGAGATGAAAATACTAGTTGGGCATTATAACAGACCCTCTGTGAGAGCTGTGTGTGCTGTGGGCCACAGTTCAGGAACTTGCAGATGTAACTCAGTGTCTGCTCCTCCCTTTGAAACTAAGGAAATAATTTTGATGCCCTCTCAGAGTCTGACATGTGTCATCTAAGTAGAGTGTGATGGGGCACTGTGGACTTGTATCTGACAAGATTTCCACAGAGAGAAAACAATTGGTCAGCTCCTCTGACAGAGAAGGAAAAATGGCTGTGTCAGGGCCTCTATGCTCCTAGGGTGTGATGAGACAAAGGATGCCTGAGTGCTCCCAGTGGCCTTTCCTATGGGAAACTAGCATAGCGTCAGCTTGTGACCACCTAGATAATGAAGTGACCTGACCTGAGGAAAGAGTTGGATGTGATGAACCAGTGGAAACACTTTAGAAGAGAGAAAACCCCCAGGCCTGGGAGAGCATGTGAGAGAAAAGTGCAGTATAATTCATGAAAGTGTCTTAGTCTGTTTAGATTGCTATAAAAAAAAATAGTATAAATCGACTCTCTTGTAAACAACAGAGCTTTGTCTCTTGTTCAGTTTTAGAAGCTGAATGTCCAATATTAAAGCACCAGCACCTATGGAGTCTGCTGAGTTCTCATTCCCTGGCTTATAAACAGCAGTTTCTCTGTGTCCTTACATGGTAGAAAAGGAAAGAAACTCTCCTTATAAGGGTACTTAATCCCATTCAGAAGGACTGTATATCCACAGCCCAATCACCTCCCAAAGCCTCAGTTCTAGATACTATCCCCTTTAAGGCTGGCATTTCAGCCTGGACTTACAGGACACACAAACATTCAGACTCTGTCAGCATCCTACAAAAGTCATGACACCAATCTTCCTAGTCCAGAGGGTATGCACACTAACAGTGAGATCTTCCTGCCTATCTTCTCTTCTACAACAACCACCACCAATTCTGGTACTAGAGGAGAATGCCAGGCGAGTGAAGAGACTCCACGACCGGCCTCAGGCCTTACTGGGAGCTACTTGCAACAGGTCCATCCAAACTAAAGGGAAAAAAAGACCAATAAATGAAAACAGGTGTTTGATGTATCTCCTAGCTTGAACATATTGATTACTAAACTGAAATTTATTTATTACTAAAGCTAATCAGAGACTTTTTGTCACCTAGAAATACCTACAAAATCAATAGATTGGCCTTAAAGTCTGAAAAAAAAGGCAGTGAGGGAAGTGAACAGAGGGATTTTTTTCTCAGGATGCTTCATGAGCCCTGCCTGTTCAACAAGATGATGAGGCTATTAAACAGTGTCCTTGCCAAGCTTACTAAGGCGGCTCATCCATACGCTTTCCATACATTGATAAAGCACAAGCATCTGCCCACAGAGTCACTTGGAGTGGCATCATCTAAGGGCGGCTGGGGGACATGGGGACTACTGAGATCTCCACGCTGCACAATCCAAAAGCTCCGTGCCAGGCTGGGAGGAAGTGAGAAGAGGTACCATGAGGTGAGGCCTCAGCACCCCATCATTCACTAGCCTCCTTTCCAGTCCCAATCCAGATACTAAACAGGAAAAGTGACGACTGAAATGACTTCTGTCTGATGCAGGCAGAGTGGCCAAACCATATCTGAAAATGATTCCAAAGCAATTCCACTGAGCAAGTTTCCTTCCCGTGACCAACATTTTTTATAATAAGCCAAAGGCTCATCCCTCAGTGAGGCCCAGATGGCAGGGGAGGTGTTCTTTCTGGGTAACACTCAGGTTCTCCCCACCCCCAACCCAGCCCAGGCCAGCTTGTTCCTAGCAATAGAAGGGAGAGGATCCGTCACATTTAGGGCTGAATCAAAAATGTGTAATTTCTAAACCTAGAATAAAACCTGAAACATTTGGAATTTGTGTTTCATTTGGCTCTGGTAAAAATACAAATTTGAAGCCACCACCGATTTTGTGATCTCTTTCCCTGGGGAGTTGTAAAGGCTGGGTAGATAAACCTGAGTGTGATCCTGAGTATTTTTGAAATACTTGAAGTACATGTGACTACAAAGGCTGATTTCCTAGCCCTTACTTAGTCATTTCTAACCATCTAATGGTCTCCCTTATAAGCCAGGGACTGTTAAGTGAGTTGGTTTATAACCCTGGGGAAAAATCCTCTCCCTAACCAGTAATACTTCCTTATAACCCCAGAACTCAAAGCATGTAGTCTCTTTTCCCCTTTCTAGACTAAAGATGTGGTTGGTTCTGATCCTCCCGTGTGCCTCCTCAAGACACACAGACACTCAGACACTCACACACTGAGAGTCCAAGCATAGAAGAATATGTCTGACAGGCACAATGAGCAGAAAAGAGCTGGAAAGTGGAGCCCAGTGCTCTATAGGACTCTTCCTGGCTTGAAGCGCTTGGTCTGTAACTTGCAAGCCACATGCTGCAAATGAGGAAGTCCACTGTGGAGTTGACAGGTAAGATACAGTAAGTGCCTATCAGAAGTCAACTCACAAAACCAAGCCTTTGACAGCACACTGTGACACTCAGTGGGAAACAAAATTTGCCAGCTGGCCCAACAACAAGGAGAACTTCATCCAGGAAGCTCAGCTTCCTCTCTCCTACGGAAAGTGGGCAGCCCTTTTTGATTTCAGGTTGGCATGCAGAAAAGCTAAGAAAGAGAAACAATAATTGCTTATGATCAAAAGATTGTGGAGAAGAAAATAAAATAGTGGAAGTCATTCCATTAACGGAGCTCCTCTAGACCCTCATCAACACAAAGTGAATGTTTAAGATAGAATCCAGGCCTGGGAATATTAGAATAGAAAACAGGAGTCTACCCACACAGACAAAAAGATGGAGCTCATGTAAATGTTTGCCTTTCATTTATTTTGAGCAAACATTTCCTTCCACGTAACAGACTCGTCCTGATCAGCAACTTCCACCTGGTGTTCTTTCAGCCAGATGGAAGTGTAAATTATTTAAATACATGATCTTCCATTAGCTGTTGAGCTTAAGTGCCTCAAAAAAATTTTAAAGTGCCTTTCCAGGATTCTAGAAAGCATTTGCACTAAGATAGATAAACATATTTTCAAGACACAATTCCAACGATGGCAATTTTTAGATTTTAAAATACAGTCAGCATTAGCATTTATAATAATTATGAATTCTGCAAAAGTCTGTTTACAGTGTAAAAAAAATAAAATCAGAGTTAATGAGCTAATTAAGGGGTTTTTTTCCCCTCCACACGACACCATTCCATAAAAATCAAACCTCGTGTTCATGACAGGAGAGGAGCTGTAATGACCCATCTTAAATACTTCCTGCCCATTCATTGTTCAGACATAGTTTTTAAAAAATATGTTTTCAACTAAAAAAACTAAGAAAGTAGGGGATTTTTTTTAAGTTTAATCAGTTTCCTGGGAGGAAATCATGTTAGCACTCTGAGAATGTGGTGACTGCTGAGTCCATGTGCATGCAGTGTGTAATAGAGTCATGAGAGTAAAGACATTCTAGGTGACTTCCAGAACTGTAATGATTCACGTGATTATAGAGTTATAAAAGGAATACATTACAGCAAAGCATTCAAAATTCATAGAACTTCAGAAATGGGAAAGATTGTAGATGGGTTACGTTGGTACTTACCAAACTGATCTTGTTAAACTACAAAGTCTTAGTCACTGACTCTGGGCTGTGCCCAGTGAGTCTCCATTTTTAACATGATCGCAGATGATGCTGATAGAGTTTGCCATGGACCACTCTGAAGTAATTTCTAATTGTTCGGTATGCCTTCACCATTCCTTTTGGGAGATGGCACACCTTGAAAGGGTGAAGACATCGGAATTTCACAAAATAAGAAAAAAAATTCCCTTCTTTGCCCTTACTGTAATATTTTTACATCTAGCAGTCAACCAAATATCAAACTAAAGATTGCAATGTTGTATTGGTTCATTTTCTGTGGTTATAACAAATTACTAGAGGATGGGAACTTTATAAGGAAGTTTACTTAGCAATTTTGGAGACTGAATACCCAAGATCAGGCAGCTCCATCTATTTGGGCACTGTTGAGTACAACATGGGGTGTAGGGCATCAAAACAAGGCAAGATATCACTCACAAAGGCAGCAGTACATGCTGAGGTCAAATGATGAGACAGAAAGCCAATGAATTTCAGGGTTCCGGCTTATTCTTTTCTTAATCTCACACATAGGCACTAACCCTGGTTCTGCAAGAACTGTTTTAATGATGGCTGACTGCAGTTTTCCCAGTGGCCTAACTGCTCTCCACTGGGCCCCACCTCTTACAGGATCTACCACCTCAGCACTATCATACTGAAGACCTAGCCTCCATCACTGGAACTTTGAAAGACACACACAAATTACATCCATGCTGACAAACATATAATAACTTTAAAAATTGTTTGACATAAGAAATAAATCTATTGAAAGATATTTTCTCACAAGCCTTGTCTGTAAGGTAGAAGTAGAATTTTTAAGTGTGTGTGTGTGTGTGTGTGTGTGTGTGTGCGTTACTCTCCCTTCCTAACCTTAACTCTCTCAATTGTCCTATCTAGTCCAGATGGCAGAAGTCTTCAACTTTGGCAAAAGGAGTTCAACTGCTGAAAACTTGGTTAAATATCTCTATGTTCCTGGGCCACTCTTCTTCTTTTACCTGTATATCTTGAACTCATACTTCTCAAAAGAATGGTCCTAAACTAACACGTCCTGGATTTTTTTCTACTGGAAAGATTTTGTTCTCAAATAAGATTTGAAAGAAGAAAGCTGTTTGTTCCTTACTTCTAACCTCTGGCTGCCATTGAGATGCCTGGTGTAAGAAGATATAGTGTATTCACTGAGGGAATGACCACAAGGACAAAA
The DNA here is from genome assembly GCA_035773235.1 of Eospalax fontanierii. NCBI lineage: Eukaryota > Metazoa > Chordata > Mammalia > Rodentia > Spalacidae > Eospalax > Eospalax fontanierii. Next base: position 39,615,990 of record CM069532.1, on the reverse strand, counting down.
ACTCAAATATCATAAGGATCCCAGGAAAGGAAGGGCAGGAGGACACTACGTCTTTGATAACATTTTCCTGTTGCTATACAAACATTAGATTCTCTGCATTTGTAAGTGGAATTTAAAAATTGTTTGTTTTCTTCCAGGAGGTTTCCAATAGCATTTTCTAGGTTGGCTGACTCCGAATTTGATTCCACGATTTTCATGAAGAAGAGAAGACCAGAATAATGGCCAGTGTCTAACAAGACATTCCAACTTCTCTACAAAAGCTTCCACTAGACTGTTCCTAAATTGCATAGAGTCAAGCTTTTATCACTTGCTATAAATTTCATAGTATAGCTATCTTTCCATTTCCAGGGGAGGACACTCTTAAGTTCAGTCACCACAAGACAGAATAGTCTTTCGTTTTATAGGGACAAGCAAGTGTAAACTGGCAGCACATTTTTGTGTAATCTTTGTTAAGTGTTGCCAAATAGAATGTGTTACCAGCCAGTTACCAATACTTAACAGTCACACTGAGAGTAAACCAAAAAGAGCCAATGAAGAATAAGTATATACAAATAAAGTTTACACACACACACACACACACACACCATTACCAATGTATAAAAAGGCAAATAAGAGCAATGTAATGTGTATTAGTTAGCTTTCTGTTGCTATGATAAAACACTTTGATCAAAACCAACTTGGGAAGGAAAGGGTTTACTTGACGTACATGTCCTGATCACACAGTTCATCACTGAAGGAAGTCAGGGCAGGAATTCAAAGCAGGATCCTGGACTCAGAAGCTGAAGCAGAGACCATGAGGAAGGCTGCTTATTGTCTTGGTCCTCTGGCCTGTGCTCAGCCTGGTTTCTTATACAACCCAGGACCACCCGCCCAGAGGTGTCACCATTCACAGTGGGCTGGACCCTCCCATATCATTCAACAGCCAAGAAAAATGCCTCACAGGCCAATTCAATAGAGGAAATTTCCCAGCTGAGGTTCCCTCTGTCCACATGTGTCAAATTGACAACTATGACCCAGTGTGTTAAAATTTATTAAAAATAATCCAGTTCCAATGATGTTTTCTCTCAAAAGTTGCTGTTAAAACACAGTTAATGGGGCATACAGCATGGGGCCGCCCCTCAGGACAACATTATCATATGTTTATACTTAGAGTATGGCACTTTTTAGGAGGGGAAAGCTAGTTCTAAAACATTTATAAGGATTGTAGATTAGTCTGGTTCTAGATAAATACTCTGTCTGGATTAATGACTACATTTATGTCACTGTTAAATTGTTAGCCTACAGATGCAGGCCTAACTATGTAAACAGTTCACAAAGTCTGAGTCAAGATTAAAAATGAGGGACTGGAATTTAGATCAGAGGCACAGCATTTGTGTAGCATGCACGAGAGTCCCTGAGTTCAATCCTCAGAACCTAAAATGAGGAGGAGGAGGAAGAGGAGGAGGAGGATCAGGAGAGGAGAAGAGGAAGAGGAGGAGGGAGAAGAAGAGAAAGAAGAGGAGGAGGAAGAGGAAGAGGAAGAGGAAGAAGAGGAGGAGGAGGAGGAGGAGGAGGAGGAAGAGGCGAGGAGGAGGAGGAAGACAGACACAGAAATGAGTTATTATTCATCTTTTCTGGGCTATTAGCACAAAACTCTTTGGAGTCTCCATGATTTTGAATAATTACCAAAGTTACTAATTTTGACCAAGTTTTTTCTTTAAGGTTTTATCTGGTCTGTTCAAGATGAATTGTAATGCAAGATTAAAACCAGTTCCCCTGGAGTCTTGTATCCTTACTAACTAGTGGAGGACCCAGAAGAAATCAATAGCAAACTTTTCAGATGACTACCTGATAAGATTTTGAGGCATCTTCTCAAGTGGGAAAGAACAAGGCAGAACAAAGCTTCCATTAGCAGGTTTGTCAAGAAAATTTTCAGGGCAACAATCAGCTCTGTTACCGTCATCTAAGAACATTTGGTAACATTCATTTTCAACAAGTTTCTGTTGCCAACAATCAGGACAATGTGAATTATCAGAGATCATCTGTGCTTACAAAGGCAACCCAAGGAGCAATAGTGACAAGAAGGAAAGCGAAATAATCAGCTTCTTGGTTCAATCAACATTGCTTGAAGAATGTTAAATTTGGCTTGTACCTCAGTGCAATTCTTCAAGAGTTCACTGTGTATTTTTCACTAAGTTACAACTCAGTCTCTAAACTCACAGACCAGTCTAATCTGAAATTTCTTCAGTCACTTACTAGCCACACAGATCTCAGAATAGCCCTTCAAGTCCCAGCTTCTCAAGGAAAGACAGGATTCTAGTCTACATTGGTTCTTTTTTTCTTGTGTTTTATCAGCTGCTGGTGGTGTCACACAAAGGCACTTGGCTTACTCTGCTTGGTTGGTAAAATTATGCTCCATGAAACAGAGGAGCTGATGGTTCAGTGTGTCTTTTCTTGGCACTGGCACTTTTACTGTTGTGATACTCGTAATCAAGTCACAAAGCCTTTGTATGTTATCAGATCAGAAAAACCTGACAGAGTCTCCTTGAGTGTGGCCCTAATGAAGTCCATACCGGAAGGACCTTAATCTGGCCTCATCACAGAGATGTAGTTGATGTTGAATTGGCTCAGAGTCTGGGAATGCATCACATAATCTTGTTTTCTGTTTGTGCCATAGGGCTGTAGGGAGGGATCCCATCTCAAAAGCAGATTCCAGCTGGGTTTTAATCTCGGCATTGTCAGTATGAGGAGGAGCTGCTCGGTTCTTCCTGCTCCACAGTTCTGGTCTGTGCCCTGAACGGCCAGGCAGAACGGTGCATATCCTAGACTTGACAGATGTGAAGTTTTACTTCACAGACCATTTTCCTTTTCTTTCTTTTCAGCATGACCTAACTGTTTTTTGACAAGGTATATTTGATATTTTAGTCTAGTTTTGTTACCGTGACAAAATTCCTGATAGGAACAGTTTAAAAGAGGGAAACTTGTTTTCCTCAAACTTGCAGAGGTTTCATTCCACCTTATTTGGCTCTTGTTCCTGGGCCCATGTGAGATAAGACAGAGAAAATTTAATAGAGCAAAGTAGGATACTTCATAGAAACCAAACATCTGAGACAAACAGAGAGGAAGAATCTAGAAATAAGACATGCATTCAAAGGCATGACCACCAGGTGCCTCCCCACAGGAGTTCATTCAGTTGTGAAGTCATTGGTGAAATATTCCACCAATCCATAAGGGTTAACCTTATGATCCTATATCTTTTCAAAAGCCCATCTGCTGGCAATCAAGCCTTTTAACACACACACACACGCACACACACACACACACACACACACACACACACACACACACACACGCCTTCCGAGGTCAACCTAGATTCAAACCAGAAATCCTTCCCGTCTCTGCTCCACATGCTCACAGTACTGTTCTTCAAAGCTGTAACCGACTCCTTAGACATGGATTCCATTCCTATTTCGCTTCACCATCCTTTTGCTCTTCCCTAGAGATGACTACACCATCAGAGAGCTCCAATCCACGGTCCACCATCTCTGCTCTGCCATCACAGAATCAGATCACTCAAATCCCCAAGCAGGGGCTGTAGATTCAACTACATCACCTCAGCCAAGGTTTCTACTTTCAACAAAACTGACTTGCGGAGCTCTTAAGAACTCCTCCCCTTTGCTGTTTATATTAGTTCGCTTTCTCTTGCTGTGCTAGAAACACTGACCAAGGGAACTTATAAAAGGAAGAGTTCGTTTAGCTTACGGCTCCAAAGGGGCCGAGTCCATTGTGGTGGGAGGCATGGCGGCCGAGGTGGCTGGAGTAGACCCAGAAGCTAAGCACTCACATCTTCAAGCAGGCACAGGAAGCAGAGCAGAGAGCTACTAGTGGTCCTGTAAGGCTTAAAAACTCTGTAAGCTTGCCCCCTAGTGACGTGCTTCCTCAAGCATGGTCACACCTTCTAAAATCTCCCAAAACAATGCCACCAACTGGGTACACGATGTCCAAATACTAGAGCCTATAGGGGGCATTCTCATTCAAACCACCACATTCCACTCCCTGACCCTCATAGGCTCATGACTATATACAATGTAAAATGCATTTAGTCCAACCTTAAAAGTCCCCACAGTCTTTCCTGGTCTCACTACTATTCAAAAGTCCCGAGTCTCTTCAATTCAAAGTCTCTTCTGAGACTCAGGGCAACGTCTTAACTCTAAGCCCATGTAAAATCCAAATTACATACCCACAACATACAATGGAACCAAATACATGTTCCCATTCCAAAATGGAGGAAGAGAAGCATAGTGAGGAAATACCGGACTGAAACAAGACCAAAAACCAGCAGGGCAATCATTAAATCCAGTAGCTCCACGTCCAAATCTGGGACTTGACTTCCAGAACGCTCGATCCCTCCAGCTTTGCTTCATGCACATACATCTCTCTCTTGGGCTGGTACCACTGCCTATATGCAGCTCTCCTTGGCAGATATCTCACAGCTAATGTGGACTTTTGAATAATATTGAGAGGGATAAAGACTATGGGGACTTTTAAGGTTGGACTAAACACATTTTGCATTTTATATGGTCATGAGCCTATGAGGGCCAGGGAGTGCAATGTGCTGGTTTGAATGAGAATGTCCCCCATAGGCTCTAAGTATTTGAACATTTTGTCCCCAGTTGGTGGCATTGTTTTGGGAGGTCTTAGAAGTCGTGGCCTTGCTGGAGGAAGCACATCACTAAGGGCAAGCTTAGAGAGTTCTTAAGCCTTGCTGGACCTTTAGTTCACTCTCTGCTCTGTTTCCTGTGCCTGCTATAAAAAGAATTTATCATAAAATCTGCTCCCTTTACATATTTGAAATTTGAAAAGTTTATAAATAACATACTTCTTTTCCCCAACTAAGTTCAGAATTGAGGCACACACAGAGCTGAAAATATAAACTTTGTTTGTGATAAAGCTACGAGAATGTGTTTCAGGTAAAAAAACTAAACCCATTGCTAACAATTGCTTAATAGACTTAAAATGCTAGACTATGTTCAAGAAGTGTTGAAGGTTATGACTGCAAGTCCTCTGGCCTTGGTATCCTGCTCTGCCCTTTCTGGGCCCTAGCAGGACCAGTTCTAGCTAGTTCACTACATATCCAAGAGCTGACAAGTATACTTTCTCTGCAGGCTGGAGAAAAAGAGACCAATATTGAAAAATGAGCTGGCTCTCTTTCTCTCAAAATTTTCTCTTTCTCTGTTCTTCTCTCCCTCCAAAAACACTGAGGAAGAGACAGAACGAAGGTCAGTGCACAAGATAGCAAAAGAAGTGGGCACAGCTTTTAACCAGACTGGAAACTCAAGCCTATGTGGACAATTCATCATAACTTGCCAGCTCTCTCTCTACACATGTCTGGCTGGCATGAAGGAATCCATGTTGTCGGTCAATCATATCAAGTCTCCAAACACATGTCATAGACTAGAGCAAACTTACCAGGCAAGCATTATGCCAACATTTGTGAAAGCTACAAAGAATAAGACATTCCTTATGCCCTCGGGGTGTTTAAAAATCTAGGGGTATTTAAAAAATCTAGCGGGATTGGTGAACTCATCAGTGTCTGATGGCTAGCCCAGTGGTCACACAGATAGTTCAGGTGAACAGCAAAACCAACAGTCAAGAATCTAGAAAAGGGACATATCAGGAGAGCAGGGGTGAATAGGGGGACGGAGAGAAAAGAGGTGGTAAGGACAGAGTAAACAGAATGTATTAATACATGTGGGAAGTTGTCAAAGAACTAAATAAACTAAGGAAACACAACCCTTGAACAAGTAAATAGATATTTTAATAATGCATGATAATACTATGATAGCTGTTGCAGATCAACCCATAAGTAGCAGGTACAATGATTCAAAGTAAAATAAGAATTCAGAGGGGGGAAAGAAATCTCGATAGGTTAGAGCTGGGGTGGTACCACGATACATAAGGCATTTATGTACAAGTATTGAGCATAGCCTCCAACACCCTTGCCTTCTTCTTTCTCCCCACAATCCACTCCCACTCATCCCCTTTGTTACCCTAGAGAATTTTGCTTCCACTTTTGTGTCATGTATACATATATGACTTTATGTATGAGATCCATGATGTAAGGACTAATAACCAAAGGCTTTCATCTTAGAATTGTCTCAAAGATTCTGGCAAATTGCACTTTTATTTTCATTTGATTCTAAAAATTTTTTTATTTCCTCCATGATTCCTTAATGACCCTCTGATTAGTCCATCTCCAAAATGTTTGTACAGTTTCTATAGTTTTTAAAATTATTTATTTCTGGTTTTGTTGCACTATGTTCCTGATAAGACGCAAGGAATTATTTTGTCTCTTTTGTATTTGTTAAGACTTGCTTTATGGCTTAGAATATTGTCTATTTTAGAGAAGGTTCAATGGGCTGCTGAAAAGACTGGATATTCTGCACCTGTTGGATGGAATATTCTGTAGATATGTTAGGATCACGTGATTTGGGGCATAGCTTAACTCTGAAGTTTCTTTATTGAGTTTTAGTTTGGATTACCTATTTAAAGATTAGTATTATGTGTAGAAGTCACCCACTGTTGTTGATCGGGTCTTATCTGACCTTTTATGTCCCATAGTATTTGTTTTATGAGCTCCAACATTTAGTGCCTATATATTCATAATTATTGCATCTTCTTGATGAATTGTTCCCTTTATATAGTGATCTTCTTTATCTAGATTTTGTTTGAACTCTGTTTTATTAGATATTAAAATATCCATTCCAACTTGTTTGAGGCTTCCATTTTTTTAGCTACATGGACCTCCATCTTTTTACTCTCAGACTCCAGGTATCTTTGCCAATGAGGTATGTTTCTTTGCGACAACAGAAAACTGGATCTTATGTGTTAATCCATCGAGCTTCTTTGTGCCTCTGTATTGGTGAGCTGAGGCTGCTTACTTTTAAGATTAAAACTGAGAAATGTTTGTTAATTCCTGTAATTTCTTGGTTGTTTTTCACGTTGGTTGGATTGTATGCTTTTATTTTCTCCTTTCTTAGCATTAGCGTTTGCTGGTTTACTGGGTTGGACATAGTGGGTTCTTTCCTGTTCTCCTTTGTTCACCTATTCCTCTCATGAAATTTATTCTTTATTGTGCTCTCGTGGTTTAAACTGTCTTTCTTCTTACTTCCTCGGGGCATGGTATTCTTTTCAATATCTTCTATAGTGCCAACGTCATAGTCATTAACATTAACTCTACTACACTGTGCATTGTGCTTATCTTGAAATATTCTTATTTCTCCAGGATTTTAACAGATACATTTGCTGAATATGGCAATCTTGATTGAAAATTATTTACTAGCAAGACTTGACATATATGGTTCTATGCATCCCAGATTTATGGGCTGATTTCTAAAATCTAATGTACTTGCCTCTGTAAAGGAGTTGGGGGCTTTTCCCTTACAGTTTTTAATATTGTTACTTTGCTCTGTGTTTTTGATATCTTGACTATAATATATCATGGTGAACTTCTTTTTTTCTTGTATCATTTGGGGTTCTAAGTGCCTCTTCTGTGTGGATATCCCTTTCTTTTCTTAGATTCAGGAAGTTTCCACTATAATTTCATTGGACAGATCCTCTATGCCTTCAGATTTTATCTCCGCTCCTTGCTCTAGGCCATACATTCTTTGGTTTGGTCTCATGATTGTATCCAAAGAATTTGGATTTCATGGCCATACTTGGTTTTCTGTTTTTGTTTCTTCTTTTTGAAAATTTATTTTTAATTTATGTGTGTGAATGTTATGCCTGTATGTGTGTAAGTGTACATATGTCATGCAATGCCCAGAGAGGACAGAAGAGGGTGTGGGATCCCGATGGAACTGGAGTTGCAGACAGTTGTTAGGGGCAACATGGGTTCCATGTTAGGAACCATGTTAGCTAGGATTCCAACCCTGGTCTTCTGCAGAAACAGCCAGTAGTCTTAACCACTGAGTCATCTCTCCAGCCCACTTTTTTTTTCTTTTATTGATATGTGAGTGCAGTATTTTTCTCAGCCCTGTGCTTGATCGGGTTTATTGGATATACTTTCCACTGTGTTTATTTGATTCATTGAGCCTCATTTCCAATATTTCTATTGAGTTTTTTTATTTCAAAATCAGTTCCCTTGCTGAATTTTCTTCCATGTTTCCGCCTGTATCCACTGTCCTGACCAGTTTGCTTGCTTTTTCCTGTGCTGCTGACTTTTCTCCCCAGGTGCTGGGTTGAGTTTACCAGTTCATTTGTAATCTTTCTGAGGTCTCTTCTATTTTCCTATTGAATTCAGTGGTTGAGGAATTAAGATCTTTTGGAAGTATTATATTGCCTTGCATTTTTCGTGTTTCTTGTGGTTTCTGTGCTGTGGTTTGCTAGGTAACCAGTTTTATTTCTAGATCTTCTAATTGAGCAACCTGATCTTTATTGCTTAATTACTAATACCATTCAGAGGAGAAAATCAACTACTGTAATACCAATAACTTTGAACTGTACATGATATAGAAATGTCTTGATTTCCTTTTCTTGATGCTGTGATGAAATACTCTGACAAAAGCAACTTATGGAAGAAAAGGATTTATTTCAGCTCACAATTCCAGATTACCATTCATCATTACAGGTAAGTCACCATGGCAGGAGCCTAAGACAGCTGTGCCCACTGCATCGATATTCAAGAAACAGAGAGAAATAAACTAATGTATTCACGCTGATGTTCACCTTGCTTTGACCTCTTTTATTCAGTTCAGGATCACCTGCTTAGGGAATGGTGCCATGCACAGTGGAAGGTCATCCTACTTCAAAATAATCAAGACAATGCTCCACAGGCACCCCACAGGCCAACCTGACCTAGACAATTCCTCATTGAGATTCTTTCTAGTTGACTCTGGATTATGTCAAGTTGATGATTAAAATTAACTATCACAATAAATATACTTAAAATCAATTAAAGTCCACTAACATATCGCCAATGAAAATAACACATACACTTACAGACTATGCTTTAAAGTTAAAAAATGTGGTAAATATGGAAGTAGCAAATGAGTGTGATAAGGGAAGGGGTGTGGAATGGGGGTGGTAGAGACTGGAGTGAAATCAACGAACGGGAAGAGTAATGGAGAACAGGAAGGGAAAGAGGCAAGAATTTAGAAACAAGAAAAAACAAACGAAAAGGCTTCCCGTGGCTGGAGCTGTTTGGCTTGGTTCATTTCCCTTCAATGCATCATCAGGGACCCTATCACTGCCTCTGAGAACCCCGAAGGTCTCTCCTCTCCTCCCTTCCCCTGCACTGATCTCCTGAACTCTTCTCCTCGCCTTCGTCCTCTTCCTGTTCTCTCTCTCTCTCTTTCTCTCTCTCTCCCTCCCTCTTTCCCATACAGTCTTTTCTTTCTTATGCTGACTCTTCTCTTTAACTGGTTAACACAGAAGCAGTTTCTAGTCTACCATCTCACCTGCCCCTCACCAGCTTCTACAGATAGTAAGGCACAAAGCAACAAGAACATAGTGAGTATCTAATAAATGTCAACTATGTCTTCACTATCACCATCACACTTAACACTCACCAGACACACTGTCTGTGGTGTCTGGAGCATTTGCAGGTTAAGTTTACTTCAAATAGAATTGACTCAGAACTCATGTTCTAGCAGCCCTCTTTAAATGCCATTAAAAAAGAAAAGAGCACATAAAATAAAACCAAGTTGAAGATATAGCTCAGTGATAGTGCACATGCCTAGCATGCGGGAGGTCCTGGGTTCAATTCTCACCCTAACAAACAACAAAAAAACTTTTTATTATAAAATATGTAACCATCATCCAGATTCAGTCACTGTCAGCTCACAGTCATGCTATCACACTGTTTTGAAGTAAATTTCAAACTTCATGCCATTCCATTCTTAATTTTTCAATATATTCTTTGGAAAACCACTGCAATATCATGGCCACACCTAAAATATGTTTAGATAGCCAAATAATGCACAAATAAATTGTCCTTAAATGGCTTTAAAAATAAGTTTATTTGAGACAATTTCCTAGTGAGTCCATATATTTCAATTAGTTGATATATCTTAAGTTTTGTGTTTTTTTCAGTTGTTATCATCCAGCGCTATCTCTTTTTTTAGGGGAAAGGATAGTCCTCAAAATTTATAAAATGAAGTTGTTGATTTATCCTATAGAGAGTTCCCCCATTTGATCTTACGATTTGTACATCTGTTGCATGATTTGATGTGCTTCTGTCTCCTATACTTCCTAGAAATTAGGACTGGGAGCCTCATCAGAGTTCACTTAGGACTAGGAGCCTCATCTGGTTCAATTTTTATCACAAGTTCTTCATAAAGCCTGTGTTTCTATCAGGGACACTAACATCCTGTTTTTCAGCTGTGGTCATTGCTTTGCCCCATGCTTTTATTAGTTCCAAACTAGTTGTTTCCTTTTATTTTTCCCTCCATTCAGTCTTTGTTATTTTATTTTTAAGATTTTTTATGCATTTGAGTGTTTTACCTACATGTATTCATGTGCACCTGGTGAAGAGGGCATCCTATTCCCTGGAACTGGAGTTAGAAGTGGTTGTGAGCCACCCTGTGGGTGCTGAAAACTGGAACCTAGACCTAGGTCATCTCTTGTTAGAGCAGCAAGTATTCTTGATTGCTGAGCCATCTCTCCAGCCCCCAGTCTTCATTTCTTTAGCTTGAATTATTTAGTAAAAGAAACTTCCCCTCTTTAGTAATTTAATTGTGCAGGTGTTTCTAGTTGATATGAGGAAAGCAATAAATACTTCATTTTCAAAGTAACAAATTGATTCCCTAGCATTCTCCATAGGTGATCATTGCTGGTAGTTTTTCTCTTGAATCATTTTTAAATGATGAATTTAAGCATATTTGAAAAGGCTTTGATCCACAGTGGCTACTGCCCTCACTAGCGATCAAACTGTTACATTGTTTGCCAGTGGGGACCACAGCAAGCTGATCCTCAAGTCCTTGGCTGCCTCTTTGGTAGTCTTTGATAGGTTCTGAACCCTGCAATCTGATGGGATATAATTCATCTGGAACACTGCCTGCCAAAGATCTCCATTTCTCTGAAGGATCCTGCTTCTCCAGGAAAGAAATGGCACCAACAAAGGAGGGCCACAAAACCAACACTGCTGATCTCACCTGTGTTAACAGTGGGTTTCCAGGACTTGTTGGTGAAGACAGAAACATTTTGCTTTCTTGTTATCTTACATAAAAAATCATGTACACAGATTTCAATTTCTGATTCAACATGATGTCTATAAAGCTTTTGCCCCAGCCTCATTATGTTATGTCTTCTGTCCAGTGACACACAAACACAGACACACACAGACACACACACACACACACACAGCTTATTTACTTCATCTACTCAGTACACACTGAACAGTCTTAAAATAATTGTGCTAACACTACCACCTACTACATGATTACTGAAAACAGTTAACAATTTTTTTTTCAATTCTATTTTCTTTAGAGTATATCCCACTAAGGAAATATGACTAAAGAAGTCTGTTTTAAAGTCAAGTAAAATAGTTTTGTGTATATATGAAAATGCCATTAGGAAACCTGTGACTTCATATGTAAAAAAAAAATTTAATTTTAAAATAAAAGTTTCTTCATATCATGCCACATACTCAATACTCTCATCATTTATTTCATTTTAATTTTACTTTCTAGAGCTTTATATTTAATTTTGTTTGTTAATCATGTAAATATTTTGTAGCTTCAAAATTAAAATGTTTAGTCAGGGAAACATAAGCCCTGTGTTACATACATACATACTAGTATATATTCTCTGTTGAGTGCTAAACTGAATTCCTAAAAAGATATAGAAATGGTGTCTTTGTAGGTGCAACCAAGCTGAGCTGTGGTTCTGGACTGGAGGACTCTTATCCAGTGACTCGGGTCTTTGTAAGAGAAAGGAGAAGGGTTTAGATCCAGACACACACATACACATGCACACATGTGACACAGCCACATGAATACAGAGGCAGAGATTGGTATGATGTAGTTACAAGCCAAGAAACACCAAAGCTGGATGGAAACTATGAAACAAGGAAGAGACTGGAGAGGGTCCTTCCCTTGAGCCTGGGGGGTGGGGGTATGTCCCTACCTACACCTTGCTTTCGTACCTCCTGTATTCAGAACTTTGAGAGGCAAGTTTCTGCTGCATTAAATATCAGTTTATATTATTGTGCTACACTATTAAGGCATCTCCAGGAGGCTGAAGTACACTCACCACACAGAGTACAGGCACCACAGGACACATTATTCTCTGCCTTGCTTTTTCAATAAAAATGTATATCCAGGAAATGATGACAGAGCCTAATCATAAGCCCATAGTGTATATTTGCTACATGGTGTTCCAGCGTGTGCACACTCCATTCTAAATTCATGAATGCATCGTGCATAGTTCCTTTGCTTTTTTATTTCTTTACCTAAAGAACTATAATATTAACTTATGCTTAATTTATGGTCACTTTTTAAGTATCTTCCTCCTTTTCTGTATATTAATTAGATATACTAGATTACTCCATAAAATCACAGTGTGCTTGTTCACTTCTTAATTAAAAGCCAAGCCTTCCAACTTCTGCCCATTACCTACTACTGCTATATACTTAGTTATATTACAAAAGGATTAATAGTTTTGAAGACACATGAATGATATAAAGTTCATAAAATATATCAGAATGTTTATGTATTAAAGTAGAGGCCAAATTTAATATCTGTGATATGCTTTTTCGGGTTTCAATCTTAACTCTTTTTTGCTCTGATCTCACCCAAACAAAAAAGGGATTTAAGGTGGAATTGGGAGGGAAGAGAAGAGAAAATATTAGTACTGATTAGACCTGGCCTGGTAACAATACAGACATTATCTGGAAGAGCATAAGCCCCAACTACATATGACAGTGGAGAAAGTAATGTTAAATGGTGGCGTACATCCAGCTCAGTCTTCTGTCTATAAAGATTAACAAATATTTGTTGAATGGCTACTACTATTCAGTTATTTGATAGATCCCACGCTATATTGTTTCTTACTTCATCTTCTGAACAAACCTGCAGCATCATCACCGTTCACATCCCGTTCTTTGAAATGAGGTTTCAGAATACTGTACAACAGCATCTCACTGATTCTAAGTCCACTTCATTTTAAGATTTCCCATTATTTTTGTTCCATTAGGAAAGAAAGAAAAATACTGAGCCTTCCTTTATGACAACAAACTACTATGTGATGATCCCAAAGAGATGTTTAAAAAACACAGTTACCTCAACTAGGGAAGGAGCTACAGACCATAGATTCTGTCTTGTCCAGACTGACAGGTAAATGAGTTTATTGGAGTTCCAAGAGTATGGGCAACTCACAGGCAGCTGCATCAGGGAACAGTCCCCCTTGGAGTTCACTTTCTACCTCACATACTCTACACATTCCAGGCCATGTGCATCTGGGGCAGGAAAGGGTGGTGAGCTGGACATCAGAAAGGGCCTTGTGACCCTCCCGGCAGCTTCCATGAGGGGGTGTTAACTCTGTGGTTACCATGGCCCGAGTCGCCAGTTGTGCTGCAGTTTATATTGGTGCCATGACTTGGCCATTGTTTCCTGGAGGTCATCACAGCTGCTCTGCTTCATGATGGTCATGGTCATGTCAAGCTCACCTGGGCAAAAATGTCACCGATTGTACAACAGATCCCAATCTCTACACATACAAGTGTGTCTTCAGATGGGTAAAATATGCTAAGAGACAGCGGTGGGACTTGAACACAAGTCTGTTTGTCTTCCTGCTTAGGGCAAACTCTCTCCTACTTGCACCAAAGCCATGCACTCCCTTGCATACATGCAGGTTGCTATTGGGAAGTATATTCTGAAGCTAAGCAACATTAAAAGAATGTGACATTTCTGACCATTTCCCCCTCTCCAGGTGAACCTCCCTGAAAGCTGATGAGCATTCCAGGACTAGTGAGCAAATGGCTGAAAGATGATAGAGGTGGCCAATGACTAACTGCCTGCCCAGCACAGGCAGAAACACTCCTCCTGCGTTCTTCACAATATATGACCAGAACTCCAGGCTCTGGGCCTTGCACCTGAAAACCTAGATACAGAAAGGTTCTTGACCTGCCCAGCAGTGCAGCATATCAGGGACAGAATCTGATTCAAATGTGTACTTTCTTGCTCACAGGCCTACGCTGAGTCCACTTTGGCATGCTGCTCTCCCTGCACAACTGTGATTCTTGCTGAATAATTGAAGCCCAGGCTTTGTCCATATCAGGGATATTACTGTTTGATTTTGTGATCCCAGAGGGACAGATGCAAACAGCTGATGCCTCTGCTGGTACTGAAATTGCTACAGAATGTGGGAATTTTTCATTTTGGAAAAGAAAAAAAATAGGCATGGCACTAAGAAGTGGGGGCTTCTCAGATGATTTTTTTTTAAGGTTCAAAGGTATTTGGATGAGAAGAATGAAGGTCTAGTTATTTTCCTACAAGGAAAAATTGATGTGATGAATACATGGTTTGAAATTAATTATTGGGGCTGGAGGTTTGGCTCAGTGGTTAAGAGCATTGAGGACCTGGGTTCAGTTCCCAGCATCCACATGGTGGCTAGCAACTGTCCCTAACTCCAGTTCCAGAGGACTGACACCTTCTTCTGGCCTCCCCAGGCATTGAACAATATTAGTGCACTTACATACATGAAGGCAAAACATTCATACACATAAAATAAAATAATAAATATAATAAAAATAAATTAGTTTTTTATGGACTAGCCAAGCGCCTAAGGAAGTGAGATCCTGCAGAGTAAGTTGCTACTAATGGCAAGATAGGAATGTTAACACAAGCCATACCCAGACAATACTGGCCACATGGATGGACTATAGTGGATGCTCTATGGTTCCTGCCTCACCCTAAGGGAAATCATAATGGCTGAATTACAACAGATAACTGTTTTGAATCCAAGCATTTCAGGTGTGCATTCACAAATGCAGCAGACCGGCTGCAGTGCCGTGCTGTGAATGAATACAGCCCGTGGTTTCCACGTAAGTCCCCACGTGAGTTAGAGTAGAGAGCAGAAGCTTATTCAGCAGCACAGGCATTCTTTGCCATGTGCATCTTGTCCAAAATGCTGACTAGCTTCTCAGAGAATTATTATCGATGGAATATTGACAATTTTACCACATAACAAAAAGTGTTTGAAGCAGGCACAGGAAGATTCAACTATTTGTGCTAACAAAAACACAGTTGAATTAATCAAATTCCCAAATTGAGGCCAAAGCACACAAAGGAGACATCTTTTCCTGCTTGGTAGCAAAAGTCCTATAGAGAAATGAAATACCAGAGTTTTCCTTTCAGACCAAATGTATTGATGTATTTACTTCTTTTATACATATGTGTGTGTGTGTGTGCGTGTGTGTGTGTGTGTGACAGCTGAATCTCAACCATATGTAGTAAAGCCACTCCTCCCTCACATTCCCCTTGGTCCCCTGTATTCTCGTGGTCAGAGACAAAAACCCCTTGGCACACACAAATATCACCTATATAACATAAAAAGGTAGCCTAAACTGACTTCAAAAGTAGTAGCTACATGAAGTTAATAAATGTATAAATCAAAGAGAAATTCATTTGACAGATGAAGTAAATGAAAAAAAAAAGAGTGCTAAGATTCTGGAATCTTACCGAAGTCCTACTTCCTACGGAGAAAAGAGACCTGACTTTGAAGCAAGGTGACTTAAGTTCAAACCCCATGTCCCTCATCTCTCACTCTGTAGAGCCTAGCAACTAATCGACCCGGCTTGCGGTACTTTTACTGGTCAGATGGAGTGAAAAACACTCGGCACATAGTCCTGACGACACAGAGATATATGTCCTTAGCACGCTACGTGAGCTCAATAAATGTCAGGGGACATTTTAACCTGATAGCCAAAAATAGTGCAGTTTGAAGGGTAGCCTTCATTAACAGTCATTTATCTCAAAATATTGCCACTAAGAAATTGAACAATGGTCATTTATCTCAAAATATTCTCACCAAGAAAAAGATTTCTTCATTTGCTCAAAGGCAAATAACAGTGAGAAAAAATGATTTTATTCTAGCTAGGGATAGGCCTCAGAGGAAGAAAGTTTGTCTAATATTCATAAGGCCATGGGTTCCTGTTTCAAAAGTGCTACACACACACACACACGCACGCACGCATGCACGCACGCGCACACACACACACAGTGCTATACACACACATACACACACAGTGCTATACACACACACAGTGCTATACACACACACACGCACGCACGCACACACACAGTGCTATACACACACAGTGCTATACACACGCACGCACGCACACACACAGTGCTATACACACACACAGTGCTATACACACACACAATGCTATACACACACACAGTGCTATACACACACACGCACGCGCGCGCATGCACGCACGCACACATGTACACTGTATTTGTGTTTATATTTTTTATTTACTTGGAAGTGCTAGAGACTGAAGCCAGTTCTTATCAAAGAAGCCCGGAGGAAACCCTCATGCCTTCCAGAATATAATGTCAGAGTAAGAAGATGGCAAAGTCTTGAGAAAGCAGGACTTTACCACACACCAGATCTGCCAACACCTTGACCTTGCCAGTCT
This sequence comes from Eospalax fontanierii, assembly GCA_035773235.1. Taxonomy (NCBI): domain Eukaryota; kingdom Metazoa; phylum Chordata; class Mammalia; order Rodentia; family Spalacidae; genus Eospalax; species Eospalax fontanierii. The sequence continues at coordinate 39,599,366 of CM069532.1, read as the reverse complement.
CTCGGACTATGCTAGATAAATTTCTGTTTATAAGCCACCCAGTCTTCTGTAATTTTATAGCAACCTGAACAATGACAGTCAATATGCATCTACAGAGAAAGAAGGTAAATACAAGCCTTTTTGAAGCCAGATTTGAAGCAAGACAGAAACAGGATGATAAACACACACACACACACACACACACACACACATACACACACGCTTGTACACATGGTCAACTTAAGAGATTCACTGCTATTTATCAATGGCAACTCTAATCCCCCTTTGATCCTCCCACCTCCAGGACAGACAACTACCAAGATGGTCATCAGACTGCCCTCACATCCTCAGACCACACTGGCCCAGCCCTCCCCAGTCACCCAGCAGAAGCAGCCCCTTCAACCACTGCCTCCCCAGTCATGTCTGCACCTACTTTAGGGTTCCTGCACCACTCTCCCTGCTCAACGGGCTAAGTAAACCAACCTCACTGTGACTTGGTGCCCTCTTGCTGGACCATAACATACTGCTTCTAACAACAAGAGCCACTGGCTATCCTATTTGGCATTTATTTCATGCCAGAGACCTTCTAGAAGTTTTCCATGTATTCACTTTCAGTTCATCTTCAGAATCCAAGTCCTCATCTGTCAGACACAGAGCTGGTGTTTCTGAACCCATGGGTTTTGTGTCCTCCCAATTACAGACCCATTGACCAAAACAGCCTTAATATCCTCTGCCTCTTAAATCGGACTTGAACACAGTTTAACCCCAATTCTGCTCATTTCCCAATGCATGTTTATCATCGATGGAATGTGGAAGACAGCTTAACTCTGGGTCCACAATCGCTTGAAACTGGGACAACCGGTGCATCTGAGAACAGTTTCCCCCACTGAGGGAGGATGGTACTGCAGGCTGGGAAATCCATGTCCCTTGCTTCAGTCCTGGCTACAGCCGGGAAATCCATGTCCCTTGCTTCAGTCCTGGCTACAGCCTTCTGACAAGGTGGACTCAGACCAGTTTCCTAGTCTGTGAATAGGGCAACAACGGTGACAAGCCTGATCCCTAAGGCACTAGACACACTCAAGCCATCATTTACTACCACCACGAGTTGTAATCTCAGATATCCTAATAAGGTAAGCAGGGCAGCTTAGACGTTGGCTAAGGGTCCCAGAAGCCATCAGCATTGGGATTGTGAGGACAGGAAATAGAAGACAAGGAAGGGGGGCTATTAAAAAATGAGGAGTCCCAGGTGGCACCTGTGCCTTCCCATCCTAGGTGGCAACAGCTTACAGACAGAATCATAGTGCTCTAGAGTCAGAGCGTTTCAACTGTCAGATAGCATAAGAACTAGACCTCAGAACTTCAGTTTCACAAGCCCATTGAACAACGAATTTTCCTTTTCGTAGTAATGCTAGAGATTTCACAAGCTTCCCAAAGAAACAGGAAAAATATGCATGTGTGTACATATACATGCATATTTGGACGTACAGCATGCGTGTGCATGTATATATAAGAAAAGAGAGTCGCAACTGCTACCAGTAAGTGAGCAACTTCTTGTGTTTACCACAAACCTTTCTTAAACAAACCACACCCTATTCATTAGTGAAGGAAAAAAAAATGAGAAACAGAAAGGGCTGGAGTGGAGGAAAGAAGACAGGGTAAAAGAAACAGCTTCGCTTCCAACACCGAGCAGTAAAATATAAACGCAATCAAGGGGGTTAATCTAATCCCTTTGTGAAGCACTGAGTCAGAGAACAAGACAAAAACAAACCTATGATCTGGAACTCCCCAAGCCCCCACTCGGGGGGATTAATGAGGAGTACACGGCTGTGAAATTACGTGCCCTCTGAGTCAGGAAAATGGTCCTACTGGTGCATGACCTTGAAATGAGGGGACGCAAACTTCACCTGATCCACAATTATGAAGCCTCAAAAGGAGGGGCTTGGGGAGAAGGGGAAGAGTGCGTCAACGAGGCTGTACATTTAAATGTTCAAAATACGAAAACCCACAAATCTCACCCAACCCCAGCTTGAAGGGGGTTCTAAACACAACATAAAATATTCAGAGGACTTTAAAAGGACGCTGGCATTTGTGCAGCGGCGTAGGAGGCAAGCCTGTCCTCTTTATTTACATGAAGTAGATATTTTGTGGCTGTTGTTATGGACTTAGTGATGTTTGTCTCTGCTCAATTTTCCCTCTGCAGTGAAAAATTGTTGCGAGATGATTTCTAGTCTTCGCTGCTTTACATGACAGTATTATCAAGGATTCATCAAGAGGCCATCTGTCGAATTTATGAAAAAAATATGCAAAAACAAAACAGATGAAAAGGAAAGAGCAAGACAGACTGGTCCAGGGGAAGATAGATGTGGCAGCATGTGCCTCCGTGTGAAAATTACAACATTTAAATACTGTGGAATAAATTACTGTGCCGAAAAATTAGCGATGCTCTGCCGCTTTAGATGCTACCCTTACCGTAAGAGCATAATGAAATACATCACGTACCAAATCACCCTTTCCTCACACTATTATTACATCCTAATGAAAAATTAGGCGAAGAGAGGCACATAAGCCCCAAATGGGAGGGATGAATACTAGCCAGCCTGCGTTTGCTCTAGTACCAAGCCATGAGATGTGTCTCCAAAATACACAGTCCATATGGAAATAAGAGCTTTCCCCCCCCATATTTATTAGAAAGTCGATAAAATAAATTACAGATTGTGTGAAAAACCGAAATAATATATATTAAAATGACAACGAGGCTGGCCAAGCTTACACCCAAATTAGATGGGCTGTAAAAACAATGTATTTCAGAAAGGAAAGAGGAGCGGAGAAACGGGATGCGAATGACCAGCACTGAGGATGTCGCCCCCTCCAGGCAAGATGCAGAACTACACATTCCTACTTGGTCCAGTGTTCCTAAAGGATAGAAAGATCCAGAGCAATTAGGCCAGATCCCCAGCACCAGCACCGTAGAGGCTTAGCTCTAGCATGCAGGAGTGCAGCTTCCTTTGGAATATTTTTCTACCCCTAACCCCACCCTCAGCAGCGACCTCCACTCCTACAATATCATCCATCGTTCGATTGTGCTCCATCTCACTCTTCCCTCCTAGAGTTTGATGTGCAGGAAAACTTCTATTCCAGTGCCTTTAGATATTTAATAATGTGGCTAATAATGTACACTAAAGTAAAATGCTCCAAACTCACAATAAGATAAGATTTGACTCCCTCCCATAGACCTCTCCTCCAGAGATGAGTGAGGTCCTATCAAGCCAAGAGCTACTGGGAACAAGAAATCTATAATAGAAAGTCATGAACATTAATAGTATAGTACTGGCACTGGTCTATGACATATCAGTTTATCCTTCATACAAACATGTTGGAGGATTACTATTTATCATTGCTCCACACTTTACAAGCAAGGAAAATGGGAGCATAGAGAGATGTGCCAGGACCCCAACCATAGTCACACAGCTAATAAGCAATGATGGGGACCTGGAGCCCAGGCTGTCTGTTCAAGGCTATAATCCACCAAGCAATGGTACCTCCGATTGGGAAGATATCCCTGCGGTATTTCACTCATTTTGTTTGAAATGTTAACAGTGCTTTTGCCAACATATGTAATAATAAAGCCTATCTCTATGAAGCTGTTAGGTTGCATCAGCCCTCGGACTGTTTCAAATCATAATTCTCACCAACCCTGACTCTCTCTTTCCTGATTTTCTCTTTCCAGTAATTCGAGGATGATATTTGGACTCATTCCTTTCTATCTATTATGAAACTAAAGAAAACAGGGAAATGAAAGTAAAGAAAAAGAATATCGTCTCAAGAAAAGGTTTAAAATGATGAGTTCTGGCATAAGGGGCTATGTGGATCTAAACTAGATCCTCACACCGTGGTCTCGATGTTATTAACCAGCTGAGGAAATCCTGAAGTGTTGGGAACTATGATAGATGAGGGTTTATACATATTATCATATACCCAAACAATCTCTGATCTCCACTGAATATGTGATTAAAGGTTTCATATCTGAAATATGTATTGGTAAGGCAGCAAATCAGTCTGTTTTGGAAATGACAAATTCAGTATTTAAACTAAACAAATAACATAATACATAACATTCACTATGTACTGTTTTCAACACAGTTATATAACTTCAATTCATTGCCTTCTTTTTTTTCAACTTCACTTCCCTCTTTTTCCACGAGCAAAAATAAACTGATTGACATATGGCACTGAGGCATATGTTAAATTGACATATAGCAATTGTACATATGTACGGAGAATAGTGTGACACTTGAAAATATAGACTGTTCTGTGAATTTGGGGGGCATCCTTGTGTAGAGACCAGCTGATCTTCTTACATCATTCCAGTTTCAGTAAATGTGCTAAGTGAGCATTTTACTTTTACTTTTCTGGAATTGTGATTTTTAACTAGGCACTGAAGTACATGAATTTAGGAAACTTCCTTGTTCTACTGGTGTTGCTGGATTAAGACTGAACGAACGCTCCTCCCAGGAGTCTCAGGCAGGTCACGTGATAGGGAAAGCTCGGAGGTGTCCGGCTACAGCAAGCCTGTGTAACCGGAGATTTACATCCTCCCTCCTTTCAGTCTACCTTTCACATAAACACAACAGATACTGATGATGCTTCCTAAACATAAAAAAGGTTTTAAATTTAATGTATTATTTTTCAAATTATAAATACATTGGTCGTCTCATATAGCCCTGTCCTTAATCTTAAATTCACTTCTATCTAAAATTATGCCCAAACAGGGAACCAGGTCGTACTGCTGCTAATGGCTCCTTTATTTTGACAATTCAAAGTACCAACATGCCATAAGTAGCTAAGATTGGGCCAGCGCCACCTCCCAATGCATTAGGAGACAATAAAACTATGTAGCTACTACAGTGGCCTCCAACTAACATAAAAATGTGTGGACGCCAGGTTGGAGAGATGGCTCAGCAGTTGACAGCTCTGATTGTTCTTGCAAAAGACCAGAATTTGAACTCAGCACCCACATAGCAACTACAATCATCAGTAACTACAGTTCCAGGGAATCTGACACTTTCTTCTGTCTTCCTCAGGCATTGCATGACACAGGTGCGCTTGCACTTACACACAGGCAGGCAATACACTCACACACGCAAAATAAAATTAATAAATAAACAAATTTTTTTTAAAGTGTGGACACACCAAATCGTTGCCTGTCCCATTTGCCCAAACACTTCCCTCCCCATTCTTCAATTCATTCAATGTCACCAGACTAGGAGGCGTCCAGTGGCCAGACCCAAGCCACATACACATCTTCATGAAGAGGCATGCAGAGTTGCCTAGAATTCACCTCCATCCAAGAATCTTTTGATGACTAGAAGTTTCATTGGTTTGTTTCCGTGTGTAAGAATAACTTTGCTGGTTGAACTGCAATTGGGTACGCTTTGCCTATCCTTGCCTCAAGACCTTTCAGCACACACAGATGGAGTTCCACACCCCCACACAGCTATCTCCTGCCTTCCCACTATTTCAACTTCGCCTTACTGTTATCCCTATTTATTATATCAGAAGTCTGTATTTGGCTAGGTCTTCCTTCACCTCCACATACAAAGCAGATCCTGAAGATGCTTACCTCTTCCAGGACACCCAAATTCTTCCTACCCATCAGCCCTCTTCTTTGCTTTTTCTCAGAGTTTTAGTCTCTGATGCTCATAGTGCCCTTGGTTATGGACTAGGGTTCATTTGTTTGTTCCTCATAGATGGAATTTAAAGAACTGTTTAGATTTACATACTGTGCTTTGTGTGTTTGTGAAATTGGTCATTGCAATTTGTCTATTTAGCATTCACATTTCAAACTTGCTTATCTTAGCCTTGGCTCATCAGGCTTCTTAGAGATCTTTTATAAACTACTAGGACACATGACTGTACACAGTTGGGAAATGTGACCATCAGTTCATGCAGCCATATCTTGCTTTGAATATAAATGTGAACGGGACAGTAAGTCATAGAAGCATCCTCTACTTCAGAACAAGGATGAAAACACAAACACCAGGCATTTCAAACTGAGCATATCCTGAACAGAACTCTTAATTTGTATATCTAGAAACTATGCTTCTCCTGGCATCCATCGTCTCTAAAAACACCATTCGCACTCATGCACCCAGTTTGTTGAGACAAAACCCTCGTGTTGCCACTGCCACTCTCCCTCTCTGCTGGCTTGCTTCAGTATTTACAAATTCTCTTGTTCTGCTGCCCCTGTAAAACAAGGAGATTGATGTTTTCTAGCTTCAAATTTGGCAAAGCCTGTCTCTTCTACACATATAGCTTTTACCCAAAATAAAGTTTACAAAATGAAAAACAGACCATTGTAATGGCAAGCGCTACACAGAAGCTGAAGATCACCACTTCTAAAATATTTCAAGGTACCATATTTCATTTGGGGCATTTCAAATTCTGTGGGGGTGCCTCAGCTAATCCCCAATGAATGTGGATGGACTGCTACACTTTCAGAAGGCTGCATATTTGTCAGTCTGGTTCTGTTAACGACAGCATCTTCTGTTCCTTTACTGGTTTACAGTGGTCCCTGTGTCTCCCACATCATCTCTGCTTTGGTGTAGCATCATGACAATTGCTTTCACCTCTTACAGACGAGGTACTGGTTAACTTACCCTAGACGTCTTAGTGTGTCACTGCTAAAATTTATTCCACAACTTCAGTTTTCAAATGTCTCACATTCGAATGCCTACTCCACGCATATGCATACACAGAAGCCACATGCATACACATGCAAGATGGAGCTCCTTATGGTTACCAAAGGCTCCAGTCATTGCCAGGGCCCCACAGCCACCCTTGAACAGAGCAGTCTGGCTGAACTGATACCTTACACTAGAATGTTTCTCGAGCAGTTTGAATCACCTGAGACCCCGGGATTAATGTGTATTAAATTAGACACTCAGTGACTAACTCTGCTCCACAATAGAGTAGCCACCTAACACCAAGGCTGCTCCTCCCCTAGACCCTGGACTTAGCTCAGGAAGCAAGGGCACTCTTGGGTGGGAAAGCACAGTCTGACACTGGAGCCCAGAGGCAGAGACCCTGAGCTGAAATTTTGGCCTCCGAGCATAAGCTCAGGTCTGTTTTGTTCATTTGAAAGCTGTGTCCTTTATGGAACAAATCTCCTCTGATCTGTGCCTGCTCAGCACATGGAAAAGGAGGCTGGGCAGAGGTGGTGTTATCTCAAATTACTCCACACCAAATAAACAGGATGCACCCCTCAGCCCCTCAGTTACATCAACATAAAATATATCAGCACCAAAAAGCTTCTTTTACAAACCAACAAATCATCAAAAATATAAATGCTTTCCTTTCCAGCCCCATTTTTTAATTCTCTCTCTCTCTCTCTCTCTCTCTCTCTCTCTCTCTCGCACACGCACACTTTTTTCAGACTCAGTCAATTACAATATCACTATCAGTTCACATTACAGGTCAGAGATACAGTGCTTAATGTATGAGAGCCTCTTCCCTCTCCTAATAGCCTGTCATTCCTGGGATTTGAATGTCAGAATACAGCCTGCCTCGGTAATGCTAGTCGGCAGGCAGATGATGAAAACTTTGGACGGCTGGTGAAGAGCAGTCCAGATCTACATCTCAGGAAGGTTACCAGGGAGAGCCTTTCATTCTGCTCTGACCCCTTGATCTGACAAGTGACACCTACAAAATGAACAGCTCTCCAACTTAAATTGTTTAACTGTACCCTGATCAGTTTTATTATCTTGCTAATCCAGATATCAGCGGTCTCATCAGAATGGAAGATATGCATAGCATGAATTATTTTGACACGGGGACCTTTTAATTTTTGCCAGCAATATTTCACTGCCCCAATCAGAGCTGGCAGTCACTGACGCCTCTCGCCTCCTGGGATGTCAGCGGACAGCGCTCTCCAGCACCAAGTCACCAGGGAGCTACACAGAGCAGTCGGAGCAGTCGCCTCGGTTATTATCATCTGCAGTGGCCACGCGTCTCATCACAGCACCGGCCTTTGGGCGGCTTCCCCGGGCATCTCTGCCTTTTTTATGGGCATCATTTCTTTTCTCTCCTCTCAATACACAAATCGAGGAGCATTTCCAATAAAAACAGAACACCAGGTAGGCACAGCAGAAAAAGCGAGCTCCACAGAGGACATTAAGCATCACTGGGGGCCTGAAAGGCCCACTTGAAGTTTATGGAAGCCGTGATTAATCGGCAATAAGGACGGCTGCAGAGATAAACAGTTGATCCCTGGGCGCGGGAGGGGAGGCAGGAAGGGGGGTGGTGGGGAGGACGTGCCCTTCTAAACTGCAAAGTGCTGGGAATGCTTAAGGAAGCACTCTTCATCCTCTCTCCTGCTAGCTGTTTCCTTCTGAATTTCCATTCTGTGAGGATCTAGCTCACTCAAGGCAGACCCACGTTCACACCAGTTGTGCTTTGGCGCAGTGCCCCAGCCACACTGACCAGCTCCAGGAAACGCAAGTTACATTGACCGCAAGGGCCTTGAGTCTCGTGTCAATCCACATGGTACCCAGCACCTTCTTTACAGGAAGAAGAACGCAGGGAATCTGCTTCTCTAGTCTCCAAACAACTCTGCATTTTCCTTGAGAGTACTATGAACAATGTCATTTATTGCTCCCTTCCTTGCTATGACTGCTGGAAATCTCAAAGCTAAATTTGCCTTTCCTTAAAAACATTAAGCACAGGAAGGCTGGAGAGCTGGTTGGATCAAGGGGTAAGAGCACTTGCTGCCCTTCCAGACTACCTAAATTCGGTTCCCAGCAGGTTTACAACTGCATGTAACTCCAGCTCCAGGGGATCTGATGCCCCATTCTGGACTCCCTCCATGGGAACTTTCACACATGTGCACATACCCTGACACATACACATAATTAAAAATAATAAGATAAATCATTTTTGAATTAAGCACAGCATCATCACATGACTTAATTATTCCAGTTCTGTATGTATGCTCAAAGGAATTGAAAACAAGCTAGATGTGGTGGTACATGCTGTTAATCCCAGCTCTTTGGAGGCAGAGGCAGGCAGATTTCTGTGAGATGAAGCCACCCTGGTCTACACAGCAAGTTCCAAGTCAGTTGGGGCTACAGGAAGACCCTGTCTCAAGAAAAATAAGAACTGAAAGCAAGGACTCAAGCAGGTATTTGCATTCACAATCATCTCATAGCACTGTTCTCAATATCTCAAAGGCAGAAATAACCCAACGCATTCATCAGTGGATGGATGAATCAACACATTTGGTATATGCCTGTAAGGGAATATTAGCCCTAAAAAGAAAGGAAATCCAAACACATGTAACAATATAAATGACCTTTGAGGACATCATGCCAAGAGAAATGAGGAAGACAAAAAGGAGATTAAATACTGTATAATTCTATTCATCCGAGGAACCTACAGTAGACAGTTCACAGAGGACTGTGGGATGATGGCTGTCAGAGGCTGGGAGGATGAAAAGGGAAGTTCTTAACAGGTAGGTTGTCAATTTTGCAAGCTGGAGAGGACGATGGACATGGACAGTGGCAGTGATGGCTGTATAACACCAAGAACATACTCTGTACTCTTAAAACTGACCAAAATAACTGATTTTATGTTATGAATGCTTCTCCACAATAAAAAAAAAATTGTAATAGAACGCTCACAAATGTAAAAGATCTCACAGACTGTGCTCTGTCATATTTAACAACATCGTTTTTTACTTTATTTCTACACTTATATTTTCCTAGTATTTTAATGCTGCATATGCATTTTTAAACCATGATTGTTTTTGTACAAAGCAGGAAGGATTTGAATAGTAGAACACATTCAGACTGATACCTCAGGCGGTTGGATTATTGTGTTGCAGGAAGAAAAACTGGGTTTCTAAAGCCCATTGTTGGTGCTGGAGAGAGCAGGGGACCTGTGGGACAAGACTGTGCTTCACTTCTGCCAGAGCCCAGGGAACCCCTCTCCACTGGGGGGGTACTTAAGACTCAGCCCTTCCCCAGTCTTGGATCCTTTCTTATCAGATTTCTCTCCCCATTCTCCAGGCTGGCATGAAAGTTTTACAGCCGCTTGGAGCCTGCACTGAGAAAGGCCCCCTCACTGATTCTTGATCCTGCTATCAAATATTAGAATTCTTAATAAGTTTTAAACAAGAAGCCCAGTGTTGTTCTGCACAGAACATAAATTATATGACTCATCTCACCCCCAGTAGACAGGAAGCATATCGAGAGGAAAGAACCTGCTTTACTTTCCATCTCCTCCCCATTCTGACCCAGTGCCTACACCCTAGGAGATGCGACACACAGCTAGCCCTCCGCTCCCCAGGGTTCTAATTTCACCCTCATACAATCACAGACTGACAACATCTGAAAAGACTGAAGCTGTAGAAAAGTTGTGCAAGCATTCCTTTCTTGTCAGTACTCTATCACCAAAATACAATGACAGCAATTTACAAAACATTACACTCTATTAGTCAGTATAGTCTAGAGCTTATTTTAAATATACAGAAGATGTGCATATATGCTAACACTATGACATTTTATGTAAGGGGACAGGGCATTCATGGATTTTGGTACCTGAGGGTGTCTTGGACCAAAGCCACAGGATGACTCCATAGACTGAAACCCCATGAAATCTCTACTTCACAGTACTGAAGATTCCATCCTTACAGTCACAGAAGTAAGCCCACTCCAGACAACGCCCATGGAGCAGGAAGGGCAGACTGAGTGTGGAAAGGAAGCTTGTGAACACATGCAGCCTGAGTGAAGAGGACATCATGTCTCTGGTCTTTTCTGAGCTGGAATCCACACATACAAATCACTTTTGCTGTGAAAACACAACACATGAAACATCCACAGCCCAAGTGGTCATGGGTCAGGTTCCAGTGGCAACAGAGAACCACAAGGGTGTTTATGCCAGCACGTTACCACTGGCATTGCTTTTAAATTCTTCAGCGTACCAGGAGGGCGCCACTGTGAAACCTATTTCTCTGTATGCTAACCTAGAAAGTTAGTTTGATAGGGCTGGAGAACTGGCTCCGTGGTTAAGAGGACTGTCTTCTCTTGTAGAGGACCCAGGTTATGATCCTAGCATCCATGTAGCAGCTAACAAGTGTCGATAACTCCATGTCCATGGGATCTGATTCTATCTTCTGGCCTCCAGAAGAACTGCACCACTTACATACATGCAGGCATAACACTCATACAAAAATAAATAGATTAATAGATATTTTAAAAAATAAATTAACCTTAAAAAGTCAACAAAAATTCTCTACAGGTATTATTTTTGTAACTTCTGTTCGTAACACAGCAGAGCCACTGGGTCATTCAGTTTCCCTGAGAGGTTAGATTTCAATGGCTTCTCATTTTAACGCCACACAAATTCAGAGGAAGAACCAGAAGGCACATTAGGAAGCAAGGTGATGGCTCAGAAAAGAAAACAGAAGGGCAAGCCTTTGCCACATCTCACCATGTCTCAAGCTCAAAGTCTTGTATGAAATCAGGCTTACAGTGAAAGGAGTTCAAATGCTGAGCCTTTCCAATTTGGGGTTTGTTTTTTTTTTTAATTTCCCCAAATCTAACAAAATGTCAAGAAATTTCAATCAAAGAATGGGCCACATGGCAGTGGAAATTGTCATTTAATTTCTATTTTCATGAGTGTCAGAGAAGTAAAGCAAAGACGTTAATCTGAGGCAAGAAAGCGGGAGGCCGGAACACTGCAGGGCCAGAAGGGATCCAGGAGCAAATGGCCCAGGGCAGCATCCCAGCGTAGCATCCCTCCTTTCCGGCTCATGATGTGCCACCCCCACCCACATGCTCACTCTGTTCCTAACAGCATCTTCATCAATTAAGATTCTCCAAGACTGGCAGGCTCCGAGATTCACAGTATCATCCACGTACTCACTATTCCACTGGCACAGCGAACAATTCCGAATATTAAATGGAAAGCAGCACACCCAGCCATGTCTTTTGTATACAGACAGCTGAAGCTGCCTGAAAGTTTGGCACCAAAAGGCCAAGTACCATATTTTCAGCCACCCACACGCCAAACCCCATAATAACTACAGACTCTAGATGTGAGATTTTCAGACATTCGCAGCAAAGAAAAACTAATAGTCATGTTTTTTCTTGTGCTTTCTTTTCTAACAGGGCAGTTTTTCAACTCGAGAAACTCGTGGCTATAAGCTAAAGGGAACAAAGTGTGCTGCGGAGATATTTTCACCAGATGTCAAATGGTGCTTATTTATTTCAACAGAAAGCCTCACTTTGTACATTTGGTTCATTCAGTAGTATGTGCTCTGTAACAAGTATTTTTTTTTATGAGTGAAAAGCTGCCACCAGTGTGCTTAAGTTACAATAGGGCGGGGAGAAGTCTGTTCACTGAGACTCAGTATTGCTCTTTTTGCTTTTCGACCCATCCTCCTTCTATAATAGAGGAGATGTTATAGCGAAGGTTATTCCTAAATTAATAAATAATCTTATTCAGTCAAGCCTAGAAACAAAGAGATCCAGTCTGTTTGCTTTTTGGAAGGCAGGTGTTTAAGCTGCAGAGTGCCGATATTCTCAGCCTAACAACAGAAATCATATCAGTTCGCTCCTGAGTAAATAGCTGGGCTCCTGCGCACGAATGAGCCATCAGAACCGAAACTCTGAGAGCCTCTGCCATCCCTGCAGAGAGAACAAAAACCCTGGTTGACCTGAAACTTCTTTGAACTTCTGCTAATCAGCAGAATGTTGATTTTTTTTTTTTTTTTTGGCATCAAACATGCCTTGACATCCCTCATTCTCCTCAATAGAAAATGTACTTTCAGGTCAGATTCATCCAGAACTTTCTACACCTGTCAGAAATGAGCACTCTTCCTACTGACAAGGCGAGAGGCAGTTGGGCAGAGAAGACAGACCGACTTGGCTCACACTGGAAACAGACATGATCTTCCAGAGATGAGCAAGCAAAGGCAAATATATTCCCAGATTATCAAATCATCAACTTTAGGTTCTGCAGAATACAGAACAGAGTGCCAGCTAACTCAGAAACGCAATGCATAAGCCACGTGTTGATAGGAACTTGAACAATTCCCAAAAAGAAGCTGGACAGTTTCTGATGGCTCAGGGACAGTGATACAAGTTGCAACCCCTAACCACAGAACAATCTAAAATATAAATGAGGAGGAATCTAGGAAAACTCGACAACAGCTGGACAATGTAAGAAGAGTACCCTAGCTGGACTGGAGCAGGCTAGCCCCCGAGCTGCACTCTGGCCCCTGTGGGTGGCCCACACCCTTGCCCACATGGATAGAACTGCTTGAACTCAGTAGATTTTTTTAAGGCATAAAGCTGGAAGGGAGATAGACTGGAGGGGATCCTGGTTGGAGGTAAGCGTGGAGCGGGTAGAGGGTGAATAAGATTAAGATAGAATGAATACCTCTATGAAGTTTTCAATGGGTAAATTTTTTGAAGAGACGAATTGATAGAAGAAAAATGGAGAAGAAATGGAGATTACAGAAAAATGAAACAGAAAACATGAACATAGCTTAGAAAATATGGGAAGGCTTGATGTGATGCAACTTTGGGACTAAAAGTTCAGTCTCAACTGGCGAGAGGAGAACCTTCAGAAAGAGAAAAATGATCAAGGATCATTTGGATCCTTTTCCAAAACCAGTGAGAGATTTCAGGAATACCGAAAAAAGCAACACGAATTTCCACCCAGGGTGTAGGGAAGGCTTACACAACCCTGAGGAACTGTAAAACTGTTTTCTGAACTTGTAACAATATTTTATATCCTAACAGCATTATATTAAGTACCAATGTCTCCAAATCCTTGTCAACACTTGTTATTGTCTAGTTTGTTTTAGCCCTCTTAGTGATTATGAAGCAGCATCTCTAATGACAAATGACATGGAACATCTTGTCATATTTTCACTGCATATACATATATATATATACATATATACATATATATATATCTGTGTGTGATGTTGGGTCAATTCATTTACTATTGGATTGTCATTTTCTGTTGATTTGTAAGTTTTTCTGATGGATTCAATGTATTATTTACAAATTTTCAAATATTGTTATTCAAATGTATTATTTGCAAATATTCTATCCTATCCTGTGGATTGTCTTAACATATATGTCTTCAAAGCACAATTTTTTTTGAAGTGTATTTTACCATTTTTATTTTCCTACATATGCTTTTACTGTCTTAGTTAAGGAATCATTGCCTAATCCAAGCTCTCAAAGACTTACTCTCGGATTTGCTCACTCTTACATTTAAGACTAGGATCTAGTTTTCATTAATTTTGTCTGTGGTGTGAGGCAGGGATCTAATCATTTTTCCCTCTCACATACGTAAAGTGCAGTCTTATTTTATGATGGTCCTCATTTCTGATTTTAATGCAGTTTGTAGTCCTGTCAATCAAATGTTGATAGCTTTTCAAGGCTGCGTGGCCTGTGAACTAAGACCACAAATTATCTGCATTCCAAACATGCAAAATACAACAGTGAGCTGAATCAGGAAAACCAAAATAAAACCTCCTTTTAGAGAAAGGAAGAATGGCTGTCACCCCAAATCACTGGTCCTGAAATCCTGATAGAGGGCTCATAGGAAAGCTAAGGAGGATGGAGAAGACAAAGCTACTTGACAGAGTTCTGTGCTCTCCAAAAATTCCCTTGTGAGCTGTTTCCCTTGACCCCTGGCTTCCCTCACTCCCACCCCTCAATGTTCTTTCGGGACCTCTGCCCTTCCCAGTCATGTCTGAACTGAACAGTGGGAGACACAATGAGAAATACAACTCAAATAGAGAAAACCTCAGATCTTACAGCAAGATACTGTGGAGAACTGTGTGGAGAAATACAGCCTCTTCATAAGCTAAAACGTTCCCATGTTAAGGAAGTGCTTAATCTCTCTATCTTGTTTAAAGTGATGTGTAGAGTTAACATAATTACAATCAAAATCCCATGCTTTTTGTGTGCATGTATATGGCTGATAGTTGATGATGCAGTAGCAAAATTAGATAAAAGATTAACCGCTTACAAAACAACAAAAGAGAATGATTTGCCTTACCAGATACAAAGCTCTGGAAAATATCAAGACAGTAGTGAAGTAATGAACAGACAGATAGGGATAAGCAAAAGAGAACAGAATAGAAAGAAAGCTTATTGTTTGCTGATCAATGGGAATGGATTTCCATAAATGGTTTTTGACATCTTATCTGTTCTGAAAAGAAAATGAAGTCTCTATGCTTTACAAAATTTTTCTTAAAGATGGTGACAATTTCAAGTGGATCAGAAATTTAAATGTGAAAGGCAGAATTGTAAAACTTTTGAAAAAAAAAAAACAGAATAAACTCTTCATTAAAAAATGGTAAAAAATGGTTTCTGATAGAGCCTGAACACTACACATAATAAAGTGATGCACAAACTCAGCTCCATTGAACTTAGATACTTCTGTGTTCATTAAGAATACCACCAGCTGAGGATCTGTGCCAACAGTATATCATTAAACTCCTGAAAATCAGCAGAAGGCAGTGGAGAGACACACAGATAGCGGAAGGGACTCTAAACACCATCAAGCTACATTGTATGGAAATTGAAAAAATTCAGTTAAAATAAAGACAATTATTTAAAAATAGGGGACTAGAGACTTGTCTCAGCAATTAATAACACTGACTGCTCTTGCAGAGGACCCAAGTTCAGTTCCCAGCACTCATATGGTGGCTAACAACCATCTGTAACTCCAGTTCCAGGGGATGCAATGCACCCTCTTCTGACCTATGCAAGCACACATGTGCATGACACATGTGCACTTACATACATGCAGGCAGAACACTCATACACATAAAATAAAAATAAATGAATCAAAAATTTTTAATTAAAATAAGCAAAATACTTGAAGGAGCATATCATTGTAATAAGATAAATGATGAACAAATGCATGAAAAAGGTTCAGATGGAAACACACATCAAAACTAAGATGAAATGCCATTGCATACTCAACAGGCCAGTAAAAGCTTCAAAGTCTCACAATGGCCAGTAAATTAAGCAATGGGGGGTTTTAATTAATGCACCTACTATTATAGCAATCTATAAATTATCTAATAAAAATTGAATATGATCATTTATTAACTTATAAATTCCCCCTCAGATTTATGTTGAAAACTTTTGTATACACATTACAAGGATGTCCAGACAAGAACTATAATCATTGAAAAGAGAAAAAAATGAAACAAGAGTAGAAACAATCTAAATGTTGATCAAATGTAGAATGAGGACATCTATTGATAGATAAATAGATAGATAGATAGATGATAGAGAAAAGATAGACAGATGATAGATAAATACATCAATAGATAAATAGATGATAGACAGATTATAATACATAGATAGATGATAGATGATTGATAAATAGATAATAGATGATGGACAGATAAATGATTGATAGATAGATAGAAAGATAGATGAGAGAGAGAGAGAGAATAGATAGGATGCCATAGCGAAAATTAAGGAAGAGTCAGCACATATAGTAACAATGGTCAATCTCAATATCCCAATGCTAAGTGAAGAAGATAATGAATGACATGACTGTGTTTCCATGAAATGTTAAACCATACAAAACTAAGCAATATTTTATCAAGGTTTACAAGTATATGTGGTAAGATGTATACAAAATAAATTTAATGGAAACCAGAAAATTCTGACTAGTGGTATATTCTGACTTAGAAAGAGCTGTGGATATAATTTAAAGTTAACAATGACTCCCTCTACAAAAGCTGGAACAGAAATCTGTACATTCTCTACACCTTTTATGAAGACTTTATATATTTATGTAAGCTCATATATGTTTTTATGTAATCCATGCTGAATTAAAACCACTCCACCCAAATGCCTACTGACAACCAGCAATCTGCCAACACCAGTTGTGCAGCGGGGCACTGTGAATGCCTCAGCTCCATTCCCTGTATTTGAAATGTTTTAGGGTTTAACCACAATATAGCTGTGTGTGTATTTCCTGACATTTGTCTTGCCAGAAACACTGTGACACTTCTGGTTTCTCCATTTTCAGTCACTTAAAATTTTAGAGGGAGGCAGGAAGTAGTAGCTGATGCATCATCCATGGTAAGCCACCGCAAACTGGGCTCTTGATGTCCCTTCTTTCATCCGTAGCCATGAAAACTGTACAACTAGACAAGACTCCAAAAGAAGTTAGTGTCGATGACAGAGCAATGAGACCCAGGGAGAGGAAATGAGAAGCTTGGACATGAGAAACAACTACATTTCTTCAGCAACCTGTTCGTAGAGATATTACAAAGGAGCTATAATGGCAAATTGCCTCAAAATATCTTTCACCCTAAGTCAAGCCTCCATTCATAGGTCCCAGAGTAAGGCTGATTCAAGTGTTGGGAATTAGACAAAATTCATCCATAGGCTGTGTTTATGGTTTGAATATGAACTGTCTCCCACAGGTTCATGTGCTGGGGTTGCCAGTTGATCATTTTTGGGGACTGTCTTCTGGTCATTAACCCCTCAATGGATTCTTAGTATCATGGCATGACTGGGAAGCCAAATAAAGTAGGAGATAAAGCCTCATTGGAAAAGTATGTTACTGGGGATATGTCCTTGGCAACTAGATCTCACTCACTACCCCTACACTACTAAAGGACCACCATGAAGTGAAGAGCCTCTTGCATGGGAGAACTTTCCTGCTCACCTAATGTTCTGCCAAAGGCAAAGCCATAACCCACAATTCATCTTTCTTCTCTGAAGTTATTAACACAAGTATTCTGTCACAATGATTAAGTCTGACTAACATAACCATTCTCACATTTTCCAGAATTTTCTAGGATGATGAACTAACTTTACATGTCCTAAGTATTTATGGTATTAGAGTCAAAACTTCTCTGTGAAAGTTGATAGGATGGAGAAAGGAAGCCAGAGAGTGGCAGTCACATCTATCCATAAATATCTGTGTCACTGTGGATCACATCTTAGGACACTTCTGAGCATTAAATAAGCCAATATATTTAAGCACTGTAAACACAGTAGAAGCTCCAAAATAGGAAGTTGCCTTCTCCAGCCATTATTTGCAATGGCAAGTAAATTATCTGGCCCACTGTACTGAACATTTAAACAATAGTGAGCATCAGAGATTGTTAAGAAAGATAACTAAAGGATAACTAAGTACCTATGCTTACTGCTATGACTGCTATGTATCTCAAAATAATGCTTCCTGAACATTTAGAACAACTGTATTTAATGATCTTTACATTACAAGAAGGCTGTATCCACCTGGAAATGCTTGTGAGAAGATGGAAGTGAACGGCTAACAAAAGTACTTGAAGCGAGTATGATACCCAGAGAGATTAAGGGCCCTCGTCTGCTATCTACCTATTTTAAAAACTGTTTTAAAGATGTTTGAATTCTTTTGTCCTAATTTTATGTTGTTAAATATAGATATTTTGACAATCTGGGAAACAGAACTGTCTGCTTTTTTAAAAAAATTTGGGGTTGCTAAATACAGATTTTGATAAACTCAGAAACAAAAAACTGCTTTCAGCATGGTTTGAAGAACTCCCTCATGATGTGCATATCTTACGTGGCTTTGCATTTCCCTTTGCAGAATATTAGATGACATGAAAATAGTAATTCTTGTTCACTAAAGGTTTACATTCAAGGATATTTCACTCATTTGGGAGAAGATAATTCTTTTATTTTGAAAATAGACAGATGGCTTAATCCACTGGGTTTAGTTTCAAACAAACAAACAAAATATTTTTTGAGGTGCAGAAAAACTAAAAGAAACAGATAAAAACATGTCAGAAGTTCTACATATAATTCAACTGTATTGAAACATTCACTATTAAGTGTTAAATATGCATAACATTTACACATTTATTCTAAGTCATCAGTTTAACATTGTTCTCCAATTCCCCAAATTTCCATTGAATTCAACAAGTAATTTTCCAAAACCTACAATGTGGCTGGTTTCTACTCTAAAATTTCATCATTATTGGCTTGCCTAATACTTACTGAACACTCACCATGGGCCCAACAAAATTCTAATGAATAGAACAAAAGGTTTGAATGATGTGAGCTTCTTGACCATTACTTGAAAGTCAGTACAAGTAGGAAGTTTGTAAATTTGGATAAAATGATTAAAAATTCAAAGACCCTTGGTGGATGACTGAAATAGTGGATGGTACCAACCCTATACGTAACTTTATCTAGGATAAAGTTTAATTTCCAATTTAGGCATAGTAACAGAAGAGGAACAATAACAGATAAAATAGAATGACTGTAATGTTCTACTATAATGAAAATTATTTAAAATTAAAGACTTGTTTATTTTCTCCATTTAATATTTTCAAACTGCGGTTGATTGTGAGTAGATGAAATGATAGGAAGTGAAATTGCAGAGTAAAGGAGAAACCTATAACTCTCACAGAGTTTAGAGCTTGAAGCTAAATGATATTTGCTATTTCCTAGAAACAAGGGCAGTAAAACTAAGTGTGATAAAATAAGACCACAAAATGTCCTCTGAGAAATGGATTATAAAGGATCAGGAGAAGATACTGGCTTGGAGCTTCCTAACATGTGTCCACCTCTTCTCTTGACTACTTCTGATCAGTTTACTATTGAAAACATAAATCTATTGATATCTCTTGCCTCTGTTATACCAGGCAGACCCTCATTATGTTGATAGACGTGTAGTCACTTCACAAGCTCCCCTCTTGCTTCCTTGACTCAGACAGGGGCCCTCTTCCTGACCCCAAGGCACCTCAGGAAGCCAAACATCTTCTCCACTCTATATCACTGTGTGTTCTGTCCTGTCCTCGGGGCTGAAACATGTGTGCCCCCCCACCCCGTTTCTTAACAGTATTCTTCCCTTGACCCCATGCTTAACAATTGTCAGATTATCTCACAGACCTCAGCACAAGTTCTGATTCCTGAATCTTCTCTCCCCACATTATCAGCTTCCTGTTACTATAACAAATATCTGGAATAACTTAAAAAGAGGAAACATTTATATACGTTCAGTTTGGGAAGTTTTAGTTCACAGTTGCTTGGCTTGTTGCTGTCAGACCCGTAGCAAGAATGCACATCATAGCAGAGGTATATACGGTGTAGGAAGCCCTTGCCTTGTGGCTAAGTATGGTAACACACTCCTGTGATCCCAGTACTGGTAGATGAAGGCAGGAGAATCAGGAGTTCAAGGTCATCTTTTCCTGCATAGTAAAGTACAAGTGGCCAGGGTCTAATATACCCTTCCTGATGACTCCACCACATACATAATACTGGAAGACCTCCCACTAGGCCCCACCTCTTAACAAGTCTACCACTTCTCAATTGCATCCTGTGCTGAAGAGCAAGTCTTTAGCATATGAACCTTTAAGGGATGCTTACCAATTCCATAGCGGTCCCTTTTTATATGTTCACATACTGTTGATCTTAGTCCTTCCAAGTATTTTGTTTTCACAAATGTGACTAAGTAATTATTTGGTGAACTCCATTTCTGCTGCTGAATTTCAAGTCCCATGGAAGCAAAAATCCACTGGCATCTCTTTCCTGTATACTCAAGATTTCTAATTGCATTTAACAGCACAGCACCATGCTATATTCCACATTTACCGAGTGCCTCTTACACGGGAGGGGCCAGGCCACCTGCTGTAATTGAAGTGTAGAGTGCAGGAAAATACATGACCAGATTTTCTATCTATAGAAGGACCGTGTTTTATATTTCTTACAGCTGTGTCCCCATCATTGAGCATGTACACAGCGCATAACAATAAATGGTAAATGTATGCATAGATCAGTAAATGAATAAATGAATCGGTAGATCAATTACCTTCGTTCAGTCCGAGATAAATTCAAGGGCTTCCTGTAGTGCATCCCTCAGCTTGCTCTGTCATTTCCTCGGATCGCAGAGTCACTCATCTTGGATGGCTTTACAGTCAGGTAGGTAAATTGATGACATCTTTGTAATCCTGTTATTCAACACATTGCATTGTACATAATAAGGGCTTTGTAAATGCTCAGTGAACAATGGATGGAAGATGGGTACATGCATGAAAGAAATCAGTTTAATATTTTGATTTTCACCATTAGATGTATTTGTCCTCTCAAAGACGTATATCATCATCACCACCAAAGAAGCTTACAAATCTTCACATACTTGAAAATATGGGGAGATTAGAATTTAGTGAAAATAAAAGGAAAAAAAAATACATTCTTTCTGGCCAATTCAAGGCATGTTATCTATAACACACATGCAACACTCATATCCAGAACTGTAGCTAAACTTTGTACATGCATACAAAGTTTATCACGCCAATATTATTATAAGCCTCAGCAGCTTAGAACATCTGTTTTCCTGAACTCTCCCCCTCAGCTTTTTCCCCTTTTACAGCAGCAAGCACAACCCCTCCCACGTAGGACGTTCTCAGCAAGTATGAAAATAGAACATCACAGTGCACCTGTGTCCAGCTGGAAGTTGAGTGCCAATTGAGTCTCACGTACTGTAGATACACATTAGTTCCTTCTCCCTGATCCTTACTTAGTCCTTATCTCAAGAAGCCAGACTCTCTGACTGCCACAATGCTGCTGTTATCTAAGTGCCCAAAACTGAGCAGAAAGATGCATAGAATGAATAGAGTCAACTCAGAACTCAAGTTGCCAAAATCATCAGTTACAGTAGCTATTGTGATAATGGCTAAATTACAGAAAGGTTTTTTTATTGTTAATATTTTACTGCAAATGTTTATACTTACAGTCAGGAAGAACTGTAACACTTTCTTTATTAAAACCACTTTCATCTGATTTTTTTTTTCATTTTACTGAGCTTTTGTACATTTCATACAACAGCTCTTAATCAAATTTAGGCCCCCTCCCCTATCCATGCCTCCCAAACCCCCCACTGGATGGCACGCATTCTGTCATACATATTGAGTCCTGTCCAGTCAAGCATTTGAACGAAGATGTCCCCGGAGCAAATTCATCCACTGGAGACTAGTCAGTCTATCCAGAGGTAGTAAGTAAGGCATACTCTCCTTAGCCTCCAATAGTTCCCAGGCTAAGGCCAACCCACCTCACATTCCTCCCACTCCACTCTGGGCCCTGGTCTGATTGAGTTGGCATGGGTCCTGTGCTGGATGCCACCATTGCCATAAGTTTACATGTTCAAGCTTCGAGTGGCCTAAAAGCCTCTACTTCCCTATGTTCATGAACCAGTACTGACTTTCACAATCTTTCTGTCCCCTTTTCCTCAGTGGTCCCTGAGCCACAGGCGGGTGAGGTTTAATATGGAGTCCTCTAAAGGGACACACATTCTGCAGTCTCTTACTCTTTTAAATTTGGTCAGTTTGGCTTCATTTCATAATCCAGAAAAATATTAAAATACTGTTTCTTTTTTATTGTCAGAGTGAGAAAGAATCTTATGTAGCCTTCCCCTCAGAGCTACAGGATTAGTGGCATGTACCACTGCACCTGTCCGTTAAAACAAAGTTTCTGAAAGAAAGGCATCTGAGAGGTTTGGGTATTTGTGATAAGTTGCTAAAATACTAAAAAATAAAAAACCATATTGTCAAGGGCATAAATAATGTGTTGCTAGTGGTTGAAAGTTCTCAAAATAAAAAATATGAACAAAACACCAGATCCAATCAAGAACAAATAACTGAGAAAAAAAGAAAAAAAGTATGGGAGAGAGGAAGGGAGGGAGAGAGGGAGAGAGGCTGTACACCCGTTCAAAGCTGAATTAGCCAGTGAGCCAACTCCCCTGAACCTATGAAATACCCTGTCAGTAGAAAATGACCAAAGACCTACTTCTTATACACATACTTTTTATTTATATATAAACTATACATAATTTGTGCTGTAGGGATATAGTATATATCATAAACAATTAAGAGCATAAGTTTTAAGAATGAAATAAAGATGAATAGTTAGACCAGTGCTTTCTTCCTTCAGTCTTCAGGATGAGTGCACCCAGCATGGAGCCCTCTGTGAGAAGCTCTTTGAAGACCCAGTGTCCTTCTTTTTTGTAGGACTGTATCCTGAATTGTCAGCTTGCTGTCTTCCTACTACTCACCAAGGACAAATCACTCTCCCAAAGCCCAGTCCACTCAGTCTGGATCTTAAAAACTCAGTGTCTGTTTCCAATATCTCCCCTCTATGAGCATGGACCCTGCTCCAAAATCTGAGTTTGATCTGCAAACATACAGAGCACCTGCAGAGGGAAGGTGGTGTTCACCTGCCTGGAGCATTGCCTCTGCTGGGGCATTCACAGTTACATTACCCTTCAGGGGCTATTCAAGTGAGATGCGACTTTCTCACAGAAACATCATATTATTGCCTATCTTAATATGAGTCATCTAGTACAGACGAAAGATATGACCATCTGATGGACACTTTGGAACCATCATTGTTGACACACCATCCACATAATGTATCTCTGGTGTTGGTTGCATTAACTTTCCTATTAGTCATCCATATTTTGGGTTAGACTGGCTTTCCCTGTTTAGGCCATCTTGTCTTCTACGATAGTCTCCAATTATATAATCCAAAGTTAACTAACGTCATCATTAAACAAATGTTTTTTGGGAACAGAGAGCCATTTTGTTGAACTTCCTGAAGTTTCAGTGTAATGTCAGATGTCAACAATTGTACAAACCTGGAATGTTTAATATACCTAGAACCTCAGGGGGGCCTAAAATCAGGAGAAAGGGATCAAGATCTCTGGCCTAAGCTCCTCTTGATTCACCTTAAGATCTTGAAACTCAAACTCATAGCTAAGTAACCAATTATCAAAAGATAAATGTAATGAGCAGTAATAGGATAACCGTCAAAAGTACTATATCTAGTGGTCATGAAGTATGTTTAAATTTGGTTATTTCATGGAAAAGATTGCAATAGAAGTAAAGACAGAAAGAAAAACCATCACCTATAGACACGCAATAGAAACAATTCCAAAATATCTCCAAAAGCAAAAAATTAAAACACAAGCGTTGACTACCACTAAATTAAAAGAAGAAATACTGGGAATGTAAACATACTCGTCTTTAACTACTGTTTTACATCTTAAATTTGAAAAATCAAGGACAACTAGGAGAAATCTAAGGACTGAGAAAGAAGTGTCATAAAAAGAAATGAAAATGAAACAGGGGTATTCACCCACACTGCACTGTTCCAACAAGAAGTATTTTATCATTCCAGTGTAGTGAATATAACTACTATGAGTTCGATTATTATAGTTTTCAACACACTATAATTTACAATTAATTGTCTTTCAAATATTTGGCATAACTTTATAGTCTCTAGTGTTTTCTGGAAGATTCAAGTCTGAGTTTATCTACATGAGCATGCTCTGTGTCAGACTGCCTCTGCTAATTCCCCTCCCTGGATGACCTGTGGACCTTTTCAGCAGCATGTTGTTTAAAGTGGATCTCACTTGTGCTTTCTTGTCTCTTTCTGTGCTAGATTATCTTTAGTTATATAATTTACATTGGTATTGAGAAAGAAACCTTACAGAAATAAGTGAAGGTCAAGTCTGATCGTTGTCATCGTCCAGAAGAGAATATTCAGTTATATCTGCCAGAAGCCTAGGCACTAGCGGTATAAAATCCATTTGATCAACTCCAGAGCATGAAGCTTTGAGATTGCCCGCAACCTTGATGCTCGGCAGAACACAATGGATGACTTGTGTCGGTTGCCATCACTGTCACTTCTAGGACATCCCTTTGGCACTCATTCTTGGTCTTGGTGTTCACACAGCCTCACCTGTGTGGGCTTGCCAGCCTCTAGTTGTAATACACACACATGATGCTTTCACAAGCACACCTCAGCCTGTCCACTATCTGTTCTCGGCTAGAGATAACTCTCCAAGCAAGACAGCCCAAGTGCTCCACTTGTCTAGGCTTCTTTCTTCTTCTAACTCTTGTCAAGATAGGATTTTACCATCTTGTTAGTTCTTAGACATTTTTAGAAAAAAATTGAAAGATGGTGTCCAGATTTTCTCAATCAATTTCAACAGAACCTTAAAAGTAACAAAACTCTAACCATACCTCAATTTTATTTTATTTATTTTTTTATTTTTGTTTTATGTGTATGAGTGTTATTCATGTGTGTAAGTGCACCCACATTGTGCAGTGCCCACAGAGGAAAGAAGAGGGCATTGGATCCCAGGAACTGGAGCTGCAGATGGTTGTTAGCCACAACTGTGAGTACTTGGATTCGATCCTGGGTCTTCTGCAAGAACAGCCAGTGTTCTTAACTGCTGAGCCATCTCTTCAGCCCCCATACCTCGAATTGAAATGATGATAATGGGCTGGAATTGTAGGGTCTGGCCCCCCTGCAGCCCTTCTCTCTTACTGCTAGGCTCTTGGCCAAGAGCTAGCAGGATGTTGTCAGTTGCAGTTCCAAAGTAAACAACTTGACCTTTACAGACTTCCTCAGTTTACATCAGGTGTGTGTCATGTGGCTAGATGTCTCCTGAGAACCTGAACTTTTAACCTCCTGCAAAGCCCCGCCCTCAGGGTATATAAGGCTTGATGCCTCTTAATAAAGTCAGTCATTCTCCTTTCCTCCTACTTAGTGTGTATGTCTCTCTCTCTGTCTTATGTACGTCATTCAATCCACAGCTCTCCGACGATGGGGACTCAGACAAGGAAAGTAGACCGGGACTCTACATGGAATGGCTAATAGTCTGGAGAATTACTATTCTTTGAAAACTTCCTATTGGACAACCAGTACATGGTATGGCTTTATTTACTTATAGCTAATCCCAAAATAAATTCTTTGATGAGTTTCATGAAAATTTTGGGATATTTTATCCAATCTATATGATAAACACTAAAAATTAACTTTTATATAATAAATGTATCACTCAACAAATATTTACTGAGCATTTGTTTTGTGCCAGTCATATTCTAGGTACTTAGAATATATCAGCTAATGGAAGGATGAAGAGTCTTGCCTTTATGGTACTTATATTTTAGCAGCAAAATACGTACAACAAAAATTAACAGACATAAAAGCTCAGAATATGGCATGTGTGGTATTTGGAATGAGGCCCCCACGGACTCCCATATTTGAACGTTTGGTCAGTTGGTGGTACTGTGTTCGGAAGGTCATGAAATGCTTAGGAAGTGTGATCTTACTGGAGGAAGCAGGCCACCAGGATCAGGCTTTCTGAGTTCCTAGCCATATCCCATTGCCAGTTTCTCTGCTTTCTGGGCCTACTTGAAGATGTGAGCTCTTAGCTTTCTGCTCAGCCACGTCCTGCCACCAGCCCTCCCCAATGATGGACTGTAATCTCCTTGAAACTGTAAGTCAAATAACCCTTCTGTATGTGCCTTTGGTCATGGTGTTTTATCACAACAACAAAAAAGTAACTAATACAACATGGTAGACATTAGACAGTGCACTCAAAGGTATCAGGTATTGCAATACGAGATGTAGATGTACAGAGTCAAGAAGAGAAGGGTTAAAATTTGCTTCATGGTGGTCACAACAGGCTTTACTGAAAGAAGACATCTGAACAGATACGAAAGTGGTGAGGGAGTAATGCACATAGACATCTGGGGGTTGACTGCCAAGGGAAGTCTCTAGGGTGTGACTGTATCAATCCTGACCAGAGAACATCCAAAAAGTCACATGACTGGAGAGAGGGAGAAACCGTGTTTCACCAGAACAACTGCTAGAGACAAATGTCTTCCTGACATGAATGAACTCAAGAACATGCTTTTTACAAAATTCCTTCTGTCACAGGTACATAAGGGGTAGAAGGTTGTTATTTAAAGTTGAGAAATCTATCCTAGGCTAACCTCAGCCTTAAAGTGCTTGCCCACTCTAAGAACCTTGAAGCCCATGTAGTAGAAGGGATAGATGTTCTCATCTCAGCATCCATGAATTTTACCTATCGCTTTAGGCTTTGCTAAGGTTTGTATGTGGGTTTAGTATGTCTCATGGGTTTGCACACTAGAAACTCAGTCCTCAGTGTGTTGAGATGGTAGACCTTTTAAAAGGTAAGGCCTGCGGGAGGTGGTTAGGTCACTGGAACACAGTCCTTGGCAATGATTAATGTAGTCCTCACTGGACTTTGGTTTGGTTCCCTGAGATTGAGTTTCTACAGAGACAGCCAGACTGGCCCCTCCCTGCTCTCTGGTTTCCTCTTTCCCTTGCCTTTCTGCCATAATCCCATTTTCCATGATGTGACCAAGCAGGGAAAACTATTATCAGAGCTGGCACCATGTTATTTGGACTGAAAATATCCAAAAAAATGAGTTAAATAAATCTCTTCACTTTATAAACTACCCACCCCGAGATATTTGGTCATAACAACGGAAATTGTACTAGTAAAGGGTACCTTTCACAATCAAAATTTTCATATAAACTTTATACTCGATGGGTTAGGTTTTGCCTCACTGTAACAAAATACCTCGTACAAACAACTCAAAGTACAAATGGTTATTCCTGTTCACGGTTACACAGACCTCAGTCTATCATGGCGGGGGAAGACACTGCAATGGAGCTCACACCATGGCAGCCCAGAAAGTAGGGACAGGGGCTACCAAGGACACACTCTCAGTGTCTTCCTGAGCTAAGCTCTACCACCGCAGTTTCCCAAGCTATTATCCAAGTCTTCCGTATGTGATCCCCAAACTTCAATACTCAGTGATGTAATTTTTCTTTTGTTAGGACATTTGCTTTCTAGATTCTTCTACTGGGTTTTCCTGAAGAGAAGTGCTCAGCCTCTTAGTAACTGTGTTACTTTAGTCAATCCTTTATGATGGACTCCTTACCCACATCTTCTTCCTGGAACCATGGAAGTACCAGACTGCACTCAAAGGAGCGCTTGGTACAGTTCACACATATATGGTGAAATCAGAAGCAAATTTGGATACTGATCATCATATACAACTTTTAAATTATACAAGTACTTCTTCCTGGAGGAATAACTATCATTTAAAGTAAGTGTTGAAAGACACACACACACATATATGAACTTCAATGGAAACAAGCAACCTTCTAGTACACATGTTGTATGAAATTTTTCCTCTGGCAGAATGGACTGCAGCATAAACAAACTTAATTGGCAAAAGAAGCCCACAGAGTCAGCTACCCCTCCCAACAAACCAGTGATTTGAGTTGGGGGTGGGCGGAGAGAGCTGGGAAGGAGACAGGCGCCCTTCCTGTTCGCCATCTTGGGCAGCTGGCAGCAGATTGGCAGTCCGGCAGAAGTGTAAAATTCACTGCCTGGCTTCAGCAGGGGAATTCTGACCCCTCCCTGCTAACTGCGCTGTAAGTAAGCCCAAATAAACTTGGCTTCCCAAACAGTAATTTGGTGACATCATACTTTGCTCGCTTTATTGTTCTAGACCTAGAGAGGAGGGCGGGGCTGGATGCCACTCGCACCTCACAGAAAGGAATTCTTAAGACAACACACTTCAGGTCGTCTCTAAGATTTTCTCAGATTTCTGCATATGTCAAGTCTGCTCTTCCCCAACACACCCAAGTGCACACTGAGCATTGGGACCTATGTCAAAGCCACCATCAAGAACACAGCTTTGCTTTGTTCTTGGTCAACTTCTTCCATCTGCAGCTGAATAAACCTTCATGCACTGTTCGCTGTCATCTCTTCCAAAGGGGAACTCAAATGGTTTATGAACACACAAAAACTCGCATAATATTGCCCCAAAGTTTAGACTTTAAATCATCTTTGAAATGTGATTTTTTTAATCAAAAGAATTCCTAAAAGCCAATTTCCCTGAATCAACAGTTTGCTCATCTGAGCAAATAACTTTCACATCAGCAAAAAATGTGCTCACCTCGATGACAAGCTTGCTTTGCAGGCAACAGTTCAATTATGGAGGTAAATTGAAGACTTTTCTGCATCTACCAAGATATCAGGTCACACATTTTTTCCATTTCTAATCAGTCCCCACCTTGAAATAGTTCCTGAATCAAGTTGTCAAGACTTTATCGATTTCATAAATATTCATGCAGGAGCACTGGCTCTTAGGAAGCAACTTGTGTGATTGTTGCCCACCAGACAGACATCATCTATGCCTCTAAAACTGGATGTTTTTAAAAACCGACTAAAAGCAAGTAACCAAACTCACAGGTGGAGTGGTTCTGAGGTCTATGGTGAGGACAAGCGGCAAGGCAAAATGTTGTGTTAGAACAAAGCTGCTCCATCCCGGTGATCAGGAGGCCTAGAGAGACCAGAGGGCCCCATGCAACATATGCGCTTCCAGGTTCAGCCCTAGACACCTGCTTCCTCCAACTCAGCCCCACCTGGTTTCCACTATCGCTCAGTAAAGGGCCAGATTGTGAATTCCTCATTGATCAATGTGTTAATGATGTCAGAGTCTTCAGGACCAGTCATTTCCCCAAACACATGATCTGGCAGCACACTGGGGAGCATAGCAGAAGCTGACAGACTATCAACCAGGAGGAGCACAGGGGCGAGCGGGGGTTGGAGGGCATGGTGGCAGAGCTTGAGGCTGCTGGTCCAACGCGCCCACAACCAGAACCCTACACATACATTTAGGGCTGGTCTTCTCACCTCACTTAACCTATACAAGATAATCTTTCACAAGCGTGCCCTATAGGCTTGTCATCTAAATGATTCTAGATCCTGTCACACTGCCAATTAATATTAACTATCAAAGAGACCCAGATACTAACTCCAGCCCCAGGGCTGTACTGGCTATACGAAAAATGGATCCACTTGAATCTTTGCCATAACTTTCCTAAAAGAATCTCACTCTCATAGAAAGACAGGGACTGACACCTCCTAAGAAACTGAGTAACCTCCAGACAGACAACCTCTCTCACACCCCTCCTGCCTTGGATAATCTGCACTCCAGTCAGTAACCCCCTCAGGTAAGAAGTGAAAACGGATACGAGAAGCATGCGCCAGAGAAGGCAAATTCTCATTGATAACAGTGCCAAGATGGCATCAAATAGGCCATCAAGCCAGAGTCTTTGCAAATTTTTCATGGCACTTTATTTTAGTAAAGAATTCTGTGTGGTGATTTGCTTATGTCACAAGGCAGTGTATATAGACACATGATATGATCTTGATTTATGACATCAGTCTAAATAAAAAGCATGCATAAACATTCGAGACAGTATGTTTAGAGTTCGTGGGCATCTGTAATTAAAATGACTCCAAAAGCATTCTTGTTGTACTTCCTAAATGTGGGTTCCTCCTCCTGATTTTTGCTGTTCTAAATTGATCTGCCCCTTTTCAGTTTGAGTTCTTACCACTATATGATTCTGCATCTTGTAACTACTGTGTGATGAATCAGAAAATAAAAAGCTACATGACATGGAAAATTCAGTCCAAAGTTTTGTCAGGGTAAATTATGGAATGTACAGTTGTTTTATAAAATTAACATCTGATGGATATATTTGTCTTTTTTAGGTAATGCTTTAATTTAAGGAGGATAATGCTGATGAGTTAAAAATGAACTATAATTCATATAAAGCATTAAAAAGAAAACATTAAGAACAATTATGATCTTTAAGGATCATTATATTTGTGTCTGCATTTGTTTAAACTAGAGATATCCAGAATATGACAGGTATAGATGATTGTTACAGTGAGGTTTTAAAACTAGGCTGTCAGGGGAAGGGTAAAAGCTCAATTGGGAAAGCATTTATCTTTCAAGCATGAGGACCTGAGTTCAACCCCCCAGAAACTGTGACATATACTTGTAACCACACCATTGGAGAACTAGAGATAGGCAGATCCTTGGGGCTCACTGGCTAGCCAGACTAGTCTGCTTGATGAGTTGCAGTGCAGTTAAGAGGCCCTGTCTCAAAAGACAAGGAGGGGCTAAGGAGACAACATTTTTCAGTGGAAACCAAAGAAAGAATAATGAATGACAAATTCAATCAAATAGTATCAGCTTAAAATTTTTGAAAACAAGCAAAGTTTCTCTTTATTCTCTCTCTCTTTTTTTTTTTTTTTTTTTGTCTCTTTTCAGAGTAATTCAGTCTGAAAAGCATTCAGTCCATAGATTAGAAGTCTAAGTGGGACAGCCCTTCACAGGATATTGGATCCTTTCCTAGGGGAGGATGCTGGGGAGAGTGTTTTGAGAGCTTTGGTACATTGTGGTGTGTACGGGGGAGTGATTGGCATGATTTAATATATAAAAGGGATATAGATGAATGATATGAATATATGAATGATAATAGGAGCCAGGGAGAAAGGTCCAGTGAACCTACAGCTGTAAGCACAGCACATGGTATATGTACATCTCTGCAAATATTTCCTAGCTGTCGTAGTCCAATGAAACTGATCACACCCAGCACTCAAATCCTGATGAGTAACACTGTGTGTCACTGAAAGGAACCAGGACTCATTGTAGAAATAGCTAGGGCTGGGGGAAAATAAAACAAGCTAAGTTTGTCTTGTCTTATGCTTAAAGAATGGTGGGTGCCTGCGAAAAGGACACAAAAGGGATTTCCACAGGCCAAGTCTTGTGCCCTGGGAGTGTCAAGACGAACAATGGTAGTAATAGACTACAAGCCATTGAAGAAGAACCTTTAAGCCTAAACAGTATTGATTGAACAAATTAATGAATTAATTAATGAAGTAGGAAAGAGATTTTCCTTGCAATAAAATGCCATCAGATGAATTTATAAGTAATGTGGAATCAAAAAATCAGGATTAATTCAGTGAGAAACATTAATGACCCTACGACTAATGGGTAAAGATTTGACAAGGGGGATATTTCCATAATCTCAAAGGTCTCCCAGAAAGAGAATCTTTACAATAGACCTGACAGGATTTTAGTTAAATGATCAAGACTGGTATCATTGGGCCAGGGGAAACAACTTAGTAGTAAAGTGATTGCTGCACAAGCATGAGGACTTGAGTTCAGATCTCCAGAACCCACATAAAAAGCTAGATAGAAAAAGATAGGTGTGGCAACTTGAGCCTGTAATCCCAGGGCTGGGGGTGGAGGGGATCAAGAGGATCACAGTAAGAGATCTTGTCTCAAAAACAGGGTGAAGATTGACAGAGGAAGACAACAAACTCAAGCTCTGACCTCCACAGGCATCCTGGTGTTCATATCACATATATACACACTAGTATCACAGCAAAGAGAAATAAAAGTATGTACCATTTGATAGAAGGCAGTAAGAACACAGAAGCCATTCTGTGATGATTCTTTCAAGAACACACAGAGCCCGAACCTCCCAGCATTCCAGAGGCTAAGGCAGGAAGACTGAGTGTTGACAGCCAGCTTGGGGCTGGAGAAATGGCTCAGTGGTTAAGAGCACTGGCTGCTCTTGCAGAAGACCTGGGTTTAGTTCCTAACACCCACATGGTAGCCAACAACCATCTGTAATGCCAATTCTAGAGGATCTGGTGCCTTCTTCTGGCCTCTGTGGGTACTGCAAACATGTGGTGAACTTACATACAAGCAGGCAGCATTCATACACATAGAATAAAAATGGGCCAAAAAATGTTTTTAATCTGACCTGTACTTTTCAGAAGTGTCAAGCCCACAAAAGGGCAAAGTAAGGCGCTGCTCCAGACTGAAGGGATTTGAAAGGATGGTAAATAAACACAACTCATAACTGTGAGCCAACTCTCCCTATTTCTGGGCTCCACAGCTATAGCGTAGCCTGTGTGGGGATGAGGGCTGCTGAGGGGATACACTTGGCTGTAGAAAACACTTTATTATAGAGTGATGGAGCATCACAGGCACAGCTCACTCTCAAATGGTTCAAGAAAAAACTTTGTTCTGCTCTTGCAACTTCTCTGTAACCTTGAAATTATTCCAATAAGGGGTAACAAGTGTTTATTGTAAGAACAGTAAACACAATTTTTCAACTATCTATTCCTAAGTCTGTTGTGACAACTAGATGAGTTAATAACTATAAAGTATTTAGCACAACGCCACGGAGAGGCTAAAGCCTTTTAAATGCACCTAGATACAGTATAATATATTACAGAATTAAGTCACAAACACAAGCATTTCCCACACCACTGGCAAGTGAATAGATCAAAAAAGTCAAATGAATGGATCCGTCAGATGGTGGAATTCTTACACAATAAAGTAAATGTCAGGATCAGATGACCTTGAGACACCATTTGTACTTAATTATGTCTAGTTCCATAGTGCTAATTACCATATTTCCTCAGCCTTTCCCAAGCAGCCTCCTGATTAAAAATCATTTATTAGGCAGAGTGTGATGAGCACCATACCACCAAAGCTTTATAGAGCTTGATTAAATGCCACACTTTGCTGGGTTCCCCTCAAATGCACCCTTGCCCCCCTCTCTCAGGGGAGAAACTGGTGCAAGACGTCTCTCCCAAGAACACAAAGCAGGCTAATGGCAGAGCCAAGAAGAATACCGTGAGACTCATTGACCTTGATTCTCTGGCTGGTTCCAAATGACCAGCTCAGCTTACGAAATCTGAGGACAAGGCTCTAACCCAGCCAAGTTTTAATAATAACGGTTAACCTCAGCAAGCTTTGTCCCTTTCCAACCTCAACTTTGTATTTAATTCCATATCCAAAACTATGACCCCAGAGCTTGATACCGCCTTGTGAAAATAATTTTGTGGGGATTATCACATGCTAAGTTCCTGTATTTTCAAAATTATTTTCATTTAAAAAAAAATTGAAAAGGAAAAGAGGCAAAGAAAGAAAAATGGAAAGCACTCAGCTCCGGTATCTAATTCTCCTCACACCGCTCGTTCCTGGCGCGCTCAGCTCGCTTTGACATCGAGGGGCACTCTGCCAGCAAAGAGCCACATGGACTGCCGAAGGGAATCACAACCTGACCCTCTCATCTCCTGTTCCACCCCCCTTCTTCAGGGTCCTGCTGCCAGCTTCACCAACAGTTAATTGCCTTTTCATGAAAAGACTTTGACAGCCACTCTCCCACAAACCACACTCAAATTTTACCCCCCACATAGTTTGTGGAAAAAAAAAACTTTCCATTTTTAGGATAGTATAAGACCTGACCCATTTAATTTAGAAATTAATAATAATTCTGAGTGCTCTCTTTCCCGTGTTCTGGAAGAGCGGTGAAGCAGTTCTGAGATGCATTTACTACTGTGCATG
The DNA here is from genome assembly GCA_035773235.1 of Eospalax fontanierii. Classification (NCBI taxonomy): domain Eukaryota; kingdom Metazoa; phylum Chordata; class Mammalia; order Rodentia; family Spalacidae; genus Eospalax; species Eospalax fontanierii. The sequence continues at coordinate 39,565,288 of CM069532.1, read as the reverse complement.
CCAGGACAAAAACAGATGGACCAAAAAAGTTTAGATGGATGAATCTGAAAAATTGGATGACCTTTATTATACCCCAAAAGTTATAAAAAATTAGAAGAGCAAAACTTCCATGTGCCAAAAGCTTCTCTCCAATTTGCAAATCTCATATTGTGAATTCAAACACAGGAGGAAAATCTCCCTGCCGTTCTCTAGATAGCCCAATGTCATCTCTTAGACACCATCCCTCAGGATCTCCTTACCTGAAGTCTAGAGAATGATGGTGTTTGTCAACTCTGGTTCCTTGCAAGAAGGAAAGGAAAGGTTAAGGGACTCATGGTCACATGACACCCAGAAATGCCTCTGACTGAGATACACAAAAGATGGGACCCCCCACTCATTAGAACTTGAGCCCAGTAAGACCAAGAGCTAGCTCAGTCTTGGGTTGTCTAGCTACCCTCATGTGTGTTGCCTGCTCCCAATTGACTTTTCCCAGACTGACCCACAATCAAGGTGATGTAAGCCATTCCAGATTTATAGGCTATAATTGGATCAATGCAATTTCAGCACCAATTACAAAGTCCATTTAAAGTACCTGCTGTTAATCCCAGCACCCAGGAGTCAGAGGTAGGTGGATACCTGTAAGTTCAAGTCCACCTTGGTCTACATATCAAATTCCAGGATAGCCAGGGCTGCAGAGACACTGTTTTGAATAAATAAACAAAAGTGCCTGCTGTATCAAAAATGAGTCCAGAACATGTAACTGTGCATGTGCTTTGGTCATTGATGTGATGGGGAAAATGTGTTCTTCAGAGTCTAATTCTTACAGAATATATAAAATTCAGTTAGAATATAGCAATGTTACCTATAAATTAAGAATGCTGAATATAGACATGCAAAAGTTCACCCCATTCCAATTCTGTTCTGCTTTCAGAAAGTGAGAGGATCCCACTTCCCCTACCCTGTGCTCACAAAGCAGGTTGTGAGTGATTCTACCCAGTCCACTATGGAAATGTGTCATTTTGCAACTGGTCATTCAGCGGCTCGAGTAGCACCCTCAGGTCTGCGTAACCCTGGACAGCTTGTACTGAAGGGTGGCATCACATGACCAGATGAAAGCAAGGGGCTCTGTGAGTCCCCTCAACCCTTCCATGAATATAATATTTTCTAGAGGTTGTTTTTTTTACTTCCTCTTTTTTCTTTATTTTTTAAATTACCGTGAAATACAATGAGTTTCCTAGCAGCACTTTTCATGCACACTTTGTTTCCATTGACCCTTCTCTCCTGTTCCCCTTCCCTATCCCACCGGTTCTCTCCCCAGGGAGTCACCTTCTGTTTTCCCATCACATGTATTTCATGACACTTCTTTGTTCCCTTCCCATGATATCATGACATTTGCAAGAAAATAGGACAGTACTGAAAAGTATTATGTTGAGCAAACATATCCCACATTCAGAGGGCCAAATGCAGCATGTTTTCTCTCATATGCAGGTCTAGATTTTTAACTTTTGTGAGTGAATATGTATGTAGGGATATAGAGTTCATAAAACTAGGAAGGAGACCGTAAGTGGTAAAAATGTCTTTTTCTTTTAAGCTACTGAGGTTTGGGGACAGTTGCTGCTGTGTTAATGACCTCTCAAAACCCAACTTAGGTCTCAGTCATGGTCTGACAAGACTTAGCAGAAAGAGTTCCTGGCGTGTCAGATCCTCAAAACAAGTCAACAGTGAATGTCAGAAAACCTAAGAGCGAGGGGGAAGTTGGGCCACACAGCATTCTCTTGTGGGGAGGCTCTGAAGACCTGAGGCAGGCAGAGCTGGGTAGCAGATCAGCCTCCAGAACCAGACACTGAAAAGAGGAAGCAATTCCATGTCGGAGAAGAAATACTGAGCCATAGGCTACCTTGCACTACCAATGTGGCTGAACACTAGATCGTTTTGTAAAGAATCAGTTTTTCTAGCTGGTTTGTTTTTTGTCCAGCTGTTTCTGACGGCTCTGGCTAGCAGCAAGTCTCTCTCTCTCTCTCTCTCTCTCTCTCTCTCTCTCTCTCTCTCTCTCTCTCTCATACACACAGAGGCACTTTCACTCTGTGCCACACTATAAAGCAATATATCAACTCTAACCACAAAGAGAAGTCCCCAGACTGTTTCCATTTACAGTCTCTTGGAATCTACTTATTCCTCTCACTAATTTTTATTAATTTAATTCCATTTGTTTTTCAAATACCATTCATATAAGAAACCTTAATACCATCAGACTTCCCCTTTCTCTTCTTTCAAAATATTAATAGGAGACCCAAACACCATCTTCAGCTCAAACTATTAATTCTTCCTTGCTCTTGCTGTGAACAGATACTTGTACATTAGCCACAGAGCCAGAACATTGTGATGTTTTTAAATTTTAATGCAATCTTGGAGGCTCACACACATATATACACACACACACACACTGGACAAAAACTATACCAAATTAAAACAACATAGAAAGTTTTCCAGTCTATAGCATTTGGGCTTTTATATCAATTACTTCTATAACATGAATAAAACAACAAAACATTGGGATGGGGTTGTCCATTAATATAAACATTTCACGAAAACATCCTAATGATAATTAAAATGCAAGCTGTTGGTGTCCCCTAGTTTATTTTTTATTAATAGCAAAATGTTATCATTTGTTCACATTCTTCTGCTTATTAGGAATTTGGAATGTAAATTTGGATGCAGACTTGGAAGAAATAATTAAATGATAAATGTCACTTTTTTTCTCAGTTTACACAACCAGGACTTGAATAACACATTCTTCTATTGTTCTAAGCCAAAAAAGAAAATATTATTCTGTTGGTCTTTAATGGAAAAAGGGGATTTTTTAAGTGATTAATTTTTAAAATGAGACTTTCTATGTTGTTATAGTTTTCTACTTCTACTTTTTTACAAGGTATAGTTTTAAAGTATTCATGACCATTTGAGCAATTCACAAACATTAATTCACTATTTGGTGAAATCTTGAAAGGCTTTAAATTTATCATTCTCCACATTTACAAATAAAGTTTAGGGCCGGGTATGGTGGCACATGCCTTAAATCCCAGCACTTGGGAGGCAGAGGCAGGTTGATCTCTGTGAGTTCAAGGCCAGCCTGGTCTACATAGAGAGTTTCAGGTGAGCCGGGGCTACAGGGAAACCCTGTCTCAAAAAGGCTAAAATATAAAATATAATAAAATAAAGGAGGCTCAGAGGCAATCCTTCAAATATCATTGTTGTCTTACTCAAACCCAGTCTGATTTTCAGTCTTCTATTCAGACAGTTGTATTTCTGCCATAGGATTCAACATTCTAGCTCCCTATTGTCCTCCCCACATTCTCTACAACAAATGAGAGAAGAGCAAAAGAAGGAAGGGATTGAGAGTCAGAGGAAAGGGAGAGGAACAAGAGGGGAAGAAGATGTGGATAAGGACATTGTCACCAAAGACCATCTACAAAGAGAAAGCAGCAAGGTTTAACAAATCAAAGGGTAAAGACACTTTACATCATCTTTATATCGCTCACAAATCCTTATAGTATTCTTCAAATTCTTAGTCCCCTTCACCCAGGCCTAGGAAAAATCGATCAACTCACTGTTACCTGGCATCTTTGGACAGTAAAGTATTATCAATAACAGCTAACTTTTACTGGAAATTGACTATGTGCAGGAACTATTCCAAGTGCTAAAGACACATTAGTTCACCATGTCATCGGGCACCCTATGATGCTGACCTTGTGCCTACTACCCAAACACTGCCCTTGAGGAAGATAGCATGAGACATCATTCATCCTGACCTGGGACAGACTGAAATGCAGAAAGAAACATCAGGATCTAGCGTTCACCATAGTCCATTCTTCCCCTGCTATTAACCAGTAGACAGCCTAATAAGGACTTGACCCATGCAATTCCTCAATGAATTTCAAAGTTATAACTTATTACTCTCATAACAACAAGAATATGGATAAGTGTGTGTGTGTGTGTGTGTGTGTGTGTGTGTTTGCTTGTTTCTTTGTCTTTAGTGATAGGAAACATCAATGCTTTGTAGGAGTCTAGGATTAGTTTTAAAAACACATCAACCAAAATCCAGCTCTTACCACAATGAGGTAAGCCAAATTCTTGAGCCAATGTGACTGAGCCCAGCAACATGTTCCAGTTCAGAACTGGGTCCATAAAGCTTTTATAGTTATAGAACAAAATAAAAAAATAAATATAGGCATTGTCCAAATGTACTGGTGAAAATATCAAGTAGCTGGGTTACAGCCAAGTGGGGACATCTCTGCCGTGTTCTCAGATGCTCTTTGGTAACATTCGTAGCTTTAAAAATGTGCTGAAGCTACTGGATTGATTGCTAAGTTAGTACATTCCAAAAGGTTTTTCTTGATTGTCACAAGAATGTTAGGTCAGACACAGGGGTGGGCAATGAATGACTGTTAAGGAGATTAAAGATACCAAGATAATTCTGCTCTGGATCTGCAACATTTCAACTATCCACATTCATGAAATTCTGTTTCCTCAGTTAACCTTGTAGAATAGTAACACAGGTGTGGCTTTTTTTCTGAGTGCTTCAGTTCACACACAAATAATGATAAAACTTAAGGGGCTTTAAAGAGGAGCAGCAAGATGTAGATGAACTGTTTCACGGAATCTAACAAATAGTATGCATTTAATATATGGTAGTTACTATCACATAATTTACCATTTGAAAGAATACATTCATGGACATTTGCAGAAATTCTGAAGAATCACAGAAATTGCCATTTAAAGAATTAATTCTCTACGCCACCAATAACGTCACACATTACACACAATTATATTTCCTTTAAAACAAGAAATTCCTAAAGACTTAATGTGCACTGGGATTATTATTAGGGGATTATTATTATATTATATATATATATACTTTCCCACTGAAATATGCTTTCATTTAGAGATACTTTATTGTTTTCAACCAACCATGGCTGGCAAAACTTCAGCACTTGAGTTCTGCAGGCCCTGTCTCTGCTAAGGATTTAGAATCCACCAAATATACAATTGATGTAGAGCTCCAAATATTTCTAAAGGAAATTCTTTTTGTAAATAGAATAATAATGCCAATTTTGATTTCTAAATTTTTTTTCAGATTCTTAGGTCTGAATTTTCTTAAGGTAAGAATGAAGAAATGCTAACAGCGTTCCACTGAGCTCCTTCCCCTTGTGTACTAGGGCTATGGGAGACTCTCTCTAAAAAAAAATAAGGACAAAATGTTGGTGGGTAGAGAGACTGGGATGGACCTGCAGGAATTAGGGAAAAGTTGGGGGTGAATATGATCAAAATACATTGCATGAAATTCTCAAAGAAAATAAAATATTTACTTAAAAATTAAGTAAAAGGAAATATTTTTAAAAGAAACTTGCATGACAGAAGTAATATTCTTACTTTTAACAGAAACTGGAGAGATTGTTGATGGGGGTGGAGTAAGTGACTAAAGACAGTGAGGTAAATGGCTTCAAAGTGCAGGTCTGGGAGCCACAAAGACCTGCCATGCACATATGTGTCATTTAGCAAAGGGCACCTACCTTTCTAGGCCATGGTTTCCTTTCTTGAAAGAATAATATCATATCTATGCATGAATATCATGGAGATTAAATTAATTAAAACATTTTTTGCTCATAAAGTACCTGGAGGGTACATAATCAGGAAAAACTCAAAAAGTGACAGGTTAAGAAACGTCCCTTTAGTTGTTGGCCAGAGTAGTCCAAAAGACTCCCAAAATTACATAGATTATTGCCACAGTCCTTGATTATCTCCTAGAACTTGAAAGTAGGACTTTATTACTGGAGACAGGATATAGTTTGGACACAGGTTTTAGAGCAATGGAGCTGGAACTGACATAGAAGCTACCTCCTTGAAGGCTAGCTCTCATAGTTTTGGAGAATACTATGCAAGCTGCTAAGGGAGAGAACTTCAATGAATGATCTAATGCTAGCTTTAAGGCTTAATAACCACAACAATGTCTGGCACAGTAAATATTATTGGGGCAGTAGTGGCACATTTATCTTGAGGGTAATCAAAAACTATTTAATTGGACTTAAAGCCCTCTCAATGGGAGGGAACTCATGTGTAGTACCATTAACACAGCCAAATACACATGACTGGAATGGTCATAGATCTTAGAGAAAACCCCAAGGTTGTCACATCTGTTGACAAATGAAATTTCCTACTATGTGCTAAATATGGATCTTTATATTTACAGACAAAGTATGCCAGTCACTACTTATCAAAGAAACTTTTTTGCAATAGACAAAAACTATAATAGAGTTTCACACCTGTTCACACACAGAGATTGTCTGGTGAAATGTCCAACCTTAAGTGACACATCCACAATGGAACCTCTACACCTAGGGCTCATGGAACATAGTGGAACGGGGGGTAGAGAGAATACTAATATATCTCTCAACTCTCACCAGTGAAGCTCCCTCATGCAACAAAGGGAAATGAACACAAAGGGCCACAGATGGCCAAATTATATAGAATAATAGTCTGCAGAGCATGGGTCCTTGGACAGGACTCCTATCTTAAACTCGACCCACCCAGGTCTCAGGGACCATTGCAGAAGAAAAGGCATAAAGATTGTAAGAGCCAGGGGAAGAGGTGTGTGATCATATGGAAATAGAGCCTTACAGGCTACTGGGATCTTGCTCATATGAACTTAGAGCAGTGGTGTCAGCATGCACAAGACCCATGCAAACCCAAGCAGACAAAACCCAGTATAGTGTAGAAATGGGCAGCAGGTCCCAATCATAGCTGAAGAACTATTAAGCAGTTGATTACTGCAGAGTGAGGAAGAATTGATCTTTTAGGGAGTGACTCTAGATAGGCTGACTAGACCTCAGTGGATGAATTTCCACTGAGGGACATCTGGGGACACTAACTTGGCTCAATAGGCCTAACATAAATGACAGAATGCATGACAACCAGTGAGGGGTGCTATGGGAGGGCGCCAGTGGGGACAAAGGTACAAAGATTATTAGGATGTTGTATATGAAATACACAAAAATTCAATAAAAATAAACAAAAAATAATTATTTGTTTTATTTATTTTTTTATGTGTATGAATGTATTGCCAGCATGCATGTAAGTATGCCTGTGCCCTGCAATGCACTCAGAGGTGAGAAGAATGTGTCAAATTCCCATGGAACTGGAGTTACAGTTGGTTGTTAGCTGCCATGTGGGTACTGGAAATCGAACCTGGGTCTTCTGCAGGTGCTCTTAACCACTGAGTCATCTCTCCAGACCCAGAATTGACCATTTTAACCTAGGCATAGCATGCATTCCTGTATTGTTATTTAGGAGGTAGAAGCCAGAGGTTTCAGAGTTTAAGGTCATTCTTGGCTATAGAGCAAGTTGGAGATTAGCCTAGACAATATGAAACCCTATCTAAAAACCCCAAAAATTGTCTTCAGTGAGACTGCCAACCCTTCATTATCATAAAGGCTCTGATGGGCAAGACCATCACCCTCAAGGTAGAGTCCAATTATGCCACTGAGAATGTCAAGGCCAAGATCCAGGACAAGGAAGGCATTCACCAGACCATGATGCGATACTCTCCGCAAACAGCTGGAGGACGGCCACACTCAGTCTCACTTCAATATCCAGAAAGCGTTCCCCTCGCAAATGGTGCTGCGCCTGTGTGACTGCATCATCCAGTGGTCCCTACACCAACTTGCTCAGGAGTAAAACTTCAACAAGGTGCCGGGCTTGCCAGCACATCTGAACCTCCACTGCTGTAAGAAGTGCAGCCCTACCTGTCACACCTTCACCTCAAGAAGAAAGTTAAGTAAAGCTGAGGGTAGCCTTACGGGGCCTATGGCCATGGCTCCCTAATAAAATCCCCTTTCCAATAACTGGGACAATTTTTCAAAATTAAAATGTAATCATTTTAGGGGCTGGAGAGATGGCTCAGCAGTTAAGAGCAAGGGTTGCTCTTGCAGAAGACCTGGATTCGAATTCCAGCACCCACATGGCAGCTAACAATCATCTCTAACTCCAGTTCCAAGAGATCCATCACCCTCTTCTGTCATTCAAGGGCATTGCATGACACAGGTGCACTAACATACATGCATGCATAACCCTCATACACATAAAAAACCAATAAATAAATAAAATATTTTTAAGTAATCATTTTAACATTTAGTAGATACAAACAATTGGATCAAAACATCTTCCTCATTTTTTTTTTTTGGCAGCTGTGATTTCCTGTGATCTTGCCTTCAAGAGTCAAGAAGCAGTATTTTCATTCCCACAGTTTTGATTTAGCAATTACAGAAACTATATTTCATTTGAACTACTGTATCAGTATCAAGACTTATCTTTAAAACAATTGTTAAGAATTCTGAGACAGAAAACACGTACATTCTTTGATCACACGAGCTGCTGTAATCAGGATGACCACTCTGCATGATCAAGCTATTTATTTTTCAGACCTTCCAATTTTTTGAAACCTAAAATGTTTTAATCCTGTCCACCAAGCAATTAATATGTTCTACGAAACAAATCAGAGCTGGAGAACTAAATTAACACCTTTCAAGAGTGATCTATCAGCTTGGGATTCTGCAGAATGCTTTACGACCCCTCCACCTGATTTAATGGACAAATTCTAAGCCTGAGAATGCCCAGACACAGCTCAAATTCTTTCAGAGACTAAAACAAACGACACATTCTTATAAAGTGTAAAGGTACAAAAAAATGAAATTCATGTGTATATTAAATCCTACCTTCAAATCCCTAACCACTGGACAGCCACTAAAATTCTCATTGGTTAAAACTAAAACCTTTTAGCTCTAACCCTTTAATGAAGATGGATAACATCTGAGACAAGGCACATAGACATTTTTCTAGCCTCCCACAGAGGAAGAGTTGTGTTTCAGACCTGCAGCCCTCAGCTGACTGCCTCGCCCTTGTCTGCAGTTTGGAGCATGGGACTGGCCTTTCTATATATCTATCTGAAGAGTTCAGCCACAGCCCCCATTCCTCAGCCACACCTCCAGCATGGCAAAGCATGGGGCTAACCGTGGCTTTCTCTCACATCCCCAATCTATAATTATGAAGTTAAAGTATTTTTTTACATATTGGCAAGGGAAATTGAAATTTTTTTGTCCACCAAAAATGTCTCCAATATTCATGCTAACCTCACATTAAAGACTAAACTGTACAAGAATGAGTCCACACAGAAAGTTCTAGATCTGATCTATGAGGCAGAAACTGACCTTTGCTTGTGAAAGTACTTATTAGATAGTACTGCAAAACAGTGGGAAGAGACTCATCAGTCCCACAACCGAGATCAGTAAAGCTGCACCTTTCCCTTGAAATCAAGTGGCCTCAGAGTCGCCTTCTCCCAGCTCCTCCTCTGCTGGGCAAAAGACGGGGAGGGAACTCTGCATGTTTCTCTTTAATAGGACTTAAACGCTGCCTTTATCTTATTAAAGTAAAAGTAAAGGTAAAAGTAAAGGACATCTCAAGGCAGGGCTGAGACCCTGGAGTAAGATTATAGAGGACTGGGCTGGGAGCAGGGCAGAGGACGCGGATGACAAGCAGATTTCCAAGCCAACGGTATCAAGGACAGAGTTGGAAAACCTAAGAGGATACAGAGTACCTGAAGCATGGGCCTCACAAAGCATCATGGCAAGAGAAAAGTCAGACGCCCCTAGAAAAGCTTTGCCTCACTCTTCTAGGGAAACATTCAAAGGATGGTTCTGGATTGACAGAACACAAGTAGCAGCAACTAGACTAAAGCACACGTAAGTTTATACATGATAAACAGCAGGTGATATCTTAAGAAAACAGAGGAAGCTCACCTCAGACATCTCCTGAGGCTCTAAGAATCTACGGCTATGTTGTAATGATTTAAATATGCTTAGGAGGTTTAAGAATATAAATTTAAACAAATTATAACAGTGGCAAGGCTGGGAGTCCAGCTCAATGGTAGAGGGTTTACCTACTGTGTGCAAGATGCTAGGTTCCAACCCCAACCCCACAGAGGAAGAGGAAAAGGGAGGGAGCCTGGCCACAGCTCTTCAGTGGTTAGGACAAGAGACTGGAGTCACACTCACCTTGACTTGGATTCATCTTTGCCTTTAGAAGAGTTTAGATCATGTGCTACTTGAATTTGTTGTCTATAAAATAAGGATTATGGGCTGGGAACAGGGCTTGGTGGCTAAAGTGCTTGCTGCATAATCCTAAGAACCTGAATTTGAATTACCAAACCCCACGTAAAGCCCAGCATGTTAGCATGCATCTGTAATCTCAGTATTTCCAAGAACAGACATCCAAGGCTGTCCTCTGACCTCCGCCTGTATACAATGACACACACACCTGCACACACCCACATGAATACGCACACATACATGCACAGACATCACACACACATATAGCACACACTCAATGAGGATTATGATATGCATTTTGGATCATTCCAAGGTCAGAGTTTCATACAATGCTTATGTGATAGTCAGTGTTAATTGTTAACTTGGCAGAATCTATAATCACCTGGGAGACAGGCCTCTGGGCATGCTTATGAAGGATCATCTTGATTACATTGATTAATGTGAGAAGAGGCATCTTAATTGTGGGCAAGACTACTCCCTGGGCTTGGAGAAAGAGAGCCGACCCTAGAATGCATGTATTCATCCGTCTTTGCATCTTGACTGCAGACACACCCTAACCAAGTGCCTCAAGCACCTGCCACTGTGACTTCCCCAACTGATGAGGTATAACCTTAAACTGTGAGCCAACCAGCCTTGGTTTTGTCAGGGTATTTTACTGCAGCAACAGGAAAAATAACTAAGACAGCTTAGTACTTTGCTGAGCACATACCAAGGCCCAGTCAGTGGAGAGTCTAATGGTAGAGATGATAATGACATATTTTAATATAATTGTGATATTCAAACATTTCAAATCCTTCCATAATGTGAATATATTGGATATAGGATAAGTAAAACCACGGGACACACTCTGAGACTCAGAAGTCACTAACTTTAAATTCAGTAAATTGTGGCAGGCCTATGGGAGTCCTGGAAAAGAGAAACCAGTGTCTTCAATGATATTATATAAATGGGAAGTCAAATAGTGTGCCTACGGGCAATAAGCATAGGAGCTAGACCCTACATAAAAATGCACTTGCCACAGAAGCATACATCTTAGAAGGTATCAAGCCAAGTTATCAGATCTGAGTCAGTAGTCCAGGAAACTACACTCATACAGACTATGACACTCTGTTTTCTCCAAAGGAAAACATTGAATATAAAACACAAATAAGGAAATGGTTTCACCTAGAATCCAACATATACTCAAAACCAATTATAAAATTTTGAGTAATTTCAGGAATCTATTTAAAAAAGAGAGATACAAATCTATATCTTTTTTACAAGCAAAATAACGCATCCAGAATGAAGCAGAATAATATAAAACATGGAATTTTGCCCACCACTGGACTATTTAAAATTGAAACAGATGTATGGTATATAACAAAGACTGAAGATCTGTGGTCTTCTCTAAGCCAGATCATGTCAAATCATGTATTTATAAATATGTATAGACACATGGATGTTTATATAAGTTTCAGTCCGTTTTATGTTGCTATAACCGAATACCATAGACTGGGTATCTTATAAAAAATAGGGGTTTATTTCACTCTCTGTTCTGGAGGCTATGAATCTAAGAGTTTTTGCCAGAAGCTATTACATGGTAAAGATGGCCAGTGTCTTTCTTTCTCTTCTTATAAAGGCACTCAGGTTATCATAGTGGTTTATGACCTCATTTAGTCTTATTACCTTCCAGAGCCCCAACTCTAAATATCAGTAACATGAATTTTAGGATTACATTTCCAAAACATGATTGGTCTGGAGGGTGATCACAGGCCTGTGATTCTGGGCATGCAATCTGAGCATGCAAGAGGATGAGGCAGGAGGATCACAAGTTCAAGACCTGCCTGGCTACATTGTGAATTCAAGGCCAGCCTGAGTAACTTAATGAGATCCTGTCCCAACATTTCTAAAATGCAGAAAGAGGACTGAGGATACAGCTCAGTGGTAGAGCACTTGCCTAACATGTATGAGGTCCTGGGTTCAACTCCCAATACAACAAAAAATAAAATAAAATCTTTATAGGAAAGATAGATTGATAGCCACTCAATGGCATTGTTCAGTTATATGATTCAAACAAATCAGAGATGGATTATCATGAAGTTGAAAACAGCTTCCCCAATTAAAAAAATAAAGGTAGTCATGATCCATCCCTGTTTTTTTATACCTAAACCAGTTTTTAAACTCCAAGCCTACCAGCTAAACAAGCAACTGGGTTCCCATGAAGATGGACAGTGCTCTCCTACAGGAGTAGATATCTTATGTCTCCCTCGGTGTTTTCCAAAGGAGCCCAAAGACATTAACTCAGAAAACAACACCCCAAGGAAAGGAACTACTCAGACACCTTCCTGGCCATTTGTAAGTTTACTGCAGCAGTGCATGATTTGCATTGTTGGCCAGGGGCCTGGGAGAATGACTTGAAGATGCGCAGCAAGAAAGGCTGGAGAAGAGACCTGGAAGTACTTAACAGATGTGAGCCGGCAGTGCAGGGATCTAAAGGGGAAGAGCGACCACTGCAGGGATCTAAAGCGGAAGAGCGACCACTGCAGGGATCTAAAGCGGAAGAGCGACCACTGCAGGGATCTAAAGCGGAAGAGCGACCACTGCAGGGATCTAAAGCGGAAGAGTGACCACCACAGCGAAGCACAATGGGTGCGGAAACAGGTGGGAAAAGAAACAAGCGAGCACTGCCCTGCTCAGATTTCGCTTTTACAGTTATTCGTGTGTGGGAGAGTGTGCCTATGTGCCACAACACACATGTGGAAACGGATGAATTACGAGGTCAGTTCTTTCTCTCCCACATGGTCACAATGATCGCACTTGGCAGCAAGCACCTTTACTCACTAAGCCATCTCAACGATCCATACGTTAAATTTTTTTATGTGGACTCTAACTCAGGTCCTCACACTCACTTGGTAAGCACTTCATCAAATGAACCGTCTCAGAGCACATTTTAACCAATTTTAAGTGTATCATTCAGTGGTGATGATTAAATTAAATGCGCTCACACTCTTATGCAAACATCCCTGATCCCCACCCCCAGAATGTTCTCTTCTGAAACCGAAGCTATCTCCATTAAAAACTGACTACCTATTGGCCCCAGCTGCCAGCCCCTGCTTCACACCATCCGACTTTCTGTCTCTATGATCTAACTACTCTAGAGAGCTCATGTGAGTGGAGTCACAGTGGGTTCTGACCTTTTCTGATTTATTTAACTTGAAATTATGTTCTCAAGGGTCATCCATGTTATAACACGTATCAGAGTTTCATTCCTTTTTTGTGGTTCTGAGGATAAAAACTAGGAACTTATGCATGCTAAATAGGCATTCTACCACTGAGCTAGATCCCCAGCCTCCCTAAATAATTAAGTTTCCAACAAAAACATTCCAGAAAACATACCCAAACCATGGCAGGTAGTATATACCTATGTCGATGTGTAGGCTTGTAATTTCTTTCCTCACCTCTACACATATTTTTGTATTATTTTAACTTTATTTTTATATGTATGAGTATATTTCCTAAAGAGGTCAGGGGAGAGTATCAGATCCCCTGGAACTGAAGTTACAGACAGTTGTTGGCCACCATTTGGGTGCTGGAATCGAACCTAGATCCTCTGCAAGAGCAGCCGTACTCTTAACCACTGAGAGATCTCTCCAGACCCCAAGACTTATCTGTACCTCTACACATATTTTTATATATACACTTAAAAATTAAGTTATTTGTTTTAATACTACTAATGGAATATCTGTTCAGATTTTATTTCTTAAAATTAAGTTGCTTTGCTTAGCCTTTCTTCCTTTCTTTGCTTCTTTATCACATATTTACTTTAGTTGTGTGGGAAGTTTGACAATAACCATCAAACAAATATGAATCTAACTGGCATAAAACAAACCATAAAGGCCTGAGTCCTGTGTTAGGATTTGTCCATAAAAGAGAAAGAACATGCACATGAGTTGTAGAAAAGGCCCCTGGTGAGGCTTTCAAAGGCACATAATCTCAGAAGTAATATCACTAGCCACTTATTCAGTGACTACTGAGTGGTCACTGTGCGAATAGCACTAGGCTAGATTTAGAGGACACACTGCCTGCCTAGAAGATCAGACACTAGGCACGAGGGAGGCAAACACCTATCTATCACAGAGGCATTGGAAAACGGTAAGCAGAGCACGTTCAAGATGCCATGGCTAAGGAAATATGCCGCATTCAATGGAAGACAGCCTGTTAACTTGTGCCCCTCACAATAATTGCTCACAAAAAATAGAGATGAAAAAGAATCATTTGTGGTCTCATAATGCTATTTTTAATTTTGCTTAGTCAACAGGCAAATTTGGATACCATTTGGACTGGTATTGCATACGGCCTCTGTCAATCAAGTCCTCATGCGCCCCCAGGTTGAACATACTACTCTCCCTTGCCCTGTAATCTTCAATCTCATTTCTGCCTTTAGTTCCTAGTCCCACGTGGATTTGTCACGCACCTTCCAGCTTGGGGTGAAGGTCGTCCCCTGGTCATTCATACTGCCGTGCTCTCAGTGCGATGGAGACATACGGCTAATGTGTCCTTAATTGTGTTATTTTGTTGTGTTCCATTGCTATTGCACTTCCTGAATTTTCTTGAGCCAATTATTGTCAAGCGCATTTAATTTTTCAATTTCAGGTTAGCCCTTTGCCAACATTCCCCTCCCCACAGAGGCAGTGTTCTGCCGGAGAAGCACTAGGTTTTCATTTTACACTGATGCAGAGATTCACGCTATGGTAGTATCTTTTCTTTTCTAGAAGGTCTAGATAGGCATCGTAAGAGCTGCCTTTCTTTAGCCACTGAGTGCATGACCTCATTTTTATTCAGTGTGCTGCTGTTTCTTTGTATACTTCAATACATGATAGTATACAAAAACAGAATGAGTCATTCTAGGTATCAACAACTAATGGCAGAGTTCACAGACAGCCTGTCTACTCATCCTCCAGCTAAGAAAAATACATTTGAGCTCTAAATATGAAGATCCAAAGGCATAAGTAAAAGATAAGTCTCTCTACACCTGTAAAATGAAATGCCTTTCCCCTGAATGTACCACCATTCGTGCTCTGCATCTGTGAGCTCCACATCCATAGATTCAGCCAGCCATGGACCAGCATGGCTAACCTTGTTTTTTCATCCTTAGTTCCTACACAATACAGTAGAACAACTATTCACATAGTGTTTACAGTGTATTGGGTATTAAAAGTAATTCAGAGATGACTTAAAAGTATGTGAGAGAATATGTGTATTCAATTATGACATCATTTTACAAAAGGGACTTAAGCATCTACAGATGTGTGTATCCACAGGGGTCCTGGGACCAATGGATAGCAAGGGATCACCATATATTCACTACAAAGTTTCAAAAACTTCCTGTTCTTCCCCAGGAAATGATGTAAGAATTATTTATAACGTCTTTGGTCTTCAACTGAAACCCCTCATTAAGTCATTTTAGAAGACTACAATAGAGTGTAAAAGTTTTTTCTGATTTCTTATATAATTTTTTTCACTATAGAAAATGACAGGTTAATTCTTGCCTCCAAAATACAAATTAATTTTCTTTTTATTCTTTAATGTTTTTTAAAGGTATTGTTGCCACAAGGTTCAAAGTGTTTGTTTCAAGATGAGATTCACAATTTGAAACTTTTAGGTTGCATTACATCTACTTTTTTAGTGTGAGTCTTTTTAGTGTGAAACATTTTTAAAACTCAACAGTTAGTCCAGATCATGATTTTTTATAATTTTAGCTATTTAGGGAAAATGCTATCATTTTTTTTAATCAACATTTTATCATGAAATTTTCAGTGCATGAATACCAGATTTTTCCACCCAGATTTTTCAAAGGTGTATGAGCAACTAAATTTGTCCACAAAGAATTTAAAAAGGATATTAGAAGTGGACTTAGAAGGCTGGGTGGCAGCTGGTCTGACATGACAGGCTTGAATAAATGTGCCAACAAAGCCCTTATGGTTTATTGGGTAATTATAGGAAGAGGCATTGGTGCCAGCCAATCAGATTCCTGGGCAGCTACTTCTAAACCCACTTCTCTTAAAGTAGATCATTAAAAACGCACTTTGGTGGAGAAGCACTGCTCCTACTCAGCGTAAATAGTCTATTTGCAAACTTGGTCATTTGGTCAAAATGCAGTACATCAGTGCTGGTACAGTGAGCAATCACCTCTACATTACACAAGCATCTTCCATTAAAGACGTTTCAGAGGGCATGTTCAGAAAGGAGAGGAACGGATGGGCTGCAGCGAGCACGTGCGCGCTCATTCCCATCCATAAAGTCACATATTGACACACAGAAGTGAGTTTGCCTTATTTTTTTGCAGGGTTCTGAAATTTTTACTCCAGAGTTTCTGTGCATTGTATAAATTAATTCCTCTCCCTCTCTATCTCTCTCTGTCTCTCTCTTTCTTTAATGTTAAACAGAAGACAGAAAACTTTAACTTGTAAAGACAAATTTTAATTCCTGGATGTTGTTTAAGTCT
Source organism: Eospalax fontanierii (assembly GCA_035773235.1). Taxonomy (NCBI): domain Eukaryota; kingdom Metazoa; phylum Chordata; class Mammalia; order Rodentia; family Spalacidae; genus Eospalax; species Eospalax fontanierii. The sequence continues at coordinate 39,548,671 of CM069532.1, read as the reverse complement.
ATCTCCTAATGCCTAACCAATTCAACAGAGAAGTGATCGTGAAAAAGCTTTTAAAAATCTACTCAAAATTGGACTTTTTCTTAGTGACACAGAGGTGAATATTCTTAAAAGCATAAGTGCTCACTACCCAAAACTTCAAAAGTCTAGCCAGTTCCAAATCCTGTCTTGGGAAAGTCAGAACAATTTCAAGAAAGCCACAGACTTTAGCTTGGGTGTAGGAACTGTGGCTGCCATGAAACTGATGCTCATTTCCTAATATAACATATGTTTTTATTCCCAGAAGGCTATAGATATCTAATCCTGGAAGTAAAGATTCTAAACAACAACAACAAAAAATTAGTCTTCAGGAAATCTATAAACAGTAAGGAGGGAGGGCCGGGAGAGATCATTTGGTGATTGGTCAAGAATGCATTCCGTTCTTTCAAAGAATCTAAGTTCAACTCCCAGTACCACGTTTCGTGGCTTACACACCTACCTGTAACTCTAGCTCTAGGGAATCCAATGCCTCTGGCCTCCACACATACCTATGTTCATGTGCACATATCACACACATGCGCACACACACACACACACACATAATTTAAAATACTAAAAACTAATAATAAACATTAGGGAGGGACGTTCCATCAGTAAATTCTCTCAAATCCAGACACAGTGCCAAAACGAACATTTAGTTGCCATGAGCACAAAGCCTTCAGAATGTATGCCACTGGACTAGAGTAGAGTCTTAGAAACCCTTTTGTAGGAAGTTCCAAGGGCTGGATCTTGGGGGAGGGGCCAAATACACAAACCATCAGGGCCTACCCATGCTCTCAAGAGAGGGGCTATTTGCTAACCAGTTCCTTTGTAGTCTAGTACCTTAGTAACTGCTTTGACCATCTCTGTACATACGCTGCACGTAGATCTGATTTGTACCTTTATGAAAATATTCATCACAGATGCTAGAATCAGAGAAGCATTGTGTGCATGCTCTTCAAATGCACTGAGCTCTTCCCCAAAGGAGAAATATGGGAGGGACAAGAAGAAAAGGAGGGAAGAAATGAGCTCAGGAATAGCCATAAACCACACAACTAAAGGATTTGGCACTATGGACCTTAAGGAAATGGAGGCAGGAATGACTAGAAAGGAAATCCAATGTTTCTCTGAATGACAAAAATAACAAGTATGCAGGCCACCAGGAGCAATGAGGTGGGCACTGGTTTCCATCAGCCTCTTAAATCCAATTTGAAATCATCATTCCATCTTCAAAGCAATAGATGAAGAAGTTTACACTGAAGATAAAGCACCTGAAGTTGACTCACATCATCAACCCGAGGCTGATGAGACATCGGGTGAATTTTCTATTACATTTCTACAGAGTGAACATCTGTCTTAGAGTAAGCTTATTCAGCCTCAGCCAAAAGCATTTGTATCCAGGCATTCTCATCATAATCTGAGGGCAGTGAACTGAAAGATACTCTGAGGAGATAAGACAGACCATTGGGAAACAGTTTTTACTCATGAAAGCTTATCCTGAACAAGAAAAAAAAAATGCCCCAGACAAAACAGTATGAGAAACTATCTACGGCTCAGTAACCAGCCTCCTTTAAAAGATGAGCCCTCGTGACACCAGTGCGAGGAAAGTGACCTTCCACTTCTGAAGCAGAGCCAGGTACCAAAAGATGACAGACTTTCTGAAAACACGAAGCACTTTATCACTGAGGCAGAGGAAGACTCCTGTGCAGAGCTTATAGTTCCACTCAATAGGCATCAGTAAATGTTGACCAGAAGAGTAAGAGAAGGAGTATGCCCAGTTCAACTAACTGTGTTATTCTGAAAATAAAAGGATGTAACTAAGATCCTTGCCTTGAAAACAGTGGCAAGGATGAGACCAGGAAACAGGACATTATAATATTGAATATTAGTCCTGGCCAACCTTCCTTCAAAAAACCCTTCAGGAGACCTTACAGGATCCTAGAACTCAACAGACTGAGTTTGGAAAACCATGGCAGCATACCACAGTGCCTATTAATCTCTTCTATCTCAATGGACCAGTCATTTCTTTAGTCTCTTCTACAAGGAAGTGACTATTAGAGATTATTGCCTTCTCCAAATAACTTCCCCTAAATCTCACCACAAGTAAGCAACAATATTGCACTGCCTTAGTTCAGCTCATGGAGAGCTAAAGAAATAGCATCCAAGAAACAACAATTTGAAGCAAGCATAAGCCAATCATGTGCCCTTTTTCTCTAGGGAAAAATATCCAAGTTTTTTAAATCAAAGTTCTGAAATATTTTTGCAAGTGGACAGATGTGAAGGACAGTCTCTTGGGTTCTTTCTCCTGCCCTTAAAGCTCTCTTTCAGCAGCATGATCACAGCTGATCTCCTTGAGATTCTAATAGACATCTCTCCAAGCAATGGCATGGTACACTTCACAGAAAGCCTCTCTGGAAGGCAGAGTTCCTTGGAATAGCACCACGTTGGCCAGAAACCTTCATTTCCTGCAATGCAGCATTCATCCAAGAAATATTCTCTCCAGGTCCAACATTGCCAAGAACAATACAGACAAACATGTTGGCATTCACAAACTTTGAAGGTAGCCCAGAAAATGACATATTCAGACCACTGACAGCAAAGAAAGATGTGCACCCCACTTCTTTGTCTGAACTGCGTACCAACTACCTAAGAGGTACTGCTGGCCACCCCCGGTGAGCCAAGATTGACTTGAGGAATGGCAGGTTCTTTTAAAAGAGCAAATGGTGCTCAACAAAAATCTGACTACTTAGAATGGTATCTCCCAGCCATGCACGCTGAGATCTTGCAACCGTCTCTATTTGAGTTTGTGACTGAAGTTAGGCACTAAGAAAAAAGAATCCTGCTATAGTTTGAATCCAAATGTCCTTAAAGAATTGGTCTTTCCACAGCCTGTGGTGCCATTGAGAGGCAGTGGAACCTTCAAGGGTTGGGACTTAGTCGGAGGAAGTTGATCATTGAGAGAATATTGGGATTGCAGTCCTTCTGTCTCTTTTGTTTCCAAGACAGCATGAGGTGAGTGTCTTGTTCAACTGCCCAGTACTTGCCATAATGTTCTGTCTCACCACAGGATTAAAAGTCACAGGGCCAAGCTACCACAGACTCAAACCTCTGAAGCCATGTGCCAAAATACATCTTTTTCCTTTGTAAGCTGATTATCTCAGATATGTGTCACAGTCACAAAACGTTGACTAATACAGATCCCTAAGAGGGCAATCAAGGATAAACTTCCAGAAAAAACCAGAGCTGAGGCTGTAGCTCAGTGGTAGATCTCTTACCTAGCATGTGTGAGTCCCTGGGTTCAATTCCCAGTACTTAATAAATAAACAAATAAATCCAACCTCTCAAATGCCATCAGGACAGAGTAAAAATGCCAGCAAAGATGACTGCCACCTGTCCCTTCCTGCATCACTGTTCCTTCATCTTTTATGTAAGAAAAAAAAACAGTATGCAGAAATTGGAAAATATTTAAACGTCCATAGGTGCTGTTGTCATAGATCACGCCCCCACCCCACACACACTCTTCAACTTAATGACAAGAAATTCTGACTGGAATATTCTAAACCCTTTTCTACACTTCTCAGTAACCCAGCCAAGACCCTAATATTAGTGCCCAAAGCTACTTCTGAGTAAAACAACTCCTTACTACAAAAAAAAAAAACCCATTCTCTTCCAATGATAATTTTATTTTAGAGCATTTTTATGTTTAAATTTATAAATGCATCTCAAATAGTCTTTTAACACAGTGAACTAAGAATTTAACTCATAGGCCTATTAGTGCCTGAGTTAAAGCAATATAGGTCACCAATTTATATTCTAGAAATTGTCTCCTGCCCTGGAGTAATCTAGAAAACTATATTCTTATACAGTAGGCTGAGCTTCATAGGCAAAACTTGTAGGTATTTTATAGCATGGTTTGAGTTAAAGAAGACTGACAGACACTCTGGGAAAGATACTGTTGAGGCAGTAGAATCACTGGGCCATCAAGAGAGGCATAGCAAAGTTAAGAAAGATGAGCAGGGAGAAAATATCTAAATACCTTTTAAATGAGATTTGAAAAAAGAGGTGGAGATGTGTGGGGAATAAGGCCTCCCAGCACAACCCCCTCCTTGACAAACAGTCAAGGTACACTAAAAACTCTTGCCCCACTAATATGGGGAAAGAGTCCCTTTGCTAATTGCCTCAAGTTAACATCCTGTCAAACATGTTTACGAGGCCCTGCAGACTCCGGCGGAAAGTGTGGTTTCTCCTAATAGCACGTATCCGTTTCCTGTTCTGGCTGAGTCACGGGACCTGTAACTGACCAAGTTCCTGGTGTATGATGTTCCGGTAAGATAAGACTTGGTATGAACCTTTGACGGAAGAGAGCTGTGTATATATAGGAGTGCTTCACAAGTAAAGGCACGTGGCCATTTTGTACCCTATGTGTGTGTGCGTGTGTGTCTACTCTTCAACCTCGACGTCCCTCGCAGAGACTCGGATCCAGGGCCGTGCAGGGCGGCAGAGATGCAATGAGCTGTGAAGATAAGACAAAGGCAAACTTTCAAGCTTCTTGACAAACAAGTGGCTATTATTCACAATCCCGAGGCAGAGAGGCCAAGGTGCTGCACCAGAGCAATGCTCTGGCTTTGCATGTTAATTATGGGAGGAAGTCTAGTCCTTGTCTGGAGTACAGCTAGTTAGATTTCTAGTTTTCCGTCTCACTTCCCTAGAGAATCATTTATGTTGGCTGAAGCCACCAGAGACTAATGGATATTCCTCACTCCATAAACCAGCAGCCACATCCGTGAGTTTCTGTGGAAATGGGGGGGAGGGAACAGGTAAGTACGATTTTCCCAGTCACAGAAACCATCATTCACCATCAATGCTGAGTGAACTACTCCACCACATAAACGATGGGGACCTTTATCTTTCTAGAATGCCAGTCACCTGAACATTTGGGCAGATATTTGTCAGATCTGATAATGAATTTAGTACAAACCTTCACCTAAAATGAGAAGGAAACTTCAAGATGGAAAAACTTCCTGTGTGACAATAGATTTTATAAAAACCTGCTTTGGTAGGCCTTTAGGTCAGCTAAGGTTCAAAGGGTAAAGAAGAATCACTGGTGTCCCAATACCACAGCTGGTTAAATGGATATGAAGTTGCTTTGAGACCTCTTCCTAGCAAAAACACCAAATTTTGGCCAAATTTACTATTCACAAACAAATGTTTATTAATATGCAGTCTTTATCTTATAGAAATTTAAATTAACACCAAAGATATAGGCAGGACAAAAAAACTAAACAGTCACTTTAAGTTTTTCATGTTTTAAAAAGTCTAAAAGAATGCTAGAATTTTACAAAATTTCTCATTCGACTATTAAAGTCGAAATTTAACACAAGATTTCAAGCCATGACATCCTCTTCTATCTAAGTAATAAAGTCAATCCCCGTTACAGAAAAAAAGAAAAGAAAAAGATGATGGTCAAAATACTATTATTTTAAATTAAAGTCCAAGCTCCATGAAATCAGCACCAGAATAAAATGTATTATCAGTAATTCTAGCTTTGTTTTAATGAAGTTCAGAGTCTATGGCTCTTCCATGTATATATTTGCTCAATGTTTGTTTATTTTGTGAGCTGTGTCACTGTCAGTGAGTTCAGAAAATGCAAGAATGATGCTCACTAGGGGTGTCACCCCAGTTTAGAACCTAGAGACTAGCATAAGCAAATCCAAAATCCAGCTGCTGTGACTTGTTTCCACACGCAGACTACGTACTCTTGCACTAATTCCCAGTTCAGGAATGAGAAGTTAATCTCTGATGAAAGCATTCATTCAATGTTTCTGTGTTGAGCCTAACTGCACCTGTGAAAGCTGTTGAGTCTAGACCATCGCTGTGCTTAATCAGCATGAAAGGAAATGGGTCTGCCTTAACACGGGTCCTATGAAATTCATTCAGAGTCACCCAGCACTGTGGGGGAAAAAAATCACCACTGATTTCAATGATGTTTTAAAGTTTGGAAGTGACAAACGGCACTTAAATATTTTTCACAGTTATTTATTATTTATTTATTATGTATGTGTACAAACACAGACACACACACACAAGACAGCTTGCAGACGTTGGGGACTGAACTGAGGTTGTAAGGTGAGGCAGCAAGCACCCTCACCTGCTGAGCCATCTCGTTGGCCCACTTTTCTTTTTTAATAAAAACGCTTTGTGAACAGAGGTAAACAGCATTTCACATAAGCCATAATTCCTGCTTTTCATTGTTTCTCTTCTTTTACTTTTTTATTTTACAAAAGCTGTAAGATGGACGCCATGGCAATGAAAATGTCATCACAGCCATGAAAAGCAGCAACCCAGCATCTGCTGGAGAGGTAGAAAGGGTCTGAAACCCCTCCAGACATCCCATCCCAGAAGAATGGTCATAGTTTGACCCGTCCTGGAGTTCTTCAGAGCTCCGTTCTTGAGTTTCATTTGATCTACCTCTACAACCAGTTTGTTCCATTAGGCATTTGTCAAAAACAATGGCGTCAGGCATGGTGGTACACATCTAAAATCCCAGGACTTGAAAGACTGAGGCAGGAGGATTACAAATTTGAAGCTAGCCTGACTTCATGATGAGACCTTAACAGAGAAAGAAGGAAGGAAGGAAGGAGGGAGGGAGGGAGGGAGGAAGGAAGGAGAAAAAAGCAATTGTTTAGTGTTGCCGCTGCCTGAAGCATCATTCAAGTGAAGCTGACAAGAGACTGACCAAAAACTTGGCAATGAGATGTCCATATTAGCTTTGAAAAATTCTAAAATATTCTGGGAATCAAGAAAATGGTGTATATGATTTGTGATGGTTTGAATGAGGATGTCCCCCACAGACTACAAGTACTGGAACACTCAGTCTCCTGTTCCTGGCGCTGTTTGGAGAGGTTTAGCCTTGCTGGAGGAAATACATCACTGAGGGCAGGCTTTGAGAGCTCACAGCCACATCCTATTTCTATTTTCAGCTTCATTTTCTCTGCTTCCTGTTCCTGCTTAAAGATGTGAACCCTCAGTCTTCTGCTCTGGCTGCCGCCTATCACGCCTCCCCCACCACGATGATTCTAATCCCTCTGGAACCATAAGCTAAAGAAACTCTTCCTTCTGAGTTGCTGGTCGTGGTATTTGTTTATCATGGCAACAGAAAAGAAACTAATACAGGAGTATACTGTGTCTATAACTGGAGCTATACAGGTGCCCATGAAAGTACTAAGACCATAATCTTTCACCCTGAATGAGCTTGAGGCCCTTCTCAAGCAGAAAATGAAGGTTAAAGCAAACTTGTCTCACACACACACATACACCATGTCTTGGTAAAAGCATTAGCTGGTCACTAAACTAACCAGAAGAGTCTTCAGTGGCTACATGCGACTTTATAGACTTTATAATGACTTTACAGACTTAGAATTAGTTTTAAAGTGTCATTAAGGAAATAAATAGAATGAACAGAAACTCCAAGGGAGAAGGAAAGATTAGGGAGGAATACAATATCTATAGCAGCATTATATTATATATTACATAACGTATTATTTAACACTCCATATTTCAACAAGAAAACAGAAATATGCAAATAATGAGAAAGTATGACCAAAATAGACACAACAAAATTCAATGATAGATGCTTTCTAAAGAAGCCCAGATGTTGGGCTTGAGAGACAAAGACTGAGTCACTATCATATTCTCAAAGAACTAAAAGAACTCATACATCACCAAAGGAAAACAACACAACAGTACTTCACCAAACCAAGATCATCAATAAAACATAGAAAATATAAAAATAAGAGAAATTGCCATTACTTTTGATTACCCAACATAACTAGATGGTAAGACCCCATTGCTGAAGACAGCATGCATGCTGGATGCAGTTCATAGAGAAATCAATCTCAGACCTGACCATAAAATTATCTCTCTGCTAGCTAGCTTACACAGTGCTATGCAGGCTGCTGAGAGAGAAACATCAATGACCTTACCCAGCACTGGACCAACATGCTACAATACCAACTTAACGACAAGATGTGTTCACTGATGCAATAGGGTTCTGAGTATAACCAACTGCTTTCTGACTGGATATGAGACCTGCTCCCCAGGAGAGATTTCAATCCTGGACCTGTAAGACTGGTCAAAAGCCCATGACAGGGAAGGTCATAGATCCTAGGGGGGAACTTACTGTTGTTGTTTTACTAAATGGTCATGCTATCGAACTACATTCTCAATACTTAAATTTATATCCATTGATTTGTGTCAACAAAGAGGCTTCTTTTTGCAGTGATAGCACTTAACACAGAGCCTCAACTGGCCAAAGTGCTAATTATAAATAACACAGAGTAATTCACCTGTAGATGGGACATCTATAATCAACCTCCCAACAGCCAAGGCACAAAGAACTTCACAAAAGAGGGAACAGAAAAGAATGTAACTGCTAGAAGACGGGGAGGTTAGATGTGAAATGCTGACTCCTGGGAATGACATGAATGTCACACATACCACTGGATCCCCTGGAGCTGAAGTCTCGGCAGCTGTGGTTACCTGCACAAGACCTTCACAATTCAAGCCGGTCAAAATTCCAGCATGGATGGGGAGGACTACCTGAAACTCTACCCCTGTCAGAGGAGTGACTGGCAGTTTATGGCAACTGAGAGAGAGAGTCACTCTCCTTTGGGGATATGGCCACTGGTGGGTTGTTCATGCTGTGGTGGGTTGCTACACATGCCTGTGTACCACTAACTGTCGGGAGGTCATTAATAACAAAAAAGAGGACATGAAGTTGGAGAAAGACATGATGAGCATTAGAGGAAGTTGGATGGAGGTAGTGGTGGATGGATATGATCGATTTACATCCTATAAATACATGAAACTTTCAAATAATAAAAAATATTATTAAAAAATTAAGACCAAGCATTTGGAGGCAGAGGCAGACAGATCTCTGTGCATTTCAGGCCAGCCTGGTCTACAGAGCAAGTTCCAGGCCAGCCAAGGCACTCACTGCTCTTTCAGAGGGCCCAGGTTTGGTTCCCAACATGCACAGGGTGACTAACAACCATCCATAACTCCAACTCCAGGGGATCCAACACCCTCTTATGTTCTCCATGGACACTGCACATGTATGCTGCACTTTCATACATGGCAGCAAAAACACATAATGCACATAAAATTTTAAAAAATAAATCAAAAAAATTGCCGGGTATAGGGGTGCATGCCTTTAGTCTCAGCACTTGGGAGGCAGAGGCGATCTTTGTGAGACTGAGGTCAGCAAAGTCTACATAGCCAGTTCCAGGTCAGTTGGGGATATAGAGAGACCCTGTCTCAAAAAGACCAAAAATAATTTAATTAAATTAGAAATAAAGAGAAGGAGATGTAACCATCAAGCAGATATTCTGGAGCTTTTGAAAAGAACAGTAACTGAAATGAGCATTTCTCTATAGAGGCTCAGTAGCAGATTTAACTGGCAGAAGAAAGAATTAACAAACTTGAAAATGTATCAATTTCAATTATCTAAGTTAAAAATAGGATGAAGAAAATGAACTAATAATCAGAGACTGCAGGACCCATTCGTATACACAAACATACACACTGTGAGTATCCCAAGAGAGGAGGGAGATGGAGAGTCAGAAAGAACGTATGAAAAAATAATTGTAAAGTTAAAACCTCCCAAAATTTGAGAATATTTATTTATATGCCCAAGAAGCTCAAGGAATCCCAAAAAGAATAAACTCAGTGTGACACACATGTAGACATGTTATAGGCAAACTGTCAAAAGGCAAAAGCAAAGAAAAAAATATTTTAATTTTGGGGACTTGCTATGTAACCCTGGTTGGCCTAAACGCACTATGTTACTCAGGTTGGCATCAAAGTTACAGCAATCTTCCTGTCTTAGCTTCCTCAGCAAGGACACAGGTGTGTGGCACCATGCCGAGCTAAATAAAAGTCTCAAAAACAACAAGAGAAAAGCAAATTATCATGTATAAGTGTTCCTTAATAAGATCAAAAATTGATTTATCAGAAATGATGGAATTAAAAAGGCAGCGAAGTGACATTTCAGAATGCTGAAATTAAAACCATCAACAACAAAAAACCATCTAGCAAAACTGTTTCTGAAAAACAGAAGAAAGCAAGAGCTGGAGAGATGGCTCAGTAGTTCAAAGTGCTTGCTACTCTTGCAGAGGACCCAGGTGTAGTTTCCAGTATCCACACCCACCAACTCATAACAGCCCATAACTCCAAATCCAGGGGATCTGGTGTCCTCTTCTGCTTCTACATGCACATGCACACACGTGGTATACACACATGGTATACACACAGCACATGTACACACACAAGCAGGAACATGTACATCTATATAAGCAAAAATAATTTTTTTCCAAAAAAAAAGAAACTATGAAATTCCTAGTAACAGACTCCTTGGTTAAACTTTACTGAGATTCTACGTTGCCAACAAGGCTTTGACCTTGGCCTGCCTCCTGTAACAAGAATTTTGATAAATTAGTTTAGTAAATGCCCCACTTTTGATATCTAAGTCCTTGGCCTACATTAGCCAATGCATCAAGAATTCCTCTATTCTTGATGCTGCCTCTCAGTGATTTCCTATCGACTTCCTTTATCACTTTGCTCATTGGCTGTAAATACATACCTGTCTTTGTTGTACTTAAAGTTGAGTTCAAAGCCAGGTGTGCATTCCTGTAATCCCAGCACATTCATTTAGGAGGCGGAGGCAGGAGAATTATTATGAATTTAAAGCCATCCTGGGCTAGTTCAATGGAAGCATGAACTACATAGTGAGACCTTGTACCTGATTTGGAAGTGTCCTTCCTGCTGACTAGGTTTCATAGTGCCAGAAGTTTCTATGCAAGGTCCTGGGGGACTAAAGGTATAAATTGACCCATCCAGCTATGAATCCATGAGCTACAATACTTACTTGCCTGGCAATATATGCTCACTGGCATGGCTATTATGGGGTAACCAACTGGTTTCTGATTGAATTTGATGCCTACTCCACAGGAGGAAATTCATGCCTAGCCAAAATTCTGTGGCTAGGAAGGACATAAGCCCTCAGGAGAAACCTACTTTTGTTGTTTTGCTAAATGGACGTAGTGTCAAACTGATTTCTAAATATTTATGTTTACATTTATAAATTAGTGCTACTCTTAGCCTTGGTGAGAGAAGCTTCTTGATACTCACAACTGGTCAAAGTATAGAGAATAAAGGACTAAGACTTGCTCATCCCTAAATGAGACATCTGTATCACTCACTCCAAGGCTCAGGAAGCAGTGGAAGAGGAAGCAAAAAAATGTTAGAAAACAAAAATTGAAAGAAGTGCCATGAAACAGTGTCTTCTGAACCCGACACAGCCATTACACTCATGAACTCACTGCAGTTGTTGTTACCTTTAGGCAACCCATACCTGGTATCAGAATTGCTAGTTAACAACCATATACAGTATCCTTTTACTCTTTGGCATCTATAGGCCTAGGCCCATAGAGCTCCCCAGAATTTCACAGCCATACTTCACCCTTGTACCCTGTATGAATAACATTCCATTCTTGTTTCATCAGGTGTACTTGACATCTCTCAACTGGGTTTCACATCTGTAAAACACTCCAAACTTAACATTATATACATACACAAGGTCTAACATAGCATGGAAAATTCCTGTCCATTTGTATCAGTTGTTTTTAGAACAGACCCATGTTGTACAATGGCATGCAACTTAGTCAGTCCTTTACTATCTTTACTTATCGTCTGGAATTCAGTTAGTGTCCTGGAGTTCTCACATGGAGCCTCCATGCATCCCTTTATCCTTCATAGCCTCATTGGGTCTGGCCCAAACTGCTTGGTCCTACACAGGGCCAAGAAGGAATATTGCTCCTCTTGCCCTTGTTGCACCTGTTGTTTCCCAGGGCCCAATAGACTCTGGGTCCGACTCCTAGCTCCAGTAACATCTGTTGTCTCTCCATTGACCACACCTGACTGTTGGGAGAGACCCTGGCCAGGTAAACTGTTTCTACTCCTCGAATAGCCATTCACAGAGGAGAAGTGTACCCTGTTCACTCTGAGGGGGCTTTTAGCCACCCTTGGGAGAATATTTATCCTCTGTGTACCTTTTGTGAACTGTTCTTTGGGGTTTAAAGCCTCCCAGAGGAGCTTTAGCACAGAATTTGGCTTTTTATCAATCTTTTCTTTAGGAACTTGGACTAGATGCAAGTCTCGCCACATTTGCCTACAAGTAATCCAAGCAAATGCTGTCAGTCCTATATTCTTTGACTGTTTATCAATATATGCAAATATATTTAAAACTAGCAATTATGTAAATTGTATCTTCTTTTATGTGGAAATTGAATCCACTTTACACCTATTGCAATAATACTGGCCCCTATTAGAATCATCTTGAATAAAATATTCTTTATCTTTTTAACAAGAGCCAGAATTTTTTTTGTTTAACACCAGATAAACAAAAGCAGATAATTTGTCACTAGCAGTACTTCACACTGAAATAAAAAGACACTGTATAGGAATTTATATCCACATGAAGGAATACAGGACTCCATCAAAGATAAATATGCACCCAACACAAAAATGACATGCATAGATTTTTATTCATAATTATTTTCTTCTATTTAGAAGACTACTAAATAAGGCAGTAACTATAAAACTGTATTGAGAGATCATAATGCACAAAATTGTAATTTGTAGCAATAATTATACAAAACAGAAAGTGAAAACGAGGTTATATTAGAGCAATTTTTTTTACTGTTGTTCCAGTTAGCTTTCTATTACTGTGAGAAAACACTGTAACCAAAAGCAACTTTGAGAGGAAAGGGTTTATTTGGCGTCCACGTCCCAATCAAAGTTCATCATTCAAGGAAGACAGGGCTTCATGAACTGAAGCACAGAGAAAAATGAAGCTTACTGACTAGCATATCTGGCCTGTAGTTAACCTGCTTTCTTACATAACCCGGGACTACCTGCTCAGGGGTAGCAGCACCCACAGTGGACTGAGCCCTCCCACATCACTCAGTAATCAAAACGTGCTTCACAGACATACACACAGTCTAATCCAATAAAGGAAATTCAACTAAAGTTCCATCTGTGTGTCAAGTTGACAACAAAAGCATGACAATTACTGTAAACAGTTCAAAATCTGTTCTCCTGCTAATCTTGGACACAGGGCCAGGTCCTGCACTTAGGACCACAGATCCTTAGACTGATCTCTTAGTCCAGACCCTCCCACTCCATCCTGAATCCAGTACTCAGACCAGCTCAAATTTTCGGTCTAGTTTGTTAGAGCCTTCACAGGATGTCTCCACTCCCGACTTGTCATTGCATTCCTGTGACCTCCCATCTACCTTTGCTGTCCCCTCTCCCAACCTGCCTTGGATTTCTGTGAGCAGCCTTCTTCACTGGTAAATTTGATCCCACCCACTGCCTTTCCACTCCCCTCCCACCTGAGCAACCCCAGTCTCCCATGCCCCACATCTTATTCTTCTTTCTAGCCTTAAGCCTTGGGCACAGGCCTGCTTGTGCTCTTAGCACTGCAGATTCCTGGACTACCCTCTTACTCCAGACCCATCCATTGCAACCCGAACCCCTCTACTCAGTCGAGTTTTTAGAACCTTCACAGGCTGTCCCCATCCCCAACTTGCTTTGGATTCTGGAGAACAGCCTTCTTCCCCGGAAGATCTGATCCTGCCCACTATGTGGTGGATCCTGCCCGTATCACCACAGCACCTTCAAACTCCCTCAATCCACATCCTGTTCTCCATCTAACCTTGGGCACAGGCACACAAGAGTGTCTTAGCCCCCCAGATCTCTGAACTACCTTCTTATGTCTGGCAGGCTGTGAGTGCTCCAATCGCACCTTCTCATCCACCTACATTCATCCCCTCTCACTGCTGCGGAGCTAGAATTCTAGACCCTTTTAGGGGCCCTGACCTTTGCAGACTTCCTGAAAAAGCCTGAATTCAGATTTTGCCTAGCTATTTTCCCAAATTGTGCTGTGCCTGTTGACTAGAGGGTTCCAGAAACTGAGAGAGAGGATCTGATCTTGCTAACCTGTGCCTCTCAGGGAATTCTAGAGCAGCTAGACGAGAGCCAGCTTGTCCCTCCAATATAAAATCACAAGAGAGAACCTCAAGCCTTGACTGACCAGCTTCTCATACCCAATAAGAGAACAACCAAGTCACATCAAGTACAGAAACAGAATCACACTTCAACTGAACAAAGGAAGGCTTGAGTCTCACATTAGAATCACAAACAACAAAAGAAATCTACATGCCAAGACCACAACGAAGAAATACTAATATGAAAAACCCAAGTAAATATGTCATTACTAAACACTGCCAGTCCTATAGAAGAGTTCTACAACAAGAATCCCATAGAGATAACCCAGGACATAGAGTTTAAAAGACCAATCATAAACATGATCGAAGAATTCAATGGATTTAAACATACAAATGTACAAATCAAAGAACTAAAACAAGATAGGGATAAACTTCTGACTGAATTCACAAGAGATAGAAATATTAAAGAAAATTCAGGCTGAAATGAAGAAGGAAATGAAGAACTCAGAAAGCCATTTTAAATGACAGAAGAAAGCCTCATCAATAGGGTGAATGAAATGGAAAACAGAATATCAAGACTGAACAATAAAGTTGAAGATAAAATTGGAACACTCAAGCAACGTCTGTGAAAAATTTGTTAATAACAATGGAATGGAGTATGCAGGAAATGTGGTATACCATGAAAAATCCAAATCTATGCATCCCAGGCATAGAGGAAGGAGAAGAATCTCAAGATAATGGTATTGACCAGATCTTCAACCAGACTATAGAAGAAAATTTCCCAAAATTAAGGAAAGACATTCCCATACAAATACAAGAAGCACATAGAACACCAAACAGATATGACCAGAAAAGAAATTCCTCACAGCATCTCATAGTAAAACCCTTAAGCAAACAGAACAAAGACTTCTCCAAGCTGAAAAAACAACAACAACAAATTACATACGAAGGAAAAACTATCACAATTACAGCTGACTTTTCAATGCAAACTATGAAAGCAGGAAAAGCCTGGACCAATGTATTCCCAGTCCCAAATGACCATACATGCCAACCTAGAATTCTTTCCCCAACAAAAAGGTCAAGTACAGTTGAAAGGGAAAGAAAAATCTTCCACAACATGAATAGGCTGAAAGAATTAATGTCCCCCCAAAAAAACACCCTTCAGAGAATACTTGAAGCAATTCATAGAGCAGAAGAAAGGAATGACTATACCCAAGTGGCAAGTGGCAACAGAAAGAAACTAAATGAAGGTATAACTGGGGAACCACAGAGTTAGACCAAAGATGAGAACAGAATTTAAAATGATGGGAATAAATACACGTCTTTCAATAATAACTTTAAATATCAATGAATTAAACTCCCCAGTCAAAAGACACAGGCTAGCTGAATGGATCAAGAAACAAAATCCATCCTTTTGTCACCTGCAAAAGACCCATCTCACCTTTAAGGACAGGTACTACCTCAAGGTGAAAGGATTGAAAAAAAGAAAAAAGCATTCCAAGAAAAAGGCACTAAGAAACCAGCAGGAGTTGCCATTCCAATAGCTGACAAAATAGACTTCAAACCAAATCTAATCAGAAGACATAAAGAGGGCCTCTTCATTCTGATCAAAGGAACAATTAACCAAGAAGATTACAATCCTGAACATATATGCACCAAACTCTGGTGCACCCAACTTCATAAAATCAGAACTACAGGACTTTAAGACACAGATTAATTGCAATTCACTAATAGCAGGGGAGTTCAATACCCTGCTGTCTACATTAGATCGGTCCACAGGACAGAGAATAAACAAAAGGACATATGAATTAAACAATACCATACATCAAATGAACCTAGCAGACATCTACCAAATATTCCACCCAGGCACCAAAGAATGCACATTTTATTCACCACCCCATGGAAATTTCTCCAAAATTAACCACATAATGGGACACAAAACAAACCTTGACAAATACAAAAAATGAAACAATTCAATTCATTCTATCAGACCACAATCCTTAAAGTTTAAAATCAATACCAGAAGAAGTTTCATAACCTCATGGAGACTAAACAACACACCCGTGAATGATGAATGGGTCAAAGAAGAAATTAAGAAAGAAATAAAAGTACTCCTGGAATTAAACATAAAGGACAATACAACCCAACAAAACCTCTGGGACACTTTAAAAGCACTCTTACGAGTGTCGTTATTAGTTCTAAGTGCCTACATTAAAAAATCAGAGAGAACACAAATAAATGATTTAACATTTCAACTCAAGAATCTTGATAGTCAATGAAAATGAAACACAAAACACAGAAGACAAGAAGAAATAACAAAAATCAGATCAGAAAATCAGAGATGAAAGGGGAAACATCACAACAGAAAAAGACCCAGAACATTAAAAGGAACTACTTTAAAAATCTATATGTTATTATATTTGAAAACTTTAAAGAAATGAATGCATATCTAAAATCATGGGAATCATCAAAGCTAAACCAAGAAGAGATCAACAGCTTAAACAAACCCATAACATATAAGGAAACTGAAACAACAACACAAAACTTCCTGACAAAAAAATTCCCAGTCCCACAGTAAAATTCACAGCAGAATTTTACCAGACATTCAAAGAAGATCTATATCCAATACTACTTAAATTATTCAGAAAGATAGAAACAGAAGGAGAACTCCCAAATTACTTCTATGAAGTCAGCATCACTCTAATATGGAAACCAGGTAAGGAACTGGACTGGAGAGAACATACCTCAATGTAATTAAAGCTATATACAAGAAGTCCACAGCCAACATCATTCTAAATAGAGAAAAACTGGAAGCATTCCCTTTAAAATCAGGAACCAGATAAGGCTGCCCACTATCTCCACTCATTTTTAATATAATCCTTGAAACTCTTGCTAGAGCAATAAGCCCAGAGAAAGAAGTTAAAGGAGGATTTGGTGGAAAAAAGAAGTCAAATTATCCCTTTTTGCAGATGACATATTATACTTAAGAGATGCCAAAAATTCCACCAGAAAACTCCTAGAAATGATGAACACTTTCAGTAAAGTGGCAGGTTATAAAATTAATCTACAAAAATCAGTGGCCTTAGTAAATACAAATAATAAGCAATCAGTAAAGGCATTCAAGGATATTCTTCCACTCACAATAGCCTCAAAAAAAAAAAAAAAACACACACACACACATCTCAGAATAAACCTGACCAAAGACATTAAATATCTCTACAATGAAAATTTAAAGAAAGAGATTGATGAGGACACTAGAAGATGGAAAGATCTCCCATGCTCATGTATTGCAAGAATTAATATAATGAAAATGACCGTCCTATCAGAAGCAATATATAGATTCAATGCAGTCTCAAAATCCTTATGACATTCTTTACAGAATTAGAAAAAAAATCCTAAAATTTACATGGAAGCACAAAAGACCCCAAAGAGTCAAAGCAACCCTGAGCAGAAAGAGCAATGCAGGGGGATTACTATGCCATATTTCAAACTATATTGCAGAGCTATAGTCATAAAAACAGCATAGTGTGGCACAAAAATAGGCCCATAGACCAGTGGAAGATAACTGAAGACTCAAACATGAGTACATGTGATTTCAGCCACCTGATATTTAACAAAGGGGCCAAGAACATTCACTGCAGGAAAGGTAGCATCTTCCGCAAATGGTGCTTGTAAAACTGGATCTCCCCCACACAAGAATGAAACTAGACCCTAATCTTTTACCTTGTACAAAAGTCAACTCCAAATGGATCAAAGGTCTCCATATGAAACCTGAAACTATGAAACTGTTAGAAAAAAATGTTGTCAGTAACCTACAAGATATAGGTGTAAGAAAAGACTTTCTAAATCAGACAGCAGTTGCTCAGGAAATAAGATCAACAATCAGTAAGTGGGACCTCATTAAACTAAAAATCTTCGGTATAGGAAAAGAAACAACAAAAGAAGTGAAGAGAAAATCCTCAAGAAAGGAGAAAATCTTCAGCAGTGACATGTCTGACAGAGGTTTAACATCCAGACTATATAAAGAACTCAAAGAATCAACAAGTGACACAATTAAAAGATGGGTTAAGGATCTGAGAAAAGAGTTCTCAAAAGAAGAAATAAAGATGGCTGAGAAACATCTTCAAAAGTATTCACCATCATTAATAATTAGGGAAACCACTTAAAGATTTCATCTACCCCAGTCAGACTGACTAAGATCAAGAAAATAAAGGGTAATAAATGCTGGAGAGAATGCAAGAAAAACAAAACACTCATTCACTGCTGGTGGGATTGTAAACTCATACAACCCCTACGGAAAGAAGTGTGGAGAACTCTTAAAAAACTAAAATTGGAATCTACCACTTGACCCGGTTATACCACTCCTTGGCATACACCCAAAGGACTCATCCTACTGCAGAGATACTTGTACATCCATTTGTTACTGCTTTTTTCACAATAGCTAAGGGATGGAAGCAACCTAAGTGTTCCTCAACAGAGGAGTGGATATGACAGTGTTTTACATTTACATAATTGAGTTCTACTCAGTAGTAAAGAAAGAGGAAATCATGACATTTGCAGGTAAATGAATGGAATTAGAAACTGTTATGCTAAGTGAAGTAACACAGACTCAGAGAAACAAGTGACATATGTCCTCTTTCATTTGTGGATTCTAGCACCAAACTCTTATATGTGAGTATGTATCCTGATGTAGCTGCAAAAATCAAGAAAATAGAAGGAAAATAGAAAGGAATGAGGGAGGTAAAGGGAAAGAAGGAACCTAAGAGAGAAGAATAATAGGAGACAGGTGTTACTAAGGGAGAAATAATTAGAGGGTATTTAAATGGAAGGGAGGAGGGTTATACAAGGGGCTATGGGGATAAAGGGAAAGAAGGAGCTCAAGAGAGGTGGGGCCTTAGGAGACTGGTATTATCAAGGAAGAAATGGGGACGCTTTAAATGGGAAGGCATGTAGTGAAGGTTAGACAGTGAGAGAGGAAGAGAGAGAGAGAGAGAGAGAGAGAGAGAGAGAGAGAGAGAGGACAAAGAGATAAATAATACCCAGCTAGTATAAAACACTACTGGGAATCATATGAGTCTAACAACCTAATGACGAATTCCACGTAGAATATCTCTACATGAACCCATATGCATAGCTGAAGGTTACATAACAAGAAACAGTGCCAATTAGGAGAAATCTGCCTTTGAGTTGTTGGTCAGGGTGGTCCAAGAGACTTCCAAAATTACACAGGCTATTGCCACAGCCCTTGATTGCCTCCCAGAACTTGAAGGTAAGACCGTATTGCTGAAGACAGGACATACTTCAAGAACAGATCTGGAACAATGAAGCTGGAGCTGACCAAAAGGTGATTCCCCTGAATGCCAATTCTCATAGCTCTGGCGGACATTATGCAACTAGCCAAGGAGAACATCAATCAATGGCCCAACACCAGCCTCAAGACCAAATAGCCACCTCAATGACTGGAACAGCATTCAACACTGGTGTGGTGTTGTGCCCAGGTTATAGAATCCTCTCAAAAGACCACCATGGAGGTCAAATCTGATGCAAGAACAAAGGGTCTTTATTTACAAGCTCGAGCTCGGTCCACAGTCTGACACACCGACGCAGCGGGTGATAAGACAGTGGCCCCGAGTGGAGGGTGAGGTGATGTTTTATAGGGTTAAAACAAAGAGAGGAGGGACAAGGGTTGGGATTGGTTAAGGAAGCCCACTTGGCACGAAAAAGCATCTTACTCATATTAAGGTAACAGGGCCCATGGAATGTGCTTACCAGAGTATACTTCAAGGTCTTGTTTATGTCTCTGATTTTAGCCTTGGTCAACCTGACCAGATCTCATGTAGTCCTAAGTAGGGTGTTTTTACAAAACCGTCTGATATTTGAAGGCTATGTCCTTGCAAATGTTTAACTAGGAGGGTGGGAAAGAGTTTCTGAAGCCAGGAAGCCAAGCTTATGTGGCTGAGGCTTTTTCTAACAAGATGGAGTCAGATTTGCTGTAGCCTTCATTTTCCATTTCTGGGGGGTCCTTACAGTGGTAGTGGCACTTTTATCTTGAGGCCAATCGACTACCTAATTGGTCTCAGAGCCCATTTAATGGGAGGAAACTCATGTGTGGTACTGTAAACATAATCAAATACATATGGATAAAGTGGTCATAGATCTTACAGAGATCCCCAGGGCTGTCACACCCCTAGGTTAGTGTAACTTCTCACTAAATGCAAAACATGTATCCTTATGTTATAGTCAAGTATCCCAGTCACCATTCATGAAAGAATTTTCTTTTACACCAGATGAAGACTAACACAGAGCACCACAGTTGGTCACACACAGACATTGTCTGTGAATTGCCGATGCCTAAGTGGCATATCTATAATGCAATCCCTACACCCAAGGCTCACGCAACATAGAACAAGGGGTTAAGAAGTCACTAATGAATCTCTCAACTCTTGTTAATGAGTCTCCCATATGCAAGAGAGGGTCAGAAACACAGAAGGTCACAAATGGCTACAGCATGGAGATTAAGAATGTGCAGAGTATGGGTCCTTGGACAGGACTCTTATATCAAGCTTCGCTCACCCAGGGCTCCAGGACCATTGCAGAAGAAGGGCAGAAAGATTCCAAGAGCCACTGAGGAGGTGGATGACAAAATGGAAACAGAATCCTACAAGCTCCTGGGATGCTCATATGAACTACAGCAATGGCTTCAGCATGCTCAGGACCCATGCAAACTTAAGCAGACAAAAACCCAGCATGGAACTGGAGAAATGGACATCAGACCCCAACCTTTGCTGAAGAAAGATGGGCAGCTGATCGCTGTTTGGTGAGAATGATCTAGTCTTTCTAAAATGGGTAGGCTGACTAGACCTCAGTAGATAAACCTGCACTGCGGTCATTTGGGGACACTAACTTGACACAATAGACCTTAACACTGATGAAAGAATGTATGGATTCCAGTTGGGGGACTGTGGGAGGTGCCGGTGGGAAATGGGTAGAAAGATGATTAAGACTGATTGAGATGTTCTGTGTGAAACACATGCTGATTCAAAAAAAATATATATTAAAAAAAATAGTTCAAAGTGATATGAACTAAATTGTTTTAGCTCAAGTTTAACTTAACTAGAAGTTAAGAACTTAAGATGCTTCCTAAGACAACCAATAATAAAGTAACTCAAAACCATACATCAGGAAAAAAAAATCAAGCCATCAGACAAACCAATTATAAACAAATACACACACACACACACACACACCTATGTACAACCCCAGGATATATGAAGCAAAAACAATAAGGAGAAAAATAATACTAGAGAAATAATAGACCAAAGTGATAGGAGATCAACAAGGAAAGAGCAGACTTGAACAGATCACATCCCAGCATCATGGCAGAATGCAAATTCTGAAGGATGGTCCGTATATTAGTCCACAAGGCAAGTCTTAATATATTTAAATAAGTTGAAGTCATATAAAGTATAGTCCCTGATCACAAAGGGATAAAATTTGAAATAGCTAAAAGAAGAAACCTAAGATATTTACAAAGACGTCAAAGTTAAACAACACACTCCTCAATAACTAAAGAATAACTCAAAAAGGAGATTAAGGAAAATCCTTTAAAGATAATGAGAATAAAATCCAACATACCAGAGCTGGTAGATGCCCTGTCTGAAAGAAATTCTCAGAGGGATGCTTACAACAGTAAACATCTACATAGTATTAAATGGTCTCAAACAAACAACCCAATTTTTCATGTTAAGAAATCAGGAGATGAGCCAGGTATGATGGTGCCCACCCTTTATCCCAGCACTTGGGATGGAGGCCAGGTGATTTACATGGTGAGTTACAGGTCAGCTGGGGTACAGGGAGACACTGTTTCAAAAACAAATAAATAAAACAAATTTTTTAAAAAAAGAAGAAGAAGGTAGGCTGGGGAGCTGGCTCAGCATGTAAAGTGGCTGGCAAACCAGTGAGGACAGGAGTTTGGATTCCCAAAACTCAAGTAAAAGCTAGAAGAGTGTGGCAGTCCCCCATTAACACGAAGCCAAAACAGTCTCAGGAGAATGTAGCTAGCTAGACTAGCCAAAACGGACAACTCCGGGTTCAGTGAGGGACCCTGCCCCTATATCTAAGGTGGGCAGCAATGAAGAAAGACACCTGATGTCAACCTCAGGCCTCCACACACATGGGCACACCTATGTGCATGCCCACACACATGCACACCACACAGAGACACACACATACACATACACAAACACACACGCATATACATGTGTAAAAAATAATTATTTTTAAGTGTGGCTGTGAATGCCCTTTGGCGAGGCCTCAGAATGAAATGGGGTAGCATAGTAGAGAAAGTGTGTCACCTTGGAAAGGACCTACATCGTCAGTAGACTGCTGGCAGATTGAGAAAGAACGCTATTAAACAAAAAAGAAACCCGGACTTGATGGTCTGGGCAATTTTCAGCCTTTCCAGATTGCGAAATATGCTAAAATTTAATTTATGCACTGTCAAAAGAGAAAATCTTGCCTGTCTCGATGCACAAACTTTTGCTAAAGCCTCAGAGCATCAAGAGGTCAGAGTCACACATTGAAGAAGAGGTTCTGCAAAGAGATACAGAAATCGATTTACAGCTCCCTTCTGCTTTCTCAGGAGACACCTAAAATAAAGAGGCGTCTACCGTGGAAAGACTTTGGAGGACCTTTTATCTGACAGTGACTTTTTGATGGATGTGACATGTATTAAAAGCCCATGATGTTCTTAAGGTGTTTTGTGTGTGTGGTCCTTTTGAGACAGGGTCTCTATGTAGCCCCAGGTGGTCTCGATCTCACTATGCAGCCCAGGTTGACCTTGATCTCACAGGGATCTATCTTCCTGCCTCTGCCTACAGAGTGTTGGGATTAAAGGCATGAGCCACCATGCCCAGCTGTTCCTAAAAATATTAAATGCCAGCAGAAATACTGCCATGTTGGAGTCAAAAGAAAGAGGGTACAAAATAGAAGTCTGTTGGACACACAATTCTCCCAGCAGTAAAGAGGCTGAGAAAGTTCTTCTGCACAAGGATGCACCCCTTAGTAAAAAAGAAAGGGTAACTCAGAGCCCAGCTGAACCCAGAGAGAACTGAGAGCCACAGAGAATGATTCCAAGGCCCTCAATCCTAATGGGGGTTGGGTTTTTTAATTACTTGGAACCGGTGGATACTTTTATTTCATTCCATTTCCTCTTTCTACACTTCCCAACTTCAGCCTGACTTGTCACGTATTTTATGTGTAGACCATTTTTTTCAGGTCTACAGTAGAGGTAAACTTTGCTCTAGGATAGATTATGGCCAGAATTTCACACATAGCTGACATTACTTAGATAGTAGAATTAGGAATGATGAGTTGATTATGATTAATATGAGATTACAGAGTTTGTGTTCATACTACAATGTGTTAAAAATGAGAGTCATATCAACATACAAACTTGCACATGAATATTCACAGCAGCACTGTTGATTGTAGGGTCTGGCCCCCTGCATTCCCTTCTCTCTTAGTGCTAGGCTCTAGGCCAAGAGCTAGCAGGATGTTGTCAGTTGCAGTTCGGAAGTAAACAACTTGACCTTTACAGACTTCCTCAGTTTACATCAGGTGTGTGTCATGTGGCTGGATGTCTCCTGAGAACCTGAACTTTTAACCTCCTGCAAAGCCCTGCCTCAGGGTATATAAGGCTTGTTGCCTCTCAATAAAGTCACAGTCATTCTCCTTTCCTCCCCCAGTGTGTGTGTCTGTGTCTCTGTCTTGTGTGTGTCATTCAATCCGCAGCCCTCTGCCGATCCCGACTTGGTCAATGAACGTAGCCAAGGCGCTACAGTTGATGATAGTCAAAAAAATTAAACCAACCAACAGATGAATAGAATATAACAAATGTGGTATATCCATACAATGGAACATCATTTGACAGAGAAAAAAGAGTGAGGTTTTGACGTACACCACAGCAGAAGGGAACTTTGAAACCATTGTACTACTGAAGAAAAAGAAGCCTGACTAAAAGAGCTACTGAGCCCATTTTTGTGAATTTTCCAGAGCATGCAAATATATAGTGACTAAAGGTAGACTGGAGGTTGCCAGGGACTGAGCAAGATGATTGTTATGCCTGCTGTGTTTCTTTGTTAGGTGATGCTGTAGAGCACCATCCTCAGAGCAAAAGAGCAGTTATCTTTACCAGATCAGCTGTGCTACAGCAAGTTCCAGAGGATAGGTCACTGGACCCTCAAGTGAGCATGCAGCCACACTCTCAGCTATCTGTGTGCAATTCTCCCCTAACTGCATTGACCATGTGGGTCTCTGGGAGGGGTTAGAGTAGACAGCGGAGGAAACCATCATCTATGTTGGGCATATACTTTCCAGTGTAGCTGCTTTACACTCCTTTCCCACCTACCACCAGGCTCTAAGCCAGCCCAGTTAACTCATCAACTGTCTGTCCTCAGAATTTCAGGGCTCTCCAAAATCCCCTGCTTTCTTTTTTTTGGATGTGGCACAAGTAGACAAGTTCCACATGGCTCATTCATGAGTTCCAGCTTCTTCTTTGCTCCCCGAGACCCTACTGCTTAGGATATAGACTTTCTGTCCCAGCAGCTATCCCTCAGTAAGAGTTTCAATATTAACCTATATTAATAGGTTTGATGTTAACCTATATTAATAGGTTAGATGTTAACCTATATCCATTAGTGTAACACATGCTTGAGACAATCAACTGATAAACAGAAAAGGTCTACTTTGGATCACAGTGTTAGAGGTTGGCCTTGTTGCTTTTGAGCCTGTGTAAAGGTAGCACGTCAAGGCAAGAAGCATGAAGTAAAGAAAAGCTATTCACTTCACAGCCAGAATATAACAGAGATAGAAGGAAGAGACTGGGATCCCATAATCTACCTCAGGGTCATGCTCACAGTGACGAGAAGACTAGGCTTGGCCTCTTAATGTTTACAGCTGTTCCTAATAACACCAATATGCATAAAGACTAAACCGTCTCCACATGAGCCTTTGGGGGACATTCTAGATCTAAACTATAACAGCTCCCATGATGGTCAAATGGAATCATGACTACAGAAGTTCTGTTTGGGGACCAACAAGATGGTTCAGTGAGTAAAGGTACTTGCTGCCAAGCCTGACAAACCTGAGTTTGATCTCCAAACCCCATATGGTGGAAGAAAAGAACAGACTCCTTGCAAGTTGTCCCCTGACCTCCATACATTCACCATGGCACCCTCACACCTACACACACACACACACTAAAATGCAATTAATTTTTTTTAATATCTAAGGTCTTTAGATGTGATTGTCTATTAGTAGTCAAAGAAAAATTCCTAAGTAGTTGTATGTTGAATTGTCTATCCTTGCATTTTATATAAAATAGGAAGTTGCTCAATTGAGATTTTAGCCCCTTAACTTAGGACAGGAGGCCTTCTATGGTTCAGAAGCTAAGTAATTTGCTAGTTGTCACTAGGCAATCCATCACCCTGGAGTTTGTCTAAAGTTTACGTACCTTGATGACTTGAATGACAAACAGAATTCTACTCATCATTAAAGATTCAACCATTATCACAGTGCTGAGGATAAGTGACTGAATGCTCAGTCACCTTGTTCAAAACTCAGGGAATGTCCTGGAAGAGGGGGTAGAAGAATGTTAGAGCTGGAAGAAGGGGTGGAATATTGAGGAAGGCTATCTTCCGGGCACTCTTGAATTCACAGCAGATGTGATAACCTACACAAGATAGATCTGTCAACTTACTGTCATGTTGCCGAAGAGCTATAAGAAGCTCACAGTAGCTGGGCAGAGAAAGAGACATTTTTTTCTGTGGTGTGGGCACCAGTAAGGCATTGATTCTCCTGTAAGGAACCATGATTCAACTCATCCGTTCACCCACGCCAAAAAAGACTTAAAAGTTTCTACTTCTGGGGGACTAGCTCGGAAGAGGAAAGTTCAATAGGAGTGGGAAAGAAACAAGAGAAGGTATTAGGGGTGAATATGATCAAAACACATACATTATGAAAATGTCATAATAAAACCCATTATTATGTATAATTAATACATGCAAATACATTTTAGAAAAGTTCTACCATTATTTCTACCATTACTTTTGAACTAGCAAAAAAAAAAAACAAAAACAAATGTATTCAATTCATTACTGGACTGAGAGCTGGTCTGCCTGACTGGTGTAGCGAGCAACTGAAAGTACTTGGTGGTGAGTCTATCTTCAGAGACGCCAGGTAGCTGGTTTCTTTAAAGCTGTCTTTTGCATCTAACCCCTGTCTCATCCGTCAGCTACAGTCACTTGCAAGCTCCATCACAAAAGCTCCCTTTCATCTCTGGACAGGACTGCGACAGCTTCCAGAACATCAATTCTGTCAGTAACACTTATTTCTTAGCAACCTACATAAAATCGCATTAACTTAACCAGACTAGAAACATTCTTTTTCTGTTACAATCAACCTCTAGGCCAGGCCTGTCTCACTTTGAGTTTTTCTGCAGGATCCACGTCAAGGACTGTCTCTCCTACTCCTCAGATGTCCAAGTGACTTGTTTGCAGTAGCCAGGCTCAAATGCACACACACACACACACACACACACACACACACATCCCTCAGTTAACACTCCATTAACTTTGGAGGTTGAATCACTTCAGAGTTGTGCTTCTGCTAAACGATAGCTGCACATTCAGGTCAATCCCCTGCCATTTATCCTGACATACTTCTCTCTAAGAACTACCATGTCCCTGAGAACACATCATTCCGGTCCCTGAGGCCTGAGGTCCCTGGTGGCGGAACATCCAACCTGCTCTCCCTTCAAGGACTCAATGTTGCTTTTCTTTTTATGTTTCTCTTGTACATCATAAAAACTCATCAGAACTGAAGGTAGGTAGTGTGGTCATTTTCCAAACATAGGATCTACCAAGAGCTTCCACTGATTTATGCAAAATTGACACAATATGTTTTAGCATTTACAGAGAAGGTTTTCTATCAGGGTGAGAAGTGATGGGTGGCTGATGAATTGTTTATCTGAAAAAGAGATTTCAGGAGACAGAGGAGGACGAAGACGAGAGAGGGTTGGCAGGTGAGGGAGCAGGAAATGGAATAAATTCATTTAAATGTTGTATTTGAGAAGCCTCAACAATCTGTGAAATGAGAACCGAGAACTTCAACGCAGAGGCAGCAGAAGTTAATTTAGGAATGCTCATCCTAAGAGATAGGTGCTAAAGCCATGGGAGTAAGTGAAACTGACAGAAAAAAGAAAACAAAAGGCAAAAAGAGAAAAGGCTGATCTCTAAGACACATAGTTGGGCTGCTTGGGTCCTTCTCATATATGCCCACCTTCATGAACAGAGAGGTAAGCAATGGCAGTGAGAGCTTGGCGTAGCCGGAGGGACAGAGCCTGACAAAGGATGGACCAAAAGGGGACATGTCAGCTGAGGAAGCCCTTCTGCCCTGAACTCTGTCACTACATGTTATGATTTAAACCCAACTAGAAATTTAGTGGTCACTGTACTCTATAATACACTGTACTTTACACTAAGCATCATCTGAGCACAGAGATGTATGCCTGTAATACCAACACTTCCGAGGTGGAGGCAGGAAGAGAATCAGGAGGTCAAGGTCATTCTCTGCTACATAGTGAGTTCAAGGCTAGCCTGTCTACATGAGACTCTGCTTAAAAAAAGAAAAGGATAGAAAAGGAGACAGGGAGGAGGAGAAGAGAGGGAGAAGAAATAACATAATAACCGAAGAGGTAAATAAAAAGCACTTTATGATGTCTGTGATCATAATTTAATAAAGTACTCAAGTATGGCAAAAAACTGTCTGTTGCCAATGTCTCTTTAAATTTACTTTATTCTCACTGAACAAGGAAGCCTAGAAATCTACTAAAAAGATATGGAAAACAAAAATTTAATCTCTGCTTAGTTTTAGTTTATCTATACCCATACCAAAAAAAAAAGGCCAATTAATTTTCTTCCCTATAAAGTATCAAAAAGTCTGGAAAGGAATTTGTATGCAAGCCCTCATGTGTTAAGTAAAAACAGTGTCTTCCCTGTGATAACACAGTCTGAGTTGGAAATTTTAACAGTCACTTCGGTTATTCGCCAGTGCTCAATACCAGCAAGAAGGAACTTGACACTGAGCACTTCACACCAACTGTACTGTCCATTTCGAGAATACAATACCCTGTCTCTAAATTAAATCTGTACCTGCACTGCACAATGAAAGCATAGAACATGAATTAACTTTCGGCTCCATTTCCCTGGACACTCAAGAATCTCCTGCATGAACTCCCTTTGAAGCCCTACAAACCACTGCAAACTCGTTAGTGTGTGTGCCTATCTCATTTTGCTAACATAACTAAGGGGAAAGAGGAAGGAGCATCACAAAATCTCCACATCTCAGATCAAGTCACTGTTCTTCTGGTGCTAAGTATTTCCAGTTTTTAGCATCAAGATGGACAGGGAACATTTTCTAAGTCTGAATTCTGACTGAAAGAGACTGGCACTAAGGCAATCCTGGAGCTTTTCAGAGAGGATTAATCATCACACCACCCAGGTTTGGGAACATTTCATGTCTTCCTGCTTCGATGTCACTGTATGACAGAGAGCTCTGTCTTCACAAAAGCCTCTCCCTTCCCAGCTCTGAAGACTGTCCAAGATGGAAACGTTTTGCTTACATTGATGTCCCGGGAGTCCAGCACACATACTAGAAAAGAATTGTTATTCTGCAATTGAATAATAAAAGGTATGACGATGTAGTAATTCAGCAGTTATTAAAGTCTGGAGAATTTTCTTGGAGTTCAAGTAGATATTGTAAGATGTGACTGAAGGACCACCCCTCCTTCCAGCAGATACCTTGGCAACTCCAGCCAAACAACCAGAATTCACAATACCTGAAAAAAGGGGACTGACATTTATAACTTCTTGAATTCCCACCTACTGACCAGCTAGGTGGTAGGTGGTGCTAATGACTCACTCGCCCAGAGAGTTAGCTGTTCGCACCTTCTCTGAGCAGGTCTCTCTCTCTCTCTCTCTCTCTCTCTCTCTCTCTCTCTCTCTCTCAAATCTGGAGCCAGGCACACCAGCCCAGTTCCCTGGAGCACCCCGCCCCCGCCGCCCCAAGATGAGGGGGATAGTCTCCCCCATCTCTTCGGGGAGGCTAGCATTTCTCCACTCCCGAGTGTGGAGAAGCTAGTCCCATCTGGTCTTCTTAATAAAGCGGTCCTATTAGCTCCCAGCAGAGTCTCTGGTCCCTTCTGTCTGCTGGGTCTCTCGAACCCTGACCTTACAAATATGGGTTTATATTCCCTACATAATGTCTATAAAAGTATCTAAACAGTCAGAGGTAGTGGGGAGAATGGTGGTACAAGCCTTTAATCCCAGCACTTGGAGGCAGGCACAGGAGGATCTCTGTGAGATTGAAGCCAGCCTGGTCTACATAGCGAGTTCCAGGCCAGCTGGGGCAACAGGAGCCTGCCTCAAACTATCCCCTCAAAAGTATCTAAAAATAGCAATTTTGTGCAAAATAGCTTCTTTGCTTCTTTTGATGATTCCTTAAAAGAGAAAAGGAAGGGAGATACACGGACCCATGCTGCCAGCTATTTCCTGAAAACTTGTCAGAGAACCACGAAGGTTGGTCCATTACCAACACAAAGCTCTCCAGACCATCACCTGACTTTAGAAATTAACACATCCATGCACAGAAAAGAGTTTGCACTGAGCCCTGTGTTCTCACTGAAAAGCTGCTAATTTCAACTTTTAAAAAGCCTCTGCTTAATATGGTATGAATGCAATTATTCTCAAAATGTCCTATGTGGAGTAATCATTACATGTCACATAACCATGCCAACCACCCACTGTTGCTAAGATTCTTCTAAAGACAGTGGCTAGGTATCAAGCATAATAGGACCAGACGCAACAAACAAATTAAAATGTGTGTCTTTGTCCAATGATACTGTTTCCGGGAGGGTAACTGACATGGCAATTAATGTCTGGGAACAGCACTTTTCAAGATTAAAGAAAGTGATTATTTTGCCCTGTCAATGGGCAGATCTACCTTAATGTGTTGAGATGTTGGCATTTAAGTTGCATTTCTGTGAAATACTACAGATGAAAGCACACTGCTTAGAAAAATTTACCCAATCATAAAACAGAAGACTATTTTGAAGTATTTCAAGAGACAAGCCAGAGTTTCAGTCTGCCACTTCGGGTAGTATATTGCTCTTTATATATGACTCAGAGCCCAATCACACAGCCTTATCAGAGCCTAATCTGATACTTAAAGCATTTGGTTATAAAGAATGCTTTCTGATTCTTATTCATCTTTAAGGGAGAAAGAGAAAGAATAATAATGACTTTATTTTCCTGTATTTAAAGCACTATCATCCATTTCAGTGGGAGTGAGTCTCTAAATAGCTCTACTGAAAAAGAAGAAATATTTTATTCAGGGGCTGGGAATATAGCTCAGTTGGTAGAGTGATTGCCTAGCATACATGAAACCCTGGATTTGATCCCCAGGGCCACATAAAACCAGAGGTCATGGTGCATGCCTATAATCCCAGCACGGGCGAGGTAGAGGAAGAAGGATGAGGTGTTCACCCTCAACCACTAGGAAGTTTGAGGTCAATCAAGGTTACAGACTATGGCTCAAAAATAAAAGTGAAGCCAGGTGTGGTGGCCCATGCCTTCAATCCGAGCACTTGAGAGGGGGACACAGGAGAGTTTCTGTGGGAATGAGGCCAGTCTGGTCTACACTAAGAGTTCCAGGTCAGCTGGAGGAACAGGGAGACCCTGTCTCAAAAAGAAAAAGAAAAAAAAAATGGAGGGGGTTAGCCTCCCTTGCAGCTCAGCCTCACTTTCCTTAGTAAACCTAGGCACACCCTGCCAATAGGGCCAATGACCACTGCACTACATGGGGCTCTGTTTTGTGGCCTTCACCGGTTTAGGAGAGTGAGTATGTTTAGGGCTCTGTTTATGGGCTTTAGAGGCATTCAAATGCATGACAGGACTGGGGGTTGAGGAGAGGTCGGAGCCCTGAGCAAGCAGGGAGTGAAACTCCCAGATGGAAGCTGAGTAGATTCTTTTCAGATGCAAGCCAGAAAAACAGCTACAAAATAGTTACCTACCATCAAGCAGTTAAGTATCGCTGTCTAGTCAGGGAGGGGTGTGCTCCACCATCTTAGTGCCACAGGCAAGACTCAAAGGTAGACAGAAATGATTTCAAGGGGAATTAAATGACTTCATTATGAGATGTGAGACTAAATGGCAAAGTCAACATCCTCTCCCAGAAGCTCATATTGGTCTCAGTGATCACTGCATGAATTACTACCTAAAAGTCCCCATCTCACCTTTAATTCTTACTTAAAAACGTCCCATTCTAAAAGACTCCCATGGTAGCTGGAAGCAGTTAATCAATAGCATGGAGATTCTTCCACCTTGTAAAATAAGAACTCGGCAAATAAATGGATTTTCTGTCTTGTCCCCAAATCAATAGGTCAATTGGTTCTGACTCTGGGAATTCAACATATATTAGATTAAAAAATAATAGACACAGCCCTATGTTTTCTATACTATTATATATTTCACACAGTCGGTGCATATTTCTTTTATAATTTGTTAAAAACAAAATGCTGATCATGTTTCACACATTTGTTAAAAGTTGGTCTAAAGTGCTCAACAGTATCCGCTATTTACACCAAAACTCTCTTATTCACCTGATTAGATCTACCAATTCTTTCCTCTTTCTTATTACATTTATGTATTTATTGGTTTATTTATTTGATATTTATTTTGAGGGGGATTGGGACAGAGCCAAAGATGTCAGGCTTAATGGCAAGCACCTTTACCTGCTGAGCCATCTCACCAGCCCCAAGTCTAGCCTCTTGATGCACACTACTACTCTACTGCCTGGTGTATCTAAGAGACCCCTGGAAACGATGGAAACATTCATGCAACTGGTATTCACACCCCTTAGATAAGCAAAAATGACATTGGGGAAGATAATACAGCAAATCTGCCATTTTTCCCAATAGCAAAGTAGATAAGAGCCAGAACTACAAACACCACTTAGGAACTCTCCCATTCTCAACTACAGTAATAACATCTGTTTGTCTCCACTGTTTAAAGCATTTCATGTCCATTCTCAGCCCTGGAAGCTCACTTTTCCCTCGATTAACAGCATGTGCATCATTTCAACTCTCTGCTCCTCATCAAAAAGGGTTAACTTATGGACCTTATCTTATGCTTGTTCCCAGAAATTCTGACCAGAAAAGCTCTCCTCAATGAGCCCTCATGTCTTTATTTTATATCTAAGCCATCTTCCCAGTCAATGAGCCTCCTTAAAAGATTAATGTAGTTTGAACTTTTATAGAGGAATATCATTTGTGCGCTGTCATATTTAGCACAAATGGTGCTTCAGTCACAGCTCAGTAATATTCCAGCATATTATTTCGAAGGCATTTGAGAGTTTAAAGAATTATTGAAGGGCACACTGTACTCATTTGGTAATAAGGCAGAGAGCACTGCTGTCTACATATGATTTCAGCAAATGGAATCTCTGCTAATTTCATTGCACGTAACAAAATAGTTGTGATAGTATCCCTGATAAAATATCCCACTGGAGAGAACAGATGAGATACATTTTTATAGAACCTCAAGAAGTATTGAAGAGGAAGCCTAGGAACTGAGGGCAAAATGTGGAGAAATCATGTGTAATGTGTGCCCTTGAGATTGGTGTAAGGTTACAGTTTTTTCTTGACCACCATTTGTCTGCAGAAGCTGTCAAGCTGCAAGGTCCAGTGTAGCATAATGAGGGACACTGGGACCACTGAAGAGAAATGAAGGAGTTAATTAATATCATTGCAGGAAACGTAACCACACCAAAGTCCACATATTTGATGAGAAGATGCTCTGACTTTTTGCTGCTTTTTGAAGAACACAGATGAGACTAGGTTGATTTTTTTAACATTTGAATTGACAGACATGTTTTCAAGGAAAAAACAGTCTTCTTGCTCAGTCACCACCAGTAGCTCAAAGGTTCCTGAACATGTACTAATCAGAAAGAAAGAGAGACACCTGCTG
This sequence comes from Eospalax fontanierii, assembly GCA_035773235.1. NCBI lineage: Eukaryota > Metazoa > Chordata > Mammalia > Rodentia > Spalacidae > Eospalax > Eospalax fontanierii. The sequence goes on along the minus strand of CM069532.1, from coordinate 39,515,508 downwards.
TCACAAAAGGTCCTTTTCACACACACGGCTCCCACTCTACCTCTCTTTATTTAATTATACATCCTAAGCAATTGTAGCATTTCCATCTCTGGGTTGTGAGAACTTTGGGAGTGGAGGAGTATCTTATCCCGTTTCCAGAGCAGGGACGGCGTAACTCTGCCATTTATGGAACTAGCTTGTTCAAGGCACATTACTAGAAGTGATTCTCTGATCCTAGAATTAACCTAATGAGACATTTTGAGCCTTAGTTTGAAAAAAACCTCACCTTAGAGGCAGTAGTTTGTCTCCTACACTCTCCCATTGTTTCCCAAAGAGTCCCTGTATGCGCTTTATCTCAAGTGACTAAAAGCAGTGTCAGCCTCAGAGAGAATATCCTAGGGTATTTGGTGGGCAAGTTTCTTTTTGATGCTGTGATGAAATACTCAACACAAACAACTTAAGGGTTTATTTCAGCTCATAGTAGTCCTGGCTCAGAAGCCAAAGTGGCAGGAGCTGGTGGCTGCTGGCCACATCGTGTACACTATGAGAGAGGAGTGAAAGCATTTTCACTCTTCAGTTACCTTCTCCATGTATACAGTCCAGGATCCCAGCCAGGGAAAAGGTGCCACCCATGGTGGGAACGTCTTCCCACATCAATTTATGCACTCAAAATAATCCCCCATAGACATGCCCAGAGGTCCAGTTTCCAAGTAACTCTAGATTCTTCAAGCTGACAATTAGTACTAACCATGACAGACTCTACAGCCTTTATTAAGGGGATGTGAATTTATTTCAGCAAATATTTTGGTATTTCTCAAACGTTGAAAAGTAGTCAAAAATACACACTGACTGCAAATTAGAGTTAATGGGTTATAAAACAAAAACAAAAAAGAGGACATTAAGTTGGGGGTCAGGGAGGTGGGGTGAATCTGTGAGGAGTTAAGGGAGGAATAGGGTGAACAGGATCAAAATACATCGTATGAAATTCTCAAAAATGTAATAAGGTATTTTAATGTACACACTGAACATACAGCTCAAATTTTAGTCTATATACAAACTAGATGAAAATTTAAAGTTATGCCAGGTATGGTGGTACATGCTTTCAGTCTCAGCACTTGGAAGGCAGAGGCAGGTAGATCTCTCTAAATTCAAGGCCAGCCTGGTCTACATAGTGAGTTCCAGGTCAGCTGGGGCTGCAGGGAAACACTATCTCAAAAAGACAAATAAATAAATAAATAAATAAAACTATACAAATGCCAGGATGATTCATCTTGCAACTGCTGAAGTGATGATGTGCCAGAATTCTCTAAAAGTAGAGAAGAACCAGACAACGGTTCAGTGGATAAAGGTGCTCGCCACCAAGCCAGATAACCTGAGTTCAAGCCCCAGAATCCACATGGGAGAAAGAGAGGACGTTGTCCTCTGACAGCCACACACTTACACACTAGATAGATAACTAGATGAGAGATAAATGTTTTAATTTTAAAAGTATAAAAAAGATACACTTCGTAGATTTCCCTAAAACATAGACATTGCATTATGTTTGGTCTCTTATATGTAAGACTGGGATTTTTCAGGTGTCCTGTGTTGACTTCAACCAAGCCACGCATTCTGTTTACATGTCACTGTCATTGTTCACAGGTGGCCAGTGGCCTACACAAGATCCGGTAAACATGAAATTCAGACGATAGAATATAGGGCAAAAGAATGTAAGAGCCAGAGGATAGGAAGGAGTGCTATGAAATGCTGTCTTCTGGACATAACATAATGAATGATACAATCGTGAAATGACTGAAGCATAAGACTTGCAAAAGATCGTGCCAACAAGATCAGTCAGCATTCCAGCAAGAAGCACTAATTGGACTTGGACGGTTATTTTCTTTAAGAAAAGAGTATAGAAAGGCAGGAGAACATATTTTGGGGTCCCTGGGGTGGGTGGGAGGAGGGATTCGGGATGCTGTGATCAAAATACATTGTATACCTGTATGAAATTGTCAGAGAATAAAAGATATTTTCGTAAAAATAAATACATTGTCAGGGATCAAATAAAGCGTTTGGGGGGACTATAATTTTATATAGTCTTTATCACAAGCCACCCAAGCTCTTTGACAAATGAGCAAGGCAGTGATTTAGAACAAGACATCAAAACATCCCTCAGGTTCTGACTGCAAGATTTCTTTTAATTATTTATTTCTTATTTTCTGTCTCTGAACAGAACTGGAACTGAGGATTGGGTATAATTTTCTCCTCCATTCAGGGTCCAGGTGACAGACTGTAAGAAAATAATTTCTAGTCTCTTGGTAGATAAATGAGGGCTGTCAGGTCTTAGGATTTTAAGCATTCTAGTCAAGTGACTATGGGTACTGTGGGCTTGGGAAGTCTGCTATCTTCAGTTCTGTTGTTTTGTTTTAATAATTGCAATATATCTTACTATTCATAGGCTGTTCTCAGAGAAATTCCACAAGTTCTTTCCAGGGTGTAACAACATAGATTCATCTCCAGGCCAAGGACCTCCGAGGGTCTACCTTGGAGCAGCTGTAGCTGAAGACTGGTGTGAAGAAGCTTAGGGAGCACTGGGGATCACTTAGGGAACAGGAAATGCTGCCTTGAGAGGGTGTGACAAGAGAAAAAGGATGGTACATGACAAAGGCAGATTGGAGGTGTCCATGGTACTCTGGGGAAGACTTTTAAAGTTCAGAGATGTGATGCATTACAGGGTTGAGGGAGGGGAGAAGTGTGGCGGTAGGTGACATTTTAAGGTGGTCCCCAGATTTCCCACCTCCCCCTCTGCCTCTACACACACCCAGCAAAACCTCGGTACTATGACCTGAATGAATTTTTCTCCCATAATTCAATTATATTAGATGGCACAAATGACTGTGAGAAAGGGGGATTATCAACATGCATGTAATCTAATGACCCAAAAGCTTTAAAAGCTAAGTGTTCTCTCTTGCTGGTGGCAGAAGAGGAAAGTAAAAGTTTGGAGCATGAGAGGATCCGTGGAGTACTGCAGTCCTGAAGACAGAGGGTCCACATGCCAGGGGATGTGGGTAGGATCTTGTAGCTGAGAGAAGTCCCTACATGACAAGCAAGGACCGATAGAAGGTCTTGGACCTGTAATTATGAACATCTGAATCTACCAACACTGAACTTAGAGGGTGATTTCACAGTCACTCAGGTAACTAACACCTTGATTTTGATCTTGGTCCACCTGAGCAAAGAAGGCAACCATGCCAGACTGAACTTTTGGCCTGCTTCTGACCTGCTGGACCTACCTAAGGACTGGGACAAATTAATAGGTGCTTTTGCAAGCCTATAAATTTATAGTAATTAGTTACATGGAAATGTACAGTGGATCTATCTGTCAACTCAAAAGGGAAGTAGAGAAAAACATTTTGGCAAGAACAGCAGAGAATGCCTGAACATAAGAAATCTCCTGAAAGAAAGCTCTCTGCTTCTTAAAAGAGAAAGGGGTTTTATGCACGTTAAAAGAGAAGGGAGATTTTACATGTACTAAAAAGGAAGGGAGGCCAGATGTGATAGAGCACACCTTTAATCCCAGCATTTGGGAAGCAGAGGCAGGTGGATCTCTGAGAGATGAAGCCAGCTGGTCTACATACTGAGCTCCAGGCCAGTTGGAGCCAGAGGGAAACACTATCTCAATAAATAAATAGATAGATAAATAAATAAATAAATAGGGAGAGAGGTTCTATGAATTCTAAAAGTGGGAGGGGTCTATGGGTAGGAAGAGAAAATGGCCAATAGCAACCAAATGCAGATTCACAATCTTGGTGTTAATTAGCTTGCTAAGGAGTTTGTTTGTCCTGGTTTGGATTGTTTTTGTTTGTTTTTGAGTACCTGACCTTGAGTTCACTCTTTAATCCAAACTGGCCTGGAGCTTGCAATCCTCCTGAATCAGTCTTGTAAGTAATCAGAATCATAAGCCTGCACCATCAGGTTCACCTACCCCGAGTTTTTAATAGAACAGGTTCTCAAAAGAAAATATAAGAAAGTCAGATAGGAATGGACACAATTCCTAACATCCAAAGCTTGCTCTTTCTAGATCACAGATATCAACACAGATATCAATTTATCAACTGATAACAGTCTTATAATCACTTTTTTAAAAGTCAGTTCATCAAGTATGAACTTACTGGCAATAAATGTGATTTTGATAGATATTTACTAATAATGGGACAAATATATTGGGAGAACTTGTGATTTACTATTAAAGTCCATTAGAGTCTTAGTTCAGTTATGAATATATGTAAACTAAAAAAATCTTGGGTAATGGGCTAACCTAGTTTTTGTTCCTTAGTTTTCACGTTAACCTCCGTACCAGTTGCTTTTGCATTTGGGTTTATTTTTACTGAGTGACTCTAAATTGTTTCTACAATGTAGAGAATAACATATTAAATAACAGACAGAGGTAGTTTTACTATTTACTAAAAATTATAACTGATCATTTATTACTTTATAGGTATGAATCTTGAAATTCTTAATTTAAAGCATACTGTAGATCTATCACTCAGAAAGAGTTTTTTTAATACACATTATTGTAGGGGTGGAGGACATTGAGACAGGGTCCCACTATACAGCCCAGACTGGCCTGGCACTCAAGACCCTCCTGCCTCAACTCCTAAGTTTTAGGGTAACAGGCATATACCACCATATCTGGTAATAGATATTATTTTTTACAATCATAGAAAAACTGAGTGGAAACTACAGTGGTGTGTCCTATAACCCCTGTCCCACATGCACGGCCACCCCCATCTCAGCAGCCCCCAGCATTGGCACATCATTATTACCTGAGGTCTGTAGTTCAGATTAGGGATCAGACTGATACTGTAAATGATATGAGTTTGGGAAAATGATGGGTATCCACCACGGTAGAACCCTCCAGAACAGTTTCTCTGCCCTACACATTCCAGTGTTCTACACTTATCTGTTGCTCCCCTAAACTCCTGGAAACAAACCACTGTTGTGATTAGTATCTCCATAGGTCCACCTTTTCCAGGTTGCCATCTTCTTGCAATCAGAGACCTAGCCTTTCAGATCGGCTGTTCACTTAGTAATACGCATTTGAGGCTCCTCCATGTCTTCCTAGGGCTTGATAACAGATTTCTTTTGAAAGCTGAATCACATATTATCTAGCTGTACTGGAGTTTATGTGTTCATTCACCTATGGAAGGACCTCTTGGTTGCTTTCAAGTTCAGACTCTTACAAATAGGTTTATTATAAAAATCTGTATATAAATGTGTATGTGAAAAAATGAAAGGGCACAGTTTCTAGAGAGTGTGGTGGCAGTTGTGTAGGAATCTTCCACTGTCTTCCAAAGTGTTTGTTCCATTTTTCACTTCCATCAACAATGAATAATAAGCATTTCTATTGTCCTGCATCCTTGCCAGCATTTGGTGTTGTCGGACTCTAGATTAGGGCCAGTCTAATAAGAACACAGTGATCTCATGGTTAGTTTCACTTCCCCCATGTGATATGGTGTGTAGCTTTGGCTCATATACTTACTAGCCATCTGTAGGTCTTGGTGAGATTATGTTCAGATCATTTGCCAATTTACTATTTCAGTTGTTAATTGGACTACTGAGTTCTATTAGGTCTTTGTATGTGTTAGATAACAGTCCTTTATTACATATGTCTGTTACAAATATATTCTTCTGTGTGATTTGTCTTATTTTCTTGATGCCGTCTCTTGCAGGACATAAGTTTTTCCGTTTTAATAAGATCTAGCTTATTAATGTTTTGTCTCCTAGATTTTACTTTAGTATGTTGTCTGAAAAGTCATCACCAAACTCAAGGTCAGCAGGTTTTTCTCCTCTGTTGTTTTCTATGAGTATGGCAGATTTGTGTTTAACATCTAGGTCTATGATCCATTTTGAGTTCATTTTCATGATGGATATAAATTCTCCATCTAGATTCATTTTTGTGTGTGGTGTCCAGTGATTCTGGCACCATCATTGAAACACAAATTTTTTTTCATTTTCCCACCAACTTTTATTGGAAGCTGTCTGCCAATATGTTAATGCACAATTGTTTCTAACAATAACAATAAATCTCCCTAGGACCTATGATGCGGCCATTTCATTTAAAGACTAAGCAATAGTGTTGCTTTTATTCATTCCTCTCAAAATTGCTCTGCGAGCTGAATTAGTACTGTGGTCTCCTTTACAAATCAAAACGCTGACATGACCCAGAAGAGGAAAGCTGCCTTGTTCACTCACAGCTGAGTGAGAATTCTCATATACTGCCTGGAACTGCTGCCTGCTCCTGAATCCCCACTGTATGAGGGTCATTTTCACTGTTATTCGTAAAGCCATAAACAAAAGCGCATGTTGGATTCACTTGGCCTTGCATTAAGGAAATGCCCAAAGAGTCTAGTTTTCCAAAATAATCTTTCTCTGGGCTGGAGAGATGGCTCCTCACTTAAGAGCATTTAACTGCTCCATCAGAGGAGCAGAGTTCAGACCCCAGGTCACAAATGCCTGTGACTCCAGCTCCAAGGAATTTGATTCCCTTTCTGACCTCTTCAGGCCCCTGTGCACACGTGTACAAACACACACACAAATAACAATAATAAATCTTTTAAAAATAATGAGCCGGAGAGATGGTTCCACTGTTAAAAGTGCTCCTTGCACTTGCAGAAGACCCAAGTTCAGATCCCAGCACCCACATGAGATAGCTCACAACTGCTTGTAACCCAAGCTCCAGGGAGTCTAATTAATGCCTTCTTCTGGTCTCTGTAGGCACACATACACACACACACACACACACACACGGTGAGTATACACTCACACAGATACACACACACACACATACACATAAAAAATTAAATAAAATAAAAAAAATCTTTAAACATTATAATCATGGGGCTGGAGAGATGGCTCAGTAGTTAGGAGCACTGGTTGCTCTTGCAGAGGACCCAGGTTCAACTCCCAGCACATATACCACAGCTGTAACCCCAACCATCTGTAACTCCAGTTCCAGGAGATTCAAGGCCGTCTTCTGACCTTCAATGCATGGCATGGGTAAACTTACATACATGCAGGCAGCATACTCATACACATAAAATAAGAAATAAAATATTTTTACATGGTTTACACCATCTTTAGTGTGCATTTAAATTCAAGTTAAGTGTTTCTTATCCAAAATGCTTGAGAATCAAGGTGTTTTGGATTTTTAGACTTCTTTAAGTTTTTTTAACATTTACATGTACATACTGAGATATCTGAAGCCTAACATGAAATTCAGTTTTGTTTCATATACACCTTGAGCATGTAGCCAGAATGTTATCTTACAGAATAATCAGAGTGGGGCTACATCTTGACTGCACTTCTCCCATGACATCGGGGGGAGGTTTTCTAATGATGGTGCCACCAATAATCAAGAGTTTCCAATGTGGAACACTGTAGATTTAAAATATTTTAACTAGGGACACTCAGCTTCTACCACCCTTCTGACTGAGAACAAGTTTATTTTTGTAATAGTTTTTTTTTTGTGTGTATATCGCTGTGGGTGGGTCAGGGGTAAGTTTACATGGAAAACTCATTGATTCCTCAGGAGAAAATTCTAGAACTTGTGAGACTGAATACAGTTGACTTTTAACTTTGCAAGTTGGCCCTCTGGTTGACTCCTGTCATCTGCCCCAACTGCTCCAAAGCTTTAGTACTGCTGCTCACAAGTCCCAACACAGCTATTGTCATCCTTCCAGACAGCTTCCCATGTGGCCTAAAGCCAAAAGTTTTAGATTGTTTTACAAATTGTTTACGTATTGACTCTAACAACTACATTTGAGAAACTTTGACTTAGAAAGAGAAATTATCAAAAAAGCCTATGGGTTTTAGTATGATAGAATTCACACATAATTTGAACACTCAGGAGTCTAAGGCCTCGAGGATCATGCCAGTCTGGGCTACATACAAGGTTCAAGGTCAGCCTGGGTTAAATAATAAAATCCTGTCTCAGAAAACCAAGATCTAAGAATGTAGCTTAGTGACAGAATGCTTGCTTAACATGTACAAAGCCCTAGGTTTGATCCTTAGTACCACAAAAAGGCATTACATTATGTACTATTTTTGACACAGAAACTTTTTTGTTTAAACATAGTTAAGTGAACCTCCTGGCTTAATGTATAGTCATATGTCACACATTTAACAAAATGAATCTTTAGGGTATTTTATTATTGTGAGAAAATTAGAGTATATTTATACAAACCTACATGGCACAGGCTACCACACACAGGCTATGTAGTAGATCCTATTGCTCCCAGGTTTCAAACTTGAACAGAATACTACTATACTCAGTACTGTAGGCAGTTGCAACATGATGGTCAGCATTAGTACATCTAAACATACAATAGGCTGGGTATGATGGCTCATGCCTCAGAAGGCAGAGGCAAAATCACTGCAAGTTTGAGAGCAACCTGGTCTGTCTAGGAAGTTATAGGCCAGTCAGGGTACACAGCAAGACTCTATCTATCTATCTATCTATCTATCTATCTATCTATCTCTCACATACACATACACACACACACACACACACACACGAGTACACACACCAAATCCAGCAACTGTAATGTCACTGACAATAGAATCTTTTCAGTCCCACTATAATCTTACAGACCATGATCCTGTAGGCAGTCTATAATTGACAGAAATATGACCATGATACATATGACTGCATTTTATATGTCATGTTACCTTTTTAAAGATTTTATTGTTTTAATTGGGAGAATGAGTTCAGTGTCAGAGGAAGTCAGAGGGAGCATCAGAAACACTAGAGTTGCAGTTAAAGGCAATGGTGAGCCATTTGATATGAGTACTAGGTACCGAACTCAGGTCTTCATGTTCAGTACATGTTCTTATCTGCCGAGCCATCTCTCCAGTACCCTCCCTCCCTTTTGTGAGAAAGAGTCTCACTGGCCTTGAACTTATGTTCTTCCTGCCTCAGTCTCCTGAGGGCTGAGACAATAGATATGCACCACCATGCCCAGCTGGGCAAACATACTACCACAGAGCTAAATCACCATCTTTTCTTTTTCCTCAGTAAGACTCAGCTTTCAATATATCTGTGAACACTCTTAGTTTGCTTCTTTTCCTATTGGGACTTAAGCTTTTTTCCTTGGTCATATACCGTGTCTCAGTATTAACTCATCCATTATATCTGCCTTAACTTAAGAGGTACCAAAGTACAAGGAGCCCTGCAGTTGTTGTACACTCATTTGTGATGCATCCATTTATAACATTTTCTAACCTAGAGCATCCATCACAAGTTTTGAAGACTCATAGACAGTGAACGTCATTCCTGATAAATACCCTTGACACTTTATCCATCCCATTTATAGCCACTCCTCATTAATAGCACCAGCACTTCAAAGATGTAAGGCTCAGACACAGAAGTTAATGGCTTGAACCTACAGGGTGTGCATTCAATGTAAGTGAACTTGCCCAAAGTGCCTCAACTCATAGGTGACAAAGCTAGACTATCTCCACAACCAGGCCCTCCTCACCACAACATGTTATGTTTCTAACACATGGGGAATCCCAATTTGTCTTCTCAGAGTATATCTTACAATTTTTAATGTTGAAATGTCCACCATGAACTCCTAAAACACAGCATGCCATAAGTTGTTGAACACAGTTTATGAAACTGGTTTCAGTATGCTACCCTAGAGGACAAGATTGTCAGTAAGGACAGTCCCAAAGAAATGTTCCCACTAGAAGGTCACACTGCTATGTTGGTCCTATACCCAACTATATAAGTAAGCCATGGTTGGCTCTTGGGGGGCACCACATACCCAAGACTCTTTAAAACTTAGATTCCCAAAGACTAAGTCAAAACTCCAAGTGTGGGGCATTAGTATCTAGAAAAGGCTATACTCGGTTTGATGCAGTCAGTGTTGAGAACAACTGTGTCTTGAAGATGTCATCCATTCTAGGCTTTGACACATAATTGACATAGAAATTTTCACTTCACAATAAATCAGGTCATATCTACTCCTCCCTGAGGAGTTTATGTTCTAGTTATGCCTTTATGTTCTTAATAGTCCCTAACTATCAGGAAGATGCACAGATTCTCTAACCACAATGAGACTCTTGTGGGGTCTGACCTGGTGGTTGAACAGGCCCAGGACCCAGCACACTGCTACATTCATTTGATACTCAAAGTAAGTTTTTTAGGTGAATGTCATATTCATTTGGTAAATTAGTTACAGATAACTACACTGACCTTCTATAACACTGGAATTCTGACAAAGACCAAGTTATAACTGGCAAGATAATCTCTACATTTCTTTCCTACTCTATTCTCTTGTCTGAGTAGAAGTATAATGCCTACAAAAAAGACAAAAACCATATGCATGGTTGGACTGGTGCAGCACAACTCCACTCAGTAACCTTTAAAACTTACTACAATGGATTATCTAACTGTATTAGTTCTTACTGCTGTTATAATAAATGGCTACAAATTAAGTGGCTTTAACCAACATAAACATTCTCTTACAGCTCTGGAAATCAAAGTGTCAAGAGGCCTACATTCCTTCTGGAGGCTGCTGGGAACAACTGATCTCCTTGACTCTTTCAGCTTCTGAAAGCACCTGCGTCTCTTGACTAACTGACCCCTTCTTACATCATCCCAGCTTCTTGATTCCATCACCGCATCTTTACTACTGCCTCTGTTCCTCCAGTCTCGCTCCTGTAAAGTTCCGTGATCATGCTTGTCCACCTACATGATCCGGGGTAATCTTTCCAGTAAAAATTCTCAGTCATATCTCCAATGTCCCCCTTTGTTATGTAGGACAAATTTTGAGGATTGGTAGATGGTCATCTCTGAGACACTGCTGTTCAGCCTACTACAACCAATGATTTCTCAGTTCATCTAAAATAAATATTGACATACGGACTCTCTAAAATGTAAAGTGAATAATGAGATGTTGCCAGAGTTCATAACAATAAGGCCAAGACCTCAGTATTAAGAAATTTGTTTTCTAATAGTTATTAAGATAAATTCATAAGAATTTCAGTTCAAAGATTCATACAGACAAGCAAAAGGGAGAGAACAATATGGTTCTCAGAGCCAAATACAGGAAATTAAGTAGGACACTAAATTCAGAAAGTGCCAAAAGTTAAGGTTGTCATGGCAACATGAACTCAGCAACACAGCAAAACCTGCTCATCAAAAGTATACACTTAACACAGCTTTGTGAAATTCTGATCTGCTGAAATAACAGCTTTCATTAGTGATCCAAAATTATTTATGAACTACAGATAAACAAAAGATACTCTGACCAACCAAATTCAGTTTCATTAATATATAGGTGGCATTTATTATGTGAAATGGGGAAGATCCTGAGCTAAATTCTGAGGGGATGAAAAGACAGGTAAGATGCTGTTTCTGACCCCAAAAGACTTTTCATCGAAGCTAAAAGTATCCGAGGAAACAAATGGCAGGAGAAAACTCTACTGAGCAGAAAGACACTACTACAGGCCTCAGGGGCAGAAAGAGCTAGACTTCAGGGAGATGAAAGTTTTCCTGGGTTGAACAACATTTGAGATGGCTTCAAGGCTGGATGGAATATTTGCAAGAAGGCAGTATGGTGGGAACCTCCAAATAAAAGTTCAGAGTTTGATGAGAGCAAGGCATGGAAGGCAATAAAAGAAGTTTGGCCAAAATGGGGGTTATAAGGAAAGTCTGGTCGTTTGAAATAACACATTTCTCCCACTGACCTTATAAAGCCAGGGCCTGGGAGCACAGCTGGCAATGCACTCAGCATACAGCGGTGCTTGAAGTATGGATATTACATAAATGTAAAGGGTCGATCTTTTGTCACTTCTCTATTGTAGGAGCTCCTCATCTGACTTGTCCAAATCTCTTTACTGACCAAGCTCCCTCATGGTCACTCACCTTGTCACCTGCTGTTCCTCCTGAAAGGCAAGGCAGAAGTTATTACAGAAGTTTTCACATAAGGTAATAGAGAAGTAGAGGTAAATTTCCAAAGTGACACAAAGGAACAGTAGTGACCCAGGAAGCTAAATGTTTCTGCGACTAAAACAGCTAAGCTATTTTCTTTGATTATTGAACTTACCACCATGTGTTTCGATCACTTCTGTGAATATCTCCCTCCCTAATTAAACGGTCTCATAGATCAAGTTCCTGTCTTGCTCAGTTCTGCGTTCCTACTGTGGGGTTAGCAGCTGATACAAAGCAGGACCTCTGCAGGTAAGTTCTACTTAAAGCAAATGATTTTTAGAGGAGCATCTTTGGAAGGCAAAAAGGTCTTTCCTCTGTGAAGGAAAAGCCTTTCCCTGCAGATGGTGATGTTGATGGGATGACCTGCTCAGCAAATGTTTGATGGGTTTTATTCATCACCTGGTCATTTATAATAATGGAAATAGATAGGAACTTCACAGATGTCCCTTCCTTCATTTTAATACATGTTTTCTGCCTCTCCCTTTTTCTATTCGGCCCAACACTTGTTCCCAGCATTGCTGATAAAATAGTCATTAATTCTGGCAAAAGGTAACATTCTAGAATCCTTGATAACTAGGTTTTTAATCCCCATGGTCCAGAGATCCCTCATAAAATTTCTATATAACCTGTGATAACGCAGGTGCCAGCAGCATCCCAGAGTCCTGTTGGAGTGACTTCCAGGGGCTATCGGCTGTTTACCAAAATTACAGCTTCTCTGTCTCTTTTTATTATCAAAAGACATCAGTTACCCTTTGTTCTGAGAGGACATCTGCTCGACAGCTGCTGCTTTACCTCACCTCGGTCACACTCCCAGTCTCCTCTTCTCCTTCTTTCTACCCTTCACTTTATGCCCTCTGCCTGGTGCTTGTTCTCCAAGCTCTGTAATACTAAATGTTCCTCAAGAGGCAAGTTACCTACTATTCCTATTTGGGCCCCCTGTTTTCAATTCCCACATACTGGGAAGATTACTAGCATCTCTTAAAACTGCCAACCAAACACTTGTAGTCGCCCTTTTTGGTTTTGGTTTTGTTTTCATAGCTATCTCTTCCTTCTGTCATTCACCAGAACTTCCTTAAGATTATCTGTATTTTTTTCCTTTAGACTGGTCCTTTTTACTTTCAACAAAGGTTATTTTCTCCACATTCTGCTTTAAACAGGCTATTCTACTCTTTAAACCACAATGGAATCCCATGGACCTTTGGACCGTGTCTGAAGTCTTCACCAAGCACTTCAGAATAGCCAGATCCCCTGTCTTGTCCGGCTTTCTCCTCAATGTTCCTACCATAATTTGCCTTTCAAGTTTCTTCTTCTGCTTCTCTAGTGGCTTAAATCATTTTAGGAAGTCTCTTAGAGTTGGGTGCAGTGTACATACCCATAGGCCCAGCCACTCTGTAGGCGGAGGCAAGGGGATAACGTCAGCCTGAGTTAAACACTGGCCTGGGCAACATAGCAAGGCCTCAACTCTAGACCAGAAATTCCCTCATTACTTGGAGTCATACTAAGATGTTGTTCTATCAGGAAGTACCACCAGCGAAGCTTTCAAGATGGACATAATGTCCACCTCTGCGCACGCTTTGGGCACTTCTGCTATCCTCTCCAGGACTGCAGCCATTTCTGCTGCTGACATTCCGGCCATCAGGTATCTCCTGCTCCACGCAGCAGCTCCCAAGATCCTTTGAAAAAAATCGAGTCATTCTGTTGCTCTGCTGGAAACAGGAAATGCGTCCTCAGTTGACAGAAAAGTCTGATGTAGCTTACAAAGTACTGTAGAACCAGCCCTCCGCCCTCTCTGAGCAGTCGGCGCTCCCACTTGGCCTCCTGGTTCAAATGCCTGCTGGTCATCCTGTGCGTGCAGCCTACTTGCACTCTCACTGGTAACTTCGGCCCATCCGGCCCCTGCTTTACATTCCTCCTCTGCACTGAGCACCATCTATGTGCTCACATTTGCTGTTTGCTTACTAGGTATCTCTCCCTGCTGGAAATGAGTGCTCTCAAAGGAGTCTGTGTGCTTTTTGCTCAGTCACAAGAACAGAGCACTTAATGTTCATTTACTTTGTCACTATTCCGCCTTTGTCACTACTAAAACTTGAAGACAGGCTGTCTAAAACACCGCAGCGGGTGCAGGAGTGTTCACGGTTCAGGTGGCTCACGGTTCCCAACGTGCAGTCACAAGCAGTAGACCCTTGCTATTTGTAAAATTACAATGCATCCGGAGCCTAAAGGTGTTGGAGACAACAAACACACAATTAAACCACAGTCTACAATACTAAATGCTGTCAGAGCTGAAAGAAAAAAAAATGATTTTGTGTACAGATAATGAGAATATGGCTACCTTGAATAAAAAGCTGTTCCTGGTGGTCTCACACTTGCAAATCCAAGCATCTTAGAGGGAGAGCTTTTTCTGTAGTCGGTGCAACCCCAGAAATAACAAAGAAAGGCCACCTAGACTACCGAACCACTGGGATACATTTCCTAATAAAAGAAGCAAGCAACTTGAAAATAACTCGAAAGTTCTGAGTTTGAAATGCTACTGTGCTTTGCTGTTGTAGATTTGAATTTCCACCACTTGTCTAAAACATTTTTCTCCATACTACACAGAATAAATACAGTCTGAGCCCTTTGGCTGAAGAGCGGATTGTGAAAGATGCGTCGCCAGCGCTGGGCCTCCACGTGGAGTGGCGAGGACGAGCTGGTGATGGGCCGCCTGAGCCGAGCGCCAGAAGGCGTTCCCTCAGAACCGCGGGAGTAAACAGATGCAGCTTTCGCTGTGCCCGGAAGGCAAACAGACCGGGCTCTGCTGGACCTGGGCGAGGATGCTTTCCAGAGGGCCGCTTCCCCCTCCACAAAGCCCTGCCCCTGGCTTCGCAGACTTCAAACCTCCAACTCCTTCATCTTTGGCACCGTGGAGGAATCGGAGAGAAGCAGGGTCCCTGGGGAGCCCACATTTCAGTCCTGCCCGACTGTGCAGATAAAAGCCAACACCTGAACCTGCTTGCCCCAGCCAAGTTCCCGCCGCCAGCCCTTTAGGGCTGTGCAGGTGTAAAGGTGAAGGAAGGAGTTCGAGTTCGCAAATTATGCCTGCAAGAGGGAGAACACTGGAACAGCAAGCCCTTCGCAGCTGAGTCCCGGTTCAAGCAACAACTCCCCCTAACATTGTGAAAAAGAAAAGGGGACTTGTATTAACCGCGTTGCTCTGTTCCGTGTGGTACTCTAGCTTTGCCCCCTCTGGCTACAATATAATCATTTAGTACTTAAAAGTTTAGATTTTAAGTACCAGCTAAAACTTACAAAATTGTTTCCTGCAGCGTCATTATAGTAACAAATAAATGAAAAACAATATCCATCAGCAGAGTTCCTTTAGAAAGGTATGTCACTATGATGCTGTCAGAAGAGCTCTCGTTTGCAAAAATCAGGCACTGCAAATGCCCATGGCAAAGTAGAATTAAAACGGAAGTTGTCAGTGTGATTCATTTTGTTTTAAGAGGTGAAAAGAGAAAATACCTGGAAGAATATCTACAGACTACCCTGGGGATTGTGGGAGGCTTTATTTCCTAGTTTATATTATACTCCTATGAAAAATAAAAGTTTACAACAAGCATCTCATATTCATTCAAAAAAAAACCACATTCAGGGGTGTGTGAGCATGTGTGTGTTTGTGTAATTAAGTGCTTAAAGCTTGGGGCACAATGAACTTCAAAGTAATGTGATAGAGTAACTATTAATTTGTTGTTCATTATATCTATAAGACAGACTTACAGTCTGCCCTTTGTGTCATTTCATATCAAATGCATGATTCTAAATTTAGAAAATCGAGGTCATTTACAGGAAAACAATTACTTCTGAGTTTAAAAAACATAAAAACAAAAAAACTGCAGCTGTCTATTGTTAAATCTGATTGCCTATTAGTGAAAAGTGACTCAACGGAATCGAAGACAATGCAAATTCAAGTGTAAACGGCAGATTGTGAAGTATCCTCTTCCCCAAGGCTGTTCTCCCTGCTGACCCTCTACTCCCCACCCACTTCCTCAATTCTGGCCTCACTATTTCTAAACCACTGTTTTCCCTGCTCCTGTGCTCTTGAGGTTAGTGGTTGCTGGTTGTAAATCACCTCAGGGAGGGAGGAAGGAAGGAGGGAGGGAATATTCTTAAGTGTATTGTTCCCAGAAACCTCTAAAGTTACTTGTGAAAATTCTCACTGAGACAGAAGTGTTTAGACTAGCATACACGTGCACACTGCCCACCTCTACACCTGACTCTACAAAACTTTAAGATTAATAAAGAAAACAAAATCCTCATTTTGTCTCTAATAAAAGATCTGAGAAGTCACTTGAAAATTCTAACTGGCCACTCTGTTTAAAAGGGACCAAATTACAAAGCTTTCTCTATTTTTCAAGTGTCCATGTAACAATCTTTGGAGATGATAAATTTAAATGAACATTTCTCTGCTGCCATCTTGTGGATTATCTGGGAAATGCATCCACAGCTCTGTGAAAGACAACAAATCCTTTCCAATAAAATTAACAGCAAGAAAACGTCTTTTAGATTACTTAGTCATTTATTTGACATGAAAAACATGACTTAATGTATATGATGCATATGGTATAGTGTTTATAACATGTTAAACATATTCCCAAGGACAAGGTTTAAGGGCTGGCCAGCAAGATGGCTCAGGAGATGGCTCAGGTAGTTACCCCTAAGCCTGCTGACCTGAATTTGGTCCCTGGAACTTACATGGTAGAAGGAGAGAACTGGCTTCTACAAGAAGTGCTCTGATCTCTGTGAAAGCCCACAAGTGCACGAATACACACACACACAATAATAAAAACAACAATAAAGAACAAGGTTTAAGATTCTTTAGCTTTTAAATGTTAATGTTAAAAAAGAAAAGAATATGCTTTCTGCTCTTGCAAGGCAATGATTATCAAAGAAGCTGTTATAATTATGCCAATGGTCACTGTGATAGTTAGTTTTGGTCTATCTAACACAAACTCCAGTCACCTAGTAAAAGGGCACCTCAATCTGGAATTGCCTCCATAAGATTCACCTATGGCCATGTCTGTGCCGTACTTTCTTAATTGGTAATTGATGTAGGAGGGTCCAGCCCACTGCGAGAAGTGTTATCCCTGGACAGGCGGGCCTGAGCTGTATAAGAAAAGCAGCAGAGTAAGCCAGTGAGCAGCATTCCTCCGTGGTCTATGTCAGTTCCTACCTCCAGGTTCCTGCCCCGAGTTCCTATCTTGGCTTCTCTGGATGATGGGTTGCGAGTTGTAAGTCACATAAACTCTCTCCTCCTCGAGTTGGTTTCAGTCAGCATTTTACCTAAGCAACGGAGAAGCAAACTAGAACAGTCACAAAGTCTAGTGTTTGAACATTTACTGCTGGCAGTAATGTCCCCTCCACAGGCTGTGAGCAAAAGTGGGACAAGAACAGCACCTGAGGGCTCACTGGGAAATGCCACCTGAATGTTGGAAGACATATTTAACTGTGGATGCCACACCCACAGCCAAGTGTTGTACTCATTCATTATGTGTGTTCCAAGCCATCCTGGACCTTCATTCAGTCCTTAGATTATCCAAGTTTTAGAGCCAGCCATGATAATCCCAGAAAAGGATAAAGGAAAAGGTAGGAATTCCCAGTCAGTCATAATGCACCTATAGGAGAAGAAGTAAACCCTCGCCCAGTAAACCTGGGAAATATAGAATTTTCCCACTTAAATTTAAAAGGATGTGCTAGCAGAATCTTCATGAGGAGATTCACATTTGTTCTTTAGAATTCCATGAGAGAGCTAAGGCTCGTGTCTACACACATTGAGACAGCACTGCATGTCAATAATTTTTGCTGCTCAGGCATGAAATGTATAGTTTATTTGTCCTCAAGAATGGTAGAAGAGCAGGACACTGCTCTGTGCGCTCACCAGATTAACTACTTTGTCTCTGGCTGAATTTAGATGGTTCAAGGGAGGAATATAAGTCATTCCTTCCAAATCACATCCTGTCACTGCTAGGCTCCATAGAGTAGAATGCAGAACATTAGCTAGACCAGAAAAAAAGGCTGGGTTGCCATATATGGGAGTGGGGCAGAAGATACCAAGTAAAATTAAAATTTCAGATAAACAATAATTGAACATACTTATATAAAAGTAGATTTATTTAACTGAAATTTTCATTCCTAATGAATGTCATTCTTTTTGGTCTTTTTGAGACAGGGTCTTCCTGTAGCCCCAGCTGGCCTGGAACTCACTTATGTAGACCAGGCTGGCCTCAGTCTCATAGAAATCCACCTGCATCTGCCTCCCAAGTGCTGGGATTAAAAGAGTGAACCACCATGCCCAGCTCTGAATGTCTTATATTTTATCTGACAACCCTAATCCTTCCTCCTCAAAAGTACTGATATTTCATTCAAAAAGATTAATTTATTATTTCATTTTAACATAAAACTACCATATTTTGTTCCTTAAAGTAATATAGCACAAAAATACTTTGAGCGATAGGTTTTCCACATATTATGCAAAGAAGTAAGGGAAATTATAACAAGGATATAATTTAGGGTATGATTGAACGTCAGGTAGAATTGCTCAGTTTAGTAGAGCAGACACTTTGTGGGTGTCAGTACACACAACACAGGGTTAGACATGGCATCAAGAACAAGACACAGCCCTGTTGCCTAGAAGCTCAGAGTCCAGTAGAAGAAAGACACAGAGGTATCATAAAAACACGTGGTGTAAACAGAAAGATAAAAGATGCCATTCCTCTTCTCTGTTCTGCTTCCTTCATACAGCCTGCAAGTGAAGAGATTTACACAGCGTGTTATCTAGCTTCCCCTATACAAAACACAAGAGGTAATAAACTTATAGAAAGAAAAGCTTCATTTTGGCACACGGTTCTGGAAGTTCCAGTACAAGATCAAGTGACCATAGCAATGACAGTACGTCATGTTGGTGGCATATGGCAGAGCAAACTATTTACACCATCAGCCAGGCAGCAAAGAAGAAAAGAATTAGGAGACACAGCCTTCCCATAATTCTCTTCTGTGGAAGGGCCCTAATGATCTAGAGACTTCCCAGAAGCCCCTCCTCAAGATCCAGAGCACCTCCCTATAGACCAACCCTTTAATAGAAAGGCCTTTTGGAGATTTTTGATGTGGGTGGTGGTGCTGGGGATCAAACTCAAGACCTTGTATACGCTAAGCACACAATCTACCACTGAGCTATACCCCAGCCCATGCACCGATTCTTGGTAAACAGCAAAACCTGTATGTATTGCCTGTAAGAAAACAAGATATCAAGACTGAACATAATCTGAGAGACTTCATCCAAGCATGTTTGTTTTATAAAATAGAAGCCACAACCCCAAAGCCAATGGGCAACACCGAGGCTTGATGCTTCCGTAGATGAGGTCTGGGCATGAAAATGTACTGATCAGTAACCCAGTTTACAAATGATGCCTAAATTCGCATTCATGGATTAATGCTATTAAAGTAGGGATCATTTTTTAACTTATTTACTTTATGTGCATGAGTGTTTTGCCTACATGCATATAAGTTGTGTGATACCTACAGAAGCCCAGAAAAGGTCATAGATTCCATGGAACTGGAATAGCAGACAATTGTTAGCCACCATGTGTGGAGTGCTGGAAACCAAACCTCAGTCCTCTGAAAGAGCAGCTACTGCCTTTAATCACTGAGCCGCCTCTCCAGCCCCAAGATATTTTGTTTGTTCGCTTGCTTGTTTGGGGGACAGATTCTTACCATGTATCCATGGCTGTTCTGGAACTCACTGTGTAAATGAGACTGGCCTCAAACCCACCAAGATCCACCTGCCTCTGCCTCCCAAGTGCTGGGATTAAAGGTATGAACACCACCCCCAGCCCAGCAGGGAGAGTTATGAGAATGCTATGTGGTAACACTGAGCTCAAGGTTCACATGAGCTTAGTGAAAATGATTAACTTCACAGGCAATTCTCTCAGCTGGTCAGTAAATAGAACCTACTCGTTCTATTCTTTGTCCTCCAATAGTTGCTTCAAAGGCTACTTAGTCTCTGGACTTGGTAACAAATTGATTGGGAAAGATCAGATTGTGTTGACAAGTGGTTCACAGAAGGGAAGAGCGTGGAGACTAGCATGAATATACTCCTTCACGTCAAAGCCCTCTACTGGTCACTGTAGAGAAGGAAGCGGGGAAGGAAGGAGCGAGAAAAGCAAAGATGAAGCCCAGGTTCTAGGTGGGAATGGCAAAGTGACACCAAAGTAGCAGGTGCTCGCATGTCTTCACTTCTTCTGGTTCCTCCTTTCCCTAGAATGTCTTCCTCCCAGAAGATCCTAATGTCATTTGGGGAGTCTTGACTCTCTTTTCCCAGTAATAGCCCATGTTCCTGTACACGTAGGAATAGGCTGGTCTCTTTTTCAAACAGGAAGTCTAAGCAGGACACTTCCTATGAAATGGGGAGCACCAGTAGTCCAGCTATCTCAGTCTGCCCAGGAGCATGCTGGTGTGCTCAGGTGACTTTCTGTCACTGAGTCTCTCTGTGTCATCCTGCCCCCATCTACAGTGATGGACACAAGGGACTTATGGAGAGACCATTTGTATAGTACATACTGACCGGGCAGACCCCAGCTTCATACCTTCCATTTCAGCAAAACCCCCAACAAAATAGGCACCAAAACACAGTTACACAGGAGGAATCAGTTCTGATAACCTGACAAACGGTAAGTGACTGGTTCACTATTTTATAAAGAACTAAAAGAGTTGCTTGCACATCCTTGTAATCCCATCACTTGGAAAGCTGAGACAGCGGGGTGAGGAATTCAACCTTCTATCACTAAACTTGATGTAATTTGTATACCTAGGAATATCTAAGGCAACAGATGAGTTATTTTGCTCTGAAAGCGGGCAGAGCGTAGGAAGTTTCTCAAATTCAAAAGTATGGTTTTCAAAGCAAAAGTTTCAGTAGAAGACCTAGAAGAGGGAAACTCAGAAAATATACCATGAATATGGCATCATGGGAAAAGGGGGCTGGGGGGGGCTGGACAAGAAGCAACTGGGGAAACCAGTACTAGTTAAATAAGAGTTCTGGGATTAAAAAGAGATAGCTATAGGAGAAGCCAGAAGAGAATACTTAGATCTTAAAAAATACGTTTTTAGAATGAGAGGCCATGGAAGACAAACTTCTTAAGAAAGTATGCCAATGTGCAGACTTGTACAACTGAAAAACTCCAAGGAAGAGGCAAAGACCCCAGAGCTCTTTATTAGAGTAACAATAAGTTCCACATGTAGAATTAGAAGTCAGAGTGACAGGCTTCTCAACAAGGTCTCTGAATACTAGAAAGCAATGTTTGGAAGTTTACAGGACAAAACAATACTGCAGAGCACTGGATTCTGACAATACAGTGAAATAAAAGCGTGGAAAGAAAAAGTTCAAACTGCGCTCTGCAACCACATGACAGGAAATCTGGAAGAACTTGATGAAACGGCAAAGAAGAATGTTTTATTTTAGTTCACTTTGTTTCTCAACAGGAAATTAAAAGGCAACTCTGTAAGTTGAGAAAAGATTTAGAACATTTTAAAAATATCATGGATCAAATAGAAAACATGGCCCTTGAAATGATGTAGGTTTGGTGAGACAGGAGTATATTTCCTTCTCTACTGTTCTATTCCTATTGATTCTGTGTTCAGTAATGTTAAATGTTGATATTATAATATTACATATTATATAATCGATTACATAAATCGCATAGTATATAATAAGATTACAAAGTATGGTGGAGAATGCCTGTAATCTCAGCACTTGGTAAATTAAGGCAGGAGGATGGTGAGTTTGAGACCAGCCTGAACATGGCAAGTTCCAGGATAGTCTGAGCTACATAATAAGATCAGGACCCAAAAAAATAAAAAATGATAGGTGACAGACAGAGAGACAGAAAGATAGATAGATGATTGATAAATAGGTAGACAGATAGATGGATAGACAATATATGAACAGATCAGTATTTCAATGATTAAATACGTTTCCTAATTATAATGATTGAATGCTAGTTTTATTTCTGACTTTAGAGTCAACTTCTTAAAAAGTATATATGGTTACATCTTGTAATTATAGTTAAAGAACAGAAGAAAATACAAACACTGTTACACATATGACAAAATAATGACGCAAAGTAAAGTAGATAGACATTAGAAAAGACATAAAATGATCAATAAGAGAACTACAAGTTATTTTTAAAAGGAAAATGATGTTACCATATCTAGTCTAGATATTATCTATTGCTGCATAAAAAAATATCCTCACCAAAAAAGGAAAAAAACAAGTATGGCTTTTAAAAAAGAAGCATTACACACACACACACACACACAACACACACACACAACACACACACACAACACACACAAAACACACACACAAAACACACACAACACACATACACACAACACACCACACACACACAACACACAGCACACACTACACACACAACTCACACACAACACACACATCACACTCACACAACACACACAACACACACACAACACACACAACACACACACAACACACAGACGAACAACACACCACACACACACAACACACAGCACACACACAACACACACACATATACAACACACAACACACACACACACTTTAGGAGGGGTGAGGGGTTAGGGGTTTGGGGACAGAATCTCATGTACCCCCAGGTGGGCTTCAAACTTGTCTTCTGCTTCCTGAGCGCTGGGATTACATGTGCCACTGAACATGTACATGCACGCGCACACACACACACACACACACACGCATGCACACTGTCTAAACATTTGTTATCTCTTAAAATTTCTGTCCATCAGTAATTCAGAAACAAATTAGCTGAGTGGCTCTGACTCAAGCTTTCAAAGGTTCTCATGAGCTTGCTGTCAAGAAATCAACTTCAAGCCTAAGACTTAGGCACAAGTTTGCAAGCTGGCTAGCTCACACGGCTGACAAATTTGTTGCTGACTACTGGCCAGAAGCTTTCTGTGTTTGCCACACAGACCTTCCCTCAAGCCTGCTCAAGTGTTATGACAAGCAACTGTCTTCCTAGAAAAGAAAGCTAGGCAGAAATACGCATCTTTTCTGACCTAACTTTAGGAAGCAGGCACAATTTTACACACCTGGCTGGCTATTCAGAGGAACCTCGAAATGGGTGGGGGGGTCCATAAATATGAATTGATGAGCAACAGGAGCTGAGAGGAGGCTGCTCCCATGGAGTATTAATAGATAACTTTTGACTAAGTTAATGAGAAGGAATAGATGTCTGACAAGATTGTTTCAAGTTCTGATAGTAACTACTTCCAAAAGGACAAGACATAATCCTATAAAGAAAAAAAGACCTGGAAGAAAGATAGAAGTGGTCTTTCACAGGAAAGTGACCAGCATAATCTAAAATTGATTCTTCAAGAAACAGGGAAACAAAAATATTCTTTAGTAGGTGGTGGCCACATTTAGAACTACAAACAGAACAGTTAAATAGCGATGGAATTCTGGAAAGTGGTACTAAGGATTAGAATGGAAGACTAGTTTTTCTTTTGTAAAGTATTTAATATCCATTATTTTTAAGAGAGTACATGTATTATTTTAATAATAGTAACAAAATATAATTTTGTCTTCAGAATGCAAGTTTGTCTCTTTGTATTGCATATGCTGATAGTAACTCAGGAACAATATGCTGAACTTCCAAAAACTGTTAACCTGGGGCTGGGGAAAAGTGTGCAGAGTGTTCATTGTAATGAGCATGGGGACTTGAGTTCAGATCCCCAGCACCCACATAAAAAGTCAGCTGTCTCTCCAACCAAAACATACAATTGAGAGAGTTTGTGATCTCTCTTAGTCAGGAACTATACCCATTATTAGTATGGAAGTAGTTATGAAAGATGATTGGTCTTTGCCTTGTACCCCAAAAAGATTTTAGAGAACAGTTCTCAGGCAGGAAGTTAAAAAGCTAAATCAAGATGAACATGTGAAGGAAGCCAGCTTGCCCTTCCTTCCCATGGCATCATCTAGCAGAGCATATGTGAAACAAAGTCTGTGAAATACAAACGGAAGCAGAGGGGGAACTATAAAAGACCCTGCACCACGTGGTCTGATACTTTGGGGACTTTCCTCAGCTCTTCTGAGAGAGCCTTTTCTTCATAATAAGGTAATAAGCTGTCTATTCTGTGCCTAACTTAAAAGGCATAGTTTTCTTTCCATCTTCCCTGGCCAGGATTTTCCCCTATTTTACAATCTTTTCCTAATATTTTATTTATTTATTTTTATTTTATGTGCATGAATGTATTGTATGCATGTATGTAAGGGCACTCATGTTGTGCAACACCCAAGGAGATCAGAAGAGCGTGTCAAGTCCCCTGGAAGTGGAGCTACAGACAGCTGTTAGCCACTGCTGGGTGCTGGGAATCAAACAATCAAACACAGATCCTCTGCAAGATCATTCAGTGTTCTTAACCACCATTCATGATGAGCTGACTCTGGCATAAAAATGGACAAATTGATCAATGAAATAGAACTAAGGACCTAAATATAAACCCACACTCCCAGGCCACCTTACTTCTACAAAGAGGCCAAATATGTATTAGAGAAAAACATCTTTGACAAATGGTGCTGGTCAAACTGGATAGCTACAAACTGAAATGAAACTAGATTCTTAACTATCAGCCAACGCCAAATGGATCAAGGACTTCAACATAAGACCTGATACCCTGAATCTAACAGAAAAGAAAGAGGGGACTACAGTGGAACTTATAGGTCAGGAAAGGACTTTCTCAACAGGGCCCTGACAGTACAGACATTAAGACCAACAACTGAAACTAAAAGGTTTCTGTATAGTAAAGGACACCATCATTCAAGTGAAGAGACGGCTTACAGAATGGGAAAAGATCTTTACCAGCTATACATTTGACAGAGGTGTCTATAATATACTAAGAACTACCAGGCATGGTGGCACATGCCTTTAATTCTAGCACTCAGGAGGCAAAGGCAGGCAGATCTCTGTGAGTTCAAAGCAAGCATGGTCTACATAGTGAGTTGCAGGCCAGCTGAGACTACAGGAAGACCCTGTCTCAAAAAGACAAAATATATGCATATATATGGAGAGACAGAGAAAGAGAGAGAGAGAGAGAGAGAGAGAGAGAGAGAGAACTAAAAACAACCTAAACATTAAGAAAAAAAATAATTTAAAATTGGGGCCAGGAACTAAGAAGGAATTTCTCAAGAGATGAAAGGCAAATGGTTGAGAAGTATTTTTACTAATATTTTATTGATTCACTAAGGATTTCTTTTCATATAGTATATTTTGATCATATTCAGAACCCCTCCCCCATTTCCTCTCAGCTCCATCCTCACCTTGCTACCTCCCTCACTCCACGTCCTCTATTAGTTTATAAAGCCTATGAAATATAATTTGTGTTCCACAAACACTCTTGAATGTGGGTCCATCCCTTGGAGCCTTATCAGCCTACCAGGAGTCACATTCTTAAAAACATACTCTTCTTCTCCCAGCATCTATCAACTGCCAAAAGTTCCTCAGCTAGGTCTGGGGCTTCTTGAACACCTCTCCCATCCAAGTTGAGTTTTTGTCTGGCTTGTGCTTGTGCAGGTCTGGTACATGTTCTCATAAGTGCTGTGGGTTCTTTTTTATGATCAACTTCCTTAGCCATCAGGGAACTGAGAACCAAAACCACTTTGAGATTTCATCTAACCAAAGTCAAAATGGCTAAGATTAAAAAAAAAAAAATTCTGGGAAGGGGGAACAAGTATTCACTGCTGGTGGGAGTGCAAACTGGTGCAGTCACAATGGAAACCAGTGTGTAGACACCTCTAAAAGCTAGAACTAGACCTACAACATGATCCAGATATACCATGCTTGTATATACCCAAAGAACTCTATATCCTACTACAAAGATACCTGCTCATCCATGTTCATTCCTGCTCTATTCACAATAACCAGGAAATTGAAACAATTTAGAACTGATGAATAGATAATGAAAAAGTAGTACATTTACACAATGAAATATTATTCATCTGTAAAGAAAAACAAAATTATTAAATTCATAAATAGATGGAACTGAAAGCAATCATCCAAAATAAGATAATCCAGACACAGAAAAACAAACATAACATGTCTTCTTTCATATGTGGATGCTAGCTTTAATAGGTGTATTTAATTTGGAAAACCCACAGAGGTCAGAAAACTAGTAAGAGGCCATAAGTGTGGCTTTCAAGGGAGGGAAGAGAGAATGCAGTAACATAAAGGAAGAAAGGATAATCATAGAAGAGGAATGAATACATAGCATAGGGGATGGTTTCTGCTGTTGTGATAAAACACTGGCCAAAAACGACTTGGAGAGGAAAGGATTTACTTCATCTTGTAGGTTATAGTCCATCACTGAGGGAAACCAAACAGGAGCTTGAAGCAGAAACCCCTAGGATTGATGTTACTGGCTTGTTTCCCCTGGCTTACTCAGCTACCTTTCTTAAAGAGCCCAAGCCTATCGTCCTAGGCATGGCACAGCCCTTAGTAGGCTGGGTCATCCTACGTCAATTAGCAATCAGGAAAATAATCTACAGAGGGACAATAATCTACACAGGCCAATCTGATGGAGGAAATTCCTCAACTGAGACTCTCCCCTTCCAGGTACATCCAGATTTGTGTCAAGTTACCAAAAATTAACCAGAAAACTTTGGGTTGGATTCAAGTGGGCAGTTGTAAGAGAAAGACAGTACCTGCTCTTTCTTGGCCCAGAAAGGAAATCAGTGCTGACATGGAAAACAGATCCAGATGAACAAGAAAACCTCTCTAAAGATCAGCGCTGTCAGTCAAAAGTGCCTAGAAAGCATGAATCTGGATATTAAAACAACTGGCAAAACGGAACTGAGAGCTGTCATTCCTTTCAGCTCTGAGAATTTTATAAATAAGATCCTTCACATTGAGTATATATGGTGTCTAAAATGTAGGAAAATCAGACACTTGGGAAATATTTCTGATACAACATTTGACCCAACATAGATATCTGCCACATATTGTTAAAGATGGAAAAAAACTTAGTTAACTTAGCAAGTCTTTTAGGGCCCTGAGTTCAATATGAACTTAAGTCCAAAATATAGCTACCTATTTAGAGAATGGCTGCTTTCATCAGGTTTCTCTGTGTACCATGAGTCTGTCACATTTCATTTGTTTTATGGACATCGTCCAAAAGCCACACTAAAAATTAATTAGCAAAACAGAATCATCACTGCAATTATAGAACATAGTATCTAGAATCTGGAATATAATATCTGCTATAGCACTGACTGGCTGGGCCAGCAACATAGACATAATGAGTATCCGACTATAAGACGATGATTAATCAATGTCGCAACTCCTTTGAGCCCAGTCCAAAGAGGAAGCCCTGCAAGGTACAGTCACAGCAAAACAGAGCCCAAGCAATGTGACCCAACTGCAGAAACTAAGAGAGAGGCTGATACATCCATCAGAACAACAGTAATGGGTTCCAGATATGGGGAAATTATATGGACAAAGACTCAGCTGCAAACATTGAAAGAGCTTTAAAAAATTCTACATTATTCCTAACTAAAGGGCGCTTGTGGCAGACACAGACCGAGACAGCTGCCAGTAATCTCTAGGGTCTCAATTGTGTTACTACTTCACTATTCCTGGGGGAATATTTTTTAAATGCCTCTCCTTGATGGACACATGGGCTAAGTTAATGATGGGGTATCTCTTTATTCTAGCCACAGTGCTAAGCCATGTTTGAGAGATAAGGGGCTGGACAGTAATTATTTCAAACTCTGTGTGGGTCATATATGATCTCTGTTCTATTTGACTATTTAATTTATAATCCCTTAACAATGTCAACACCGTGAGCTGGGATCATATCTGGCCAATGAGTTATGAAAACTGTTGTTTTGGACTTCAAACTCCTGATGGATTGGAGCTATCCAGGTTGCCATGTCTTTTAATGGCAAGCAAATTCTGTAACTGTTATATAGGTAACCACAGAGTCAATATGACCATCAAGTGCCCATCTCCAAGTGTCAAATTTGCATTTGCACAAACCTAAGAGTGAGTGTCTCCCTAAATTTCACATCATGGCACCATCCCTCACCTCCTCCTCATCCCAACCCAAAACCCACCATCTAACTGCTTTCCTCTCAGGGGAAGGAGAGTAGCTGGCTTGCTGTTTGCCACAATGTTTGCTCTGAAAGTACTGGGCTTTTGGCCCTGGCTGCTTCTCCTGGAAGAGAACCCACTGACAGTGTTTCTGTTATCTCAGCCCATGAGAATCACCCCGATGGGACTTGGGGATAAAGGAACCAACACACATGTGCTCAAGCCCACAGTTTTGTTGTGCCATGAGTAATAAAAGCTATTTGTCCCTGACCCAAGAGTCTGACAGCTTCTGTCAACAGAAAGTGATTCCAGGCTAACCTGGTAAACTGCAAGCCGGGTAAAATCAGAACCTTCACACTTCTTGACCCTCATATCTGTGGCAAAACCCCAATGACTCCTACTCCTGTATCCAGGCAGCACTACAGACTAATAGCATGGTTGTGTAGATCGGAGCATGGTATTGAGGGCAACTTGAATCTGTTCCCAGGCCATGGTCACTCATATTTGGCTCAAGAATACACTCTCTTATTCCTTTTGAGTGAGTTCCCAGGAGTAAGTAAATCAACAAGAGCTAAAACCAGATGATTTCATCAATTAAAAAGATGTATTAGGAACTGGGAGATGGCTCAGAGGGTACAGTGTCTGCTCTAGAAGCATGAGGACCTTAGGTCAGTGACCAAGTAAAAGACAGATGTGGTGGCATGTGTCTGTATCTTAGTGTTGGGGAATAATATGGTGAATGCAGACAGGTAGATCCTGGAGCTTGCTGGTCAGCTGGCTCAGCCAATTGGTGAGTTCCTGGTTTAGTGATTGTCTGAAAACATACAATAGAGAGTAACTGAGGAAAGCACCCAGTGCTGACCTCTGACTTCACCATGAATATATACAGACACACAGACAGACAGACACACACACACATACACACACACACACAATTATTTTAAACACAACAAATATTCCCTTCAGACTAAATGGAAAAGTATATCAGACTGCTCTCCCACATTCTCAACCACATCTTTACTAGATCCTGTAAGGTTTGGTAGGAATGAGCTTCCCATATACAAAATGTGATGCTAACTATGAACTGAAGGTCCCAGAAAAAAAGTCATACCTATGTTGAAGATTCTACACAGCTGATCAACTCACTAGAACTTCCTGGTTGTGGTGTTGGAATGTTGCAGCTCTAGAGTTCAATTATCTTGTGCTATCCTTCTTTTAGTAGCCATCCATTGTCTTATCATTGTCTGACCTATCAGCCTTGTGACTGTCAGGTAAGAGCTGTGATCTGAATAGACAAGAACATTGAAAACTCAATTCTGCTGACCATCTCCTCTAATGGCTGAGAAGCCACTCACCTAGTGACCCACTAGTGGACTGGCCTGAAGTCAGCTGAGGATGTTCAATCCCCAAGTTTCAGGAATCTCCATCTGCACTTTATCATGGCCACCAGAAATGGATGCATCTTCCTGAAGCTTTTGCAATCTGTGCTAGAGGAACTGTTCAGAAAACCAAAACTGAGAAGTCTTTTTGTTAACTATTAAAGCACAGCAGCCTACTGCTCTGGAGACAAAATCTAGAATTCCTTCTTCCAGTCAAGCCAATGATGTCAAGACCAAGACCAGAGCTTCTCCACACATCATTGTTCAACAGCCAAGAGTCTTCTCTGGAGCAAAAAGACTGACTTCTCTCTCCAATATTTCAGCCAAGGCACAGCAATAGACATAATGAAAGAGCAGCTCAGAGATTCCAGCTGTCTGTTAATCCAGACATCAAAGTGAGAACAAAAAGAGACCTAAGACCTGGATTGTTGAGAACTGCTAAACAGAAGATTCGAGCTCCTGGTACAGGATCCCCCACTGGAAGTTCTATGACTTCAGCAGATCAGGCCCTCTCTTTGGAAGGAAGAATGAGGAGACCAGGCTAGATGATGTGGACAAGAAAGGCTGATACACTTAGATGCTACTTTTGCCAAAAAGGCATTAACTGTTCACTTGGGCCTGCAAGGTTAAAGGTACAGAGATAAGTCATTGTCCTAAACTAGCGGAACTTCACAAGACAGACTGCCTCTAGATAAGAGCAGTTATCTGGGAGGGCGGGGTTGCACCCTGGAGCAGAAGTCATCATCTCCTCAGAACCAGAATGTTCTCCCCAAGCAATGACTTCTTCACTCCACTTGCAGAACCAAAACTCAGACGATGATCAGCAAGACCACTCGTTGACCAGGAAGGACTGCTTAAGAATGTGTGCCTCTTATCCCTTGCCCCATTTCTTCCTCTGTTTAAATCCAAAGCTCATGTCACTGCCTCAAAGACACTGAATAGACTTCTGACTGGGGAAAAAAAAAAAAAAGCATTCCTGTCTATCTTTTTTCGGATGCTTTCTCTTCTTCTGTAAGTTTGACACTGGGGACAAGGAAGATCAGAGAGATTCAAATAGCACGTAACTTCCTACTTGGCGGTGGTGGTAGAAGGGTTTCCCGTTTGTACTGACTGGACTGGGTTTGATGCTGATGGTCTCCAGGCAGCTATATATCTGTTTGGGGTTACTGTCACCTCAGCCCAGCTTCTCTGGTTGCTGAGAAGTGCCTCTGGGAGGAGTAGCCTGGACACTTTTGACCATGAGCAGCATTAAATGTTCTCAACTCTCCCTTCAAATAAGTTATTTTCCCATTTGACCTAACTATAAAATTCTTGCTCTTCTTTTATCTCTAATTTCCTTGACAAGGAACAGAATGAGCCTAAACAGACTGTGAAAAGTTCAGATAGGTTGACAGTTATCACCTTCGTCTTTTGAGAGACAATACAGTCCCTTCAGGCTGTGCAGACCCATGCTACTTACCCATTTCTCTCTTTCTGAAACCTCTACTGACAGGTATGTGCGCACACTGCCTGATCCTGTGGGATATTTTAGTACGCTCTGAGGGCTCCAGCTCCAGCTAAGCATACAGCCACCATCATTTGTTTGCATAGTATCCACCACTGTTTTCACAATGTCACGCAGAACTGAATAATTTAGAGCCTACAAGATCTATTGTGCTCCTTTATAGAAGAGGCTTGCTGCCCCTGCCATGGAGCATCATCTTCTCTCTCTTAGCCAACCTGACAACATAGCACCTTTGACTGGACAGAGGATCATTCCAAAGTATAGCACTTTAAGGCTGCTATCACGACTGCGGCTTATTTTGTTGATTTTTATAATAGCCT
Source organism: Eospalax fontanierii (assembly GCA_035773235.1). Classification (NCBI taxonomy): domain Eukaryota; kingdom Metazoa; phylum Chordata; class Mammalia; order Rodentia; family Spalacidae; genus Eospalax; species Eospalax fontanierii. The sequence continues at coordinate 39,484,222 of CM069532.1, read as the reverse complement.
TGACTTTTGGGGACATTTATATTTTTATATAAACTTTAAAAATATTTTCAAAAAATATCACTTTATATTCCTGTCACTTTTAACTTCTTTAATGGAAAGATTTTTCTAATATCCTCTTATACCTTGGAAGATGAATAATTGTTACAATTAACTATGTTATCTAGTAACAAAGGAAAGTCAGAAGGGTAGAGCATTTCTTATAATGGGGTTGCAGTTCATAGAGTTATACACACAAGGAAAAAAATTTTATTGAGTTCAAATTATGCTTGGAAATCTAAGTCACCTTTAAAATGCAGTATACAACATTTACAGACTATGTTGGAGGCAGATTCTCAATATGTCCCACACAGCCAGTTTTTCTTTCACTGTTCAAACAGATGGCCATTCTTTGGGTGGGCACCAGATGAAGTAGTTGGCTTGCATTTGAGGCCATTTTGTATAAAAAATACTTATCTTTAAACACTAAAATCACACTCTGCACAGTGAGAGGCTCACACGACAAGGCACAAAAGAAATTGTGACCACGAGGGAATGGCAGATTAATGTTCCTTTTATTTAGCAATTACTTTTGGAAATAAACTGGGCAGGCAGATGAACTGACATGACTTAAATTCTTAACTTCCCTTTCTCTCCAGCCCAGCACAATACAGTTAGATTCCAGAAGCTTGACTATGCCTCTGATGGGAACCTCCTGCTATCCTGAAAATGGCATTAACAAAATAAAGATCCTCAAATAGCTCAGATCCTACTTCTGGCACCAGTTTCAATTATTGCTGTTTTCACATTACAAGTAAAAGAAAATTTATATGCAAAAAGGTATTTTTAAAGAAATACCAGAGAGATGACTCAGCTGTTAAAAGCATTGACTACTCTTGCAGAGAACCCTGGTTTGATTCCCAGCACCCACAGGGCAGCTAACAACCATCCATAACTCCAGTTCCAGGAGATCCAATGCCTTCTTCTGACCTCCTCAGGCATTGCATGACATGGCTGCGCTTACACACATGCAGGCAATACACTCATACTCATAAAAAATAAAAATTAAATAAATTAAAAAAAAAAAAAAAAAAAAGAAATAGCAGTATCACCACGCGTACTAATAGTTTAACATTGTGCCTCTATTTATAGCAGAGGTTCTTGGCTCTACACAATCCGAGCTGAAGACACTGACTCGGTAGCAGGCACCAGCCTCCGTGTCTGGTCTCTAAAAGGTTTCAGCACTGTAATCAGCAGCATGGCAAAACACAGAAAAGCTGCCTTGGGCCATCTTACTCTGACAAAGGCAATTTAACAAGCTGTTGCTTTAAGGCTGTATCTTTGGTTCATACGAATAATACATAGCCCTTCCAAACAATCACAAACACTGTTTTAAGCCACATTTATTCTTCACAGTAAATTTACATGAAATCATGTCTGTAAGAAGATAATACACGGCTTAAAATTTTTTTTAATAATTTTATGTGGGGCTGGGAATGTAGCTTAGTTGGGAGAGTACTTGCCTAGTCATGAGTGAAGCCCTGGATTTGATCCCAGTTCCATATAAACCAGTCATGGTGGTGCATGCCTATAATCCCCGCACTCAGGAGCACTCAGGAGGTAAAGGCAGGAAGATCAATAGTTAAAGGTCTTCTCTTAACTACACAGGTCTCAACTACTTAACTACTTCTCTTAACTACTGCATATCAAGTTTGAGATCAGCCTAGGTACCGTAAGGCCTTGTTTTGTTTTTTTTAAAAAAAAGGTTTTTTTAAACTTAAAGTTTGCCTTCATTCAAATAAAGCAAAAAATGTTGGCTAAGCTACCTCAGAGAGATGGCTATTAATTTTATTTTACATATGAGAAATTAAAGCATATAAGACAGGTATCCTGATTCTAAAGTATCAAAATTAATATAAGGTTTTTCTCGTTTTTAAATAGAGTTTATTTTTGCCAGGTGGCACATGCCTTTAATCCAAGCACTTAGGAATCAGTGGCAAGCTAATCTCTCTCTGTGAGTTTAAGCCCAGCCTGGTCTACATAGCAAGTTCCAAGTCAGCCAGGGCTATATACTAAGACCTTATTTTAAAAAATAAAAGTAAAAAACACCTCAAATAAAAATTTCATTTTTAATCATGTATTTGCATTCATGTCTGTGTGTATGGGTATTTGTGAGTACAGGTGCCCTCAGAGGCCAGAAAATGGCATCAGATCTCCTGGAGCTAGAGTTATAGGTAATTGTGAATAGCCTGACCTGGGTGCTAGGAACTGGACTTGGGTCCTCAGCAAGAGTAGCAAATGCTCTTAACAGACGAGCCACCTCTCCAGTTCTTATTTCCTTAAAAACTAAACCAAGAATTAACTTTGGTGTGAGCATTATGGAAACATAAAAATACATAAAATACTTACTATTCCGTTATTTTGCTGAATTTATGAAGTCCCAAACATGAGAAAGTAAAATACTCTATGACCAAAGCAACATCTCAGGTAGCATAAAACTGGCTATTTCAATGGTATCAACATGCTCAAGACCCATGCAAACTCAAGCAGATGAAAACGCAGCATGGACCTGGAGAAATGGGTAGCAGATCCCAACCTTTGCTGAAGAAATACTAGCAACTGATTACTGTTGGGTGAGAATGAGGTAATCTTCCTAAATCCAGGGATTCTAGATAGGCTGACTAGACCTCAGTGGATGAACCTGCACTAAAGAACATGTGGGGACACTAACTTGACACGATAGACCTTAACACAGATGAAAGAATGTATGGATTCCAGTTGGAGAGGATGGGGAAGGGTCCGGGAGGGGAAGCGGGCATGAAGATGATTAAGATTGACTGAGATATCCTGTATGAAGTACACAATGATTCAATAAAAGAAATGGTTATGTTAGCAACCTGTATTGCAGGACTATTGAAAGCCAAGAATGTCATTCTTACTTACCTTACAGAAGTAGGAAAACTAAAGTGCTAAAAGAGCTTTCCTAGTAAGACTGTGTTTCTCTTAAGTTATTTCTCTATCTAAAGCAAAAAGGTCGGGCTAGATAGATGGCTCAGCAGTTAAGAACACTTGTTGTTCTTCCAGAGGACCTGGGTCTGCTTCTCAGCACCCACATGGTAGCTAATAACCATCTGTTACTCCAGTTCTAGGGGATCTGACACCCTCTTCTGGCCTCTGAGGGACACTGCATGCATGTGGTGCAGGCAAGACATTCACAAACATAAAATTAAAAAAAAAATATTTTAAGGCAAAAAGTTCAGGTAAACTGTCTCAATTTTACTCTCTCTGTTTCTGCACACAAAAATAAAAATTAATATTTTTTTCTGTGCATGGTGGCCACATACCTACCACCACTGAGGAGGCTGAAACAAGATCTCAAGTTTTAGGCCAGTCTGAGATATATTATAAAACCTGTCTGAAACAAATAAACAATAGCAACAAAACCCAAAAATAGTAGTTCTAAGGAAGCTACTAAAACTCACTAGAAAAATAGATGTTTAATTTTTTAATTAATGTAAAGAATTCAGTACATTTATTTATTCAGAAATCAATTGAGTCATAATTTAATGAATGTAATTGTTTCTCGCATTCAGTGTCTCAGTAGAGCTTTAGACTGACCATCCATCCACCTTGCATTTTAAATTACCTGACAATGACTAAAGAAACCTCACCATTACTGATTTAAGACTTCATGATTTCCTAATAGCAATTTTCCTTTGAAATTTAATGAACACATAAATCTTCTGTCTCAATTTATTTTAACTCTGAGTCCAATTCTAATTTACAGAAGGTAAGGTATAAAATATCAGAATTTAAACTGTTTATTAGCCAGTAAAATTATGATATTATTACTTGTCAGTTTTTGCTGAATTCACAATGTTGCCTGTTTACACTTTGCACAGGCTAATCTTCAGCATCTGGGACTATCTAGAGCAAGGAAAGACCCCTAGAGTCTCTTGTCCAGCACACTAAGTACACATGATTCCTTCCAGTTACTCCAACCATAAGAGTGTGTGGGAATACCCATGACTGTGTACCTGGACAGTTCCAAACTCCTTCCTGCCATCATTTCCTTCATGAATTCCTGTGACTGACATTATAATAGGCCTTTACAAACTCAAGATAGTAGCTGGTTCCTTGGATTCTTTTAAATTAAATGTATTTATTTAGCATGTGTGTGGGTGTGGGTGGGCACACATGTGCCCTGGTGTTCGAGTGGAGGTCAGAGGACAACTTGAGGAAATCAGTTTGCTCCTTACACCATGTTCATCCCAGGCATTGATCTGAGGTGGTCAGGCTTTGCAGAAAGTGTGTTGGCTACTGAGTCATTTCACTGGCCCCTTTGGGTCATTCTTTAGGAGACTGGATAAACTAAGTTTAACACCTTCCTATAATAATCCATGACTTCTTTATTATTGAGCTGGATTTAATCTTTGAGTAACATATCTACATGATATCGACTAGGAATATTGAACATTATTATTTTTTTAGGTAAATAACTGTGTTTGTTTAAAAAGGGTTTAAGTTAAAACTATAAAATCAATAATTATATTTTTCTATCTCCCTACCCTGACCCCCACCTCTAGCCCAAGCTACCCCCAGAAATTGGGTTTCATTTTAATGCGAAAGAGTAAAATATAATGGAAGATAAATTCCTATTTAATATTTCTATTTCTAAATTTTATGTATCATGGAAGATTTTTCTGAAAAGTACTTCAGGATTATTGACATGTTTATTTCAAAGAGTATAACCATTTCTATATTAGCTGAATTTACCTTAGAAAAATTTTTACTTATATATATATATATATATATATGGGTGTATGTGTATATATGTAGGTATATATATTATATTACTATTACAATGATGAGGCTTTATACAAGTATACATAGAGCTTCAAAGCAGAAATCTTTAAACGTGTAGGTTGCTTAGCAGCATCTGTTAACATGCATGTAAATCTCATATCTACAAAGAAGATGGAGACAATATGTTTTCTTTTTCTTCAATAGTTGATCTGCTTTTTAGAAAGGTAAAATTTCTTATGTAACTTTAAAATTTTCATTTGAAATCTAAAACATTCCAAGGCACAAAAATCTTTGTTTTTAATATAAACACCTTTGAAAATAAAATACTCACTGCACTCGTGTACTGGGTAGTTACAAATGATAATACACATTATAGATACCTGCATCCCCGTATGCATACAACCTGACTATATTACTTTAATGGTGAGACTGCCTCTATAGAGTCAATGGCACAGTAAATGTTCAGCTATTTTGAATGGTTGTTATTTCCATTTTATAGTCAGTTATGCGTCTTCATTGTTTTGCAAATGCAGGCATTTGTAGTCAACAGCATTGCTCTACAGTAAGCATAGTTATGTTATACATGAGCAAACAGAACTTATAAACATCTTATGCATTTCTTAGAAACAAGTAGAGAGAAATAGTCATAACCTGCTAAACTATTGTGTAAAATAGTTGCCTTGTTACTGATAACATTTTTGTTTCTACCATTTCAGATTAGTACTTTTCATTTAGAGAATTTATAAGGATGCAGGAAACATCTGATACCGCTAGCCAACATTTATAGTCCAACCTACTTCTGTTTTTATAATAGAAACTGTAATTTATGATACCAAATAATGTAAGCCTATTACAAGGTGTGTGCATGTGCATGTGTGTGGTGTATATATGTCTCCTGTAGGCTGTACATGTGTGGAGGAGGCGTGCATGTGAACATGTGTGGGTGTGGAGACCAAAGGTTGGCAAAAGGTATCTTTCTCCATCACTCCTCACCACATTTTTGAGACTGGGTCTCTCACTTAACCTGGAGCTAATTGTCTAGGCTGACTAACAAGCTCCAGGGATCCATCAGTCTCCACTCTCACCCCATCCCCCTTCCCCTGTCCCCAACCCCTAGGCCTGGGCTATAGACACTGACCACCATGTTGGCTTTTACGTGCGTGCTGAGGATCTAAACACAGGTCCTCACACTTGTATACGTGTCAGACACCTAACTCCTCAGTCCCTTTGCAACCAGTGATGGTACTTCTTCATCCTAAAACTGTATGCTTCTTTAAGCTTTTATGAGAGAGAGAGAGAGAGAGAGAAAGAGAGAAAGAGAGAGAGAGAGAGAGAGAGAGAGAGAGAGAGAGAGAGAGGATGTATGCCACAATGGCACAATGCATGTGTGGAGGCAGGGAACAATTTTGTAGAATTGGTTCTCTCCTCCTACCTTTATGGGGTTTCAGAGCTCAAACAAGTCATCAGGCTCCCATGACAAGCACTTTACTCAGCCATTTCACAGGCCCCTTCTTGATTAGTTGCTAGTAATACATTTTTGATTTCCATTTTGTTAAGTATTCAATTGTGCAAATTTAGGCATTTTTTTTCCCCAGAAAAATCTTGAAAAAAAAAAAAAACTGAGCTGTTTTTTTGTGTGAGAGGTGTGCTTGTATATGTATGTGCAGGAGTGTGTGCATGTGTAAGCCAGAGGTCAACACTGGGTGTCTTCTGGACTGCTCTCTACCTTATTTTTTAAAACAGGGTCTCTCACTGAACCTAGAATCGCTGAGCAATGAGCTCCAGAGAGTCACCTCCTCTACTTCCCCCAGTGCTGGGATTACACGTGCAAACTGTACCTGGCTCTTACGAGGGTGCTGGAGATCTGAACTCAGGATTCATGCTTTTGTGGCTGGTACTTTACTGACTGCGCCATCTCCTCAGCCCTCTTGTCTTTGTAACGACTTTTTACTTAAGTTATTGGCTAGATTCTGGATATTTAGAAAATTCAACCATTTTACAGTATATATGGTATTGAATCGCTTATTTTAGAATACATAATAGTATTCAGACAAAATAAGTGAGCATTTTGGGGTTAAAAAACACCACATCACTAAGGAATATCTGCCCTGAAATAGAAGGCACTGAGCTAGATGGCAGGAGGGAAGCTGGCGTCTGCAATGTCAAGTACAGTAGACTTATGTCCGCACACAGAAACCATGCAGACAAAAAAGAAGAGCTACCAAATAATGTAAGCCTATTACAAGGGGTGTATGTGTGCATGTGTGTGGTGTATATGTCTCCTGTAGGTTGTACATCCAACCAACAGCCAATGGGCTGTAGAAAGGCTTTGTTCTAAGTTAATATCTGTGTAGCTTCTGAAACTAGCTGCTTTGGAGAAATCGGATCTACTGGACTGAGCAGAAGCTTGTCCTCTGAAGTATCAAAATTAAAATTTGGTAAAGAGGTTTAAAATATCTTATACCTAGTCCCCACCCTCAGGACTCTGGTTCAACTGTCTATAGTGGGACACAGACAATGCTATTTATTTAAAGTATACAGATCATTCTAATGTGAGGACAGGGCTGAGGACTCACTGATAAAAATCAAACGGGGTCACATGAAAAGATTCCAGAAAGCAGTTGGCGATGTAGGAGTCCGAAGATGTTTCATGGAAATAACCTCATTCATGCCAATTTCTAATACAACTGTGTCAAACTAAATAAACAAAAAAAAAAACCTCAAAACTGAACTAAAAGATCCAAGATATCTCATAATGGGTCAAGCCAGCAAGCCATCTTTCTGGTCTAGGGAGGGATCCAGGAGAGTTCACCTACACAGGCCAATCCTTCCACTCAACTTGTTCTTCTTGTTTCTGAACCTCATTCATAATGTCACCATGAGCAGTCCTCCAGGGAGGTTACTAAATCATGCGGTGTGTGTGTCTGTTTTGAGACAGGATCAGTGTGGCCCTGGGGCTGGCTAGAATTCCCTATGTAGACCAGATTCATATGGAACTCAGAGACCCACCTGCCTCTGCTTTAGATTTTTTCCTGTGAAGCGTATCTTTTTAAAATGAAAGACTCACAGGATTTTTGTGACTAACAAATGAACACAAGACAAAAGCACCAAACAACTGCAAATCACAATAACCAAACAGGACAGGGTTTGGGTTATTAATATCCACATAGTTAATACTTTCACTACTCACATTAGACAAGAAATACTCCAGTACTCAAGGACTAAATCAAAGGGCATCTCAATGTATTTACTCTAGGCTCCATCAAGGCCTCCATCCACCATCCTCACTCTTAGCATGTGCCTTCAGTGCTGGTTCCTTTACCTGAAACATCCTCCCTGCCCCACTTGGCCAGCTAACTCATGGTCACCCTTCAAGTCCTGGCTTAGACTTCTGCTCTGACTTTCTCACTTCCCAACTCAGCCATCAGGTTTCCCAGACTTAGTGTGCAACTTCCTGGTATATGGCATTTGCAACTGCTTTCTTTGACCTTCCTTCCCAATAGATTGCGAGTCCCCAGATCTGCTCTAGAATGTCAAATAGTACAATTACTGGGACAACACAGACCATCAAATATTTGGCAACTGACAGGACTAGAAACTACTCTTACAGGCGACTCCTGTGTGAATCATCCGACTGGCATTTCTATCACTGTATTTTCCTATTTCACCGATCAGAAAGGCTGTAACTTAGATGAAGAAAGTGCCTTCATTTTCTAGTCTATATATCCACTCTACAATTTGCATAAGGTGATGGAATATTGGTTGTTCTATTTTTCTATTATATTAGGAAATTTTATATCGAGGGGAAAGGTTGATTTGCTGTAACTACTAACTCTCAACTTAAAATGTTTTTATTAAACTCATTACCTTATACATGCATACATTTGCTTCTTGTGATCCATTTAAGTGGTGAGAAAAGATTTCCAAGATTATCTCCAAGAGTCTGATTATTACACAAAATGGTAAGTAAAAAAGCTAGCAATCCTTACTCAACTGTTGTATCTCCATCCTGACGTCTTTACACATCATTTCTCCTCCTTACACTAGTTTTCTAACGGTTTAGACTATTCTTCCATCTCAATGTACCAAGAAGCACTTGGTTTTGTTCTGACTAGGAAAGACTTTATGGGCTATCAAGATGGCTCAGGGGAGTAAATTTGCCATGAAATTTAACTACCTGAGTTTGGTCCCTGGGACCCACATAGTGGAAGGAAAGAACCAAGTCCCATACGTACATGCATACATAAATACAATAAAATCAGACCTTCTCAAAAACAGACCTTATGTTGCCCAAAGGCTTATTACACTGTATATAATAAAAATCAAAATAAAAGGCATTAAGACCCTGTAAAAGGTTTTATAAATCTTTATTTTTACATGTAAATTTTACTTAAAGAAGTATACTCTTTCTATGAGCTAGTACAACAGTAATAACCAGTTCTCCATTTGAAAGATCAAGTCCTATACTGAACAAGACTCCACCAGCTCAGGAAATGACGGAAATAAATTGGCAAATGGGATTATAAGAAATAAAAAATCTTCTGCATAGCAAAGGAAACATTTACCAGAGTGAAGAGAGAGCCCAGAAGATAGAAGAAAATCTTTGCAGGACAAAGTGAATCAATATTCAGTATAAAGAATTTAAAAAACATCAAAAGAATAAGTATCCAATCAATAAGTGAATAAATGAGTTGAACCATTTTCAAAGAAACACAAATGCTCAGTAAGTATATGAAAAAATGTTCAACATATTTAGTCATCAGGGAAATGCAAATCAAAAGTACACTGAGTTTCCATCACACCCTGTCAAGATAGTTATCAAGAAATAGAAAATAAATGATGGTATGGTCATAGGAAAAAAAACTATATATTCTTCTTCTTGGGAATGAGAATTAGTGCAAGCACTATTGCAATCAGTAGGAAGTTCCTCAAAACCTAAAAACAGAACTACTGTGTGACCCAGATACACCACTCCTGAGTATATACCTTCGGGAAATCATGTCAGCACTTAATAAAGATGCTTGCTGTCTTAGCTTCTTTTCCTGTTGCTGAGATAAAATTATCTAACAAAAGCAACTTAAAGAAAATTACTTTTAAAAATGGACTATTAATGGTGGTGCACACCATTAATTCCAGCACTTGGAGGCAGAGCACAGCCCATCTCTGAGAGATAGAGGCCAGCCTGGTTTCCAAATGAGTTCCAGGCCAGGTGGGGCTAGAGGGAGACCTTACTTTTAAAAAAACAAAACCACTTAGAATACTAAGATTTATGTTATAGGGTAGAATGGGACTATTGTAGAAACAGGATGCGCCAACTCTAGCTGACAGGCATGCTACATGGTTCAGACAACATTTAAAGAGCCCAAAGCTCTGGAGCCTTAACAGCCAATAAGTTGGTGTTAATGGTTTCTCCCTTAGGCAGTCCAAGTGTTTTCAAAGCATTCGTAATCTCACTGAATCCTAATAATATCATGAATACACGAATTTTCTTTCATTTTACGATTAAGATTGGAGATTAAATTACAATCTAGTTTCACACAGCAAGTTATAAAACAGCAAGTCAAACAGTAAAACACATGAGATAATTCTTACTCTAACAATTCTGTAAAAACCAAGATGAGGGTAGAGCTGAGGCAGGAACATGGGGGCTTCTCCGTAATCTCTGGAAAGCCAAGTTCATGAGGAAGCCCCAGGGAAAGAAGCCACAGAAAACAAGTGACCTGATGTAGCCCTTTTTTCCCCAAAGGTTCCATGCAGTTTCAGGACGAGGGGATGTGGGACCCCTGCAATGCTGCGGCAAACACGAAGGCAGCGAGCGGGGCGCAGCTAGGACCCGAGCTCCGTGACGGGGTTGTTGCGGAGTAAAGGCTGCCCCATGCCCCAGCACGGAGCCCTGGATGGTCTGGGGTCCGGATGTCTCCCCCTATCCCAGGGAGACCTGACTTCACCCCCTCTAACACTCGTCCCCTTCTGCCCCTCCTGTCCTCCCATCCCCTGCCTTCAGTCTCTAACCTAGCCAGCTCCCTCCTGCCTGCCACTGCCTGGTCCTTTTATCCCCCTGCCAACTGCTTCCCCGACTATCCTGCTCCTTCCAACCTCCACCCTGTCTACTCCTGCTCCCTGCCCACCCTCACTCTGCCCGCACTCCCTGCTTGTCACCTTATCCACCTCGTATGTCTTGCCCACTGCTTCCTGCGGGGTCTGCTGCGTGCACCACACACCCACAGTCCCTTCCTTCTCCCCGACTCCTTTCTCCCTCTTAAGAATCTCCATGCTCTGCCAGACCCCAGTGGCCCTTCCTGACACTTTGCCCAGAAGGAGAAGTGAAGCCACGTGGCAAAGGACAACCCAACATTTAGCTCTATAGCCAAGAGACGGAAAATCCGAAGTATGAATCCTGGGGTTTAATAAGCAAGCAGATAAAGCAGCACAGCAAGGGTGACTGTAACAAACTTGTGCCACTTTCTGACTATATAAGGATCTCTTTTTCCATACTATTTTTCAGATGTTTCACATTCTTGCTTCTAATAAAAGCAGGAGGGGGAAATGTTACTTTGTACTGTAAGAGAAACATCTTTAATATAGTCATAATGAAGTTTCAGCAAAGCTGCCCTAGGAATCTTGACTGGGTCTTGCGGTCTTATTTCTTACTTGACTAAGACATATAGGAATATAAGAAAAAAATAGCTCCAGCATTGTAAGTGGAGACTTAAGGATTGGCCCTGACAATGGCTTAGGAGACACCAGGCCTGACTTGGCCTGACCAGGACCTGCTCAGTTGCTTGCAAACACCTGATGCCCAAAGTATAGGAATGTGCCCCTGAGCCTGAAGGGAGAACCATGCTATCGTAGCACTCCAGGTCTAGTCCATGGCACTGTTCCCGCCTCAACCAACAGGACTTCTAGGGCACCACCAGGGCCAACAGACCAAAACTTAGCTTGATGGGGAATGTACAGCCAAGAAATAGAAAATCCCGAGCCATCAGGGGTTGTTCATAAGCAAGTAAAATTAGAAGCAAGACTGTGAAACATCTGAAGAACACTATGGAAAGAGAACCTCAGCCACATAATGACATGAGCTGGCCTGGACGGCATCAAGTTATGTCAGATGGCTAAATGGTTAAGAGCACTGACTGCTCCTGCAGAGGACCTGGGTTCAGTTTATAACACCCACATGGTGGTTAGAAACTATAACTCCAGTTCCAGGATATCCAAAGCCTTCTTCTGGTCTCTGTGGGCACTGCATGACATGGGTGCATTTACATAACATGCAATCAATACACTCATACGCATGAAATTAAAATATTTTTTAAAAAAACTGAAAAAGCAAAGCAGCTGGAACTCATAGTGCTCCCAGCTTGGAACTGCTCCTCACCCTGAGCCAAGTAGTCTATCATCACAAACACCTCGCCCAGAAGTCCCAGCCCAGGGCTATGAGCTCAACAGGAAGGCTGCTCGGTAGGTGCGGAGGCCACCGCTGTGCTCACCGTGCTCCTGTAGCCCTTTTCTGTACCTGCCCTTCATAACCTGTGCAGCTTTTGTCTCCTCATGGTAATCCTTGGAGAATGGTATTGCTTTCATTCCAAAATGTACCACCTCTCCAAGGACGCCTTGGAGAATTTCCTAGTTTCATTATATATAAACACAGTTGGGATATGGTTGTTCTTCATGTGCTTAAGACTGGCCTGGCGTCAGGACCTTTTGACGTAACACTGGGTGGTGGTGAATGCTGGGCCAGCCTGTCTTTACAAACCGCTGTAGCGGTAGGACTATTTGGCATTGTGGAGGAGACCTTGGTGTCCAGATTTTACAAACATGCTGAAATTGCCTGTTAACTTCCTTAGGTACGCATCGTGGCTGCTTCATTTATACAGATGTGGTCATGCTGCAGCTCTATAGATCTCGGTCCTGACACTGATGCCTGCCTGATCTCTGCCTCCCCTGTGCAGAGTTCCTTCAGAGCTCCCCATATGGGCACTGGGGAAGCTTCACTCTTAGGTGAAAACCAGCAAAAGCAACTCCTGGTCTATTTCATTTGTTTGACCACTGACCTTCTGTTAGAGCCGTGTTACAAACCTCACAGGGCTACTCTGTTACCAGCCAAGTCACATGCCCCAGTTTCTCTTTCTCTCCTCCACTCTCCCCTGCCCCACAAAAACCTGCTTACCCAAGACACTAGACCTTGAGGACAACTACTGACTCTGTGTTCTTGATTTCTTTACTAATACTGTAATGCAGAAAGCCATTTAACTTAGAATTTTTCCAACAACAAAAACTGGGCGAGTTCACATGCTATATACTTAAAAAAAAAAAAGACAAATGAAGAAATATGCTAGTAAAGAATGTATTAGAAGCACGCATGATCAGCATATATACATATGTGTGTGTGTGCTTGTATATACACACACACATTTCTCCCTTTTACCTTAGTAAGAATATTTCATTTATTTTTACTAATTTTTACTTTTCAGATTTTTTTTTTCTTTTTTGGGACAGTCTCTTCATTTAAATAGCCCAGATTGCTCTTGAATTTTCCATCCTCCTGTCTCAGCCTCCTGAGTGCTGGGATTATAGACATGCATGACCATGCTCAGCCTTAGTTTTATTGATTTACTCAAAAGTATCTAACCATGACATTAACAAGTGGGACATTACTAACCTACAAAGTACAGCAAAAGAAACAACCAAGGAAGTGAAGAAGAAATCCACTGAATGGGAGAAAATGTTCATCTGCTACACATCCGACAGAGGATTAATATCCAAAGAACTAAAAAAAACAAAGAAACAAGAAAATTAACCCAATAAAAATATGGGGCAGTGATCTGAACAGAGTTCTCAAATGAATAAATAAAAATGGCTAAGAAACACCTTAAAAAGTGCTCAACATTCTTAATAATTAGAGAAACATAGATAAAAACCACTTTAAGATTCCATCTTATCCAGTCAGACTGGCCAAGATCAAGAGAGCAAAAGACACCAAATGCTGGTGAGGATGTGGAGAAAAGGAACGCTCATTCACTGCTGGTGGGAGTGCAAACTCGAGTGCAACCACTATGGAAAGTAGTGTGGAGGGTCTGGCTAGATGTTCCAGCAGATAAGGGCATACTGGCTGCTCTTGCAGAGGACGCAGGTTCAGTTCCCAGCACACACACTGCAGCTTAACAACCATCTGTAACTCCAGTTCCAGGGATTCAATGCCCTCTTCTGACCTCTGTGGGCATTTTACAACACAGGTACACTTATATACAGGCAATACACTCACACACATAAAATAAAAATGATAAAGTATTCTTTTTAAAAAACTAAAAATGAATCTGCCATATGATCTAGTTATACCACTCCTTGTCATATACCCAAAGAACTCATCTTACTATGGAAATATCTGTGCATCCATGTTTGATGCTGCTCTTTTCACAATAGCTGAGAAATGGAAACAACCTAAGTGTTCCTCAACTGACAAATGAATAATGAAAATGTGGTACATTTACACAATGGAGATCTACTCAGCAGTGAGGTGAAATTATGAAATTTGCATGTAAATGGACAGAACTAATGAACTCAGAAAAGCAAGTGACATTATGTTCTCCCTCATTTGCAGATCATGGAACCAATCCCTTATATGTGAGTACGTATCCTGATGTAACAGCAAGAGCCAGGAAAATAGAATGGAAACATGGAGATAAAGGGAAAGAGGAGGACAGTAGGGACCAGAAGTTACCCAGGGGGAGGTGCTGAAGGTGGGAGTATTCGGCTGGGAGGGGGAGAGGGAGGTGACATAGGGAGAGCTTGGACTGGGGAGGGAGAGAGAGGGAGGATGGGGGAGGGAGGGGAGAGATGAATGGAGAGTGGGGGTGTCTGGAAGACAGGAAAAGGTGTTGGCTCAGGAATCCACTGAGAAACACACACATGGTATCTGAACATTAGGGCATGTGTAAACCATGGAGGTTGTATGGCAAGGAGCACAGTGCCAGACAGGAGAGGCCTCCCTTTGAGTTGTTGTAGACTAACAACAGAGGCTACTGCCGGAGCCCTCAGTTATCTCCCAGAACTCAAAGGTAAGACTCTATTGCTGTAGACATAACATACTTCATATACAACATACTTGGAGCAAGGGAGCTGGAACTGACCTACAAGCATTCTCCCTGAAGACTAGCTCTCAATAGTTCTAGAGGATACTGTGTAAGCTGCTAAAAGAGAAAATCAACCAATGATCCAACCCAGCCCTAAAGCCGAATAACCACAACCACTGTCACAGTAAACGACCTCTATTGGTACAGTAGTGCCACTGTTATCTGGGAATGATCAACAGCTGTCTAATTACTTAAAAGTTTCCTCAATGGGAGGGAATTCATGGGTGGCGCTGTAATTATAGCCAAATACACGTGGATGGAGACGTCACAGACTTAGAGAAAATTCTCTCTCTGTCGATCTAGAGATAGATGAAATTTCTTACCATATGCTACATGTGGATTCTTTTATTTACAGACAAGTATATCATACACCACTCATCAAAGAGCTTCTTTTTGCAACAGATGGGAGGCTACTGCAGAGTTCCACAACTGGTCACAGAGAATACACATCTGAGAGATGCCCAGCCCTAAGTGACATATCTATAGTGGAACTTCTACACCTAAGGATCATGGACCATAGTGGAACAAGGGTACAGAGAATATTGGTACATCCCTCAACTCTCACCAAAGCTTCCTTATACAACAGTGTGATGCACACAGAAGGCCACAAGGAGCTAAGTTTTGGAGAATAAGAGACTGAAGAATGTGTGTCCCTGGATAGGACTCCTATATTAAACCTACTCACGGCTCAGGGACCAGTGCAAAAAGAGGGGGTGGAAAGATTGTAGAGTCATGGCTGATCCATAAACCCAGGGAAACAGAGGCTTTTAGGTGACTGGAAGCTTGCTCATGAGAACTCGTGGCATGGTGGTACTGTGCAAAAGACCCATGCCGACTCAATCAGACAAAGGAAGTGGGCAGCAGAACTAGCCTGGGAACTCTTGCAACCGATTACTGAAGGGTGAGGGAGACAGATCTTCCCTAAGATCTCTGGATAGGCTGACTAGACTGCAGTGCATGAACTTGCACCAAAGGACATCTGGATACTAATGTTTGCCTGGATAGGACTTAGCATGCATGACAGAATGCACGAGGTCCAGTGGGGGAGATGGAGGGAGTATGGATGGGGAGGGAGTCTAAATTTGATTAAGAACTATTGTATGGAATGCACAAAAACTCAATAAAAATTATATTTAAAAAGTATATGACCATTTACTGTCAGCTGTGTAGTTACAAAAGACTCCATCTGTTAAACTATAGACTGGAAAGAAAGATACTAGTCAATATGCAACCTACCTATGTGATAACTGTAACAGTGAGTACATGAATACAGCAACTGATGTAATGCTGGGCAGAGGAAGTGGCAGTATAAGATGAATGGAAGACACATGGAAACAAGCCAGGTCATGTAGAGAGCTGAGACTGCGTGCCAGGCAGTGTGTGTGCAAACTGGCTCTGAGCCAGGCATGATAGTGCAGACCTATAATCGTGGTATGTGGGAGATGGAGGCAGAAGGACCTAAGAGTTCAAGGCCGGCCTAGCCCACAAAGAAAAGCTTCAGCCGGCTTGGGCTACATAGCAAGATCCTACCTCAAAAAACACAGACAAACAGAATTATGAGTCCTGGGTTGGATGCCCAACACCACAAGAAAAAAGAAATTAAGAAGAGTCAATAGTGTTTATACTACAAGAATACAATATCCATTCAACTGTAATTGTTACCTTTTATTATTTTACAATATATTTCAAAAAATGCCATTATAGTTGCCTAAACTGTTCTATATGACCTGGAATAAAAGAGCACACAAACATCAAGCTGAAATACCTACTTGTATTGAACCATTACTATAAAGGGTTATAGCTTTTTAAATAAGATGTATGATAATGCAAAAAAAATAAAATCTGTTAAAACAGAAAGTAAACTTTGCTTTAATGGCTATAGAAAGAGGTGGTTTGTTTTGTTTTTTCAATACATCTGGTTCTTGGCAGCAAGTGGCGGTACACATTAAAACACTGTGCCCTGAAAACCTGTATTGTCTTTTTGTGCGTATCACTTGTAACAGAGACCAGACACATGGAAAAAAAATTGTTCTAAATATCTTCAATACCTCTCCCTTCCAAAAGTCACAATGTTAACAAACTCAAAATCCTTCTTGGTGATAGTATTTTACAATTATTTTTCTTCAGTAACACTGGATGCTTTGAATTTTCTCTAAAAGAGAATCAACAAAAATTCAAAGAAACCCTCCATGGTCCAATTTTCACTTCACATTCTCCAAGTAGCAAAATAGCAGCTCTAAATGGTGATGAAACAAATTTCAGTTCCTTCCTGTTAGTTTCTAATCATGTTTACATTAAATCAGATTTAGCTGAATTTCCAAAAAGAAAATATTAGTTGCCACATATTTTAGAACCTTAAGAAAGCATTACATACATGTAATTAGTTCTTATCTTAAAAAAAAAAAAAAAATCAACCTATGTATGTGTGTATATATTTATTTATCTTACCTTCACTGAAGTTCATTTTTTTCTGGCTAGATGTAAGAACTAAGATTAAGGAACCAATGCTGGCTTAAGTTCTTTACAAGCATTAATTTGGATCTTTTCATTCAGTGTGACTGCAGCATCCTAATAACCACACAAAAGACAATAAAAGAAACACCTATTGAACAGGCGTCTGCCAGGCAGCTCATGTTTGAAGTTAGATTCTACCAAAGTGGCACTACGGTATTATAGGCATTGAATTTTATTTTCTTCTTTCAAGTTTGTCAGTTCTGTACTATTATTTCTCTCTAGCAGAACAGTATGTCATTACAGGTTAAGTAAGGCCAAGAGACTACTTGCAGTTACTCACAGTAACACAGTGGGCTTAATTCTCAAGAGCTGATATAAACCAAAGTGAACAGCAGTCAACTAGAGCCACATTTGGTGACATTCAAATATTTCCAAAAGCACTTTGCTACTATACGCTTCCTTCTTCTTAATTGGTTTTTATGTTAATCTTATTAAAATTATAGCAAATAAGATTGTAAACATATTTTTGTGAAGTTGTGTTTTTAAGGGGCTGCTATGTTCAATGAATGTATTTCAATTTGCAAAATGCCATTAATAATGTCCTTTCCATAAACATGGTTGGCAAAAAAAAAAAGGCACAGAAGGGGGCTAACAAGATGTTTCAATTTTCAGTGAGGCGTATCAAAGCACGTCATGTATCATGTATTGTTCATGAAGAAAAGCTGACAAAAATATTCAGCAGTTCATGCACAACTTGAGCTATGCACAACTTCTCTTCAGAAAGATCCTGAGGCTTGAGAAGACACATTTTCCTAATCACATGCTTCATGTAAAATAGACTGTAAAGCTACATATACGTTTGGTTTTTAACTGTGGACCCATATTTTTCAAAAATGTGAGGCAATTAAGCAAAGGAAAACAATACCAAAACACTTCATAAACAAATCCACCTGTAGCCTCTGTACTGTTTGCATTCAGTGAGATAAAATGTCCAATAAAATGTAAAATGCAGCATATGCAATCATGTAATCTAGAAACTTTTCATGATAACTTATTGCAAATTGCACTTGACAGTTCACCACCACAATGGAAAGCTGGCCCCTTGTTTGTCTGCACAGTCCTTGAGCCGCAAACTGAAGTCAAAGTCACCAGTAAAATGATCTGGATAAAAAGTTTGCAGCTGTGCTCAGCCAGCTAGCTCCACCCTCTGGGTGTGAGCCAACCCTGGACACTGCTTTGTCCTGTTCCTTTGTGGGACTCTCGTCCTCAGGCAGGTAGTCGGGCAGCTCTGTGTTTTCTTCTACTTCCACAGGAGTATCTTGGAACGGGACCAGCATCTGATACAAAGAATACGTGGAGAGCCATTACAAAAGCAACCTAATGTGTACATCATACACTTATCAATTCTTGGATTGGCAAAACTAGTAAACATTAGAAAGAAAGTTATTTAAAAATCAATGTAAGGAAACTGTTTATCCTTTACTTTCATATAAAATCAACATTATATCTCCATTGAGATAAAAGTTTGTTTTATAAGAATACTTTGAACTCCACAAAAATCTGTCTATATTACTAAGATAGGTAACAGTTAACTAAGATATACCACATTCTTATATATCTGACAACTATTGGTCTAGAAATATTGTAATCTGTTAACTATAAAAAATAATCAAGAGTCTGAGTTTAGTGTAAATAAGTAAATAAATCTTTTACCTCCTCCCCACTTTCACTTTTCACAACTTGCTGAGCTTTCATGACCTTGGTTGATGCTATTGCTGATGCCAAAGCCTGGGCCAAGATAAAACAACAAGTTTGAACCATAATTTGCTTATTTATAACCTCAACTGTATTCAGCCAATTGAAAATACTAACCTCTGCTTTCAAATCTGAACGGATTCGCACCACGCATCTCTGAACAGCCATTTGAAAAGTAAAGCTAATAACACCTTTAATTTTTAACAAAGCTTCCTCACACAGATTTCTCCGAGACTGAAAAAATAAAAACACATTATTATTAAAATAGGTAATAAATAAAAGGAAATGAACTTAAGCCATACTGAACATCATTAGTCACATGTCACTTAATGACAGAGATATGGTTTAACAAACGCACTGTCTGTTGATTTTGTTATTGTAAACTTACCATAAAGTAAATTAGCACAAAAATAGATGACAAAACCTATTCACATCCAGACTACATGGCACTGCCTACTGCCCTCGGCCTGCCATCCTACAACAACAGCATGTTCCTATACTGAATATTGTAGGGAATTATAACACGAGTACGTACTTTAGTATGTAGACATACTAAATATGTCTAATATTGTAACAATAACAACGCTGCAATCTTATGGAGCCACAGTGCCATATGTGGTCCACTGTTGACAGAAACATCATTATGTGTTATAAGGTTTATGATTATTTTGATAGGAAGAGAAGCAAATGTATTTCAATACAAATGGGAAGGACTTAGTTAGGTTCGTTATATTGTATGTGGTCAACAGAATAGTAATTCCTTATATATTTTAAGCTTCACCATTAATACCTAGTTTTTACAAATTTCATCAAAAAGAAGTCAGTCAATGCTAATGTATACCTTAAAAAGAAGAAATGAATGGGGCTGAAGAGATGGCTCAATGATTAAGAACACTGGCTGCTCTTGCAGAAGACCTAGGTTTGAATCCCAACACCCACATGGTAGCTAACAACCATCCTAACTCCAGTTCCAAGGGATCCAATGCCCTCTTTTGATCTCCTCGGCATTGCACGACATGGGTACTTTATGCACATGCATACAATATACTCACACACATAAAATAAATATTAAAAAAAAACTTTTTTTAAGAAAGAATAAATGAATAATACAAAATAAAGTGTCAAAAGCAGAAAAAAGGGGTCCTCTAGCTTTAGAGTGGGCAAACTAATCTATCAGCTGTTTTTGTACAGTTCTACTGAAACAGTCATGTCCATTTTCTTACTTATTATCTGACTCTAGTTTCATGCTAAAGCAGAGTTAGTAATTACAACAGAGACCATACAGCATGCCCAAAACATTCACTTTAAGCTCTGTTTTAGCTTAAAAATACTGGACCCACACTGAAGGAAATTTGGGGACACAAAACATACTCTACAGGCTGTATTACACATATAGGATAGTACAGTAGACTGGGCGGGGGAAAGTGGAGGGAGGTATGGATAGGCGATAGGATCTCAATACTCAATACTATAGTGTGTAAAAAAAAAAAAAAATCACAAAAATTAAAAAAAAAATCTCTAGGCTTGGGGCTGGCTGTGGTGGCACATACAATTTAATCCCAGCATTCAGGAGGAAGGCAGATCTCTGTGAGTTTGAGGCCAGCATGGTCTACATAGGATGTTCCACGAATACATAGTGAGACCTTGTCTCAAAAAAAAAAAAAAAATCTGTAGGCCAAAGTTAAATTTAGTAAGAATTCAGCATTTTAGTCACTGACCCTTAAACTACTTGGTATTTGGGAATATTACTGACTCCTTCATTCATGGCATTTCCAATGAGTACCACTGCAATATCAAGTACTCATTTTCCTCTGCTGCAGTTCACAACACACCCACAACATTCAATGATTTGATTCAGGGTGCTAATTACTCTGGTCTTCCACTTGTGTCCTGCTATCTCCACTGTCCAGGGCCTGTAACTAAGAGATTGTTTTCTGCCTTGACCCTCAGGAGACTATCACTTCAGCCACATTATAGCCCATAGTTTAGATTTTGGCAAGCCCAATCATACAGTATATTGGCCTATATTTTTGTGTGGTTAGTTTATTGGTTTGTGTATGCAAATGGGCTGTACGTATATGTGCGCTTGGGTACGCATGCCTGTACATGTGTGGATCCTTCAGGAAGGCATCAGATGTCCTGCTCTATCAACTATCTTCTTCTCTTGAGAAGGGTCTCTCACTGAATCTGGAGATAAGCTGGCAACTAACTACCAAGTTCCAGCAGGCCTGTCTCGCCCCGACACAACACACCACTGGTGCTACAGGTATACGTGCGACCATGCCTGGCTTTTTACATGAGTTCTGTGGATTTGAACTCAGGTCCTCATGCTTGCACACCAAGTGCTCTTACCTGCTGAGTCATCACCCTAGCCCTTATTGGATTTTATTATTTGGTTTGTGTTAGCTTTAAAAAAACTGATAAGAAATATATTCAGAAGTAATACAGATGGTAGAATTGGTGGACATGGACATTAAATTAGTTATTTTAATCATATTTTCTATGTTCAAGAAGATATGCTAAACATGCTATAGAGTTTTTGTTTTAAAGACTTAAGTTATGGCACTGGAAAGATGGCTCAGCAGAGCACTCGAGCTCAGTTACATCACGTGGTGGCTAACAATCATCCATAACTCCAGTTCCAGGGGATCTGATGCCCTCTTCTGACCCCCGTGGGCATTGCACAACATGAGTGTACTTAAAATACATGCAAACTATATACTAATAACAAAAAATAAAAATAATTTTTTAAAAAAACAAAAAGACTGAAAGAGTAATGAAAAAAGATACCAGTGAACTGTGGGAAAGTTTCAAGTGGTCGACAACACACATAGCTAGGATTCCCAAAAGGCCCAGGAAAAAGAAAATCAAATAAATGTTTAATATAATGGGAAAATGTGTCCAAATTTGCTGCAAACTTAAATCTAAAGAGCCAAGAAGTTGAATGAACTTGAAGCACATGAACACGAAGAAAGTTAGACCAAGGCACACATTAAAAAAAAAAAAAAAAAAAAAAACTGGTCAAAACCAATGACAAAGAGAAAATCTGCAAAGCAGAGAGTAAAGCAGCAAAGACGTACAAATGACAACAGAATTCTATATGAAGAGCGCCGAGTAGAAAACAGTGAACTGACGGACACCTGAAAGTGCAGTAAGGAAAATAAGTCACCATGGCTTCCACATCCATCAGAAAAACCTTTTTAAAATAAAAATGAAAAGAAGACTTCAGAAATATAAAAAGAGAATTGGAGATGTCAATGCTGCAAACACATTCAGACATATGGAACAGTTAGACAACAAGCTAGAGGCTAGTCTGGGCTGCCTGAGACCCCACAGGAGGGAGAGGAAAGAGGAAGGGGGCCATGGAAGAAACAGGGAAGAGGAAGAAGAAAAGAGAGAAGACAGGAACACTAAACTAAACTACAGCAACTAAAGGGAATAATAAAGATTAAGAGGAGGCTGGGGCTAGAGAAACGGCTCAGTGGCTAAGAGCACTGTCTGGTTTTGCAGAGGACCCAGGTTTGGTTCCCAGCACCCACATGGCAGCTAACTTCAGTTCCAAGGAATCCAGCACTGTCTTCTGACCTCTGTGGGGACTACATGCCACAGGTGCATTTACATACAGGCAGGCAATACACTCACACACACACACACGCACGCACACACACAAATAAAGATAACAAAAGTCTTTTTTTTTCTTTCACATTTTTGAGACAAGGTCTTCCTATAGCCCCAGCTAGCCTGAAACTCACTATATAGACCAGGCTGCCTCTGCCTCCCCAGTGCTTGGATTAAAGGCATGCACTACCATGCCTGGCTAATATTCTTTTAAAAAGATTAAGAGGGGATATTAAAAAAAAAAAAAAAAAAAAGAGAGAGCTCTTTATCCAAAGTTGGTTCCTGGCAACCCACTTTCAAAACTACTCCCTGCTGTGGAGTGAGGGCTGTTACTTCACTCCTTGCTTACTTGCTAGTCCTTAAAACAACAAGGGAGTTATTAGCAAAACTAGGTGGCACATACCTGTAATTACCACACTGGTGAAGCTGAAGAAGGAGAACTGCCCAAGTCTGAGGCCAACATGGGCTAAAGAGTAATACTACCTCAAAAAAAAAGAGCCAGGCAAACACCACCTGCCACCAAGCCTGATGACCTGAGTTTAATCTCAGGAACCCCTGGTTCTCCTTCCAGGAAAGAGCCTATTCCCAACAAAAAAACATTTTAAGTAATTAAGAAAAGTTGGTTCTTTGAAAAGACCAATAAAATTTATAAACCTTCAACTTGAGAGTGAGCATGCTTACATTGCTAAGCTCAGGAATGGAAAAAGGAATAGGACTACAAACCTTACAGAAATAACTATAATTAAAGGCAAATCTTTATCTGGTATTCTTTACCTGATCTTGGGACGAGAACTGTTTCAGATTTAGAAGTTTTTCAGATTTTACAATATTTGTATAAACTTTACTAGCTAAAGCACCTCAAATTCAAAAATCAGAAATTCTCCATTATATCAGTGTTCAAAAAGTTTTGGATTTTGCTTTGAGGATACTCAGTCATAGAGATACTAGGAGTGACTGTATGTCAAGACATTATATAATCCGAGTGAAATACACAAATCCCTAGAAAGACATAACCAAAGCTTACTAAGAATAATTTTTATTTACTATTTTTATTTTATGTGTACAAGTGTATTGCTTGCACATAGGTAAGTGCACCTGTGTCGTGCAATGCCCACAGAGGTCAGAAGAGAACGCTGGATCCCCTGGAACTGGAGATACGGACGGTTGTTAGCCGTTACACAGGTGCTGGGAATTGAACCTAGGTCCTCTGCAAGAGCCATCAGTGCTCTTTAACCACTGAGCCATCTCTCCCAGTCCCATGAAAAAATTTTTTAAAGAAAAGATGAATAGACATAAAACAAGTAAAGAGACGGCCCACAAAGCAATGCCCAGGGCCAACAGCTTCATTGATAATTTCAGCAACACATTTAAAGAATTAAACCCAATTTTTCATATCCATATCCTGATACTCCCTATTCATTTTAAGTCAGTATTACTTTGGAACCAAAACTAGAAAAGGTTATCGTAAGAAAAGAAAATTAGACAGCAACATCTTGTATAAATACAAACACAAAACTCAACAAAATACTAGCAAACGAAATCCAGGAGCATATTAAAAGTATTATATACCATACACAACTAGAATTTAATCCAAGAAATGAAAAGTTGGTTCAACACATAAAAACCAATCAGTATACAAGTTATTGAAAGAATTCAGCAATAAAGGGCCATTTAAACTGGGCAGAGAATTTCAGTAAGTACTTCTCTCAAATACAAAATCGGAAATAAGTTAAAAGACATACTAAAGAATCCCCAATTCAACCACAAAAAAAAAAAAATGGCCAGTTAAGTTTTTGAAGCAATGTTCAATATCATTAGTAAAACCATAAGAAATCACTTCAAATCCACTACGAAGGCTGGGAAATAACAAGTGTGGAAGAGTACATGTAAAAAGTAAGCCCTCCATATAATGCTGGCTGGAATGTAAAATGGCATAGCCATTGTGAACAATCTCAGAGTTCAGCAAAACATTAAATTTAGAATTACCAATGAGCAATACCACCAGGCACATACCCAAAAGAACCTGAACATCTGTTAACACAAGAACGTAAATGCATGACCATAAGTAGGTCATAAAAGCCAAAATGTAGAAGTAATTCAACCGTCCACTAACTGATGAATGGATAGGCAGGTGATGTATATCCACTCAATGGAATACTATACAAGGAAATGATGCACTGATACACACTACACACAGTTGAGCCCTCAGAAGTTATGCCAAGGGAAGGCCACAAGTAAAAAGTACTTGTTATCCTTATAATGTCTACAGGATCCATCATGGTGCCTGTCCTATTTTGTTTCTGGCACTTATCTATATAAATTATCTGTAACTTCACCTGTGGATCTGTCTACTTCTCCTTGCATTTCTGTCAGTTCAGGCACTTTGACTCACGTATTTTTAAGTTCTGTTAGGAGCATGCACAATTCAAACTGTTACATTCTCTGATTAACGGATACCTTTAGCCCAAAACAATCCTTCTTCATTAGTAAAAAATACTGACATTTTTCTTAAAGAAAGTTAGTGAGTGACAAAGTGTCTACAGCTATGATTTCTCTTTGCTGTCTTATGAATCACTTTTATAGAAATCTTACCGTATCATCAAGACCATCTATGTGTAAAACCACTGTTTTGGCACGTTTGTTTGTAGTTCCCAGAAAAAACTGAGCTTTCCTTCGACGTGAATTCATTTCATTAAAACTATCACCATCAGCCATATTGGAGGACTGAAGAATATCATAGATTTCAGAGGCCAGAAGTTTTGTTTCTCCTGGAGTTGTAGTCCTTGAAAAGACAGGCATAAATAGTCACTTCTACTGATTCTGTAATTTATTTCTCAATTTTCTGAGTTTTGTTTTCTTCATTCTGATGCCTTATTCAATTCAAAAGCATTATCTATGAATCTTAGAATAATCAATAATGGAGAATAGGGATGTAGTTCAGTTGGTAGGATGCTTGTCAAGCATGCACCAAGCCCTGGGTTTTTATCTCCATATAAACAGAGTGTGGTGGCCTGGAATCACAGCACCCAGGAGGATGAGGCAAGAGGATCAGAATTCAAAATCGTCTTTGGTTATATAGTAAGTTTGAGATCAGTCTAGGATTCATGAGCCACTGCTTAAGAAGGATGAGCACAAGGGGTTTGGGGGAGAGGAGGAGGAAGAGGAAAGGGGAGGAAGGAAAAGAGGAAGGACCAACAATGATGTAGGAAAAGCATCTAATCTGTAATAATGACTACTACCCCCCTAACTAAAACAGGTTCTCATGCAGCCTCATACTCTGTATGTAATAGAGGCTGGTCTTGAACTCCTTGATCTTTCTACTTATACCTCTCAAGTACTATAATAACATACACAAAATACTATGTCTAGCTAGCTTGAAACAATCTTCAAACTTTGTTTAAAAAATGTGATTCACCGAGATTCAGAATTTATCGTAGAGTGATACCAATCAAAATCATTGAATAGGAAATCAACTAACAAGATTAGGTTATATAATCTCTCTGATCATTACCACCACAACCTTTGCATAAACCTCGTTTTCTTCTATCAATATAAGTAGCTTAAGTTATTTTTAAAGTTGATTTTGAATTGTAAAGATAAGAGAACTGCAATGCCGATGTTTTCCAATAGTGAAAATAACCCATTGAGATGGAAACAGGTGGTAAGAATATTAATGATGCCATTTAAAAAAATATATTACCAGGGCTAAGAAAATGGCTCAATGTGAGTACACCATGTGCAAGAACGTGGACCAGAGTTCGGATCCCCAGCATCAAGTCAATGCCAGATGGGCATGGAATCCCAGCTCACAGAGGACACATTGGAGACAGGTGGAGGAGACAGCCTAGCTACATTAACCAAATTGGTGAACTCAGCTCAAGTGAGAGACTGCCTCAATAAAGAATATGAACAGTGATCCAGAGAAGATCCCCAATGTAACATGGACCCCACATACAAAGTGGCTCTGAAATAAAGGAAAGAGCAAAATAGACCAGGCAAATGTAAATAAGGAGAGCAGCACTTATGGACTGACATCAAAAAAAAAAAACAACTACAACCCCAAGACAAAGAATTCAACACAGTAACGGATATAGGATATATTTAACAAAGAATACATGGTATAACTACATATACAGCAAACAATAAAATAAATAGAGAGAAAATAATAAAACAAATATGGTAAAATGTTAAAATTTTGAGTACCTAAGTGTGAAGTTTATAGGAATTCTTTGTATTATTTTTAGAACTAAAAATTTTTAGGTTTCCTTATTTGTGTATGCGGTGGATAGATATGCACATACCAGTGCTCATGTGGAGGTCAGAGGCCAACTTGCAGGAATAGGTTCTCCCCTTCCACCATGTAAAGTGCAGGGATTAAATTCAGGATGTCAGGCTTAAAGGTAGGCACTTTCAGACGCTGAGCCATCCTGTCTTTATAACTTTGTAAAACAAGTTTTTAAGTAAGAAGGTTCAGCAGTTAAGAGCACTCGCTGCTCTTGCAGAGGACCCAGATTCAGCTCCCAGCACACACATGGCGGCTAACAACCATCTGAAACTCCAGTTCCAGGAATTGGATGCCCTTTTCTGGTCTCCACAGGCACTGCATGCATGTGGTGCACTTACATATATGCAGGCAAAACACATGGATACGATTTTTTTTTAACTTCAAATGTTTTTTAAAATGAAATAAACAAAGCATAAGGAAATAAAACATATTTTCATCCACATTAAAGATTTCATTAAGAAAAACAGATTAACATTTTGCTAGAATATCATTTCAAAATCTAGAATTCTGAGAAGTTCCTCAGATTAAATTAAGATACTTTAAAGTTGAGATGTCATATTTTATTAAAGCAACTTTTATTTATAGTATGTCTCATACTTTAGACAGTCAAGAGTCCTTTAAAAATGCATTTGATATCAGAAATACTGTTCTTTGAATATCAATTGGTGTCTTCAACTGTATTAAATGTCTCCTAAGTTGATATTTTCAAACTTTTCAAACAGATTCAGGCCCAAAATTACAATTAAATCTATATTCTAATAAAACATTTTTATTGATGAAAGAGATTAAAGTATAATTACAAGGCAAACCAAAACCCAAGTCTAACATTTTATATTATCTAATATTTTATAGTCTTGGTACTTAACATGCCAAACACATGGTTTCATTAACCTTCTGATAACCATACTAATACAGCATTCAAATACAGATGCCCTTAATGCTTATTTTAGTAAAAAGAGGTGACTTACAAAGCTTGAAAAAGAAGAGAGGACAAAAAATAAATCAATAGATAAAAAGCTTGAAAGTGAGCCTTCAAAGCTGAGATCTCCAGGAGCCAAATGAACTGCACTATCTACCTCTCTATCGATCACTGTACCTCTATTTCTGAAACAGCTGCAGGACCAAACTAAAAAGGAGCACACAATGAATGTTTTATTATTAGAGAAGCAAATTCTAAAAATATATACCCTTTATTTGAATTAAAGGAAAAATACGCCACTTTAAGAAGTGACTTGGATCACCTTCAAAGACCTTATAGTTTTTAGAGAGGCGTAGACCTGGAAGATCTGCCCTGCTGATCAAATGTATCATTTCAGCCCCTTTCCACCTTCAAGCCTCTGAATAAAATGGTTTGAAATACACACACACACACATACACACACACACACACACACACACACAGAGCCTTATTAGCCAGTAAAATGGCTCAGAAATTAAAGGTGCTTGCTCAAGTTGTCCTGAATAAAATGGTTTGAAAATACACACACACACACACACACACACACACACACACACACACACACACACACACAGAAAGAGAGAGAGAGAGAGAGAGCGAGAGAGAGGGAGAGAGAGAGAGAGAGCAAGAGCGCCTTATGAGCCAGTAAAATGGTTCAGAGATTAAAGGTGCTTGCTCAAGTTGCCCTCTGACCATGGTCCTGGCATACACACAACCAAAATAGATAGAATAAATAAATGTAAAATTAAAATAAAGGCCTCTGTGCTGCTACAGTCACAGCACCAGCTAGAGAGGCTTTGGGATCCATCACGAATTAGGGGTTGGGAATGGGGTTCTTCCCAAGCAGTCCTAGTAAGGTCTGTCATCTCTGCTCAATGCAAGACTCTATGAAAGGCATTCTTTGCTTGGAGCTCCCTATTGGGTTGGCTTCCAGATCTGTAATGTAACCAGAGACTCTGCCCATCTGCTTCCTCTCTTGTCAGCTCTGCAGTGCAGTCTGAAGACTTTCTCTGCCCAATCCTGTTCATCCTTCTTTATCTCTAAGACCTAATGTATTTCTAACTTAGTCTTAGATCTCCTTCTCTGATGATTTGTCATGATAATAGCTAGAATTTCTCTTATAAACATCATAGCACTTTTCCTAACTTACTGATTTGGCTTTCCCATATACATATACTTAATGACACCCTTGAGCCAAGGAAGATAAATTATTTTACAGGTTTAATTCACAGTCCTTCTGAACTTACTTTAAATTCTAAACATTCAAATGTAAAGTACATTTTAAGTTTCCAATGTTGTTTTTGGATTTGTTTTTAGATAGTCTCTCTAAAGTCCAAGCTGACCTCCAACTCCTGACAATTCTCCTGCATTAGCCTCTTGACTGCCATGGCTACAGGTATGAGCCACCATGCCAGGCTCTCATTACTTTTAACTCTAATGTCCCACGTTTTTGTATCACTTATTTTCAACTCAATAACTTATTTTCAACTCAGTATAAGGAATACACATGTCACTCACTTCTTAAAAATCAAGTTAAATGGCTAACTTTCTAACCTTTCAATCAGATTCATGAAACTCTCACCAAAAGATACTTTTAATTGCCATGACTTTGCTGAAGGTTCTTTTGAGTAAAATCAGGATGAAGTAACAAAAGAACACTGCACCATGCTCCCACACTGCAGAACATCAACTGTGACTAGTCAGTCACCTGTTTACGAGCAAATACAATGCAAGATTTTCTCTTTCAAAAAAGATTGTAAGGGGCTCAGAATGTAGCTCACGGTAGAGTTCTTGATTAGCAACGCATGAAGTCCTGGGTTCCATCCCCAGCATAACCTATGTGTGATGGCAGACACCTGTAATCCCAACCAATACTGGGATCAAAACAGAAGGATTAGTAACTAAGGGTTATCCTTGGCCACAGAGTGAGGCTGAGGCCAGACTGAGTTACAGGAGATCCTGTCTCAAAACACACACATATATACAGTTTTTGTCAATACTCTTTTCTTCAAAGTTTTGTTTTGAAAACTGTGCTTTGAAACAAATACCTTTTTTGTGCACACAGAAAGTATCTGAATTTTAAACACTGAAAGTCCTAAAGGCACAAGCAGCAGTGAATGAGACAGGAGACGGCGGGCAATGCGTGACAGCTACAGCACCACTTCCGTGCTCAGCTGCTTGTAACTCTGAGCAACAACCTTAGCCCTAGTTTCTGTCACTTCTGTTGCAAATGTCTGTGACTGGCTCTGTAACACAGCAAAGAAAAGCAAATGGATTTTGAAATACTTTATTTGTAATATCCTCCAAATGACAGATGAATATCAACATTTTAAATAAAATTTGAGCATTTTCCTTAAGACTTAAAACTTCTAAATAATATTTGAAAATTAAATAATAAAATGTAATTTCAGTGGGTTCTGAGCCATCAGTTTGCACAGATTCACCTTCCTACTGCTCACTAGGGGATACCTTTCATACTTACTTCTGTATAACATTTTGCAAGCTTAGCATCATACCCAGCTCTCCTTTCATCTTCTCTCTGTTCGCACGACATTCTGCCAAATATCGGAGAGCCTACAGCAGAAACACCAGGTTAATTCACATGTCCAGACTGTTCAAAATGAAAACCACTTCTAACTTACTGAAAGAGGAAAAAAAGAGGGTTTTATTTTCAGCATCAATGGATTCTTAAAATACAGCATTCAAAGTCCTCTCCTAGGGGCTGCCATAGCTGAGTGTGCTCTGTGAATGAAGGCACTACCTTACCTGCAAAATCAAAATTAGCTTGTTCTGGTTTTATTTTTTATCATTTCATCCTAACAAAGACACCAGTAATTGCACTCCTCTTACTATCTAAAGAAGAAGTGCCAACAGCCATCATTTTCCCTCTATGCTTGTCACACAGTAATTAAAATAAATTGATGGGGAACAAAGCACACAGAGAGTTTTATCAAAATGAACTGATTCCAGTTTTACTATAAGACTTTTTTGTTGTTGTTGTTCTTTTTGAGACAGGTTCTCCCTAGAGCCCCAGCTGGCCTGGAACTCGCTATGTAGACCAGACTGGCCTTAAACTCACCGAGATCCACCTGCCTCTGCCTCCCAAGTGCTGGAATTAAAGGCATGTGCCTTTAACGCACCCACCTTTCAAACCTGTTTGAAACTGAACACCAAAATGGAGCACAGTGGCTTACATTTGTAATCCCATCACCCAGGTGAGGTAGGAGGACCTTCCACTGAGTTACGAGGCTAGCTTTGACTGCTAATATGTGCTATGAAAAGAGAC
The DNA here is from genome assembly GCA_035773235.1 of Eospalax fontanierii. NCBI lineage: Eukaryota > Metazoa > Chordata > Mammalia > Rodentia > Spalacidae > Eospalax > Eospalax fontanierii. The sequence continues at coordinate 39,452,954 of CM069532.1, read as the reverse complement.
CCTGACTTGAAACACCATAGTAAAATAAAATAAATTGAAAGACAAAAGATGAACTAATGGTCACATTTTCTACTTTTGAATTAAGCTACCTTTTCTCAGGTGTTTTTCTTGTTGTTGTTGTTAACATAAGCACATTTTTGCAAATTTTCCTCCACATGATACTTCTTTGGGGATGTTTAGCTTTACACTTAAAACTATTATCAGCTACAAGACTTCCTCACTTACCATTCACAGCGATCTCAGCCCCACTCACATTTCACATTTCCATTGGTCTTTTTATCTTTCAACTGCAAACAGGTATTTAGTAAAAATGCGCTATCTATAAAATGACAAGCTCAACGTGTTTTCCTGTCTGCAATTACTACTGCTGTTGACTTTCACTACCCCTACAAAGGTTTACCTACCTGATGTGGAACTGCCCTCTCTCTACAAAAAAATCTAGCAAACAGAGTAACATTATTAAATGTCTGTTTCAGACACTGGTCAAGAGGCAGCACTGGACTGTAATTTCTGAGAGAAACCACATAAGATGGTTCTACAATTGCCCTTTCATACACTGAAGACAGTTTCTGGACAGCAGCACTGAAGGGGAATGCAAACGGAGCCTAGTGGTCTTGGAGCATTCGTGAAGCAGATATCAGATTGAAGAGACTGGAGCAGTCAGAATTTGCAGAGCAGAAGCATACAGTAAGGATCCAGAACAGCAATCTATAAAGGGTGACTGAGAATCTTTGGTTAAGTATCAATCTGCACATGCCTAGTGTAAAAGGCTTTATGTTAGGGACTAGGACCACCAGAAAGTAAGTCAAACAATCCCTGGCACTCACAATAAGCTAGTTTGAGATGACACCAACTAGAGGCACAAAGTCCAGACCACACAGGAGGCATCAGAGTGAACGCTCAGAAGATCTTTACCTAGACAATGGAGTTATCGCAGAATTAAGGCTGCTTTGTGTTTATCTCAACAAAGCTCAAAGTGGTCTTGAAAAGTCACTAGTACCAAGTTACTGAACAGCAACCCACAAAAATGTTCAAGAGTATTTATATGAATATTTTTTAAAATTCAAAAATCCAAAGCAATAAATTTTAATATATCATATTTAGTTAGAATATCATCAGATTTGAAGATACAGGAACATATAACCTATATCCAGGATAGGGAGGAGCAAAAGTAATCAATAGACACAAACCAAAATATAATAGAGAGGCCAGGTGTGGTGGCATATGCTTTATTCCCAGTAGGCAATCTCAAGGGCATTTGAGGTCCAGACCAGCCAGGGCTATATAAGACTCGGTCTCAAACCCCACGCCCTCAAAAGATATAATAGAGATTATGAATTAGAAGAACACAAAAAGCTATTTTAATACACACTGCATTTGAGGATGAATATGTAAAATGAAGATGAGGAAAGAGAAGATACTAAGAATACTCAAACAACTTCTAAAGGACAAAACACATTTGAAATGAAAGAAGTTTAGACATTACAGAATAAAGAACAGTGCACCTTAAAACGAAGCAACAGAAACGACCCAAAATAAGGCAGAGAAAGAGAAAACCCATGTAAATAAAGGAAGCTCAAAGGACTGGTGCAGCAGCACTGTCAGGCAGCGGCACATGCTAATGTGCATGGCCTGAGATCTAAGGAGAAGAGACTTTCAGAAAGAAAACCTTTGACAAAATGATGAAAGACAATTTCCCAAATTCATGGGAACTATAAATCCACAAATCCAACAACTCCCAAGCAAACAGCAATAAAAGAAAAAAAAATACACAAAAAATCTACATCAAACACATCATACTCATTTCCTGGAAAAAAAAAAAATACAGCCACAGATGAAATCACAGTAAACATTATAAGGCTGGCAAGATGGCTCATCCGGTAAAAGAGTTTGCCATAGAAGCCTGATGACGTGGGTTCAATGCCCGGATCCCACAGTAAGAGAGAACCAACTTCTGAAAACTGTCTATGACATACCCACAAATAATAAATAATTTAAAAGAAAAGAAAAGAAAAGAAAAAGCATTACACAGAGAACAAAGAAATATAGCAGGGCCAGTGAGATGGCTCAGCGGGTGAAGGTGCTTGTTATCAAGACTGACAACCTGAGTTTGATTCCCAGGACCCATGTGAGGGAAGAGAAAACTGACTCCAGCAAGTTGGCCTGACTTCTACAAGCATTCACATACATATATATCTCCACACAAACTACACAGACACACACAGAAATTTTTTTTAAGTTTTGTAAAAAAGGAACCATAGCAATTTTCTTATTAGAAATCATATAAGCCAGAGCTAGATGTACATTCACACCTGTACCCCAGCACTCCAGAGTCTGAGGTAGACAGATTGCCAAGCCAGCCTTCTTCTACACTCCTCTACATAGCAAGTTGTAAGCCAGCTTGAACTACAAGAGTAAGATCCTGTCTCAAAAAAACCCACAAATGAAAAATCATAAGGTAGAAGACAATTACAGCAATAATTTTTAAGTAGAGGAAAGCAATTTAATAGAAACTTATGCTGCAAGAAATGTTAAAAGGCAAAATAGAAAATGACACTATTACAAACCTGTCTATATTTAGGAATTTAGAACACCATAAATAGTAGAAATGAGAATAAACATAAAACATGTGAAGCTAAGCGAGGTGGGACACACCTGCAACTCCAGCTCTCGGGAGGGAAAGGAAGGAGGATTAAGAGCTGGAGGCTAGGTAGCCTACAGGGCAGTAGCCTGACTCCACCTCCCATCCAGAGTACCCCAAACTTTCAAAATCCTATGTGAAACTGAGTGTGGCGGCACACATCTACAATCTCAGCACGTGAGAGGCAGAAACGGTGAGGTCTCTGTGGATTCAAGGCCAGCCCAGTCTACACACAGTGAGTTCCCACAAAGCTACATAGTGAGATCCTGCCTCAGAAACAAACAACCCACCATATTTGGAAAAAAGTTATCCTTAAAAGCTAATTAAGGGCTGGAGAGATGGCACAACAGTTAAGATCACTGGCTGCTCTCACAGAGAAACTGGATTCAGTTTCCAGCACCCACATGGCAGTTAACAATAGTAACTCCAGTTCCAGGGATCCAATGCCCTCTTCTGACCTCTGTAAGCACTGCACAACATGGGTGTACTTAAATACATGCAGGCAATACATTCATATACATAAAATAAATTAAAAAAATAATAATAAAGCAAACTGAGTGCTAGTAAGTTAGCTCAGCTCTTGCTTAGCATGTGTGAAGCTCTAGGTTCAATCCACACACACACACACACACACACACACACACACACACACAAACTACTTGTTTAAAACAATACATATATATGCATACTCACATTCTAAACATTGAAAATACATAGAAGTATATGATAAAATCAGCACAAGGACGGAAGAACAGAATTAAAGTATACTGCTGTATGATTCTATGCTGTATATGAAGCAGAGGATTAAATGAAAAGTGGACCAGTAAACTAAAAATGCATATTCTAGGGGCTGCAGAGATGGCTCAATGGTTAAGAGCATTAGCTGCTCTTACAGAGGGCCTGGGTTCGGTTCCCATCACCCACGTGGCAGCTAACAACTGTCTATAAAACTTGAGTTCCAGGGAATCTGATGCCTTCTACTGGCCTCCATGGGCATTGCACACACGTTTCTCATGCTGCAGGCAAAACACTCATACTGAGACATATAAAATAAAAATAAAATTATATTTAAAACAGTGCATATTATGCAACTGTGAGTAACATAAAGTTTTCAGATTATATCATTAAGCCAATTAGAATGATAAAAGGAAACTATTAAATTCAAGCCTGCTCGTCACCTTCACTAGAAACTTCTACTCATTGGTCTCTCTATTTTTTCATTAGTTTCAGCCCTCTATTTTAGTTCCCTTACTATTCAGGCTAGCACCTATCTCTTATAGATGCTATACAATTCTTGCCAAGATCCTATCCTAACTTCTTTATAGCCACTCTGTCCAACTTACCTGGTCAAGTATCAACCCTGGATAAATCCAACTATTTGGCTCTCAGAACCTATATAGCAGGCCTGAAGTGGGGAAAAAAAGCAGTTTCATAATCAAGTCATAGGATCATATAATTCCAATAATACTAAACTTGATCAATCTTATCCCTCCTCAGTTAACAGTCTTTCCTGTTTTCTGTAGCTGGAAACCTGCTCCTCAAAAATTGCCTACCCAGGCAGGTGTGATGGTGCACACCCATAATTCCAAACCTAGGGGGGGTGGTAAAATAGAGGGATGCCAAATGGTAAGGGCCTTCTGAAGGCTACACTGGCCCCTGGTTCAGTTCAGCTTTGTTTCATGTTCACTGTGACGTAAGTTCAGGTTCTCACCACCATGAACTAAGCTGCTCCTGCCCCACCTTCCCCACCATGATAAACCAAAATCCATCTGAAACCATGAATCAGAGTAAACCTTTCTTCCCTTAAGTTTCTGACAGATATTTGATCACAACAATATAAAAGTAGTTAATACATCCACTCCAGAAGCCCTTGCCTTGTGAATTAAGACATGGCCAAGATTATTAAAAAAAAGAATGAGGACAAAGTTCTTCCTTCAGCCCCAAGACCCTATCTAGGAGTAAACAGCCTTCTCTGCTCTCCCTCCTACATTTCTCACTGAATTATGACCTAAGTAGGAACTACACAAGTCTCCCATCTGTTATAGTATCCACGTTCGTCAATGCCAGTTCTGCTAGTTAAACTTCATTCTGTGAATGCAAAACAGGGAACTCAGTTCTTCTAAATGGAAAAGCGCATATATATATATATATATATATATATATATATATATATATAGTTTTACATATATAAGTGATTGCCTGCATGTGTGTAAGTTGCAAGTACACTCATGTCACACAATGTGTGAGGAGGTCAGAAGAGGGCATCTGATCTCCTGGAACTGGAGTTACACACAGTTGTTAGCTGCCATGTGGGTGCTGGGAATTGAACCCAGCTCCTCTGAAAGAGCAGTTAGTGCTCTTAACTGCTGAGCCAACTCTCCAGCCCCAGAAAAGCACCTTTTTTTGGTACAAACTTGTGAAATTAAAGGAAACATCATAGATCCATAAGGGCAATGAGCAAAATTTCAAAACAATTTTCTTCTTGACACAGGGTATGATGGTGCATGCCTTTAATCCCAACACTCTGAGGCAGAGGCAAGCAGACCTGGCCTACATGGTGAGTTTCAGGTCAGCTGGGGCCATGGGAGATCCTGCCAGAAAAAAAAAAACAAAAAAATGTTTTTTGAAACTGGGTTTCATGTAGCTCAGGCTGGCTTTGAACTCCTGATCCTCCTGCCTTCACCTTGCAAGTATGCTAAGGTTATAGATGTGCATCACCATGCCCAGCTCTTTCAAATGCCTGTTATAGAATATTTTATAATTTTAAAAAATATTTTATTTATTATTGTTATATTATGTGTATGGATGTATTGCCTACCTGTAGGTAAATGCACTGGTGTCACGCAATGCCTGAGGAGGACAGAAGAAGGTGTTGGATATCCTGGAACTGGAGTTACAGAAGGCTGTTAGCTGTCATGTGGATGCTGGGAATCAAACCTGGGTCCTCTGCAAGAGCAGCCACTTAGCCATCTCTCCAGCCTTACAAATGATTTTTTTTTAAAGAATGACTTTATTTACTTTTTTTTTGGAGGGGGGTTCATTTTGAGATAGGGTCTCCCTGTAGTCCCAGTTGGCCTAGAATTATGTAGATCAGGCTCGCCTTAAACTCACAGAGATCCACCTGCCTCTGCCTCCAGAGTACTGGGATTAAAGACATGAGACACCACACCTAGCTCACTTTTATTTACTTTTTTTCTAAAGTCTAAGACATTTTTACTGACTGCCTGGTAACTGCCTGGTAATAAAATTTTTTAATTTTATTTTTATGTTATTATGTGTGTGTGCACATGTGTGCCTGCTCCACAGCACATGTTTGGAGGCCACAGGATAACTGGCAGGAGTTGGTTCTCTTCTTCTACCAGGTGAATTCCAGGAATTGAACTCAGGTCCTCAGATTTGACAGCAAGCACCTTTACTCACTGCTGAGCCATCTTACTAGCCATAGTGACTTTTAAAAATTTATTCTACTTTTAAAACTTATGTATACGTGTGTAAACATATGTGCACGAATCCCAGTGCCTACAGAGGCCAGAGGCACTGGATGCGAAGTCATGCGAAGTTATGAACTGCCCAACGTGGGTTCTGGGAATTGAGCTTAGGTCCTCTGTTAGAGCAGTACACACTCTTTAACTGCTGAACCATCCCTCCACACAGGCCCCAGAATACTTTTTAATGTCATCTGCTATGTGCTATACATTCATTTCTACCTACTTAAAAATTGTATATGATTAACTTATTCAAATCATGGTGTAAATCAGGTCCACATATAACATTTGATTGGTACATTCCTTATAGGTCTTTAATCTATAACGGTTACTACTATCTCTCCTCTCTCTTCCACCCCAGCTGCCTCTTTTTTAGTAGTAGTTATTATGGAAGGAAACAAATCCTATCTGTCATCCAGAAATGACTGCATTCTGGACTTGTTTGATGGCCTTGTTGGTGCTCTTTAACATGTTTCTATAGCCTCTGTAGTTCTCATAATTCCTTCTGCATTATTAGCTTTAATCCTATATATTTTCTCTTTAGCTTATCAGTCCTTCTTAACTTCTCATAAAATAAGTGCCATATCCATCAACTAATGAATAAACAAAATGGGACACATCCATACAATAGAATGTTACCCAGACATAAAGAGAAAGGAAACTGAAAGCTGCTGTGGTATGGACAATCTTTCCACATTACATAAATGAAAAAGACCAGTCACAAGTCACAAGAGATGTATCCATATGAAGCATTGCTAGGCATTTTTGCCAGAGTGAGCAAATATACACAACAGAATGCAGATTAATGGTTGCCTATGGAATGGGGATGGTACTGGAGAACAGTAAGTAAAAAGCAAAATTATTCTAAAGTAAGATGTGGTAGCACCCAATTACAGTCCAAGCACTAAGCACTTGAGAGGCTGAACCAACAGGATCTCAGGTTTGAGGTAAATCATGGCTTAACATACATAAGTCATAAATAGCAAGACAGTATCTCAAAACAATACAATAAGATAACAATGTTCTAAAATTGACTTAGTGATAGCTGTACTTCTCTGTGACTGAAAGTGACTCAATTTATACTTTAAATATGTGAACTCTATGATGGCATATGATTTTTATCTTAAAAGGTTGCTATGAAGGCTGGGTGTGGTAGGGCATGCCTTTAATCCCAGCACTTGGGAGGCAAAGGCAGGTGGATCTCTGTGAGGAGGAGGCCAGCCTGATCTACGTAGGGAGACCATGTCTCAAAAAACAAAACAAAAGGAAACAAAACAAACAGAAAAAAATCTGCTTTGAGCCAGATGTGGTAGTGTTCATCTGTAATCTCAGTGCTTGAGAAGCTGAGCCAGGAGGAGTGTGGCAAGTCTGAGGCCAGCCTGAGCTACACAATGAGTTCTAGGCTAGCTTGGGCCATGGAGCAAGATCCTGTCTCAATCCACCTCCCCCAAAAAAGTTGCGATGAAATAAAAATGAAATAGTGCCTCTGAGTAAGAGATGTAGCTTAGCACAGCATGTGCTTCATGTCTATGATGCTGTGACTGCAATTCCCTGGATCAAAAAACCTCCTTTTTCATGGTCTATACAATGCAAATCTCAGGATATCTTAACTGATGGGTCGTGGAACATAGCTCAGTCACAGAGTACTTGCCTAGCATGCATAAAGGCCTAGGTTTGAGCCCAGTTTTATACACACATACACACACACACACACACACACACACACACACACACACACACGGTAAATAGTAATGAACTGTGTGCAGTGGTATGTGCCCTGAAGTTAAGAGTCCAAGAGTAGGGAAAACAACCTGGGCGACACAGCAACATTCCATCCCCAAAAGAAAGCAAAACAAAAAATAAATATCTTGTTAACTGAAAATAAGAAGTTACAGAACATTTCACATATATAGTATGTAGTTAACACTTATGTTAAAGAACAAAGCCAACTATTTGTATTGTAAAACGACCACACATCCGCTAAGTTATTTGCCATGTTGTCTAAGTTCTTTAGAAGTTATTACTTGCAAAATTAAATACAAACTGAAAACATTAAAAGCAACTTACAAGCAAAGCTGAGTGAACAACAGGGGGGTTGGGATGGTCCATGAACAAAATAAGGCCTGGCAGACATCCTTGATCCTGGACGATGGCTCTTCTATTTAATGGATCTGCAGCTAAATCCCGAAGTTGATTAACTACTGATAGAGCATCAGGCTCTTCATTCATGGTTGTGGTTGAAGAATTCATCTTCTATGCTATACACATGAATAAAATCTTCTTAAATTCTGCAGAAAAGGTTTACAAAATTAGTTCCAGTCCATCAACATATATTAGGGTAGTATTTACTTATTTATTTGAAACAGAGTCTTATACAATTCAGACTGGCTCGAACTTACTATGTAGCTAAGGCTGTCCATGAAGTCCTGATCCTCCTCCTTCTACCTCCCAAGAGCTAGGATAACAAGTACGTATCAACCATGCTAAGCTGTGGGACTTTTAAAGTAACTGCATGTGGTGGCTTGAATGAGAAATGCCCTCCATAGGTACATATACTTGAATTCAGTTGGTGGTGCTGTTTAGGGAGGTTGTGGGACTTTTAGGAGGTGGGGCCTTGCTGGAGAAAGTCCATCAATGGGGGCAGACTATGAGAGTCTATAGCCTCACCACACTTCCAGTTCATTTGTGGCTTTATGCTTGTAGTTGGAGATGTGAGCGTTCAGTTTTCTATTCCAGCAGTGTGCTGCCATTATGGCCTCTCCCTCTGAAACCATAAACCAAAATAAACTTTCTTCCCTAAGTTGCTTTTGGTCATGTTGTTTTATCACAACAATAAAAAAGTAACTGACACACTGCATTACAATAGCTTTAGAAATAACTAGATGAATCTAAATTAAAAAAAATAATAACCGATGGTTCTAGAGCTTGAGAAAGATAACAAGCTGAAGAAATCAAGTTATTTATATATGCACGAAATACAAGGAACACATATCACGTCACTATTCCAATAAATTCCATTTTAACAATACACATTTTAATACGAAGTTTCCAATAAACTCGGTCTTCACAGTTCAGGTGTGTACCCTGTGCTGTACTTCCCAAACTATAGCACTGACAGGTTTTTTTCCCCCTAGAACATTTTTAGATCTCAAACAAATACCTTGAGGAAAAAATAGTGAGCTGACAGTTTTTTCCTCCGCATCTACGAGGAAGAAGGAAGAAGGAAGAAGCAAGTAGGAAGAGGAGGTGAGAGGAAGAAGAAAGAAGGAGGAGGAAAAAAAGGTGAAAGAAGAAGGAGGAGGAGGAAGAGGAGGAGGAGGAGGAGGAGGAGGAGGAGGAGGAGGAGGAGGAGGAGGAGGAGCTGCTGCTGCTGTTCCTGCTCTTCCTCCTCCTCAGCAAACTGGATCAACAAAAGATAAAAATCTCCTAAGGAAAAGGAGAGTGTCAAGTCTTGTCAGGCACAGTGGCACACCTGTAATCCAAACTTACTTGGGAGGCTGTTGAGTTTGGGGTCACAGTTGCGTAACTTAGTAAAACCCTGTCTCAAAATAAAAAATATAAAAAGCTGCTGGGGGTATAGCCAAATAGAAGGGCACTGCCCCGTATTCCTGGGTCCTGAGTTCAATCCCAAACAGTTTGGGAGATCACACTGACCCTGAACTGAACATAAGCATGTGTTTATCTCTAAGTGTGGATCACTACTGTCTCACAGGAAATAGGAAGTAGGAAACAGAATTCAAGGTGATTCACTCACAGCAGGGAAGCAGTCACAGAGAAGTTAAATAATTTGTTCCAAGTCACCAAGGCTACTTACTGCAGAACTGGGCTGAGATTGTGTTTACTGCTATTCCCTAAGCTCCCAGCAGTCTTTCTACTTTTCAAACATTTGCAGGGTATCTTTCCTCCATAAAAGTGAACAGAACCAGGCTTCCTGGTTCATGCTTATACTCTTAACACAGACGGTAAGGCATGAAAATCATGAGTTCACAAGTTCAAGACCAACCTAGGTTACATAGGAAGATTATGTCTTGAAAAAACAGTATCTGAGAAAACCTAATATGTAAGGCATATAAAAGTCATAGAAACAAAATATTAAGGAATAATTTAAAAGCAGTAACTTCAATTAATCAAAACATATATTATACTTCTCATTGTAAATATACAGGTGTAAATACTTAACACAAATTAGTTTAATGTTTAATAACAATGGTAACTGTAAGAAAAAAAGGGCAAAAACTATTCTTAAAGTCCAGAAAGACTATTAATGTCATTTTGAGGAAAAGTAGTAGAAGCAGATTTAGCAGGTACTGAAACATATAAAGTTAAAGGATAAAGCAGCAATACTACTGGAGAAAAGGGGAGAAATAAAAGTATTTCTTAGCCAGAAATGCATGCTATAATCCCAGGACTCCAAAGGCTCAGGCAGAAGGCTCACAGACAGGCTGGCTAGAGTGAGACTCTGACTCACAACAAAGGTACTTCCTAGCAGGCGCACTGGGTATGTGGGTCAGTGTTACAGCACTGGCCAGAATTCAATCCTCAGTGCCTACGAAGATTTATGTCCCAAATTCGTTATGCATTCAATGTAAGAGGACTCCCACATCAAACCTGGGTTCTGTCACATAGAAACTACAGTTTCTGGGGCTGGAGAGATGGCTGTGTACAGTTAAGAGTGCTTTCTGTTCTTTCAGAGAACCTGAGTTTGGTTCCCACACCGATGTCAGGCAGTTTACAAGTGCCTGTAACCCCAGTTCCAAGGAAGCCAATTCCCTCTTCTGGCCTCTGCAGGTGCCCCGCACATGGCATATACTGACACAGACACAGACATGGTGAATTCCAGGTCAGTAGGGGATACAGGAAGACCCTGTCTCAAACAAACCAAAAAAAAAAAGCTGATACAGAGTTCAAGAAATGTCCCTGAAATCAGTTTCTTGCTTATTTGCTTGGTCTTTTTGAGACAAGACAAGGTCTCCCTGTAGCCCTAGTTGGCCTAGAACTCACCATGTAGATAAGGCTGACCTCGACCTCACAGAGATCTGCCTGCCTCTGCCTCCTGAGTGCTGTGATTAAAGGCAAGTGCCACCAGGCCTGGCTACTATTATCATTTCTGAAAGTCAAGATGAAGGAAAAGACAACAGACATAGATAAGACTACCAAGTTTAGGGTCTATTGTCTCTCAGGTGCCCCTACCAGCTTACCCATGGTTTCATGTGGTATCTGTCAATTCCCACAAGTCCCAACCAACCTGTAGAACCAATTACTGGCTCAAAGTCCCCAAAAGCCAACATACAGAAAGAACTAAATTTACTCAGCCAGGCATAATCCCAGCACTTGAGAGGTAGAGGCTGGAGAAGTTCAAAGCAAAGTCACTCACAGCCACAAAGCTGATTTGAGGCCAGCCTTACTAACGGAGATCCTGTATCCAAAAACAAAAACATGGATTAGCAAGATGGCTCAGAGGGTGAAGGCCCTTGCTGAAAACCTGACAACCTCAGTCTGACCCCTGGAATCCACATGGTGGAAGGAGAGAACTGAGTCTCCCAAGTTGTCCTGACTTCCGCATGCACTCACATCATGGCATGCACACACAAACAACACACAAGCACACAGAGAGACAGAGAGAAAGAGACAGAGAGCGAATATGAATATAAAACAAACTCAAAGCAAGCAAGCAATAACAAAACCACCAGATATTCTGAACAGCAGCTTTTTTCACAGAATGAAAGCTTTGAAACTATAGAGTTCCATTTTTATCTACACCACTCTGAGTATTCAATGGAAATTATTCTTTAAAAGATATATAATCTTCTCATTCCTTTTCAATGATCCACAGTCAAAATACTTTCCAATCTTCAAACCCTACTAATAAGGGCTCAAACTAGGATCTGCCTAGGAAAAGGGAAGGAATACCAGCTGGCATCAGAGAACTTAACTCTTAAACAGGCAGAACTGTGGTCAAGCACCATACCACCTGTAACACTTAAAGAAGGCAAAGAGGCAGGAGCTATGATCTGCTCTCCAAATTAGAGGATTTATGTAAAATTCAGGACAGAGCTCTTCAATGTTTAAAATCTCATTCTATTTTAATATTCTTGAATATCAAGTTACAAACAACCCTTTCTACCTATAAGGACTGAATCCCTTTAAATGCTCAATGTCTCTGTAGATTGCTTAATCTTAATTTGAGCTTAATTTTAAGAACAAGTCTCACTATACAGCTGAGGCTGGCCTCAAACCTGTGGCAATTTTCTAGCCAGAGACTCTCAAGTGCTAGGATTACAAGAGTACACATCCACATCTGCCAAGATAGCTGATTGTATAAGACAGAATTATGCTACAGTTAGGAAAACAGAGCTGGGGATGTATACACATGTGCCCAGCACGTGCAGGGCCCTCGGTTTATTCCCTAACACCACATACATACACAAGGAAAGAAAGGAAAAAAGAAAATGGAAGCAAGTAAGCAAAAGCTAGACCTTGAGGATGGCCTTGAACTCCTGCTCCTTCTGCTTCTGCCTCTGGAATACTTATAGATGTATGCCACTGCTTGGCTCCAAGTTACAACTTGGGGCTGGAGAGATGGCTCAGCAGCTAAAAGCACATACTGCTCTTCCAGAGCATTCAAGTTCAGTTCCAAGCCCCCATGTTAAGCAGCTCACAACTGCCTGTAACTTCAGCTCCAGGGGATCTGACATCCTCTTTTGGCCTCTACAGGAACCTACACTCATGTGCACATACTCAGACAAAGATGCATACACATAATTATAAATAATTTTTTTAATTAGAACTTTAAGCCCAATTTACACACTAATTATGCTTTGTGTTAACTCTCAATTTCACTCAAATCATTTGATAATATTTGCCTTCATGGACATTGGAAAAAATGGCTGTAAATGACTATTGCAGGATTCATGCCATCATACTTTATTCCCAATTCAGCAGATCTCAAAATAGATAGGGGCAGAAAATGAGAGTAAAGTATGACACATATGTACAGGGATGCCATAATCAAACATATTATTTTGTATCCTAATGTAAAAAAATTTTTAAAAATATTCAGTATGTAGCACATCAAAAATTAATTTTAAGGTTGGAGTTGACTGCTCAGCACTTGCCATGCAAGCATGAGAACCTGAGTTCAGATTCCCAATACTAATGCAGAAGCTAGATACAGTGGTGCACATCTGTAATCTCAATGCTAGAGGAGACAGGTGGATCCCGGACCTCACTGGCCAGCCAGCGGAATCAATAAGCTCCAGACTCAGTCTCAAAATAAGGTGGAGAGAGACTAAGACACCTGATGTCAACCACTGGCCTCCACACACGTGTACAGACAACCGTATATATGCACCTTTATGCACATGCACACTTCTGCCCCCCCCCCCCCACACACACACAAGGAGTTGGGGAGATGGCTCAATGGGTAAAGGCAAAGTACTGGCTTAACAAACAGGAGGACTTGTATTTAGATCCCAGCCCCCATGTGTGCCAGGCACAGTAGAATACATCTGTAACCCCAGTGCTGGAGATGTGGACAGGTGGACCCCTGAAGTTCATAGGATTGTAAGAATGGCCAAACAAAGGAGCTCCAGATTTAATGAGACTGTCTCAAAAAATAAGGTGGTGAGTGATGGAGGAAGATACTCAAAGCTGACCTTCCATAGGCATGCATGTGTATACATGCATGTACAATGCACACAAACAAGCACACACTGCAAACAGAAAATTATGATTTCAAATAACCTGAAATGTTAATCTGAGCAATTTTATAGTAGTCAACAAAGCACATGAAAGTTTTTTAAAAAAACAAACAAAAACTTCCCTTACCTTCTATCATGAATACCACATTAGGCTCAAGAGCAAATACATTTGCTCTCCAGTTGTGTTTTTACCCAAAACACAAACACCAAGAAGCATGGACCTGGACAGCCTAAATCAACACAATTTCATTGGGCTAAGCCCAAATCTAAGCATGCATTTCTGAAGATAGGGCCTAAGACTTAATTAACATCAGGTGACTTTTTTGGTACAAATAAGAGCTATTACAATTTGATGCTGGTCATAAATGAATGTCTTAATAGGACAAAGAACATCTAAATAAAACTCTGGAAACAAACTGTACATGACATTTTCTTTAATTATTTAATATGTAAATTTGGCACCAGGTTTTAATTTTATTATCAAATAACCAAATGAATAAACTGGAAAAACTACAGGTAGTAGTAAATCCATCGCTTCTCTCCAAAGAAACTAACTGGAAGGTCTTCTTGACAAATGACAGAAAACTGTGGGGGAAAAGTTACATTAGGGAACAGGATTGTACCAGACTGTGTGTGGGCAAACAGAAGGTTCTTTAATTTTACTTAATTGTTTGCAGTAAATTCGCATTCTTTTGTTTTTGTCTGCTTTTTCCCTTTAAAACCAGCACCTGATGTCTTACAAGACAGCTTTGAAAGAGCTTAAATATTGATGTCTATTTTAAGATTTGGAGCTGCTAAGCTAAAACCACCAAGAGGCATATTTCATTTATTAAAAAAAAAAAAAAAACACTGGGAGCTGGAGAGATGGCTGAGCCGTCTCTTGCAGATGACCCGGGTTCAATTCCCAGCACCCACATGGTGGCTAACAACAGTGTGTACCTCCAGTTCCAGGGGATCCGAGGCCCTCTTCTGACCTCTCCGGGCACTGCGCATCATGGGTGCACCTACCTACACGCAGGCATTGCACTCATACACATTAAATAAAAAAATAAAAAATGGGAAAATCTTGTCTTTCTACATTTCAGTATTAGAGCACAAGTGAATATCATGTATGACTCAGTTTTTCCTCGGTTCCTATTTTTTAAGACAGAGTCTCACTAGGTAGCCCTGGTTGGTCTGAACTTGCTATGCAGACCAGGATGACCTTGAACTCGGGAGATCCACTTATCTCATCCTCGGCCTTAGCCTCAGCCTCCGAAACGCAGGGATTGAAAGCATGCACCGCCATGCCCAGCCTTATTTTCTCCTTTCCTTAGTTCTTTTTGGACAAGCCATTAAAAACAATTCTCTTCAAACTTTCACGAGCACTGTGACGACCAGAGGGACCCTATTAAAAAGTAAATTCCAAGTCTTTGGGTGGGTTGGGGTCTGGGAATCTGAGCTGTTTAACAAGCTTCCAGGCGAGGCACATGCTGCTTGTTATGGAGAGAAAAAGAACGGAGTTAGATACAGTGAGACACCTGCAATTGGGCAGGTGTCTCAAAGATTTTTTTTTTCTTTCAAGTAAGAGTCACCATTTAACTCACAGAATTATTTTACTGTCGCGTGCTAAGAACTGCTCATAACCTAAGTCCTCAAAGAGTTAAGTGAAGTTTAAAAGCAAAAACCACCACCAAGCACTAAAATCTGATCTGGCTTTTCCTTAAGATCATCTAACTCTCTGGGAGTGGAGTTACGTCCTCCAAGCCTGTTTCCGCAAAACAGTCTTGAGGGGACATCCAGATCAAAGAATGTAAGAACAAGGGACATTAAGTTAGCATAGCAATTATCAAAGCAGCACTAAACAACTGACCCCCTTAGGACTTCTATTCCAAGGGTATCAAGAAAGAAGCTGCTAATTGCACAAAGGCCCATCAAGAACAATTTATTAGATGCAGACATGTGAACACTGGTTTCTCTTGAATGAAACCCAACACAATCAGCATACCCTTCGTTCTTAGATTTACAAGTGTACGGAATTAACAAAAAGGGACCCCTGGAGAGATGAAGCAAAGAGCGGGATGCCAAGCACTACCAACGATGCCATGGCGAGTCAGTCAACACGCCGGGAGAAGGTAACACTCTCAGGACCTGGCGAGAGCAGGCGTTCGCGGCGTTCGCGGAGACTTCCCGCGGGATGCGGGCAGGAAGACCGGAGGACAGAGAGCGGTCGGGTCGGCGTAAGGCGGCCGCCTCCCTGCCTCCGGGTTCCTCGCCTGGCCTCCGCCCCAGGCCCACGTACCCTCCGGAGCTCCGAGCGTCCCGAGCCTGCCGCAGCATCAGAGCCGCACCCACGCGGCGGACAACCCGCGGCTCAGCAACTCGGAGCCGAGGCCTCTCCAAACCCGCCTGACTCGCGAAGCCCTGGAGCTCAGGCTGGCGGGAGCAGCTCTGCAGACACCCCGGTGACCCTGTCACCTCCGCCAGATCTGCTCTCCTATTGGCTGAGAAAGAGCCCAACGCGAAGGAAGATGCCCAACCAGCGAAGCGATATTTTCAAATCAGCACGCTCATTGGTGACCTTAGAGAAATGCCCAGCGTTCATTAGGCTAGTCCAATGAAGACCCAGAACACTGGATTGGCCCCAATGGCTCGCCGTCTAGCGAACCCTGCCCAAATTTGAGTTCACCGAGAAAAAGTCTTGCGTTTTCGCGACTACAATTCCCAGGGTTCCCGAGGCAGAAGTGGCTTCTTTGCGTCTGCTTCAGAAATTCAAGCTGAACATTCCTTTAGCAAATCTTCAGTCCTAATAAAGCAGCCTCGTAATACTCATCTGTGAATCTTAACTCGGAATCCTTAAAAGGTTTCTTTTAGTTTTTTACGATGAACGTTAGCAATCTCTTAAGGCTCCTTGGATTTCGTTCATTTCGTGTTGGTGTCCGCTTTCTAGCAAAGCTAAGAATGCAAAATACTTTTGTTTGGTTGACTGACATAAATTGATTTTGGAACGAGTTTGCTTTGTTTTTTGTGAAGGACTTCCGAACAGAGAATTTTCTCAAGTTCTTCATATAGTATTTTTTAAATATTGCCTTATATTTATCAAAGAGATAAACTTGTTTGGTCGATAGTAGTCGTTGAAGATTTGCTTTAGGTGTGTATTTTATTTTTCAAAGTGTTTCTCGAACTATAATCCAAATCCTGCAGGCCAATCTTTGGAGAGAATGCATCCATCACACCTGGTAACCCCACTGAACATATTTTGAATTGTGCAGTTTGATTCTGATAATGTAGCTCATGTGAAAGTTACGGTGAGTTTTGTTTGATATTACAAGGAATTTTCTTTTTCTTTCTTTTTTTAAAAAATCTTATTTGGGACAGAGTTTCCCTGTAGCCCCAGCTGCCCTGGAACTCACCTTATAGACCAGGTTTGCCTTAATCTGAATGCTGGGATTACACCACCATAAACAGCTACAAGGAATTTGAGGGGGCTAATTAAAGTATATGAAAGAGAATAAATCCCTGTCCTGTACGCTGTTATCTCCAACAGTTTACAGTAAATTGATAAACTAATCAGACAAACAGTGAGGAAGGCCTGCAATCCCAGCCCTATTTAGGCAGAGGCTGGAGGATCATTGCAAGTTCAAGGTCAGCTTGGTCTGCACAGTGAGTTCTAGGCTAGCTAGAACTACACAAATAGACTTCTCAACAACAACAAAACCATCTACTTGAGTTTCTTTGTGTTCCCTTGTTCTTGGTTATCCTATTATAATAAACCCAGGATGAAAATAGGAGCAAAGTAAAGCTAAGTAGAACACAATTATGGGTCTCTTAACACCTAGAACCAAAACAAATCTGGCGTGCTTTATTTCCCAAAGCCACAAGAGGGAGTGGTGGTAAGTGGACACTGAGTCTAAATTCAAGTTGTAAATGTAGAAAACTGAAAAAAAAGGAAAAAAAAAGAAAAAAAAAAGTAAATACACTAAGTCCAAAGAGCACAACCAGGTTAAATAAACATAACCCATCTAGCTGAGTAAATGAAAATTTGTCCAGTATTCTAATTTTAAAAATGACTCAATAATACAAAAAAATTTACTTTTTTCGATAGGATTAATTCATATGTCAGGAAAAGACACATGGTATTCTCTGGATTACTAATCAATGATGAAGGGTTTTTACCTTGTCCAAATTATATGTTCCACAAATTATTGGTCTGTTAGAAGTTCACAGTCTGAAATTGAATTTAAGCACATTTCTGCCATTAAAGCACTGAGGAAACTAATCTTCCTGCAAATTGCCATTCTCAAAAAAAAAAAAAAAAAAAAAGACTGGAATTAAAAAGCAAAGGATGCATTAACAAAAAATAATTGCCAGCTTCCTACTAGTTGATTACAAGCCTCAGGAAAGTCTTTAAGGTTCACATTCTTAGTTTAAAAGTGTCACTTGACACCAATGAAGTTATGAGTCATTGCTTGTTCTTACTCTAGGCTATCTTGCCACAGGACACACTGGAATGTGGAGTTTCTTAATAGCTGTGTTGCTTAAGACACTATTCAGATACTAGGAGTTTCATTGATTTGATTACTTAATAGTCATCTTTTGAATACACAATGTGCCAGAGACAGACTTAGCTATGGTTCAAAGAGAAGGAAAACTTACTATTTTTTTTTCTACAGTAGTAGGTAGGATTCCATATGATTTTTTTTTGACAAGTTTCCCCTATAGCCCTGGCCTGGAACTCAACTGTGCAGACTAAGGTAGCCTTGGTCTCACAGAAATCCACCTGTCTCTGCCTCTTGAGTACTGGGATGGGATTAAAGGCATGAGTCACAACATCTGTCTTCCATATGACTTTTTCAAAAGGCCTTTAATGTTGGTTACCTCTCACCATACTCTCTCCTCTACCCACCCTCACATTCTCCACTCCATTTAACTCTTTCTACAATATATACATACATAAAATGAACTTAAAAGGAGTCATCCTATAATGCGGTGGGGGAGGTAATACCCCTACTAGACAACAAATAAACAAATATGCTAACAAATAAAAAGCCTAGTATCAGAAATGGCTTACCTTTTGGGAGTTGTTGACAATGGGATTCCATAGACCCCCAAATGTTATTTGGTATTGACATTGCTCTTGATTAAACTCCAGAGCTTAATATTTTGACCCTATTGCTGAAGATACTATATGCTTGACTCATAGACCATGGAGAAATTAAACTGATACTGACCTCAAAGCTTCATCTTTACTGACTAGCTTTCATAGTGCTGGAAGGTGCTATGCCTGCTACCAGAAGGGAAAATAATCATGAATCTTACCCAACTGTGAATCCTGGGAGCTACATAATGACTTGACTAGCAAAATATGCCCACTGGTACATTAACGGCATGAACCTTATGGAAGTAACCAAACACTTTCTGATTGGATTTAAGATCTGTTCCACATGTTGCAGCCCATACCTGACACTGTTATCAGGACTAAGATCCTGTGGTTACATAAGTCATAGATCCTCAAGGGGTACCTACTACTATCATTCTACTAAATGGACATAGTGTTAAACCAACTCTTATTGACTTACTTTTGCACCTATAGATTAGTGCATCTCTCAACCCTCATCAGAGAAATTTCTTTTTGCAATAGATGGTGATTAACACAGAGACCCACAACTGGTCAAACATACAAAGAATAAAAGGTTTTGGAGTACTCAGCCCTAAATGAGGCATCTATTCACACCCCTCCCCTCCAAGACTCAGGGATTGTCATGGAATAGGGGGCATGAAGATTGTAAGAGGTGGTGGATGACTACAACGATACACTTTTCTGGACATGACAAGGCAATGGCATATATTAATTCACAGCATTTGTGACAGCATACACAAGACCTGCTCAAGCTCAACCCAAACAAAATCCCAGCATGGAAGGAAGAGGCAGGCATGATATCCCATCCCTAGTTGAGGAGTTATTGACAGTTGACTGCTGATGGGAGAGGAAGAGTCAGTTAACCTGTGAACCTGTTAGGTTGACCAGGCTCCAGGAGATGGACACATCCAAGAGTATTTGGAGAATACAAATTAGATTCATTGGGCTTTTAAAAAAAGAACATGGGGGTTTGAGAGGTGGCTCAGCAGTTAAGAACATTTGCAGTTCTTTTAGAGGACTCAGGTTCAGTTCCCAGTACCCACAATGCAGCTAACAACTATCCTTAGGGATTTACTGCCCTCTTCCGGCCTCATTGGGCATTATATGCATGTGGTGCACTTAAATACATATAAGCAAAACACACACATAAAATAATAAAAAATATTTTTAAAAATAGAGAACATGAAGCTGGGTGTGGTGGTGTACACCTTTAGTCCCCGTAGTGGGGAGACAGAGGCAGTGGATCTCTGTGAGTTCAAGGCCAGTCTCATCTACATAGAGAGTTCCACGCCAACTGGGGCTATAGGGAGACCCTGTCTCAAAAAGATAGATAGATAGATAGATAACATGAAATAAAGGGGTAAAGTGAATCTAAGAAGACATGGGATAGGTTTGAGTACTAGTCAAAGTACATTGTAAGAAATTCTCAGAGAATCAATAAAAATATCTAAATTAGAAAGTAGTTTTTGAAAAAAGAAAAGGACATCCTTTCCCTCAAGGACATCATAGTCTAAGGAACTCAAGGAGCAGAGGTTTCTGAAAATTTGACATCAGCCAATCCATTTTACAGGTTTTTATTTTTTTATTTGTTTTTAATTTTCTTACAAGTGTGTGTCTAGACTGTTACTTCCGGCCCTATTTCCTAACTTCCTTTACTCCCTCCTCCCTTTAGACATGTTTATTCCCCTAGACAAGTCTTCTTTCATGTCACACACACACACACACACACACACACACACACACACACACACACATGATTTTATATGATTATAGGAACCACAAATGAGAGAAAACATGGTATTTGTCTCTCTGAGACTGGCTTAATTCATTTAATATGATTGTCTCCAATTGTGTCCATTCTCCTGCGGTCAATATAACTTTATTCTCTATGGCTGAAATAATTCCATTTTGTTATATACCACATTTTATTTAGCTAGTTCAGTTCTATAATTTAGCAGTTGTGACTAGTGCAGTAATAAACACTAATGTGGGAATATCTCTGTGGTATGTTCCCTTAGAATCCTTCAGGTAAATATGCAGGAGTGGCATAGTGGATTACATGGCAGATCTATTTCTAGTCCATTGAGAAACATCCATACTGATTTCCATAGATGTCAGACTGGTCTACACTCCCACCGGCAGTGTACAAGGATTCCCTGTTGTCCACATTCTTGTAAGCATTTGTTTTCTTAATGGAGGCATTCTGACTGGAATAGGAGGAAATCTTTTGAAAAAATAAGCCATTTTCACAATATTGATTCTTACAATCCATGATGATGGGGAGAATCTTTCCATTCTTCCCGTGTCTTCTTCAGTTTCTTTTTGAGTATTTTAAAGTTGCATTAGTGGGGGCTAGAGAGATGGCACAGTGGTTAAGAGCACTGGCTGCTCTTGAAGAGGACCCAAGTTTGATTCCCAGCACCTACATGTCAGCCAATCTGTGACTCCAGTTCCAGGGCAATCCGATGCTCTCTTCTGACCTCTGCAGACCTTGCACGCACAGGTGCACTTACATCCATGCTTGCAATACACTAGTACACACAAAATAAAAATAACAAATAAAATATTTTTTAAAACTCTTTTTAAGTTACATTAGATACGTTTCTGTTTCTGTGATAAGACACCATGACCAAAGCAACTTATAGAAGGGAGAGTTTATTTGACTTACAGTTCCAAGGGTGAGGTCCATAATGGTGGGGGAGGCATTGCAGAGGGAGGTGGCTAGAGCAGAGAGCTGTGTGATCACATCTTTAAGTAAGCACAGGAAGCAGAGAGTGATTGGAAATCTGGGAAGACTTAAGAACTCTCAAAGCCCATGCTCAGTATGGACACAAAGCCTTGCAAAAAAGTGCCACCAACTGGGGACAAAATGTCCAAATACTTAGAGCGTATGGGGGCACTATCTCATTCAGTTCACGACAAAAGTTATTATTGTAGAGGTTTTTGGCTTCCTTGGTTAGATATATTTCAAGAGTTTCTTTCCCTGGTTTCTTCCTCAGCATGTCAAATAACCCTTTTGTGTTTCCCACTTTAGTAGGCTGAAGTAGGAGGATCAGGAGTTCAAGGCCATCCTTGGCCGCCTAGTGAGTAAGAGACTAGTCTGGGCTACAGGGGACCCTGTTTAAAAATTTTTTTTGCTAGGGGAGATGGCTCAGTGGTTAAGATCATGGGCTGCTCCTGCAGACAACACAAGTTTGGTTCCTAACACCCATATGGCAGCTAGCAACCATCCATAACTCCAGTTCCAGGGGAACTGACACCGGCTCCTGGCCTCCATGCGTGTTTTATACACATGGTGCACCTACAGACAAGCAGGCAAAACACTCATAATACATAAAAATAAATAATGAATAATGCTAAAACTTTAAAAATTTTAAAAAAAGGTAATCGTGCTAGGCCCTGTGGTATATACTGATCATTCCAACACTCAGGAGGAGGAAGCAGGAACAGCCTATTAGGAGTTCAAGCACATCCTCAGTTACTAGTGAGTTCTAGTACAACCTGGGCTGAATGAGAACATGTCTCAAAAAACCATCAACTGGGCCAGTAAGAGAGTTCATCAGGTAAAGGTGCTTGCTACTGGACAATGCAAGTCTGACCTGGGTTTCATTCTGGGAATGAATGTGTATTAGTTACTTTTTTGTTGCTGTGATAAAATACCATGACCAAAAAGGGTTATTTTAGCTTATGTACCAGTTAACATGCCAGGGAAGGCATGGCAGAAGGAGCATGAGGCAGGACTGATACTTAGGAAGTAGAGAGAGAGAATAGGAAGGCAATAAAGCCTCAGAGCCCATCTGGAGAGATATGCTTCCTCCTGAAGATTCCATTACCTTCCCAGTGTCACCAACGGGGAAACAAGTGCTCAAATACCTGAACCTATGGGGAACATTTCTCATTCAAACCATGTAGAGATAGGAGGAGAGAACTGACTCCACACACCATCCTCCGTCCTCCATACATGCACTGAGTAATAAAAATTAAAAAACAACAACAAAAACAATTTTGCTAGGTGTGGCAATACATACTTATAATCCCCAAAACTGGGGAGATCGAAGGAGGATGATCAGGAGTTCAAGGCCAGCCAATCTCTAGAGAAAGGGGAGGGGTGGACCTAGCTCAGAGGGTAAGAACACTTCCTGAGAAGACTGAAGGCCTAAGTTTCATTCCTGGGATCCAAGGGCGGAAGGAGAGAACTGATTCCCTGCATCTGATCTCCACACAAAATTAATTTCTTATTTTTTTAAAGCAATTTTAGGGGCTAGAATGCAGCTCAGTGGTAAAGCAGTTGCTGAGCATATGTAGGTCCCTGGGCTATATCCTCAGCACTACAAATAAAGTACCCCAAATTTAATTACATTTATTTATTCGTGTGTATGTGCATGAGCACTCATGCACATATATTACAGTATGGGCCTGGAAGTCAGAGGACAACTTGCAAGAGTTGTGTGTTCTCCTTCCGCCATGTGCATCCCAGGGCTCAAATTCAGATTGTCAGGCTTGGTGGCAATCACTTTGTCGCTGAGTCATCTCACCAGCCCCCAGTTCAAAATTTTTAAATGTTAAAAAGTTTATAAGTGGGGAGAGACTCACAGTCAATTAACAGTTGCTGGAAGAGTGAGAGCCATCTTCTTTATAGTCCCTGTAACTCGCCCAAACTCCTGTAAGTAACCCTAATTAAAGTCATTGGTTCATCAAATAAAGAAAAATGACATGAAAGTAGAACAGTAACTAGTTGGTAAGAGAAATGGGATCAACAGGAGGAAGAGGGCCAGAGAGAGTAATGAAGGATGAATTGTCAAAATACTTTCTATGCATGCATGAAAACAATGCAAACCATTACTATTATAATATATGCTAATAAAACTTTTATTTTATTTATTTTTATTCTTTATGTATATGAGTACATTGCCTATATGCATGTAAATGCATTCATGACCTATAGTGCCCACAGAGGTCAGTTGAGGGCTTTGGATCCCCTGAACTGGAGTTACAGGCAGTTATTAGTTGCCATGTGGATGCTGGAAACTGAACCTAAGTCCTCTGCAAGAGCAGCCAGTGCTCTTAAGCACTGAGCTAGTTCTCCAGCCCCCTTTTTAAAATACTTTACTTTATTATTTTTATTAATTTTTTAATTAATTAATTATTTTTGTTGTTGTTGTTTTTAGACAAGGTCTCCCTATAGTCCCATCTGACCAGGAACTTGCTAACTTGCTATGCAGACTAGGCTGGTCTTGAACACAGAGATTGGCCTGCCTCAGCTTCTACCTCCTGAGTGCAGGAATTAAAGGCATGTGCCACTATGCTCAGCACTATTTTTATTTTTATTGTTTAATAAAAAAAACTTTTTAAAGGGCCAGGCCATGGAATGGAGCCATGGCCAGTACAGTGATGGCAGTCGGACTGACCATTGCTGCTGTGGGATTTGCAGACCATTATGTTTTATAAGCCATGAAATAGGTGGAGCCTTAAGTAAAACAAGTTTTTTGAAGTCTACCAAAATCTGCTTTCAGTGGTGGCCACTATTAGAGGTGGGTTTGAACCCAAAAGACAAAACAAAATGGGAGGAAGTGTTAGTTCCAGGGGTGACTCCTACTGCCCATAAGCAATGATTAGAGAAGCTCATTGATGAGCCGGGCTCTTAAATCACTCAAAGAAAGATCTCTTTACATAACAACCAAAATCAGTGAAGCTAAAGATTTATTAGAAGGAAAGCTAGAAAATGAAGTAAATGTATGATGAATTAAAAAAACAAACAACAACAAAACTCCACAAGGACTGGAGAGATGGTTCATTGGTCAAGAATACTTGCAGTTCTTCCAGAGGACCAGAGTTTGATTACTAGCACCCACATAGCAGCTAACAACCATCTATAACTCCAGTTCCAGGTGACTGGACACCTTCTTCTGGCCTCTGTGGGCACTGCACGAACATAGTGCACTTACATGCATGCAGGAAAAACACATACATGTAAAATATTTTTAAAAATCAAAACTTTTTAAAATACATAAACAATGTCAATAAACAAAAAGTTTGGCTATAATTTGCAAGCCCATAGGCAAACAGAGACAAAAAGGGAATAAACTGTAATGCCCAGAGAACAGACTCCTCAAAGACCACCAAGGAATCCAGAGTGTACGTAAAAACAAAAAGCCTTTATTCAAGCTTAAGCTTGGACTCTCAGACCTCACCAACACAGTGGATTGGTGCTGAGAGGCTTGATCCTAAATGGTGTGGGCCTATTGATTACAGACAAGGAGAGGAGGGGCATTACAGTGGCCCATCATGATTGGTCAGGGGAGCCCGTGCACTCCAATATAATTTAAATTGATTGGAGGTCGGCTAAGAGGTTTCTTATTGGTGGGGGCTGTCCTCAGGGTAAAGGAATGTGCTGTTAGTCAAGCTCACTGCAGGGTCCTGCTTTTCTTAACATTCCCAGGCTTGTTCCTTTCCCTCAGCCCTTGTAGCCAGAGGCTTACAACAGCTTGAAGTAGGCAAAATGGAGTCACAGCAGTTGGATTCCTGTTAATCTAAAGCCAAGCATTTTACAGAATAGAGAAAGAGCAGTTAACCTAAAGGGCTTGGAAAGGGAGAAGGGAGGGGGCTCCACATAAGCAAGCCTCTAATATTTCTCAAGAAATGAAAATTGGCATTTAGTAAAGAAAAAACTCAGTCAATCAAATGAAAAAGTATGTGCAAACTCATTTGTAATTAAGAGAATGACAGTTTATTATAAGAATGAGAATGTTCCCTTGAACCTGATCATGCTGGCAAAACCAAAATCCCACAGTGATGCTAGCAGAAGGATGAGCAGGAAGGGACTCCCATATAGAATACTTCTGTACTCTCATGGAAATGTAAATTAGCAAAGGGTTTGAAAAAGGGTTACAGCCGGGTGTGCTGGGCCTTGTCTTTAATCCCAGCAATCAGGAGGAAGAGACAGGCAGAGGTGTATAAATTTGAAGCCAATCTGCATAGCAAATTCCAGGCTAACCAGGGCTACATAATGAGACCCTGTCTTGAAAGAATAAAAGAAAGACAGAAAGAAAGAAAGAAAGACAGACAGACAGAAAGAAAGAAAGAAAGAAAGAAAGAAAGAAAGAAAGAAAGGAAGGAAGAAAGGAAGGAAGAAAGAAAGAGAAGAGAAGATAGAATAAATAAAATCTATTCCAGAAAACACTAAATTTTTATCCAGCAATTGAGACCTCAAGAGTCTAGGGATTCTGGGGTTGGAAAGCTGGTTCAGGTTTAAGAGCACATACTGCTTTTGCAAAGGACCCCAGTTTGGTTTCCAGTACCCATACTGGGTGGGTTACAACTGCCTGTAACTCTAGCTCCAGGGGGGATCCAACACCCTCTTCTGGTCTCCATGGGCACTCGTATAAATATGTGCATGCCTATACACACACAGACCCATATAACTTAAAAAAATAATAATAAATCTTAAAAAAAAAAACAAAATCTAGGGTTCCAGAGAACCCCTGAACAATCTAGGCCATTGCCATTATTCTTAGCTGCCCACCAGAACTAGATGATAAGACCCTATTCTGAAGACACCACACGTTTGTTGTAGGACATAGAGAAATCAAGCTGGAACTAAGCTGGAACATTTCTCCCTGTTGGCCAATGTTTAGAGTGCTAGAAGGTGTTATGCAGGCTACTGGGAAAGAAAATTCATCAACAGTGTTACCCATCTGTGAACCCTGTGAGCTACAATACCAAACTTTGAGGCAAGATGTGCCCATTGTTGCAAAGGTGATGTGACTGTTATAGGAATGACCAACTACTTTCTGATTGCCTTTGAGGCTTGCTCCATAAGAGGAATTCATGCCTGGAACTCTAAATGGGGTGATATAACTTATTACTATAATTTTACTAGATGCACCTGGTGTCAAATTGTCTTCTGTATATTTATGTTTATACCTATAAATTCTTACTTTTTTCAGTTTCCCTTTGCAGTGAGCAGTGGTTAATACAGACTCATAGCTGGTTGAAGTTCTGAGTATAAGTAGCTGTTGAATACTCAGCTCTAAATGTGAAACGGGTGAAATGAGAGCGTCCCCTAGTGGGTTCTTAGTCTCATTCATAAAAGAATTTAGGAATGGACCCATTCGGAAGCTCGGACAATTTTATTGGAATTTAAAGAAAAATCCTCAAGGCAGGCAAGCTGAGGATCTCAGCAGCTGCCTGGAGGAAGAGATTGGAGGTAGAAGAAAAGAAGCCAAAAAGTTATGCAGGTTTAGAACCTGCATGGGGGTCAGACACGTGGTGGACTGGCAGCCACATGGCTGGGAGAAGGAGCTTTAGAGAAAAAGTAGAGAAATACAGGATGCCAGGGCAGCCCAAAGCCTTAGAGAAAGCATGTTTAGAAAATGGATATGAAGAAGAGAAGGAAAGATTACACTTTTCTGAAAAGCGGGCAGACTTATGGAGAGCTACATGTCTGTGGCTGGGTCCAGAAGAACTGCTCTGGGAGGCGGGATTCCAGGCAGGAAAAGTTCACTGCCTCATTAACACACTCTGTATTCCATCCATCTATTTAGTATAACATAAGTTGAACCTACATTCCTAAGGGTGGTCCTATGGTCAAGTGATTGACCAGTGAAACTGGAAATGTGGGTCTTTCAACAGATAAACCAGAGAATTTATAGTGTATCCCAGCTAGATAGCTATTTGTTCTCTAACAAATGGGCATCTATATTACCTTCTTCACTCCCTTCCCAGCATTTAGGAAGAGAGGGTAGAAAGACTGTAAGAGCCAGAGGATGGAGAGGAATGCTATGAAATGCTGTCTTCTGGACATGAACTCACAGAAGTTCTAGTTATCTGCAGAAGGCCTGAATAAAATGGGGTATGTCAACATTTGATCACAAATGGAGAAGAGCTTAAAAAGATCCAACCCTCTTTGAGAAGCTATTGGTGTTTAATGGTTGCTAGAGAAGGTGGAATTATTTTCTTCAGTGGTGTAAATAACCCCCACCTACGTTCATGCAAGCAACCCTAATTAAACTTAGCCTATCACCAAGAGAAAAGAAGCAGAGACTAGACAGGCAGATACTGAGCTAGCCTCCATGCCCCTCAAATCTAATTCCTCCAGCTAGTCGCCACCTCCCAAAGGTTCCATGATCTCTTAGAACAGTAGCAGCTAACAGAACCAGCTGGAAACCAAGTGTTCAAACACATGAGCCTGTGGAGGACATTTCACATTCAGCCCAAAATAGATTCATGTGACAGCCTTATGGGAGGTGGATGATGGAGGTTCGAAGAAGCAGGTCATTAGGGGTATGCTCCTGGGTGCCATATGGTGCCATAGCCCCTTATATTCACTTTCTAGTCTTCTTGGCCACCATGATTTGAGCTGCTCCACTATGCTTTCTTGAGCACGTGGAATTGAGCTACTAAAACAGCCAAAATATTAGCAACAGTTGAGGGCTAGGCTAAATGTTCATAGCTTCTTGGCCAGAAGAAGGTGTTAGATTCCCTGGAACTGGAGTTACAGACAGTTGTTAGCTGACATGTAGGTGCTGGGAATCAAGCTCTGGTTCTCTGGAAGAACAGCAAGTATTCTTAACCACTGAGCCATCTCTCCAATCCCCTCTTGATTTTGATTTTTTTTTTTTAATTAGAATCTCCTTATAAAGTCCTGGCTGGCATGTAAATTCCTATGTGGATCAGACTGGCATCAAATTTGCAGTAATCTACCTTCTTCTACCTCCCAAGTGCTGAGATTACAGCCATGTACCCTCATACCCAACTCTGAATCTTTGTGTTGTTACTTGTTTTTTTTGTAGTACTAGGGTCTGAATCCAGTGCCTTACACATGCTAGGCAAGTGCTCTGTCACTACCCTAGCTTCTAGCCTTCTTTGTCTTGTGACAGGATCTCACTGAATTTCTAGCGTTATCCTTCAGTTCACTCTGTATTTCAGGCATGCTTGAACTTGTGGTTCTCTTTCCTCAGCCTCTTGGCCTGACTAGATACAGATATTTACTGTCACTAAGCACTGATCTGAGAAGAATAAAGGTTTTAAGGCTCAGAACAACCAATATTCCCAAGTCATATGATGAAATAAAAACAGCCCAACAATTTGTTAGGCAACATGATAGGAGTATTTATTTAGGTTGAGATATTGTTTTCCAACAGTAACTGTCTTGGATAGAGATTAAAGATACTTTGAAGCCAATGATCATTGCACTGACTCTGGCCTTGAGTAAAAGGATGTTAATTTTCCAATCAGTCTAGACTGGGCCAGCCTGTAGCTCACTCACTCCCAGAAATAGGCAGCCTCAACCTGTATTGAAATACCTGTAGACATCCCATTTTCCTATCCAAGTGTCCTTGAATATTCAGCAGGTTTTCCTAGATTCTAACCCAGGACCTTGTGAGACTACTTTCAGTGTTTACATTTTTATAGAGAGGCAATCAGAGCTGGGGACGGGGGATGGGAAAGCAGGACAAGAGGAAATGGGCCTTGATTTCTAGAACGAGACCATATACAAATAATTTAATCTGTATTACCAAATTGAGGCTGTCATTATTCTTGATATGAGAAATAGGCTAATGTAGACATTTGTCTGTTCCTATTTTACTAACCACTGGACAAAAGTACACGCTATTGTCCTTCATGGTGACTTTTTTGGGCCTTTGTGATAAGCCTGAAATTGACCTTAGTATTTGACAAGTATTACACAATTGGTCCTCAAGGATTCTCTGAGGTAGCCTCTATTCCTACTAAATAGGTCAGGAAATTGAGACTGGGAGGGGCTGATTAGCTTACTCAAAGCCATGCAGAAGGTCAGTGGCAGAGGCACAGTTTAAACATGCATCTGTCTGATGACTCCACTATCTTTCTTTTCCTCTTCTTTTCTTTTCTTTCTTCGTTTTTTTTTTTTTTTCGGTCTTTTTAAGACAGAGTCTCCATGTAGCCTCAGTTTTCCTGGAACTTGCTATGTAGACCAGGCTGGTCTTGAGCTCACAGAGATTCACCTGCTTCTGACTCCCCAGTAAAAATATTAATTTTTTTTATTTTACATTTGTGTGTGTTTATCTCTCTCTCTCTCTCTCTCTCTCTCTCTCTCTCTCTCTCTCTCTCTCTCTCTGTGTGTGTCTATTTGTGTGGGTATGAGTTGCTTCTCTTTCTCGGTTATGTATGTGCCAGAGGTTGAACTCAGGTTGTCAGTCAGGCTAGGTAGCAAGTGACTTTGCCCACTGAGCCATCTCCACCCTCGGCCCCATGGCCTCTATGAGTCAAAGGAATTTTTCAAGACCACATAGTAAGCAACCTCTGATTCATTTTCCCTTCTTCAATAAATACTCCAAATAGCAGATGAAGTTTCAGTTATTCAGGATTCTGCCAGAAAAACTGAGCCATTTATTTGGGTCAAAAATTCCAGGATCAAATATATTAAAGAGAAAACAAAATCCATTTTCTTCTATTGTTCCAAATTCTGAAAAATCCCATAACTCGGAATTTGTGCATGTATATGTATTTAAATAGCTTCAAGCTGAAATGTAAGAACCAACGAAATTGTGGAAGAGAAACTTCATTCATTATCTATTACTCTCTATCAGCTTACACGTTCTATCAGCTTAACAAGAATCATTTATTATCTCTCATTCAAGTTCCAGCTGGGTGCCTCTGGCTTGGTCTCTCACAAGGCTGTAACAGAGGTATCAGCTAGGGTTGCAGTCATCTCAAGGCTTCAGCAAGAGGATCTTTTTCAATGCTCAAGTTACGTGGCTTTTAGCAGGATTTAATTTCCCACAGACTGATCATCATCTCTGGCTATTGACCAGAAACTGCTCTCATTTTCTTGCAATGCTGTATGACCCTGACTTCCTTCAGAGTGAGCAAAGGAGAGACCAAGAGCAATCGAGTTAGATCAAAGCCACAACCTTTCTTTGTAACCTAATCTTAGAATTAACATCTTCTTGCTCCATTCTGCTCATTAGAAATGAGTTACTAAATCCAGTCCATGTTGGAGGAGAAGAAATTATACTAGGAGGTGGAGCTTACTGGGGATCACCCTCAGAGGATCCCTCTAACAGAGATGTAAACAGAGGATTAATAAACATGGTGAGGGCTAGAGCGAAGGTTCAGTGGATAAGAGTACTTGCTGTATAATCGTGAGGAGTGGGATTCAGAGCTCAGCACTCATTTAACAAGCTGGAAGTCTTGCATGCACCTGTGATCCCAGCAGAAAGGCAGGTGGAGGCAGCAGGACTATTCAGACTTTCTTGGCTTCCAGCCTGGCTGGGCAAAGGTAAACCCTAGGTTCAGGGAGACACCCTGATGCAAAGGAATAGGCAGAAAGTGATAGAATAGAATATCCGACGTCTTCTTCTGGCCCCTGTGCACATGCATAGATGGCACTTGAACACACATGTGCACATACACTCATACAGATGCATATACACATAAATAAATAAATCTTCAAAAACAACAAAATCAAACAACATGGTGAGAATATATGTACCAGCTTTGTCTAACAGGCAAATACAGTAAAAAAATACTCCAGCAGTAATCAACATACTTGCTATCTAGATATTAGTTTTTAAATACCATCCAAGGCTCTTTGGAGAACGACTGACTATAGGGATTGGAGCAAAAAACAAAACAAAACAGCAACAAAAAATGCAAAATGACTCCATAGCATCTTACAGTTCTAGAAATAAAAAGGTAACCAACACACAAAGGGCTATGTGAGTCAATTTAAAAGAGCTTCAAGAAGTGATTTGAGCAAAGCAAAACAATTTATAAGATAAATTTAAAACATATACATATGTGAGACTATATAAACAAACAACAAAATATATGTAAATAAGGAAAAGAGACAAATCCTTATGAGAGGGTTCCAATTATTGTACGGCCCTTTCAGGAGTTGAAGCTTCACCCTGTATTCCTCTTGAATGTTCACAGGATTTAGTAACGTGCCTTAAAAAAAAAAAGAAAAACTACAAAATGGAGAGGGGAAAAAAGCAACCACACAGTGGAGAAAGCAAAAATTACCACAGTAAATCATCTGATCAAAACATCACCAGTCATACGCTGTGATGACAGCATGTTCCCTTTGGTATTGTATGATGAATCAGGCATCTAGCTCTGCAGTATTTTCCTTAAGTCCTGTAACAGCAGTCGATATAAAAATATTAGACAAATTCAAATCAGGGACATTTTACAAAATACCTGACCAGAAGATTCCAAACTTTTACAGTCATGTCAAGGTCATGAAAAATAAGAAGACTAAGAAACTAGCACAGACTGGAGACTAAAGGAGATATGATGTCTCAGTGCAATGTGCTCTGTTTGCATTAAAACCCAAATGAAGGGGCTGGAGAGATGGCTCAGTGATTCTGAGCACTGACTGTTCTTTCAGGGGACATGGGTTCAATTCCCTGCACCCATGGTGGCTAATAACTGTCTGTAACTCCAGTTCCAGGGGAATCTGACACCCTCTTCTGACCTTGTTGGGCACTGTACCACACAGGTATACTAACATGCATACAGGCAATATACTCATACACATAACATAAAAAAAAACCTGAAAGAAGTCTGCAGTTTCATCAGTAATATTGTATCGATGTTGGCTGTCCAGTTTTGTCAATGTGTCACAGTAAATGTGAGACTTCAGCATTAGAGGGATAACTGGGAGAAGGATACAGGGGAACTTTTCTACTCTTGCGACTTTTTGTAAAATCAATTTTATTCTAAAATGGGTTTACTTCTTTTAAAAAGCAAAGCACCACACTTATAATTTCAAAAGTGTGAAGACTGTAGGACTTACCCCTGGTTTAGCACCTGGCTTAACGTATTTCAAACCCTCTTTCTCTTTTATCAACCACATGGTTCTGATACCAGGTGCTGAGCAAGGTTCATGGGAAATGTTGATGGGCCCTGTGTGTCACAACATTGAGTGAATCCGCATGGGGCTTGATTAGAAAAATTCTTCAAAGCTATTCCACGATTGGAAGAAACAACAATAATTTATGATGTAATGGCTAGCAGGGCACTTGGGATAAAGGGAAGTGTGAAAGGGGAAATTGGAAAGAAAGAAAGAAAAAAAAGCCCCAACAGGTTTAACCAATCTCTATTTCAGGGGTACTTTCAGATGTCGTCCGTTTAAAACATAGAAGATAACAGAGGACCATGTGGTTTCAGCACTAGACTCTCTCCTTGAGCTTTGAAGACAGCTGGTGATCAGGAGCCCTGAAACAGCCATTAGCTTAGTAGTAAATCCCTGTAGTAAGTCAGAAGCAAGGAACCTTTGCTGGGAATGCCACTGTCCATTGTCCTCTCCAGTTCAGCTCAGCAGCTCTTGTCCTTTCATCAAGCCTCAGACCAAGCACTCACTGCTCCCTAAAGTGTTCTCAGAGGCACCCCACCTTAGCCTTGGTCTCTCAGGACCTTTTATACTTACATTATAACATTTGATCACTTATGTTAACTTTGTGTCCTTATCTCCCCGGGACCTTGTAGGCTCACTCAGGGTGTGGTTCAATGCCTAAAACGAAATCTTTGTACGGTCATAATGGGCCTCCAACAAGCCCTTGTTGAATAATTGAATTAAAGCTCTTGAGGAAAGAGGAAAGCCCTAGCCAGGGGGAACTTGAGCCACACAGGGCAAGAGAACACCAGAGCTCAAGCGCCTGCCCACGCACTTTATAATCATCAGCAGTGGGAGGGTAAGAGAGACAGCTTATTATCATTATTATTACTATAATTATTATTATTGAGGCAGAGTCTCATGTACCCCAGGCTGGCCTTTAACTCCTGATCCTTCAGCCTCTGTCTCCTAAATGCTGGGATTATAGGCATGCGGCACCACGCCCAGTTAGCAACAGCCTCTTGAAATACTGATAGGCTTTCTCCGCCTTTTATCGTGCCTACACATATTGCCATGCTAGTTATGGCTAATTTAGACCTGAACTGATCTCATTTTCCTGACAAGGTTATTTGAAATCTAGAATGTTTTAGAATATTCAGGTACTTAAAATGCACGTGCCAGACAGTAAGACGGTGGAACTGATGGGAGGAATCTATAGTCGTTAGCCACTTTGAGCAAACCCACACTCTGGCTCCGCCTGAACAGAAACACCCGGGATGTGAGGTCCGAAAAGCGAGATCTGCCAGGTGAACACAAATGTCGCCAAACGTAAGATGAAACGGGTTCGACCCAAGTTGGGTTAGGTTTAAGACTCGTAGCTTTCAAGGGGACGCACACTTGAGGCTACTTTTGGAGCGTGGCCTTTCCCACACCGGGGGCGTGACGTTTACAAACAAAAGTATTTCCCAGGGCGGAGCACCGAAGACACAAAGACAAGTCCTCCCAAAAGCACACGCCCTCTGATGGGGCCCGCGCATGCGCGCAGCCGATGGTGAAAGGCCGCCAGCGCCAGTCCGGCAGGCCGCCCACCTTCCGCCCCCGCTCCCTGGGCCCTCCTCTAGGCCAGGGCGGACATCTCATTGGTCACACTGGGCCCGGCTCGGGGCGGGGATTGGCTGATTGGCATAAAGCTGTGAGACAGCCAATCTGGAAGGCTGAGGAGCTGGGCTGGGGAAGGTCCGGGTTGCCGCGCGGCCGAGGTGAGTGGGGCCGGGATGCGGAAAGGCGGTTGGCGAGGGCGAAATGGCGGCGACTCCGAGTTGGACAGCGGCGGGAGGCTGGGATGCGGATGAGGGCAGGAGCGCGGCGCGGGCATGCGGGAGACTGGTGGGCTCTGCGGGCTGGAGGGAGGCCGGGCGGCCGCGGAGCCGGGCCCAAAGGCCGCGGGAGCCGGGTGCGGAGGCCGCCAGCCCTCCTCACCCTTAACCCGTCTGCTCCCGGCCGCGGGCCGCCCCGCGGTCTGGACAAGCCGTGGCCACTACCCGCGTCAGCCGCTAGGCGGCGATTCCCCCGTGCTGCGGCCCTTCCAGGCTTCGGGACCCCGGAGAAGCTCGAGGCCGCCCTGGGCGTTCTACCTGCTCCACCTGGGCGGTGTTCCCTGTCGCAGATGGCGCGCCGCCCAGAACTTTCTTCCTAGCATGCGTAGAGTTTGCGCGTGGCCAGACTACTGGGAAATTGAGCAGACTGTATGGAGAACTCATGCTACCATGCAGAAAGCTGTCCAGCGCTTCTTACTCCCTTTGACTTTCATGTCTTTTTTTTTATGTCTCTGCCCTGAACAGCAATCACACTAACCAGTTTTCCCCTCATCGTTTGTTCTGAGACAGGGCTCATTATAGACCAGTCTGCCTCCAACTCGTATGTAGTTGAGGACGACCTAGAACTTATTCTTGCTTTAGCCTCTACATTCAGCAAAATAATAAAAATAAAGTATTCCATGACACATGGAAATTATGTGAAATTCAAATTTTAGTGTCCATACGTAAACTTTTATTTTTGAGACACTATCTCTTTTAGCCCAGGCTGACCTGAAGTGTACCATGTAGCCCAGATGGGCTGGCCTAGAACCCTAAGTGATGCTCCTGCCTCAGCCTCCCAAATACTGAGATCATAGGTACAAGTTACCACACCCAACTCCATAAATAATCTTTTATTGGAATCCAATTATACTCATTTATTACATAGTGTATGTGGCTGCTTTTACACCACAATGATATCTTCAAAGAAATTGTGACAGAAACTTAAAAGATTTACCATCTAGGCAGACAGTCCTTATCCCCCCTTCCCAGTCACTCTTAGAGACAAGGTTTCATTATGTAGGCTTGCAAGGTTACATAAACCAGGCTGGTGCGAGCCTCTCCAGTGCTAGGATTACAGGTGTGCACCACCACTTCCAGCCCTTATTTTTTCTTTTCTTCATTTTTAGCACAAGGTCTTGCTAAGTATTCCAGGCTGCCCTGGATCTTTCTGTGTTGCCCAAACTGGCCTCAAGCTCACTGACCAGGGTGAGGTGTGCCACACGGCGTGGCTGACTTTTTTTCTTCTTGGCATATAAGCATATAATAATTGTCCATTGTTATATAACGTTGCAAATAGATTTTTTTAAGATAATTAAAATATTTTTATTATTTTGTGCATACGTGGTCAGAAGATGGCGTACAGGAGTTGATTCTCGTCTCTCTCCACCATATAGGTCCTGAGGGTCAAATTTGTGTGGTCATGCTTGGCTGCAGACGACTTTACACACTGAGTCATTTTACTGGAACACTTATCTTTTCTTGAAAGCAGAGTGGCTAGTAAAATAAAATGGTCTATCAGCTGGTAGAGTGCGCTCTACTCCTGTTTAGGGACCAGAATATGCCGTCTTAGAAATAGTTCCTTTATTTGTGATATTTAAGTTGTCAACAGTCAAACTCAAAGCCACTGTTAATAAATAAATGATTAAATATTTGATGTCATTTAATGGGTAGTTATGGAACTGGATTTAAGTAGCATGTGCTCATTTTTAAAATATGAAAGACATGTAGGAAAATTAAATCAAGATGTAGGAAATACATTGTGATTAGTAGTAAATAATAGCATGACTAGGATTTTTCTTTTTTAAGCTTTTAAAATTGTTCTGAGGCAGGGTCTCACTATGTAGTCCAAACTGGCCTCAAACACATGGGTGATCCTCCTGCCACTGCCTCCCAAGTGCTGGAATTACAGTGATGATTCAGCCCTAGCTGTTTTTTTTTTTTTTTTTTAAGATTTTTATTTTACATACATGAATGTTTTGCCTGCATGTATGTATTGGTTCCACCTGTGTACCTTGTCCACGGAGGCTGAGAGTTGCCATGTGGGTGGGGTGCTTCAAACCCAGCTTCTCTGCAAGAGTAGAAAATATTCTTAAACATCTCTCCTGCCCTACCCCCCTACTCTTAACCTTTAAGAAGGTTTTTTTTTTTTGTTATATTAATTTTATGTGCATGGGTGTTTTGCTTTTATGTATGTAAGTATGCCACAGGGTGCAGTGCCCACAGAAGCCAGAAAAGGGTGTTGGATCCCCTGGAACTGGAGTTATAGACAGTTGTTAGCTGCCATGTGGGTGCTGGGAATCGAATCTGGGTCCTCTACAAGAGCAGCCAGTGCTCTTAACCACTGAGCTATTTCTCCAGTCCCAATTTGAGGATTTTATTCTAAATGCTAGAATGCCTCTTCACATAAATGCTTAGCACACATGGCAGAAATATGAAATATATTGAAAAGTGTTGGAAATTTTGTCTTAATATCAAGTCAAATTCACTTAACAGTTTTTTTTTTTTTATGAAATAAGTGAGTAGTTCAAATGGTGGTTTAAAAAAAAAACATTCTAAGGGGGCTAGATCGATGACTCTGGTTATGATCACTGACAGCTTGCGGAGGCCCCAGGTTATGTTCTCTACATGGTGGCTAACAACTGTCTGTAACTAGTTTCAGGGAATCAAATGCATCTTTTCTGACCTCTGAGGGCATTGCATGTCAGAGTGTGTTTTATGTACATACAGGCAAAACACTGATACACATAAAATAAAAAATAGTAAAATATATTTTTTTAATTCTAAGAACTGGATGTGGTGGTACACACCTTTAGTCCCAGCACACTCAGTACTCAGAAGCAGGCAGATCTCTCTGAGATTGAGGTCAGCCTGGTCTACATAGAAAACAGGAAAATATTAGAAGTCTTTGTTTCTTTGAGAGCAGACTTTGTCTTTACAGTAAAAACACTTACAGTTCATAACATGTAATTGCCTTGTCTGAGCTGAGGTGTTTCAGGCTGAGTTCATTGTTATATGATGTGATGGTGTGAGCAGTGCATAGTATGCATGTTGTATATTCAGAACCACACCTTTGGTGAAGTCATGTGATGCACATGGGTAAGTGCTGCCAGAAACATCTCAGATTCATTAAGCATTTGATTTTGAATTATTTTGTGGCCATTGCATGTTCAGAAACCTTTTACTGTTACCAAGTTTTTTATGGCCCCCATGTTCATTTATGCAATCCCATATGGGGTTGGGGATGACCTACAGTTTATTTATACCCCATAAAACAATGGTTCTATAAGATTGTTAATGAAGTTGAAAATTTCATCTGTTAGTGCCCTGGCCAGTTAAGTCACTGAATTGCAGGTGTTAACCTCAGTACCGTATTTATTCCCTGGTCTTTGGTGATAGTGATGTAAACAAACCTGAACTAGAAGTTTTTTTTTTTTGTTTTTTTTTTTTTTTTTTTGAGACAGGACCTTACTACATAGCCTATGCTAGGGTAAAACTCAAAATGATCCTCCTGTCGCAGTCTCCCAAGTGCTGGGATTGTAGGACTGTACTACAGCTGACTGCTGTGATTATATGAAAGTATTATAAATATAGTTATGTACAGTATGTTATAATAGTAACTGATTGTTTCTGGTTTATTTATTAATATACTTATTGTTAGAATATACCTGTGAATATCTTTTTAAGTTGATTGTAACATGGCATGCCATGTTATATTAGCAGCAATCCCAGTGTCCCAGTGTTGCCTTTGTCCCTTGTGTACATGAAGAGGCCATATTGACTTAAACTGCTTAGGTTTGTGTGTCTGTGCTCTGATGCTAACACAATGAACTCAGAATATATCTCATTGTTAACTGACACATGACTATATTAAAATTATTTATTTACTCTGTGTGTGTATGTGTATGTAACACAACACACAAGTAGAGTTCACAGAACAACTTGCAGGAGTTGGTTCTTCTACCATGTGAGTTGTAGGCATTGAAATCAGGTCATCAGACTTGGTGACAAGCACCTTTACCTGCTTAGGCTTCTCATTGATCCCTTATTTAATTTTTTAAGAAGTGAGTTGGTTTAGATTAAAACATTAACATCAACTGGGCATGGTGCTATATACCAGTAATCCCAGCACTCAGGAGACTGAAGTATCATGAAGAATTTGAGGCCAGCCTCAGCTACATAGGCAAATCCTGTCAAAACAAAAGCCGAAGGTGACAAAATTTAAAAATAGATTAAACAAGAATTAATTTTTTAAGTTAAATAATAGTATAGTTTATAGGATTTTTCCAAAGTTAGTATATTGTTAATGTTTCTTAACAATAAATACATAAATTCCACAATAGAGTAATTTTTAAGTCCCTACTTAGATTTTATGGAATATGTATGTGTATTTCAGATAAAGTCATACAATGTGATCCTAATGTTTTACCATTATGATCCTCAAGTCTCAATTTTTTCATCTGAGCCTCTCAGGTCTTGGAATTACAGGTGCCAGCCATCAACTTGGCTCATTTTCTTAATTATTTTTAAAGTTTTTATTTTATGTGTAAAAGTTTTTGCCTGCATGTGTGTAAGTGCACCTATGTCGTGCACTGCTGGCAGAGGACAGAAGAGGGCATCAGATCCTTTGGAACTAGAGTTATGGACAGTTGTTAGCCATGTGGATGCTGGGATTTGAACCTGGGTCTTCTGGGATAATAGCCAGTGCTCTTAACCTTTTTTAACTTTGAAGGTGTTAATGGTTTTTAAAAATGACAAAAGTAACACTGGGTGTGATGGTGGTCAGTCACATCTGTAATCTCAGCAGTTGCAGGGTATGGTGAAGCAGGAAGTTATTCCAGGCCAGCTTGGGCTACAGAGTGAGACCCTGCCTCAAGGCATAGGGAAAAGGCAAAATAAATTCTAAAAATAAATTTAAAAAATAAGTCTTTGGTTATGAGTGCTTTGCCTGCATGTATATAAGAGTGCTGTGTTGTACAGTGCCCAGGGGACCAGAAGAGGGTGCCAAAGCCTCTGGAAATACAGTTACATAGAGTGTTAGCCTCTTTGCAAGAGCAGCTAGTGCTCTTAACTGTTGAGCCATCTTTCTAGCTAAAGATGAATTTTTGAAAAAGCATTTAATCCTGGCTTATTGGAGGCAGAGGTAGCTGGATCTCTGTCTCCAAAAATAAACATTCTCAACCCCAAAACAATAAAAATAAGTAGAGCACTTAATTCATTGGCATAAGACTGCTTAAAGTTACAAAAATGCTTCAAAAAAAAAAACAAAACACTTATGTCATTCATTATAGGGTTAAACTCAGTTTCTCATATGCAGACTTTTAAGAGGAAATAGAATCTCTCTTGCTAACTTTTATTAAAAGATAACCTCTAAATTGTTCTCTAGGGTTGGAGAGATAGCTCTTTGGGTAAAGGTATTTGCCACCAAGCCTAACAGCTGAGTTTGATCGCTGGAACCCACATAGGAAGGAAAGAAGTAACTCCTGTTCTTGCAGGTCGTTGTCTAACCGTTACATGCATGCCATTTGCAAATAAATAATAATAAATTTTAATATCCTTAAAATTTCATCTCTAAAGACCATTAACTTGAAAACTTTTGTTTTAACAACTTTGGCCAGTTTTGTTGTTGCTGTTAAGAAGTAATGGAAGTCATGAGGTTATTCAGTGTAGACTGAGCAAAATGTCAGAGTGCAAAATGTCAGTCTGATGGGTACTGGGAAGATAGCAATATACTTAATTTTTTGCTGGACAGACAAGGATTGATTTCAAATTCCTGCTAGTAATTTGTACCTATAGATACGAATGTGTCTTAATCCACAGCGATGGTAGGAAACTATGACAAAATACCAACTAGACCAATGTGATGAAGTATATTAGTAGTTACTAGGCTTGCATTTCAAACTTTAACTTAAAGTACATTAGGGGTTGCTGAAGAGATGGCTTGGTATTTAAAATCACTTATGGCTCTTGCAGAGAACCAGGGTTTACTTTCCAGATCTCACATAGCAGCTTGAAACTGCTCGTAACCCCAGTTCCAGGGAATCTGATATCCTTTTCTGGCCTCTGCAGGCAGGTACAGAATGCACATACATGCAAGCAGTCACTCGTACACATTAAACAAAAATAAGTTAAGTCTTAAAAAATAGGCTAAGGCACTGGCATGTCGTTGAGAGTTGCGCATCATGATAAGGACTTCATTTCAAAGTGGCAGGACCCAGAGCCAGGTGTGGTGGTATGTACACCGGTAATTTCAGCACTTGAGAGCTGGAGGTAGGAGGACCAGGAGTTCAAGACCAGTCTGACCTATATGAAATCCTGTCTTAAAGCAAACAAGGGGCTTGGAGAGATGAATCAGTGATTAAAAGTACTTGCTACTCAATTATGAGAGCCAGCACCCATATAAAAACCAGATATCTCTCATAACTCCAGCTCTGAGGAATATGAAGCCCTCTTCTAGCCTCCATGCTCAGTGGCACATGCACCCACTCATACAGAAATAATATAAAAAAATCAAAACCAGAGTCTGTTCATTTAGCCCACCCTAGTCATGAACCCTGTGTAGCCCATGGGATCTTCCTGCTTTCAGACTCAAAGTGCTGGGGTTATAGGTATGCACTACCATACTTAACTCTTAGGACATTCAAACAAACACAAAACAACCCACATACACTGTATATTGAGGAAAATGAAGTATACTTTA
Source organism: Eospalax fontanierii (assembly GCA_035773235.1). Taxonomy (NCBI): domain Eukaryota; kingdom Metazoa; phylum Chordata; class Mammalia; order Rodentia; family Spalacidae; genus Eospalax; species Eospalax fontanierii. The sequence continues at coordinate 39,411,631 of CM069532.1, read as the reverse complement.
AGAATACAGGGACAAAACCACAGGGAAGGATATGCTCTCAAAGAACAGCAGCTTTCAGTTAATATGTTGTTACGTTTTGCATTGTGTTTGGTACCAGAATGAGAACTGTCATTTGAGTAGCAAGGAGACATCATCCATTTCCTCAGTAGTCTGAAATAGCATTCAAATAGTCTGGTTTGCTACTGGAGAGGGTCTCAAAGTACCTTGTGGCTCATTGTTCAAGTTCTTTGTGTTTGGAACAGAATTGAGCAAGACACATGTTACTGGGACATCAGGGCTTCCCTTTGCATGTTCTTAGTCTGATTGATAAAATTCATAAACAGACTCAGATGGAAGGTGGAGAACCATTTTATTAGTTGGGTGGGTAGACTATAAATTCTTGCAACTGCTGGGAGGAAGGAGATGGGGAAAGGAAGAGAGAAAGCTATGCTCTTAGAGTTAAGGGTAGACAGTGGAGATCTACAAGCAGCTATAGAAAAGGGCTGAGGGATTCTTAGAAAATGAGAAAGTCCAATGTCAGGGCAAGCATGCCCAGGATTTTGGACAGTATCCAAAGGGAGATAGAAAGGGGGAAAATGGAAAAGAAAAAGTTAGGCTTTTGATTTAGAATTCAGAAAAGCAGACAGACTTGGCAATGGAGATCTGTGATCAGCACCCAGACAGGGTTGAATAGATACATTATCTCTTTAAGGGGAAACTTGTTTCACCCTTATCTTAGCATATCTTTAGGAAAATCAACTTTCCTGAGGATGCTGTCCTGGCCAGCTGACTGACAGGTTCAGTTGGACTGATTCTTAAGGAAAGGGATAGTAGTGTTCAGTGTTCTAATCTTTGGAGCAGATCATAATGCTTGGAGGCCAGAGGTATTCTGGTCCTGTTTTTTTGACCGGGAAGAGGGAGCTTTTGCCGACACTTCCACCTTCTTATACATGAATGGGATGTGGGGTCCAAAGTTCATGATGAGGGAAGGGTCCTGAATGGCCTACAAAAAGCCTGTGAATGCTTGTCTGACTGTTTAACAGTTTATTTAGCCAAATGACTAAGGTTACTATATTGATCTTATGTATTTTCTTTAAAATGAGGTATACCCCTCTCATGATATAAAGATAATCATTTTGTTGAGTAGTTCTGAAAAACCTGATAAAATAAGATTCATCATACTGTTGTAACTTTAAAATTTGGCAACATTTTAAATTTGACAACCTTGTCTTTACTGCTAACACAATTGTCAAGTGAATGTTGCTGTTAACAATCTCAAAATCAGACATTGTGGTAATTGGACATTTTTTTTAATTTGACTACTGTAAATATTATTTTTGTGTGATGTTCATGAACATCAGATGCATATGTGCACACACACATATGGAGGCCAGAGGTCAATGTCTGGTGCCTTCCTCCATTGTTTTTCACCTAATGTTTCTGAGACAGGCTCTCTCCCTGAACGTGAAACCTTAACAGTTTGGCACAGCTGACTGGCCAGTGAGCTGCTAGGTTCCACCTTTCTCTGCCTCTGTAGTCCTGGGATTATAACGTCATTTATACCTTGCCTGAATTTTCACATGGGTGCTGGGGATCTGAATTCAGATCTTCCTGCTTACACGGCAAGCAGGCACTTTACTGACTAAGCCATTTCCCCAGCCCTATAAATTTTAGTCTAGATATATTTTATGTTTTCACCATGGAAAACCATATCTGTTTTCAAATCCTATTTATTCTCATTTTCTCTTAGTTTTCTATTTTGCTGCTTAATAAACACTCCTATCCATAAAAGGAGTTTTTTTATTTTTTTATAATGTCTGTTAGACTAGTTAGATGCCTGTATCCACCTTCATAAAGTTCCCGGGAGTAAAGTGTGTATGTATCTGTGTGCATTCGTCCAGAACCGAGAACCTAATCTGCTGTCTTTGTAGTGTTTTAATATCTGTCCCCTCTTTGATATTGGTTTTGGCTTTTATTTTTTTTAACAAAGCAGAAACAAAGAAGAAATTAAGGGAAAGAAAAATTCCCAAGATTAGAAAAAGTCCTTCCTCCCTTTTTTCCTTTTTTATCCCTTGGGTGGGTGTGGATTGAACCTAGGTCCTTGTATAAGCCAGGTAAGCACTTTACCACTGAGCTGTCTTCCCCCAGTCCTCTTCTTATTTTATTTTGAGACAGAGTAGTCTGGCTAACTAGGCTGCCTTGCTTGAACTTTTATTTCTCCTGTCTCAGCCTGAGAAGCTGAGATTACAAGCCTATACCACCATATCCTGGTTTAAAACTTTGTTTTTTTTTTTTTTTTCAAAAAAAGAGAAAAAAATGGTTCTTTAGGGTCAGTGAGATGGCTCGGGGTAAAAGTGCCTGGCATGCAAGCCTAATAACCTGAGTTCAGTCCTTGGAACTCACAAAAAGTTAGATGCAATGGCTCTCATGCCAGCACTCTATTGCAGACCAAGATGGGAGTAGGAAACAGGAGAATCCCTGAAGCCGGCAGTCAGCTAGCTGGAGAACTTAGAGCAGCAGACACAAGAGAGACTATATTTCAATAAGGCAGAAGGAGAGAACCAACTGACTTCCCAGAGTTTTCCTCTAACCTCTATATGTGTGCCCACACTCACACACCCACACACGCTAATTAAAAAGTGTCACACACAATAATTAAAAAGTGATTCTGCACTGGGTATGGTAGTGCATGCCTTTAGTCCCAGCACTTGGGAGCCAGAGGCAGGCGAATCTCTGTGAGTTCCAGGCCAGCTAGGGCTTCAGGGAGATCCTGTTTCAAAAAGACCAAAAAAAGAAAAGATCCTTATTCATAAATTTAATTTAGTGTAGGTTTACAGGACTTACTGTACATTGCCAAATAAATCTGCAATTAAAAGTTAAAAAAACAGCAACAAACACCCTAACAAAGCAAGCCAGAGTGCAGCTGTGAACTCCTCAGATTTTAAGGACTATTTTCTTTGTTATTGTTACTATATTTTTGTGTGCTTGAGTGTATTGCCTGCATGTGTATAAGTGCACCTGTCTTGTGCAGTGCCCATGGAGATCAGAAGAACTGGAGTTACTCCTGGTTGTTAGATACCACGTGGGTGTTGGGAATCAAACCTGGGTCCTCTCCAAAAGCAGCCAGTGTTCTTAACCACAGAAACATCTCACCAGCCCCAGGAATTGAATATTTTTAAGATTTAACTTTAGGTTTAAGGAACTGTAATGTTTAAAAAAGTTTGTCATTTTTCATTTTGTTATTTTTTGACACAGGATCTCTGTAGCCCAGGCTGGCCTCGAACTTGCCTCTGCCTCTAAGTGGTGCCATGCTGTTTTGTACCTAAGTACTTGGCAGTCAGAATTTTATATTGATCTGACCTAGGTGAATAAGACTGCCAGAAAATCTGTTTACTGTCCTGTTAAACAATAGAACCAAAAGATCTAAAGCATATACAATGATATACACATGCCAAGTCTCTTGAAAGAAGTTTAAAATTTTAACTGTTTACAAATTTAACTGAATCCTAAAGCAAATGATAAATACTTCAAGGCTCTATAACTGGTTTTGTAGAAACCAGTTATTATTAGCATATGTTAATTATGAGTAATAATGGGTTTCATTATTTGTTTACATGTACATAATTTTGATGATATTTACAGTTCCAAACTGTATGTCCTGATGAAAGTATTCTGCAACACTCCACCCCTTCCTTGGGCTCTTTTTAAAATATTTTTTTTTCAAATGTGTCTGAGTGTTTTGCCTGTATGTTAGTGCACCGTGTGCACGCAATGCCTGCAGAGGTCAGAAGAAGGCATTGAATTTCTGGAACTGGAGTTACAGACAATTGTCAACTGCCATGTGGTACTTGGAACTGAATCCGGGTCCTCTGCAAGAACAGCCAGTGCTCTTAACCACTGAGCCAGCTCTCTAACCCCCTTCCTTGGACTCTTGATTCTTTCTGCTTCCTCCTCCAATTTTCTCTGAGTTTTTGTTGTTGTTTGAAATAACAAGGTCTTGTTATGTGACCCTCAAACTCAAAGCAATCCTCAATATCTCTTTAGCCTTCGGAGTGCTAGGATTACAGACAAATACAACCATGGGTAGCTCTAGGTTTCTTTTTTAAATGCTTAATAATTCCAGCACTCAGTCTGAAGCAGTATCAGCGAGTTTAAGGCCATTTTGGGTTGCATAGCCTAGTCATTGTACAATTCTGATTCAAACAACAACAAAAAACCCCCTGCAACTCAAGAGTTGACTCAGTGGTTAAGAACACTAGCTGCTCTTGCAGAAGAATTTGGTTCCCAGCACCACATGGTGGCTAACAACTGTATATAACTTCAGTTCTAGGGAATCCAGCATCCTCTTCTGGATTCCATGGGCACTATACGAATGGCAAAACAAAACACTCATAAAATAAAAATAAATAAAAAAATCTTCATAATAGGAATATACTTTTAAAGTTATATCTATGGTCTGGTGAGCTGTTTCACCTGTTAAAGAATACTTATTTCTCTATCAGAGGAGCAGAGTTCAGATCCCAGCACACACATCAGTTGACTCACAAATAACTAACTTCAGCTCCAAGAAACCCAGTGTCCCTTTCTAGCCTCCATAAGCTCATACACACATAAAGAAAATAATAAAATATTTAAAAATTATATTTACATTATTTATTTTTGTGCACATGTGCTTATATAGACATAGGTACACATTTGACACAGCACTCTTGTGGTGGTCAGAGGATAATCTGCAGGAGTCAGTTTTGTCCATCCACAATGTGAGTGTGGAGATTGAATTCAGGTGGTCAAGCTTGTCAGCAAGTGCTGACACCCCTGACACTCCAAGCCCTCTTGCTGGCCCTCAAGAATTTATGTTTGAATCCAACTTTGGTATATAAAAAAGCTATTACTAGAACTGGGGGAATAGCTCACTGCTTGCCATGGAAGCATGATAACCAGAGTTTGATCCTCAGATCTCACTTGAAAAAGCTGGGCAAAGTGGCATATGCCTTCAATCCCAGCACTCAGGAAGCAGAGGCTGGTTGATCTCTGAAAGCCAGGCCAGCTGGGGCTACAGGGAGACCTTGCCTCAAACAGACAGACAAACTACCAAGGTGGATGGCTCCTGAGATACAATACCCCAAATTGTCCTCTGGCCTCCAAACACACATGCACATACATATACCTAAGCACACACATGTGCACACATACAAGAAATGCTATTACTAGTCAAATGGAACTAATTTATGTAAGGAATAATAGGAGAATGATAGATTAAGTCAGGTTTTCTAAAAGAGCCAGCATATGTAGAGTTGCTATTAGTAAAAATTGTAACTGTTAACAAAGGTTTTAAGTGTTTGCAGATTAGATCCTTTTTACTTTTTAAAGACATTTTTCATTATGAAACATATTAGCTACTTTTCTTTTTGCTATGACTAAATACTGACAGGAAGCAAGGGAGGAAGGGCTTTTTTGGCAATCGCAGTTTGAGGGTATGTTCTGTCTTGGTGGCACACGTGGTGGCAGAATCCCCCAAAGCTGAAGTTGGAGCTTGCAGCAGCTGCTTGCTGGTATCTTAGTGAACCAGGAAGCAGGACTAAGGGGAGTGCTGGTATTAGCTTGCTTTCTTTTTTAATTTGTTCCAGTGCTCTCGCACATGGGATTGTGCTACCTGCATTCAGGGCAGGACTTGTTTCTTTAGTTAATCCTTTCTGGAAACATCCTCCACATACACGCACTCAAAGGTGTGCCTCACTGGGCGTTTCCTGGTCAACCTGACAATGGAAATTAAACATCACATGAAGTATAACAAAAATGGCAGACATTAATGTATAACTCAGTAAATCATCACAAAGCATATATCTTTTTAAAAAATATTCTTTTATGAATGTATTGCCTGCATGTGTGTAAGTGCAACTGTGTCATACAGTGCCTGAGGAGGTCAGAAGATAGTGCTGAATCCCCTGCAACTGGAGTTACAGACAGTTGTTAGCCGCCATGTGTATGCTGGGAATCAACCCTGAGTTCTCTCCAAGAGCATCCAGTGCTTTTAACCAGTCCCAAAGCATATATTTTTATAATAGCACTCAAGCTAAGGAATAGAAAGTTGTTTGCTTTTCAGAAAACACTTTGATGACCCTCTCCCAAGTATTACCCACTCCATCCAAAGGTGACCACCATTATAACTTCTATTTTTTGGTTTTTGATTTTTTGTTTTTTTTGGTAGGGTTTATTTATTTATTTTTTTGAGACAGAGTGTCCTGGAATTCACTATGTAGACTTACTTGGCCTTGATCTCAGTGCTGGGATTAAAGGTATGTGCCACCATACTTGAGCCCATTGTAACTTCTTAAAATTTTTTTTAATTTTATGTGCATGAATGTATTGCTTGCATGTGTGTAAGTGCACCTGTGTTGTAATATACCCACAGAGGTTAGAATAGGGCATCGGATCCCCTGGAACTGGGGGTTAGACAGTTGTTAGTGTTAGCTGCTATGTGAGTGCTGGGAACTGAGCCCAGGTCCTCTACAAGATCAGCCAGTGCTCTTAACCACTGAGCCATCTCTCCAACCTCCATTATAACTTCTTACAATAGTTTGTTTTGCCTTTTATGCTTTTTGTGTATTCTTTAGGATATATACTGATGTCTTTTTTTTTTATTCCTGATATCAATAATATATTCCTTCTCTCTCCTTGATAAATCTCATTAAGAGTAGTATACCTTTTTTGTGTTTATTTTTTGTTTTGTTTTTTGAGGCAGAGTTTCACTATGTAGCCTTGACTAATGTGGAACTTGATAGCCTCCAACTCATGGAGATCCACCTGCCTCTTCCTTCTGAGTGCTGGGATTCAAGTTGTGTGCAACCACGCCTGGCCCTAGAGTGCTGTACTTTCTGTTGTCTTCTTCAGATAACCAACTTTTATTTATTTATTTGTTCTTATTTTTTTAGACAAGATCTTTTTTTGCAATCCAGCCTGGCTATGAACTCACAGTTCTGTTGCTGCAGCTCTGGAGTGTAGGAATTAAAGGTGTGTGCCACTATACTTGGCCAGAGAACCAATCCTTAACCTTCGTACATCTGTCTTTGACAGGTCTTTGTTACTTTTTCAGATCTGATTTTTTTGTTTTGTCTAGGAAATTTATGTATACCAAGAAAGATAGTGATTTTTTTTTTTTTGAGAACATGTCTTCCTATCTAGTCTAGGGGCTGGTCTTGAACTCCTTTTTTTCTTAAATTTCTAAATGTTTTATTACATTTTTATTTTTTTGTGTGTGTGCACATGCATGTGTACGTGGTGGGTGAGCACATGCCACAGAACACGTGTGCAGATCAGAGGCAACTTGCAAGAGTCATTTCTCTTCTGCCGTGTAGGACCTGGGAATCCAACTCAGTTTTTTGAGGCTTGACAGCAGTTGTCTTTACCTACTGAGTCATCTTGCTGCCCTGGCTTTGAACTCTTGATCCCCCAGTCTTGGCCTCCTAAGTATGGGGATTACAGGTATATAACATCACATCTAGCCTGATAGTCACTTATTGAGCGAGTATTATGTGCTTTTCCGTATGCTGAGGCATAGTGTCTTTCTTTAAGCTGATTAAAATTCAGTAGAGAAGAAGAAACAATTTGGGAAACTTTTTCTTGTTTTTGTCTTTTTGAGACAGAATCTCCCTGTAGCCCCAGCTGGCCTGGAACACTCCCTATGTGGACCAAGCTGGCTTTGAACTCACAGAGATCTGCTTGCCTCCCAAATGCTGGACTAAAGATGTGAGCTTCCATATCTGGCTGGAGAACATTTTCATGTGCTAATATAGAGAGGAATATGTGTAGAAGAATCCTAATCTTAAGCAGGAAAGTTTTCTTAGGAGATATAGCTAAGCCCAGACAAAGGATTAGTAGAAGCTAACTTAGAATTGGGATACAGTAAGGAGGTAGAATATTGAGTACTAGAAAAGTTCAGAGATGAAGACAATATGTTGAATTTCTGGAGTCACCTTCATGACTGTCAGAGGGGAAACTTTGCTGTGGAGTAAACAAAGAGCAGACCATAAAGAACTGGGTTTCCAGTAGATAGAAAGGATGAACTGTGAAAGTAACGGATCTTTACAACTGTGAAGGTTTCAAATAGTAGTAGATAACTGAGTGAGTTGGTATATGGTGAATCTACCTTGACTGATTGCAGAAAATGGAAAAGAGAAGAGATAACTGGAAATATAGGTGCTGTTTTCTCAAGTAAACAGCACATGAGCAACAGATTTGGGAGGAAGTCAAGGAGTTCACTTTGGAATTCTGTTTTAAATGCAGATGGGAGGAATGACTACTGATTGAATTAACAAGGAAGAAGAGAGAATTTGTACCATGCAGGACATTTCTGATGTGAGACCTGTGAAGGGGGAGGAATCCTGAGCACTTGTTTGGAGGGAGAGACTGAGGGGACAGATTGCATGATACGTAGAGTGGCAAGACACAGGGAGTTTCCTTAGATAGCTTCTCTTATTGGGTCACCACTTATCTGTTGAGAAACAGAGGAGAGAAGAATTGGGTCTTAGTCTGTTTTCTGCTCCAATAACAGAGTATCTGAGATAAGTTATAAAGAACAAATTGATTTGGTTCATGGTTTTGGAGACTAGGAGTCCAGCACCTTGGTACCTGCATTGATTGAAAGTGCATTATTCCATGTGCAAAAGTGGAACAGCATGAGGGGAGTTGAGGAGAACACAGGTGTCAGAAACCAACTACATTTAGTAACCCACTCCTATCATAATAATCTATTCACCTCTTAAAGGTTTTACCTATTGTTGTTCCTTTGTGGGTATCAGGTTTTGTTTTGTTTGAGACTAAGTCTTGTTATGTAGTCTTGACTGGCTTTGAACTTTTTATATAGCCAAGTTTGGCACTGAACTCAAGGCAGTTTATGGAGTACTAGGATTATAGACATGCCATGCCCACTTTGAGGATTAGGTTTCTATCACAAGAACATTGTGGGGAACCAGGCATAGTGGCTCACTCTTATAATCCTGCTGCCTAGGGGGTAGAGGGAGAAGGATAGGAATTCAAGGCCCACTTTGCTTACATAGTGAATGTGAGGCCAGCCTGGGCTACTTGATACCTTGTCTCAAAAAAGCTAAAACAACCATACCAAAAAAAAAAAAAAGAAAAAAAAGGACACAATCACACTGTACCAGGTAGCATGGAGATGTTTGAAATAGCTGGTCTGGCTGATGTAGGAGGGGACAAAGGTAGGAAGATAAAAATTTCAAAATAAAAAGCTTTTGTATAACGCAATTGTAGGAAATACAGGCTGTTGAATTTAGGAAATTCTAACTTGTAAGAGAAAAAGTGATTGGAAATAGTGGCACATCTGTGGGTCATGTGATTTCTAGCTGCATTGGGTAGAAGAATGTAAGGGTGGGAAGATGAAAATTACTGGATAGGCTAGGGATATATCTCCATAGTAGAGTGCTTGCCTTGCGTATGTGAAGCCCTCCAGTACTGTAAAAAGTAGGTCAAATAGAAGATTGCAGGATTATTTGAGTGAAGGCTAGGCTACTCTCAAACTTGCTGTCCTCTTGCTTCAACCTTCTGAATACTAGGAGTTGGACTTTGATTTATTTTTGGTGGTACCGAGAATAGAACCTAGGGTCTTGTGCATAGTACAATCTGTAGTCTTAGATTTTATGTTAATGTAACTGTTTGTTTGTTGTAACGTCTTATATAGCCCAGGCTGGCTTCAAACTCACTGTGTAGCCAAGGAGTACTGATCCTTCTTCCTCTACCTCTGAGTGCTGGGATAACAGGCATGCACCTGTTATCCAGATTTAGTTTCATATTTTATATCTTTTTGATACTAGGCTTGTATAGTGTTCTGTTGGATGCACCATTGTGTGACTATTAGAATCATCTAGTGCTAGTCAAGTCAGAGCACAGAATTCCTTGTAGTGGAGAACTTGGAATGAAGACTTAGCAGCAGTCAGAGCTGAATGACAAGGAATGAGTTGAGTGTCCTTAAGTGACAGCTGCAGTGTGAGACAGGTGGTGGTAAAGCAGCATCTCCTATGGAGAGTTTTGAGTTTTTCATCAAAGCATACAGCACAATTCACTGTTTTGGATGAGCATACTCACAGCTACCACTACTGAAATCAAGCTGGAGGCTAGTTTTGTGTCCTTGAAGCTCTGCTTTATCATAGTTAAGACATCTGGCCACTGCTCTATTTTTCTGTCCCTTTGGTTTTGCCTTTGAAGAAGGGACTTCAAAAGATTTTGGCTAGTGAGTTCCAGGCTAGCCAGGGCTACATAGTGAAACCCTGTTTAAAAAAAAAAAAAAAAAAATCACAGAACTGGGGATGTAGTTCTGTTGGTATTAGTACTTGCTTAGCATTGGTGAAGCCTTGAATTCAGTCCCTAGAGCCACGTAAAGCAGGTATGTCAGTACATGCCTGTAATCTCAGCACTTGGGAGGTAGAAGGAACGACAGGAATTTCAGGGCCAGAACTGGAAAGGTAGCTTGGTGGTTAAGGGTGCTGCTGCTCTTCACAGGAGCTGAGTTTGGTTCCTAGCACCCATGTCAGGCGACTCACAACCATGTGTAACTCCAGCTCCAGATAATCTGATACCCTCTTCTGGCCTCCTTTGGCACCCACACATAGGTGGCATACATACACATACACATAAATAAAAATAAACATAAGTCTTAGAAAAAAAGTTGAAAGTCATTCTCCACTGTATAGTAAGTTTGAGGTTAATAAAAAGATGTGAGGAAAATAATTTCTGGGAAACAACACTGACAAAGTTTAAGGAAGTAGCAAGAAAAACCTTTTTGAGAAGTCTGTGGAAGGAGAAATGTGTCAGTTGCTAGCCACATTTTTCTTAAAGAATGGACATGGGCCAGGAGAATTCAGTGGTGATTCTGTTGAGTGTGTGGAGGTGTGGGAGATATTTACCCTCAAATAGGGTTCCCAAAAGCACAGTGGAGAAGCCTGTGGCAGGAATCCACAATCTGACTTCCTTCCAGTGTTTTTGCAAGGGCCATTACCTTTCTTAAGCCACCCTCCTTGTAATAAATCTCATGGGAGGCAGAGATCTGTCTGAGTTTGAGGCCAGTCTGATCTACATAATCACATTCACATTCCAGGCCAGTATGGCCAGGGCCTCATAGTGGTAATGGCACCATTGAGAGAGAGAGACAGAGAGAAAGGGAGGAGAAGGGGGGAAGGAGGAGAGAGGGGGAAAGAGAGAGAAGAATAGACCGATATTCCATGCAAGTAGAACTAATTTAGAATCATTTAAAAATGTACACCAGATAAAGAACGATACTAATGTGGGGGGTATCAAATCATGTCCTTTAGGGTCCTAGAGCAAGGATAGGGCTAGGGTAGTGGCTCAGTTGGTAAGATGTTTGCTGCATACACATGAGGACCTAAGTTTGGATTCCCTTTACATACAAAAAAGCTGTCACTACAGGCATCTTTAACCCTTGAGCTGGGGAGTGGGGGTGTGTGTGGTAGGGGAGATAGGTGGATCCCCTCGAGTCATTGGCTAGCCCGTTTAACCAGTCAGTGAGCTCCAGGTTTAGTGCAAGACTCTGTTGCAAAAACATAAGATAGAAAGTGATTGAAGAAGATACTGGACATTGACTTCTGGCTTACACGTACACATGCGTGCACGTGCACAGGCACACACAGAGGAGGGCAGATGAACTGACTTTTTTTTTTGAGCTGAGTCATCCATTGCTTGCCTTGGAGAAGGCTCTTACGAAGGTCTCTGGACCCAGGCAGGGACTTCACACCATTAGGTTACTTATACCTCTCATTTACATTTGGCATGAGATTTCCAGTTTCCATAACTGAGTGAGCCAGTCTTTCATACATCTTTGTGTATCAATATATATCCTATTGGGTCTAATTCTCTGGAAAAAGCTTGACTCATACAGTATTTAAAAATCAGAAATCTGGCTGAGCATGGTGGCAGCACATAGAGCATTCAGGTGGCAGAGACAGAAAAGGATCAGAAGTACAAGGTCCTATCGTAGTCTGTACAGTGAGTTCAAGACTGGCTTGAGTTATATGAAATGTCTTTTAAAAAAATAATGCAAGCAATAAAAGACAAGAAATCTTAGGGCTGAAGATACAGCCCCATTGATAAACAGGAGGACTTGTATTCAATTTCCAGAACCCAGGTAAAAAACTAGATATGGTGACATATGTTTATAATCCCAGTACTGGCTACATAGAGACAGATCCTTGGGGCTTGTTGACTAGCCAGTATAGCTTACTTGGCAAATTCCTGGACAGTAAGAGGCCTTATGAAAAAGGGAGGGGGTGGGCAGAGAGAGTTGGGGAGAGAAACATGATGGACAGCGCTCCTGAGGAATGACATTCGAGGTTGTCCTCTGGCCTCCACATGCAGGTGTTCATGCAGTACCTTCCCGACAAACAGACACAGACAGACACACACGCACATGAAAAGTTTATGTATAGATTTATACATAGATAACTACAGTTTTCTATTCATAATTGTTAAAACTATGAAACAACCAAGATGTCTTTCAATAGGTGGCTGGATAATTAAAATGTGGCACATCCAGACAATGGAATATTTAACACCAAAGAAATTAGCTCTCAAACCGTGTAAAGATGTAGAAGAGCCTTAAGTGTATTGCACTAGATAAAAGTGAGACTGAAAAGGCTGCATCTAGAGGATTTCAACTATATGATGTTTAAGAAGAGGCAAAACTGAAGGCAGTGGGGCTGGAGAGATGGTTCAGCGATTAATAACGATACTGCTCTGGCAGAGGAACAGGTTCGATTTCCAGCACCCATGTAGCTACAACTGTCTATAACTCCAGTTCTAGGGGATTTGACACCTACTTCTGACCTAAATAAAATAAAAAACCCATGAAGACAGTAAAGGGTCACTGCACTTGAAAGCATATTGAATTAAAATTTGTTCTCTTTATTTATGTTGAGCCAGTAGAGACTTGCTGTGTAGCCTAAGCTGGCCTTAAAATCTCAGTTCTGCCTCAGCCTCAGGAGTATTGGAATTACAGGTATTATACTACCACAGCTGGCTTTGTGTGCTTTTTCTGCATGAGTTAATCTCTCTTAATTTTGTCATTTTTTTATTTTTGGAGCTAAGGACCAAACTCAGGGCCTTGTGATTATGAGCTAAATCTCCAACCCCATTAATCTTTTTTTTTTTTTTCTCTTTGTTTTTTGGCAGGGCATGACTATGAAGGCTAGGGTGACCTCACACTCATGGTGATCCTCCTGTCTCAGCCTTCTGAGTACTGGGGTTACAGGCATGTGTCAACACACCCATGAAGTGGTTTTTTGTTTTTGAGACAGTCTCCCTGTATCCCCAGATGGCCTATAACTTGTCATGTAGACCCAGGCTCAGTTTGATCTTACAGAGATCTGACTGCCTCTGCCTCTCTGTCTCTTGAGCCTCTACCTCTTGCTTGGATTAAAGGGATGTGCCACCATGCCCAGCTGTGTTCTGTGTTTTTTGAGACAGGGTCTCACATAGCCCAGGGTGGCTTTGAACTCCATTTGTTGACTTGGCTGAGAGTATGTGATCTTCCTGCCTATGTTTCTTAAGTGCTGGGATTACAGGTTGAGTGTCACCACGTCCAGATTTTTTTGTTAGCCATTTTTGTTTTGACATTTTTAAGTCTTTGCTTTTAATTCTTTTTGACTCAGAGGATTTATTCATGTAGCCAGTAAGAAATTCAGGTGATATTAAAATGTGTCTTACCGAAGATTTACTTATGGGCACTTTAGAGAGTAATCAAGAAGTATATATTTTGGTTAATATTTGGCATGCTACATAATTTCACCTATTGCATACCCCCGTGCTATCTCAGATCTACCTTTACTATTATTCAGCCAAGCTGATAATATGTAAATTTTGTTTTCTTTTACTTTATAAACCAAGTTTTAAGATGTTTTCTTAAGCTTACTTTGTGAGACATGTCAAAAGTCAACATTCTAAGTAATACTTACCTCATTATTGTATTTGTGTTGAAATTTTCAGCGTGCCTTATGGACCATGTGCTGCTATGTATGCCTGAGGTACTTGAAAGGCGGATTTGGGGCAAATTGGCTATCTAAATGCTTAGCTGGATTAAATGCCTGGTGAGGATGGTTTTTCAACAAGTAGGAGTCAGTATGCATTCGGTAAGTGCTCAGAATTCATTTTAAAATACAGACATTTAGATATTTTAACAATTCTCTAGGAAAACAAGATAAATTTGTAATCAACATTTAAGTTCATTGTTTGTATATTATTTAATTTGATTACTGTTTAAATCTTAGAACTGGATCTTTTCCCACCTTAGTGAGGCAGTAATTTTCTAGGTGATATTCAGAACTTACCACTATATTCATGTGACCATTAAAAGCAATGCATTATTAGTGAAGGAGAGGTGTAAATATAAAGAGAAATCGTTGAATAAAATGTTTGACTCACTTTATAACTTTGAATGATTTAGAATTATTTATGTTAAATACTAATATATTTATCATCAAACAGTTGTTAAATGTAAATGGTAAAGCATGTCTTCTCAAATATAAAGGTAGCTAAGAAGAAACTAAGCATACTATGACCGTTCTGTGCCATAGATGTTTATTTAAAAAGTTTAAGACAGGGTCTCCCTGTAGCCCCATCTGGCCTGAAACTCACTATGTAGACCGGGCTGGCCTTGAACTTACAGAGATCTGCTTGCCACTGCCTCCAAAGTGCTGAGATTAAAAGCATGTATCATCACGCCTGGCAGTTTAAAAAATTAAAAAAAAATTTTTATGTGTATGAGTGTTTTGCCTGCATATAAGTGCTCTGTGTTGTGCAGTGCCGGAGAAGGCCTGAAGAAGGCATCAGATCTCCTTGAACTGGAGTTACAGATGGTTGTTGGCCACCACCATGTGGGTACTAAGAACTGAACCCTGGCCCTCTACAGGAGCAGCCATTGCTCTTAACTGTTGAGCCATCTCTTCAGCCCCATAGGTGTTAATTTTGATTTTGATCTTTCTATGGATATTTTTTGGACACTTGAATTTTGTTGAAGTCTACTACTAAAATTTTAGTTGTGCTAAGCACATTTTTGTAGGATACTTATTTCTTATTCTCAAATTCACTGTTTGATGTCTAGGCTATGGAATAAGTCTTATTAAAAATATAAGCAGGTTATCTTGTTTGAATATAACTATATATTTTATTTTGTATCTGAACTTTCAGTCTTTTAAGCTTAGCAATATTATTTCTATTTGGAAATAAAAAGAACTAACTAAAATTGCCTCTTTACAGGTGTATAATTTTGAAGTCATTTGCTTAATGTTAAGCAATAGAGAATTAACTGCTAATATTTAATTTTTCAGATACATGTACATATGTTTGAACTTAACCAAACACAGCTTTATCACCACCATCATTCGCATTTACTACCACATGGCTATAAGGGGTAGATTAACATTCATTTTTTAACTACATTTATTTATTTCTGTGTGTGCATGCATGTGTACATGTGTCCATTCCATGCATGCCATAGTGTGCATGTAGAAGCCAAGGACAGCTTCCAAGGAGTCCATTCTCTCCTTCCACTCCTGGAGATGAAGCAGTTCAGTCAGACTTGGTTACAAGTTCCTTTATCCATTGAGCCATCTCTGGCCCAAGATTAACATTTAAGTTCTAACAGCAGAAGAGTTTCTTTTCTTCCTGCTTAGAAAGAACTAAAGGAAATTTGTTATTTCTCACTGTGAAAAGCAAGCTTTTAGGATTCTTATTTACTTGTAATTTTAGTAAGAGTTACAGTTTCATGATGAGGTTATGGGTCCTGGATTTAAAATAAACCTGAATTTGAACTTTCTCTTGCTAGTTGTTGTGTTTGTGTATGAAGTAGGAATGATAGTGATGCCGCAGTGCTTAACCAGCAGAGGAAATGACTGTGCGCAAAGCACCCAGTAATGTAGCTTGTGAATGGTGTAGGAACATTCAGCAGTGATTAGCTTCCGCAGTTCCCACCTTAAATCAGCCTAATGTGCCAGTGCTCACTGAACTTAGTGTGGAGTTTTGTCAGACATAGGTAGCATATTATTTGGCACTATTCATTTTAAATTGTAAAATAGGCAACTTTCTTCAGTAAATTGAGCAGCTCAGAATACTGTAATAACATCTAAGGACCCTTCCATTAGCTTTCAATAAGCAGTATAAATTTAATATAATGAGACTAACATATAGCCTTCAACTTTAATCAGTTTGCGGAAAACCTATACAAAATCAAGTTTTCTTCTAATATACACCCATTTAATTTTTTTTAGATGTATTCACCCACCCCATTTCTAAGAGTTTTTTTTTTGTTGTTGTTGGTTGGTTGGTTGCTTGTTTGTTTGAAGCTTGCTGACTAAGAGTCAAAATCAAAAGTGCAGTCTACCAAGATTTTACTTTTGGACTTTGGAAAATGAGAAACTTTGAGATCCACTCTGAAATGACTAGCATGCATTACCTGTATTTTCTTAAGGATTTGGCCTGTAAATGAACTTGATATGCTTGAAAGTGTCCCTCAAACAGAAACTGCCTTCATCTTTTAACTGTTTTATATGCCTCCCCCTTTTTAAAAAATTAAATATTTTTTCACTTTTATTGTGTGTATGCATGCACACTTGTGCAAGTGCATATGTTAGGGAGACTTGTAGGAGTTAGTTGTCTCCTACTATATGGGTTCCAAGGAATGAACTCAGGTCATCAGGCTTGACAGGTTTGACACCAAGTGCTTTTACCTGCTGAGCCAACTTGCAATCTCCCTACCTCTTTCTTCTTTGTTTTCTTTTTCTTTTCCTCCCTCCAATTAGGACAGTCAGCAATAATTAGCATTTGTATCGTATGTATGTATACATTTATTCATTTGCTATCTTGGGCATTGGACCTAGGGCCAGGTGCATGCTAAGAATATTCTCTACTGAGCTATATCCCCACCGCCCTCCCTTTTAAAAACATTATTTGTGTGTATATGATATATGAGGACATACATGGCATGGCTCACATGTGGTGATCTGAAGGCAACTTTGTTAAGTTTGTCCTTTCTTCCACCTTTACTTGGGTTTCAAGTATCAGGCAACTCAGGTTGCCAAGCTTTTACAATAGGTGTCTTTAACCTACCAAACCATTGTGCTGGCCCCCTATCCCTTTTTTAACTTTATTTAAGACACTGTCTCAACTAAATTGTCCAGCCTGGCCTTGAACTTGTAATCCTCTTGCCTCAGCCTCCTGAGTAACCGGGATTACATGCCACGTCACCAGGCCCAGGTTAGCTCCGTGTTTTACTCTAGACATTAGCAACACTTTAACAGCCACCCCTGATTGGTTTACTATGGCAATACTTACAGTGACCACTGCTTTTTCCTAGACTGAACATGAACATTTCAGTAGAGCAATTCCATTTATAGATAAGAAACTGAGCTTGCAGTCTTAGTGCCTTGTTCAAAGTTACCTAGCTAATAAGTGATAGAGTTACAGTATGAGCCCAGTTATGGTTTTCTAATCCTTCCTTTTTAGTGTACTTTGCTACTTATAAAAGAGAAGGAACCATATTGTAAATACCTCATGAAGTAGATGTTGTCTCCATTTTATAAATAAGAAAATGAAAGTATAAAGGATCAATTATTTGAGTGTTTTATGTCAGTGAATCCACAGTCTTGCTTTTAAAGCCAAGCCTTTTGACCACTGAAGGCTATGTTGTCTTTCAATGCCTTCCATTTTGCTTCACCATTTTTTTTTTACATTTATGTGTGTACGTACGTACATATATGCACTACTTGCCACTGCATGTATATTGAGATCAGAGGACAAGTTGGAAATTAGTTCTCTTCTGCTACCATGTGGGTTCTGGGAGTTGAACTCAGGTGTTCACAACTTCAGGACATCTCACACCCTCTTCTGGTCTCCATGTGTACCTGCAGTCATGTGTACATACCCTTACACAGACATATACATATAATTAAAAATAAGTCTTTAAAACAAAAACTTTGTTTTATATGTATGTATGTATGTTTTACCTGCATGTATGTAAGTGTACCCATGTTATGCAGGGCCCACAGAGGCCAGAAAAGGGTGTTAATTCTTCTGGAATTGGAGGTATGCATGATTGTTAGCAGCAGTGTGGGTGCTAGGCACTGAACCTGGGTCCTCTGTAAGAGTCAGTGCTCTTAAATGCTGAGCCATTTGAGACAGTCTTAACTGTGTACTCCATGCTAGATGTGAACTCAGAATCCTTCTGCCTCAGCCTCCAGAGTGATGGAATTAGAGTTGTGAATACCATGCCTGGCTTCCATTATGATTGATGTAATTCTAACAGTTTACATTTAAAAGAAATTATAGGCAATGTGTAATTTGTATAAGCAATCCGGTAATACATATGATTTCTTTCATTTTTCGTTTGTGTTTTGGAGGAAGAGTAAAAATGAATGTGGTTGAGAGTTAGAGAATTAGGAGAAACCTTAATCTTCAGTCAGAGATTTTTGGTGAATGTACAGATGTTTATATTTGTGTGGGCACAAACCAACACACTTTTTATTTTTCCTTGGCTCTTTTGGAATTAAGAATTTACACTTTATTGGATCGTAGACTCCTTAAAAATTTGGATTAATGGTGTGGACTCCCCCTAAACCATTACATGCATACATTAATTTACATATAAGTTCAGTGATATAGAAATCAGACTGTATCACATAATTGTTATAAAATATATTAAAATAAACTAGTTTCTCTAATTATTTTCTTTCAAATAATAATGTAGATTAGATTAGTTTATAATGAATTCCCATATTGAACATGAGAGCAGTTGTCATGGATGGGACAGACGACAGTTTCAAATTCAGCCTTGCACGTCAACACTTCTACAATAGCATTTCACAATGTTAAAAAAGAACAAACTGCTTTCCTGTTATCATCCTCCTCCTTGCTGTCATCACTTTCAAACACTGTTGCTAAATGTTATGGACTGTCATTACTAGACACTGGCATGCACATATACACACAGACTTGATAGAGTGTGGTTAAAACAAAGCATAGTTTTTCTTTTATTTCTGAAGTGAATGAAATTGCCTTCATGAGATTAAATTATTTACTAGTACCAGTTTTCTTCCTGCCTTTTCTTACATTTGAAAAAAAAAATATTGATAACAATTTAGAGAGTCTACCTTTCTCTAGACCAATACACCGACAAGCATAGTTCCGCCACAGTTAGCGTAGGAAATGTTCTTGGGTCATGCAGCCTCCCAGTGCACAGATGGTGACTTTTCAGTGCCATCTGTTCATTGTTTCTTCCCAGTTATTTACAATTTTTCCTATCCATGAGGGCTGAATTAAAGGAAAAAAAAAAGTCTTAAGACCTAGTTTTGGAGTTCCTGGAAGTTAACTACTCTTTCCTCTCACCGTTTCCTACCATCCAGTAAAGGTGTGACATTTCTTTGTAAATATTCCAGTCATTATTACATAGACCCTTCCTACTTTTTTGATGCTAAGTGCTACAAAATTTGCAAGGAACAAAAGGAAAATATTATGTTAATCTACTGTGTTTGCTTAAAAAAATAATCACACGAAGCAATCTCTTTTCCTTCCTTTAACTCTGTAGGCAAAACCTAATCTATTTATTCCTGATAGCTGAATCATTGACTACTTCTCTTTCAGAAAGCACCTGTTATTATTTCCTCCTGGTATTAAACAGATGGAAAGATAATAGTGAAACTTAACCCTGTAGCATGCATAGTAAGGAGTGCTGAAAGCCGATGGAAACACTGACTCCTAACCTTGGCAGATCTAAGTTATTCTTTAGAAATCTTTTGTCTTCTCCAGGCAAGAGCTTTGTTTTCTAGAGAGTAGGGGGATTCACATCAGAATATGTAATTGTCACATTATGATGCACAAATAGCATTCCATTTCTCCTACATCATAGTAAAGTTTTGACTTATGACTAAGTGGAAGATTGAAAAAGAGAGATGAGTTGAGTGTGGTAGCTACCATTGTCCTATGGGTTTAATTTTAAAAGCCCAAGAGCTATTAAAATGAATAAGGTAAAACAGTTGCTTGAATATTGTTTTTTACAATGACTTGCCCATATTATTTTTAGAGTTGTGATTCTTTTTGTTGCTCTGTGGAACTGTGAGGTTTCCTGTTGTTTTCCTCTGTTACATGTTACTAATCCTCTTGGAATGATGACCATGTGGTGATACTGTATATGGTCCTTGGTGGGAATGATGCTTTGCTCTAAGCTTGAGTAACTTTATCTCTTAAATTATTTGTGTAACATTCGTATTTTAATATTGAATCTATTTATGTACTAATTAATTTCCTAATTTTGCTATCATTTTTATTTACATTCCAAAGGAAGAATTCCAGTTTTGGTTGAGTCAATTTTCTGGAACTTTTGTAGGTAAAAGTCAGCAAAACCATGAACATAAGTGATTTTCAAAGTTGAGGTGGATGCCTAAGGGAGGAGTACTATATATACTCCCACAAACCTCACTTTGACTCATCTATGTTAGTATCCATAAATAGAATTTGGTGTTAAAATTTGAGAAATGAGTTATTTCTGTGAGGGTTTCATGTGCTTGTATATGTTTTAAGAATGGTGTGAAGTCTAGTTTGAGTTGTGTTACAGCCACCATGGCTAACAGTTGACCAACTGCTTGGTCATACTGTTTCTGTTAATTAGGGTAATTAATATTTGCAGTTATATTAATATATTAGTTTCAGGCCATTCTTTAATTTGAATGGTTATTGGATAACCTTAAAAAGAGAACTGTGGGGCTAGAGAGATGGCCCAGAGGTTAAGTACACTGGCTGCTTTTGCAGAGGACATGGGTTCAGTTCCCACCATCCACATGGTGGTTAACAAAAATCCATAACTCCAGTTTCGGGGGATCTGATGCCCTCTTCTGACCTCCACAAGCATTGCATGACATGGGTACACTTAACATACATGCAGGCAAACACTCATACATATAAAATGAAAATAATAATTTAAAAGGGAAACTGTGTCCATTTATCTGACTGGTACTTAATTAGTATTTAAATGCAATTGAATGACGTATAATTATGTTTTCATTCTTTTAAAATTTGTTTTTAATAGCATGCTACTTTCTTTACCTCCTCTGTCTAGGCTTTCAGATGTAGCACTCAAAATGGATAGTTTTTCTATTTAAGGAAAGATCATATACTGAGGGAGAAGTTCCAAGGTATAATTTGTGATGATTTAATGTTCTACATGTATGGTCTTTTGTTTGTTTCTTTGATTTTTTTTTTAAGTTTTTACTTTAAGCATAGCTTAATGAACTGTGTATTATTTCATCATAAATTCTCATTATGGCAGCTACTAACTCAACAGTTTAATAAAAATTAAAGGCAGGGCCCTCCAAGAAGGTGCATTATGACTAGATTTAATAGCTGGCCAGAAGTTTTTGTACAGCAGATAACATCTGTAACACAGATTAACTCCCTAGACTTCATACTAATTTGGATTTGTTTTGAAAAGTTACTATGACAAAAGTGTCTCATACTTTGAAAATTTTATGTTCTTAAAATTCTAAAACTAAAAATATGGTAGACTAGGTAAAATAGTGTTTCCTTTGTAGAATAATAAGAAACATGATGAAAATACTTTTTCTTACAAACAGTATTATTGAAAAATTGCTAGATACTATTCTATATTTTATATAATACCTTATGAAGCACATATATATCCTTTCAATTTTGAGTTGAGAAATAACTAGCTGATTTTCTAGAACATCTAGAACATTCTGATACTATAATTAATGTGTTAGCATATCATATACTTATAAATAGGCCAGTGTATTGTATTATTAACAGTTCAATAAATTTTGTAATTACATTTTTGTTTTTTTCCATTTCCTCAGGTACTTTGGTCTGGAAAACCATATGGTTCATCTCGAAGTATTGTAAGGAAAATTGGTACTAACTTATCCCTGATTCAGTGTCCGAGAGTTCAGTTTCAGGTACTATGTCTTTATATTTTTCAGATTTTCATGTTAATATGTGCTTTAGGAATATAACTAGACAAGGTGGTTTGGGAAGTACTAACTTATTCTTGAGGCTCTTCCCTTACTGACAGGACTATCAATAAAATAAAGAGGAATAACAGTCTTTCTAATTTTAGTTCTCCTATGAAGTGATTATTCCAGATCTTTCAGACATTTATCCATCTTTAAAATACATAGGTGAATATTTAGAAGCATGTGATAAGCTAAGCAGTTGTTAATTCCCTGGTGATCTCCAGCCGAGGCTTTTGAGTGGTTATTTTCTTTAATGTTATACCTTCTTCTTTAGATAGTAACTCTGTTCTCTGTACCCCAACTTCGGTTTTTTAGATGTCTCTATAGATGCCATATAAGTTGCTTTCTCCATTATTGATTTCCAACTCAGCATTAAATGTGAAACCCGTTGCTGAAGCAATGATAGTGTTAACAAAGAGGTCAATTGTAGTTCTCTGAAGTGCAAGCCAGACTCTGAATTAGGGGTATTTTTGAATGTGCTGGCCTTAGTATTCTTTTCTAGCATCAGTTCAGGAACAACCCAACTCTTTGTTTGGAGAGACTGCTGTTCTGCTTTTGTTTCTTATTACATTGTTAGACCTACATCATGAAGCTTAGTTCTGTTCTTTTCTGGAATTCTCTTCCACAGTAACAGTGACAAAATATTTCAGTTCAGTGTTTAATAACATAAAATTCAGTACTTTATGGTGTAACACTGAAGAAAAGTTTCAAGTAGTAGGTTAGTATTTGAAGTTGGGGAAGGTGCTCTGAAGCACCTTGCATGCTTTGATTAATACATGTCATAGTAAAATTCACTCTTGGTAGATGAAGGTTAAGATGCGTTCCTAAATAAGTGCTACAAATTAGCTCTTGTTCAGATTAACCAAGAAAATTGTTCATTGTTGTGTACTGTTTACTAACTAATTGTACAGATTACCACTTTCCAAGAAGTAATTTTCTCAAAGTTTTTTTAAAAATTTATTTATTTATTTATTTTTATTTTATATGTATGAGTATTATGCTTGCATGTATGTAAGTGCACCTGTGTTGCACAGTGCCCACAGAGGACAGAAGAAGGCATCAGATCCTCTAGAACAGGAGTTACAGTGGTTTTTAGCTGCCGTGTAGGTGCTGGGATTTGAACCTCGGTCTTCTCTAAGAGCAACCAGTGCTCTTAACTGCTGAGCTATCTTGCCAGCCCCAAAGTTGTTTTGTTTTTTGTTTTTTTTTTTAAATAATGAGAGCTGGATGTGATGGCACAATCCCAGCACTCACAAGGTAGAGAGGCAGGTGAATCTTGAGTATTACAGGTTGGCTTGGTCTATGTAGTGAATTCAGGCCACTACATAGACCCTATCTCAAATAAATAAATAAATAAATATATAAATAAATAAATAAATAATAAATAATAAAAAATAATTAATGAACATGAAGAATCTGTGATTGTCTCAAGTATGACTCTCAAAATCACATTCATTTAGACACAGTTGCTGGAGTTTTTTGGGTGGTGGTGTTTTTTTTTTTTCTTCTTCACCCCAACACTCTTTAAAGAACTATCATATTAACTAAGACTTTCAACTTTACTTTCTAGGGCTGAGAGTATAGTTCATTGGTAGAGCACTTGTTCACTCCACAGCAATATACAGTGTGTGTGTGGGCGGGGGGGGTGTTTATTACATTTATTTATTTGTTTATTTTTTTGGCTTGGGGAGGTGTGCTAAGTATGTGGAGGTCAGAGGTCAACTTGTGGGAGTTGGCTCTTTCCTTCTACCCTGTGCGCCTTAGAGATCAAACTCAGGTCATCAAGCTTAACAGCAAGTTACTTTTACCCCCTGAGCCAATTTGCTGATCCAAAACAATCTGGGTAATATAGGTGTAGGAGCTTTGACTAGGTGTTTTTGTTTGGTATCTGGCAGCATGTTGCAACCCAAATTTGCCTGGGCAGTCACTAGGCCAAAGTGCTACAGCCCCTACATTTACTGAGGAAGATTCTCTTTCTCTTGGTTATTATCTGTAATGTAATAAGGGTGTGAATTAAAAGAATGAATGTGTTAGATTTAGTACAGGAATTGCATTTGAAAAGAGAGAGAATACAAAAGAAATAAGGTAAGAGAACATGGGTGACCTAATTGATAATGTAATTTAAGACAAATCTTTTTTTCTCCGCAGGACAGGGTCTGCCACTTGGCCAAGGTTGGTCTCAAACTCAAGCTCCTCCAGCCTCAGTTTGTTCAGTGCTATGATTACAGGCATGAGCCAACATGCCCAGACAAATCATTTGTTGAGAGTGAGATTTTTATTTCTAGCTAGACCTCTTTTCAAACTCAGCATGAATATTAAATTGGCTATTTTATTTTCTACTTTGATGTTTTAAATCTGCTATTATTCCTAACAAAAAATTAGAAATGACAGTCTTCTGTCAAAAGTACAGAGTTTAAGTAATGAAATAGAAAATGCATTTCTGCTATTTTTCTGACTTATTTAGTGGCTTATTGTTGAGGAATGTATCTCAACTGTCTAGTTGTCTAGGAGACTATTAGAAAGTCTGGGATCTAGGGATCAGCTGGGTTCCAGGGAGAGTACAGAGCAGTATGAGGCCATATTCAGAAGAAAGAAGTTTAAATTAATTGAACCACGAGTGGGAGTTTCTTGTGGTCAATTCAGAAATAGAAATTAGATAATCAAACCAGTCTACTTATTTTTCTAAGTGATTTCCATATCTTTTGGAGGATCTGTTTGTGAAACTTCTTTATCTTCTATTCCTTTTTTTAGTATCTGCATTATCAGTTACAGCTCAGATGACAATGTTTTTCTCAAAACACTTGCACCTTTGACATGTTAAACCTCAGTGTCTTTGTTTAGACTACAACATTGACCATAGCAGTTTACTCACACATCTTTGGTCAAGTAAGATCTGTCTATATAAATGTTGGCTAAAGACCATCATGTTCCTTGTGCTCAGATCATATGTGAAAATCCTGAGTACAACAAGTACGTAGTTTGAAGTAAAAAACATCCCGCTGCTGGTGGTGAGGTTGTTGCCATACTGTTATGGTACATTGCAAAGCAGACTACCTTACTTGGCTCTCTAACTCCTCATTGTTGCAAAACAGATTTTCACGTATTTATGGGGTCACAAATCAGATTGTAGGTAACATCCTGATCAAGTTAATGGACACAATGACTGTCGTGCTAGAAATATGTAATATATGTAAGAAGGATGGAAATATATGTCTCTTTGTTATCATATTTATTTTTTGAGGCAGGATTTCCTTGTAGCCCCAGCTGACCTGGAACTCACTCAGTCTCATAGATAGATCCTCCTTCCTGCCTCTGCCTTCCTAGTGCTGGAATTAAAGGCCTGTGCCATCATGCCCCGCTCTTTATTGTTTTGTTTTTTGAGACAGGAATTTGCTGTAGAGTTCAGGCTAGGCACAAATTTCATGCAGTTTTCCTGACTCAACCTAAGAAGTGTTGAGCTTATAGGTGTTTGCCACCATGTCTGGCTTTTTGCTGTCTTATCAGAAGACCTATCTGTAACCCCATGGAACTTACTGGGTTCCTCTAGGGAGTGAGCACCAGGAATGAATTGGCTACATTATACTCAAGACAGGATTTCTAGACCCTTGAGGCTTTCTTTAGCTGAAGAGAAATAACCTGGTTTTTATTTCTTTTCAACTATGGATCACAACTACTACTGCATATTGAGGTATCACAGTTCTCTTGGAGGCAGAGACTTAAAAACAGACTAGAACAGGCCTTCTGTCTCTTGTCCTTCTTTCCTTCCTGTTTTATTTGAAACAGGGTTCTATATGCCTTCTCTACTTTTATGCAAAAATGCTTACCAGGCTTTTAAAGAAACACATGTCCCAATCAGTGCTTATCAAATCTGAATTTTATATCTGTTTTTAAAAATCAGGAGCTTCTGTTTTTGTTTCTTTGAGACAGTATCTTGTTGTGTGTATCTAGATGGCCCCAAATTCAGTATATGACCCAAGTGGACTAATAAACACACAGTTCTATCTTATAATGAATGCCAGGTAGGCAAATATGCTTCAGCCACCCAAGTGCTAGGATTCCGGAAATGAACTTCCAGACCTAGCCTTCAGGAGCATCTTACACAGATAAAGCTGAGGATATAAGGCATGTATGTTTTAGCATCTTTCTAAAGAAGGGTTATGTTGTTTGTGGTGATTTTGATGGAACTGAGGACCCTGAATATGCTAGGTTCTACCACCGGGCTCTACTTCTGGCCCTTACAAAGTTTTCTTTAAAGCAGTAACGTGATTTATTTGTTCTTGTGAAGTTATCACTAAAGTACTTGAAGCTTTGTGTTTAATGAATTTTAAGTTGTATGAAATAGAGAAAAGTAGGAAGAACTGAATATACACACTCCTGTATCCTAGCACTCCAGAGGCTGAGAGAGTAGCCTTGGCTACATAGCAACACCCTCTTTTGATAACAAAAGAAAGAAAGAAAGAAAAGAAAAGCCATGAAAATATAAGTATAGTTTGTTAACGTTTTAAATACTACATTTGAGAACAAAGGTGCATGCACACAAATGATCACAAATACTAACAGCCTTGGCAGGATGCTCTAGTAGTTTGAATTCTGTAACTGACAGTCCTCTGGATAATTTAATCTGGACTCTCTTCTTTTTGGTAATCCTGCTCCATCCTGTTTCCTTGAATTGTGAGGAGTGATTTTTTGGGGATGGGAGGTAAGAGGGAATGTTCTATAGCCAAACATGTAATGAGTTAGGCTCCAATGAAAGTTCTCCCACAAATCTTGAAAGAAAATGACTTCTCAAAGAAAATGGCTCATCTTTCTTTAAATAGTAAACTTGAAATCTATATGTTTTGCTCTGATCAAGAAAGCCCTCTCTGAGCGAGGGACCACTAACGAGTGTTGAGAGAATGCTCTACAGAGTTAGATGAAAGGAGAGTGGAGCTTTGTGTACAGAGAGAATAACTTGTGCAAATATTCCAAAGCAAGAGAGAAGAATTGCTTGAAAACTGTCAAGAGAGTAAGATTAGAGACTGCTTATGTAGTATAGTTATCTATAATCCAAGCCATCTGAGAATAAATACTAATTAAAAAATATTCAAGTTTTATATTAAGAAATTGAGCCTGATTTTCAGCTACTATTCAGTAATTTGGATTATGCTAGCATGTGATGTCATACTGTGTGATAGTCATTTCTTGATATTTTTAGCTATAAAATGTCCCTTAAAGATAATCAAATCTAGCAGTGTGTCATGTTTCTAAGTTTGGCAGCATGGGACAATGGCTTGACTCCTGTGATGCTGTAACTGAAAAATGCTCATGGCCACTTCATTCATCCTCAGGAATGCGCTCTTGAAAATATGTCACCCTCTGGAGATAAGACTACTTGCCCTCCAAGGTTATTTTGAGAGATAAATGTGTTGTCCTCCTTCTGGACCCTTATCCTTCCCTAACTCCTCATTTCAAGTGTGTCGTGTATCGAAACTTGACTAAAAAAAGATGACCACACAAGAGATCTGCTAACAACATGGTGGCTATAGTTCAATGGGAGTAAATTTTAAATGTTCTCATTTAAAATGAAAAAATGTGGGCTATACCTAGTTATCTCTAGAAAACAGTGCCATAACATATGCATTTCAGAACATGTTCTATATGATCTATAGTTGTTGTCAGTTAAAAAATTAAAATGATTTATTATTTTTGTTAGTGTTAGGAATCAAAACTGTGGTCCTGGTGCTTATTAGGCAAGTGTTTCCTGTACCCCTGAGCTGCAGCCCCAGCTCTAGAATAAAAATTGTGTTTGAGACAAGGCCTTCCCATAGTCCCAGCTGTCATGGAATTTGCTAGGTAAACCTATCGGGCCTTGAACTCACAGATTTGCCTGCCTCTGCCTCTCGAGTGCTGAGATCACCATGCCCAGCTAGAATAAAAAAAATTTAAAGTGATCATTTTGTCCCAAAGCATTAGTGGTAGAGTCTGAGCTGTGATATTTGAGCATTCCATGATCACGATAGTGTTCTTCATATGGTGTATGACCAGTATGTCCCTGTTAAAACAGAGATTCTACCTTCAGTTTTTCTCGCTAAGATAGGAATTGGTAGAAAATGACAAATAATTAGGTGGACGTTGTTCCACACACCTGTAATTCTAGGATTTAGGATATACAGATAGGAGAATTAAGAGTTGGAAGGTAACCTGGGCTACCTAGTGAGACCCTGTCTCAAAAATACAAGGACTGGGAATGGAGTACATTGGTAGAGCACTTGCCTAATATGCACAAGGTCTTAGATTCTACTCCTAGTGGATCTCCCTAATCCTCCAAAGGCTCAATTAAATCCTATGCAGGTAAAAAGGTAGATATTATTTTACTGTGCTTCTTTTTAAGAATATATGCATTGTGTTTGATTGTAAATAGAGGATGAGGAAATAGACTGAATCATTTACTATTTCACTTTTGGCATAAAATCCCAGTTCTTAGTGCCAGTCTGTTTTATAAACAACCATTTGAGAACATTAGTTCTTCTAATATTTTTATTCTGTTTTACCTTATATATGCTTATACAGTTGGCTTTCTGAGGTTCTATATCAATAAAGCAGAATTGGAAATATCTGCCAAAAAGTTACATTTATACTGAACATTGCATAGGCCTTTTTTTGTCATTTCTTGAATAATATGACATAACTCTGTGTAGTATTTGAATTGTGTTAGGTAGACAAATAGTCTAGAGATGATTTGAAGCATATGGGAAGATATGTATAGGTTATATGAAAACACTATGTACAATTTTAGAGCAAGAAACTTGAGCATGATGCATTTTGGTGTAGATAAGAAGGTGTCCTGGTAACATGCTCCCATGGAGCATTTTACTTCTAAGCATTCTGTTTTATGACTCTATTTTCCTCAAAGTAGTTTTATATTATCACAGTGTTTTAAATTAGTCAAGGTTGTTGTGATAAGATTCCTAAAATATGAGTGAATTTGGGTTAAAATTTTTTTTCAAATATGAAAGTGAACTTCCTAAAATCTTTAAAAATGCAGTACTGCTATAGAATTTGCATGACTTCGCCTTTTTATCTTTCCTACCAGAACCTCTGACACAAAAGGATCTTGCTAGGAGTCAGCAGTAAGTCCTTTCATTTTCAGGCTTTGCATCTGTCACCCATGCATGCACACAGTAGTGCTGTTGAAATCGTGCTTGCAGGACTGGCCCTTGCTCCCTCTGGCTGCGCTCACGTCACCTTGACTTGGACTCTGTGAATTGAACTGTTCTGGAAATTGCCCTTCCCATGTCATTCTTATCTCTCTCACTCAGTCAGTGGTCAAACAGGAGCTAGAGCCTTTTCAAGTTTCTTTTGAGTTAGGTTTGTCTCTTAAATGAATTTGACTTAAGTAGCAGAACAACTTGTGGGGGAGGATGTCAAGTCAAGGTGGTAGAGACAGGTCTTGACAGCCCATTTTCATTCATTGAACTCATGTTCTCTACATGGTACTATTTCCCAGAATAATTACATTTAAATAAAATTGCAAAATAAGTTCCTGGAGTACTTTTTAAATTTTTACATTTTTAGTGTGTGTGTGTGTGTATATGCATATGCCACAGTGTATATGTGGAGATGGGTGACATCTTTGGGAGTCACATCTCTTCATACCACATGGATCCTGGAAATTGAACTCAGGTCATTCAGGCTTGGGACCAGGCACTTTTATCACTGAGCCAGGCACTGGCCCATATTTTTGTTTTGAAGTTTATGTAAAAAGCAACATTTCGTGGTTAACCAATAGGTTTATTTCCTTCTTGTTTTTTTGAGGCATTCTCACTATATAGCCCAGGCTGGCCTCAAATTCATGATCAGAACCTTCTTCAGAACCTTTCCTCCTAGTGTTAGGATTATAGAAACACACACCATGCGTGACTTCAATCTGGATTTTTTTACTCTCTCTCTCCTTTTCTGTTTTTGAGACAGGACCTCATATCCCCGGCTGGCCTCAGACCTCCTATGTGACTGGGAATGACCTTGAAGTTCTGGTTCTTCTGTCTCTGCCTCCATAATGCTGGGATAATAGGCATGTGCTTCCATGCTGAGTATCAAAACGTAGGGCTTCCTCCATGCTAGGCAAACACTAATTGGTAGGAAGTGAGTCATATATAAGATAAAATCTAATTTTGATTTTATGACTTCTTCATTTCACTTAAAAATTAGTTTTCAGTTTTCCTCCAAAGCAAAGTACTGCTCAAGTATACAAACACAAAGGGACTGCTGATGTAGCTCAGTGACTGAGCATATGTGTTTACAAAAAAGATGGTTTGCATACTGGGTAGGTCCCAGTAAAATCTTTCTGACAAATGTGTTAATGAGTAAATCTCTTTGACCTTTCGTATCTTTTCTTTGGTTAAAACAGCTACTTATTTTGGCCCTATTTTATTTCTTAACTTCTGGGATAAATGGAATAAAAAAAAAATTTGAAGAAAGTTAAATTGTAATTTCATCACCCTCGAGTAGGAGGGTGCGATAGGACTGAAATGCCTCTGTGAGAGGAACACTGCAGAAACCTGCAGTGGGGCTGAAATACCAGTGTGTTGGTAATGCCAGGCCTGTGATACGTTTTGAAAAAAATGTTTTCTTACGTTATTTATTCTTGTGTGTTGCATATGTCAGCATGCATGTGATGTTATGGCATACTTGTTGAAGTAAAAGGACAGCTTCCAGGAGGAGGTTCTTCCCTTTAACCACATGGACCTTGAGGAATGAACACAGATCATCAGGCTTAGCAATAAGCATCTTTATCTGCTGAGCTATCTCGATGGCCCTGATGTGAATAAAGTTTTATTCCCTAACAGTTTAGTGCCAAATAAAGGACCTTCTCTCTTTGTAACTTACAGCTTACCAGCCATGCAACAGAATGGAGCCCTAAACACCCAGGAGAGGATGTGGTGGCATCCTTTGCTGACGTTGGATGGGTAGCCACAGAAGAAGGAGAGTGCTCAACAAGACTCAGGTTAGATTGGAAGGCTTCCTGGGTTTAGATGCTATGTCCATCATTTTAAAGGATGTATTTGAATACTTGATTTTAATTGACTGATTTGATCTGTAGTAATTAACCCCCCCCCTTTTTTTTCTTAATCATTGTCTTGGTTTATTTTTAACAATCGTATTTAAAGTCTAGTATAAGGGACCAGAAAAACTACTGGTAACTACAGTAATTACAATAGTTTCATTGGGGATCCATCTCATGATAGAGAATTTATGTACTTGAAGAATGTTCCCTAAAAGTTGAATCACAAGAGTTGAGGTTAAAGGAAACAAACTTTATTCAATTTAATAAAGTTATTCATCATATACTCTTCACTCCAATGCGGCAACTGCGATAAGACATAGTCTTTAGGTCCTAGAAAGACCTGATATTGGATTAGAAGGGAAATCAATGTTAATTATATTGAAAAGTCTACTTAGCAATTAGAGAAGGTCACTGTAGGGACGAGAGAAATTCAGCTCAGCTTCTTGAGAAGGGGATACTGGAACTGAGTTTTGAGAAATCAGCAGGAGCCAGGCAAAAGGATGAAAAAGAAAGATTTTGTTTAAAGGTAAATCCAAAGACCAGGTGGCATGTGTGAGCAATGCGAATGACTCACTGGGACAAGAGAGTTGCCGAGAAGAGTGAGCTGTGCAGGGTACGTGGAGGCTTAGAGGTCACACATTGTCACACCAAGAAATTGAGAACTTTTCTTTAAATAAAAGCACTAGGGCCAGGGAATGGCTCAGTAAGTAAGTGCTTCTTTTGCAGACCCAAGGAGTCTGAATCTCCAGGATCCAAGTAAAAAGCTGGGCATAGTTGTGAGTGCCTGTAACCTCAGCATTGGAAAGATGGGGAGAGATACTTGGCAGATCCTGAGAGCTGACTGTCCAGTAGCCTAGCCAAAAACTAAGCTTCCAGTTCAGTGAGAGACCTTGTTTCAAGTCAATAAGACAGAGGGCCATAACAGAAGATATCCAACATCCTTCTCTGATCTCTGCATTTGTGTGCATGGACACACACCTGCACATTTATGTGCATGCACCACATATATATCACATAGAACACACAAAAGAAATACAGTCACTATGATAATGTGATTAGATTTGTAGTCTAGTAAAATTAACTATAAATAGTAAAGATTAGAAAGAATCCAGAGCAGGAGATAGCGATGATCAGAATTTGACTGAATTTAGAAACTGGCAGAAAAGTTGGGCCTGGTGACACAGGCCTGTAATTCAAGCTACTTCTGGGGCAAGGCAAACAGATTGCAAGTTCAAGGCAACCTGGCAAACTTAGCCATAACCTGTCTCAAGAATAAACAACCAAAAAAAGCTAGGGTTGTAGGGTTGTAACACACTCGTGTTAGAGTGTGTCTTCCGGAACCAGTTTCTATGTTCAATCCCCAGTATTACAGACAAAAGAAACTGGTAGAAGAGGATCAAGTTAAGAGACTCAGAGAAATTGATAGACATAAAAACGTCCAAGATATGGAAGTTGGGAAGGAAGAGTCTCGAATAACTCCCAGGTTTATTGGGATGTTGAACAATTAATAAGGAATATAGGAAAACAGATTTGTTTCCTTTTTGTTTGGTGGAAATAGTGTGGGACAGCCTAAATATTTTTAATTTTCTATGAAACATCCACATTGATATAGAGAGAGTTTCTGTAAATACTTGTGAGGAAAACTTGCATGCTGTGATACACAGCTAGAATAGCAATAAATTCAAGTGCTCCGTGAAGGCAGGGTTTTGATCTATTGTCCAGTCAATAGATTATAATAACTTCTGATTATCCTGCTTCAGCTTCCTAAGTATTAGGATGATGGCTGTGTGTCACCATGCCTGGCTAGAGTATATTTTTTATACCTTTCTGGATTGTTCTCTAAACAGAAAAGATAAGGGATGGCCAGAAAAAAATCATCTTTGAAAATTTCCCTTTTGTTGGACACCGAGCTAATTTAAAACTATCTGAGATTTTTTAAGTTTCCCTCAACTATGAGATAAGAGGAAAGGACCCCAGAGGTCCTTACATTTAACTTAGAGGGTTCTCTTTTGTTTACTTTTATTTCATATGTATATATGCAAGCATTCATTTGCCATGGCATACATGTGGAAGTCACAGGACAACTTGAGGGAGTGGGTTCTCTCCTAACATCATGAGAGCTCTGAAGGTTAAATTCAGTTTATCAGCCTTGGCAGCAGGTGCCCTTACCTGCTGAGCTTTCATGTTGGCCCCTTAACTTATTCTGAAGATTGAATTCAGTTTCTCAGCCTTGGCAGGAGGTACCTTTACCTGCTGAGCCATCTTATTGGCCCCTTAACTAACTAGAGTTTTCTTGACATGGTCTCTGGAACTCAAAAAGCTCTTTATGTTTTTGTGAATTGTACTCCAAAGTGGCATCTCTCGAGTTTGAGATGTATAGCTCAGTTGATAGAGTGCTTGGTTAGTATGCATGAAGCCCTGGACTTGATCCCTAGCACCACAGAAAAGTGAGCATGGTGGTCTTGTAATTCTAGTACTCTATCCCATCATTCAGAAGGTGGATTCTCATGGCTGTCCTTGGCTACATGAAGGGTTAGTGTTAGTTTGGGTTACCTGACACCATCAAAACAACAAAACAAATAAAACCAAGAGTGGCTTCTCTTGATATATCCAGATCATAAAGTTAGATAATTTCAGGGCATTGTAAATTTATATAGGAGCCTATGCTCTTCTACTGTAGAGTAATTGGGAACCTAATGAATCAAGCAAAACGTGGAAATCTCACACCAGCTCTTTTCTGCTTTTTTGGACATCTGTGCTGGACATTCTTTTTATCTTTGTATTTGTTTATTAAAATTTCAGTAGGATGCAAAGGAAAGGGATAATATTCATCTATTATGAGGGCATACAGAAGCTTAAAAATTCGTGTGTGCTTGTTTATATGTGTGCTCTTATGTACATGTATAAGCACATGTGGGTGGAGGCCAGAGTTCATCCTCAGATGTCCTTTCTGAAGTGTTGTCCACCTTTTGTTTTGAGACAGTCTTTCACTAGGATATGGGCTTGCAGATTAGACTAGGTTGGCTAGCCAGTGAGCCCCAGGAATCTGCCTGTCCTGCTTCTATAGTTTAGGAGTTACAAGCATATGCCACCACATCTGGCTTTTCACATGGGCTCTGGGGATTAAGTTTAGATTTTCATGATTATGCACCAAGCACTTTTCCAGCTCAACTATATCTCCTCTTTGCTTATTTGTTTGAGATAGGGTCTCTTGTAGCCCAGGCTGGTCATGAATTTGCTGTATAATTTAGGATGATCTTGAACTTCTGTCCCTCATGCTTCTACCAGCAGAATGCTGGGATTATAGGCACCTGCCTACCACACTCTGTTATGTACAGTATTGGAGACTGACTAGGTAGGCACCCTAATATGTAGCAAGACCTTCATTATACCCTGGCCCTCAGCCCTTTGATTTCTTTTTTTTTTTTAATTAGAAAAGATTATTTTATGCATATGAGTATTTTACCTGCATGTATGTAAGTGCCACCACATGCATGCACTGTCCAAGGAGGCAAGAAGAGGGTGTCGGATCCCCTGGAACTGGAGTTTGAATGGTTGTTAGCTGCCACGTGAATGCTAAGAAACAAACCCCTGGGTCATCTGTAAGAGCAGCCAGTGCTCCTAACCACTGAGCCAACTCTCTGGCCCTTGGACTTTTGAGGCATTGTTTCTCTGTAGTCTGACTGTAGCATTCATGATTCTATTGCCTCATCTTCCCAAGTGCTGGGACTCTACCATGTCCAGCCTTCTGGAAGTTTTTATGTATGTTTATTCTTCATGTACCTTTTAAACAAATCTTATCATCTGGTCTTCCTGATGTCAGGCTAAGAAAGGAAGCAGTGATTGAGGTTTTGCAATTGAAATATTTCCCTATTCCACAAATATTCCAAATTAAATAAAGTTGCCATGGTTGCTAGATATGCTAAGGACTAAAAAAGGACAGGCATGTTTTCTTAAAATCTTTTTATTTCACAATGTTACAGGTCAAAAAGTAACTTGCAAATATAATGTACTTAACAGAGCATAAATAGATTTGGAGAAAAACACATGAATTCAGTTCTTGATGCCAAAATCTGAGTCAAAGTATTCTTCCATTAAAAACAACATACAACAAAGAATAGACAGTTCTTCAGCAAAAATAAAATACCAATTTCTAGTTAAAGAAAGACAAATTGTTGTTGAAGGTCCTTGGTAGCTAGGATTAAGCTTGATCATTTGAAATAGGTATGGTGGCACAGGCATGTATGTAATCTCAGAACTTGGGAGGCAGAGGCAGGAGGATCCTTGAAAGTTGAAGTCCAGCCTGGGCTACCTAGAGAGTTTCAGATCAGCCAGAGCTGCACATTGAGACCCTTTCTCAAAAACTTAAAAAAAAAAAGTTTGATTGCCTATGAGAGAAGCCATAAAGAAGGTGGCTTTAAACAGCGTGGCGACTTTTTTTTTTTTACTTTTTTGAGACAGGGTCTTCCTGTAGCCACAGCTGGCCTGAAACTCATGTAGACCAGGCTGGCCTCAATCTCACAGAGATCTGCCTGCCTCTGCCTCCTGAGCACTGAAATTAAAGGCCTTCATCATGATGATGAATGGCTCGTATTTTTCTTGTCAGTTCATTTCTGTCTCAAAGACATCGTAAGAGTAGCTGGTCTGGAGCTAGAAGGCTCTGACAGTGTCATCATGAACCCATCTATGCTTTCTGCAGTCTGAAATATGGGCTGCTGTATTACACTATATCACTTTATATTCCAGACTGATCTCAGTATGAAGAGAATGAGGCCTAACAGCTCTACATGGCACACTAACATCTGCCTGTAGTTTTATTAGCCTTGTCAGTTACATGTTCCCCCAAACTGCAGGAGAAACTGGGAGATAATAGTTCTTAAGCTGGGCACAATACAAAATGCCTTCTTTATTCCTACTCTTCTGAGTAGTACAGGTTGGCCTCCAACTCATGCTGTAGCCCAAGCTGCTTTGAATCTGATCTTCCTGCAAGGAGTTATTGTTTCCTTTACTCATGAAGACTTCTTTCGGTTTTGTAATGATCTCAATGGAAAAAGGTGTAAAGTGAATTCAGGGGATATGTTTTTGAGTCTACAGGCTTTTGCAGAGTGAGCCTAAGGGAGAAATGAGACTAATGATTTCTTTTTCTCCCTTTCAGTTTTTGGGGCTGTGTTTTGCTCATATTGTCATTGTATTTCTTGCAGTTTGATATGTTGTTTCAAATACGGAAACCTGGCATGATAAGTCAGAAGCCAGAGTCCTGGGGAAGGACTCATGGATTCCTGGTTTGATTTTTCTGTCAGTTATAGTTGGATTACCATTTGGAAGGAGGTTACAATTTTTCTTAGCTGAAACAAAAACAAAACACAAATCAGTAGCATTTTTGCTGGGTTCTTGTGGGGGCCTCTTGACAGTGGCACTTTGTAGACATTAAAGACTATGGCAGTGTTGGTGTGTATAACATTGACAAGTGCTTTGCTGCTTCTGATACTAATAAGGGGGATTTATCTGATAGCAGCCTGGAGATCTGTTTGTAGGTGTTATACTCTTGTAATATGTGGTGGTGCTTTCTCAGCACCCCTTACAACTGTGACCAACTTTGTCTTCCTTGCAGGGCAGAGGTCAGGTCTAAGCCTTCCCTTCATGATGACCTTCCTTGCTTTGAGAAGCCCCCAAGCAGGGACATCTCCTTACCAAACTTGTCTCAAGAAGAGCCTCCTCTGAAGACACTGGCAAATGAAGAAGCCCTGCAGAAAATCTCTGCACTTGAAAATGAGCTTGCTGCCCTTAGAGCTCAAATTGCCAAAATTGTGACCCTGCAGGAGCAACAGAGTCTCAGTACAAGTATGTTAGCCCTACATTTGTTTTTTCAAATTGGCATTAAGAATGCCACTTAATTAATGAATCATTGATATGCATCAGTTCTTGAGGTTGGAGAGCTGTGTGTTAGTCCTGTGCCAGTCTCTCTAGTGCAGAATCCAATGATGAGTGGATTGTTTTTTGGTATTTGAGATGACAGTAAGGAAATGTATTTGGAAAACAGTGAAATTGAAGCATTTGAAGTGCTTACTGAAAACTTAGCTATCAGTACTTATATCACCTTTCTAACACATGAGGACATCATGTGGCTTTCTGTCTAGTGAAAGGAGTCAGTTTCTGGTTGGGTCTTGGGCCACTATCTGCATGGCCTGAGGTAAGCACCTGATGTTATTTTACCTCCCTTCCCTGCCCTGAATTGGGCATAATAGTCCCTGTGTTACCAAACCGTGTTGAGTAAGTATGGAAAGTTTATAAAGCACATACAGCAGCTAGTTAATGGCCATTGTCTTCCTCTTGCTCAGGTAGAAACTGAATTGAAGACTCCTGATCTAATACTGTTGTTTGAATTAGTGTAGCATTGCTTCTTTTATGGAGCAGAAATCATGGCCTTGAAATCCCAGCCTGCTAACCTGTTGGCAAATAGTGGTTGTTCCTGTTGTTCACAGTTCTAGCTAGATTCTGTATTAGCCAGCTTTGTTAAAAAATAAGGTTAGTGAATTAACTAGTGTATCTCTGCATCATCTTTTTCATGCCTTCATGGAAGTCCCATGCATCCTGGCATATGGGTAAAGGCGCTTTGGGCACTAGGCACTGAAGGGCGAGGTTCTTTCAGGGACTTTGCAGAGACAAGCCCAACTTCTTTAACTTTGAACTGTTTTCTATTGCTTTACCTCCCTCTGCTGGTAGACTAGGAAACCTAGTGGAAATCGGGAGCTAATTGTGCAGTTTGTTTAGATGCCCTAAGTAGAGCACCGCCTCATTACTGTTCGCCCATGCCCTCACTGGTGTAGTCCGCAGCAGAGAATGCTAACTTTCAACAGGCAGAAAGATGAATTTTAGATATTAGAATTTCTTTAACTCTGACTTTCTTTTTGAAAATTAAGTTATGATAAGGTTTTTCCTATGTAGCCTAGGCTGGTCTGGAATTCACTGTATCGACTGTGTTGGTCTTAACCCTTCTATGACCCCTCCTGCCTTTATTTCCAAGTGCTGGGATTATAGGGTATGCCAACATACATAGCTACATAGTTGTAATTGTACCACATTACTTAACTGGATGTATTAAAGACCATGATTTATAAATGTAGACTGCTTTATAGTTCCACTAAGAGTCATGTCTGTCTACAAACAGGAGTGTTTAATATCTCAAAAATACCCTTGCTGGGGGCTTAAGAGATGGCTGAGTGGTTAAAAACACTTACTGCTCTTCTAGAGGATTCGTTTGGTTCTCAGCTCCACATGGAACAGATCACAACTGCTCCAGGGGCTCCACACGTGTATACACACACACACACACACACACACACACACACACACACACACGCACACAAAAGAAAAAGAAAACACCATTGTTAGGTTGAATAAAATCTTTACATTGGGTAGTTTGGATGCAGTGGTACAGACTAGCAGCTTAGATTAAGGCATGTTTTATAGTAACTGAACTGCATTCTCCTTATATAACTGAGATCCTAATTTTTAAGGAAGTCTGTGACATAATTTTGCTTTAAAAGTGATGTTTTCTTTGTTACCAGAAGGATGTTTATGTTTGTTTCTTCTGTAGGTAACTTAGATTCTGCCTCATCTGTTACCATAGCACCTCCTCCCCCTCCCCCTCCCCCTCCTCTTCCCCCTCCCCCTCCCCACCAAAATATGTCTGCTATTGATCTGATTAAGGAGCGAAGAGAGCAGAAACTCAGTGCTGGAAAGACTTCAGCTAAGAACAACCCAAAGAAGCCTGACATGCCAAATATGCTAGAGATCCTTAAAGATATGAACAGCGTAAAGCTTCGGTCAGTCAAGAGGTGAGGATGCCTTTGCCTGCTTTCTTGCTTCCCCATTTGTCTTTTAAAACCAAAGTACTAAGCTTTAGAGATTGTTTATAACATGAATGCCATGAATAATTTTTACTTCAAGAAAGGTAGGCTCCAGCAGCTCCTCCTACACCTCAAAACTGAGGCATTAGCAAAATAAGCAGTTACATTTTTGATGGTTTTCTCATTCCTTTTAAATATCCTTTCATGTAAATTATATTTTTAGATTACGGTTGTTTGTATTTGTATGCATATGTGTGGTGTCGGAGGACAGCTTGTGGGGAGTTGGTTCTAGTCTTCCACCATATGAATCCTGAGGCTCTAACTCTGGTCATTTGGCAACAAGTGCCTTTACCAAGTGAGCCACCTCTCTGGCTCTCATGTAAATTCTTATGCAGGGACTATGCTAATCTCTGCCTTGTTCCAGTTTTATTATATGTGCTGCTGAAGTGAACGCTTACATAAATTCTTTATCATGACTACTCGTTCATTAGGCGAAAGTAAACTGTGCGCCCTCTCTTGGAGGCACTGGATGTGTGTGGACAGTGCAGCCCTTACTGTCCTGAAGGAGAACACAGGCAGTGTTGCACTAAGTGCCTCTTGATCTGCATGCGATCATGCTGAGCTTTAAGCCTGGGTTTCCTCACTGCTAGCAGTGCTTGTTAACACCATTAACTGTGATGTCCAAGAAACACTGTTGGCTATAGAGCAGTCATGTGACAGACATCAGCACTACTGACCTGTTCTTTGGTTTTTGTTTCCTTCTCAAAGGTCAGAGAAAGATATAAAGCCCAGACTAGTGGATGCTACTGACCCTGCTGCCCTCATAGCAGAGGCTCTGAAAAAGAAGTTTGCTTATCGGTATCGAAGCAATGGTAATAGCCAAGGTGAAGTTGAAAGAGGAATTCCAAAGCCAGAATCAGAGGCCACCTCAGAGACAGCCCTGGTGAGTCTCTGTTAACGCTTCCCTCCTAGGTAGTAATTCATTCAGCTGTGCCCCCTGATTGAGTAGGATGCTGTATATAGTCTGTTCTCTACCTCTACATCATAGACTATGGTTAGCTGGGTAAAAACGGTGGTTTTGTTTGTTTGAGACAGGGTCTCAAGTAATCCAGACTAGACTTGAGCTTGCTCTGTAGCCAAGGCTGACTTAATCTTGATCTTACTATCTCTGCCTCCCAAGTGCTAGGTTTAGAATAGTTGTGTCACCACACTTGGCAAGGATGACATCTTTGTTTATATTCCTATTTCTCTCACTGTAAAAGTAAGTTGTTCATTTGGAAATTCAAAACTTAAAGAAAAGCTAAAGACGAAAAAGCAAAGCTAACCCTGAATTTCACTGCAGAATAGTCTCCAGTGTTAAAAATTTCCCTACAATGTTGTATTTGTATTTAAGCACAATGAAGTGAAAATCAGTTTAATAAAATTTTTATCTATGGTGATGTATGTATAATGTTGAATTCAAAGTAAAAAAAGTTTTCTCACCAGGCATGGTGGCACATGCCTTTAGTCTCAACACTCAGCTAAGCAAGTAGATCTTTCGAGAGTTCAAAGCCAGCCAGGGCTACATAGTGAGAGATCCTGTCTCAAAACAAACAAACAAACAAACAAACTTTTACTCAAAGTAAAACAGGATGATAATTTTTTTCATAGAGCACCCTGTAAAAGTTGTTCAAAGAGGGTGAAATCTGACATGGGCTTGGAAGATGTGTGCATGTCCTAGACAGAGACTGACCAAACTTCATGGGAATTCAGACACTAATTCCTTTCTCCGTGTTGCTTTCATGGGGATATGTACTTGTCAAAACAGCATGTATCAGATTACTATTAGAGGAACCAGTATCGATCTTTATGTGCTTTGTTTTTTCTTTTCCAGTTTGGCCCACATATATTGAAGTCTACAGGGAAAATGAAGGCTTTAATTGAAAATGTTCCAGACTCCTAATGGACAGTGAGCTCAGAAAGACTCCTGGTTTACCTTTCGGCTTGTGCGACCTGAGTCTGGATAGTAGAAATGAACAGTATTTAGTAAATGCCTGACTTTAGAGCACTCAGTGGTCTCCTTAGCCTTGTTAGAAGACTAAGCAGTAGCAAAGGCACCAGAGGCTTGGTTTGCTTCTATGTGAAAGCCAGTTCTGCAGTTCTGTTTAACACACATATTTAACGGGTAGCCAGGGTGTTTTAAGTTTCCAACCTTGAAAATACTTGTAGGATTTCAGAACATGGAAAGGATATTTGTGGATGTTACTGTGCATTTTCAGTTCTTAACACTAATTTTTATCTGTGCAAAGGTTTTATATGGGTACATTTAGTTTAGGTGAATATTCATGACTTCAGTGAGGGTTCTGTCATCTTCATTGATCACTTACTGTTTAGTGATGAGTAGCTGGTATAACCTGTATTGGAGTAACGTTATTGGAGATGGGAATGCCTTGCACAGGACTCATGTGTGTCCTCACTTTTTTTTTGGAGCTGAGTTTACATAAGCAGCAAGCAGTGTTTACTGCTGATCTCTATATTGCTTTCTGTGGGGGAAAGTGAGGACCAGGAATGCTGCTTACACCTCATTGCCACCCGATGCTGGGAAGCAAT
Organism: Eospalax fontanierii; assembly: GCA_035773235.1. Classification (NCBI taxonomy): domain Eukaryota; kingdom Metazoa; phylum Chordata; class Mammalia; order Rodentia; family Spalacidae; genus Eospalax; species Eospalax fontanierii. The sequence continues at coordinate 39,370,133 of CM069532.1, read as the reverse complement.
TGTATTTTTCAAGTAGTAACAAATCAAATGACTGAATTAAATCATTTCTTAAGTAAAAGCCAGAATGTATCATCTTTCTTTTCAGTTTACAAACAGCCTCATAAAGATGACTTATTGCTAGGTTAACAATACCTCTATAGTAAGGTTAGCATAATGGGTTCTAAAAATCTTTAAATTGGTCAAAATATCCTTTATAGTAAGATATTACTGAAGAGGCGAATACATTTCCTTTAAGTTACTGATCATTGGTTAGCCCACGAATGACATTATGAAGTGTAAACCTTAGGTGCTATTAGACAGTACAATATGGTCTTTCTCATCTAGGGCATCTTACAGAAGGACTTGTTAGAATCATTTTCAAGTGCTTAATAATTTTTCATGATTTTTTGTTTCTGATAAACTCTACTATTGTTAATACCAGAATCTCTTAACCGTATTTGGATTATTTAAATGTAGAGAATAGTTTTTCCTGGGAGAATTAAGGGATGGGAAATGTAGATAGATCTTTTAAGTTATTGAAAATTTGTGCTTGAGACATTAACACAAATTGAGCTATTTTTTCATAGTTCAGTTAGTTTAAATTTAAATTCTGGTATGTTGCTTGATATATAGTTTCTAAATGTTTTATATGGTTTGAAAACTCTGCCTTTTAAGAAATTCAGAAAATTCGCCTGACACATATTTTGACCTAAGAAATTTATATTTGTATCAGTATTGAATTTTGGCTAGTGCTCCAATATATGAAAGTTGCTATTTTAAAATAAAGCAAACTGTTGAATTTTCCTTTGACTATACTATTATCTATTTATAAATTTTTTTCTTCCTCTTCCATCTCCTCTCCTCCTTTTCCTTTTTTCCAGTAGCTAAAATTCTTTATACCACACATGCTGCTTTCTCTAGGATAACTTCTTAGTGCACTCTTAAGTGAAGTTTCTTCTTTAATGTATCACTGTCATCCACCTTTTATCTTAGAAGGTATAGACTGCAACACAGAAAGAATGATTCTAGGAGGCAGCCCCGTTTCCTCTGGGTTCTCAGACCCAGGTGGGATAGATCTCTTTCCTACCTTCTCCCACATACCTCATTTGGTTTATAGACACATAAATAAAAGATCTCAACAGTAGCTGAATTCTACACTTTAAAGTTGAGCTCAGCAAGGAACATAACCTGATGAAACGTTTTGTCTACTATAAAATTCATAGTCTAGTGACACTCATTTCAGAGATAGAAAATGTGAGTCAGAGCACTGCACTTGGAGCCTTGTGTGATCCTAAGTGACATCCTTTTTTAAAAATGGAGATTATCAGTAGCTCAAAAAATTCTTGAAGGTCAAATGGAATCATGGTTTTAGACACATTCTGTGGATAGGTGCCAACTTATCCTTACCTCTATTGCTTTATTTTTTTTTTAGATTTATTTATTTTTATGTGCAGGAGTGGTTTTACCTACATGTATATAAACACATTACATTCATGCAGTGCCCACAGAGAACAGAAGAGGGCGTCAGATCCCCCTGGAACTAGAGTTACAGATAGTTGTCAGCTGCCATGTGAGTGAAAGAACAGAAGTGCATTTTCACCGCTGAACCTTCTCTCTAGTCCCCTGCTGCCTTATTTCAGACAGAAAGTACTGTTTCCAGTAGAATTATTTCTCCTAGGTCACTCCGACTTGCACAGGCTGGACTGGGCCAGGCAGGACGGACCTCTAGTCTTCAGTTCTGGTTGTTTCCCCAGTCACTGGCCTTTCTGCATAAGATGTATTATCTTGTTGCTGTTAAGAATTCTTTTGAATGTGTCTCAGTGGTGAAGAGGAAAAAATGAGGTAAAAGCTAGCTTATAAGAACAACACTGGAAAAATTTGGTAACTTTTTCAAGCATAGTTTTCTCCATGGGCAGAATGGCAGATAGAAGTTTAAATTTTTAAGTCCAGTATGATAGTGTACACCTGTAATCTCAACCCTTAAGGGAGGCTGAGCTAGGATAGTGAGTCCCTGACCAGCCTGGTCTACATAAGGAAAACTTTGTCTTTAAAAAAAAGAAAGAAAAGTTTGAACTTCCAGTAGTTCACCTAACTAAATCAGCCAGGCAGAATGAAGCTTGGTCTCATGACAGACTGTCAGTAGTGTTTCTACACTTAACCTCAGCCAAATGGCAGGAAAGCAGTTGTCAGAGCATTTCTCATGTGCCTCCATCCATCCCAGGGCCCCATTCCTTTTGTCCTCTTAACTTTTCATTCTGAGCTCCTTTCTTGAACTCAGACTTCTTGCAAACCTTGTAAGCAGGCCAGCTCTTCACTGGTCTTAGTGATACCCTGACAATAGGAAAAAAAAAACCACAGCATAGCCAAGTATGGACCCAGAGTCTTTTACATTTGTTGTCTATAGGTCATAAGGGCTAGAAGACCTTCTGTTCTTATAGCTGGAACTACTTTTCTCTGGTATATTCTCTAGCCTCTTGTCAGATGGCCCCTTCCTTAAGGTTAGAGCAGAACCCGAGTATAATTTAGATGTTCTCAGGAGGGCAAAATAGTAAGACAACCCAAATGTTACCTTCCATTTCGTACCAAGTGGTTATGGTAGGGCAGCCCTGCTTAATTACTTTCTTCATGATAGAAAAGCCTTGAGGACAAAAACCTGACTCTTTATAACAAGGTTCTTACCAAAGGTATAACATCTCTGCTATTGTTGCCCAGCAGCCATTCCTCTTTGTTGACCAGGTGCTTGTTAGGAAAAGGTGAATGGTTTATGCCCCAGGGAATTTTGTAGAAGCTACATGTTCAGGGTGAAAAGGAGCTGGGACCTACAGTACCATTAGGAAGTCATTCTGAAATAATGAGTGTTGGCAGCAAAGGCAGAGCAGCGCCTAAGGTGCTAGTCACACGGCTTAAGTTATCTACAGTCTTTGTCCTCAGCCCTCCCTGATGCAAGGGGAACAGAGCTGCTCTGTGCCCAGGGACAAAGCTTAAACAGTATTCAGACTTCTTCCAGGAGTGTGAGGCACTTAGCAGCTCAGATAAGGATGTCATGAGGAACTGAATTGGTAAGAATACGCAAGTTCATTTGGCACTTAAGTTGACTTTATGAGGTACCTATTTTAGAGGTTAGAAAGCTATTCAGTGATTGGGTAACTTGCTGAAGGACTTCATCCTAGATCTGCCATGCTGGGAAGACAGGGCTTTCTAAATCCATACTACAGAATACTCCCTTCCTCAGCACAAACTGTGAGGGAAGAACAGAAGCCAAAGATGTGGGGAATGCTGTCTCATGATTGGATTCCATTTTGCGCTTTCAAAAGCCTTTTAAGAGCTGAATCCACTAAGACATACAGATTGTCTGTGTTGAGCTAATTTGTGTCCCCTACAACAGAAAAACCTAACTCCTTCTTACCTTCTGATGATTCTTAGCTAGACTTCCAGTTTTCTGCTAATTTTCACTTGGAGGAAGAAAGGACTAAAGGGGTCGGGGAGGGAAGGGGAAGAGAGAAGACAGATATTAGAGATCAAAACCAGGGCTTCATGCATAGAAGGCAAGAGCTCTACCACTCAGGTATATCCCTGGCCCTAGACCTGGGAAGCAGTTTTAAGCAGTCAGTAAATGCATGTTTGTATAGTACTCTTGTGTTTATGTGAAGCCCTTAACTCTAACTCGGCTGTAGGAGGGATGGGTCCAAGGATGGAGACCCCATGAGGAGATTAATGTTCTTTTAAAAAAAATTATTTTTATGTGTATGGCCTGCATGTGTGTAAATGCACCCATGTCATGCAATGCCTGTGGTGTCAGAAGAGGATGTTGGATTCCCCTGGAATTGGAGTTATAGACGGTTGTTAGCTTCCATGAGTACCGGGAATCAAACCTGAGCTCTCTGCAAGAGCAGCCAGTGCTCTTAACTGCTGAGCTATGTCTCCAGCCCCAATTAATGTTCTTATAAGGAAGAAATCTAGGCCTTATCACCTTTTGGCCAGGTGATGATGAAACTAGGAAGTTAGCAAGTCTACAACTGGGAAGAAAAGAGGCCTTCATTGTGGCACTCTGATCCTAGACTTTCAGTTTAAGTAAACTGACAGGCAGACTTCCTTCAAAAGTTTATAAGTTTCAGGAAAGACAAAATCGTGATAACATTGTAGTTTCCTGTTTTATAGGACATGTTCAAACAATGAAGAAATATTTCCAATTTATTTTTTAAAAAGCACAAATAAATGCATAACTTAAAGACAAGTACAAGATGGAATTTCTTAGCAAAGACTATTGATAAATCAAATGGAAAGCCACAGTAGACTAAGTCACCATGTTTCAATTTTAAAAAATAGCCAACGAGTTTAATTATGAAAATGATGGTATTTCTTTCCTCTGCCATCCTACCAGATTCTTAAGATGGATTTCAGGATAACTTACAAAGCATAGACATAAAAGCTTAACATGTAATTGATAAACTTAGCATTTTACTAAAAGCACTTCAAATTCTTAAAACTGTAAAGCTAAATCAGGTATTAACAAATAAGAATTGTGTCACTGTTAAGCATTCTCCTAAACAATACCAACATTATACATTCTGTACAGTTCTGGAAACTGTTATCACAGACACTCTGCACACGTTCACCCAGACAATTTGAACAGAGACCATGACTTGTAACTTTTAATACTCTTTAAAATTTTAATACTCAGTGCCATGTTCTACAAACAGGAATTCAGACATTGTTTACCATACAACTTCAGAACTAACCAACCAGTTCCATTAATTTTCCATAGTGATAATGTGATAGTCAAACACAGTACATGTTGATTCTACATTAATCTGCTTATTGATAGCCCAATTTGTATCAGCCCTATACTCTAAGCACAAAAGTAAAGATGATAGAGAACCCTCTAAGTGCGCTCTGTTAACTAATCCACCCTCAATCCCCAGTGGTTAAGTCCCACCTGTAGACCATGGACCCTTGGGAGTCCTCTAAATGCTGTGCATGTCCTTGGTAAGGAATAATTGCAGACCAAATCTTGCATATAACCTTCAAATGTGTGCTGACGCTACGGTAACTAGTTTGCACATTTCTGTAAAAGCACTATGAATTCCTATTAGTTATTAGTCATTGGGTATTTTCTCAATTGGCAGATACTGACTAGGAGGAATTTTAAACTATTTGTATCTTAAGATATGTATGTTTCAAGACACTGGGAAGCATGTAATGTGACAATTTTTAAGTCTTAAGAAATAGAAAGCTTAAATGTCAAGAAAGTATTGTGGAAAAAGAAACCCTTTTCAGAATCATTAAGACATTACTAGCACCTCTAACCTGTATACCTCAGGTCCAGGGTATTTTCCAGGTTTGCTAAGGACAAAAAATATAATTGTTAACATCTTTTATACAAAGAGGAGCATTACAAACCATTTTTTTTAATGAGTACAAATATTAATGAGGAACCAATTTTTGTTAAGCTAGGACATGTCAAATTCCTGTTACTAAAGCAGAGGCTACTATACCACTTCATTGTTGAAGGCTGCTATGGGTTCAAAAATTCTTTTGATGTCTCCAATTGATCTTGAAATGCATGAATTTTGCACTATTTACTTAAAAAATTTTTGATCTATATTTAACTGTTTCCTTAAACTTTTCTAGAAAAACCAGTGTTCAAGAAAAATAGGTGAAAGCAGCAGGACCAAAGGTGATGCCCACATAGATGTAAGAAAACACAGCTTTCCAATGAGTTTATTACAAGGAAAGTGGAGTACTACCAAGGTATTCCTCTGAGAATGTGTAAACAGGAACGCTAATCCTTGGAGTATTAAACTTTAAGACAAACATAATCAGGTAGAAGTAAGCAGTCACACAGGCAGAGTGGAGCCTACGGAGGCAAGCTCAAGAGAAACAAGGCTGAAGGAAGGAACGATCTAACAGTTGCCAATCAAACTAATGTGGCAGAGAACCTCTAGCATCATCCAGGGGAAGAGGGTGCCCGGGTCCACAAACGTGAATATCAGCAGGCATATGCCCTGCGGGGAGATGAGTGCATGAGGGAACTTGTTTCCCTTGCTCAGAGTCCATGCTCACTGATAAACCGGCTGCTCATAATTTGGCTTCTCAAGGAGATTTGCCTAAAGGGAGAGAATGATTGATAGTTATATTTCTCATTGCAAATTAAAATATTGATACTGTTCTTTAAAATTATCAGTTACTGTGAACTTGTTTAAAGTGAATTTCCCATGTGCCGAATAAAAGATCTGTGAACATGTAGGAATTCTTAACAGACACATCAAATTTGCTGAGGTGAAACCACTTTATGAGTGGTGTGTTGGCCTGCCTCAGGTAATAGCTCTGTTAGCCTTAGATCTTTGTACCAATGCTGTCCAATAAGAGAGCCACATGTGGGTATCAGCCATTTGAAATGTGGATAGTCTTAAGTGGAGACACTGTGAGTAATAAAACACACACTGGACTTCAAAGACTTAGCACTTTCCCCTCCAAAGAAGAAGAATGTAAAATACTTCTTTAGAAATTATTACATGTTGAAATAAAATATTTTGAGTATATTGTAATATTATTAAAGTTCTATGACATTTCACTAGCTGACATTGCTCTTCTAGACAAGTAATGACAACTATGTTTGCACTATATCCCTTCTGATGAGTTAGGCTTGGGAAGACAGAAAGGCCATTCTTAATTAGTATCAATCAAGAACTAAATAGTTTTTTTTTTTTAACCACCTTGCTTTGAAAAAGGACAGCAATATAAACACAACTGGTATTTTAGCCCCCTCAAGAGGTGATGTCTTAGGCAGTTCCCAAGTGTGAGAACAATAGGCCTCAGAGTCAAGAGCCTGGCTCAAAGCTGACCCCTACCATACTAGAAGAGACTGATCAAACTGTGGGGCCAGGCCTTGGCACAGGTGCAGGGTGCAGATAGTAAGTAGCACATAGCCCCAGAGGACAGTGCTGCATACAGCTCAGACTGCAGAACACTGAGTGAATGCAAGAGCCAAGCAGCTGACCACTTAGTAATTTAGCATGTGATTTCCAAAGGACTGAGTTATAACGTAAATATCAAAGATAAAAAATGCGAAAAGATCAGTTTTTATTCATCAAAAGTTAACAGCAACAGGCACATATTAAAATGAGTATGGCAAAGCCTTTTACAAATGGCTTTACACTCAAGCTTTCTCCCAAGATGGCTGTTGCAACAAACTGTAAACATAATAAACAGTCTTTTACAGTAACAAGGGAAATACAAATGAGCTAAAAGAAAGCACCAGTTTCTCTTAAAACTAGATTACAGTTGTGCTTGCTATACATAAAACAATTTAAAACAAATTACAAAAGTGGAATGTTTTTAAGTTTAAAATTAGTCCTTAAATTTTGTTCTAGAAAACATCTGTTCACATCAAAAGGCCCACCGAAGGGTAACGGTTCGTCAAAGGGAGGGACAAGAAAACAATGCACTTTTCAAATCAAAACAGAGAAGTTTGGTCACTTAGCTTTGTGCATAGTTTAAGGCAACTGGAGCAATCTGTTACAGCTTACTACCTTCCCCTCCCCCAAGTGTGGCTGCTCACTATGTCACATTCTTAAATAATAAATAAAAGCTTAATTTCCAATCCTTTCCCACATGGATAAGCAGAACATGCACAACCATACATGCACAGGCATGCACGCAAACACACACCCACACAGTCACACACAACATACCTCTCACGCACTGCAGCGAAAGGGACTTTAGTACCCTTGATCTGAAGGACACACTTCCCCATCCCATTTTATTTCAGATTGGCAAATACCCTGAGCTGATTATGGTGTGTTAAACATTCCACCTTTTTCTTGCATGTGCAGGTCAAGTGTACAGTAGTGAAAACAACATGCACTGTCTTCACTGCAGAATCAACACAGCTAGACACTGGTGTTCTTTCCCTCCCACCCCAGATTAAAAACCAAGTTAAAAAAAAAATCTGCACTGCCAAGCAGCACTGGAGTGAAAGGTTGGCGGTACGCTGTGATAAATGCTCAGTTTCCAGTGCACAAAATAAAATAACAGCAAATGGGAGGCTTTGGCGGCATCCAAAGAAGAAAAAAGGCAAACCACGGGGAAGAGCTGCAGTCAAGCTCGAGCTGTGTTTTAGTGGTTCCTTCACAATCATGCTCCAAGGCAATTTAGAACCGATATTTTCAGAGTTGATTTGTAAACATTGAGTCTTGCCAGAGGCAGCAGAGGCTGGGCACTTCACATTTCTGTTTTCTCAGAGAGAACATAGTGGAAGGTACAGATACACACTGTTGTATTGGACTGGTTGGATTCCAAGAGATTGCTGCTGAAAGATTCAGTTCAAGTTTCAGGGTTTGAAGGATAAATGCTTTGAAAAACACGTGGCACACCTAAAAAGTCTTCCTTTGTTACTCCCTTTCGGTTCTCCTGCTGGGCTTTGCATATTCAAGCTTTCACACAAAAGCCAAATGCATATTGCTTGTATATCCCGGTTTTATAATTAAAGAGTGGGTTCAAAAGATCCAACCGAGGAAATCCTGGAAATAAATAATGCTGGCATCATTCACTTGGAAACCTGGCAGAGTCTGTTCTCTCACATCAAGACCTCACTTCACACTTCTGCATTCCTGCAGGAGGCAGTTCGCCCCACTGGTTCGGGGTTATGATAACCGATTTTCCTGAGGTAATAACTGTGAGTTCAACTCAAACGCAGCACTGGCACCCTCGCTCCTGGGCTGCTCTCTCTGCAGTCCCTTCCAGCTGGCTTTATTCAACCCCACGTGTCCAAGCATTGTCTGGGACAGCCTTGTGTCTGAAAACCTGGCCCATTCTGTAAATAAAGGCTCCACTAGATATGTCATAAAACCTTGAGAAACAGAGAAGAAAAAAAGCCATCAGTATACGCTTTGAAAATGATCTTTAAAATATCCATAATATTAATCTTCTTTGGTCCCATTCCAAATTATATATGTCCTATTCTTCAAAACCTATGCGTATGTGTGCATGTATAATTTACAAATCTTTTCTGAAGACTTGTAAATCAATGTAACTTTGACCAGAGGTCAACTGACTGGTAAACATTATTCAGTCTTTTCTGATTACTTCTCTCAGCTGAACAACCACATCCTACTAAAAGCACTCACATGTGGTGGCCATGTCAACTATTAGGGCACTAAGACAGAGCACGACTCCTGGGACAGTCCCAGTGGAGAGTGCAGGCCATGGCATGGGTTCTTCTAGGACGCGGGCAATTGCAGTTCCCTGCTTCACTCCCTCGGGGTGGAAGGGATGGAAATATATACCTACATGCTTGGTATATTGGTTATATTTTATGTAACTCAGAATGTACAATATTAAAACTCAGAATCAGTCAGTCTAAAAATACTAGGAGCTTAGTTTAAAATATAAAATAAAAATAAAGTGAAGAAACTAAAAAAAAAAAAAGAAAAAAAGGTACCTGGGTCCTGTTAGCTCTCAATTTATTTTGGAAAATGAATTATTTCAGAATAGCGTGCATCTTTTGGTTAGACTGTACTCTGCTGCACATATCTGGCTTAATAGTGTTTGGTGTCTTACACAGGATCCAAAGAAGCCCCTTAGAAAAGAGCTTATCAATCTAATGTAATATATGCTGGGGAAAAAATTATTTCTAAAGCTCTAACTTGAAGGAAAGAAAGTGCATTCAAAGAATATTGTTGCTTGTTTTAAGTTTTTGTACTTAACATTTCTTTCAACAAATGATCTCATGTGGACCACACCTAAGATTCCACTTAGCCCAAATAAAATAAAAATCTCACTAGAATGAAAGCAACTGGTTCACACAATTTTTAATTAGGAAAATCATATCTGGTTTGACGATCTCATCCTCTCTTGACCCCTTTCTCACCCTTCCTTCCCTCCCTTACTCTCCCTTCCTTGTATTCCTCTCCCTTTGTTTTTCCCTTTCCTTCCTTCTTTTTTTCAAGTGGGAGGGAGTTGAGAAAGGGTCTCACGTAGCCCAGGCTAGTCCCATTGCTATTTGGCAGGGCCGAAGAGATGGCTCAGGAGTAAAGAGCATCTGTTGCTTTTGCAACAGGTTCAGTTCCCAGAACCCACATAGTGTCTCACAATCATCTATAACTCCAGTTTCAGAGGACCTGACACTCTGGCATGCCCATGGTGTACACACATACACACAGGCAAAACAGTCATACATATAAAAATATCTTAAAGATGCAGAAGAGATGGCTCAGTGGTTAAGAACATTGGCCACCCTTGCAGAGGACTTGGATTCAGTTCCCAATGCCCACATGGTGGCTAATAACTGTCCACAACTCAGGCAAAAAGACATTTAAAGAAGCTAGAGTATATTACCCATTCACCCATCTGCATTTGTCTTTTGGCTACATTTCATCTGTTCTTTCCAGCTTTAGTATCACTGTACTGGAGAGTCAAGACAAAGTCTATTCTTAACTGTGTTATTAGCCTTACCTGGAGGGACAGTACAGGCTCCCACAGACTCAGTGTCTTCCACACTCTTACAGAGCTGCACCACTGTTTTCTGCATCTCTCCCATCTCTTTCTGTAGTTAGATCAGTCCCTACTCTTTTCCAGATGAGGGTGCTTTGTAATCGTAATGTAGGAATCACATTTCAGACACTGCTGTGTGGTCCTTTCTTTGCGCTGTGCCACAGGACTGTCCTATCCCTAGACATTTTGCTATTCTGAAGTTTATGAACACATTTCACTTGTCAACCTAAACTCAAAGGACCTACTCAACCCCAGCTACCAAAATTACAACCCCCTACCTCAACCTGAGCCCCTATCCTTTTCTTTCAAACTCCAATACATTCAATCCTAGGCAATTCTTCCCATTGAAGACGCAGTGCCAATCTAACACGGTCAGTCCCCTCATCAGTTCTCAAGTGCTTCTTCCTTCTCGTACTCTGTTAGGCTGTGGGAAAACAGCCATAGGCTATGTATGCCGTAGACATGTGGGCACTTGGGAAGTCTGACAGAGGGAGACAAACTCTGCCTGGAAAGAATGGAAGGTGGCTTTTGGAAAATGTGGCATTTGAGCAAGGTCTCCAGGGAAAGAGTCTATGGGCAGACAGGAGGGGCTGGCAGCACAGAGAATAAAAGAGCCACAACAAGGGGAACAAGGGTAAAACTTCTTAAACTATCTATAAACTATACAAACCACATAAACTAGTATTGTATCTTCTGATACTTTACATAGGGAATATATTCCTCAACAAAATTAAAAAGGGTGGAATTTAAAAAAATACTTGTTTTTTATGTATATGAGTATTTTGCCTGAACTTACATAAGTATACCACATGAGCAATGCTTGCAAGGCCAGAAGAAGGCATCAGATTCCCTGGAACTGGAGTTAGGAATGGTTAGCTGTCATGTGGGTGCTGGAACTGAACCTAGGTCCTCTGGAAGAACATTAAGTGCTCTTAACTGCTGAGCCATCTCTCTAACCCATGAGTGGAATTTTTTTAACCAGCTATTATCTAAACGTGTATAGTTACCAATCTGGATGTTGGCAATAGATTCAGTCTGACGATCACAAAGTGGACTCACACCCAAATGGTACTTTTTTTCTATATCTCCTATAAATTAGAAAAGAGAATTGTTAAGATGGAACACATCTGCTGGCTAAATCTATAATTAACTCCTTCATTATGTCTCTAAATTTCTTGGAAGAACACACATAATCCTCAAGATAGGATTCAATTTTAAGTTAGTCACACATAGAAAGCTTACTAGGTGCTACTCTCAAGATTAGTTACATCAGTGTTTCTAAATATCTTATGTGCTGTGTTGTTCTGTCTCCACAGAGACCAACAGATGGAATTAGTTCAGGGAACTCTTTCTCTACAATACAATTTCCAGTCTACTCTCTGTAGATCTATGAATACACAGAAACAGGATTACTCACCTTTAAAACATGCTCAGGGTTACTGGTTATATATAAATGGACTATAAACAATTTCTAAAAATATAAAGCTTCTAGTATGAGGCTCTTAGACATAGCTGGGTTCTGATTTTATTCACATGGTACTGGGACTTGCCTTGGTGGAAGAATTCCTCTGTTACTTTTTCACTCCACTGCTTACTTAGCTCCCAGGTCCGACATGGGTTACAAATATCAGCACATTTCAAAGCCATCTAGCAAACAAAACATTAAAGCTATGTTAAAAAAGAAAAGTAAGACCCCAATTGTATCAAGTTTTAATATACTCCAATAATAAGGGAAAGAACACTGAAAGGAAATTCAAGAGATCCAGATGAAACTCAAAAACAACGACAAAGAAAATACTGTGAAAGAAAACCTACTGTTATAGTAATTTTATGCTGCAACTGAATCTACCAACTATTTGTGCAGAATGCTGATAGGATGGTCTAAGACTACTGAACTATAATTACACTGACAGTCCCAAGGAACCACCATGAATGGATTAGTCATAGTAAATGGAAAAAATTCACTTCTTGTCCATTTTTCAAATGTGAGATTCATCAGAATAAAATGCCACTTGCTGGTATCTAATCTTTAAATTAGAAATCTTGAGTTCCAAAGGCAGGGCACCTCCCAGGGTAGCAGACTCGCCAGCACCCCTTCTGGAAGTGAGTGTGCTAACTGAAGGGAGCTTTTCTTTCCTTCTGATTTACTCACCCTGAAGAAATACTCTATGGTAGTTCATTTTACTCTACCAGTCACATGTTTGGAAACAGGGTCTTTTCAAGCCTGATTTACCTGTAGAACCAAATGCCTATGTCTGCCATCCTCTAGGCGTAAGTCACCTCTATCCAAATGGGACCTAAACAATGAAAGGTACTCATTCTGGCGACTGATGTCTGTGGCTAGTATCAAAGCACCTATCTGAGTCTCCATTTGTTGCCTGGAATTAGAAAAATATAAAGAAGAATGTAAGGTTTGATTTATTTTCTCCCTTAAGCTTAATATTTAGAAAGCTTTACAGAATCCTAACATATTCTAACTGCCAATCATCTTAAAATTTATTCTTGAAAAGAAGTATTTTAAGGAATGTATATAAAAACTATTAAAATAATCAAAAGTAAATTGAGAGTTTGTAGGAAAATATCAATAATGCAAACATTCCAAATGAGTTTTTTGTCAGGCAAAATTATTTGTTTGAAGTGTGGATGTGTGTGTTGGGGGGAATCAATGCACTATGTTGTTGAAATGTTCTTGTTTGAGAGAAAATTCCTGTGTGGAAGGTAAATAACTTTGGATTCTCTCTTTTGGGCCTGGAATCTGAAAATACTAGCCCATTCAACTGTTTGCTGAGACATTTTGAGAAAGATAGTTGATGAAATCCTAATAGAATCCATTAAACAGTTAAGATGCCACTACATTTTTAGGGTTAAACTCAATAATCAATCATCTCTGTAAGAAAATCTGAATTTTCTAGAAGGAAAACTATAACATGCAAGATGAAATACAAATAGCAAATATAGTACATCCTTTTAAAAAAATTGTCTTATGTCAGATAACAAGAGAAATACACTTAAAAAAATCCTCGTCTCACAGCAAGCTTATCTTTATATGATCATCAGGAAGAAGCTTCAAATAGGACCCCTGAGATGGCTGACTGGACTGGGTCAAAGTGCTTGCCTTGCAAGCCTGACCACCTGACTTGATCCTCAGCAGCCACAATGGAAGGAGAGAGCTGTCTCCTGCAACAGCCCTCTGACCTCCGTACGTGTGTCGTAGCACCTGTGCTCGCACTCACACATGAACACACCAAATAATAAAGAAAAATTTACAAATATGATTAAAACAAACACTACTGAATATCTGAAACAATTCTTAAGTAAGGAAAAGCATAAAATAATGTTAATATGTAGTTTCAAATTGCATTTTCATTAAACCTAAGAATGTAACAGAGTTAATCATCAAATACAAAACAAGGGAGTGGGACAAACATCAAAATCTCTTAATATGATACCCCTTAACTCAGATATACAAATATGATTTATGCAACTTTTATATTTGTACTACAGTAAAAAGTGATTTTACTTACCAAAAGCATTGTTGTAACCCAAATGGTAATCATGAATAAAGATTAAAAATAAAAACAGAGCACTACTTTTTCCTTATAGTCACTACTCAGAACAGTTTGTAATAAAGTAGGTATAAGTTGTGAAAAGGAAAAAAAGAACGAAGAATGAGTATAAACTTTAATACTGGTGAACATCTCCATGCACCCACCACCCACATCCTTTGATGTGCTTTGCAGAGTGCATCTTCTCTTGCTGTAGCATCAGCTAGGTGCTTTGCTGGACTGCACTGTGTCAGGGTCTGGAGATGGTCCTTCCACCATCAGGTTGGGCTTATTTACAATACTGTTTTTTTTATTAGGCCACCAAATTGTATGCTCAACATTAAATTAATTTTTAAGCCTTTTCTGTTGTTCTTTTTATTCATTATTTTATGCAGTGCTTACTTTCTATGCCATTTACCTTTCAGTACAGACCTGAAATCTGTCTGCTAAGTATGAAGTAGAAATGTGCAATACCAGTTTATATAAGTATTAACACAATGACTGAACATGACTTTAGAGTGAATTTTATAGTACTCAAATTCATGGAATGTCTCATAAAATAACACCTACACAATAGGTTTAAAATTTTGATATAAAATTTTGATGTAAAAATTTAAAAGATAACCATACATTCAATTTAACACAAACTGAAAACTGTGGAACACCTGGATGCAATAACGTAATTTTTGAATCTTTATAAATTACCTTAATTACCAACTTAATTTCCATAAACCATACAGTTATCTTAATCTAACCTACCTGCTTTCCAATGGCAAATGTGAGAATAAACCAGATTCTCTCAACAAGCCCACTGCTGATCTCCAGTGGTGATTTTCCAGTACTGAGGTATTCTACAGAAGAATGTTTATTGATTATTTAGTAGGAAGTCACTTTCTGAACATCAAAAAAAGAATCATTCATTAACTTGGCCAAGATTTTTAAAAAAGATTTATATTTTTATGTTTATAAGTGTTCTGTCTGGACACATGTTAAAGTGCAGCATGTATGTGCAGTGGCTAAGAAGGCCAGAAGAAGCTGTCAGATTCCCTGGAACTGGAGTTACAGATGGTAGTCAAACAGGTGCTGGGAATTGAACCTGGGTACTCTGGAAGAGCAGGAAGTGCTCTTATCCACTGAGCCATCTCTCCAGGCCAAAATTTGGTTAAATATTGAGAATTTATTTTCACTACTTTCAGTAACTTAAAACAAACTGTCTGGAATAGAAAATTATTAAATTATTAATTTAAGTTTTAATTTATTTGTACTTGTGTGTGTATGATTGCCTATGACTGAGTGAGTTCATTAGTGTGCGGAGGTGTTCATGAGCATGTGCATGCATATAGAGGCCAGAGGTCAACCTTGTGGGGTCATTCTTCAGGAGCCAAGCACCTTGATTTTTGAGACAGGGTCTCTCACTAGTCTGGGACTCACTGATTAGGGTAAGCTGGCTCATCAGTGAGCCAGAGGGTTGCTCTAGTCTCTCTCCTCACTGCTGGGATTGCAAGCTCACACCAAAAAATATTAAATTCTGACGATGAAATTATACTAACCTTGTATAAAGTTGCCAAGTAATGGTTGGTTTTAATAAGGAAAGGTTGATTAACACCTGGGTGATCCAGATCATGAGTGGCAGCTGCAATTAAGCTCAATAAGATATCCCAAGGAGTTACAGAATTGGCAAGCTGAAGTGTGACAAAAGAATAATTAATCACAAACATATCTACGCCACCAGCTCAGTTTTCAATTAGGAGCCAGAGGGAGTGTTCTCTACTTCCCTACCTGTCACATTTTCAGCAAACTGCTCATTAATGCCATTAAGAGCCTGCCAGGTCCTGTTTCATGGGAATAGTGGGCTGACCTGCTATAATGCTTTCCCTGCCTGATGGGGTTTACAAAACTCATCTTGATACCACTTTACTTTTTCCACAATTAACTAAAATGGCAGCAAAGGCATGAACCACTCATTCCTTTTTAACAACAATACCTCTAAACAGACAAATACAGGTTTGTTTACTTTGGTGACTATACCAGTTATTCAATAGAAGACCTGGAATTTTGATGATGTTTATTAGTAAACTGGTTACTGGACTCTAATCTAAAATCTAATCTGGACTCTAGTCTAAAACATAAGGTCACTCTGTATTTCTAGTGTTTAAGGATTATTACTGTCAAGATGATCAGATGGTAGACTGCATATAAAGAAACCTCCTCTGTGATACACAATGAGCAATGGGACTCTATATCTGATGGAAATATAACTCATGAATGGGCATGGGAGCATAAATCCGACAGCCATGTCATTTATTCAGAACATGATAAAAGGATTATACTCTTACGATAACTCGAAGAGTGGAGGTGGGAGAGGAAAACAAAACTTCCCCTCTACTAACCGGGGCTCCCATGAGGAACTCAATGCAAATGCCAGTGTCCTCACACAGACCTCAAGATTTTGAGAAACCTGGACCTTGCTTGGGCTTCATTGCAACCATTCCTTCCACTCGCTATTGCATTTATAGCCACATCTGGGAACTCAATCAAGCCTGATTTCACCTTACGAAAGAAGCTTCTGATTTTGAGTCAAGCCACTAACTTAAGAAAACACATCCAAAGAATATTACTTGTGCTTTTCACCTGAAGTCAATGTCACTTACCTTAGGTTCCTTTAGGTAACAGTGCATGGCCTGAGTAACATCTGCAGCATGGACTGCATTGTGGTAAGGATTCTGACTGTGGTAATCTTCTTGAATCATAACTGCATCAAAGAAAAAAAGACCTAATCTTACTATGCATGAATAATGTATATACATACTGAAATGTGATAATTCTTTTATTTTTCACTTATATTTTCCATGTAGCTATTGGCCAAAACTGTTCAGATTCAAAGAGATTCACCGCACAATGTAGTCAACAGGCATTTCATCATCACTATACAAACATCATAAAGCTTGTACAAATCAAGATGCCTATAATTCATAGGCGATATAATCATATATGATGGGACCACCATCAAATATGTAGTGTGCCACTAATAAAAATGTTGCTATGCGGTATATAAATATGTGTTTTAAGCTACCGATTTCAAAAGTTTGTTACAGCTGATTGGTAGACTGACAAACAATTAGACAAGCTTTTATATAAATCTTGTTACTGTTAAATGGGTCAGAATCACTTACCTAAAAATCGACGAAGTTTCATCATATCTAAATGGAAGTACTCAATTAATCCATGAAGACTAAATAAATGAAAGGTTAAGTTTACTAGACTATTTCCTAAAAAGAAAGGAGACATTACATTAGTAAGAAATACAAGGTAACAAGATTATATTGTGCTTTCAAATACAGATTTTGAATGTATTGACTTTTTTGCATATATGTATAGATATTTTAGAATGTACATTACTCTACATACTTAAGTTATTATTACAGCATTATCTCAAAATTGTTTTCCAAACCTTAAAAATAAAAAAATAACTGTACCAATTTCTATGATCGCTACAACCTACTGGAATTTTCCACTGGCATTCAGGTGAATGGTAGTAATAGATACACATAACGTCCCCTAAGAATTTTAAGGAATGCTAAAGAGTAATCTATTGAACTATATTGTCCACATCAAATTGAGAAAATTGCATCTAACATTTTCCCCTTTTCCATTTACAAAATATCAATTGAACATTTCAATACCAGTGAATAAGAATGCAAATCACTAAAACATTTCAAAACACAACATGCTTAGGTGTGTTTAAAAAATAAAAAAGGGCTGGAGAGATGACTCAGTGGTTAAGAATGCTGGTTGCTCTTGCAGGGGACCCAGGTTCAGTCCCCAGCACCTACCCACATGTCTATAACTCTAGTTCCAGGGGATCTGACACCCTCTTCTGGCCTTCCAGGGCAGTGCATTCATGTGGTGGGCAGGCAAAACACTTATACACACACAAAATGAAATTAAATACAAATTAAAAACAAACAGGCACATAACTTTTTGAAATAAAAACATTTTCTTTAAACAAAAACTGTATTTACAGAAAAGTTACTACAATAAAAATATATCAAAATATAGGCCAGCTGAGGTGCAGTGGCCCTCAGTAATTTTCAGAAAGTAATTCTTCATGAAGGCATCTGTTTACAAACATCCCACAGACCCAGGAGGCTCTCAGTGGGAGCATTCTGCACCTTTTTGTTTCGTAACACCTTATTTCCTTGTAAAAAAAGTATCAGACAGCAGCTCCTCCTTTGAGCAGGGACCATCCATCCTGGTGTAAACCACTCAGCTTTATCTAGTTCTCCTCCCTGTCCTCTCCCCTAGATTGCCAGAGGAAGAAATACAAGTAAGCACTAAGCCAATAAGCAAGAAGGAAAACTATGCACTTGGATACCATGGAGACAAGTCTTACAGAATTCATTTCAGATCAAACCGTTCTCCTTCTAAAAGATGTATTTACTTTTATCTTATGAGTATTTTGTCTGCAGGTATGTAAGTGCACCTGTGCCATGAAGTGCCTCAGAGATGAAGAGGGCATCAGAGCCCCTGGAACTAGAGTTACAGACAGCTGTTAGCCACCATATGGGTGCTATGTACCAAATTCAGCTAGTGCATCTTAACCACTGAGCCATCTCTTCAGGCCTGGCTAAAGAATTCTTAAAGGAAATAATTAAAAATTTATGTGTATTTGCGTATTACCTGCTTATATGTAAGTGCACTTGTATCTAGTACAATGCCCAAAGAGAACAGAAGAAGGCATTGAATCCCCTGGAACTGGACTTACAGACAGCTGTTAGATGTCATGTGGGTACTGGGATTGGACAGATCATGGACCAGCTCACTTGCTATCAGCCTAAGCACCTGACTAGCAATGTGTGTACTTTTAAAAAATCAAATTTAGAAAAGAATTATCAATGAATGACAGGCATTGTAGCAGCCTGATAATAGGCTATACGGCCTCTGAAGGCGTTAAGGTGGCATTATTTCATCTGTATTTATCTTGTGATAATAATTGAAGTAATTTGTGTTTAGTTAGGAAAGAAGAATTCCCCTGATCTAGAAGGAGGTGGATCACCTGAAGTTTTACTATCTGTATTTAGAAAAGCAAAACAAAACACAAGGCCTAGAGGAAGGCTAAATACCTTTCCAGTAGAGCAGCCAATGAGGAGGGCAGGGAAAGCAATAGAATACCTAACCATCCAAGAGCAAGAGACGTGAAGAGAAACATACAGAGAACAGAAATCAGGGAAGTCAAGGGGCTTCGCTTGAAAAGCGAACCTCACCTCCTTCGCCACTTTGCCCAGGTCAGTGTCATCTACTTCCTGTCAACAGCTCAGAGACAAATAAGAAATATAGAGATATTTCCTCTACTCTGCACTGCTTGAAGGAAATAACAAATCGATATTACATGAACTACAGCAGCACTCAAGGTAAATGAAGTTATGTTTGTTTGTTTAAAGTGAAATAAGAAAAAGCAGGCTAGTGAGGTGGCTCAGTGATGGGACTTGGGGTGAAGCAGCTCAGTGAAGGGACTCAGGGTGAAGCCCCAACAATCTGAGCTGGATTCCCAGAACCCACAATGAGCTCCACACATGGGCTGTGGCACATCCAACACCTCTCCACATACATACATATATACATATGAAAAAAATACATAAAAAGGAAATTTCAAAATAAAGTGGGGACCACATATCATTGCTAACAGTCAAAGCTGACTTCTCCATATAATTTTTACTCAGCTTCATTTTATTTAAAAAGCTACTTGGACAAAAGGGGGAGAGAAGACTAGTTGAACTATATGTGCCACCAAGAATTCTGTAGAAGATTTTATACTAAATAAAAGATATCCAAAAGGAATCTAGTTCAGGTTCCAAAAGAGAATGATAAGGCAAGGTGACATCAAACAAAGCTGTGCTAAACTCAGGAGACGGGGCAGGCCAGATCAACCGGCGAGAATCCCTTTTAAACCCTTATTCTATGTAGGTTCTGACTACTCCATCTCAGGAGGCTACAAGCTCTTCCCCTCCAGCAGGAAGAGGCAGTGTCAGAGGGAGGCGGCTGCTAACAAGTCACATCTTTCTAGAACAGAGCATCATCAGGAAAGGTGCCCTCTGAGGGTAATCCACTACACTTTTGGGGTAATCTGTATGGACAGACATTAGAAGAAAATGCCATTATAAATAGTCACAATCTAAAAGAAACCAAAACGGGAAAATTAAGACCTCAATGAGATAATATCCAGTTTGAGCTACTAAAAACAGCAGCAATAACTGCCCACTAGTCAAGTCATAATGATGGTTAACTTTTGATTACTATCAAGAGTAACAATAAAAACACAAAATTGGGAGATGACTTCAGTTGGCTTTTTGAAGTCACTTAAAAAGGACAAAATGCTACTCATTCCGTCATCAGAGGATTCATAATCTATGCAAATCAAAGAAACAATCCATCAAGTCTCACTGTCAATGTAAAAGTCAAGCAACTACATTAATTTGAGCAAATTAAATTCTTCACTTACCATTTGTTAGTCTATCAAATAGAAAGATATCAAAATTCCAATTTCCAACTTTTTCCAGCATACACTGAAATGAAAACCAAACATTTCTACTGTAATTTAATTCCAGTAACATCCTCCGTCTTTCAGTTAGTCCACAGAAAAGCTAATGAAAATGAAAAATGACCGATTTGCTTTAAGAAGAAACAATCATTTGCCCTCATTTTATTTTATTTTCTGTTTCTTATTATTTTGAGGCATGGTCAAACTATGCAGCCCAGGCTGGTCTGCAACTACAGCAATCTTCTTCTCCTACTTCAGTCTCCTAAATGCTGGAATTCCAGTCATGTGCCACCACACTGGCTGTTATTCTCTTTTTAATTATGACTTTTCCAAACTGGCTCTATAAATTGTCTAAAGAAATAAATTCCATTTGAAAAATGCAATTATTTTATATTTCAATTAATGAATTTATAGGACAAGTCAATCTTTCAACTTATTTCTATTGTCCCACAAACTTGTAAGAATTCTGAAATAATTGGTTTTACAGAAGTGTTACTCGTTTTTAAAAAATATTACTTTTATTTTACGTGTAAGAGTATTTTGCAAATATTTTATTAGTTTATAGTATGCCTTAGTGTTTTTTTAACAGTACGTTTTGAAGAACTGCCAGTCCTCTTAACTGCTGAGCCACCTCTCCAGCCCCTAGATGAAGAAAATAATTCTTACAACTACTGATTCTAATGAAGACATGGCTAAACTTTCAAGATCTCTCTTTGATGCAAGAGACTGTACAAAATGCATCTGATTGGAAAGGGTGAGGCCACCTGCCTGTTCTGAGTGTGTCTTGATCTCCAGACTTCAGCTTCTGTATCAGCAACACGGAGACATGATCCAGCCATCTGATACTCTTCCCAGCATTAAATTCTGTGTCATCTTACAAGTTCACTGTCCTATTCATCTACTGATTACTTAACACTATAATAAATGCTTTCACTATTTTACTTCATTAGCTCCCCTTACACTGTTAGACCCACTTATAAGGAAGCAGGCACACTACCAAAAAAATCTGAAAAATTGGCTCAATTGCATTTCTCAAACAGGAAAAAGATCTCTACATTTATTGGGGGTTACTTCAGTAAACTTATCAAACAACTCAAATCTTTTTAAAAAAGTCTTACAAACCTTGGCTTGTCCATTATAATCATCATCTAAAATGTTTAGAGAACTGGAAACCGTGGCACCCCGGAAGAAGCGTGAGGATCTAAGGTATCTCTGGAAACTCAGTAACCTTCTGATGTTCCTTGCAGAGACAGACACTTCAATTTCAGATTGAGCTGAAAGAAAGAGAGTCAAGGTAAAAAAAAAAATGCAAGTAAAACCTCATAGGCTACATTTGTAATAGTCCTAGACTATGCCCAAATACTGTTTAGATTCATTCATTACTATGGCACACTTTGTAGGAGAGAAAAATGTACTTTTATTTCTGTTTTTATTTCATTTGTTTTTAAAAAGATTTATTTCAGTTCTCTTTGTGTGTGTGTGTGTGTGTGTGTGTGTGTGTGTGTGTGTGTATTTGCCTGTGGAGGTTGGACAAAGGTTTTAGATTCCCTCAAGCTAGCATTACTGAATGATGTTGTTACCTGTCTGATGTGGATGCTGGGAACTAACTACCACCCTCTGTAAGAGCAATAAGTGCTCTTAATCACTGAGCCATCTATCCAGCATTTATTTCTGTTTTTAACTGAAGAACTAAGGATGAAAAGTGGTCAATTTTGATGAGTTTTAGAAAGCTAAGAAAGAGCACCTGATTTTAGAAGCAATGTTTTTAATTTTCTGGGGCTGAAGAGATGGTTCAGCAGTTAAGAACACTGGCTGCTCTTGCAAAGGACCTGGGTTTGGTTCCCAGCACCCACATGGTGGCTAACAATTGTCAGTAACTCCAGTTACAGGGGATGTGAAGACATCTTCTGACCTCCATGGGAACTACAGGACACAAGTGAACTTACATACATGCAGGTAATAAACTCATATACACAAAATAAAAATACTAAGGTATTAAAATTTTAAATATTTTAAAATTTATTTTGTGTATATGAGTGTAATACTGTAAATATACTCGAGTTGTGTAATACCCATGGATGTGGTGCTGGGAATCAAACCTAGATCCTCTGCAAAAGCAGCCAATGCTCTTAACCACTGAGCCATCTCACCAGTTCCAAAATATTAAAATTTTAATTTTCACTAATTAGTAATGCTCACTCCATTGCTTCAATATATTATATAAACCTGAAATCGACCCCCCAATCTAGTTTCAAACCAATGAAAAGTCAAATCGCAAGTCACATAGGATTTTATTTTAACAATTACAATAGTGACATATCTCAAATCCTAATGAAATATCATTTTAATTAAAAATGTTTAACTAATTTATTTATTTTTATTTTATGTGTATGAGTGTTTTGGTTGTGTGTTAAGTGCACCACATGTGCACAATGCCCACGGAAGCCAGAAGAGGGCATCAGATCCCCTGGAACCGGAGTTATAGATGGTTGTTAGCTGGCATGTGAGTGCTGGGGATAGAACTGGGGTCCTCTGCAAGAGCAGCCAGTGCTCGGCTCAGCCATCTCTCCAGCCACTATCATCAGATTTTTTTAAAGATCTATTTATTTTAAAGATCTATTTATATGCATATGAGTGTTTTGCCTACATGTATGTGTACTACATGTATGACTGGTACCCTTGGAGCCAGAAGAAGGTTGTCAGATCCCAGGAACTGGAGTTAAGAGACTATAGTGAGCCACTCTGTGCATGCTGAGAACCAGCTCCAGTCCTTAGCTAGAACAGCAAATGCTCCTGACAGAAGGCAATTTTAAGCAGAGGAAAAAGAAATGGGAACAGGGAATAAAGGTGTTTAAAGACTACAGGATTCTAAAATGTGAGAGAGAAAAAGAACAGTTCTATAGAGAAATATTTTCAAAAAAAAGCAGTTCTACATTGGAAACTGGTATGTTCTCTTTCAACAAGTCCAACAGCCATTTTTTTCCTTTGGTATTAGAACAAAATTTCTTTGAACATCAAAGGAATTAACATAGTTGAGTATTTAGATTTGTATTTCAGCCTCATACTCCACTCCTTCCTCCTTTTTAAAAAGGTTGTTGTTACTTCTTAGCACATGGCCTATTCTTAAGCATCCTTCATGTGTTCCTGAGAGTGGCAATTCTACCATTGGGTTTTCTGATTGGATCACAATGTTCAATTCTCCTATTTTCTAATTCATCTTCAGTTTTCCTTTTTCTAAAGACAATTATTTGGCATCATGATCAGACAATGACATGTTCCTAAAGAAACCACCTCTGACTGTCATTCATGATTCTTCAAGAGAAATAATGGAGACTCTACTCTCAACCTGCTACAAACACCAACTCTGTCCTGGAAGCTTGGATTTCCTGCTGCTGAGGTCTCACCTGAGAGAAATCTGCCTGGGCTGGCTACAAACCATTCACCTGTGGTAGCTGAGCTGCTGCTGAAGTCCACCCAGCTTGAGAGTCCAACAATCACTCATCTTGAGAGGTTAAGCTTGGCATCCAAGTGCACCTTCAGAAATTGAGAGTTCAGGCTGCGCCAAAAGTGCCAATCTCCATGGATTACTCCATTGCTTCTTGGGAAGAAACCAGGTACCAATGACTACCAACCTGTCCAGTACCGACAAGCCATCAACAAGGCCACTGCCATCATTTATTTAGGAGTCCCCAAACCTTAAACCTTCCTTGGCTTCAGACCTGCTGGGGCCCAATGATTCACATGCCTGGATCTATAGGATGCCTTCTTCTGCACTGGCCTGGCAGTAAGTCAGCCCATATTCACCTTTGAGTGGGAAGACCCCACCACCAGCCAGAAGGAACAACTGATCTGGACTCAACTGCCCCAAAGGCTCAAAAACTCCTCCATGATATTTGAGGAAGCTCTAGCAGATGATCTGGCACAATAAGTGTGTGAGTGAAATGTACACATCTACAATTTGTAGCAGATTTACTCCTGGCAAGCGCAACTAGAAACATTTCTACATTTGTTCCAGGGATATAGGGATAGAGGGCATTCCTCAAGAAAGCCCAGACAGAATGGATTACCAGACCTTGAGGCCTGAAAAAAAAAACGTCAATTTGGGACTCCTCAATCCCAAAAACCCAGAGACAGACCCAAGAGTTTCAGGTGACAGCCAGCTTTCGTCATATCTGGACACCTAATCACTCTTTGATAGTCAACCTTTTCTATGAAACCACAAATAAGAGAGAAAAGGACTATTTGAACCAGGTGTCATGGCATACACTTTAACCCTGCACTTAGTAGGCAGAGGCAGGCAGATCTTTAGGCCAAGCTCATTGATTTACACATGGATGAAGCTTAGGGATTCAACTACTGAAAAAAGTAAGACAACTAAACAAGTACATACAGTCAGCACTTGAAGACTACAGTCCTGTTTCAGTGGCAAACATGGGGGTTGACTGGTCAAAGCACAGAGTGAGCTGAGGAATTCAACAGGGGTCACGTTGGGATCTCTGAAGCTGAGCATGGATCTTTTAAGTTTCCCATATCCTGTCAGTCCCCAGAAACTCTTAAGAGGGGAGGGGTCCACCAAACAGAATATCCTAAGGCGAGACCTTAACTCCTTCTTGGGGTGAGCATCTTAACCGTTAGAGAGCATAGGCAATACTGTGGGACAGGGCAATTGAGTCTCCTGAAAAAATGTACTTAGGGTCTGTTTTAGGGTCTGGTTTGTATGCCCTACTTTCCCTGAGCTCTGAGGCCAATAAGCCTCATGCAAGTTCTATTTAATTTGTAGGGCACTGTGTGATCTCAGCCATGAAAGCAGGCCACTGTCTGACCCAACTGACGTATGTTTTTCGTAACTGGGCAAGATCTCAGTCAGCAAAACCCTCATTACATTGCCTGGATCTTTTTAGTCCTGGTAAGATATTCCTCTACCCAGTCAAGAGTAAGCACATTCAAACAAATATTTATATCCTCAACTAGGTGGTTGTTCACCAGTTTTTCCAGATTTTCAAATGGAATTTATTCAATTCTATGTATTCCCAGTGGCTGGGAGGGCCCCTATTTGGCATCTTCAGCTTACATTTCTATATACTGTGGAGAGTCTTGTTACAGAGCAATAACAGTTTATTATAGTCTCTAATGTTGTTTCTCCCATATAAGCGTCTACAGGAAGCCAATGAACCATGAAATGGGCCAAGTGATCTGGGACAAAGGAGTGGGTGTCCATTAGGAAGAGGCCACCATCCATTTGAACTCTTGGTTCCTTTCTCTTGCCTCTTTTTCTCATGTGTAGTTCAGATGCTTGGTTAAGGTTGAAGCTCTCAAGATTTTGCTGGGAGGAACCTATGGCATTCGTATTACTGCTGTTATCTGGCCTCTATATCGCTCACTGATATCCTTTGGTTATGGGGTCTTCTCCTTTCTGATGTACTTCCTTTCTGATGTACTTGGTAGTGGATGATGGCTACAGTCCCTGGGTCCTATTGCTTCTAGAAGGCACAGGATTTCAGTTTGATTTTTAATTCTTTTCCACCTGCAATAAGAAGCCTCCTTTCCTTAGAGAGGAGAGCCCCGTGAACATAGAGGGTGGCAAATGTGTATCTTGAATCTTTGTATATGTTTACCTTTCATCCCTTGTTCAACTCCAGGGTCCTGATTAGGGCTAACAGTTTTGTCTGCTGAACTGACTCTATAACTTCTGTCTGTTATCGTCACATATCCTGTGAGATATTTCTCACTTGATACAAGGTTGCTGCTGAGAGTGTAGAGGGCTTGATCTGGGGAAGGATAATGGCTGATGTTTGAAGTCTGGGCAACTCAAATATATTTCATCTATTGTTTCAATGTAATCATGGTCTGGAGGTCTCAGCTCAGCAGGTAGGAAAGTGGTTGAATAGGAACCGTTTCCAGGTTCTCTTGGCAGGTTTCATAGAAGGCTCTAGTATTAGTTTACTAGCGCCCCTGGTGGTCCATCAGGGTGAGATAGAATCTTAAAGCAATTTTAATTTGCATTTCCTTGATGGCTAAACATGTTAAACACATTAGAACAAACATTTTGTAGGCTACTTTTTACACTGGTGATTGTTTTGCTGTGTAAGCGCTTTTTAATTTCATGCGATCCATTTGCCAATCTTTAGGATTATTATGCTATTAGAGCCCTTTTCAGGAAGACCTGGCCTGTTTACATCTTGAAGTGTTTTGTTTAATCTGTGTTTTCCTCTAGTAGTTTCAGTTTGGGTCTTATATTAAGATCTCTGATTCATTCTGAATTGATTTCTGTGTAGGGGAAGAGATGTGGATCAAATTTCATTCATCTATACATCCAGTTTTCCCGAAACCATTTCTTAAAAATGCCATCTTTTCTCCAATGCATGTTTTTGACACTTTTGTGAAAAATTAAATGGCAGTAACTGTGTGTGCTTATCTCTGGTTTCTTAACTCCATTCCACTGTAATCTACACATCATGCTGCTTCTGTTCTGGCTCTGTGTGTAGTAAGTAATCAGACACTGTGATACCTCCAGCACTGCACTACCTGCTAAAGACTGCTTTGGCTATTATGGGGATGCTCCCCATGTGTGTGTGTGCACATGTCCCACAGTGCATGTGTGACAATAACAATCTGCAGGATTGGTTTTTTCCTTTCATCTTCAAGGGTCATGTCTTGAAGTTTTACTAGTTGAGTCACCTCAGCAGTCCAAGGATTTTTTTGGTTTTGTTTGTTTGGTAAACATTTATTCCTCTTTTGTGTTTGCGCATGCACAGGTGCACAGAGGTAAGAAGACAACTTTTGGGAGTTAGTTCTTTCTTTCCACCATGTGGGTTCCAAGGATCAGACTCAGATTGTCAGGCTTAGCAGCAAGAACTTGATTATTCACTGAGACATTTCACTGGACCTGTTAGGTAGGGGTCTTTTGTGCCTTCACATGAATATATGGATGTTTTTTCTAGGTCTGCGAAGCCTGTCATTGGGACTCTGATGTAGATTATGTTTTTATCTATAGATTGCTTTCAATAATAGGACCATTTCTATCCATGTACACAGGAGGTCTTTCCATCTTCTATTGTCTTCTTCAATTTCTTTCAACAGTGTCTTAAAGTTGTATTATAGATATCTGTCTCCTCTTTGGTTAGATTTATTGCTAGATATTTTGTTTTTGAAGTTACCGTAAATACTACTTTTTTCACGTTTTCTCTCTTGGCAAGTTCACCACTGGTATATAGTATGGCTACTGATTTTTGTGTGCTGGTTGTGTATCCCGCTAGTTTGCTGAAAGTGTTTTTCAGTTCTAAGAATGTTCTAGTAGAGTCTTTTGGATTTTAAGATAATGTCCTCTGCACATAGTGATACTCTGACTTCTTCCTTTTCTATTTGTATCCCTTTCATTTCTTTTCTTTCTGTTTTCTTATTTCTCTAAGACTTCAAACACTACACTGGATAAGAGTGGAGAAAGTAGATACCTTTGTCTCACTCCAGATTTTGAGGAAATTCAGTTTTTCCTTATTTATGAAAATAATATAATGTTTGCTAAAGGTTTGTTATATAAAATATTCTAGTTTGTTCAGAGCTTTTATCATAAGGGATGCTAAATGCTGTCAAAGACCTTTTCTGCTTGATGATCATGTAAGTTCTGTCCTTAAGTATGTTTGTGTTGTCTTATACTTACTGACTGATTGGCATATGATGAATCACCCTTATGTTGCTGGAATGAAAACAACTTGGTCATGCTGTTTTTTTTTTAAATTTATTATTTTTGTGTGTACGAGTGTTATGCCTGCATGTTTTGAAGTACACTCGTGTCATGCAGTGGCCACGGAGAACCAAAAAAGGCATCGGATCTCCTGGAACTGGAGTTAGGGATAGTTGTTAGCTGCCATGTGGGTCTTGGGATACAAACTTGGGTCTTGTATAAGAACAGCCAGTGCTTTTAACTGCTAAGTCATTTCTTGAGCTCCCTTACTGTGTGAGCTTTATAATGTGTTCTTGAAATCAGTTTGCAAAATCTTGGTTGGGAATTTTTTGAATCTATGTATACTAGGGAAACTTGTCTGTGGTTTTATATTTTTCTTGTGTTCTTGCCCAGTGTTGGTATCAGGGTAATTCTGGCTTCATCGAATGAGTTCCATAGTGTTCCTGTGCCCTCTCTTATGGGGCACTTTGAGAAGCATTGGCGCTGGTTCTTCTTTAGAGGTTTGGCAGAATTTAACAGTGTGTCCATTCAGCTCTGGAGCTTTGGGATTTTTTATTTTATTTTATTTTATTTATTTTAAGATGGAAGACTTTTAAATTTTTGCTTCAGTCTCACTAACTGCTTTTTTAAAAGTGTTTATATCCAATTGAATTAATCTTGGTAGTCATATATGTGGAGGAATTTCCTCAGTTTTTCTAGATTCTTCAATTTTTTGAATATCAGCTTTCAAGGTACCCCTAATGATTCTCCAAATTGAACTGGAATCTGTAGCAACCTCCTTTTTTCCATCTCTAATTTATTAATTTATATGTTCTCTTTTGATTTGTCTGACTAGATTGTCAATCCTTTGTATTTTTTCTCAAAGAGAACCAACTCTTTGAGTCTACATATTAGTCTTTTGACCTCCATTTTATTAATTTCTGTCCTGAGAATTTTTATTTCTTATCATCTCTTTTGGGGTTCAGTTTGTTCTTTCAAGTAAGAGTAACACACATTAAGAAAAAGCTTTATGATTAGACCACTAATGGACATCTTTTCATGATGAAAAACAGATTTCTATGTGACATCATGTTTACCCATCATATGTTATTATAAAGTATGATCTCACCACAATGAACTTAGTATTTTGGTTATTAAACATTTTCTAATTTCTACTTCTTTCATTAGCAATTATGTAATAAGCCTTAAATGTAAATCATTCTATACAACCTAACTGATTACCTTTTAAATCTCTCAAAGTAGAACAAGTAGAAGAAGCACAGGCCACAGATGTCTGAAACAGATGCCAAACTGGAAAAACAGATTTTCACAAGAAAATTAAGTTTCCAGAACTGTCCTAGAACAGCTTTCAAGGCATGATCTAATAAAGAGATTGGCAACTAGAAATCAAAAATAAAACACCCACCATGAGATCACTGTAAGACTGCTGGACACTTCTAATCTCATGTTCCGTCGTCCTCTGCCCCTCACCACACATTATTCCTCTACAGTGACTACAAGTGAAGCCCTTATATTGAAGATTCCTATAGACACATCTTCTGAGAACAACAAAGAAGGGTAAAGTTGGGAAGGAGGCACCCAACTTTTCTCTCAACCTGGTCAAACCTAAAGCTACTGCGAAGGAAAGGACATTAAGCTGAATGCACAATATCATTTAGGACCATATGAAAGAGAATGCAAAAGGAAGTGGGAATGAGGGAGATTGCCTGAGAGTCCAGAACTCTTCATTCAGACAATTACTAAAAGGCTCACCATTGGACCAAATTACACAAAGTATGACTCTATTACCAACACTCATATGAGCTCATTCTGTATCATGAGGCAAGTCATTATTCATTTCGCAGTATACTAGACAACAGATTAAACTTGCCTTATTAAGGTTCCACCTCTATCAAGCTTGAACTATTTATTTAAAGTCCCAAGCTTTCTCTAGTTTGCATGGTTACCTACATTCCAATTCAGCTTAGCAAGCCAAAGTACTCAGGGGATTCAAGTTCTTTTTAAAGAATATTTGGCTTTGCTAGTTCTCTTCTAAAATACCACACTGCCTCACAATGTGACCCTGAACAAACTAATAAGCCTCCTCCAAAGCCAAATGAACATCACTCCTCAAGGAACATGGGAACTGTGTTCAGATATCCTTTCTTGGCTTCTCTGGGGTGAGAAATAAAATGGAGGGAAGCAGGCAATTTAAAAGGTTTTGTTGTTGTTTCCTCTTGTTTTCCCTACTTCATACTAGAAAATAGACAGGAAACACAAGTCCTGGGTTAAGGAAAAGGGCTGGAGCATCACTGTGCCTGATTTTTCCACAGATGCTTCTCATCAGGTGCCAAACATGTCAACACACATTCAGTTATTAGAAAAGAAAGGCCTGTAATGGAAAAAGCCTTATGATCCTGACATCTGACTACCACCTGCTACAGTCATCCACAAGGGGGAGCCCTGCAATCACTGGCTCAGCGCAGGAAAGCCACAGACTCATATAGCCAGGAATTGCTATCGGAATGCACTGCTTAAATCTTCACTTTTTTGATTTATTTATTTTTATTTTAGGTGTATGACTATTATGCCTGCAGGTATGTAAGAGCATCCATGCTGTACAGTGCCTGAAAAGGACAGAAGAGGGCATCATATCCCCTGGAACTGGAGTTATCGACCATTGATTGTTAGCTGCTATGTGAGTGCTGGGATTTGAATCTGGGTATTCTGCAAAAACAGCCAGTGTGCTTAACTGTTGATCCATCTCTCCAGCCCCAAATCTTCACTTTTTGAAAATTAAGTGCTACTGTTTTAGGTGTAGTCTAGGTCAATACTATGTTGGATAGTGACAGAATAGATGAATTAATTCTCTTTTCCTTTTCTTCCCTTCCCTTCGCACAACCCCCCCCAAAAGAGTAAGAGGCATACCAAAAGTATATTGTACATAGATATAACTGTACTTATATCTACGGGACAAGTTTTCTTAGAAGAATTCCCATGCACAGGCACATGGGAAACACTATTGTAAGACTGTGAGCAAGGTCTTCATCAGTCTGTGCTCAGATTGGCAAGGTAGGATGGCAGAGTGGATAAAGATAGGTTTTATGTGCAAAACACATGGAGTCTGAATCCCTGCCCTGACACTAGCTTTGTAACTTTAACATGAAGCAGTCATTTAATGTCTCTGACTGATCCTCAGTTTCTTTATCTGTAAAACAGACCTTAGAGGACTAGCAAAAAGATAAAATGAAACATATATGCAATATGTCTTTGTATATTTTTTGGCAAAGAAGCAAAAACTCAATATAATTATTATAAATATCAAATACTTTTAAACACATAATCTCACATTTTTTATTTGTTAAGAAAACCAGATTTCTTTTCATGATTACATTATTTCATCCTGAAAACTACGGTGTATATAGCTATTTCAGAATTAACTACATATATTACGATTTCAAAATATAGTCTCATTACTTTAAAATGAATATATAGTACAAGCTTTGTATAAATAAAAGATGAGTTACTCATAATTTCAAATTAGATCAGCATTAATGAGATGAAATGTATAATCAATATATTTTCCCCTAAGCAATTCTTACAACCTTAGTTCACAGATTTCAAAGTTCATTAAGGCAAGATTATTCTTATTATCGATTAAGTATCTTCATTCTTCAGACTGGGATACAAGACATTTGATGCTCAGGCCTTGAAATTTGGCTCCTTACCCATAAACTCCAAATTCCCCTAATAATGAGCTGAGAAAGAAACAAACCCTCAATGTAGCACTTCCTTCAATAGGAGCTGCAGA
Organism: Eospalax fontanierii; assembly: GCA_035773235.1. Taxonomy (NCBI): domain Eukaryota; kingdom Metazoa; phylum Chordata; class Mammalia; order Rodentia; family Spalacidae; genus Eospalax; species Eospalax fontanierii. The sequence continues at coordinate 39,338,106 of CM069532.1, read as the reverse complement.
GTAACCCTTAGGGCCAATTTCAATTTCATCAGTTCTCTACAGTACAATAAGAATGCAGCTAGCATTAAGATGGATAAAGTGTAAGGTCCAAGCAACACCAGCTCCTTAATTTATGTTATCAAGTTATCAAAAATACCTAGAATATTCAGGTCTTCCAAATATGGGACAAAGAAATAATAACCAATGATTCTTAAGATATAGGCATTTGAAAACCAACTGAAAAGCAGAGAGCTGTTTCCCAATACAACTCAAAAGGTAGTGTAAATCTGCACAAGTTCCATGTGGTAAGGAGGTAGAAGCATGGGTCATTAATGGGGAAAAAAGAACATGGGATTTGTCTATTTGTTTAGTGTGTGCATGTGTGTATATAGTTTGCCACAGTGCCTGGGTAGAGGTCACAAGCAGTTGCAGGAGTCAGTCCACTCCTACCATATGGGTTCTGAACTCAGGTCAGTAAGCTTGGAGGCAGGTGCCTTTACCCTGCTGAGTCATCTTGCTAGGCCTGAGATTATTATTTCTAAAGATATCTCCATGTCTTTAAGGAAATGCTGTCTTAGAAAGAAGCAGATAGATTTTCAGACAAATGTTCTTCATATCACATAACTAAGTATGAAGTAAAAAATCCAAGCTTAACCCAGCCCTGTTATGAAAGCAGGAAACAACCCAAAACCAGTGTGCACAAGGAACAATGGGAAAGTCTGTGTGTGTTTCTATGGTAAGTCATTGTAATACAGATGTAAGATGCTTGACTCAAGAGAAAGGCAGCGATTAGAATGAACTTGGGTGACAGATAATAATAAAGACTATCTTCAGGGAACTACAAATAAGGCCCTATGAAATCTAACTAGTAGAAGACACACAATTCTAGTCAGTGTTATAAATATATATTTGGTTTGTACTATGAACCTGAAGCTGCCAGGGATGTGGAATAAAAAGAATAAATATGACTGAAAGCCTAAAGCTATGAGCTTTGATGCTACAATGTAAATATCCTGAAAGGTCCCCCTGCTGTCCTAGTAAGGGCAGAGAGCAGTACTAAACTAGATAAGGAGCTCCACATAATGGGCAAAACACATTTACATGGGCTGGAACATTACTGTGTGCCAAGAATAAGAGAAAATGGGAATAACTGCATTTGTGTAGACATGAAAAACTGTAAAGAAGCATATTCCTTTTGTTACATCTTGTCAGATGTTGCAGAAACCACATTCTCTGTCTGGTGACGTCAATGGGCTTTGGCAAACCCCATAGAGAGAACTGTCAAGCTGACAACTTCCATTATGATTTAATAAGCATGCCAGAATCTCTCTAAGTGGAATGAGATTATAACAATTTCTTCTGAGGTCCTGGGAAACAAACCCGGGGCCCTGAACATTCTACACAAGAATTCTACTACTGAGTTGCATCCTAAGCCTACAATGATTTTTTTATGTTTAAGGATTTTTTATTATATATGCTAAGAATAATGCCTAAAAGAACTGCTGAATTTAGAGATGTAAATTTAGAGCAAACAAAGGATTACTCTGGGTGTGTGCACATGTGTCTCTGTGTGTACATATGTGAAGGCCAGAGGTTGATCCCCTGGAACTGGAGTTACAGGAAGTTGTGAGCTTCCTGATGGGGGTGCTGGGAATTGAACCCAGATTGCACTCTTGACCACTGAGCCATCTCTCCATTCCCTCCCCACCTTTAAGGCTTGTTTTTGGCCAGTAATAGGGACTGAACATAGGCCAAGGGCACGCAAGGCACACACACAACCACTGAGCTACCAGCCCTGCTGTTTTATTTTTGAGACAGCATCTTACACTGAACTTGGAGCACATCAATTTGTTAGAATGGCTGGCTAGCAAACCCCAGGCATCCTCCTATCTTTGCCTCCCTAGTGCTGTGATTATAGGCATATTCTACTGCACTTGGTTGTTTATGAGGGTACTGAGGATTTAAACTCAATTCCTACTTTTGTCTGGCAAGTACTTTACTAATTGATCCATCTCCCCAGTTCCAGAATTACTTTTACAAACACACACACAGATACCCCAACATGGAATTCATATCATCATGTCCAATCAATTTAAGACTCAAAATCCTTTAAGAGATCAACTACATGGCCAATAGAACACAGGAAAAACAATACCTCTGTACAGTTATTTGGGACTTTTGCTTCAGTATACTGAATTCAAAAGCATGAAATAGAAATGAGCACACTTCTTAGTTATCTCTTTAGGGTTGTGTGAAAGCTGAGAAAGCCTGGAAGGGAAAGCTATCACAGTATAGAACAAGTATGCTTAGGGGCAGGGAAGACCATATTAGCCACAGCCTCTGAGTCAGACAGGAATGCACATCAGGTTGCTGTCAGCTCAGCACTGATACCAGCTTCTTGTTCTCTCTAACCTCTCGCTCTTTTCTTCTTTTACATCTTCATTTTCCTCTTCTTTTGTTAGTCTGCATATTGATTATCATTATTAAGTAGTTCAAATATGGCACAGAATTTTCACAGCATAGGTTAAGAGATTAAATATGTTAAATTAAGAAGTATTAAGAACAAATTTATTAAATGTATGAGGACAAGATGTTTATACCTTAATAGAGTAATATCCAGATATGGGGCAGATCTATAAGAGCTAAGGATGTTTTTTAATGGTATGAGAGTTGGGTTTTAATGCCAACATATGTCAGAAACTAATCAATCTGCCTGTAAGAAAACTAGAACACAAAGGCCAACCAATACTTGCTTTATAAAAGATCTATAAGATCATCATATACTTGGAAGAGCTACATTTTTACTTGTTGCTAATCCTGTGGCCTCACTATCATTACAGGATTTCATGTTCAGCTTTGAGAAGACTAGGAAGAGAGAGGTTAAACACAAAGCATTCATGTTAAGTTTGTTTGTTTCAGTTTTGTTTTTACCTACACAAACCACTGTAGTATGAGCAATTAGAGTTACTTATGAGACTTCTTCAGCTACATTGCCAGAGCCAAGCTTCTTGTTCTGTACACAACCACAAACCTTCTACCAAGTCTAATGCAATTTTCTGACTAAAGTAGGCACTGAAACATAACAGTACCATTAATGAGCTAAGAGCTTCCAAACTATCTAATCAACACTAGCTACTCATACACTATTGGTATGTGTATATTATTTAAACTGTAACACTCCACAAAGACAATATTGAGACAATAAGGAATACTTCTGGTCACTGAATAGTATCAACAATGACCTCCTTTTATGAAAAAAATTCCTTCACAAACTCATAGACTATGTAAATACATACAACAGCTATGTTTTATGCTGTAATAGACAAAAGATATAGTTCATAAAATATAAAAGATGCTTCAGAAAATATCCTGAGTAAATACCCTGACATAACTAAAAACTAAAAGTTCAAGTGTGTGTATCTGCGAGAAAGAGAGAGAGAAAAAAAGAAAGCTCTATGACATCTATCTCAAGAGATTTATCCTAAAAATTACAGACTTCAGTAGTTAAAGCAGATTCACTACAACAGAGGTGCCAAGCTAATCGTGACTGCAGATTTAGACCAGATCCTTGGGAAATATGTCTTAGCAAAGAGGATTCCCACTCATCAAAATTCTTCTACTCTATAACCATGAATAAATTAAGTTTCAAAATGTCTTCCCAAGTTTCAATTCTCCCAATTCTTTGTAAATAACCACAAGACTGGTCTAGTATAACAAACAGGTGATCTGAATATAAACCTATGACTTTTAATTATTTCATATTTTTGTCCTCAAATGCTTTAGTAATACCATATTTAAAACATTTTCTATTAATATAAGTAAAGCAAATGTGAAATTCTTTGCATAAATGTTAATATTTATATATGATTATTCCCTTTGCATATATTTCCAGTGTTAAAATCAGAGAGGAGAAAAAATTTAGAGTTCTTAATGCATATTATAAACTGCCCTCTTGACTCTGTAACAACTTGAACTTCTGCCCTTTCCCCATCTTAGTTGATCATTTGTTGAACTTCCTAAGCTGGAAAAAGAATCTGTTTGCTTAGTAAGACTGATTATTATGTTTAATGTGCTTCTGTGTTTAACTCATTTTCTTTTCTTTATTTGGAGTGGAGGAAAGGAGAGACAAAGTCTTATTAACCCAGGGTAGCCTCAATTTCATGATATAGCTAAAATTGGCCTTGAATTTCTGATCTTCCTGTCTCTACTTCCCTAGTCCTAGGATTATAGGTGTGAGCTATCGACTGATTTTTTAAAAACTCACTTTTAGAAATGTTTATTTGTTATTTTTGAGTCAAAGTTTCACAATGTAGCCCAGATTGCTCTTGAACTGGTGATCCTCTTGTCCTCACCTCTTGTGAGTGCTGTTGCTCAGAGGCAATAGCCACTATAATCAGCTAAAAAGTCTCTTAAAAGTCAAAACCTGCTGGACGTTAAGGCAAATCCTACTGTGAAAATTTATGGCAAATTCTACTGTGAAGATAAATTTATAGGCCTTTAGAGTGTAAGGATTAAGACAAGCCCAAATCAATCACAAAACTCATGGAAGAAAAAATTACTGTCTTTAAAATAAAGATTATTGATAAGGTCCTTTTTGTAAGTTTTGAGTCTTTAATTCTTCCCCTAACTGGCAGCTATCTTGGGTTTAGCTGGCTTTCAGGACAACATACCTTCATAATATAAACCCAAACACTACTTATAATGAGCCATACATTATAATGAGCCATCTTGAAAGAAAAGTTTGATGTTGAAATGTGGATTTCTCAATTTCCAGGTAAAAGTAAAGGGGTGAGCAGAAAAGTGGTTGAGGATTTGTTGACAGAGAAAATTCTAGCTCCAATGGATATAATAATAGTCAACTATATCCAAAATTTTCAGAACATACAAATTTTTATGTCACTGTGAAAAATGGTATGATTTTAAATTGTATGTAAGAGAAAAGGTATTACTCTAATATTCCAGTCTTCTCAATGCTTTGGTACTCATGAAGTTCTAAACCTATTCTGCACAGCTAATTAAGTGTAGACGAATATAAAGGCCTTCACCCAGTCCAAGATCACTGAAAGTAAATGTTTACCTGTACCCAAACAGAAGAGTACTTTGCAAGGAGGCAGAGATAGAGAAGAACACCTCTGCCTCTATAAAAATAAATTCTGTGTATCTTCAACTTGTATGAGAGGAAATGAGACATTCCAAACATCTTTTTATAAGCAAACACAACATTCTCACTAGAAATGTAAAAAAATCTTTTAAAATTATTAACAACAGGAATGCCACCAACAAACAGGAATGTGCTTGAGGAAGGAACCAGTGATGAGGAGGGAACCAATGATGACTCAACAGCACGCTCCTTCTTCTGGAGGAGCTAACACTGTCTACTCCTTGGGTGGATACTGAGTAGCTCAACCCAACAAAGGGTAAAGAAATGTTCTGTTACAAATCCTTTGAATTTATTCCTTATATTGACTTACCCATAATGTTTCTCCCTTATTTTTATTAATAAATTACATCGACTGACTTTTTTTCCAATGTTTAAACCAATTTTTACATTCATAGAAAAGATATATTAGTATTCTAATATATTACAGATTTAACTTAGTAACATGCTACGTGGAATGTTCTGTCTTACTTATGAGTGGTTCAGCTCTGTCCTTTCATGTCCCCTTACATAGAATAAAGACCATGCTGGCTTTAAAGTGTAAGTTGTGAAGTTATGACCTGTTTAGTCTAGTTTCAAGAAGAGTCTGACTGACAGCCAGATTTTTCCCAGCAATTCACAGTTTTCTTTCCTTTCTATTCTAGCTGCTGTTTCTGTTGAATGTGCAGCATCTCTACCTCTGCCAGGCCCTTACCTCACAGCTCATGTGTCAGCCACTCCTATGTCTGCACTGCCCCTCCCCCACCTCTGGATACCATAAAGCTGCTGCTCCAGGTGGAGGCCAGATAAAAAAAAAGAAAACGAAAGGTTCCATTTCTGGCAAACATAATTGCTCCTTTGCAGGTATAATACTTTTTCCTCTCTTTAACTACTTTTACTATTTCTCTTTGACTTTGGTTTTCATTTATACTATGGTCCACCTAGGTATGGTTTTCTTTCAGTGTTACCTGGCTTGAGATTTAAAATACTTCTTGAATTTGCATATTTAAAGCTGGCTATTCTATGACAAGCAGTGATGGAATAAAGCCCTGACAATCTTCACCTGGGCCTTTTCTTGGAATTGTACTAATAGCAAGCAACCATTAGGGACAAAACATCTCACCTTGACATAATCTCAGTGCCAGAGATATTTCAAAGCTAGCATTCATTTCTGAACTGTAGGTAGCACTTTGGGGTGTCAACCTAAACACACAGGGTTATCAGTAGTGCCCACCCCCACTCACCTGTGCAAACTTGGTAGAGTGTAAACACCTGTTTCTGTTTCACTAACCTTACGTGTACATCAGAAGCACTGTTCACATTTACCCATGGTTCTCAGAATCAGCACATGCTCTTCTCAGAGAAGTGGCCTGAAATGCCAGATTTGTCTTTCTGTCTGGGTGACATCCTGATATATTCAGATATATGTCTTTTATATTCTGTCCAATTTTTCTCATTTCTTAGAGTGTTAATATAAATAACTTTATGCACTATTACCAAAAGTTGAACTACCCCTAAACCAGATGTAGTGCATTTATCATTTAAAAGGTTTCTAAGTTCTGTTTCTTCCCTTTCTCTCCATTATGAGTCAGACCCAAAGAGAATGTTTTAAATGTAACCATTCTACCATCATCTTTAAAAGTGTATTTTTAAATAAACCAAAACCATTCAACTACAGAAATACTATTATAAAATATTTGCATAAAAATATGTTGTCTGCAGCAATGAAGAAAGATAATTTATAATAATATAACCATCTTTAAAAATTCAGCAAGAGCTGTGGCTCAGTTGATAAGAGCATGCAGAAACCTTAGGTTTGGTCTCCTAATACCTAATAAAACAGGCATGGTGGCTCCCACCTATAATCCCAGTACTCAGGAAGTATGTAGAGGCAGGAGGATCAGAAGTTCAGTGTCATCTTCAGCTACCTAGTGAGTTCAAAGTCAGCTTGAGATACATGAGACTTGGACTAAACAGAAAAAAGTTCTAAATATTATTCTCTTCTAATTATTTCTGAACATGTATTGACATTATCTAGCAACAGTGATATTTATGACCTGATTTTTTAAAATTCCAAATGTAATATACATAATTATATATTGTTAGGAAGATCTAAAGTTCAGTTTTGAAACAATAAAAGAAAGAGTGACTGCCAATACTTACAGTGAAAAATACGAAAATCAATATATGGATGTGAACCTCTTCTTTCTGTTTCAAATCCTGCTCGGCTCCTTACACGTACATCTCCTGGACAGACAAGAATAAAAGGGAAGTTTAGAAAATTGACATTGGTAATGAAGCAATCAGGCCCATGAGGTATCATACTCCTAAATACAGTCTATCCAGGAAGATCAGTGAGGGAGGGAGATGAATCAGAATAAAGTATACTGACATACATGCAAAAATGTCATAATGAAACCAATTACTTTGTATGCTAACTCAATAAAAATAAATGAATAGTTACCAAAAGTTGAACTACTCCAAAACCAGATGTAGTGTATTTATCATTTATTTAAAAGGTTTCTAAGTTAAGTTGTTTCTTCTCTTTCTCTCTGTTATGAACCAGACCCAAACAGAATGTTTTAAAAGTAGGCATTCTACCATCATCTTTAAAAATGTATTTTTAAATAAACCAAAACCATCCAATTACTGAAGTACTAATATAAAATATTTGCATAAAAATACATTGTCTGAAGTAATGAAGAAAGATAATTTATAATAAAACCACTTAAAAAATTCAGTGAGAGCTGTGGCTCAGTTGATAAGAACATGCACAAAACTTTAGACTTGATTTCCCAACAACTCATAAGGCAGGCATGGTTAAATGAATAGTTAACAACTGATTTATGTGAAGGGGTTCACAAATTTTCAGGTATATGGATGGGTTAGGAAAAAATTTTAAATGTATTCTTAAAATAATAATTTTCCCTATTTTAAAGTTAGCTTTCTGAAATATAACTCAAGTCACTATATTAATTAGATGGAGTTTTAAAAGAAAAGGCTAATGGGAAACAAATTTATTTCACAGAAGAAAAATCCTAGAAAGAAAAAAATTTAAAGCCATAACAAGAAGCAAATATTTATTGTCTACTCTGTGCCCAGCACTACACGATGGACTGACTATAAAGGGTATGAAAACTCAAAATATATTCCCTGTTCTCAAGCAGTCTGCAATATACAAACTAGGTAGTAAACTAATGTTAGACACTGCTGGGTTTCATGATCTCTATTCTTACTGTCAGTGGTTACATCCAAGGTTTTAGAAGTTCTTAAACTTTAGTTTTTATAAGTCTGGTGTTCCAACATAAACCTACATACTTTTCAGACTCTTAGCAACCAATTATCAAGCACTTTCTTTGTCTTTATATTTATTTTTAATATTTTATTTATTATTTTTATGTGTATGAGTGGTTTGACCACATGTCTGTAAGTGTACCCATGTCATGCAATGCCCATGGAGCCCAGAATTATAGACAGTTGTTTGCTTCCATGCTGCCATCGAATCCAGGTCCTCTGGAAGAACAGCAAGTGTTCTTAACTGCTAAGCCATCTCTCCAACTCTACTTTCTTTGTCTTATATGCACTGCTTTATTAAATTTTTTAACCAACCTTGAAGAAGAGGAACCTTAATTCCCATTTTATAGATACAGAAACTGGACTTTATAAATTAAATCACATGTTCCATGCCTCAAAGGATGTAATGATGAGCCGGAAATGAAACCTATAGATTCCAAAGGTAGCTATTCTCCTATTATGCTTTTATAGTGTCCAAGTTCACACGCCCATCCCCAGTTCTTCCCTGTGCTCCTGAAATGGCCTTCCGAGCATATAAGGAGCCCCTTACTCTGTTTCTCCAAGAAAGGCCCACATTCTCCAAGTTCACTTCACCTACAGTTGACTCCATCCTACAGTGGCTGATCACCCTCTACATGGCAACTCCTCAGTGTGATGGAGATTTACTGGACAAATGTCAGACCCGGGACAGATAGCAGTGAGCAAAACACAGAAACTCACTGTCCTCATGAAGCTCATCTTCTCAAGGGATGCTAAGTAATACAGAAAACATGTAAGTTCTTTCTATGGAAAGGGTTAAGATGCTACATGGAAAAACTAAAGCAAGATAAAAGGAGCAGGGAATGGGGTAGGTCGGTGATGTGAAAATGTCATTTGGAAATCACTGCAAAGAAGGCATCTCAGCGGGAACCTGAGGGGAATGCGACAGTAGGCCATTTGGTGATCAAAAGAAAGAGGTTTCCAAACACATGGAAGAGCAAGTATGAACTCTGTAAGACAGCACTGTAGTTGACATGTTCAGAGACAGACAAAAAGGTTAACAAAGCAGACATGGCATGTAAGGGAGCTTGTGGCGTCAGAGAAACAGCAGGGCTGGATTGTGTTGGACCTTTGTGAATACTTTATTGGCTCTGGCTGTTACTCTAAGGTTGAAAGTCGTCAGAGGACTCTAAGAAGATGAGTAAGATGACTCCATTATGCCTGAAAAAGTTTCTTCCTGGCTGTATAGACCAGAATAGAGACATACAAGTGAGCACAGGAAGACCAGTTAAAGAATGAGTATCTTCAACAAGGGAATTACTATGGTATAGGGCAGTACACAATCAGAGTAGTGAGATGTTGCATGTTTTTTGAAGGTATCCATCAATAGGATTTGTCAACTGATTAGACATAGTGTATAAGAAGAGAAGTCGGGGCCAGGAACAATGGCTCTGTGGTGACGATGCTTCCTGTACTTCCAGAGGACCTGAGTTCAGTTCCCAGCATCCAAATCAGGCAGTTTACTGCCTGTAACTCCATCCAGCTTTAGGGGATGTGATGTCCTCTTCCAGTCTCTGAACCCCCATGCTCCATGGCATATACTGACACAGACACAAGACACCCACACAAATAAAATAAAATAAAAATAAATCTTTAATTTCTGCTACAAAAAGTGGTGAGAGGCTTCCTAATGAGAGCTATCTCAACTTCAAATAATTATGTGACAACACAATTAACTGACATTGACACAAAACTGTGCTTACCTAGCATACGAATGTATAACGCAGTCTGATCGGAACTGTCATAGGAAATAGCTCCACGTCTCTGAAAAAAAAAAAACATATGCTTTAATACATGACAATGAAAGTGCTCTAAAATAATAATCCAGTGGACATGCATTTATAACTTATAATTTGAGAATCATTGTGCAAGAGAAATTAAATGCACAAAATGTACCTGTTCTGGAAATCTCTAGTTGGAAGAGAGACAAATACAATACAAAGTGGCTAAGAACTACTATAAAAAGTGCACAGGAGAGTGAAAGAAGTTTGACAATGACATATAAATTGATTTCTTTTGGGGGTACGAGATGCTGAAGATTGAACTTGCAGCCTTTGGCATGCTAGGATAGTACTCTACCATTGAGCTACATCTCCAGTCCCATAGAATTTGATTTCTAAGACAATCAGAAAAGTTACTCAATAGAAAAGAGAGGGGAAAGGTGATCGACTGGTATTCTAGGTGCATCTCCTAGTCCCCAGTTCCTCTTCACATAAAAGTACCAGCAAGCGTTTCAGGTCCTGCTCAGAAATCCTCCAGTGGCTTTTCACTGCACTTGGAATATATTCCAAAGCCTGAATTCTGGGGCCCACGGCCCTCCACGATCTGCCCTCGATGCTCCTGTTCTCCCACCTCCCTAACCACAGTGAGGTAACCATGCTGTCCCCCTTCGCTTTTCTCCCCATGCCTCCCTTCACAAGCCCTCCTCTCCTGCCTGAAGCAGTGCAATTGCTGTTCCCTTCCTATCTCTTAAGGCCTAGATGAAAGCTAATAATTAAACCACGTTCTTGTGCAGTGCCTTACTCCAGGTCTTCGTGTAGTACTTAGCTAATGTTACTGTATTTACTTGTTATTGAAAGAGAAATTCTAAAGAACTGGAATTTATCTATCATTCACCACAGTACCCTGCCACTAAGACAGGACCAATCATTTAGAAAATGCTATAAATACTTGGTAAATAAATATACTTGTTGCAAACAATGATTAACTGAGGGGTAAATGAACACAAGTACTGACAGAATTGGTACAATGAATACATTTTGAAATCTGCAAGGTAAAACTGACCAAACCTGCTATTAAAACCTAAATTCTGTGGAAGCAAAGACCTCATTTATTGCTGTGCCCGCAGATCCAGACCAAATTCTAACATTCAGAACAGCACTTGGCACATCAAGAGTAGCCAAGGCACTGGTGAGATGGTTCAGTGGGTAAAGGTGCTTGCAACCAAGCCTGGCAACCTGAGTTCCCTTGGATCCACATAATAGGAAGGAAGCGACACCTACGTGGTGTTCTCTGATCTCCCACACACAATATAAATAAATGCTTTTTTAAAAAGTAGTCAGTAAATTCGTTTCTTTAAAGGTAGTAGTAAATAGAGAGGACCAGGTTCCAATCTATATGGTGATGTGGTACCACAATGACATGGGGAAAACAGTTGAGGGGTAATCCAGAGACAAATACTGTTTAATAGATAACAAACCAATAAATACAAACTCAACAAAAAAGAATATATATACTGAAGTCATGTGATCATAGCTTTATTTATCAGATTAACAATCATTCTGCCACAGGACTCTGAGCATCATAGGTCCTCAACACAACACACATTTCTACAAATACGGGGTGTTGGGTATGAACTTGAAAAAATAATAATTATGAAGATTAATTTAAGTCATTACATAGATTTGGTACACAAAAACATTGCAAACAATGATGGGGCAAATGAACAAATACTAACACAACTGGTACAAAGAATATACTTCGAAATCTGCAAGGTAAAACTGATCAAACCTCCTGTTAGAACCTAAATTCCCAAAGACCTTAAGTTTTACTCTTGTGTATGAGTATGTGAGTGTGTGTATGTATATATATGTGTGGGAAGGAAGCATATGTGTACATATGCATGTGTAGAGGTCAAAGGTCAACCTCCATTACACCGTACACCTTGTTTGGTGGAACAATCTTTCACCAGGCCTAGAACTCACCAAGTAGGCTAGACTGGCTGGCCAGTGAGCCCTAAGGATCTGATTGCCTCTGCCTCCTCACCACTGAAATTATAATCATGTGCCAAATGCTTATCTTATTATGTAGGTTCTGAGTCCTATGACTTGCATGGCAAGTGCTTTACCCTAAGTTATCACCCCGGCCAAGTTATAGTTTTAATGCTTATTTATCATTTAAGAAAAAAATACAGATTAAAACCTAAAAATACAGATTTCATGCACTTTTTGAAAAGAAATTGAAATGTAGAGGATGAAATATTTCAATCAAAATTAAAATCTTCCAACACCGGTTGTCTGTAAGGGTACCAGGGGACAGAGGTAGGAGGGGCTCTCCAACATGGAGCTTTGTGTCTCTACATTTGTATAGCATGTGTATTCAGTTACATTTCACAAAACAAAATTTTAAAAAGTAAAAATCATCTACAAAAAAATCTATGAAGAGAGGTATGATCTCAAATTACAAGAGACTAATTCATACAGAATATATCCACAGCATCAACTTTAACATATCTCACAGCAACAGAATGCTTGAAGAAACTGCCACACATTTCACGGGAAACTAGTTATTCTGGAGCAAAAGGCTCGTGATCACCTATGTCAAAAGACACCAGTTATTCAGAATTGCTATTACAATTCTAAGATGCTTAATTTATTAGATTACAGACTTTCCTTAAACATGGCCAGAGTAAGCCTAACAGCAATGAACATTGCCAGAGTAAGCCTAAGAGCATTGAATACTGCCAGAGTAAGCCTAACAGCATTGAATACTGCCAGTGTAAGTCTAACAGTGGCAATAAATATTGCTGTAGTCATCTAAAACCTACTAAAGAAACCACAGATAACAATATATAATAACTTGTCAAAGCCAATACCTATCCATCTGGTAGTACCCAATAACAACTTGGTGAAACAACCAGTTAAAACAAAATTTAAACTATCCTCTTTAATAGTTTCCTATTGGGGGTGGTTGGCATTATTATATTTATCACTGGAATAATATCTACCCAAACAGCCACTTTTAAAGGCAAAAATCTTAGGGTGGGAAGGATGGCTCAGCAGTTAAGAGCAATGGCTGTTCTTGCAGAAGACCTGGGTTTGAATTTCAGTATCCACATGGCAGCTGACAACCATCCATAACTCCAGTTCCAGAGGATCCAATGCCCTCTTCTGTCTTCCACTAGCACTGCATGACACAGGTGCACCTACATGCAGGCCTAACACTTGTACATGTTAAATAAATTTTTTAAAGGCAAAAATTTATTGATGATATCACATAAAAATTGATAAAGACTCAAGCCAGATATCTGCCAAAAAATATTATGTCAAAACTAGGTAATGAGAGCCAGGCTTTTAATCTCAGCACTTGGGAGGCAGAGGCAAGCAGATCTCTGTGAGATTGAGGTCACCCTGGTTTACATAGTGAGTTCCAAGCCAGATGGGGCTACCCTGTCTAAAACAAACAAACAAACAAAAAACCTCAACAACAAAACTAGGTAATGGACATAATCTAGATTATCATTTATCTATGGCATATTAAATTTATTGCAAATATTTTAGACTCATTTATAGAAGCAATAGACATTAAAACAGTTGGAACTATACTAATATTGGTTAAATTTTGGTCAAAAAAGGGTAGAATATAATGTACCTTAATTAAATAAATAAATTACTTAATGATAAGCAAAAAATTCATTGTTCTGTTAAAGAACTAATCTGAAAGGCTGGTCTATAAATACTTAGCTCAAATGCCATTCTGAACCCCAAGATATAACTCTTACTGAATAAATTGAACTCAGACAAAAATGGTTTTTGAAAAATGGTCTCTAAAAATACATTTCTGAACTTACCAAAGAATACAAACTGGAGGATAAATTACCCATCAGCTTTCTCAAAGATTTAAGTTTAAAATGAACAGCACCACGTTTTCTCAGTAAGTACTCTAGGTAATCTAAAATAACTCATTTGGGAAAAATATACACAAATTATGAATTAGAACAAGAGAATTTACTTTCATGTAGGAATCATGTCACTTTTTAAATGTGCTTTCTACATCAAGACACTAACAAATGTTTGAGTTTTTAAAACTACATACTAGTAGACTTTTATTTTTAATAAAAATTTAGTGAAACATTTCATCAAAATGCTGTGTCACACATGAGTCCCAGAGCCCTCGGGCCACCATCCACATTCCCACTGCACCTCTCTGGCTAATGGAAATAACTGAGGCTCTACTCGTGACTCTTCTAATTTAGCCATCCTGGGAACAGCTTGTAAAGCAAACTAGTATAGGTCAAAACATGGGTGAGGCTGAGCTAATCAGAAACTGACAGCCACAGCATAAACAAGTTAAACTGTAAAGTTCCAAAGAATCCACTGCCACACTCTAAGACACTGGCTCACCTTGAAACTGGGTGAATCATTCTTCCATTCTTCCATAAAGTTTGACTTGAAGGTAAATGACAAAAGGTGTAAAAGTTGTCCTCAATATTAGTTAATACATAACTTTTAAATATAGACACGATAAAAGCAACAATAGATACTCTTCTGGGTACTTTCATACAAAAAAATCTCAATTCACACAATAGCTCTATAAGGTAACCTTAACCCATTTACAGATTAATAAACTGGGTTAAGGGGTTTAAACACAGTAGCTCTAAATAAAGTTTCTGGGAGCAATACTGGAAAACTGCACCCCATATAAGCAATAAATGAAGCATAGCCAAAGTTCCAAAATCATTTTTTTTCTGACCTACCAAAACAGGCATTTTTAGAATGCATGCATCTTACATGCACTATGGAAACAAGCTTGTGCATGAGTTACCGAACTATTCAAATACCACCTAAATGTTCCTATTCTCTCTAAAATGTGCTTTTGAAAAATTAGATATCAGCATTTAAAATAAATAAATTCTTGGTGGTCATTTAAAAAGCTAAGGCTCTGAAATCATCTTATAATTACTAATACATTGACATTAACTTGACCTTTATTCCATAACTTGGTAAGCTAATCCTTTAAAAAGGAATAAATAGCTATCAGTAAAACAAAATTAATTCTTAACTTTTATAACATCAGAACTTTTTTTTGAGTGTATTCCATCTCTTGAACAGATTTCTTTCAACAAATTCACTTAGAAAAGGAGATCACTTCAAGTCAGAAGGCAAATATACTTAAAATGTTATACTTGAATGTGAGCAATTAAATAGCAGGGATTAAAACCTTCCTTGAACAAGAAAATTAACTTTTCAAGCGCTTTTTGTTGCTTAGCAAACAATGATGGGTTTATAAGTTTTAAGTTTATATTCTCCAGCATCTTAATACAGAAACAAAAAATTGCATGGTAGATGAAAAGTAACTCTTCTTATGAAAGTGTAGAAAACAACGTCACACAGTCTCAACTTAAGTGTGTGTCCCTTTAGTTTTTGACTCCTGTCCAGATGGCAATGTCTAAGGGCGTTCTAAAGGATTTTCCAGCTAAATTCAACCTCAAAGCAGCAGGTACGTCATCTCACAGTTTTGTGAGTGCATTTTAGCAAGGGTTGGAAGACATTAAGAGGGAACATGACAGGGTGGTTTGGGTTTCTAAGAAGTTTCTCACTGTTTAGAAATCCTCATTAATTATACTTCAAGCATATGAGCATCAGTCAATTGTTTTTCTCCAAAAGAGAATGTTTAAAATATGTATACTCAAAACTCTAAATTGCTTAAGTTTATAATCTTAAATGTGACACTTTTAAAAGAGAATGACACTGGAGAAAGCTACTTTGATTCTAAAGAATGAGACCATAAAAAGTCCTGAAGAGGAAAAAGAAGTGAGGCGAGGGTAAAACCACAAGTAGCAACTTAGCCTTTAGCTGACAGAATCCACAGCTCTCTGAAATCAGAAAAACAAAATCAAGGCAACGGACATTAACTTCTGCAGGCCTGTCAACTATGCAAATTAATTATAAATGTTACAATCCTAAGAGCAAACATGGCCTACCTTAGCGGCAATCCACTTGATAAGAACCAAGGCCAGACACCAGATCAATGCAATTCCCATTGGATCAATCAAAAGCGCGATGCATACCCTCTCCCCAGCCAATAAGCAGGCCATAAGCAAGGAAGACTTCTCAGGAATCTGATGAGTACCAGCTGTCCTGGGGCCGAAGATGGGTCACTGACTGCCTTGAACCTCAAGCAGCTGCCTTCACACAATGATCACCTGACTTCTCTGAGAATGTACTGGCTGGCCAGCCTTTCTGGCCCAGCGCATGCTTAATGCCACAATGCAGTGCAGAGCAAGCAATGCTGAGAGAAGGGGAACCCCAACTAATCAGTCTCTAAAATGGCAAACAAAAGAGGTCTCAGGCTAAGCCCAAACATTTCTACAATCTTCACTCTCAGATTATCCTGAAACACATTTCCACAAATACTTGGCAAGTCTAAATAATTCTTCATTCTTTTCAAGCAAACTAGTTTCACAGGCGTGACACCAGCACGTTTGAAAATATCAATGCATTTTACTCCTTGACTCTGAACATTGAATTTCTTCAAACTTTTCTTTCCTTTCAAGTTGAAATTTCTATATGACATCCGAGGCTGGCAAAAATATCATCTGTGGTACTTAACATTACAGTTTTACTCATTTCAGATTTACTGGAAAGGTGCATTTTCAGATAAAAGCATTTGTTTTCAAGCCCTGTGGCAATCTAGTTTATATTGTACTATTCAGGGTTCTCACCCAGCTCTTGTGATTCTGAGTGAGCTGTCCAAAAACAAAGCTTGTCTCTTTCTCTTCATCCATCTTTACCACCTCCCATCGCATCCAGCAGGTTGTAGGTATACTGCTGAGGAATGAAACTTTCATTCAAGTACTCAGCAAATATTTATTAAGCCACTCTTACATACCAGGCCCTGTGCTAATGACAAGGATGAATATGAGCAAAAGTAGGACCTCCTGTCCTTCTGACAAGAGAACTGCATTAACCAAATGCTGCAAACAAGCACAAAATTGCAACTGCACAAAGCAGCAGAGGGGAACTGATGGCAAAGCCTGGGTCTGACTTGGCTGAAAGATGATTTCTTTCTAGAGTTCCAAAGAACCAGATATGTGTCTGAGCTAAACCACAATGACATAAGACCATAAAAACAAAGATGAATGATCCTGCAGATGGAAGAGCAGGTGGCAAGACCAAGGAGTTAAGGTGTTAGGTTAACTAGGTTAAGTACAAGAGACAGAAAGAAGCCAGGGCAATCAAATGCAGAAAGTGGGCAGGTGAGGCTGTGAATGGAGCACACCTTTCAGAGGCCCTGTCCCAATACAGAAGTTTAACAGATAATGTTTTTTGTTTGCTCCTTTGTCTGTTTTGTTTTGAGATAGTGTCTACCTGTAGCCCCAGCTGGCCTAGAACTTGCTATGTATACCAGGCTGGCCTTCATCTCACAAAGATTCATCTGCTTCTGCCTCTCAAGCTAGAATTAAAGTTGTGTGCCATTGAACTCAGCTTTTTTTCTGGAGACAGGCTTTCACTATGTACCCCTGGCTGGCTTCAAACTCCTTATGTTGACCACATGGCCTGGAATTCGGAGATGCACCTGCCACTGCTTCTGGCTAGAATTAAACATGCCAGAGTAGAGTATGATTTTAAGAAAATCACTCTGATCAGCGTAGCTTGTTGCGGGTAGGAGCTGGTTGGATAGTTAAAACATCCAACTTAAAACTGTAGAGGTTCCAGAGAGAGTTGACACCTGGACTGAGAAATAAACACTCAGGAGACGAAAAACTGTCACAGACAGTAGTCCACAAGGAGACAACCTGACAAATGATGGCTCCAAAATATTTGAAAAGGCCCGAATAGTTCACATAATGTAATTTTCATGATTCAGCATAAAAGATTTGGTTAACTTTAAAAAAAAATGTGTGTGTGTCTGTGCGTGCAGGCACATGCCTGTTGTGGCTCATGTGTCTGCCATGGTGCATGTGTTCAGGTCAGAAGGCAACTCTTGGGTATCAGTTCTCTCCTTGATTGAACTCAGGTCATCAGGCCTTCCTCCCAGCACCTCTACTTGCTGGGCCATCTCACCAGCAGTAAAGGGTTTATTTAAAATAAATTCATTCACCAGATATGATGGCTCATTCCTTTAATTCCATCACTGGGGAGGCAGAAGCAGGTGGATCCCTCTGAGATCAAGGCTAGCTTGGTCTACATAGCAAGTTCCAGGCCAGCTGGGGCGAGGAGAAGACCTTGTCTCAACAAAACAGAGAAGAAAGAAAGAGAGACAGACAGGAAGGAAGGAGGGAAGGCTAATTCTATACTTATCAAAAAATGAAACACTTATCTGTCTAAATTAAAAATTTCCTAAATTAAAATTATAACAGAGTCATAAATTTTTTTACAACGTGTTATAACATGCAAATCTTTGCACAATTCAAGATGATGCTACTTGTCACGAGACTAGGTGTGAAATGACACTGTTGGGGTCTCTGATTCTCTGTTCCAGTGAGGTTCCAACAATTAAAGTCAAAGGATGCCCATCCAGGGGACAGAACAGCAGTAGAGAGCATCCTAGCTTAGCATTGATCTTTAGGAGGCCATGTAGTTAAAGTCAGGTGGGGGCAGGGCCAAGATCATCAGGGTTTCTTTCACTCTGGCTTGGGTTGTGCACCTTAAGTTAGTCCACTTCTATGATGTCCAGGCGTGCCTCCCCACAACTTCACACTTCTCTTCCAGTGAGCTGCTAAACACACATTGTTTAAAAATATTTGTTTTTTATTTTTATTTTATTGTATTAGTGCCTTGACTGAACATATACAGATGGACCACATGTACACAATGCTCTCATTGGTTTTAGAAGAGGGTGTCAGATCCCCTGGAACTGGAATTACAAACAGTTGTTAGCTGCCCTGTAGGTGTTGGGAACCAAACCCAGGTCCTCTATAGGGACAGCCACTTCTCTTAACCACTGAGTCATCCATTTTCTATACAATATTTATTATTTTTTAATATCTCTTTGTATAGGATGAACACAGAAATTTACATTTTTCTTTCAGTCTAAGTAACAAGAATTGAAAGGGGATGAGAAAGAGGTAAGATTAAAATACACTGTAAAAAGAGACAGCAAGAAAGGAAGACCCCTATAGTTCTCTTATTTAAATGAATTTCTGTTGATATTTTTACTGTCTTCAAACTCTACTAGACTTGAAGATGAGGGCTGCTATGAGCTAAGTGACCCTAGGAGATCATCACTCTCTATGCCTTATCTTCCACTCCTCAGAGGAGAACAACTGGCTAGCTATGGCGGTTCTTAAGGCAGGAGGATCATCAGTTCCAGGTCACAGTGGGTAACACAATGAAATCCTGCATGAAACAACAAAAAAGCCCCAGAGCTGGGCTGGGTGTTTCGGTGGTAGAGTGCTTTTCTAGCATGAAAAGGCTCTGGGTCTGAACCCAGCATAGTAAAAACAAAACAAAAAAACCAGTTTACAGTAGGTTCTCAAATTTTAGTACATTTAAGATCTAAAAATGTTACTATACCTTAACCTCTCTAGCTCTACCTTGATTCTGGATCTCAATCACAATGATCCAAGAGTGCAGCTCAGGGGGCTAAGAAACCTCTGACCCCTGACACACTAGGCTCTGAGCTTTCACTGTAACAGTTGAGTTTAGCTCCCTAAAATGGTACCCCAGCACCCACTTCTCACACATCTACTGTATATCTGACACTGTAATACAGAGATAATCAGGACACAAGTCTTTCTAGTCGGAAAACTTCCTATTGGACCAGAAATAGCTACTGGATTTATACCTAAAATTATTAAGTGTTCATTGCTGACATGGTCATGCTACACAAATTTTGTCAAAATCTCAGGTGATACAGTTCTTAAAGAAGTATGCTTAACTTTCTTGATGTTAAAAACCTAATGGCTTTATAACTTTTTATTATTTTGAAATATTAAATACTAATTTATCTTGGTAAATTATAAGGCTTCTCTTCATAATAAAATATTCTCGATAAAAATAACGGCTCCTGTATTAGTTCTGTTTTTTACATTAACAACAGATATATTCTTTCTGACTATTTTTACTAAGTTGTCTCAAATCCTTAGAAGCATGACAGGGCAAGAATAAATTGGGTGAGAACTGGAGAGATGGCTCAGCTATTACAGAGACCCAGGTTGGAATCCCAGCACCCACATAGCATCTACCAATTGGTCCATAACTCCAGTTCCAGAGTATCTGACGCCCTCTTCTGTCCTCCACAGGCATTACACAACATGGGTGCACTCACATACATGCAGGCATAACACTCATAAAATAATTAAAAAAAAAAATCGGTTGACTATTTCAGAAAAATTAAGGAACAGGATACAGCTAAACTTTCAAAAACAATTATTTTATACTATAAAGAGAAAGTACAAACCTTTTTATCTTTGTGAGATTTATAAGAAAACAAGGTCTGACTTTGATCATTGTTTGCTGGAGGAGTAACCCAAGAGCAAAGTTTATCCCTGGGCCTCTCTGCCACCCTCAGAACACCTGTCAATCTTGGCAATAGCCTTTAGCTACTCATATAGAGACTCAGATGTCCCTCTCTTGACCAAATTAGGCTAACCTCATCTGCACTGACATCAGTGCCTATAAATTTTGGGATCTCATGGACAGAAAGTCTATTGCTGTTCTTTATACAAATGTAGTACAGTGTCTTAAAAAAGCCATAACCAGATTCATGACAGAAAAATGCAAGTACCAGCGAAGTAAACCCTCCTGTTCTGCTCATACCACTCTGTACTGCTGTTCACAGGAACAGCAAGTAAATCAGAGGGGAGCTGTGTTTGTTTACTTTACTAAAGGCCACAGGTTAACATTTTTCAAATGGTATGAATTTCAAGAAATACAAAACTGATGGGCTGGTGAGATGGCTCAGAGGGTAAAGGAGCTTGCCATAAAAGCCTGGTGACCTGAGTTCGAACCTTGAACTCCATAGAAAGGGAGACCCAACTCCATAGAGTTGTTTTCTAAGTTCTGCAAGCATGCCATGGCGGGTGTATACTTCCATATGTGTTCTCGTTCTCTCTCTCTCTACCCTATAATAAATTAAACAATAAATTCTTAAAACTTAAAAACGTATTTCTATTGTTTTTATACATACTTCACATCCATTTTATATCAAAACGCAGGAGATTCTTTTAAAATTTGTAACTCCGCATACTTGCCGACCCTCTGTGTTTCATATGCAACTTTTTTGTGATCTCTATGACAGTAAATAGAGTGGGGAACAAGACAAGGTCAAGTGGAGAATTCTATTGTGACATGAAGCACTTTATCAGTGGGAATATTTACTCTCAGTTAGCAGTCTTCCTAATGGTATTATGAGGCTCTTACCACCCCCTCTTTGTTCTTAGGGATGTCACCAGATACTGGGCAGCCTCGCTGAAACTAAGCTGTCCTGGTTTCTCCTTGTCTATCATGCTTGTTGCCTTTGAGTTCACAGCATATCCAAGAAATAGATCCTTTCCATGTCCATACTCAGCAGTTGGGGGATCTTCACTGCTATTTGTACCCTTTTCAAGACTGTGGCAGTGTTGAGTAACAATTTTCCACTTTTCTATAATTTTAAGCTATTATGAAAGAGAGTCCAATAAAAAAATCTCTAAGTTATCTTGGCATTACAGGATAATGTTTCTCTGGACCTGAAGATAGATATTTGTGAAATGTCAAGATGGCATTACTCTTTTTTGTGAGGAGGAATTGCATGCCAATTTCCATTGAATGTTGGGGTACTATATACCAAACAAAACAAAACAACAAACTGCACACATGCACACACAGCTCTAAATCAGTATGACTGACAGGTCTTGACTGAAGCTCCCATGTTACAAGAGCTTTTAAGTATTTCTGTTATTTCACGGAAGCTTACCTTTTTTTCTCAGTTTTACATTTTTTAATTAAAAATTTTAAACTGTATTTATTTTTTGGTGTATGAGTGTGGGCCCTATTGTTTGGTTTTTGTTGTTGTTTTGTTTTAGTTTTGATTTTTTGATAGGATTTCCCTGTAGCCCCAGCTAGTTCAGAAGTTGCTATGTAGACCAGGCTGCCTCCATCTCACAGAGGTTCACCCGCCTCTGCCTCAGGAGCCAGCTAGGGCTACAAGGAGACCCTGTCTCACAACAAAACAAAACAAAACAAAACAAAACAAAACAAAAGCAACTCTTAGGAGAAGTAGCATATCTGTCAAACTGGGGGAGGTAGAAATATGACCAATGGTCAGAAGTTTACAGAAAATGGAAAACAGAACTGGATTCAACATTATTGTCTAGAGCTTCTACAAGAACTATGAAAACTTAAGTAAATTATTCTCAACCAGCCTGCCAAGGAGCTTGTGGAACAGGCTGGGGAAAATGACCTCAAAAGTCCCTACAAATCCTAAGAAGGTACAGTTCTACATACTGTAACTTGACTATTTATAACTGCTTATGGGCCAACAACTTTATTTTAAACTTAAGGCACATCTGAATAAAATTCATGACAAATAATCCTATTAGTAAGCTTAAATTCAG
Organism: Eospalax fontanierii; assembly: GCA_035773235.1. NCBI lineage: Eukaryota > Metazoa > Chordata > Mammalia > Rodentia > Spalacidae > Eospalax > Eospalax fontanierii. The sequence continues at coordinate 39,315,397 of CM069532.1, read as the reverse complement.
TCACAACTCTGTGAAATGGAAACTAGAAATATTTTCCCACAAATAAAAGATAAAAATTACTATGTCATAAATATATCTTTCTCAATTTAATAACCAAAGAAAGCTTTTAAGGACGCTTCTGTTACTAAAGGTTCTTCAATGGGATGATACGTCCACTACATCTTATAATTTTTTTTCAATGAGACCTACTTGTAGATTAGGAATAAAACATTGTTTTACCCTTAAAATAGTATTATGAACAGAACACTGTAGGGTAAAACAAATTTTTCAAGAAAATTTTGGAATAAGAATAATTACCAATAGTTGCTACATTCTCCAAACTAATCAAAGAAGCAGAGATTTTTAAAGTACTCCTAAAGCACTTTGATTAGACAGTACATTTCATCTGCACATGTAATATTGTAAAGGTGGGAGGAAGAAGGGGAAGGAAGAAGCAATGGAAGAGGACCTTCAGATCTTCACTATGTTGGGCTCTGGAGATAAAAAGTACAAGTAATTGCCACTACAAGGAAATGCAAGGTGTCTTTAGTATGAAAATATATCTAACCTAAAAGATTTGGTAGCATCAAGGAAGACCAGCAGGATAATGTGATATGGAATCTGACCCTTAAATGATGAACATAAACTTTTCAGATTAAAAAAAGGTAATTTAAAAAGTGTGTGTGTGTGTGTGTGTGTGTGTGAGAGAGAGAGAGAGAGAGAGAGAGAGAGAGTGAGCGCCTGTGAGAGGGGATGGAGCATATATAAGCTAATTTCTAAAATTTATAAGGAAACTAAAAAGATCTAGAATAAACAGTTCTTGAAGGAAAAAAAATAGAGTAAGATTGAAAGACTTTTCCTACCTGCTTTCAAGACTATAGAGCTACTGTAATCCAAAATAGTGTAGTATTTACAGAAAGACCAACATTCAGATCATCAGAACTAACAGAGAGTTCAGGAACAAGACCTATACTTATACTCAGATACTCAATGGTTCAACAAAAGGGTCAAAGCAATCCAAGGGGAAGTAAATGAACAAAACCCACTAAAACATAAAACATAATGAACTGCAAGAACCCATGACACTAACCCTCATGACACAAAGAAATTAACAAAGATTAGATCATGTGCCTAAAGACTAAAGTTATAAAACATGTAAGAAGTATTAGTCATTAACAAGTTCTAGATTATCATTAATAAAAATGTGTTAACTGAATTTCATTACTTAAAAGGTCTGCTGTTCAAAAAGATATGGAGAGGTAAACCCGAGACTCAAAGAATGTTTACAGTAGGCAACTCTACCAAAGAACTTGTATTAAGAATGTATGAGTATAAAAGAAACTTATAACTTAGTAACTGAAGACAATTCAACCTGAAACTATGAGCTAAAGATTGGATCAGACAAGTCACAACAGATGTACAAATAGTCAATACATATGTAACAGATGCTCACAATGTTTGATCATCAGAAAAATGAAGACTAATACCACAAGATACTACTACATACCCACAAAGATTGGTTAAAATAAAGATAAAAAATATCTAGTGTTGGCAAGGATGTGGAACAATTACTCATGGAAATGAAAATGGACCCCTCAAAATGACTTGGAACATGAATAAAAATTGATAACATCTGAAGCATCCATTGACTAACCAATCAATTAGGTGTGCCATGCAATGGAATGCTCCTCAGTAACAAGATGGTATACAGTAATGATACCTGTAGCAGGTAAATTTCAAAAGCACTGTGGTAAATGAAAGAAGCCAGGAAAAGAGTATAGTCCATATGATGCACTTACATGAAGTTTCAGAGAAGATAAAACTCAACCAAAAAATCCATCAATTTGTATGTAAATTACACCTCAGTAAAGATGAATACCAAAAGAAGTTTAATATAGTTAATATGTGAATTTAAATTTAAAGTAGTGAGGTGGCTGAGTCAATCGTATTAAAAAATCTAAATTGTATACAAAAGGGAGGCTTTGCCTAGGGGAATCATAACCAAATTACATTTTAGAAAAAAATACTTGGGACCCTGCTATAGGGGAAGGATGGACACAGTGGAAGACTTCAGTGTGGAGGGCAATCTCTAGGAAGACTTTGGCTTCAACCCATAAGAGACAATGGTCTAGATTAGGACTATAGTCATGAGGAAAGAAAAGTGGTACACTTAAGAAGCTGATTTGCTTTTTATGTCAGGAGAGGGTTGGGTTAAGAGCCTAGAGACTGACTACTAAGTGGAAATGTCCACTAAGCAGCTGGGCATGTCGGTCTCAAGATCTAGACAGAGCTGGATTAGAGAGAGAGTGTTGGGAGTAATCCTGACCTACCCAGGGCTATATGGTAAGTAATATTATCCAAACAGAGAAGGGAAGACGGCTAACCCCAAACCTTTACACTCACAAACAGAAGAGGACTGGGGGAAGTCCAAAACTTGCAAATGGTAACTATTCAAACTAAATAGCAACCCTCCCCACCATCCACTTCTCACATACACACACATGCAGCTAATATGCCCAGTCCTCTTACACCTCTGTGACATTAAAGCCAGAAAAGAAGCTTGCCATACAATCCACAGATCAGTGACAAGAAGGTCCAACAAATATCAAACTGAGGCAGGAATTAGGCTGTGGCTCAGTTGGCTGAGTGGCTGCCAAGCATAAACATAAACCAGACATGGTAGACTATAGTCCCAGCATTCTGGAGCTAGAAGTAGTAGGATGGAGACAGGAAATTTAAGGACATCCTCAGCTACATAGTGAGTTGGAGGGCAGCCTGGAATATATGAGACCCTGGCTCTCAAAAAAACAAACAAAACACAACAACACACATCCCCCGCATCTAACTGAATCCCCTTTTAGATCTAGCACATGGGATTTGGTTTCATCCCTCTGTGCTCCCCAATCACCACTGTGTCCATTAGTTATTTCAGAAGATGAAAGCAAACTACACCAGCTAATACTAAAAATTCACCCCATTCTGACAGACACTGATTTATTTAAGGTCTAAGACAAAATTTGTATTCTTATCATTATTATTATTTCCTAAGAAGGGTTAATGGATCTGTTCAGCAAAGACCTGGAACATACTCCAATACCCAGCTAATTCAAAGAATTCCACCAAAGAAAACTGAAAATGCTGGAAATGACCCCAAGAATTGTTAAGAAAATAAGAATCATTAAACGAAAACCAAGTCAAGCAGGAATTCGACAAGGCAAGAAGAGTACAAAAACCAGTTTTCCTTCAAGAAAAGAAAAGTGGGTAAAGCTGTTTAAGGATTTCTATAACTTCATGTACAAATGAAAAGAAAAAAGATAAAGACCAGGATCTGACCAAAGTCTAGACAGAGCACCTCCCAGTAACTAGTACTAATGGAACACAAAGAACAATAAGGACCAGATTCATCTAGAAAGGCCAACTCAAATCATGTGCGCTTTGAAAACCATCCACTGGAAGAAAGGACAGAAATCTAGGCAGGCTGGCAAAAAAACAAAAACAAACCCCAAAACAAACCATTGTCCTCTCTGTGATTTGCTTCCTTTTGCAGACGTTTAAGATTAATTGCAAAAGTAATTAAGATAATCTGTAATGTAACTTAAGCTCTAACTAGAACAATGCATAAAAACAAGAACTACTTTCTCTTAACACTATTTGTTTACATTATGTGAACAAGAAGTCTTCTGTATTTAGCATATATAATTATAATACTTTAAAGTAGAACAGAAAAAGAATTCAGAAGATAAAAATAACGATTTGCATTGAAGTACATGACACCTTATGTGCAAAAGAAAGACACTTATAATTAACACTCTGAAGAAACTGAAAAGTTAATCTCTATCATCTAACATCAACAAAACTTTCTCATTAAAAAATGCTTTCTTGGGCTCAGTGGAAGCGTGCCTACCTACCACACACAAGACATGATTTTTATCTGTATGAAACCAAACCAAACCAATCATCCTAAAGACAGAAGGTAAAATCTGAACTGTAAAATCTGAACTGCTTTACCAACAGCTGGGGAAGGGACACGAAACTGTTTTAAGTCTGTTTGGAATGCTGAAAAAGTTCTGGAAATGAAGAATGGTGACAGTCACACAACTCTGAATGTACTTAATGGCAACAAATTTTGCTCTTAGTAGGACAGTAAATTTTATGTTCAGTTTAACACAATAAAATGTACACAAAACATTCTCATACCATTCCCTAAAGTTTGTAATTTTGTTTAGTCTGAAATTTATACAATAAATATGCTCTTAAAATTGGAGGAGGAAGAGTTGGTTATGGGTAAGCTGATCAAAGGCCTCACTTACTTGAAATGTAGCCTCTAGACAGTTATTTTCTTATTTATTATATGTATGAATGTTTTTCCTGCATGTATCCCAGTGCACTATGTGCATGCAATGCCCACAGCAGTCAGAAGAGGACACTGGAACCCCTGGAACTGAAGTTATGGTGGTTGTTGGCTGCTATGTGGGTGCTGAGAACTGAACCCAAGTCCAGTGCAAAAGCAGCCAGTGCTCTTAACCACTGAGCCATCTCTCCAGCCTCCAGTTACTTCTTTTTAATATTTTTAAATATTTATTTTTGTGTGTATGTGTGTTTTTGTGTACAAGGCACATGTAGGCCACAGTGTGCGTGTGAAGGTCAGAGGACAACCCCAGGTTGTCAGTTCTCACCCTGCCTTCCCTCTTGCCTCTGTGTGTATGAGTGTGACGTGTGCAGGAATGTGTACTACCACACACTCAGGGAGGTCAGCAAATCTGTGTTGCCTCTCCTGCCATCTTTACATAGGTAGTGGGGATTGAACTGGGGTCACCAAGCTTGTGAGGTAAGCAGCATGTTTAGCTGTTAAGCCATCTCACTGGACCCCACCTTGCTTAAAGAGGCAGGGTCTCTCCTGTTGTTTTTTGCTGTACTGCTGTACTCCAGGTTCATAGGCCCACAAAATTCCAGGGGATTCTATCATCTCCCTCTCCTATCTTGTTGTAGAAATGCTAGAGATTACAGATACCCACCACCACCTCTGGCTTTTTACATGGGTTCCCGTAATCCCACTTACATACAGGTATGAAATGAGGTTTTGTTGTCATTTATTGCTTAAAATACATGTGAATTCATGAATCCCTTTCCTATTCTGAGTCTCCAGGGAGTTGCCATTATCAGATTCAAGTCAGTGACCAAGGATGATCAAGCTCCTGGCACTGGAAGAACAAAGCAGTAGAGGCAAAAGGCAAAGGGTATATTTGTGAACACTCCCTCCAACACACACAGTTAGAGATATGCACCATTCAGTACACTGAATTATCTCTAAATAAAAAGGCACTTTATCAGCTGATGATAAGGAAAACGTGTATGGTCAAGGCTTTAAAAAAGGGCACATGAAAGAGAACTAAATACTGAGCCCTCTCATCAAACAGCAGAGCTACCACCTTACCATACATGCTTTCCTCTTCGACAAGGTATTTTTCTACCACAAACAAGATAAAGAATACCATTCTTTAGTCTCTTGTTGCACAAATTTAACCCCATTGCTTCATTTTTACCCTACTCCAGCCAAATAATTACTATTTCCTGAGTACAGTCAGGGCATTTTTATTGCCATGCTTTTCTCCTATTTATTTCCTCAATTTAAAATAAATATGCCCCTTGCTTTGAAATGTTGTATCAATTTTAACAATTCCAGCATGTGGGAGTTGTTAAAGAAAAAAAGGTTAAAAAAAATAAAGAAGGCAAAATTTTGTCACATTTGACTATGAGAATATGTATTTCAAAACTTACCAGAGAAGCTTACTAAAAACTAAATGTAATTAAAATGTAAATAAAAATGTAAATTAAAAATTAAAAGATTTGATTGATTTCATGGACAAGTAAGAACCAGTGAGATATGTACATATAACTGATGTAATACACATATAGAGGGTCCAATAAAGATCACCTCAACACGCAAACATCTGGGTAAAAATGCATCTTAGAACAAGTGGACCTAACACGTATCTCTAGAATATTCCACACAAACACTGCAATATAAATATTGTTCTCAGCAGCCCATGGAACATTCTCTAAAGCAGATCATATACCTATGGCACAAAGCAAGTCTTAACAAATATAGGCAACTGGAAATAACCATATTAAGTGAAGGAAACCAGGTTCAGAAAGAGCTTTCAAATTCAGTTTCTAGATTTTATATAGGTACCTAAAATTGTGTATGTGTTTACATGACATGAAAGTAGAAGCAAAACAGTCTAGGGGAACAAAGGGGACTAATGGAGAGATGAGAAAGGGTAAAGTATGGGGTGGGGAATAGTTTCCATGTACAATACATACTTGTATCAGAGTGTCTCTATGTAACAGTACCATGTACAATGAGCATATATAATGAAAATTAAAGAAGAGGAGGAAGAGGAAGGAGGAGAGGGAAAGAAGGGAGAGAGGGAAGAGGAAGAGGAGAAAGTAAATGGAGTCTCTAGTTTAGGACCTGGACTATAGCTGGTACAAGTTTTGCTTACTCAAGTTATCTTAAAGAACATTTTATGTGTAAATTACAACTTATGTTCACTCAAAAGTTTTTAAAATATGGGGTAGAAAGTAATTTTCAAAATTAGCTCATAAACATTCAATTGAGGATATGTCACCTTACACTAAAAAAATACTTACTGAATTGCTATATTTAAAATACATGAATTTCTATATTGAATGAAAATTGGTACAAAATTTCTAAAAGGCAACCTGGAAATGTTTACCAAAAGTATTACAACTGTACATAATATTTTAATTAGTCATACTATCTCCTAGGAATTAACCTTAAGAAAATTTTCAGTTGAAAATTTAACCACAAAGATTTTCATTACAACATTCATATTTGCTATGGCTGAAATGTGAAATATCTCCCCCACAGACTCATGTTTTGAGTACATGGTCTCAAACTTATGGTGCTATTTCAAAAGGTGTGGAGCTTTAAGCTGCAGTCTGGATGGCAAGAAGTGGATCTTTAGGGGTGGGCCTTTGAAGGTTGTACTCACCCCTGGTTCTAGCTGCGGTCTGTCTCTTGGTCCACTACCATGTAAAGAAGCTGTAAGACTCACTTCTGATTCCAAGGACTGAGCTACTCCACTCTGTCTTTCTACCCATGACAGGCTGCAACTCTGAAGACACGAGTCAAAAGAAACCCTCCCTCCCTTGGGCTGCTTCTGTGAGATAATCTGTCACAGTGATAAGAAAAGTGAGTAGTACACAGTACTGGATAGCTTTAGTTGTCAATTTGACACACCTGGGTAGAGGGAGCCTCAACTGGGGAATTGCCTCCATTGGAATGACCTATGGCAATGTCTGTGGGGGCATTTTCTTGATTGTTGATCGATGTGGCACTACCATGGGAAGGTGGCCCTGTACTGTGTAAGAAAGCAGGCTGAGCACACACCAAAGGACCAAGCCAGTAAGCACCATTCCTCCATGGCCTGTGCTTCAGTTCCTGTTTGCAGGTTCCTGCCCTGAGTTGCTACTCTGGGTTCCCTGTAACCTGGGAGATGTAAGCCAGATAAACCCTTTCCTCCCCAAGTTGGTGTTGGTCAGAGTATCTTGTCATAGCAATTGAAAGCAAACTAGAACATAGATGATAGTGAAAATTTACAAATATTCTAAACATCCAGTAAGAAGTGGCTAGCTGATTAGAAACAGAGAAATATGGAATCATCCAAAGTTAATGCTATAAAACATGTATGTTCAAACCATTTCCCAAGTGGCAATTATTGGTACTTTAAACCATTTTAAAGCTGCAGAAGAAACATTTAATTTTATTTAAATTAGAATGTGTAAATGCTTAGAAAAAATAGATTACTCGTTACTATCAGTACGAAAGGGACAGTAGAGTTTGGAGTTTCTTTTTAGTTATATCATTTTAAAAAGAGATTTTATTTATGTGTGTGTGTGCACATACATATGGGTATCTTTATAGGCAAGAAGACGGTGTTGGATCTCCGACGCTGGAGTTACAAGCCACTGCAAGTCACCCAACATGGGTGCTGGACAGCAGCAGGTGTTCTTAACCATTTCACTTCAAAAAAATTTTTTGAACAAATTTTTTGAAGTGATTAAAGTACTCTGGATTAGACAGTAGTAGAAAATGTACAGCTTTGTGAAGACACTAACAACTACTTCACTGTACATTTTAAAAGGATAAATTTTATGGTATGCAAATTATTTCTTGAAAATATATAAACATTTTGAATTTTTAATTCTTTAAGGGCTCCTATCAAAATATTAACTTGATGCTGCCATGTGTCTAAATGAATCTTAAAATAGGCTGCCTCTTGGCACCTTTACTCATGATCTGAATGCGCTATATTATTAATAAAGTTTGGAATCTGAATTGTCCTTTACCTCTGTAAGATATTCATAATTCATTCTTTTTACATGTGGCTATCCAGTTGTTCTAGAACACTTTGTTCAATAGGCTATTCTTTCCCCCACCAAAAGGTCTTGGCACCCTTGTTAAAAAATCATTTGACCATAGACACATCAGTTTATTTCTGGTCTCTCAACTCTATTCCATTCATGTATATCTGTGCTTAGGCTGGAAATGAGGGTGTCATATTATTCAGACTGCAGTAAGTTTTGAAATTAAGACGTGCCAGTCTTACTTTGCTCTTTGTTTAAGATCATTTTTTGCATCTCTTGCATTTCCATGCTCTTTAAAATTCAACTGGTTAATATCTATAGCGAAGTTAGTAAAAATTCTGAAAGGGATTACATGGAATCTGTAAAGAAACTGGAGACAGGTGTCCCACTGGCACCTTAACAATACTGTCTTCCAATCTATAAAGACTGGGTATTTCTCCATCTATTTAGATCTTGCTCCCTTTCTGTCATTAAATTTATTCCTAAGCATTTTACTTTTTAGATTATAAATGAAATTAATTTCATGTTCAGATTGTTCCTTTCAAAAATACAGAAATACAGTCTGTGTATTAATTTTCCATCCTGTGACTTTATTTAACTATGACTGCACGTTCTAATAGCTTTTTAGTAGTTTCCTTACTATTTCTGACACAGATACTATTTCATTTGGGGCAAGTTTTACTTCTTCCTTTCCAGTGTGTGGGTATCTCTTTTTCAACTCGTCTAAATTAAGTGGGCAGAACCTCTAAAAGACTGCTGAATAGAATCAGCAGACCTCCTTACTCTACTGATCTAATGGGGAAAGCATCCAGTCATTCATGATTAATTTCAAAGTTAGTAGCCAGGAGGCTGGCTGACTGGTTGGTTGGATGGTTTGATGCCTTTTTATCAGACTGGGGAAGTGCTTGTCTATTTCTAGTTTTTTGAGCATTTTGATCATGAGAGAGAGCTAGATTCTGCCAAAAGATTCTTCTGTATCTACAGAAATAACTACATGGCTTTTGTTAGATTTGTGGACATAGGTGTATTACATTAGCTGATTTTTGGGTGTTAAGTAACCTTGTACTCCTGGAATAATTCTCCCAGGTCATGGATAAAATTCCACACTGTGAACTCAGTTTGCTAGCTTTTTTTTTTTCTTCAGGGTTTTTGCATTCATAAGGTATCAGCATAAGGTCTATTTTCTTCTGATATCTGTTGAGTTCTGTTATCAGGGTAAAGCTAGTCTTATAAAATAAGTTGTGAATGATACTGTTAACATTTACACATGAATAAAATATTTTACCCACAATCAAAATAAATTAAACCCTGAAACTGGTAATATGTCGGGAAGTGTTACTTCTAATCTAATCCTTGGATAGCAGGTGCAAAATCCTTGAAAGTAACAAACATTTGAACAGGTATCTGAGCCAGTCTTGTGTTTCAAGAAAGGTAGCTGCAGCCTCAGTCCTGAAGAGTAGGCCCTGACTGACCCAAGCCAATCGCAATGCTTCCAACTCTGCTATTGAAGCTGGTTTAGAAACAGCCTGTGAAACAATCAGGGAAGTCTTCTGGCAAAGCCTCTTGAACAGGGTTCTTTGCAAAAAAAAGGAAGATATGGCCATTTACTTCTGCATATGTGGAATTACTAAAGCCACCCTGCAACCACAATGAATCTCAAGAGAGGACAGTAACGTACTGAAACCAGCAAAACAGAAAGAACATAGGCTGATGGTGCTGATCTACTGCATTAACCAAACATGGAACCATTTGACCTTGAACCCTCTCAGTCTACCTATTGCTTGGTTTTTCATTTGTTTGTTTTAATAGTTTTATTTTTTACATTTATTTCTTTTGTGGGGAACAGAACTCAGGTTCTCAGACTTGGCACCAAGCACTTTTATCCACCGAGCCACTTCACTGGTCCTCTTGTTCTATCTTGTTTAAGGAATCCAGAGTAGACTTCCTACCACTTATAACTAGAACCCTTCCTGCTAGCACAGTTGACGGTGTGATGGAGCTTGCACACACCAGCTCAGCAGAACAAATTCTGCACCTCTCTCTCTCTCCACTCAGTAACATTACAGTGATAGCTTCACGTCAGCTCTGGTACAAATATATGTTCTACAGAACTATCAAACAGCACAAATTAGGGCTACTTTCTCCCAGATACAGTTGGCAAACAAGTACTAACACATCTCTGGATACAACCCTATATCAAATTGCTCTTCACTAAACCTTTTTTCATTTCAAAGACAGGGTCTCCCTGTAGCACCAGCTGGCCTGGAACTTGCTGTGCAGACCAACTCACCTAGATCTCAGAGATCCACCTGCCTCTGCCTCCCAAGTGAGTGATTAGGGATAAGTGCTGGCACCAAAGGCATGTGTCACCATGCCTAACTTTAAAGCTACCTTTTTATTTCCATAAGATTATTATAAATTTAAAATTTCTCAATAAAATAGTTTTGGGTTACATATATTTGGGTTACTAAGTACTTCAAAAATAAATACCCACTCTTTAAGAGTATTTTACAGTATTGTTGGTAATGTAATTTAAACAAAAAACGTTGACCATAAAACATACATAGTAAGAGATTGTATTTAGACAGACATTAGGATTTCAAAGCTCTGGCTGTAAGATTACAAATAATTTCTACATTTTTACCTGTTCTTTTCCTTAAATTTTCATTATGACATTAACTTGGTAATAAAATGTTTCTTAAAATAAATTAATCACTTAAAAATAATAATTTAGAAATTTTTTGCCCACGAACATAGAAAGACATTATTTTCTTCCATTTGTATTGAGGAAGAACCTATGCAGTCTTTTGAGTAGGAATGGACTTCAGATTTTAATTGGGTGGTTCTGCACTACTACTTAATAGTAAAAAGTTACAACCTGTTCTCTGACTACCTCACAATGTTACAGGCAGAAACTGAGCTATAATATGTATTATAAGTCCTGAGTTCTTTGTACACAATTCCTATGAGAATATCATTTGGGCCAGTCTCTCCTAGTTTGAAATGTGATCTGACTTACTAAACTACAATCATGCTGTTCCTAAAAAGATGTGGTTGAGTAAAAAAGCCCTTGGACCATAAGCCCCAAAATGTGCTTTCTTGTTCTAAAGCTAAATTTTACTGGCCATATACTGCAAGCAACAATCTCTTGACCTAAATCTAATTTGTGAATTAATAATACCATCCCATTCCTCTGCACAGGAGATAGAAAGTAGGTGAAAGAACCTTGAAGTGAAAGATGACATCACATGTCACTTCATGACAAACATACCTGAAATCCTATAACAATTGTACTTTGTTTCACATTGACACAAAAGACAGCTTTATAATCAGTAAAATATATCGGTTTCCCTGCTAACAAGTTAACCTGTGCACTGCTTTGAAGGTCTTCCTATCAAAAAAGGAGGAGAAAAGGTTGAAGGCTCTTTACCACTTTGAATTTAACTAAAAAATAAATAAATAAACAAAAACAAAGATGGTTTCAACAGAGTACTACTTCCAAAACTTGACAATGGGTAGAAACAGAAAGCTGTAAAGATTAGTTTCAGTAAGATGCTGCAGAAATCCTACAGAAACTAACAGCATGTAGAATCGTTTAAAGAATAACAGCCCAAGCTAGCGAGAAGAATCCTACAAAATAAGGGCAAAATCTTTGCACATCAATTAAAACGTTAAGCATCCCCACAGATGTCCCCAAATATATTTGTCTCTTTGGTTGTGAGCTTGAGCCTTTAAATGGCTGCACCAGCTCTCCAGCTACCTCCCAAATACATCTGAATAAAACAAACAACCATTCCCAGATATTTCTAATAAATTGAAGGGTAAGAGGGACAAAATATTATACACAGGTGATATTAAATAAGAAACAGTAATGAAAACTCATCAAAACAATAAATTGAGTATAACCCACAAAAGCCAGCAGTGTTCTTACATGTAAAGTAAGAAAATACAATGAAGGAAAAGATTCCATTTGAAAGTACAAGGCGGCTGGCGATATAGTTTAGTTGGTAAGGTGATTGGCTAGCATACACAAAACCCTGAATTTGATCCCCAGCACCACATAAACTGGGGATTGTGGAACACACCTGTAATCCCAGTACTCAGAAGGCAGAGGCAGCAGGATCAGAAGTTCAAGGTCATCCTTGGCTACAGAACAAGTTCAAGGTCAACCTGGGCTAAATAAGGCTCTGACTCCAAATAAAGCAAAATGTATAGCCACATAAAAGTAAAACTGAGTATAAATAACCAAATGTAAAGGTGTATGAAGAAAATTATAAGATGGGGGTGTGGTTCAGTGGTGGTGTTCCCTGCATGTGGGAGTTGCCAGTCTGATGGCATTAGAAAAAAAAGGGAGAGAGAAATAAAGGAAAAGTGGAAAAATGCCAGGCAGGTGCACAACTATAACCTCATCATTTAGATTTAGGAGGTGGAAAAAGGAGGATCAAGAGGTTAAGGCTAGCCTGGGCTATATGAGACCTTGTCTCAAAACAGAAAAACAAAGTTAACCTTTACTGAAGAATCTAAAACATGACTAGACAAGAATATTTCATTTTAGCAGGAACAGGGAGGAAGATGATAGCAAGGCGAGAATGGCTCCATGAGTCAGGCTCCTAGCAGGAAACTGACAGCATCCTTCGAGGGGCAACTAAACAGAAATCCATGAAGAACTATCTTCAAAAGTGTGACAAGAGTGAGGCCCCAGGGGTTACCGGCAGCAGTGGAAAGTTGGAACTCTTGCACCCTTTTGAGAACTCTCAATACCTGACTAGAAGTTTGGTTTTAGGGGAACGAAGTGAGAGGCTGATAATCCAGCCACCCTACTCTTTTGTCCAACCAGCCTATCTCCTCCCACCACAGACTCCAACTCGAAGCCAAAGGGCAGTAACATACCAGGAGGGCAGCTCCTCGGCGGTGCAGGATGGGCAGAGTGGAGATAGAAAACATACGAAGGACAAAGAGAATAACCCAGCACAGCAGCCAGCTATCTCCTGTGTATGCCAGGCACTATTGGAAGCACTTTCTTAGATTATTCTTTTAAATTCTCATATAGTTTACTAATATCAATTTACCCCAAACTAAAAATTCAAATAATCCCAGTAAACAAAACAATCAGATATTTTTGAGTAGTAAGCTTACAGAAAAGAGCAGAGTTTTTAACCAAATAACTTTATTTTGGGGACAATAGAATAATAAACATACATGTAAAATCAAATTGGGTAAAAGGGAGAGAATAGTCTTTTCAATTGTTAAGATCAATTATTAAACTACAAATACTAAAAGTTTGATCCTGGCACATAATTTGCTTGATGGAATGAAGTATGAAGTCCCGGAACAGAAAAATACTGCAAAAATTTTCCATGTGAGAGAGGTGATATTGCCAATAAATAGGAAAAAGGATGCTTTATTTAATAAATGATTTGGAGGAAATTAGGTGCTGGGTGGCGGGGGCAGAGCTACATGTATGCCTTACTCTTTAATCCATAACAAATTCCAGTTATGGAAAAGAACCAAAATTGAGGAAAGGAGATCTGAACTGGAAGAAATCACAAAGAGCAGGTAAATATATTGGATTACAATGCTTCCCTTACTATTTGAACTCATTGTGATAATTCAAGAAAAGATCTGAACAACAAAGAAGACATTGTGACAGTGTACACTGTGGTTAGAATATATATGGTGTAACTATTTCAGAGATATTAAGACTGTAAATGCATACAGCTTTTGATCCAAGTTCCACTTCTAAGAATGTATTATAATAAGCTCACATGGGAATATAAAGATGTATGAAGTAAAATATTCACTGAAGCACTATTTTATATAAAAAAAAATTCTGCTACAGTCCAAATACCTCCATAGTAGGGACCTTATTAAATCAAATCATTCATACCACATTAGGTGGTAAGACTTCAGTTTTTCAAAGATGGTTAGTAATGGGAAAAGTCTACTTTAGTGAATTTTCTTAGACTGGGTCTAAAGTGTAAACAGTTGACTTTTCCAAGATTTTTTACATAAATATAAAACCAAACTTATTTTATATTTAACAATTTTAGTTATATATTCAATTATACATAAATTCTTGGAAGAATGGACCAAGTCCTTCACACATTTCTGAAATAATCACAAAAAACGTTTTTGCAGAAATATTTAATATTTAAGAGCACAATTCACTTTTCTCCCTAAGATCTTTTCTTTAACTGCTTGGTGCTAAGTCAGGTTCCCTTAAAGAATCTAGAATGTCATAACCCTTAATTTTCTTTTCAATTGTCACTCTATAAATAGATTTCAGTTCTTCTGTATCACACTCATGAATTTCTCATAAAACCAGCATACTTTGCAAGATATGAAATTAAGTTTGCATACTGTCTTTTACTAAAAATTCAGGTCAGGGGGAATATTTATGAGATTTATGAAGATTAATGCTAACAGCAGTTGTTTTCATCACAGTAAACAATAACACAGGCATTACACTGTCATTAGTAAAAATGACATAGCTAGTATACTGATAAAAAATTCTACTTTATATGTATAATACATACATAATCCTTATCAAGATACATGTTTTCATACATGAACAAATTTTCAGAAAAAGCTTTTAAGAACCTATAAACATTGCTTAACTACGGAATTGGTAAGAAGTTTCCTTTAACAATATTTTTTTCTTCTGAATTACTTTATTTTACAAGGACATAATGTATGCAATGATGATTATACAGTATTTACTATAATGATGTTAAAAGGAAAAGCTAATTATGTCACTAAGCTTTTAAATTTTTTTCTTAACACTGTATAGACAGATACGCATGCAGGCACCTAGAAACTACAGTGCATGTGTGTAGGTCGGAGGGCAGTTTTCAGGAGCCAATTATCTCTTTTCACCATGGGATCTAGGAATTGAACTCAGTTCATCAGGCTTGAGCAGCAAATGCTTTATAAAAAAATGTATATTTTCAGTGAATGTTAAAAATGTATTTACTAAATTTTTGTAGCTGTCATGTACTTCTTAACCTCCCCTTCCCTATCCGTACCACCCCATAGTTCACCCACAGGACTTACGCATTTTATCGTGTATGTTAAGGCTTACTGAGTCAAGTTTGTATACCTAGATGTCCTTCAGTGTGAGCTCATCCACAGGCCTGTTCAGCCTGTCAAGCATGACTCCCTTAAATAAAGATCAACTCTCCCTCATTCAGCAGTGATCGACTTCCAACAGTTCCTCAGCTAAGGTTGCGGCCTGCTGTCCATTTCCCCAGTTCTATGCTGAGTTTTGTCTGCCTGAGTCAGTATGGGTCTTGTGCTTGCGTCATCATTCCTGTAAATTTCTTTTGAGCAAGTTACCAAAAGACTGGGAGTCTGTTTCCTCGTGTTCATGCACCAACCCTGGCTTTGAGATCTATGAGCTCTTCAGTCATGTGTATTTAGCTATGTTTACAGTGCCACACATGAATTTCCTTCCATTGAGAGAGCTTTAAGTCCAATTAGATAGTTGTTGATTATGTTCAAGATAAAAGTGCTATTACAACACCTATAAAGTTTACTATGCTGGTCATTGTTGTGGCTATTATAGATAGGGCTTTGAAGCTGGGGTTGGACAACTGATTGATTTTCTCTTTAGCAGCTTGCATTGTAGTCTCCAGAACTTTGAGAGCTAGTCTTCAGGGAGGGCTTCCAGGTCGGTTCCAGCTCCTTTGCTTCAAGTCCTGTGCCTCAAGTATGTCCTGTGGTCAGCAACAGGATCTTACCCTCTCTAGGAGTTAATAATCAAGGCCTGTGGCAACAGCCCATGTTACTTTGGTAGTCTTTAGGACTATCCTTACCAAAAACTCAAAGGGAAGGTCAGTAAGCACTTATAAATCTCCTGAGACATTAATTTTACACAATAATGGTGGAAAACCTATGATTCTAACACCCAAGATTTTAAGCTCTAACTTAAGGAATTAACTTTAGAAACCTAATCCAATTAATTAAGAACTATTTCTAAAGACATTCTTATGTAACACTCAATTGCCCTTTTTTTTCCCTTCTAAAGTTACTTCAAACAGAAAACTTGAATTACTTCATTTCTTAAGTGGGGATTTGAGCTTTGATTACCAAAGTGAAAAACAAAATCTGAGATTTAAGAAACAGACAAGCATAAGAAAAAGTAACACAATTTTAAAACAAAAAACCACCTGTACTGACTAAAACAACTTTATTCTAAACCTTTTTGTTTGGAAAAGATATGCTCCTTTCATAGTGAAGTTCTAATAAAAACGAATGATGAAACAGTCCACAATTCTCGGGAAGTTTTGGGATTCCACACTGTATACAAGTGATAAAATTATGCATTGTTAAAAGATTCATTCAAAAATCAAAGAATGACAGATATTAATATAATATAGTTTCTTAGACTATACTGCAACTAGCTTTTATAAAACTACCACCTGAGTTTTGGTGTCATATCCAAACTTATTCAATTATACAGAAAGGCTTCTAATTACACACCCTTTATCTAGCTACACCTGACTGGGGTCAAGATTTTGTTCACATACTTCAAAAGCCAAAGCAACCCCACAAGTTCAATAGCGAAGCCTACTTGAAAACCTAGCTGTCTTCTATGAAGACTGCAGATACTACATTTGCTCTTAGACATAAATTAATAAAACTTTTGTTAATCTTCATATTGATATTTCCAACATCCTTCATTTCTTTCTATGGACTGGAGTTACCACCTGGTGCCATTTTCTGTTAAACTAAAGAATTTAAAATATTTCTTGTAAAGCCTATCTGTTGGCTACAAGTTATCCCAGTCTTTCTGTAGGAATGCACTTACCTTCATTTTTCGAGTTTAGTTTTGCTACATAGAGAATTCTCCGCAGACACATTTTCTTTCAGCACCCTGACTGTCCTCTTTGTAGTGTGCTTTCTCTTGCTTTCAAGACTCTTTCTAAGGTTTGGCTGCTGTGTCTGAGTATCTCTCTCCATTCAGTGAATCTCACTGAGCAGTCTGTGTGCTTTCATCACATTTGGAAAGTTTCTCACAAGGTCATTTTCTGCACATTTCTACTTTGGGGGCTCCCATTACATGAGAGTTATAGATTTACCACAGATCTCTAAGGCTGTGCTCATTTTTCTTCCATCATTTTTTCTCTGATTTCTAGGCTGAACAATTTCCGTCTGTCTTCAAGTTCATCAATTCCTTTCACTGTCATCTCAAATGAGCTATGGAGCCCCTCTCTAGTAAACTTTTCGTTTCAGGTGTATATTCAATTTTAGAATTTCCATTTGTATTTTTAACAGATTTTTACTCTGAGATATGCTTATTTACGGAAGTTACAAAGGCAGCACAGAGTTGCTTCCTATAATGCTTCCCAATGTCCCCCAATGCTAATATTTTATGAAACCATGTTACACTTACATAAGTATACATGTATGTGCATTTACATATGTGGATTAACATCTACATTATGTAAATAACTTACATAACCATGGTGTAAAACCATAAACTAAAATATACACTACTTAGACTTCACTACCTTTTCTAACCAATGTTCTTTATCTGTTTCAGAATCCAATACAGATTATCATATAGCAGTTAGTCTTTGTCTCTTGGTCTCTTCTGATGAACAATTAATTTTTTCCTTGTTTTTCATGATCTGGATAGTTCTGAATAGTCAAGAACCCTTGTAGAATGATCCTGCTTGGCTTTATGTTTTCAAGTCTTGGAGAAGGACAAATGTACTTATATCATATCACACAACTTTTAAAAAAATTCTTTTATTTTTCTTTTAACAATTTCTTTTAAAGATATTTTTATTGATTTGAGAATTTCATACAATGCATTTTGATCATATTCAGAATCCTCCCCCTTCCACCCTCACCTTCCTGGCCCTCCCCACCACAACTTTATATCCTCTATTATTTTTTGTCTTTTTTTTTACAAGGCCTAGTGGGTCTAATCTGTGTTTCCCAAGTGCTCTTGAGTATGGGTCTATCCCTTGGAGTCTGGTCAACTGACTCTCCCACTCCAGACATCCATCAAATACTGTTGGGTCCCTGTCTATCTTAGGTTTGCACAAGTTTTGTACATGCTATCACAAAGTGCTATGGGGTCATACATGCAACTACTCTGTGGTGTCCTGTATTTATCTACCACCTCTGGCTCTTACAATCTTTTTGGCCCTCTTCTGAAATGATCCTTGAGCCTTGGGAGGTGGTGACATACAAGAGTCCCATTTAGGGCTGAGTATTCTGCAATTTTATTCTCTGCCCATTGACCATATTTGTGTCTGTTAACTACCATCTACTGCAAGAAGAGACTTCCCTGGTGAGATTTAAGAGATGATGCACTAATCTATGGGTATAACGATAAGTTATTATAAGTCAGTTTAATATTATTTCTATTGAGCAGAATGAAAGCAATAGGTTCTCCCCTTTGGTTTGTGACCTATCTAGCCACAGGTTCTTGGCTCTGATAATAGTGTCAGATATGGACTACATGTGGAGTGGGCATGTAATTTAACTGGAAGGTAGCTGGCTATTCCCATAATACTTGTGCCTCTATTGCACCAGTGGACATATTTGCCAAGCCAGTTGTTATTGTAGTTTGCAGGGTTCAGAAACTGGTAAGGTTGATAATTATCTCTCTCTGTCAGTAACATGGAGAGCACCTTCTACTTCTATGTAGCTTCAAGTTTAGTACCAGCTTGATATTTTCTTGTTCATTCTGCAACTCTGGTATGTAGTATCTTTAGGGATTTCTATATTTAAGTACAGTTTCCTTTAGTTCTTTTAACATGTTTGTAACAGTTGAAGTCTTTACCAAATTCAATATTCAGGGACAGAGACAATTTCTACTGATGCTTTTTAGTCTAGCAATTTTATCATTGTTGTTAAACCTATGCTGGCCTGGAACTCATTCCGAACGTCCTAATAATTAAATTTAAGGCTTTAAGAGCTAGGAATGTTCACAACCCTATTACACAACTACAAACGTATATAATTAGAGAAAACAAACAATACCATAAAATGTCCTTTCTATATCTGTGTTATCTAGTAAGAATCACTGCTTGTGGCTACAGTCAGAATTGAAATGTATTCCCCGTGAAAAATATATACTGCATTTTAAAGAATTAGTATCCAAACCTGTAAACTAAAATATATATCTTTATAGTACTGATTACATATTAAAGTGATAATGCTTTGAATATGCTGATTTAAATTCAAAACATTTCACACATTTCATAAAATATGGCCATAAGAAAATTAAAGATTGCTATATGATTCACTCTACATTTCTAGTGACATAAAATATTTTATGTCTAAATGAACTGATCCAGTTCCTAACATGTAAAACTGTAACCATTTCCATTTGCCTTAGTATCTTCTATACTTATCTGAAAATGAAGAGAATGTGTTGGCCTGAGGTAATGGTCAACACATCACTGAAGATAAGAGCTACCCATAGTCAACCTATTAAATCAGCCAAGGCCCTAGGAGAAATGCAGAGATCTTTTGTAGCCTATAAGGGTTAGAAACTTGCCTGTCAATCTGACTACATTATCTACCAGCTTTCCATGAGGAAATGCCAATGTTGCTGTCACTTCAAGAGGCTCCACAGAAATCCTTCAGTCACCATTAGGAAGTAATGGGTCTCTGAAGACTGGGTGTTATGGCAAGGGATGTTGTTAGCACTTAGGGAACTGGAAAAATGAAGGAGCATGGGAAGAACAGGAAGCTGGATTCTCAGCAGGGCTGGGCCACTGACAGGACTGAGAACTCTGGATCATTTTCCCTAAGTTTGATGAATATTTATTTTGTGTTAGCATTTAAGAGAACAGAGCTAAACACTCCACTGTTAAGGAGCTGGTGGGCTAACCAAACACACTGAAGCCAGGGTGAGAGGTAATTCTGGGCTGTAACCCTAAGGATTAAAAGCAGAATCAGTTAGGAAAATCAGATCAATCATCAGACAAAAGGCTGAGGGTAAGCAAACTCAGAAGATAAGAAGACTGTAGATAAATACGAGTATAGATATTCTAAGGTTATGATGAATGGATTCCAAGAACCTTTTAAAATGTTACATACATTTTTTTTACATACGCTTCCATACCCTCCTCAGGAGGGAAAAACTTCATAGCAATCAACAGATTCTAACATTGTGTTTTCCATCTAAAATTTAATACATGTATTTATAAATTATATACACACATACACTTTTATATGCTTTAGTCAACAAAAAACAAAAATAAGGATTCAGAAAAATAAAATTCTAAAATTATATTTTAAAAATATTTTATTTATTATTTTTATGAGTATGAGTATAATGCTTGCATGTATGTAAGTGCACCCATGTTATGCATTGCAGTAGTCAGAAGAGAGCACTGAATCCCCTGGAACTGGAGTTAGGATGATTGTTAGTCACCATGTGGGTTTTGGGATTTAAACCTGGGTCCTCTGCAAGAGCAGCCAGTGCTCTTAACTGTTGAGCCATCTCTCCAGTCTCTATTTTATTATTTTTTGAAATTCAAGGACAATTAGAAATTAGAAATGTGCGCTTTCCCTCATTAGACTGGGAAAGGATATAAGAGGTGAGGAATGGGAGGGCAGGCACAGGAGGAGCATACAGAGGGATAAGTAACACTAAAGGCCTCTAGAAAAAGCCATAGGGAAACTTATCACTGTAGAAGCTTCTTCAAGAATATACATATGCATCATAAAAAGACTTAAAAGAGTTATCCTGTAACAAGGGGGCATTTAGACATCATAGACTAATTTAAAAAAAAAATCAAAGCCAGGAATGGACTTCCTTTCTAGGACCTTTTGACCAAGAGTCCCACAGACCCTCAAACAATACTGGCCATTGCCCCTACTCTTGGTTACCCACAAGAACTGGATGGTAAGACCCTGTTGCTGAGGACATGACATACATGAGCTGGAGAACAAACACGGAGAAATCAACCTGGTGTTGACTTCAGAGCTTCATCTCTACTGGCTAACCAGTATTCACAGTACTGGGAGGTGCTATGCAAGATACCAGAAGGAAAAAATAATCATCACCCTTACCCAGCTGTGAATCTTATGAACCAATACCAACTGGCCTAGCAAGATAGGCCCAATGGTGCAAAAGTGGCACAAATATTATGGGAATAACCAACCACTGTTTAATTGGATTTGAGGTTTGCTTCCCAAGATGGAGCCCATATCTGACAGTGATGTCAGGCTTAGAAACCTGAGGCTAGACAGTTCATAGTACAAAGGGGAGAGCCTTATACTAGTCTTCTACTAAACAGTTATATTAAACTGACTCTTAATGACTTATTGTTATACCTATAGATTGATGCATGCCACAACTTTAACCAGAGAAGTTTCTTTATGTAACAGATGGTAATTAACACAGAAATTCCAAACTGACCAACAAAGAGGCAAAAATTCTCAACAAAATACCTGCAAACAGCATATAGACACACCGAAAAATCATCCACCATGATCAAGTCAGCTTTATTCCAGAGATGCAAGAGTGGTTCAATATATGTAAGTCAATAAATGTCATAAAACACATAAATGGACTCAAAGATAAAAAACACATGGTCATCTCAAAAGATGCAGAAAAGGCCTTTGACAAAATTCAACATGGATTTATGTTAAAAATTCTAGAGGGAATTGGACTAGAGGGAATATACCTCAACATAATTAAAGTTATATACAAAAAAACCCATAGTCAACATTATTCTAACTGGAGAAAAAACTGGAAGCATTCCCATTAAAATCATGAACCAAACAAGGCTGTCCACTATCTCCACTCCTTTTTAATACAGTACCTGAAACTCTTGCTAGAGTGGTAAGACAAGAAAAGGAAGTCAAAGGAGTACTCTCTGCAAAGAAGAAGTCAAATTATTTCTTTTTGCATATGACATGATATTATGCCTAAGAAATGCCACCAGAAAACTCCTAGAAATGATTACCACTTTCAGTAAAGTGGCAGGTTACAAAATTAATCTACAAAAATCAGTAGCCTTTTATATACTAATAACAAGCAACTGGAGAAAGAGTGTAAGAAAACCTTCCCATTCACAATAGCCTCAAAAAAAGTCTCAGAATAAACCTGGGCAAAGACATTAAAGATCTCTACAATGAAAATTTTAGATCTTTACAGAAAAAGATTGATGAAGACACCAGAAGATGGAAGGACTGCCCATGCTCATAGACTGGAAAAATTAATATTGTGAAAATGACCATCCTACCAAAAGCAATATATAGATTCAATGAAATCCCAATCAAAATTCCCATCACATTCTTCTCAGAATTAGAAAAAAAATCCTAAAATTCATATGGAAGCACAAAAGACCCCAGATAGTCAATGTAACCCTGAGTACAAAGAGCAATGCAGGGAGGGTTTCTATACCAGATTTCAAACTATATTATAGCGCTATAGTCATAAGAACAGCATGGTATTGGTACAAAAATAGACCCATAGACCAATGGAATGTAACTGAAGATTCTGACGAGAGTACATGCAATTTCAGCAACCTGATATTTGACAAAGGGGTCAAGAACACTCACTGGAGGAAAGACAGCATCTTTAGCAAATGGTGCTCACAAAACTGGATCTCCACCTGGTAGAAGAATGAAACTAGACCTTTATCTTTCACCTACAAAAGTGAACTCCAAATGGATCAAAGACCTCTATTCAAAATCTGAGACTCTGAAACTCTTAGAAAACGTTGGCAGTAACTTATGAGATACAGGTGTAGGAAAGGACTTTCTAAATCAGACAGCAGCTGCTCAGGAATTAAGGGCAATAATCAACAAGTAGGATATCATTAAACTAAAAAGCTTCTGTACAGCAAAGGAAACAACCAAAGAAGACAAAACCCACAGGCTGGGAGAAAATCTTTACTAGAGACACATTTCATAGAAGTTTAGCATCCAGAATATAAAGAACTCAAGACACAAAGAATCAAGAAAACAAGTTACCCAATTAAGAGGGACTAAGGATCTAAACAGAGAATTCTCCAAGAAAGAAATGAAGATCACTAAGAAATATCTTAAAAAACATTCAACATCATCAGTAATTAGGGAAATGCAAATTAAAACCACATTAAGATTTTATCTTACCCCAGTTAGACTGGCTAAGATCAGGAGAACAAATGACACCAAATGCTGGAGAGGATGTGGGGAAAGGGGAATGTCATTCACTGCTGGTGGGATTATATACTTGTGCAACCCCTATGGAAAGCAGCATGGAGAATTCTTAAAAATCTAAAAATGAACCTACCATTTGACCCAGTTATATTACTCCTTGGCATATGCCAAAAGGACTCATTCTATTGCAAAGACACATATACCCACATTTGTGGCTGCTCTCTTCACAATAGCTAAAGGATGGAAGCAACCTAAATGTCCCTCAATTGAGGAGTAGATAATGACAATGTTTTACATTTACACAATGGAGTTCCACTCAGCAGGAAAGAAAGACTAATCTGTAGGTAAATGAATGGAACTAGAAACTGTTATGCTAAGTGAAGTAACACAGACTGAGAAAAACAAACATATACTAGTACCAATTCCTTATATGTGAGTATGTATCCCGATGTAAGTGCAGGAAAATGTTCATGACCCAGAGAGGTAAAGGGAAAGTAGGAACCTGAGAGAGAAGAATGTAAGAGACAGGTGTTACTAAAGGAGAAATAGATAAAATGGGAGTATTTAAATGGGAGTGGCAAGGGAGAGTTATACAAGGAACTATGGGGATAAAGGAAAAGAAGGAGCTCAAGAGAGGTGGGGCCTTAGGAGACTGGTGTTGTCAAGGGAGAAATGGGGAAATGGGGACACTTTGTATGAGGAAGGGAGGCAAGGAGGAAGGGAAGAAGTAGTGTGGCAAGTATAAAACACCAGAGGGAATCATATTAACCTAACAACCTAATGACAAATTATATAAAAAGTATCTCTACATGAGTATCCATGTGCAGAGCTGAAGGCTACATAACAAGAAATGGTGCCAGACAGAAGAAACCTTCCCTTGAGTTGTTGGCCAGGGTAGACTAAGAGACTCCCCAAATTACACAGGTTATTGCCACAGCACTTGACTGCCTCCCATAACTTGAAGGTAAGACCCTGTTGCTGAAGACAGGACATACTTTGGAGAATGGATTTGGAGCAATGGAGCTGGAACTGATCTGGAAGCCACTTCCCCTGAATGCTAACTCTCACAGTTTTGGAGAGCACTACCCAAGCTGCTAAGGAAGAACATCAATATATGGCCCAACACCAGCTTCAATGATTATCACAGCATTCAACACTGGTGTAATAGAGGCACTTTCACCTTGGGGGCAATCTACAGCTAGCTAATCGGACTTAAAGTCCACTCAATGGGAAGAAACTCATGTGTAGTACTGTAATTATAGCCAAATACACCTGGCTGAAGAGGTCATAGATCTTAGAGAAATCCCCAAGGCTGTCACATCCCTAGACTAATGTAACTTCTTAATAAGTGCAAAATATATATCCTTATATTTACAGTCAAATATCCCAGTCACCACTTATCAAAGAAGCTTGTTTTACATCAGCAACTACTATAGAGTACCACAACTGGTCACATACACATTGTGAATTGTCCAAGCATAAGTGGCACATTTACAATGGAACCTCTACACCTGAGCCTCACACAACACAGAACAAGGGGTAAAGAGGACACTAGATCATCTCTCAGCTCTCATTAATGAAGATCTCTCAACTCTCATTAATGAAGCTCTCTCATGCAACAGAGAGTCAGGAACACAAAAGCTCACAAATGGCTAAAGCATGGATATTAGGAGTCTGTAGAGTGTGGGTCCCTGGACAGGACTCCTATATTAAGCTTCACTCACCCAGAGCTCAGGACCATTGCAGAAGAGGGGGCAGAAAGATTGTGAGAGTCAGGGAGGAGGTGCATAACCATATGGAAATAGAATCCTACAAGCTCCTGGGACCCTGGTCATATGAACCTACAGCAGTGGGGTCGGCATGCTCAAGACCCATGCAAACTAAAGCAGACAAAAACCCCGCATGAAACTGTAGAAATAGGCAAGAGATCCCAATCTCTGCTGAAGAAAGATGGGCAGCTGACTGGTGTTGGGTGAGGATGAGCTAATCCTAAATCGAGGGACTCTAGATAGGCTGACGAGACCGCAGGGGATGCACTTGCCCTGAGGAACATACAGGGACACTAACGTGACACAACAGGCCTTAACACAGATGACTGATGTATGGATTCCAGTTGGGGGGGGGGGTGCCAGTGGGGAAGGGAGTACAGAGAAGATTAAGACTGATTGAGATGTTCTGTATGAAATACACAAAGATTCAATTAAAAATAAAGTTAAGAATATTTTAAAAATTTGAAATCTGTCACAAATATGACAAAATGGCCATTCTCAAAAAAAAAAAAACACTCAAAACTTGATTCAGTGGCTAGGCTAAAATGTCAACAGAAAAACAGACAATAAATATAAATAATTCACTGAAGTTACATAATAATTATTACAAAGCATATAAGTATATTATCAACAAAAACCTAAGCAAAAGAAATTTAAAACACTGGCAAAGTATAAAAAGGTGCTCAAATACTATTCATGGAAATCTATATATATATATATATATATATATATATAT
This sequence comes from Eospalax fontanierii, assembly GCA_035773235.1. Lineage (NCBI taxonomy): Eukaryota > Metazoa > Chordata > Mammalia > Rodentia > Spalacidae > Eospalax > Eospalax fontanierii. Next base: position 39,289,399 of record CM069532.1, on the reverse strand, counting down.
ATATATATACATATAAACTGGCATCTCTTCTGGAAAATTTGACAAGTCTTTAATGTACTAATTACATTAGGAAATTATCTTAAAATTCAAGACTATGTATAAAAATAACCACAATATTCCATTTCTTCAAAGAAAAAAATACTGTATTAAAACATTCTTAAATGTTAACAGTAACCATTTATGGGTGGTAGGATCAAAGATGATATTTCTTTTTAAAAATTTTCTATAGCCTTGTATTTTATAACTCTAGGCCCCCAAAATTTGAGTTACTTTATGACATTCCATTTAAATATCACCCAATTCTTCTTATGGAAACAAACAATAAGCACTTGCTATTTCTGTCTTAAAAGGACAGGCTCCTATTCTAATTCAGGGTTCATGCCTCCCACTCACCCAAAGCATCAGCCTCCATACCAGCATAGCACAGAAGAGCTCTAGCTGCAACAGCTAAGTTCATATCCTAGAAACTCCACTTACAGTTGAGCTGTGGGCAACTGACTTCCCTCACAGTACACTTGTGAAATTTACATAAATTTATATTAGGAGAGTTCAGTAAAACAGAAGTTAGAAAGGTGCAAAGATGCAGGTGAGATTATAACATGAAATGAGAAGAGTATACCATTTGAGATTCATCCAAAGGAGAGGTTATAGCAATCTACATTTTGAAGTAAGAATGATATTTGAAGCTTTTTCTCTCATTTTTCTCTTCAGAACCCCTTATTCTGTGCTGCACATCGGGAGCTCTGCAGTGTATAGGGGAAACAAACTCCCTATATCCTGAAAACACAGTCTATGGTGGCAAAGGTGGCAGGAGAGGTGGAAATAGAAGACAAGTAGAGACAAACAAATGGTGTGTACTGTACATGAAACAAAACAAGGGGAAGAGCTGAGAGGGGTGAAGGTTTCAAACAGGAGGGCCAAGCAAAGTTCCTCTGCAAAGACTGGGCTGGGGGTTAAAGACAAAGAGTCATGGGAGGATCTTGAGTCTCAGGAACAGCCAGAGCAAAGCCAAAGGTAAGAATAAAGCTGGACATTCACAGATGGCAGAGACCACTGTAAGAAGGGATGGGGATAAGGAGGTAGCAGAATGGCTTTGTGTGGGTCCACACCAAGAAGGGGAGCCTGGATTTTACACACATTAAGAATTCAGATACTTTCAGTTTTGTTTGATATAATTTGACTTGCAGTTAAAAAAAATCACTTCAGGAGCTGGTTAAGAACACTGGCTGCTCTTGCAGAGGACTGGGTTTGAATCCCAGCACTCACATGGCAGCTAACAACCATCAGTAATTCTAGTTCCAGGGGATCTGACACCCTCTTCTAACCTCTACGGACACTGCACAACATGGGTGCATTTGCACAAATGTAGACATAACACTCACACACTCTTCAACCAACTGCAGAGATAGAATTCTATTGACAGGAGGCCAAAAGTGTCCTGAACTAGGCAGGACCAATAGCATCACAGGTGCAGAGCCAAATGGAGTGTCCTTATAAGCTGATTCCCACTGTCTTTGATGGGAAAGTGATGTCACTTTGTAAAATGTTTCCTGGTCCCTAAAGCCAAAGGCCACTGTGTAATTTCACAAACTGCCCGAATGAAAAAAAGATACATCAAAATGCATTGCAATCATGTATTAACATTGCTATTTTTCCTTCTAGACCAACTCTTAAGAAAGGAAGAACAATATCTTTACTTTTAAAACACCTAATAGAGTACCTGAACATAAAAGTACTCATTAAGTGTCTGCTGACTCAAAGTATGAACACAAAAGTTAAAATAAAACAAAAATAAAAAGAGGCCAGCAAGATGAATTAGTGAGTAAAGGTACTGGCTACACAAACCTGGAGACCTGACTTCAACTCCCAGAACCCATGTAAAGATGGAAGGTGAGTACTGATTCCACAAAGTTTTTCTTTGGCCTCCCCAGGTGTGCCATGGACATACTCTCCCCCTCAAACACACAACAGGAAAAAAAAGAGAGAGAGAATAAAGATATTTGTATTCATTTACTGCTATAGGAAATATAGGAAATGCTATAACATAGAATAGTATACTATGGCTCAGTTAAAATGGGAAAAATCTGTCCTCCTGCAGTTCTTGAAAATGGAGGTCAAAAAAAAAAAAAAAAATCAAAGCACTGGCAGGTTATGCACCTCCAAAGGCTTTAGAAGAAAATTCTTCTCCTCATCCTGATTTCTGAAAAATCCAACATGCCTTTTCCTTGCTGGTTTCTAGCTGCCTCACTCCAACTCTCTGAATCTAGCTTCCCTCTGCCTTCTTCCTTGCGTGTTGGAGACACATTTGTTCAATTTCAGCCCTGTCCTAATCCCAAATGGTCTCATCTAACTTGGTTATAGACATAAAGATATTTTAAATAAGGTCACATTCTGAATTTTCTACTGGACATTAATTCTTTATATACACACTACTCAACTATTAAATCATTCAAAATTACAACAGACTGTCCTTAACATCCATTTTAAAAAATATTTTATCATTATTACTTTATTTTATGTGTATGAGTGTACTGTCTGAATGTAGTTAAGTGCACCCATGTCGTACAATGTCCATGGAAGTTAGAAGAGGGCATCAGATTTTCCTGGAACTGGAGTATGAATGGTTGTCAGCTGCCACGTAGATGCTGGGTCCTGAACCTAGGTCCTCTGGAAGAGCAGATGGTGCTCTTAACCACTGAGCCAACTCTCCAGCCCTAATTTATTCATTTCTTAGGATAATATACAGAGTATTTGGTTTCATCATGGCTTCTTCATACATATGTGTCATGCTTTGTTTTCCAGCATTTTCTTCCCCCGCTGCTCTTCTCCATGCTCTATCCCCCTCCACCTGGCTCTTCTGCCTTCCTTTCACCCTATTTCCCGCTTCCACATGCACAGAAATACACACCTGTAAACATACATAATTTTAAATCAGGTTTCACATATGGGGGGGGGGAAACACAATATTTGTCTTTCTGAGTTTGGCTACATTCACTTACTTCCAGTTGCATTCATTTTCCATCCAATTGGGTTGTCTTTTAAAATGGCCATCCCATTCTGAAAATGTTCAATTAAGGCTGAACAGTCAAAATCAGATCTATTCAACAGGAAAGACTTCTGTGCTGTCTTATGTCCTTCAAGCTTCTCGGCTTATTCATCTTCCATACTGTAAACACTATACTATGCTTAAAACTACAACTATGAACACATACCATGTATCAGTCCCATAGGAAGACAGTGGTAAATGCAGAACTGCGTATTAAATTATTAACTACAGTTCAATTTCCTCATAATTTAAAAATTCTACTTACACAAAGTTTGAATTAATGAATGCAATTCATTTTTATAAGGAAGTTTTCAAAGAATAGCTTTTTTGATTTTCAGATTGTAAAAAAAGTATTTTCATTATGTAACAGAAATCACCACAGTACAAAGACAATAAAAATTAGCAGAATTCTTACTACCCATGGATAGCTACTGTTAACATTATACTGAGCAATCTTACAGACCTAGATGTATTCATACATCAATATATGTAATATCCTCCATGACTTTATCTACGAATATAGATGTTACCTAGAACACTGCATTAATAAACTGGGTGTGCTGGCACACATATGTAATCCTAGTACTTGAAAGCAGAAGAGGATTATTGCAAGTGTGAGGAAAGGAGGAGGGAGGGAGGGAAAAAAGGAGGGTGAAAGGAAAGCAATTTACTTAAAATAATTTTACAATAATATTGTAAAATAATTTACAAAATAGCTCATTCCTCACTCAGAATGTTATAAAATTTTAACATGATAAATCTGGTGAGATGGTGTAATTTTAGTAAATACAGTTTTCTGTTGAATTAAAACATCATTAATTGAGCTGGGGATGTGGATCAATGGTAGAGTGCCTGCCTAGCACATCTGACACCCTGGGTTTTATCCTCAGCATTGGAGAGATAAATACTATGAATTTAATCAGTCCTCCACTGATTGATGATGAGCACCAAAGCACTCATCATTAATATTAAAAGTAGTACCAAAGACCTATGTACAAAACTTGGCAAATGGATCAATGAGTAAAGGTGTTTGCTACCAAACTTGGTAACTCAAGTTCAATCCCTAGGACCCCACATGGTGGAAAGAACTGACTTCTGATTGTCCTCTGACCTACCCATACACACACACACACCCAATAGATAAATGTAAAATAAACTATTATATAACCATGTCACAAATATCTTAGCAAAGTATTTACAATTGTCCACTGACAAATTCTGGGATTCTAAGATTAATATATTGACATGAAATTTTTTTCATTTGCACAGTTTGGATTTACCATCCTCTCAAAACACTAAATCAAAGATGCTCCAATTTCATATAATTATCCCTTTGGGGGCTAGAGCAATGACTCAGTGGCTAAGCACACTTGTTCTACAATCATGAGGACTAGAGTTCACATCCCAGAACCCACGTAACTAGCCGGGCATCCCATCCCTGAAAACACTTGTAACCTCAGCTCTGAAGGGGCAGAAACAGGATAGTCACTGTGGTTTGTGGGCTTCCAGCCTAGTTGAAAAAAGAAAAATGTGAGCCCCAGGTTCAGGGAGAGACCCTCCCTCAAAGCAATAATCAGACAGTGATAGAACATCTGTTTCCCTACTGCAACACACACACACATACACTCTCTCTCTCTCATCCTTGCCAACACTGGCCTTTGTCCTCATCAAAAGGAAAGTCCTCTCCCAACGATCTTTGTGTTTCCTTTGTTGCTAGAGAAGCTGTGCCTATTTGCCTACATTTATTCTTCAGAAATGTTCAACTCTTTTGACATTTAACTGAATCATATTACTAAGAAGTTTATGGTATTAATTTTGTTAAAATTAGTTAAAACTTCACTTCATTACTTTTCTTAAAATAAATGTTCACTATGAAGAATTCACACAAAAAAGAAACAAGGAAATTAAAAAACTACAAACAAATCGAACCACTCTCCACTTCACAGAGTGTTAGAGCAATTTCTATGTATCAGCATTATTATTTCTTTTATTACTCAAGATGAAAAGGTTTCATTCAGAGGTTGTTTTAGAATGCTGGTAAGACGTCTTTCTATATGAAAGGTTATTCTTATTGCATTCCACATAAATCACACACTTCAACAAGTCAAATGCTGTGTTTCCAAATGGTCCATTATACTTTCAATAATGACTTTATTTCATCTCTGATTATATTTTAATTAAAAGTAACTCAGATATTTTTAGAATTGTGGTCAAACTTTTTCTAATAATCATTGGTCTATAAACAGATGCTTCAATGTATCAAAGGCCTGCTACTTGATGGAATACTATTCACTAAAAAAAAAAACGCCACTTAGGAATTCCATAGATCATCCTTTTATAAGGAAGTAGAAGATACAGGGAGAAAAGCAACTGGCTAAACACTATAAGAATTAAATTTATGGTAATCACTTCTCCACTTTCTAATTGTGTAACCTTAGACAAATTATGTAGTCTTCTGAGCCTCAGCAACTAAACTAACATGTTGGGACCAGAATAATTTAAACAGGCCTTTTCAAACATTAGAAATGATTCTATTCCCACAGGCCTAGAGTTATGAGACTGCTGAGATTAGGAGTAATCAAAATCAGGAAAAGATTAGCCATGGTACAAATGGACAACATGTTGAGTTTTGGTCTGACATTTCAAACATTAGAAATGATTCTATTCCCACAGGCCTAGAGTTATGAGACTGCTGAGATTAGGAGTAATCAAAATCAGGAAAAGATCAGCCATGGTACAAATGGACAACATGTTGAGTTTTGGTCTGACTGAGTCAGCATGGGTCTTGCGCATACTGTCACCACTGTTAGAAGTTCATATGACCAAGTTCCCAGAGGCCTGAAAGCCTGTGTTTCCTTATGTTCATGCACCAACCCTGGTTCTTACAACCTTTCCACCCCCTCTTCCACAATGATCCCTGAGGCATGGGTGGGTGAGGTTTAATATAGAAGTACTATCTAGGGACACGAATTCTGCAGTCTCTTATTCTTAGAGGAAAAATTGATGATGTGGCTCAGTGATAAAGAGTTCTTGCCTAGGCCCTGGGTTCAATCTCCAGAATCACAAAATATCCAAAAGAAAAGGAAAGAAGGGAAGGACAGATAAAAAGGAGGGAAGGCCTGCCCACCTCTTCTCTTCATATTTTTGTTCAGTGCTTCATACTCTATGTGACCTCCCAAATTAAAAAGGTAGGAATAATATACCTTGCAGGGAAATCAGCTCCTTCAGCCTGCCTCCTAACTTCTGAGACATCTTCCCACCACCAGCACTGTTGAAGAACACCTCAGCAGCAGCTATTCACTCTGACAGCAACTGTGCCATTTTACTTCCTAACATCTCCCTTAGAGGGTGAATCTCTTACAATCATCAGAGTTACACAGTGGACCTGTCAAGCATATATATGAGTTCCCAAAAGAATTATAAAATAGTGAGCTGGAAAGAACCAGAGAAGCTGATTCTCTCAAAAACATCATGCAGGTATTTTTCTTTCAAGCTGCTGTCCACATCACTGACTGGGAAGCTATAACCCCATGAGGTGCTATTCTATCTGCCAGAACTCAGCCCAAATACAGCTAACTTCATTTTTCCATTCCTATATGAATGATTCAAAAAGGATAATCTGTTAATGGACAGGCATTTTATAAAGTTACATAAACTTCTAGATAAAAGTAGAAATTACTTAAACTCTCACCATCGCGAGATGGTTTTAGTTAACATTCTGGGATACATCTAGTTTTTTCTTTCTGTCTGAAAGCATGCATGGATGTGGGGGGTAAGGAAAGAGAGAGAACACACACACACACACACATACACATACACACACACACCACATACACACACCCATACACACACACACATACACACACATACACATACACACACACATATACACATACACACACATACACACACACATACACATACACACACACATACACATACAATGATTTAGTTTTTAAATGAAATTGGGGGATTCTAAGATATTCCAATTTTTCTTCACTTACTTGTGTTTAAGGCATTTTACCCATACAATTAAATATTCTTTTAAAGACTTTTAGTGGCTACACAATACAGAAATTAAGAAAAATACTGAAATTTATTTAGCTATATGTAAACCATGCTATTAGACCCTTTAAGTTCCTCATGTTAACAATTTATCTTTCTTCCCTATATTCTGTCCTGATCCATATCTTTTCCTCTCCAGCCTTCTTCTGAAAATTAAGAGTTATCTTTACCAGCAGATGGAGCCATAGAGCAGCAATTCAAAACTATAATCACAAAAGCAGCACAGGTACTTACAAGGGACATCACTGGCAGCTTTTGTGGGTAGGTTTGTGAAGAGACAGCTAAATCAGTTACAGCAATTCTGCATAATACTAATGCTGGAATTCAGGCATCCAAATAAGTAAGTGCAAGATAAGCAAATAAATGCAAGATATACAAATCAAAGTTCAATAAAGACATGCAAATAGTATAAACAACACTTTAGAAAGCACACACTCTTGCTTACTATAATCAAAACAAACCCAGGTGCAGGTGCAAAATGTTTACAATGTCTGGTAACATGTAAGTAGAGGTGGAAGGGTACGATTATTTATCTTGGTGTTATGAAAGGATAGAGCCTGTTGAGAAAATCAAAACAATGTTTTCACCCTTTGACCCAAGCTAATGATTCTAAAAACTTCATTAAACATGCATGAAGGCACCTATTAAATAAAGTTCTGTGTACAACAACAAAAGCCTGGAAACAAATGTTTGACATTTGGATAATGTGTGCTGATAGATCAACCTGACATTCTGTAATGATCAGTAACCAATGATCTATATATATATTTGCTCTGCTGTCTGTTCAGCTACTACCTACACGTAGTTATTTCATTAAAACTTACTAAAAATTTATATCAACCACATTTCAAGAGACCACTGCCTACACAGTAACTATCATTCTGGATCATTTGGAGAATTATGTCCATCACTTGCAGTTTACTAGACAGCACAGGTGTGTGGAATACATATCTACAGTCATTCCTCTTCCCCTTCCTGTACACTTATCAATTTGTCTAGAAACATCTACTTCATTTTCAGTCCCTGGCTTAAACATCAACTACAGGAGGGTACCCCAGTTGATCCCAGGAACTTAGATGTACCTTCCTTGTAGGTATCATATTTTGATAACTCCATATGATACTTTTGTCACAGCTGAATCTACCTTTCTCCCCATCACAAATGTGTAAGGAAAGTAAGGAAAACTCCATTAGGGGTTCAAGGTCACAGACTTTTTAAAAATTATGAATTCTTTAATCTTCTAACACTTAATGAGAGTCTTATGGGTGTTCCATACTCGCCAGAGTTTTGTTATTGTATGAAACAGTATCTTTTTAAAAAGATAACTGGCATGGTGTTGCACACCTGTAATTCTATCACTTGCAAGGTGAAGGTAGGAGGGTCAGAAGTTCAAATTCCTCAACTACACAGCAAGCTCAATGCCAAGTTGCTATATAAGTCCTTGTCTCAAAAAACCAAAGCCAGAGTGGGTAGAAAAAGACACGGGTCCTAAACTAGACATCAAAGATGGCTTATTATGGTCTTGATCCAAGCCCTCAAGAAGCAGAAGCAGGAAGCTCAAAGTTTGAGGCCAGCCTGAACTACACTTCTGTTCCAGACTAGCTGGAACTACAGTAAGACTCTGTATTAAAAAAAAAAAAAGAGTAAGCTTATGTTTATGTTACATCATAATACTTTGTTCAATGAAACTACTTATACTGTTTTAAAAATTAAACCTCAAATTTCTAATCCAAATAAAAACTTGTTTCTATTGCCAAATCTGACTAACAGAATCTCCCAAGTGCAGTTCTCTGGTATCCTCACTGATACATTACCCCAACTTTCACATCTAATGAGCCCTATTGAAACAAAACACCAATGGTGAACATAATTTCTGCCTTCATTTTTTTTCAAATATGAACTTTGTTCTGAAAGACTAATTACTCTTCTATCAACAACTGGCATCCAAAATAGCCAAGGACAGGCTTCCTTTATTATCCTTAGTTTTCAAGTAATGTAAGAACCTTGCCTCAGTAATTTGGAAAAGTAGTGTATGACTAGTTTACAATAAAAAGCAATGCCTCAGCCTTAGAAGAATTAGTGTTCCACATAGATGAATTCTCTAGATAAGTTTGACCATTTAGTCACTAACATATAAACTGGCACACAAGTCTTTTTCTTTTTAACAGTACAAATCTTTCAACTTGGAAAAACAGGCTCTATGAGGCATTATTTTGATTAATAATTACTGTGTTATACAACACTCAAGCCCCTAAGATAAACATCCCCTATGGCACCTTTTAAAAACTTGTTAGTTTGGGAGAATTTTTCTTCCCAGCCTCTGTCTGTGGTAGGTCTGCCATGAAGTTCTTCAACTAGGGTGAACAGCCTGATACTTCCAAGTCTACTTCACAGATTAAGATGATATCCTAATTTACTCTGGTTGTTCAGTCCTTATTATTGTGTGTATATGATTATGAATGTGAGTATACATGCCACAGCATGCATGTGAATGTCTGAGGACAACTTTGTGGAGTCAGTTCTCTTCTTCCACTGTTATATGGATTGTGGGGATTGAACTCAGGTCATCAGGCCATTTTGTCAGCCTGATCAGTCTTTTCTGGATCTTTTAGTCTGCAGTTAGATTTGACTAAATTTTGGATAAATGAGCCATTCCTCTACATTGATATCCTTACATTGTTTCATATTTAAAATTAATGCTCAGTTATAGGTAATTTTTAAAACTTATTCATTCAAGTATTTATTAATCACCTACTATGAGTTGTACTCCAATGCTGTGGTGAAAATAGAGTTGAAAATAGTGCTAGCTTTGAACATATTTTAAAACAGAAAAACTGTAAAATTCTACTCAATGACTAAAGAAAAAATAAGTCTCTTAAAATTACAAAACACCTAAATTTTTGACAATTTCTGTATCTTTAGGCTTAGAAACTAAAGAGAAAAGGGTAACAAAAGCCTGTGACTTAGCCATATGCTTTTTTTTTTTTTTTTTTTTAAACAGAGTTTTGAATAAGACTCTAAGGTTTTCTACTTTTTTCCTATGGCTTGTTCCCATCTATCCAAAAAAACCCCCCTGAGTATCAGTGTATGTTTATTATTAAATGACATGTAAAGCCTTGCTAAAGATAATATAGTTATTCCATCAGTCAGTTAAGTTTATTTTCATTGTTAACACTGAGTAATGTTGATCAGGGAAAAAAAGTATTCATTTAGGAAAAACTTTTTCTCCAAATTTAAGAAGTTCCTAAATACTTTCTTGGAGGTGTAGAATTTTTTTGGCTTGTTTTAAGAGTTAGTAAAATAGGTTGGAAATATACAATATTTACTCTGCCAGCCACAATCACATCAAAATTCTATTATCCATTTAAATCTCAGTCTAGGAAATTAGTAAAACAAGGAAGAAAGCTTAAATTGGTCTTTGTGGATTAATTAAGACATCAGATAAAACTCCTGGGATTAGCCTTTTTTAAAATCCCTTGGAATCTTCCCTCTCACTCATTTCCTCCTCTGGGAAACACTTAAAACACATTTTATAACTGTAAATGATCAGTAACGGCCTTTATTATTTAATGTAACTGAAAGTGGGTATTAGTCATGAGTCTGTTGATCTGAGGAAGTAATATTTAGAAACGAAAAAGTGACTTCCATTAAGACTTTCATTACTATTATTAAAAACCTCACCACTGCATTAATATCTCTTCAATATTAATTCTGGAACCTTAAAATTCTTTAAGTGGTAATAAAAATGCACCTCACAGCCCGGTGTGGCACACACCTTTAAGCCCAGAATTCAAGAGGCAGAGGCAGGAGGATTTCTGTAAGGACAGCATGGTCTACATATGGAGTTCCAGGACAGCCAGGGCTACATAGTGAGACCCTGTCTCAAAACGAACTAAATTAATTTAAAAAATTTAAAAATCTGATCCTTAAATAAAAATTTCTCAAGGAGAAACTCAACTATAGACTCTTGCTCCTTCTACAATGTAAGCAAAAAAGGAGAGCAAGTGACAAATTATATTTAGTGGACATCTATTGTAAGTAAAATTAAAAGATGTTGTCCATACTGTTTTTTAAAAAGTTCTTGCTCAAGATACAATATAACAGGGGAAAGAAAATAGGCACCCATAAAAGATAACACTAAGTAGTAGAGTGAAAAAGGTATATTTGATTTGATTTTTAAAATGATCATGGGCCACACTGTGATGGCCCAGGCCTGCTTCTTGGGAGTCTGAATAAGGAGGATCATAAGTTTAAGGCCAGACTGGTCAATTTAACGAGACCCTTTCTAAAGAAACAAAGTAAAGAAGAGCTGAGGCTCAAGGGTCAGAATTCCTGCCTAACTAATGTAAGGCCAGGGGTATGCTACCCCAGCATCCATCCCAAAAGTGATCTCAGGAACACATTACTCTTGGCAGCAGGTACTCGGTTCTTATGTAAGCAAAGTAAAATTCTTTTTGTCCCCCAACTCTAAATCTGGCAATCAAAGTTTACGCAGTTGGGCCAAGAGCATCATCATCAAAAAATCAGAAATGCTCAGGAGCAACTAGTACTGGGCCATCAGAAACAAAGTCCTCCTGTGATTACTCAGCAGTGGTTTCTCTCCTAAAACCTCCTTATCAAATGAGAAACAAAACTGACCGGAAGCCATCAACTTTGCACACTTGTTCTTCTGACACTACCTAAGGCCCAGCCGCAGAAAGGAAGCAGTCCGGGAGAGGACCACAATGGGACATCCAGGCCTATTGTTCTGAGCAGCGCAGGACTAGCCCAGAGCTGCGCGGCGCGCGGGAGGAACGCGAACCCCTCACAGGTGTGGGGGTAGGGGTAGGAGCGAACAGGTGTGCTCCAGGTCACCGCTAAGGGGCTGGGGGCCCAACCTAGAGAGGGGGACGCGGAGAAAGCCTCGAGGGACAGAGTCACTCCCGGGGCTTTTAAACCGCTGGGCAGCGCGCGGCGGCCTGGAGCAGGCGTGGAGGGCTGGCATCCGGGCGGGGGTCTGCGGTGGCCGGGGGCTGAGGCAGGGAGGACAGCCGAGGATGCAAAGGCTCTGGAACCGAGGGAGAACCCCGAACAATGGCCCGAGTCGTGTCTCCGAGGTGAGCCGAGGGGAACAAAGCGAGAAGCCCCCAGCGCGGGCCCCGGGGCGGCTGTTACCTGCGAGAGCTGCCGGGGATGCGGGCAGCCGAAGAGCGCCGAGCTGGAGCTGAAGCTGATGGCTCCTCGGCGGCTGAGGACGTGCTGGGGGACCGGCCTGTCCAGGGGCAGCACCGGCAGCTGGTAGCATACTTCCATTGAATACGCCCGCCCTGTCTCCGCGCGGCGCCCGCCCGTCCGCGGCCGCCGGCCCCTGAGCTGGGACAGGACCCCGGGCCGAGGCGAGCGCGGACGGCCGGGCAGCCGCGCACCCCACCGGGCTGCCGCGCACGCCTCCCCGACCCCGCGCCCGGCCGGCCCGCGGGAAGACGCTGCAGCGGCCGCGGGACCAGCGGGTGGGAGTGGGAGCGGGCGCGCCCGGCTGCGGACGAGGGGCGCGGGGGCCGGGCGGGCGTCAGTCAGGGACCCGCCGCCCCAGGGCTCCGGCCGAGTGAGCACGGGACGCGGCGGGAGCGGAGCGCAGCGGCCGCACGCGAGCAGAGAGCAGCTCGGGCCGCCGGAGCCCTGCCCCTCCCCTCCCCCGAGCCTCGCTGTACTCCGCCGCCGGCGCGAGCCCGGCGTAATTCACACTTTGCAGCCGCGGACCCTGCGCCAACCACGGCCGCCGCCACCGTGACGTCACGACGCCGCGCCGCAGGCCCAGCGCCCCGCGCCGCCGCAGCGCCCAGGGACCGGCTAGCGGCGAGGACTCAGCGGCCTGCGTCCCTACCGCGCCCCGCGCCAGCCCGGCCCCTCCCCGGCCCCCCGGCCGCTCCCTCCCGCAACCCGCGGCGCGTGCGCAGGAGGCCCGCGGTCGGGGACATCCTCAGCTGCTGCGCCCTGGAGTTGGAGCGCGCTGAGGGGGTGGGGTGGGCGCCGCCCACACGAGGCGCTTCTGCGGAACCCCCAGAGCCCAACTCGGGTGGGTCGGCCTTCCCTCCCTGAATTCCCATCCCTGGGCTTTACCGGGGACTGCTGCGGCAGTGACGTCAGCAGACCTCGGGGGCTCCATCCTCTGCTACGTCACCGAAGGTCCCTTGGCTGGGCAGGGCTCCAGAGCTTGCCTGGCAGGTGAGGTCCCAGGCCACCTGGGCGTGAGGGGCAGAGAGGGGAACCAAAAACTAAAGTGAGAAGGAGGGTCTTTGGATGTAGAGAATACACCAAGGCTGAGAAAAGAAGTGAAATTATGCAATGAAAAGAAGATAATGAGAATTGATATTAAGACAACGGGGGAAAGGAGACCGAAAACCCTTGTAGCCAAAAGCGTTTCTTGTTCATTAGCTTTTGCTTTTTTAGAATGCAAGAAACACCCTTGACCTGTTTGGTAAGCTGAAGATGTAATTTGCTTCTTCAGTTGTCACATTTCTCCCCAAACTGCCAAAGCTTTTCAGCAAGAACTGATTTTTTTCTGATGCTTACCAACCTCAGATAGCAAGAACAAGCTCTCTCCTGCTGACAAAATTGATTTGGCTTCGTTCTCAGGGCATGCAGTCTCCCAGTTATTTAAGACGATCACTGACAAGGTGGCAGACCTTTAGAAGCACTGTGTGCCTGGGCTTAATGATGGTATCAGGTACCAACTGCACCTGATCAGACAGAGGACTCCGAGGCTGTCTTCTTCCAGTAGAGTCTTTCTTTAAACAACAAAACAAATGAAAAAACAAACTACCCCTTGTATATTTTTATATTTATCTGGTCTTCACAGATCTCTCCTGTGTCTTGTGGACTTTGTCTGTACCAGATGGGGAAGCACTAAGCTCCCTTTAGTGCAGTAACTGATCCCACTGTCTTTGAAATCCTAATTACTCCCATAACACCCAGTATATGAGTTGAACATATGTGCTTGGATTATGCTGAGCAATTCTGCCTATGTAACCACATTTACCTCTCAGAAAATCTTTATGATACAGTTGTTTAAAATGAAGGTAGTCTCCTGGAAACAAACTTGTACCACATCTTACATAGATAAGTCCTAAGAACTAACCCCAAATGATATTTGTACTCTACATCTGCTGAAAATGGTGGCACACACCTGTAATCACATTACTTGGAAGACTGAGGCAACAGGATTGTGTGTTCAAGGCAAGCCCAGGCAAGGACCAGTCAAGTTTCATATTGAGACCCTATCTCACCAAATGACAATCATTTAAGTACATCTACAAAAGGTGATATTGGGGACACTGTGCCAAATAAAATATACAACATTTAATGATATCCAAGGGCTTGGTTGACTAATAATAAAACTCATCACTAATTAGGCAACTAAACTGTACATTTACCTCCAATATAGCACATTACAGTGCACCTACATGAGCCAAGAACCCTGGCAGGCATTCTGTATTCAGTGTTCTTATGTAACACTATAGCCACATAAGTAATTTTATCCCATTTTTACAGATGAAGAGTCAATTTCCAAAACTAAGTCATTTGCCCTAGTAAACTCTGGTCTCTGATTTCTAAGCCATATGTTTTCTACCATACCATGCAGTATGTAAAAACTTGAACTTCAGTTGTTTTTGTTGTTCTTAGGATGTATATTAGAGTTCTTCAGAGAAGCAGAAAAGATGGAGACAGAGAAGCAGATTGATTAGCTCATGATTGTTGGGCCTGCCAAATCTGAGATCTGTAGAACAGATCCACAGGTATGAGGTGATGTTGCAGTCTAAAATCTAAAACCTATAGGGACTCTACTAGGCTGAAAACCTAAGCAGGATTTTATGTTGGAGTCTGTAGACAAAATTATTCTTTCTTCAGGAAACTTAAGTCTTTTCTTGTAAACCCTTCAACTGAATAAATGAGATCCAGTCACTTTAATGAGGATAAACTGCTCAAAATGAATATAAGTGTTAGTCACACCCACAAGATACCTTCTCAGCAATGTTGAGCAGTTTTGGACCAAGCAAGAGAACATTGCAGCCCAACTAATTTGACACCTAAAATTAATCATCATAGAAAATTTTGAACTTAGATAATGAAAGAAATCAAAGTACCTAAAGTAATAACAAAAAAGTAAGCACCTTAAAATAAACAAGGAAATTCAGGATTCATATAAAGGAAACTTCTATGTGAGTAGAATGTAAAAGTAGACTTGATGTTTAAAAGAATGTCCTTTGAATACCCAAGACTTAACATAAAAAAGCAATTCATCCCATTAATCTGCACATTTAATGTGATATCAATGTATAGTCCAACATATTTAACTAAAACTGATTCTAAAATCAAAAAAGATGTAAGTTTAACTACAAAACTCATATGAGACCAAATAAAAGTTTTGGGTCAAAGAGGCAGAATCACTAAAAGTGGTATTAAGGACTTGTTGTAGAGGTGTGTTACTTATAAGAAAGGCTTTGTCATGAAGATGCTGGAGTGGTAAGATCAGGAAGGAATGATTATAGGCTCATAGCAAGCCACTAAACCAGAGCCACCAAAGGAAACTGGTGAAAAGGTTTATAAAAGGCTTTTGCCACAGTGTCTGGTAGTAGGATTGAAGTCACTATAAGTCCGTGTGCAGACAGATGAAAAGGCAAGTCAGATGAAAGGGAGAGGAGGCTTGGACAAATTGTAATCTATGAGGAAAATTGGAGCCCATGTCTTTTTCTCACTGCATCTCACCCAGTGACCCCATCTGTAGAAGCTGGTACAGTTGACTAAAGAGGAGTACATGTGCCTTACCCCTGGATACAGGGAAGACACCATAGGCCTGGCCACTGCTCCTTAACATTATAGTGAGTCAGCAGAATAGAGGACATTTGCACAAGTTGTAACTGTGCCCAGGATGCCACATAGACCATCCATGTGCAATGACTTCACATCCACTTTCTAAATCTTGCAAGTGTCTATTGTAGGTTATTAAAACCAGAACCATGAAGGGCAAAAAGAGTTTTGGGAAATGTAGTTCCAGCTTAGCAAAGTTGACTGGCAGCACAAACCTTAATCCAGTCCTACTCTTGTCACCTGGACATCAATGTGCACTTATTTCTGTTTGTTTTTCAAATAATGCTCCCAGCAGAGCCATACTTCTCATAATATGTAGCTTTCTCCTTTACCCAAACCAGCTCATTCCCTCTCCCCAAAAGGTTATAGACTCTTCTTTGAGATCTCACTATACCCTTTGATTCTGAAAGCTAAATACTGACCTAGATGGCTCTCTACTGTTTACCAGTACTAGAAGAATGAGAGGTAGACAAATAGAAAACACCTGGCTAATATGTACAGAAATATATCAAAATGAAGGAAGTCCTCCTACTGTTACTGTCCTTGTATCTGCATCCGGTAAATATTATCATGGCTACTATTCATAACTACCTTCTTTCTCTGCTACAACTTGTTGCATTTTCCCTTTGCTTTCAGGAAATGTCTCCGCTAGTAGTGATTCCTTGTCTTGTGGGATGACCCAGACTTTGTTTCCTGAAGGGTCTACTTGTAAGGCTTGTTACAGTTTTCTACTAGCTCATGTCCCAAAGTCTACAAATACTAGGTACCATGTAATGGCCCTAAAGTTTCTCCTGCATTCCCCTCTTATCCTCTTGTGCAGCAGCTTGATGGGATCAGTCACTTCACATAGTACGATTTTCCCCCCTGGGAAGAATGGTTAAAGAGTACTAGGAATCCAGAGTGGCCAAGTGGCAGTCTCAACTTCCAGTTTTATTCAACTCTTACTATAAGCCCCAGTAGGAGCATGCTTTTCTAGAATATTTAGAGGTAGCGTGACCCTGGCAACACCTCAGTTTTGGATTTATAGTTCCCATAACTATGAAGAGTAGAGTTCTGTTGTTTTCAGCCACTCAGTTTATAGTCATTTGTTACAGAAACAACTGGAAGCAGATATAATAAGGGTACTTAATTCTGAGTTGGAGCAGGAGGTCTCATGGAAGGTCAGTTCTTCTAAGTTCATTTCCACACTTCAGGTTTAAAACATATGCTCCGGACATGATGGAGCTGTAGCACTCACTCATAGCAGCTATGACTGCCTGAACAAGAGCTGAACAAGATCAAGCCAGTCAACATTCCTGCATGGATGGGGTGGGGCTCATGAGGCCCCATTCCTAACCCAGAGCTATTGGCAGTTGATGGATGCTGGGGAAAGTAGAATCAGTTTTCTGCAGGAGTGTGGCCTGCTCTGGTGGATGGCCCTACACCCATGTGCATTTGGGCAGCATGAGCTGGACTCATTTGTAAAGAAAAAAAAAAGGACAGGAGTTAAGAGGATAAGTGGGGAGGGCGTGGGAGAAGTTGGAGGGGATTGATATGATCAAAATGCATGGTATATACATGCATGAAATTTTCAAAAAAATAGATCACATTTTTTAAAAGATTTGATTTTTTTAAGTAACAACTAACCAGGTTGTTGTGTTTTGTTTGTTTGTTTAAGGCACACTGGAAAACCCATCGGCTCAATTAACAAAATGGAATCACAAATTTTAGACTTATAAATATTGAAGTGATTGCTTGTTTGACGTTTATGTTCTGTTTTTGAAAATATGTTCCTCTCCTCTGAAGAAGAAGAATCATGAAGAGCAAGGAGCTCTTTCCTTCATTACCCATGAGTGACAATGTAAAATGTTGAACAGAATGCATCCCACTTAGAACAGAGAAATCTTTTGTAGCACACCTATAAATCAATTACTAATCAGTTTTTATCACAAATATATTTGAACTGTTAACTACCATTTTATATGAAATAGTAATATTTTTGGCCAAAGAGATGTTTCAGGTGCTTGCTGAAAGCCTGATGCCTGAGCTTGATCCCTGGTACCCACATGCTAGAAGGAGAGAACCTGCTCCTACAAGTTGTCCTCTAAATTCCACATGTGTACTTTGACACTCATACCCAAGCACACACATACCAAAAAAATGAATATATGGGCTCATATTTAAGAGGCCTTGCTGCTCTTACAGAGAACCCAAGTTCTGTTCCCAGTACCTACATTGGGTGTCTCACAACCACTTAAAATTACAGTTTTAGGGGATCAAACACCTTCTGGCCTCTGTGGGTACAAGCGTACATGTGCATATACACATAGTAGTATTTAAGGAAATCCTTTGTGTTATTTACATTTCTTATACTCTTGATTCCAGTGCCTTGTCTTAGGATCAAATATCTGCTTCAAAGTGTTTCAAATACTATAAATTCTTAAGGCAGTTGGTTGTAGAATTTAGTTGTGTCTTCCTCCCCCTTCCGTGTGTTGAACTCTTCACCCTCAGTTGTCAGAATGTGACCTTTTTTGAAAATGAGATTGTTGCACATGAAATTAATTGAACTAAGATGAACTAATATTGAATCAGAATGGGTTCCAATATATTGGTCCTCAAGCCAAGTAGTACCAAGTATTAGCCATCACCAGAATATAGAAGACAGACATGAAATTGACTTCCTCAGAGCTACTGAAAGCAACCAACCCTCTTTATAGGTTGATATTGGACTTCTGAATGCCAAAACTATGAGAGAATAAATTTCTATTGGTCTAAGTACCAGGTCCTGGACCTTTGTTCCAGAAGTGCTTCAGAACTTCTGGAAACTAATATAGAAAGTGGTGTGGATTGAATCTGAAATGCCCCTCTATGGGTTCATGTTTCAAATTCTTTTAAAAGACATTTATGTATGAATGAATGTATATGTCAGTACACATATGTTCCCATGGAGGCCAGAGGGTAGCGTTGGTTCCCCAAGAGCTGTAGGTACAGGCGGTTACAAGTTGCCCAATGTGGGTCCTGGTAACAAACTTGTGCCCTCTAGCAGAATAACAAATGTTCTTAACAACTGAGTCATCTGTCCAGCCTCATGTCTCAAATTCTTGTTCCTCAGTGATTGACTCTTTTCCGGTAGGTTGTGAAAACTTTCAGAGGTGGGGCCTCACTGGTAGAAATAGGTACCCGAGGACAGACTTTTAAAGGTTGTGCTGGGTTACCAGTCTGCTCCCCCTTCCTCTTCTTCCCAGCCTACATGAAATGAAGAAGCTTTTCTGCCACACCTTCCCACAACTATGATGTTCTATTTTTCAAAGATGTGAAACTTTCCATACCTAGAGGCACAGAGACAAGTGAGAGGCATTGAAATTTCTGAAAATGTAAGCCATAATAATTCCTTCTCTTTTGATTTTTTATGCCAATACTTCAGTAACAATGTCAAAAAGCTAACAGAAAACTGGTTCATGAGAAGTGGGCTCATTGCTGTGACTAAACCTGACCAAATGGGCTTTGAACTGGTTTATAGGAGGATTTGAAAAAGTCTAGAGATGCAGGTTAAAGAAGTCCTTAGAATGCTATAAGTAGAACTTAATGAGAAATTATGTTGGGAGCTCAGAAGACCAGAATGCAGAGTGAAGGCTAGGCTCTTGGGGTTTCAGGTGGGAAGAAGGACACTATTGAGAATTTTGGATTTGAACTCATCCATGTAACGTTCTGGCAAATAATTTTTCTATGTTTTGTTGATATTCTGAGTGAGACTGAATTTAAACATAATGAATTAAGTTGGCAGATGAAATTTCAAGACAGCAAGCTGTGACATGGTTATAATTGGCTGCTTTTAACCAGGTTTCCAAATGAAAATCAGAAGCAAAAAACGAGTGGAAAGATTTGAAAATCATGGGGTCTGGCTAGAAAAGGAACAAAGTTGCAAAAGAGAGGATATTGCTTAAAACATCTGCACCATTATAAAGAACCCAGGCATTTTGCATTAGGACAGTGACTTGAGAGCAACACAGGAATTTGCAGAATTAGCTCCTACCCAATACAGGCTCCACGGTTTAAAATTGTAAATGCATCTGAAAGCCAATTCCCTGGGAACAGCCTAGCCTGATTACACAGAGTCATCTAGGGAAGTGTTTTCCCAGGTTCAGTCCTCAGAGTCACTGAGGACTCTGCAGCTATGGTTCTTAGGGGTGTGGTTACTGCTCAAGCTTGTAGCAGGTCTTGGTGTCATTTTTAGGTATGCAAAATATAAGTTATGGGGTCATGGAAGTTCCCACCTAATGTTCAAAAGGCATAAGTCAGGCAGTGTGTAACAGGGTAAGAGCCTTACAAGCAACCCCTAAAAAGACAATATATAAAACTATGAGGGTGGAGCCTAAGCTGTAATGGATGTTGGAGATGTGAGGAATATGTACTATCTAGTGAAGAAATCCACAGACAACGAGTAGAGCCAGCCCAAGAGAGAGGCCATATGGTCTGCAAAGAGCAATGTCACAGGAGTAGTGATGTCCAAACCCATCAGAGCTCATATTGCGATGTCCTGTGGCCTAGATTCAGATCATGGAGTTACAGGATTTAAGGTTTTCCCTATTGGTTTTAAGCATGTATTGACCCATTTCTTCCTTGCTATTTACTCTACCTGTATCCCTGTTTCTCTACCTGTTTCAGAATAGGACTGTTTGCACTGTTCTATTGTATATTGGAATTATCTGTCTTTCCTTAGATTTTTAGAAGGGTTCAGAGTTTTCCTTGAGCCTCAGAAGAAGTTTTCAGCTTTATTTAACCTTTTAAATGGTGATGGAACCATGAGTCAAAATAAACCTTTCCTCCCTTATGTTGTTCTTTCACAGCAACATGAAAGTAACTAATACACAGATTTTTTAAAAGTACAAGTATAATAGCAAGAGAGGGAAGTAAATACCTTAAACTAATTTTTCAACTCCAAGATTTTCCATGCTATTTGTTTATTCACCAAATATTTACTGAATAACCAAAATTATTAGGTTTTCTGCTAGGCACCTGGGATAAAATAAAACAGAGAAAGTCCCTACCCTAACAAAGTTACAATTTTAATGGAGGAATGTATAAATAAATAAATTCATAGTATAACTTAACATTAGGTAGTATTAGGGATGTATTAGTAAGCTTTCTGTCACTATAACAAATACTTAAGATAAAGCAACTTGAAAAGAGAACAACAAAAATAAAAGGACAGATTTACTTTGTATCACAGTTTTAGTGGTTTCAGTCATGGTTAATTGGCCTGTTGTTTTGGGACCAGTGGTAAAGTAGCCCAGCACAGCAGCTAACAACCATCCAGAATTCTAGTTCTAGGGGATCTGACACACATTTCTGGCCTCTGGGGCATTGCACTATGGGTGCACTTACATAAACACTCACACACATAAAAATAAATATATTTTTAAAATGTAGTTCCTTGGGGGCTGGAGAAATATCTCAGCATTTAAGAGCACTGGTTGCTCTTGCAGAGGACCTGGATTTGGTTCCCAGCACCACATCGAAGTTAACAACCATCAGTAACTCTAGTTCCAGGGGATCTGGCCTCTGTGGGCATTGCACATATGTGGTGTACCGACATACATGTAGGCAAAATACTTGTACACATAAAATAAAAACAAAGTAATTAATTAAATCATACAATCCTCTTTAGAAAATCTCAGTGAATTTATTTTCTAGGGAAACAACTCATATATAAAAAAAGTTTATAAGACTTAGTGAATAAGTTATATGTTAGCAGAACTAAATAGATTTATCTTTGTCTTTTTTCTAGCCATAGCTGGCATTTAACTCACTATGTAGATCCAACTGGCCTTAAACCTACAAAGATCTGCCTGCCTCTGCTCTTGAGTGCTGGAATCAAAGGTGTGCGCCACCATGCCCAGCTTCAAATAGATTTCTTGACTGATAAAAACCATACATTAACCTTGATCTTAGTCACAAGGAAAAAAGTGTTCGATTGATTTTTAATGCAACTAAAATAAATCTTGTAGAATTTAGGAATCAACACGAGCTAAGAATTACTAGTGTTCACAATTCTGAGTAGAAAGAAACCGTATTCAAAATTCAATTAACTTTAAGGTGAATTTTTCACTTGGGAATAAGTAAACATGAATAATAATACTGATTACTGACTTTAGAAAATGGAATGATGAAAATCCAAGGTCAAAGCTTTAAAATAGCCAAGTATACAGCCAGGTATGGTGGTTCATGCCTATAACCCTAACACCAAGAAGATGAGTCAGGAAGATCATGAGTATGAGGTTAGCCTGGAGCTATATAGCAAGACCTTGTCTCTTGTCTTTAAAAAAAAAAAAAAGACTTCAACACATTTTCCCAAGATAAATAGTTCAACTGAAAATTAGGCCAAGGAATGGGCTGGTGGTATATGCCTATGTTCTCAGCACTTAGGAAGTTGAGGCAGGATTGTAAGAGTGAGGTCAGCCTGGGATGTTAGTAACAGAGTTTCAAACAAGCAAGCAAACCAGCAAACAACAAAAGGCACAGGACCTGATGAGACATTTTTCCAAGAACATAACAAAAAGCACATAAGAAGATGTTGAATGTCACTTGGTATTAGGGCAATGCAAATCAAAACCACAGTAAGGTGTCACTTCCTACCCATTAGAATGGTTATTAGATATATTAACATATATCTGTATATACACGTCCACCACAGGAAATAACATGTTGATGAAGATAAGGAGATATTAGAAACCTTGTGCACTGCTGGTAGACATGTAAAATAGTTCAGTTGGTATGGAAAACAGTTTGGCAGTTTTTAATTATCATATGATCAAGTAATTCCACCCCCCCAAAGATGCATAAGTAGGCCTTGAAACAGATAATGTACCCCAATGTTTATAGAAGCATCATTCACAATAATGAAAAAGTGGAAATAATCCAAATGTCTGTCTGCAGATGAACGAATAACAAAGTGTTACATATATATTCAAAGGAATATTACTCAGCCTTAGAAAGAAGTTCTGATGTATTTTATACAATGATTGAACCAATGGAAACATGTTACTGAGACAGGCTCACAAAAGGAAAAATGCTGTATGATTCCATTTATATGATATTACTAAAATAGTTCAATCCATAGAAACCAAAACCCAGGATAGAGAATACCAAAGGTTCCAGAAAAGGAATGTGTCTTAATTCATTTTTTGTTATAACAAAATACTCAAGTCTGAGAAATTAATGAAGAAAAGAGGTTTATCTAACTCAGACTTCTGGAAGTCCAAGGACACAGTGCCAGCATATGCTAATCTTCTAATGGAGACCTCATGCTGCATAGCAACATGACAAAGATATGGAAGGAGAAGCAAGTGCCCTTGAGATAAAGAATCCAGTCCCTTGAGAGCAAGAACTCACTCCCATGAGAAAAGCACCATCACTCATAAAGACCTAATCACCTCCTGGAGGTGCTACCACTTCTCAGTGCAGTTACTTAGTAATTACACCTCAGTGTGAGTTTTCCTAGAATAGACCACATCTAGTCCATATTAGTGTTTAATGAGTACAGTATTTCAGTTTGGAACAATAAAAAAATCTGGAAATATATAGTGATCGTGGTTGTACAACATTGTAATTATACTTAACTCCGCTGATTATGTACTTATAAATGGTTGAAATGATCAACTCTATGTTAGCCACTTTTCACAACAATCCTCCCACTCAGGGGATGTGCTATAAGAGTTCATTTCCTTGGCCAACCACTCTCTGGAGTTCTAGAATCATACCTCTATGGAGGCAGTCAACCACACTTGCATAGACGCCACAACCCTTTGATGCTCACAGCTATTGCAATCTCAGAGCATAGCTGTGACTTCTCTCCACTACAGGGACTACAGTCTGTGATACAGCTCAGCAGAGCTGCTGGCATGTATTATTTTTATTTATTATTTCCCTGAAAACCTTTTTCAAAATGTCTGTGATATTTTCTCTTTCATTTCAAATATTCTGAATTGATCAAGAAAAATAAAGTTATTTATCAAGTTGAACATTGTACATGCACAGTCTTCCTTGATACTGATTTTCCTTGATACTTTGTTCATTCTTTAATTCAGATTGGGCCTATGACAGGTGTCATGGATGTTACTGGTTGTGCCTACACGTTATTGTTGTTGGAAACAATATGTCATGATAATTCAGCACTTGTGTATGTTTCCTCAGTCTGAACAATTTATCCAACCCCAGCAGCAAAGTAATATAATTGCCATGTTCTGTTACTCTTATGATAAACCATGCTGAATTCAACTAAGCAGAACAAATAGAATGGCAGTGCACACATAGAGGTGGGCAAGGAAAGATAAGCCATAAAGCAAATGAAAACATTAATATTTAAATGAAAGAAATGCTTTACAAGTTTCTATTTTAGGTTTTTATTTTAATTATGTATATCTGTCTATGTACACCTGAGAGCAGGTGCCAACAGAGGCCAGAAGAGGGCGCCAGACCCCCTGGAGCTGGAGTTACTGGAGGTTGTGAGCTGAACACCAAACTATGGGCCAAACTTTGCAACATCAGAATGAACTCAGCCACTGAGTCATTTTGCCAGCCCCCAAGATACTTTTGGTTGGTTTTTAAACTTTTTCATTTTAAACAGAAAGACAATCAGATACCTTTAAGAAGAAAAATGTTTGCAATTTGCTACAAGAAACAGTTTGCTTTTACTTCAGATAAATTGGGTCATACTGAGAAATAACTGGAAGAAACATTACCCTCTGGAGCTTCATCTGCTAAAAGTCTTCAGATGACTCTCCCTCGCTCCATGACATTTAAGTGGAATACCAAGACTGCTCAGACCTTTAATAAACATAGCAATGATGGAAGTTCACAAAGAAACAGGAGCTAAAACCTTGCATGCAGGTAAAAAGTTACCCATGGGCTAAAATATCAATTTTTTCTTCAAAATAAGTGCTTGGCAGAGTGAGGGAGAAGGGCAGTTCCAGCTTTGGGGTAAATTGCCTAACATGTGAGCCTGTGAAGTCACCTATATCCTCAAAGCCTTTTCTCTAGCATCTTCAGCGTCTTGTCTCATAGGTGCCTTGCCCTCTTGTCTGTATGTATTTGCTCATGCTGCTCCCTCTGAATGGAATAGCCACCGAAGGCTTCTCAAGTGCACCTCTCATGTCATGTGATGTACTCAGTGAAGCCCTCCCAGTGCTCCTCAGCTGGAAGCAATCTCTTACTAAGTTTTGTAAGTTTAGTGTGCTTATGCATGATACTGCCTTCTTTTATTTACACCCATGATCTCTTTGGACCTCTAAGTACACATTTTCCCCACATTGGTGCTGGATCCTCTTCTTAGTCTGCATTATATCCCTGCCCTGCCTCACTAGATGTGCAGACCTCCTGTGGTGGTTTGAATGAAAGTTATCCCCCATTGGCTCCAGGTATTTGAGCAGTTGGTGATGCTATTTGAGGAGGGTCACAGAACCTTTAAGGAGGTGTGGCCATGCTGGAGGAAGCACATCAGTGGGATGGGCTTTGAGAATTCCTAATCCCACTTCCTGTGGGATTCCTCTCAGCCTGCTTCCTGTGCCTGTTGGAAGATGTGAGTGCTCAGCCTTCAGGTCTTGCTACCTCCTGCCATGCCTCTCCACCAAGATGGATTCTTATCCTTCTAGAGCTGGAAAACAAATAAACTCTGCCTTCTATAAGTTGACTTGGTCATGGCGTTTTAACATAGTAACAGAAACACCACTAATACATCACCCCAACACAACAGTCCCACTGCTTCAGCTTCTAACTTCTATGAATGACTCCAAAATCTCTGTTGTTCTGTCCCGTACTTCTCTCAAAGATCATTCCCTCTTTTCTTACTTCTTTCTAGGTTTGCTCCTCTACATGGCCCCTTTAAGCTTCAAACTTAAGCCTTTGTGCAGACAATTCTCTTATCCTGGGGTACTCTTGTATCACATTGGTATATGGTAGTGTTTACTGAGGTTCTATTTGAATGATACTCCCGCCCTGAAATTGTCTCATAGGGCAGATTTCATGTTTCTGAATCAGTCCTGGTTCTTGTTTGTGAACAGCAGTAGTCAGCTTTGGGACTTCAAAAACATTTATCAGTGTTTATTTAACCGTACCAAAAAATGAATTTCACTGGGGCATTTTTATGCCCATATATAATGTATTTTGATTATATTCATTTACTCTTAGCTCTTATCTCCCTTCCCCTCCCCTGTCTCTATATCCTGTTTCCCAATAGCCTTTCTATTACTTTCTCTCATCCTACTTATTAAACATTCAATATTTGTCTTTCTAAGTCTGACTTATTTTGCTTAACATTATCATCTCCAGTTCCATCCATTTTATTGCAAAATTACATAGTTTCATTCTTTTTGATGACCAAATACTACATTGTCTTAATCCATTCATCCATTGGTTGGTATTAAGGCTGATTCTATAAGGTGGGTATTGTGAACAGTGTCTCAGTAAACACAGGTGTACAAGAATCTCCGTTGTGTGCTGCCTTCAGTCTCCTCAGGTATATACTCAGGAGAGGTATAGCAGGATCAAATGGTAATTTAGATTTTTTTAAGAGCCTCTATACTGATTTGCATAGCAGTTAGACTACTTGAAAGAATAAACCATTATTGAAAAGCGTAGTAAAAACACTCGAAGATATAAACATAAGCAACGACTTTCTGAATATGACTTAGTATTAGTTACTTTTCTGTTGCTGTGATAAAACACCATGACCAAGGCAGGTTTTTATTAGAGGGAACAGTTTATTTGGTTTACAGTTCCA
Organism: Eospalax fontanierii; assembly: GCA_035773235.1. Lineage (NCBI taxonomy): Eukaryota > Metazoa > Chordata > Mammalia > Rodentia > Spalacidae > Eospalax > Eospalax fontanierii. The sequence goes on along the minus strand of CM069532.1, from coordinate 39,262,685 downwards.
GAAGGGTAAGGGTTCACCATGGCAGGGGAAGGCATGGCAGGAGGGAATCAGAGCAGAAAGCTGAGCACTCACATCTTCAAGCAGATACAGAGAGTAGAGATCCAAACTGGCTGGAAATGCATCGTAGCCATCTACTTTGAAAGCCCACCCCCAGTGACAAGCTTCCTCAAGTATGCCCACACCTCTAAAACGTTCCATGATCCTCCCTAAATAGTGCCATCAAATGAGGCCCAAGTGTTCAAATACTTGGTGTCTATGGGAGACATTCTTATTCAAACCACCACAGACTCCAATAACTCAAAAATAATAGAAAGAAATGACAAATGGAATTGCAAAGAAATTTCAAAGAAAAAGTCTTTTGTGTAAAAAAGGAAACAACAGAATTAAGAGAGAGCTTACAGAATAGGAGAAAATCTTTACCAGTTATTCATCAGAGAGGGATAATATTCAGAATATAATCTAAAGAACAACAACAACAAAAAACCCCAAGAAAACAAATAATCTAACCAACAAATGGACAAATGAACTGAATACTTTTCAAAAGAAGACATATATGTAACCAAAAAGCATGAGAAAAACATGTTAACACCCTTAGAAATGCAAAATGAAAGCTACACTGAGATAAATAAGAAAACAAAAGATAGCCAGGATGCTTGGGCAATGGAGCACTTACACACTGTTTGTGAGAGTCATCTTTTTAACATGTTATCGAATCTTGTTTACAAGTGTTTTGTTGACAGTTTTTGTATCTATGTTCATCACAGATATTTATAGTCTTCTGTCATTACCTTTTCTTTGTTGACACTATTACTTCATCAGTTTCATTGCTCATTATAGATCTGTTTAAGTGATTTATATCCTCTTGGTTCAACTTTGGTAAGTCATATGTGACTAGAAATTTATCTACTTCTAAATTATTCAATTTATTAGACTATAAGTTTTCAAAATTATCACTAATGATCCTCTGAATTTCAGTCATATTTGTTGTATTACCTCATTTTCACCTCTTATTCTTTCAGTTTGGGTCCTGTCTTGTTCTTTGGGTTAGTTTGACTAGGGGTTTCTCAAACTTACTTTTTCAAAGTTATTTGTTTCATTGATCCTTTATATATTTTGTCTCCGCTTCATTAATTTCTACCTTGATATTTCTTCTTTACTTCTACTGATTTTAGGTTTGTTTTGTTTTGTTGTTTTTCTACAACTTTGAGATGTAAGTGATCGTGAGGTAATTTATTTGAGATTTCTCAGATGTTCTTAAAGTAGCTACTCATAGCTATGAATGTCCCTCTTCGAATCAATGTTTCTACATCTAGAAAGTTCTACTGCGTGGTTTTTCCATTTCACTTCATTCTAAGAATTTTTAAATTCCCTCCTGATTTCTTTAATGATCTCTCAATCATTCAAAAGTATGCTTTTCAATCTCTACCATATTGTCTCTGCTGTTTATCTTGCTATTGGTATATGGTTTCATTCCACTGTGATCTGTTAAGTTGCAAGAAATTACTTCAATATTTTACATTTGTCAACACTTTCTGTATGGCTTAAAATGTGACTTATTTTGGAGAAAGTTCTTCAAGGTGCTGAAAATAATTTGTATTCACAATTGTTGGGTGGGGCATTCTGTAGATATCTGTAAAGTATATTTAACTTGTATTTTAGTTTTATTCTAAAGTTTCTTTGTTGATTTTTTATCTGGATAAACTATTTGATAGTGTGGACTTGAGTCACCCACTGTTGTTGGGCATTGAGGCCTATCTGTCCAGTGATGTCTAAGAATGCTTGTTTGATGAAATATGCTATATAAGCATTCATCACATGTATATTCATAATCACTTTATCTTCTTGATTGCTTTTACAAACATGTGGTGACCTTCCTAGTCTTTTCTAATTTTGGCATGGCATCTGCTTTGTTGCCTATATGTATACCACTCACGCCTGCATCTAGATTCTGGTTAGTTGCAGTATCGCTTTCCTTCTTTTCACACTCAGTCTGTGTTATGTTTGCCTTTGAAATGTGTTTCTTGCACACAGCAGTTGGTTCCTTCTTTTGAACCCAGTTAGTCAGCCAGTGCCTTTTAGTTGATGCATTAAGACCATTTTCATTCATGGTTATAATGAAAAGATACATACTAATTCCTAACATTTTGTTGTCTTTCTAATATTTGTTTCTTTTCTATTTTTCAGTTGTTTACACATATATTTTTAATGGAATTTATTATTTCTTATGCTCTTATGATTGTGTTTATCTTCTTATTCTGTGTAGGTTTCTTTCAAATATTATTTGCAGTCCTGGCTTCATGATCATGAATTCCTTGAGCTTATACTTACCTTGCAAAGTCTTTATTTATCCTTAAAAAGCTTTGCTCAATAGGGTAACCTAGAATTGTATGTATTTTCTTTCCAGATTTGAAGTTCATCATTCTAACACCTAGGTTTTAGTGTTTCTGTTGAGAAACATGCTGTTGCTCTCTGTCTAGATGAGTTGCCATATACCTCTTGTGATTTTCAATATTCTTTCTTCATTCTGTACTCTCAGCATTTTGACTACAAGAGGATTTTAAGAAAATTCTTTTCTGGTCATGTCTGTTTGGCACTCTAAATGCCTCATATATATGAATCTCTATGCACATTTCCCAAGATTTAGAGAATTTTTTGTTATTATTTCACTAAAAAAGTTTTCTAGCCAGGTGTGGTGGCGCAAGCCTTTAATCTCAGCACTCAGAAGGCAGAGGCAGGAATATCCCTGTGAGTTCAAGGCCAGCCTGATCAACATATTGAGATCCAGGCCAACTGGGGCTACAGGGAGAAAAATTTTTAAGGATTAAAAAATTAAAAGTAAGAATTTTTCTATTTCTTTTATTGTACCTCAGAATCTTCTTCTACATCAGAAATACATGGTTTGACTTAATTCTGTTCCAGCAGACTTGAATGTTCTGTTTATATTTTTTTTCTCCACCATTGTCTGAATGTTCTTATTCATCAGCCTTGTCCTCGAGCCATGAAGTGCTCTCTTCCACTTGATTTAGCCTATTGGTATAGCTTTTAACTGAGCTGTTTGACTTACTGAGTTTTTCATTTACAAGATTCATAGTTTTGTAAATATTTTTTATTTTGTTTCTTTTAAAAAGTTATTATTTATTTCAATTTTATGTATATGAGTGTTATGCCTGTATGTAAGTGCACCCGTGTCATTCAGTGCTTGTGGAGTATCGTCATGTCAGTTACTATTGTGTCTCACTGCTCCGGACCAGCCCAAGGGAATTTAGGGGGCCAGCCTGAGGGATTGGGAGTGAGTAGACGCAGAGTCAAGCCGCAGACTCCGGGAGTTGGATGGGAAGCAGGCCAAGTGTGTGGCACTGCAAACTCGTTTATTGAATAGGTGCACAAGCTCTTATAGGCCTGGACAGCCAATGACCTTATGGGGTGGGTCCCAAATACAGCCAATAGTAAGTTTGTCCCCTGGTAGGCAGGTACTTTCCAGATGCTGGTCTCACAACTAGCCAGAGCAGAACGCCACACCCACAGGAGCCATTCTTTTATTCCTCCTAACAGGTGGCCTGGCTAGGCCCACCTTGCATTATGCCCAACAGTGGAGGACAAAAGAGGGCGTCAGATCCCCTGGAACTGGAGTTAGGGACAGTTATTAGCTACCATGTGCTGGCATTTGAACCTGGGTCTTTGGCAAGAGCAGCCCATGCTCTTAACTGCTGAACCATGTCTCCTGTCTTTCTTTCTTTCTTGAATTTCTCATTAATTCCCTGTTTTGCCTTCCTTGATTCATTCAGTTTTTTTTTTATTCTTTAGGAATATATTGTGCATTTTCTTTTTAAAAGATATTCTCCTTTTTATTATTTGAGAATTTCATACATGTGTATAAAGAATTTTGATCAAATCCACCCCCATTCCTCCCCCTTCAACTCTTCTGTGGTCCTTGCCACCACTACTTTCCCTCTCAACTTCATGTGCTGTTTTGTGTGTGTGTGTGTGTGTGTGTGTGTGTGTGTGTGTGTGTGTGTGTGTTTGATGCTTTTGAGACAAGGTCTCCTTCTAGTCTTTAGCCCCAGCTGGCCTGGAACTCAGAGATCCATGTGCCTCTGCCTCCCAAGTGCTGGGATTAAAGATGTACTCCACCAAGCTTGCCCAATGTCCTGTTTTTTTAAAGATGCTATTGAGTCCACTTAGTGCTGCCTGAATGTAGATGGATGTTGGGTGTCCTCAAAGGGACACATCACTAAAGAAAATTGACACTCTGGCTTCTAGCAGCTATCAACTGCCAAGAGCTTTCCAAAATGGCTGGGATTTCTTAAGCCCCTCCCTGCCCCATGCTGGGATTTTGGTTGACCTGATTTGGGGTAGGTCTTATATATGCAGTCTCAGTCACTGTGAGTTCATGTGTGCAACAACAGCACTGTCATGTCCAGTAGATAAGTTTTGCTGTGGATGTCTGTTCCCTCTGGCTCTTATGTTCTTCCCGCCTCCTCTTCCATGATGATCCCTGAGCCCTATAGGGAGAGATTGTGATACAGATGTCCCATTTAGAACTGAACACTCTACTGTCTCCTATTTTCTGTTCATTGACCAGTTGTAGGTCTTTGTATTAATCACCATCTATTGCCAAACCCCCCCCCCCCACACAAAAAATGTTCTTTGATGATGGTTGAGGGATGTATTTGTCTGTGGATCTAACTATAAGTCATTAGGGTTTGGTTTAATGTTGTGTCCATTTAGGAGAATATTAGGAGTAGATTCTCTCCTATAGCCTATGGCCTAGCAGTTACAAGGTTTTGGCCCAGATAACTGTACCAAGCATGAGTTCCATCTTGTGGAGGGGGCCTTAAATCCTACCAGAAAGTGGTTGGTTACTTCCATAATATACCTGTTATTGTGATAGCCCACAATATTCCACTATCACACCAGTAGACATATCTGTCCAGGCCAGATGTTATTTTGGCTTGCAAGGATCACAGATGGGTAAGACTGCTGATTAATTTTCTCCCCTGGCAGTGTACTAGAACCTTTGAGCACTCTGAAAGCTTACCAGGAGAGATGAAGCTTTCATATTAGTAGTAGCTTGATTTCTCCATATTCTATGACCCATATATGTGATTTCTTCAACAATAAGGGCTTACCATCATGTTTTGGAGGATAACAAGAGAAATGACAATGGCCTACAGTGTTGGGAAATCAACAACTCCAAAAAAAGGTAACCCATACCTAGCACTGGGCTTTTTATTTAATAAGCTATGGTGTCTGGTGAAGGAATTGTCCCCTTGTTATAGGGAAAATCCATTTTTATTCCTTTTATATGTTTAAAATACTTTACTTATTATTTTTATTTTATGTGTATGAGATTATTACTTTCATGTATGTAAGTGTAGTGCCTGTGGAGGTCAGAAGAAGGTGTCGGATTCCTTGGAACTGGAGTTAGGGATAGTTGTTAGCCACTATGTGGGTACTGAGAACTGAACCCAAGTTCTCTGCAAAAGCAGCCAGTGCTCTTAACTACTGAGCCATCTCTCCAGCCTCATCTTTTATATATGTTTTATATATATATAAATGGAAGTTTCTACAGCAGTAAGTTTCCATATGGCGTTTTCAAAGATCTTTAGTGTTAGTTATCCCTCACCCCTCTACCTGCCCTCTCATCCCTCATCCTGTTTAACCTTTCCTATGCCAACATTCTTCTTCCCCTTCATACCACTTGTGTTCTATGCTACTTCTTTTAAAATAGCCCTGCCATGGCCCCTTACTACAGTCCTACCTTCTATGGGTACTCCAATTTAAATACATATATCTAAAAGTTCAATGCTAGTATTCACATATAAGAGAGAACATGCAGCATTTGTCTTTCTGGACCTGGGTTACTTCACTCAGAATGATTATTTATAGTGCCATCCATTTACTTGTGAATTTCATTTTTCTTTATAGCTGAATAACATTTCATTATGCATATGAATCTCGTTTTTCATTGTCCATTTGTTTTAGTTTGTCTTCAGTTGCTGTGGTAAAAACACTGACCAACACCATATTTTGGAGGAAAGGGTTTATTTGGCATATAAGCACAGTCCATCATCAAGGAAAGTCAAAGCAGGAACTCAGGGCTGGAACCTGGATCACAGATCATGGAGGATTGCTGCTTACTGGCCTGCTTTCTTACACAACACAAGACCACCTGCCCAGGGGTGGCACCAACCACAGTGGGCTGGGCCGTCTCACATCACTCCTTTTGCTCCAGCTTGAGATAGAGCCTTGGGCACCCTTTGGATCACAGCTTCTGTGTGCTGACCCTGAGGAAATACTTCCCAGATTTCACCTCAATGATGCTGGTTTCCTGTTACTCACAGCTGTTTTTCCAGCCCCAGATAACCAGTATAAATTGCCCCAGTAAAGCACAAATGACATCACTTCCAAAAATTCTTAATTTGACCCAAACAACTCTGAAGAGTTTTTGCTTCCCTTTGAAGCTTCACAAACCAAGCCTCCATCTCTTATACCTCTTTCAGCATAACTGTTCCAGGCTCCACAGCAACAGCTCACTAAGCTCTGAACAATCAATGGCTTTTCCAGTCCAAAGTTTTAAATGCTTCCACAATCCTCCCCAAAATAACATGATCATGTCTGTCTCAGCAATAACCCACTTTCAGGTATCAATTTCTAGTCTAGTTTGCTTTTAATTGATATGATTAAACACTCTGATTAAAAAACAACTTTGGGAGGAAAGGGTTTATTTTATCTTAAAACTCCCAGGTCACAATTCATTACTGAGGGAGTCCAAGATAGGAAATCAGGACTGGAACTAGAGGCAGGAGTTAAAGCACAGACCATGGAGGAATGCTACTTCCTGGCTTGCTCCTCTGGCCTGTGCTCAGTCTGCTTTCTTATATAACACAGGACCACTTGCTCAGGAGTGGCACCACCCACAATGGGCTGGGCCCTTCCATATCTCTCAACAATCAAGAAAATGCCCCATAGACATAGACATAGGCCAATCTAATGGAAGGAATTCTTCAATTGAGGTTCCCTTTATCCAGGTGTGTCAAATTAACAAGTAAAACTATCCAGCAAACCAGTCATCAATAAATGGATCAATGGATGGACATTTATGTTGTTTCTAGCTGTAAGAGAGGAAAACCAAGTAACCTATATATTGGCCTTTTAAAAAAAGCATCTTTTTGAATTCTCTACCCAGCACTTCAGTATCTTTGAAGTTTTTGGCTAGAGAATTATGCACTTTTAGAGGAGTCATTTTGCCTAGTTTTTCATACTTTTTGTATTTGTATGTTTTGTTCATCTGTGGCAATATGTATCCTATTTTAGGGACTCTGTATTGTAGGGACTAGCTTTCTTTTGATGGTGTGTACAGGGATACCAAACTTTTGTGAAGTATTGACTATATTAACAACTGGGTTTCAAAGTATAGTTTCTCTGTTACTTGCTGGGAACTAGTGTGTTTAGACACTGTGTGAAATGTATTGGAGCCTGAGGGGCCTTGCCTTCTCTGCAGGTTTCCCCAAAGTGTGGTACTTCTGGCAGATTGGGTAGATGTGTTGTAGATAAAATGGTACACGGGATATACTCTCTGCAGGTACTCCTTTAGACGTGCCAAAGGAGCCATGGAGGCGATATATCCTGAGGCCTGAGGGCAGCAGTGTTCGAAATCTTTGCTGTTTCCCTCTGTGGGGTTGCATGTCTAGGGGTGAGCTTCAGGATTTCCTTTGTTGCATCTACACGTCACCTGGTTTTGGCTTCAGGTTTTTAATTCTCCTTTTTTTTGACTACATATTTGTTAAAGTTTGAGTGGGGTTGGGTTGTGCATAGAGCAGCATGCTCTGACTCTTAGCTGCTCTAAGAGTGCAGCTCAGCATCAGGGAAGCTACACAATATATTTAAGTGGCATCCTTGATCCCTAGCACTGTGGACAATGGTGGAAACATCTAACAGTCACAGTAACAAAGAGCCAGGAACTATTTGCAGAATGTGCTGGATAGCTTCAGTTGTCAACTTGACACACGGAAGAAGAGGGAACCTCAACCGAGGCACTTCCTCCATCGGAGGAACTGTCACTTGTAGGAGTAAAATGCAATAAACCCTTTCTAAGTTGGTTTTGGTCAGAATGTTCTACCTTAGCAACAAAAACCTAACTAGAACACAGAAATAAATAAGTACCAACTAAGACCAAGACTTTCACAACACTAATAGAGAAAAATAAAACCAGGAATTGGGACAGAAACAATACAAGTCAAAAAGTTTTAAAATGTTATGAAAAAAAGGAAAAAAACAAAGTAAGAGAAAAGGAAATTAGAACTAGAAAACAAGTTAATCAAAAAGTAAAACAGGAGAAAGAAGAAGAGGGGAGGACGCGGGACAGAAAGAATAAATATATAAGAATTTTACTAATAAAAGGAGACAATAAAGAGAGTAAAAATAATATATCTGGCTGTGAGAGTGATCAGGCTGCAACACTTGTCATCCTATCTATCTATCTGTCTGGCTGGCTGTCGAGGGTAGTGGCCGTCTCCTCCTTCATTATTCCAATGGCATCCCTCTCTAAGCTGCACATTTGGTGGAAGGGAACAGCCTTAACCATTCTTCCTTCATTCAGGAGTATAGAGTAGACACATTTTCACCACTAGAACCTCCAAAAAAGCTCTCTCTCCATAGAGAGAGAACAGATATTGGGAGATTGTCACCTCTCTCCTTTTGTGCATGTTACTTACCAGATGGTCAGTGGGAATGCTTTGGGATGAAATATGGTTTGAATAGTTTCCAGATTCTCTACTCACTAGTTAGTACAAGATAGTCTGGCATCAGATTTACTTCACTGACACTTAATCTAGACAGATTATCTCCAGTTCCCTCGGGGCCAGGCTGGTACTGAGCTCTGACGCACATCTGAATCTTACATACTCTGTGAGCCTATAGGAAGGGCGGGGAAACAAACTGTATTGGGTGGAGGAGGGTGCAGCAGGTCACATGCTTTCCATTGCCCCTGCATACAGTCTCTGGAGCTCAGTCCTTGCACGAAATCCCAAGCGCCTGCTCAGTCTCCTTAACCCTCTTTAGCTGGCTACAGGAGCCACCGGTGTTAAAGGGAAAGTGAACTCTATTTGCTGCATGTGACCTAAATCGCACTGCATTTATCTGTCAATGAGCTTGATTTAGTGATGATTTCCTGGGCCATACTGGGCCACAGAGTAGATGCTGGCTGGGACAGCATGGCAACACACTTGGGAGTTCTAAGGAACAGGAAATGCAGGGACTTAGGTTTCCAAAGCGGCAAACATGGGTGTGACCTTCTCAAGATGTTTCCATACTACAGTGCCACAGTATATGTGTGTGTGTGTGTGTGTGTGTGCACGTGTGCAGGTACGTGTGTATGTGTGGGTTCATATTCACTTGTGCACTCACGTGTGGAAGTCACATGACAATTTCAGGTGTCCTCCGTCAGGTGCCATCCACCATTTTCTGGAGCTCAGCCAGTAGGCTAGGCTGGCTGGCCAGTAAGCCCCAGGAATCTAGGGTTATAAGCATGTGCCCGCATATCCAGCTTTTTCTTTCTTTCTCTTTCTCTTTCTCTCTTTCTCTCTCTCTCTCTCTCTCTCTCTTTGATCTCTTTGACACAGGGTCTCCCTGTTGCCCTAGCTGGCCTGGAACTCACTATGTAGACCAGGCTGGACTTGAACTCACAGAGATCCACTTGCCTATGCCTCCCAAGTGCCAGGATTAAAGGCAGATGCCACAACGCCTGGCTCTTTTTCTTTTTCAGTGTGGATTCTGAGGATCTAACTCAGGTCCTCACACTTGAAAGGCAAACACTTTACCAACTGAGCTCTCTCTCCATCGCCCAGCATCTCAGTTGAAAATCACAATACATAGCTCCAAGCTCATAGCTCAGTCCTTTTTCATATGTTTCTGTGCCACTTTCTCACAATGTCTCTTCTCCTTTCCTGTTTCTCCACTATGGTGGGCCACTGTGGGCTCAGTACTGATATACTCTTCTGCCCTTTGTTCCAATAACCAAAATCTATGGATCTCCCCAAGGCCCTGTCTGTCCAGTATCAAACCTTGCCTCATCTCTCAGTGGCCTATCCGGAGAACAGCTGTTTTCTGGTTGTTCAGTTGAGAGCCACTGAGAAACTCTGAAGTGCTGCTTTGTTTCCAATCCACTATCTCACTTCCCCCAAGTCTAATAGTTTTAAACAAAAGAATAACAAAATCAATTTATTGAACGTAATGTGGTAGAGACTCAGAGAAGGGATGATTGGCCCAAAACCAAAATAGCCTGTCAGCTCAACAGAGCATTGACAAGGGGGTCACTATCTTTATTGACACTGTAACCACTGCTGCTGCTGGGTCTAGAAGCCAATACAATTTCTTCATCATTTTTTTTGTGTGTGTGATTTGAAGATGGGGACATTCATTCTTCTAAGCTTAGTGTAGCCTATAGTCAAAATGTCAGGGTTCAAAGATATGGAATATTTGACTCTTTGACTTTTATACTAGATGACAAGATACCAGAGGATTCCTACACTGGGCAGCTAAGACAAAGCAACAAAAGTCCATTCCCCTTCAGCAGCCATGTCTTAGCTCCTCTGCAAGACTCTGAGACTGCCTAGGGTCTGTTCTTAGATCCTTTTCCTCGCCAAGTAAAGAATTACAAGATGAGACGCCTGCAGTCACAGCACATAGCCAAGGTTTATTAAAACAAAAGCAGCATTCTGCACAGCAAAGAGACAGACTCCCTGCAAGGGGTGGGTCTGGGGGTCCAGAATCTAGCCACCAGAAGATTCTGGGCATATATATATATATATATATATATAGGCTAGTAGGTGGAACAGGACTGGGCTCCCCTTTCTGCCTTTGGATTGTTCAGGGCAGAATGCATATTGTTAATTAGGTCACTTATATGAAAGCAGGTACCTGATTGAGTAGAGCAAGGACAGGAAATTTGAAATCCCCTCGGGAGAGGGGCCATGCCAAAAAGGCCACCTTTGGACAAGAGCCTGGAAGTAGGCCAACTTGAATGAAAATGATAGTAATCAGAACACAGCTGTATCTAGTCTGAGGCTTCCTCCCCTGACTATCTATTTAATTTAGAGTTTTCTCCTAGTCTCCTTCAACTCTTCGGTCCCATGAAGTTGAATTTCTGATTGACTCATTTTTTTGTCTTCACTATAGTTACTGGAGAAACACCTTGTATTTCTCTTTTTTGAGATAGCTCCTTTTAAATTATGTTATACTGTCTATCTTATTTGAAAATTTCTAGTGTAAGCTACTCCATACTACTTCAGAATTTTCAGATTTAATTTTTTCCCCGATATATTCTTCTGTTTCATAAAGATTTGTCCAAGAAGAGAATGGATGACACCTATTCCTCTTCAAACCACGAAGCACAATGCCACATGTTCAGCTTTGTCAGCTTCGTTGCTGTTACAGCATCCCTGTGGTAACTGAACTATAAAAAGAACAGTTTTGAGGGCTGGTTAGTCATATAGCTTTGTGTCCATTGTGGAGCATCATATCACAGCAGGTATTAATGGCAGAGAAGAAGAGTTGACTTTACAGCCAAAAAACAGTAAGAAGGAAAAAGAGACCAGGGTCCCACCATACTCAAGGATATAAGGACATGCCCTCAATATCTAGGCCCCAGCTAAGAAAGTTTTCACTAACCTCCCACCACCACATCTCTAACCCACAGCACAGTGTTGAAGGCCAAGACAACATATGGCCCTTTGGGAGACTTTCAAGATCTGGAGCATAGAATCCCACTCCTGGCACCCAAAGGTTCAAATCCATCTCACAATGCAAAGTATGTTCATCTCATCACTCCAATTCTTCAACGTCTTCTATCAAGTATTGTCTAAAAGTACAAGTCCAAAGTCTCTTCTGAGCCTTAATGCAAACTCAGCTTGTGAGCCTCTGTAAAAAAATCAAATAAAAGAAGTCATGTACTTCTGAAATACGATGGGTGGGACAGGCACAAAGTAAACATTCCATTCCGAAAAAAGAGAAAGGGAAAATAAGAAAGGATCAAAAGGAAGACAGAAGCCCAGAAAAGCCAATAAATCCTGTCTTCATACCCAGCAGGCAGGATATACTGTGGTGGGACACTGCTACAATTCCTGCTGGTCAGAGCTCACATGGCCTCTCATCGTTAAGCAGGCTGTGTATGCTGCCTGAAGCTTTCTTCAGCAGGTGCTGCATGTTCCCAGCATTTCTCCCTATCTGGGGTCTCCACTGCAGCTTCAGCTGCATGCCCTGGGGAATAGGGCTGCTTGAAAGGGACTATAGCCCTGCCACAAGCTGTCAGAACTACCAGGCTTTCTGTTGAACTCATTGACTCCATAGCTCTTGTACTCTCCATGCCTGCAAACCCAGAAAGAATCACATGAACAGTGGCAAGGTCTGTTCCTTCTGTGAGCTTTAACTGAGCCACTTTAACCCAGAACTGCAATGCCTTCCCGCCCCCCCCGCCCCCCCCAGTGTCTTGCCAGCTTGAGGTGAGAAAATATCCTGGGAAATGACTTGCTAGGCAGTCTGATGAGAGCAGGGCACCCAGGGCGGGGCATTCTTCTGAAATATTTCTGACTTGCAAAGTCTTTGACACAAATTTGCATTTCTACTTAGGTGAGCCAGTGGTGATGGTGGCTTGGCTGATTTTTTAGTTACCCCCAAGGTTTCCTTCCCATTGTCCTAATGCAAAGCACTTGCTGCTTTTGACTGGTACTGATCCACACCTTCCTTGGCCATGCCTTTATGTGCACTCATTTTTCTGGCCAAGCTGAAAATTTCTCATACGTTTCTGCAATACTTCTCTTTGCTTCTGATTCTCACTGAAAAGCAGTCAATAGTACACATGTCTCTGCCTGTCTGCTTTGGTGCCCTGAAATTTGCTTTGTCAAAAATCCATCATCCTTAAAAAAAAATGCCTGCATGACAAGCAATTTTTTATTAGCAGTGCTTTTTTAAAAAAAATAATAATTGCACTGAAAAACTTTGTATAGGTTGCAGGATTTGGAAGGGGATTGAATTCCAAACTCATATTGAGTTTGGACAGAAAATTGTAATACAGTTTTGTCAGTAAATAATATTAAAAAATTATAGTAGACAGAATTATGGATTCACATTCTAAAAGACAATTATATATTTTTAGATTGAGAAATTATGTCAGTTTGGTTATTAAAGCACTTAAAAAATTTTTAACTTCCCAGACTCTGATTTTTATCTCCAGAAGTTCAATTTGGTGTTTTACGTTTTCTGTGGAGCACAGGAGAAGGTACACTGTAGCTGTAGAAGAGTAATAGAAAGATGATGGAAAAATCTCTTGGTGCCTGAAAGTGAGAAAGATCCAGAGTCAAGGCCTAAATGCTCAGGATTACTTGTGGGGCCAACACCACAACTGGCCATTGAGGGATATGCGAGGTCCATTCTAGAGACTCAGTCCTCCCAAGACTAGAATCTGCAAATGACAGAAACTTCCTTTGTCCATAGGATAATCCCAAAGCAGAGACAAAGCCACTGCCATTCACAACCTGGGACCTTCGGGGAGGGACTGTGGGGAATGCAGTGACTCATAGGCCAAAATAGCTGCCCAATATGAGGAAACTCCCCATCTTCCAATCTGCTCCACCATCAGCTCACCCCCAGAGGAATGTGGAACCATGGCTTATGGTTGGGGACCACAGCTCCAAGCTCTTGAGAGGGGACCATAGCTCCAGGTTTACAGAAGAGGACCACAGCTCCAGGATCACAGGAGACAACTTCTCCAGGTTCATTAGAGACAATCAGAGCTCCAAGTTCACCAGAGTGGACCACAGCTTCAGATCGGTCCACCACAGTTTCAGGCTCATGGGAGGGCTTATCATTTCAATTACTCTGGTTCCTATCATTTTCCTCCATTGCTGTGTCCACATGACTGTACCTGTGTTTAAGAAAGAGCATCTTGGTTTCTGGGCAGCAAACATAGGCAATAGTAACTTGCTGGTTTGAACTTATCTCTAGAGGAAAGTTCATCTTTGCTGAAGAAGAGAGCTGGATCAAGTTTCCTCTGCTTCATGGTCAAGGATTCAGTTGGGTCCTTTGGTAACTGCTGTTTTCACATCTTCCTCCATGGCCAGAGAGAGCCAGTGATGAGACATCCTACTGGAGTCAGGTTTTGCCAAGAACTGCTACTGCCATCATTCCTCAGGTGCCTGTGGCCAGGCCACCAACATCTTGATTCTCCTGTTATTTTCTTTCTTACTTGCCAACTCCTTTCTCACCTCGGTGGAGTTCAGCCTTTGATCTCCTTGGGGTTGGTCACCTGGGTGATGAAGATGGGGCTGCCCATGGCTACTGAAGTGTGGCAAGCAGCCTGTAGGCCCTCCACAAGCCAGGCTCAAGGGGACGTGGCATGGCATGGTGGGGTGCTTGTAGTCACCACTTGTGCTCGCTGACCCCTTATTTGGAGAAGGTCAGTTGGGTCCATTCCCCAGCTCTTGTCACTGCCACTGGGCTTGAGTGACTGCTGCCTAGTCACCATAAACCCTGGAGTGGTGCCTAGGATTGCTGCACTCAGGGAGGCTAGTCCATCATCTTTAAGGTCAACTTCCAACAAGCCGTCAAGTTTGAAGCCCAATATTTTGCCTTGGTAAAGAAAAGTTGGCCTCTAGTCTGATTCATTTTCATTTCCATTTCCATCTGAAATCTTTAACACAGCATCACGTTTTCTGTCCACATTTTTAACATCATTTGGTCCTTTGATCCACCGCCAGAATTACCTATCAGCTTCTACCTGTGGCATTTTAAGCTTTCTCCAGATTGTTACTCTGAACCTTCCCAGGCATCTTTCACAAACCAACTACAATGGTTTTTCCACATCGCCCAAGGTATAACTGTAATCAAGAGCCCTATTCATCAGTCCCGAATTTTGTGTTGGTCAGCTTTCTGTTGCTATGACAAAATACCTGAAATAATCAACTTACAAAAAGAAAAAAAACATTGTTGCAATCAAGCTAGTCCCTGCTCTAAGTTATTCCATTTTTTGTAAAGCAATGGTTTTTCAGACTATGTCCTGCCCTGAGAGATTCCGTTTTACAAAGAGCTTTTGACTCCCTTTAGTATGCCTGATGATGCTACACACATATGAATGACACCATCTGTCCAGCATCTCCCACATGACATAGATCAGTAAATGACTTATTCTTGGGTGTAGTACAAGTGCCACCCTGTAAATACATCAGGGTGAACTAAGGCTGTAAGGGCACCTGGGTGTATTAAAATCCCATCAGGAAAACCAGGCCCAAGAACTCAGACACACCAGACCAAGGAAAATGTGTAAAGTTTTTACCTGTCCCCCCTACCACTATGCTGGTGACAGACCCCACTGGCCTGTCATCCGATCATTCAGTGTGTGTGGCAAAGACAGACAGGCCGACTGTCCCAACTCCTGACAGTCCCAGAGGCTTCAGCTCAGCTTGGGACCTACTGGCGATGCAGCCTACGTAAGCTGCTGTTTCTCTGTTTTCCTGTTTACCAGCATTGACCTGTCATCCATCCACACACACTTGTTCACCCGGACCTGGTCTTTTTCTTCATTTCACCTTGCTTCTGCAGCTCAGTTCCGACCCTGAGCCTACAGCAGCAGCTGCGGGGTTCTCGAGAGACCTCCAGCTTCTGGGTGTCTTACCTTCCCCAGATTCTCTTCTTTGAAATTCCTTGCCTCTCTACTCCATTGTAATTACAATTAACACACACACACACACACACACACACACACACACACATATAATATATAATGTATAATTGAGTTAGTATTAGTAATTAAAATCTGAATAAAATAACCTGTGTTCCTTTTAGCCACGGCTATCAAGGAAAGAGGGACTATCTAACAAATCATTGCATTGGAAACTCCCATATCTTGTGAGCTTATTGTTATTCAACAAATTCTGATGTTGTGGAAAGACATAAACATGTTAGTCTGACATTGTGCATTCACAATTATTTTTGTTCATAGTTTTAGAGGTTATAGTCTATTTAGAGGTTCAGTTAGCCCCATTATTTTGGGCCCATGGTAAAGCAGAGCCTCATGGTAGGTGTGCACAGCACATCAAAACTGTTCACTTCACAAGCAGGAAATGAAAAAAGAGAACAGAAAGAGAGGAGGACCCAACAATCCCCTTCAAAGAAATGCCCTCAGTGTCCTAAATACATTTCACTCATCCCATCTCTCAAAGTTTCCATCTTCTTCCAACAGTGCCATCCCAGAGACCAGTTTAGCAAGTAGTCCTTTGAGGAATGTTCAAAATCCAGCTATGTCAACATATACTATCTGATTCACTTTTTTTTTCAAAAGTTTTTTAAAAATTATTTTTATTTTATGTGTATGAATGTTTTGCCTACATGTATGTAAGTGTACCACATGCATGCAATGCCCAAATAGACCATAAGAGGGTGTTGGATCATCTGGAACTAGAGTTACAGACAGGTGTAAGCTACCATATGGGTGCTGGGAATCAAATCCAGGTCCTCTGCAAGAGCAGTCAGTGCTCTTAACTGCTGGACCATCTCTTCAACCCCATCTTATTTACTGTTTAAAAATCAGATTATTTTCTGTTTTCTTTTGCAGCAGTTAATTAATTTTTGAAAGTATTTAAAACTAAAAAAATCATATTTCTTTTCATGAAAGAGAGATCTTTAATTTCCTACTGAATCATAAACCTTTATCATCTGCTATCAGTACAGTCTAAGGCCAGGGAGATGGCTCAGTGATTAAAACACCTGGCTTGCAAGCATGGGGACTAGAGTTTGGATCCCTAGAATCTATATGAGTTCTGGATGAATGTGGTGTTCCTGTTATAATTCCAGCCTTGAAAGGCACAGGCAGGACTTCCCTGGAGCAAGACTGCTAGCTAGATTAGTTGTAATAGCAAGCTCTGGGTTCGAATGAGAGATCCTGCCTAAGGTGGAGAGCAATCAAGGAAGATTTCCGACATCAATCACAGGCCTTGATGCACATGTGAGCTCATACACATGTGACCAGGCATACACACTTGCACATACACTACACACATATAAAAATCGGTTTATTTCTTCATTTGGAAATAGTTATGCTTTTGATTTATACATGTCATGAATAGCATATGCTTCATTAGATTTATCACTTCCTCATGTTGAAAATTATTCCTTTTTAATTACTTTACTGCACTTGCCTTGCATTAATATTTTTAGTTGAAGTAACACCATCCACCTTAAAATTTTCGGTTAGCAAGTTTCTCTTGTCTTCCTTGAAAATTCATTCTTTTCAGTAACTTCTACCCCGGTTATGGCCAGCATCTGTTTCCTGTATTTGTTGAATCCCCAGCACACGCAGAAAATTTGTTGCACAAATTGATTAATGAGAAACGGACAAAGTTCATCTTAAGACACTAGAGTTATGTCTGACTTAAACTTCTACATGGTAGTAATTACATCATGTTATCATCATGGATATTATGTGGTTCAGAGTTCACAAAGCATGAACCGCAGGCTCCCTCTCAGGAGAGGTGCTTCACAAGATCAAAATTATTTTCCAAAGCACAGAAAGACACCTGCTCTTTTGACTATGTTGATGTTTGCTATTGAAGGCATAGCAGAAATGGCCAGTAAGTCTGCTGGTTCCTTGGCACAGTGCCAGCTGCCTCACCAGGCACTGCATGCTTCACTGCAAGGCATACATTTCAAAAGGCCAGCTTTAGCTTAGGCATGTCTTTGAAGCAAAATTATATTTTTATTACATGTCAACTCTGGAGTACACTTCTTAATATGCTATGTGATGAAATCAGTAGTGTATATAAAAGCCCTTTGCTGCTTGATGGTTGTCTCAAGAAAACACTGTGCTATTGTTTTCACTGGGAACTAAGGAAGCTGTGTTTTTCATGAAATGCCATTTGGCTTGAAAAAATGACTGGCAGAAAAACTATGGTTATTAAATCTTGTGTATTTAACAGATTTTCTCTAAAATATATTTAATGAGCCTGTCACTTCAAAGTAAACACGTGACAATATTTGTTGTCTGTAACAATTCCAAATGTTCAAATACAAATTACACTTTTCAAAAATGTGATCCACCATGTGCTTAATCTTTAGAGAATTCTCTGATGAAATTTTTTACATTGTTAATATATTGTAAGATTAGTTGTCTTCTGTAAAGTCAAACAGTAAAGAGACTTGCAAAAGTATAAAACAATAAAACTTTTCACTAGTTTTTATTATGGAAATGATGTTCTTTTTTAATAAAAAGTTATTCATTAAACCTGTAACAGACGTATTATAATTATTTTGGTTTTTTAAATTAATTTTATTTCATTAAAAATTATTTTTATTTTTTTATGAGTGTATTGTCTGCATGGAGGTGAGAAGATGGCATTGGATTCCCCTGGAACTGGAGTTAGGAATAGTTGTTAGCTACCATGTAAGTGCTAAGAATTGGACCCTGGTCCTCTGTAAGAGCACCCAGTGCTCTTAACCTCTGAGCCATCTCTCCAGCCTCTTAAAGTATTTTTAAATGTCAGTTTCTAATATGGCAAATATTTTTAGACATAATTCACAAAAACAAAATGATCCTTGTGGTCCAAAATAATTTTTTATTATTCAGTATAACCTAGTTTCTTAAAATGTATATACCTTTTCTCTGAGCAATCTAAAAATTGAGGAGAAACTTATTGGGGAATGATGAATGATGTCCTATAATCCTAGCACTTGGGCAGTAATGAAGGTTGCAGGTCAACTAGGGGTGCATAGTGAAACCATATCTCAAAAAGAAACCAACAAACAAAAAGAAAAATATAGTAGTTCCTATAACTTAGAAATCATTTAGTTACAGAAAAAAATAATTTAACTCTTTCCAGCCCTTAGTTTGCTTGTGTATAAAGATTGGAGAAGTTAATCTGTCAGTTCTCTCCCAAATTTAAGAATTCCCTGAAATCTATAATCAAAGTACAGAACATGTCCAGCGCCATTTAGCAAAAGGTAGTTGTGAGCTTTGAAAATATTCATTGTGGTTTTCTTTCCACCCTTTTCTTCCTGTTCTGTGAGTGCTGCTGTTTCCTCCTTTCTTTATTCCAGTCAGTTCTTCCACCACCACCTTGACTCTAATCTCCAGAATTCTCTTCCTACCTTAAATCAGGCCTCCACCCCAAAACTATTCTCAGGTCTACAAAGCAGGGACATGCCGTTTGATTTTTCACATACTGTCATTAGTCATTCACTGAAGCCATGCCTCTGTGTTGGCACTTTGTTAAATGCTTTGTAAACATCTCATTAATTTCTCACAACCACTTAATGATGTAGATATTTAATTCACATTTTATAGTTGAGAAAATAAGCCCCAGAGGTTTAGCAAACTGCTCAAGACCACACAGGATGTTTTCCTTTTTCACTCTTTAAATTGGATATATAAAAGACTCAGGATTGTGGCCATCTTTCCAAGGTGGGCTTCTTAACAGTGCAGTTCTGGCTACTGTATTTTAACATTTCAGAGTTCAGGGATGATCTGTATGTTCAAGAGACCTATATTACAAACTAAACTGGTTTTCTTTTCCCTTAAGGAAAGAATTTGCAGTATTACTGCTGATCGTCATTAGGATGATAATGGTTGATCAGGGCAACTGTCCTAAGCAGAATACCCTGAACACTAAGTTCCAACAGGACAATGACAATCAAAGGGACTCTCTCTTTCAAAATGGAACCTTCTCAAATGAATCACAAATTTCTCGAGAGTAATCTTCTTATTTTTAAGAATCCATTGCAATTACTGATTTTCCAGATCTATGTTTTAGTGGGTTGCAATTCTTTCAAAGATGGCTTCATTTCTGTGGGAAAGAATGATCACTTTTTGTTCTCTGTTTCTGTTTTAAAAAAGGATTCTATTTATGTGTATGTGTCTCTCTGTGTGTATCCCATGTGTGTGTTGCTTTCCTAGGGAGGCCAGAAGAGAGCATCAGAACCCCTGGAACTGAGTTTCAGGCAGTTGGGAGTCACCTTACATGGATCTTGGGAACTCTGGTCTTCTGGAAGAGCAGCAAATGCTGCTCATTAGCCATCTCTCCAGCTCCAATCCTTCTCCTCCTCCTCCTTCTTGACGTGATTTCATGGAGTCCACGATGAACTCAAACTAGTATTGCAGCTGAAATTCAAAATGATCTTGAATTTCTGATCCTCCTGCCTCTGCCTTCAGAATTTTGGGATTATAGAAAAAATCAACAATGATAAGTATAGCTGTGCACTCCCCAGCACTGGGTGGAAGATAAGTGGACCTGGCTGGGGCTTGCTGGCCAGCTAGTCTAGTAGAAACAAGGAGTACCAGGTTGAGCGAGACCCTGTCTGAAAAAGTGAGGTAGAAAAACAATTGAGGAAGAGATCCTGATGTCAACCTTCTCTTCCAAAAGTGTCTGCGTGGGTGAGCCTGCATATGTGTGCACACATGCACATATTCATACACCATACATAGAGACACATAGACACACAGGCAGACACATACACACACAGTCTAATTTTTAAAATACTGTCCATTAGAAGTGGTATTTTGATAAATTGGGCTGAGTGCTTTTACAGCTCAATACCATAAAATCAAGTCTTTTAGTGCAAAGTAGAAAATTATTGAAACAGT
Source organism: Eospalax fontanierii (assembly GCA_035773235.1). Taxonomy (NCBI): domain Eukaryota; kingdom Metazoa; phylum Chordata; class Mammalia; order Rodentia; family Spalacidae; genus Eospalax; species Eospalax fontanierii. The sequence continues at coordinate 39,242,059 of CM069532.1, read as the reverse complement.
CCCTTTTTATTAATCAGCCTCAAAGAAGTTGTTATTACAAGGAATAGCAAGTTCTCACTCATCCCAAGTTAGGATTCTTCATGTAACAAGGTGGTTCCTATGCAAGAGTATCTGTTGCCTACAATGCTGCTTCTCTGTGATCATACCCAAGGTAGCTTCTGTCCAAGAACCTTCTCCAGGGGATTCTGCCTTCACTGGTTTGGTCAATTCCCACTGTCTTATTATTGGATGTTCTCCAATTTTTCTTTTCTGAAAGCTCTTTCTTATTCTTAAATTCCTACTCCTAAATTTTCTCTCAGTTTCTGTTTACCAATCTCAAAAATCTCTTAAACTTTTACAGGTTCAACTCTTCAGCCAAAAAACTGGAGAATGGACAACTTAAGGGAATTGGTTCTGTCTTTCCACTGTGTGAGTCCTGTGTGCATCCATACACACACACACACACACACACACACACACACACACACACACATCCACACACAGTCTCTCTTGCTCTCTCTCTCTCTCTCTCTCTCTCTAAATAAATAAATAAATAGAAAATTTAAATTGGAGAATATCCAGTAATAAGACAGTGGGGGTTGATAATACACATTTTTGGATTCTTTAGCTTTTCTATTTTATTACTTATTACTTTATTTTTATTACAAAAGAAAAATAGCATAGATATCTGTGATGATTAAGCCTCATTGTCAACGTGACTGGATTTCAGACTCACCTAGGAGACATACCCCCTAGGAGTGTCTATGAAGGCATTTTCAGAGCAGTTTGACTAAGAAGAGAACATTCCCTGAATGCACACAGCACCAGCCTGAGGTCTCAGGCTGATAAAAGAGTTAAAAACAAGCACTCATCACTCTTTGCTTCCTAACTGTGAGTGCAACATGACCAGCACCTCCTGCTGCCTTATTTTTCCTGTTGGAATGGATTGTATTTTCAAACTGTGTCAGAATAAACTCTGCCTTCTTCCTTAAGTTGATTTTGTTGGATAGTTTGTAACATCAATGAGAAAAATAATGAATACATAGCAAACATTGGAATACTGAACATCAGTGTTAAAGAAATTTCCAACTTTTATTTAAGTGATGTCTTCCTCAGGTGAGACTCAAAGTTCTCCTATGTATTTGACCTTGTGTATGGGTTTATAAAGGAGTTGGGACCAAGCACTGTAGTCTGGGTGATCTAGTATCTACAGAGTCAATACTGGGTAAGTCACATCTGAGGAGACTCAGCTTGAATGACTGTATTTCCTTGTTACAGACCTTGACCATTGATATATCCATAGCAGTCACTCAGCTTTCTGATGTTTCAGTAAAGAGATAACTTGGAAAAATGATCACAGGTAGATAAATAAGAGGGAAAACAGAAAAGAGAAAAAAGAAAGGAAAGGAGGAAAGCAGGCAGGCAGAGGACAGAAAAAGAAATATAGAAAATAATAATAATACAGGCAACCCAAAGGTTTTGCTACCCTAAGTCAATTGTCTTAGACAAAATCTTTAGAAGTGTTCCAGAAAGAAATAAGATTTGGGGGTCAAACTTAATGATTTTAGCTCCCTTATGATGTCAAATTTTCATTAATTCACGGGGTATGTTTTCACTCAGATACTGTTCCCAAGTCTTTGCTCTTGATTCATACAATTATACATTAAATAAAATGACACTATTTCATTTAAATTCAGCACTGACATTTCAGTCGCGTGGTACAATACTACTTCCTTTGTTTCATGCTGATCTCTTTTTCTAACCTTTAAAGAATGCAGTTGATCATTTATTATAATTTTACCAAAGTCTTACAGAGTCCCAGGTTTGAGCTTGGCATTAAGACCCATGTGACCTCTGCCATGGGTGGCTGTTGCTTAGAAGAGACTCTACTTCTCTTTTTCCGAGCTAACAAGCAGGTCCTTCTGGGGCATTTTGAGAGAAAATTTAGCAGGATCTTCTCTAGCTTTCTCTCTTGACAGCTGTTACACTTAAGAAATTACTTTTGTTACCACTTCCTCCTAGTGAACTACTGAAATCAATTTCAGATTTAATTGCTCTTTTGAGGGCCCAGGTACTGTCTTACAGGCCTCCCCAAGCTAAGAGCCAGGACGTAGGGCATATCTACTCACAAAGTCAGATTCCTTACCTCTCCTTTTCTAATTCATTTTCAAATAATTGTTATTAAGTCACTGTGAGAACATGAACTTTAAAACATTTAGAAACAGTAGCTGGAGAGATGGCTTAGCACTTAAGAGTACTTGCTGCTCTTGTAGAGGACTCAGGTTCTGTTCTGAGCACCCACATGGCAACTAACAACCATCTGTAACTTGAGTTTCAGGGGATCTGATGCCTTCTTCCTGCTGGTGTGGGCATTGCACACATGTGGTACACTTAACCACAAGCAAGCAAAACACTCATGCCCATAAAATAAAAAGAAATAAGCAAAAAGAAAACATTTAGGAAAAAATTGAATAGGCATGAAATAACATCAGTATTAAAACATAATTGAAACAAATTTTTTAAAACCTGAAGAACAATGTTACTCCAGAAGTACTCAAGTCAGTTCCCTTTGCATATTCCTTCATAGTCTTGTCAATAGGTAAGTATATTTTTAAGTAGTTGCACTTTCAGATCCTCTTTCTTAAAATAATAACATTATTTGAAAGCTGCTTCTTTCCAAAGTCCCTGTTGCTGTTTACTTCTGCAGGTGACTTTTAATTTAAGCCTGCGCACATGCAGCGTAAAGGGCTGGAAACCAGTGCGCATGGTTATACAATCTCGGCACTGATTTCCTGTTATCTAGCCTTACCAGATTGATCTAATTTTCATTTTTTGCTCACGCTTTACGATATCATCTCCCTGGGCTAGCGATGTTGGTCAGTGCTAGATTTCTTAGCACAGAGACCCTGGATTTGATCCCAAACACTGCAATAAACAAAAAAATAGGGGGAAATCACCTTTAACGTTTTCCTCAATTCATGTGACAATAAATGGATGTAGCACCTGAAAAATTAAAGAGCTATAAAGATATTTTTTAAAAATGAAAGGCAACTGAGAATTGCTTTCTCCTGTTCCTAGCAGGGTGACAACAGAAGATGTGGCCTCGCCAGGACAGAGAAGGTAGGAACTCTGGAGGCACGTTTGCAAAGGTGAATGAGAAGTCAAGGGCAGCCCCTTACTCTCCGCGAGATCCAGCCATCCCCGAAAAGGAGGCATTAGAAACAGCTGAAGCTTCATGCTTTTCCTCATTTAATCAGCCAAGGATCATTAAAGCTGTAAATTTTATCTGGAGACAACGATGTCTTAATTGCCTAATTGCGTATTACTAATTTTTGAAGTTACTTAAACTTACTTGTAAAATTCTATTTCTTCTCACAGGATGAGAAAGTGACTCAAGAAGAACCATCAGGAAGTGTCAGGGAATAATAGTGGAGGGCTAGTTCTACGTCCTTTTTTTCATGGCACATTTAAAATTTTCATGAATTCTTTTCTGTTCTCTTGAGTGGGGAAAATTTGACACTGACATTTTGATAAAGAATACCAAAATGTTCCTTAACTGAGTGTGTAGCATATACCTATAATCCCAGTACTTGGGAGGCTAAGTCCACAAAATTGTGAATGTGAGGCCAGCGTAAACTACATTGAGACCATGTCTTGAAAAAAAAAAAAAAAGAAAGAAACAAAACCAAAAGACAAAAAAGAAAATTCTGCAATCTACAGTATTGTGATTCTGTGATTTACCTTTCTCTGAGAATGTATTTTCACCCTTGTTTCATAATACAGCATTTCTGGGGATTAATGGCTCAGGAAACCATCTAAGTATGTGTCTCATTTCAGGTACGAAAACATCTTTATCTCTTTATGTTGCTGTTGTTTGTTTTTTGAGACAGGGTCTCACTATGTAGCCTTGCCTGGCCTGGAACTCACAGAGATCTGCCTGCATCAACCTCAGGAGTGCTACAATTATATACCATCACATCCTGCCCTCAAAGATTTCTTTAAAGTTTTTAAATCTTTAAATTAAAAAAAAAATTCTTGCTGTATACATTTTACTTGCTGGGCTGACCTAAAGTTCTCCATTTAGATTTGTTTTAGGGTACCTGGTAAGATGTGTCCTGAGCTCAGCTGAAATAGTTCAGTTGGTCTTTGATGTTTTCTGTTTCCTCTTTTGAGGCCTCTTTTTTCAGGCCCCACCTGCTCTTCCTACCAGACCCTGGTGACTACGCCCTGGGCCCATGCTCTGTGAGGGCGGCCAGCTGACCGACAGATCACTCTTGCGGACTGATGGAGTCTTGTTTTCATTTCTGTTAGTATTTGTTCCCTTTTCTCTCATCTCAGTAAGTTCCCTTAATTATCCAGATGCCATTTTACTGAGAATTCCTGAAGACTCGGAGGAATATAGCTCCAATTGCAAAGCTTATTTTGCTGTTAGTAGAAAGTGAATTTCCCCTGTAGAGGCAAGCTGAATCCTTTTAGATCACGTGCTGTATGTTTGTGTGGAGTCGGGGCCTCTCCATGTGCTGTTTGCATGGAAAGCATTCTGTGGGTGGGTCTCCATCTCCAGCATGGCTGTTGTGCTCCAGCCATGCCAGAGAATGGAGGACCATCGAACAGGTCCTCAGGTGGCTCAGAGTGCCTGGGGAAGAGGAGTTCCTGGGATACTACGTAGGTGGGTAGTTCGGTTATTAGAGCCAATGCAGGAGTTTATATAGGGAGGCCTTTCTGACCCTTACAGAAGGCAGGAAAGTTAAAGGTGGGGTTTTGGGATAGAGGGCAGGAAGGCTGTGGAAGTTTAGGAATGAGGAAATGAAACCCAAAAACCTGGTTCTGGTCTGGGGTGGTGAAAAGGAAGATTCATATCTACAGTGGCTCCCTGGGGCAAGGTTATCACATCAGGCAGAGCAGGCCCGACTTCTTCCGTCTCTTCAAGGTATACGGGGTTGCTTGTCTTGCTCAATACCCAGACCCCTATAACATTCTGTTAGTGGTACTGGCTGAGATTAAGAGCAGGTTCATCGAAGCTGGTGATGCAGAAGACTTAAGTTCTCCTTTCACCACAGATGGTCAAAGACTGAGAGAGTCCTTACCTTTGTGTTCCCATGTTATAAGTTTTTTGTAAAATTTGCTAAAGGAAGATTTTCGCCACTGTCGGATATCAATTCTCACCCCCCCTTCAGTCCTGCCCTCATGTTTAGGGGTGCTGGAGAAGATGTGGGTATTTTAGGGTTTTGATAAGTGGAAATTAAGTTAACAATTCTTTTAATTTAGGTTTCATGGAGTTTATAGTCAACCTTGGTATTTGTGAGCCTTATTAAATCCAGGACCTCTGATGCCCATTTATATAAAATGGTTGAATATTTGCACACAATCTATGTGCATCCTCCTATATGCTTTAAATCTCTAGATTACTTATCCCAAAGACAATGCAGTGCTGTGTAAATTGTTATTTTATTGTATTGTTTAAAGAATAATGTTAAACAAGTGAGTCTGTACATACTGTTGTGTACGTTCAATGCATATACATTAAAAATGCTTTCCATCCTTGGTTTGTTGAATGAAAAATGTGGAATTTGCAGGCATGTAGGGCCGACTGTATTTATATGGTTTGTCATCATTTCTGTGACTACAAACAACAGCATTGGCTAAGCTATAACTATATTTTCTGATGAAAGAATAACTTCCATGTACCTACTACCCACTGTGGCTGAACCACCCAGGGCCGTGATATAAAGATTCAAAGCCAACATTCAGATGTTATGATTCTGTCCTATTCTAACTCTTACAAAGACAGCATAGGTAAAGGGGTAGAGAAATGTCTTGAGTTAGTCTAAGGAAGAGTCCCCAGATGACCAGATGCAGGCATCTATGACCAGAGGATTCAATTGCAATGCAGACTGGGGATAACTGTACTTTGTTGCTTGAACTATAGAGTGATTCAGCATTGGCAATCATCAACACATCCGTGTACATTTTTTTCTTTTGTGATGGTAATTATGTGAAATAGAATTGGTCAGAATCTTTTGATAGTTAGGATACAAACCTATAGCAGTACCAGAAACAGCAAGTGTGTCTGGATAGGAGAATGAGATGATTCATGCCTCCTAAACATTAATATGCAAAACAAAGTTCGATCAACAATAATGCAAGACAGATTGGAGTGCTTTCCAGGCTCATCATCCAACAAACACAAAATTGCTATTGCATAAGAGGTACCAAAGAATATTGTAACAAAAATTGTAGAAGAAAACTATTATGAGGCTTGCTAGACTGTTATTAAAAATACTATGTGATTAATTTGTTAGGATATATATTTCCCAATTTATTGTGATTTATGCTATCATTCTAAGTTTTTAAATTTGTGTGTGTATGTGTATGTAAGGTGCAGGTGTGTGTGGCATTTGTGCACCTGTGTATGGGTCTGTGTGGGCATAGGAGGATGTCAGGAGTCTCTGTGATGTCTCTGCCCTATTCCTTTTGAGACAGGGTTTCTCACTGGGCTTGAACCAGGCTGGCAGTCAGCATGACCCAGTGATTCTATTGCCTCTTCACCTCTCCACTAGGGTCACAGGTGTGTCCCACCCGTGCCTAGCTTTTTATGGAGGTGCTGAGGATTCACATTCAGATCCTCATGCTTGTGCAGCAAGTGCTCTTACCCACCAAGCTGTCTCCCCTGCCCTTATTCTAATTTTTGCATAAGTTTGTATTTGTGGTTTCTGTGCTCTTTTCTTTAAAACAGCCCCTCAAATCCAAATTTTGTAATCTTTTGTCTTTCCAAAACCAGAATCTGCCTCTGAATGGGATGAGATGAGCTAAGTAAATTGAGCCCTGGCATCTGACATACTGAGTTAGTAGGAAATGAAGTCAGTAAGGAAAGGTCAAAATAATCAAAGTCCTATAAGCTAGGCAAGGAGGAAAATATCTATTTAAACAATGGTAGCATCCTCTGATGGTGACCATAGTTGGCTTAGGTCTCTCACAGTGAGGTTCCTTTTTTGAGGAAAGTGTGTGCACTCACTGTACATTCTGAAGTTTATTCTGTCTCATTGGTGCTACTTCCTGTCTCCCTCTCTGAAATATCCTGTTAGTTGCTCAGCAGTGGCGAAAACATAAATCTAAGTATGTTTTCTAAGCTGAGGTCTGTTTGGCTTTCTTTGTGTTTTTGACTGGGTCTCACTGTGTCTTCCTGGCTGGTCTGAAGTGTGGACCCGGCTGCCTGGAGCCTGCAGCGGGTTTTCTTGCCTCTGCCTCCAGATTCTAGAACTGTAGACATGTACCACCATATCCAGCTATTTTTTCTTCCTCCTTGATCTCCCCTCCCCTCTCTCCATGTATTGAGGCAGCAGCAGTCTAGAACAGACTGGTCAGAGTCTTCCAGAGATCTACCTGCCTCTGTCTCCTGAGTGCTGGGATTAGAGGTGTGTGCCACCATGCCTTTTTGATTTTTAAAATAGATTCTTCCATGTATATTAGGGGAATGATGTACTTTACATATGAACTCCTAAAACATATGTAGAAAGATTCGTAGTTTATTGGATTGAATTGTCCTGACTTACCTGGAACTCTGCCCAAAGGAGCATATTTTTCATCTCCAGTGTATTTATAATCTCAGTTCCTTAGGCAGTGTGGTTAGTGACAGGAACATGTCAGGTTATAAACCCATTACAATATCCTAGAACCACTTTATTTGGGGAAAAGAGGGTGCTATCTCTACAAACTTTTGCTTTGATGATTAGTTAATTTGTATTCTTCATTCCAAAAGGCTGAAGCTGTGCAAAAGTGGGACATGCAGAGGCAGATGGCTGGTTGTAGAGTCTTGTCTCAGGAATTTGCATTCCTTGTTATCTGCTTGAGATCAGGGACTCTCCCATTCTTCTACCCCAGACACATAGCCAAAGCCCTTGTGGAGTACTTCTCATTCTCCTGACTTCCTTTTGACTGACTTTCCTAATGCAGAGTCACGGTACTGCAGGAAGAGTGTGGAGAAACTCCTTTAAGAACTTGGTGAAGTTTTGTAATTCCTGAGTTAGAATCTTTTTCCTGGGATATTTATTATCAGTGTTGCATTTTCCAACATAACTTTTTCAGGTAGTGTGTAGTTGACTAGTTGTAATAATTGAACTGTTCTCTTTTTCTCTATTTCTTTACTTGGATGCTGCTGAAAAAAAAAGGGAAGAAAACTAAAGAACTACTCGACAGCTTTGTTTACACTGTAGAGGATACACCATAGTCTTTACAAAATTAATTTATGAAAAATAATAATACCTGTCCTGTTTTCTACATATCCTAATACCATGTGGGTGTATATAAATAATTTATACATGGGTGTATGAAAATATACAGAAGCAGGTACTAGGGAGATGGCTCAGTGGGTAAGCAAAAGGAGCTGAATTTGGATCCCTAGTCCCCATGTGAAAAGCCAAGCGTCACACCTGTAAACTCTTGCTGTGTTGGGCTCAGACAAGACAATGGGTGGGGCTTGCTAGCCAGCCAGTCTGGGTCAAAATGGCAAGCTTCAGATTTGCCAAGAGACCTTGTCTCAGGTAAATAAGGCAGAGAATGATAGAGTGGGACACCTGATATTCTTCTCTAGCTTCTGCATGTACCTCTACCACAGGCACACACACCATACACCGTACATATACACAAACAAGAAAGAGTATAGAAGCAGTATTAGCTTTCACTTAAAAATGCACATTTCATCCACTGTAAGATGAGCTTTTAATCCATGTGAGTATTGCCATTAAGTATTTGAAGTTCCTTGTGTTGGGAGAATGACTCGATAGAAGTTTGTGAACTGTTAAACAAATAGAATTGTTTTCTATATATTGTCACACCAGATTAAAAAAAATTCTGCCCCACAAACACACCATCAAGTTTGGTAAATGGCAGAACTTGGTGCATATCAGATTATAAACCTTCCTACTTATTAAACTGTGTTCAGGGGTTGAGACAAGGATGGGACCCACCCAGTCCCAATTCCATTTTAATCACATACACAAAAACATTCTTCTAAGCAACCTATCCAGAATCTGAAAATACTGATAGTGTAACCTTTATGCAAACATCTCAGCAAATCATTAGCCATGGGGTAGCACTCAGCACAGAACACACACTCTGGCCAAATTTGACCTTGTTAAAACTTTATATTTGTTAAAATTTTTATTTATTTACTTATGTTTGAAGCAGGGTCTCCTGTAGCCTAGGCAAACCCTGAACTTCCTATGTAGCCCAGGTTGACCTTGATTCCTGATCCTTCTGTCTCCACCTCCCAAGTATGCACTACTAAGCCTACTTTATGTAGTCTGATGATGGAGCCTAGGGCTTTATGCATGCTAGAAAAGCACTCTACCAACTGACTTTGCTAATACTATAATTTTCTGTATATGCATAATATTATCTACATATATTATATAAATGTATCAATATTACTATTATATACATATATGTATTCATGTTTATGTATGTATTTATGCACCAAAATCGTTTGGCCTGAACTCCAAAATTTAGAAGAAGAACTGAAATTAGAAGAAAGGAGATTTTTGTTTGGCTTTTAATATTTTTGTTTCACTGTTTAGTAAGGTAATACATATAGAGTACACCTTCAACAGCAAGTGAGTATATGAGAAAAATTAACAGTAGCGTCCCTGCTTTCATGTCTAGCTCCATACTTTTCTAGTAACCCAGAGGTAGGTAGCCTTCCACCATACATTTCTTTAAAACAACACCTTTTTGTGGATTTAATGTCTGACTTGCTGAGACATAGGACATGAGACCCTAGGCATCAATTTCCAAAATAAAAATGATCCAATTCTATAGTGAAAATTCTACTTTATAAAAAGATGATAGACAATAACAAGTGGTGGGGAGGACACGACTGAATTCTCTTGTGTTGCTGGTAGGAATATAAAAACAGGACAGCCATCATTTGTCAAATGGTTTGGCAGTTCCTCAAAATGTAAAATACTGAGTTCCCATGATCTAGCAGTTCCACTCCTACGCATATATCCAAGAGAAATGAAAGGCTACCTAGCATATCTATGTAGCAGCATTTTTTTATTTCCAAGAAGTAGGAACAACTCAAATGCCCATGAACTGGTTAATAGATAAAATATGGTTTATCCATTCAATGGAGTATTATGCATCAGTGAAGAGGAATGAAGTGATGATCCAACATAGATGGGTTTTAAAAACATGCTGAATGAAAAGATCTAGTCACAAAAGATCCTTTGTCCTCTGACTCTGCGTATATGAGATGCAAAAAAAAAAAAAAAAAAAGAGAAATTTGTGGAGACTCAAAAGAGATTAATGGTTGTCAGGAGCTGGAGAATGACTGCTAGTGGCTTTCTCTTTGAGTGAGGGAAAAGGTCCAGATGTGGTGACAGTTCCTCAACCCTGTGACTATACTAAAGACCATTTAACTGCACACCTTACGAATCTCAGTAAAGCCATAAAAATGAAAATTAGGGCTGGAGAGAGGACTCAGTGAATAACAGTGCTTGCTGCAAAGTCCATGACCCAAGTTTGATCCCTAAGACCCACGTGGTGGAAGGAGAGAACTGATTCCTGCAAGTTGTGCCCTGGTTTCCACTTGTACTGCATGGTACACACACACACACACACACACACACACACACACACACACACACACACAATGAAGACATAAACGCAATTTAAAAATGAATCAATAAAAAGAAAAATAGGGACCCTTAACTGTCTTTCAAAATCTCTTTTTGGATTGTAGACTTTTTCTGTCTTATGTGAAGACACTTCCATGTTCTTTTTTTTTTTAACTTTAAAAAGTTGTTTCAATATAACGTTCTTAACCCAGTTACTAGATACACTACATCATCCCCATTCTCTTGAAATAGTTTTTGTATTTATGCTAAATTTCAGTGGTTTTTAATTTGTTTGTTTTGTTTGTTGAGACAGGGACTCCCTGTAGCCCCACTAGTCTGGAATTTACCATGTAGACCAGGCTGGCCTCAGTCTCACAGAGATCTACCTGACTCTGCCAACCAAGTGGGGGGGATTAAAGGTGTGTGCCATCACATCTGGCAGATATTTCAGTGTTAATTTTCTGTCATAAATGTCAACTCTTAGTCATAAATGCACAAAACATCTTAGTAAAGAGAAAAGAATATGAATTAGCAGCTTTCATTATGAGTATTTTTCTGGTGTGTGTTGCTCAGTCAGGCCTGTTATTTATTCATCCTAATCATCAATAAAAGAAAAACAAAACAAAATGTTGGGATCAATATTGTATGCATGAATCATCAGTTTCTGATATTTTAGTATGGTTGCCATATTACAGATTCCAAAAGGCAAATATACTAATAAACCAACCTAAGTTGGTTGTTATTCTGGCCATGGCAAAAATCCAACAGATGTACCATCCCCATGTGAATCTTCAGGGGCCACTTCAGGATGCCCCAGAAGGCAGAAGCTTATAGATTGCAGCCTATCTAGAAGGGAAGGACAAAGCATTTTCATAAACTTGGGACAATGTCATATGTCCTTTTATGTGGAGGGTCTTTGATTCACACTGACCCTAACTTTCCTGTTAGAATTCTCCTTCCTTATAACTAATTGGGGCGGCAAGTCAGCGAGGATACAAATAAAGTTAATCTCTGTTTCCCTCATGCTTGCCTCAGCAGCACACTCAGACAGTGGGTGAGTTGGGATTTCTCACCCGTCAAACAAGCGGTCCTGTAGTAGGGAAACTAGCCAGGCTTCAGCTAACCCAGTCAGTGAGAGGCCATTGACCTGGAAATGGTGTCAGTACTGCAGAATGAAGGCGCTGTTCCTAAAACTGCGCCCGCCTTTTCTGTTGCCTTTGTAAGCCCCGGATTATTTCATCTGACCAGCTAGCTATAATTTGGTGCTTTTACAACCACTCCTCAGATTCAGTCAGTTTGCTAGGGGCTCAGAGAATTCAGGAAAGCATATTTACTGGTTTATTATGAAGGACACAGAGGAAGAGGATGAGGAGTGTGAAGCCATGTGGAGCTTCTAGGTTCTGCTGCTCCACTCTCCAGGAGTCTCCATGTGCTTGACTGCGTGCAAGCTCTGTGAACTCTGTCCTTGGATTTTTATAGAAGCTTCATTGCATTGGAATGGTTGATCGAATCACTGACCATTGGTGATGAATTAACCTTTGTTCTCTTTTCTTCCTTGGAGTTAGGTGATGGGGCTAAAAATCTAGCCCTCTATTCTTGCTCTGGTTTTTCCTAGTGATCAGCTTCCACCCTAAGTGACTGGGGGGCTTCCATCCATCACCTAACACAGCTCATTAAAGATGCTTATCTCTTGTATATTCCAAGTATATGCCAGGAAATGGGAAGGAAGTGTACTTAGCACCATATTACAGTCAGATCACAGAAGACTCAGCATGCTAGATTAAGTAGTGTGAATTTTAATTTAGAAGCAAAAGGGAGGAATTCGAGTTTTTAAAGTAGGATACTGACAAAAATAAAGTAATGGTTCATGGGAGAAACTAAAGCCAGACCGACACTAGAGCTAAATGTAGGCTGATAACACAGGTTCTGTTTCCATATTAAAAGATCTCCATGAACGTGTAAGTGGAGAAGGACTAAGTGATTTCAGGGGCATGGAGATGAAAGACTCAACGTCCTTAGTGGATGATCACACTGGGGAACTGTGAGATGAGAAGGAAAGGAAGGGTGATGAGGGTGATGTCAAGTCTTGGTACCACTAAGTTGTGATGACGTAGTATGGGTAGAAAAATCTGCAGGGGGAGGAGTTTGGATACTAAAGTATTTATTTCCGTTGTTGATAACAATGACCAAAAGACATCTAAAATGAAATGTCCAGTGGGGCAACTGAAGTTAGGCACTGGGACCAGGGGCAGGTCCTAGTTATACTTTAGGTGTTTGTGATGGTGTTAATTGTCAACTTGACAGACTCTAGAATCACCTGGGAGATGGGCTTCTGGGCATGCCTTTGGAGGATTATACTATTTTGTTGGTTGAGGTGAGGAGACCTTCCCACTGAATAGCATCTTTCTCTGGCTGAGATCCTGGACTGTATAAAATGGAGAAAGTGAGCTCAGCACTAGCCTTCATCCATCTTTCTGATTACCGACTGTGGACACCATGTGACCAGCTACTTCAAGCTTCTGCTTGACGTCCTCACCATGATGGACTGTAACCTTGAATTGTGACCCAAAGTAAACCTTTTTCCCCCTAAGTTGCTTTTGCCAGGGTATTTTATCACAGCAACAGAAGAAACTAATACAGCCTTCACAGCATGACAGCTGACAATGAAGAACTCAGTAAGATTTCTGAGGGCTGAAGAAAGGAAGGAATGGGTGGCTGAGAACATACCCCTGACTGGACTGGTGGTGTCTAGAAAGCCAACAGTAAGAGGCGGAAGCTTACAGAATCTCAACATTTCTCGGAAAAAAGGGGAGAATAAACTATGTCAAAATTTACATCAACACATGAATGATAATGAAAAACAATATGTTGAACACACATGAATAAAATGTTGAATACACGTGTGATAGACTATTATTTAGCCTAGAGAAGAATGAAATTCAGATATCTGTGATAATGTGGATGAACCTTGAAGGCATTGTACTAAATGAAATAATCAAACACAAAGAGAAAAGTAGTGTTTGATTTTACTTACATGAGAAACCTGGAAAAAGCAAATTCATAGAGGCAGAAAGCAGAGAAGTGATTAGCAGAGAGAGAGAGGCCCACAGGGAGTTGTTATTTCGTGGATAGAGTTTTAGTTGGAGAAATGATAAAATTCTGGAAACAGTGGTAGTGGTTGGACAATGATGGGCCTGTACTTCATGCCACTGAATGATACACACACGAAAGATTAAAATGTTAAGCTTTAGGTTAGGAGTATTTGAAAATCCTCCTTGCCTCCATTGCAAATTTAGCATGATTTCTTGGCTTCCATAATCCTCATACTTCCTGAAAAGTAAGGGGATCTTTGCTTTTCCTTGTAACTGGCATTTTTTTGTGTGTCTTACTCATCTTTAAGTTTTTCTTAGCATTCCTTAAAGAACTGTGAATGAATAGTTAACCAAACTCGCTATATTAAGAACGATTTTTACTAGATTTTTTTCTACAGTAGATATATGCTCTTTATTTCTGGGTCAAGAAATATAATGAAACCAAAGAATAAGTCCTATACTTTATATCCTTTTTCCTGGAAGTAGGTGGGCCTGTTCAGTCACTCCCTAATGCTAAATGCTAGCTTATGTGGAGAGTAGGCTGATGCTGTTAATGCGCTAGCGGTAGATCCTTTGTGTGGGCATCACCTGGAGGTATGTTAATACTTAATCTTGGGCACAATCCTAGACCTATGGAATTAGAGCCTACATTTAAACAGTAATCCAGGTGTTTCCCACTAACATTGAAATCTGTGAAATACAGATCTATATACTCCTGTTGTTAAATTAATACTTCTTTTTTACATACAGCAAGAGAATGTTTTTCTCCTTAAAGAGGGATAAACGTAGGGAACAAACATTGGTTCGAGATTTCTCTATAATAGATAATAATGTATGAGTTCCATTTATGTTATTTAATAGTTAAAATAATAAAAGTATAAAGTACTCTTCCCATTTAATTAGATGAAGAAACTGAGGCTAAGCTATCCCACTGTCATCCAGTCAGTAAGTATTTTCAACTACAAAGTTTCTTTTATTATACTCACTCAACTTTTTTTTAAAAAATGTTTTTATTGGTTGAAAATTTCACACATGCATATAACATGTTTTGATAAAATCTACCCCCATTCCCTCCCCTTCAATTCGCTCCCTATTCTCCCACGTTTTTTTTTCTCCCAATTTCATGTGTTCTTTTTAAAAATATTTTTAAAATTCTATTTATTGCTTTTATTTTATGTGTATAAGTGTATTGCAGGTAGGTGCACCCATGTTGTGCAATGCCTGCAGAAGTCAGAAGAGGATGTTGGATCCCCAGGAATTGGAATTATGGATAGTTGCTGGCTGCCATGTGGGTTCTGGGAATTAAACCTTGATCTTTTGCAAATGCAGTCAGTGCTCTTAACCACTGAACCAGCTCTTCAGCCTGTGTTCATTTATTTTTAAAAAACCTACTGCTGCGTGTATGAGCACAGGAATAGGACCATCTACTGGAGCATGGAGAGCCTCCCAGGGTCTGTATCCCTGAAGAAAACTGATTCTCCCTCCCTCAACCCATGTTTTATGTATATGAAAGAAAGTATTCTATAATCTTATAGAATGAGAAATTAAGAATTTCACAAAGGACAACATAACATGACTCAGAACCATAAAACTATCAACACTGAGTATTTATTTATTGCTACCATGTGCTTTCCTCCGTTAATCCTCCCAAAAACCAGGTGAGGCAAAAATTATCTTCATTCTGTAAATAAAAAGCTGAAGCTCAGGGTAGCTACAGGTCTGCCCACAGTCGTAAAGCAGTGAGTCAGAACTGGAATTAAGGTGAGAAAGCTTAACTGTTAACTGCTAATACTCTGGAGTCATTTAGAGACTCAGAGAGCCAAGGTGACTCTTGTACAGATGTTGACAGCTGTTTTCTGGCTGGGTTGGTATTTGGAACATTCACCTTTCCCTAACATGGCTAAGTGAACTGTATGAATACCACCCCCTATATCATGGCTGGCTTTGCCTGGGATTACCCACAAATACCTATTCTTGCATAAGGTGCTGTGATGGAATCCTTAGAGAAGGCTCATCCTGCTGTGAGCCATGGTCTCCTTGCCTATTGTCTCTCAACTTATCATTTGGTTCTAGATGCTTGGCCATTGTAAAGGTAGTCTGTCTCGAGAAGGAGCAGCAGCAGTCACATAGTATGTTTTAAAAATAGACTCCTTATGCGAAACATGCTTCTTTCTTAAAATTTTATTTATTGCTTTATGGGTTGTGTGAAGGGAGTCAGAGGACAACTTCTGAGAGTTGTTTCCTTGTGCTTTGTTAAGGCAAGTTCTTGCCTTGTTTTTGCTAATGCACTGTTTATTTAGGCTTTTTATATGGGCTCTAGGGATCAAACCTGAGCCACTAGGCTTGTCTAGCTAGTGTCTTTCACAGAGCCATCTCCCAAGTCCTGCCTTTTCCTTCTTTTAAGAAGAGAAAGGCAGGGATGGGGGCCTGGAGAGATGGCTCAATGGTTAAGAGAACCTACTGCTTTTGCAGAAGACCTGACTTCAGTTCCCAGCACCCACATCAGGCAGCTCACAACCACTTGTAATTTTTGTTCTAGGGGAATCCGATGCCCTCTGACCTCCATGGGCAACTGCATACATGTGGTGTACATAAACTCATGCAGGCACATATACTTAAACATAATAAGGAAAGAAAGAAATCTTTTTTAAAAGAATAAAAGAGCATTGCTTGTCAGAATATAAAATGTTGCAGCCTTTGCAGAAAACAACATGGACCAGATTCCTAAAAAAATGTATATAATTACCATATGGTTGAGAAATTCCACCCTGAGCATAAACCCAGAGAATTAAAGCAAGCATTCTCTTGTTTCCTAGCATGAGCTATGCCCTTTCCACCCAGGTCTTCTGCATAGTATATTGCTTGGCCTCTAAGTCTCACTCACATCTTGGTTTGTCTACTATTTATTCATTTGTTCTTCAAATCTCAGCCTCAATCTCAGGTTCTCAGGGAAGCTTTCCCTGATCCCCTCCTCTAAGTCTGGCTCCTGCTGGACACTCAGAATCTCTGGCACTTCTCTACATCAGTCAGCTTTGCTCACTGTAACAAAATACATAAGATACTTATATATTAAATACTTATGTATTAACTACTTAAAAGAGGAAAAGTTTATTTTAGTTCGACAATGAGGTTGCGGAACCTCATTGATTGGTCTAATGGCTTGGTAGCTGATGTGGAAGCTCTTCATGCTGGGAATATGTGATGGAAGAAACAGCTCATGTTCTGGCATCTGGGAAGAGGAAGAGGAAGAGGAGGGACCAGGGTCCCAGTGGCCTCTTTCGGGGCATGCCTCCAGTTCCATAATTTCCTTCCATTTATCCTCACCTCTTAAAGGTTCTATTGCCTCTCAAATGGGCCAAGGTGGAAGCCTTTTACACGCTGCACTCAAGATCCATGCTATGGCATGCTCCATCATGGCACTGGGCACAGGGGCAACTTAGTAGCTATTTGGGTATTTATTTCTTCATGGTACAAACTTTTTCACTAAAAATTTAAGTTCTGAGAATATAGAAATCAAATTATATTTTATACTGCTCTCCTCTAATACATGTGCCTATCACATTATCAGTGTTCAATTAGTATTTGTTCAGTAAGCCAGTGGGTTTCAGTAATATCTGTGAAAATAGCTTTTTAGAAACTGTCATTTTATACAAATGACATTGCCATTATTTGTACTGATTTTAACTGATTTTCTTTTAACTTAATTATTCAAAACTGATTTTAAAGATCCTCATGATAAATAATGAGTTTGTGTGTGTTACATTGTTGCAATACATTTTCATTCATTTTAATCCCCGAGCTGGCTTTGTCCTACTTTACATTTTATAGGACATGCACAGGCAGAGACTGAGTTAGCAGGGTACAGGCAGGAGGACTTTTCACCTGACTGAGATAGGAACCCTTACCACGTTGGGGGAGGGTTCCACATTCCTTCCCTTACCTTTTGCCCTAGGAAGGATGAGTCAGTTGTAAGAGAATCACATTCAAACCAGAGGAACTTTGGCAATATTCCCGGTGCTGCTTGTTCCCTGGAGAAAGTATGTGTTTGCAGACAAATGTGTTTGCTTTTTTTTGGTCAGAAAACGTAGAACATTCTATGTCAGATACTTCTGTTTCTGCCACAGTTGCCAGGATAGTGCAATATCAGTATTCAGTTTAACTCCTTGAAACACGGGGACTTCTAGTCTACTTTTTCTTTTTTGATTGTTCAAATCTTTCTTTCTTTTGGAAGATTTCATACAAGTACATAATGAAATACGATATGACTCTCGTTTCCCCTCCAGCTTCCCCCAGCCCCCCAACAGACCTTCCCCCAACTTCATCCAGTTGGTGCTGCCCATGTGCTCATGGGTGTGGGGCCCTCCACTGGAGCATGAGAAACTTAGTACCTAGTACTGACCACATCCTCAATAAAGAATGATTCTCCCTCTTCCAGCAACTATACACTGCCAACAGCTCTCCAGTATGAAGTGGGGCCTGGAGACTATCTACCCATGTATGCAGAGATTTCAGCTGGCTTGATCTTGGGCAGATAACCACAGTTGCTGTAAGTTTATGATTGTGATAGCTGTGTTCTGCTCAGCATTTCATATCACTCCTCCCCATTCTCTAGCTCTTAATTATTTCCACCTCTTCTGTGATGTTACCTGCACGTTGGTGGTGGTGTGGTTCATATAGACATCCCATCTAGTGTTGAGGGCTAAGTCTTTTATTCTCAGCACTTTGACTAGTTATGCATCTCCGCATCGACTGCTGTACTATACAAAGAAACTGACCAAGACTGAGAGCTGACCAAATCTATGGGTATAAACTTTTTTTGTTCCATTTTTATCTCTAACCTCATTTTATATCATAGTAAGCAGTTTCAGATTATTCAGGACATGGCATACGTCTTTCAAAAATATTGCATAGCTTTTGCTACAGTTTTCAGTAATTCCAAAGCAATTTCACTGTCAGGGAGGAGCTAACTAAAACCAATCTGTTACTTTAAATGCAGGAATGGAATTTAACACCGTGGCTTTTGGGCTTTTGGGTTGGAGAAATGTGTTGTGCATTAAATTTTCTTTAGTCTTTTTCAAATTAAAATCATATATAACTCCCTTTTTGACTAAAACTATTTCTACCACAGAACCTAGCCACTATTTTTCAGTTCATACAAACTTTTAGTTCATGACACAGTGATGTGTGGGAAAGTTTTTGGTAAACATCTTAAATTACTTAGTAGATGTTCTATCCAAGGATTATTATTATGGCTATAATTATTCTTACTCCAACTACATAAACTCATTTTAGATTAGAAGTATATTGAATCTTGACTGTGCATTTTGAGATCCCAAATAACTGAGCACATCTTATGCTCATGTTTCAAGTTTTAATCAAATAATATTTAGAGAACATGAGTTCACTGGACAAAGAAAGCTCATTTTTAGCCTAAATAGAAACCAAGCTAGTCCACACTGGTCTCTTACCAAACAAATATTAAGTGAGTATATACAATATCCAAGCCACTAAGCTAGTATTTTGAAATTAAGGTATAGTATTGTACCAAACAAACTCAGTCCCTCTTCTCAAGTTAGCAAAATACTAATGTTAATACTACTACTAATAATAATAAATGGAAGTATTAATTTATTGAGAACTTATTTTAGGCTAGGTGATCTGCAAATTATTTCAAATAATCCTCATCTTATTAATAAGAGCCATTAGTTTTTTACTGTCATTTTAAAATGAGGAACTATATTAGAGAAATAAGCATAATTACTGTGAAAAGAAGAGGACCCGAGTTCAAATCCTTAACATCTACATAAAACCCAGGCATGGCTGCAGGGATCTATAACCCCACATCAAGAGACAGAGATATGTGGATCCCAAAAGCTTGCTGGTCATGCAACCTAGCCAAAACTATGAACTTCAGGTTGAATGAGAGACCTTGTCTCAAAAAATGAACTGGAAAGAACCAGAGGAAGAAATCTGTTATACTGCTCAGCTTTCTACAGGTGTACACATGAGCACAGGCTCTCTCTCTCTCTCTCTCTCTCTCTCTCTCTCTCTCTCTCTCTCACACACACACACACACGCATGCATGCATGTGTTTGCTTCTCCTGCCACATGCACATATGCACCATACACTACACACAAATGAGAAGTTAGATAACTCACTCAAAGTCATGTTTGAAGTTTGTTAGCTATAAGCCAGTTTCTAACAGCATATATGACAAGGTCACCCAACACCAGGAACTAGGAATGGACACTGATCATATTCCAGAAGCAGGTGTAGATGGCTAGGAAATTCCTTCTCCTTCCTGGATTGTGGGTGGGACCTGGGGTCATGAGTGAGGATCAGATAGATTGAGAAATGAGCCTGTTGGCTGAATATTATCTGTGAACATAACAAGGATCCTTGTAAGACCTAGATAAATAGATAAAGCTTCAAGCTGAGTATTCTGTTCAGTGGGTAATCGGCTCTATAGCAGATGCTGCATGAGGTCCTTTGAGTAGAATAGGAACAAGAAGATGTGATCTATATTCTTACAGAGTTTGGAATTGGCAGATCAGAGATTTGGTCTTGGTTTTGATTTTAGGAGCTGAACCTGAGGGATCATTTAGCTTCTTGGAACTTCTTGGAAAACCAAATTTCTGATCAAGCTTACAAGGCAGTAAAATTTACTTGAACTGTTAAATAATTTAGGCCAAGCAAAACCTGTACACAAATATGTAATTAGGTGAATTGCTGTTATTGCTGTTGAAATGTAACTGCTTATCCAGTGAAAACTAAATGTGCTTACTAATAAAAGACTTTTAAATTCATGCTGATACTTGTACAGTTGAGATATCATAGTTATGTTCAAATGGATTCTCAGTGCTTGAGGATACATGTGACTATAGAAAATATGAGTGCTGCTGAATTATTTTCATTGTTTGTTCAATGGTACAATAGTTTATGCAATGTTAATGTTCATATGCAATGGGTTGTTGATGATGTTATCCTTGAAAATGTAAACTATACCATAAAAATAGACTGTGACTAGATCTACTTTTGTTGCATTCTGCTGGAGAAATGTTTTTTAAAGGTTGGGTGATAAGTATTATGTTTTATTTTGATTTGTGGTTCATCACCTGGATAAATACTCTGGGATTTATGATATCACTTTCAAAAACTCATGTTTAGTGAGCAGAGGGTATACATCCTGGTCTTTATACATCTGCACAGACAACACATATTTCTGAATTTTCCCAGCAACTGACATTCTGGTAAGTGGAAGAACAGAAATTGAAGAGGTAGGTAAATAGAAGTAAAAATGACAACATCTTATCTCTTGCTGAATTCCTTTATTTCATTTAATTCCATGGAAGAGAACATTATACGTTGCTTGTAATAGGACAATTTATGCTTTAGTGCTGTATTGAGGCCAAGTTGGATCATGTCACAATCCAAACTCAAACAGACCTAGACTTAAGACAAGGATGTTGAACTTAGTAGCTGAGACTGTGGTAAGGAAATTTAGTTTCTGCAAGTCTTGGCTTTTTAAAAGACAGTTTGCCAATAAAAGTACCACTGACATTTTGAAGCAGGTTATTCCTCGCTGGGGAGGGGATGCTGATGTATGGTAAGATGTTTAGCATTTCTACACAGTTGATACTGGTAGTGGTTTCTCCCCGTTGAATTATCACTGGTGGAGAAACATGCTCAGTATTAGGTTATAGATAATAGAACCCACTTTACACATCTGACAGGCAAAATAATAGCCCAGGTGTTAGTTATCTTTTTGTAACTGTGACAAATATCCGAGATAAATCAGTTTGTAAAGAAAAATGGTTTATTTGTCCCTGGTGGGCCCATTGCTTTTGGGACTGTCATGGGGCAGTGGGTCAGGGCAGGAGAATGTGGCGGAAGAATCCCATGCATCCCATGTTGGCTGGAAAGTGAAAGACAGAGGAAGGGTCAAGATCTCAATATTCCATTGAAAGGCATGTCCCTAGTGACTTCACTTCTGTCCACTAGGCCCCACTTTCTAAAGGTTCTATCACCTATGGATAGTGTCACATCTTGGTGACCATGCCTTCTGTATGTGGATCTTTGACAGACTCGATTATTTTCAGTGTTTATTCAGTAGTACAATAGTTTATTCAATGTTAATGTTCAGATGCAATGGGTTGTTGATGTTGTTATCCTTGAAAATGTAAACTATACTATAAAAATAGACTGTGACTAGAAAAATCTACTCTTTTTTTTTTTTTTTTTGCGTTCTGCTGGAGGAACACAAGCTCCTGGTCTAAACTACAACAGATCCCCAAAATGTTCTGAGTAAAAATTTTGGAAACTGTCAATATGCCACCTTACTTGGTAAGTGGAAGTCAGGTAGCACTAAGGTTGCTAGTCACCTGACCTTAGAATATCCGGATAGATTAATTATACTCCCAGGGATGCTTAAAAGAGTGTATGAGGCAGCAGAGGTCAGAGTGATGTGATATGAGAACTTAATCGCCTGCTTTGAAGATGAATAATGGGGTCTAAGAGCTAAAAACAGCTGTGGTGGCTTGAATGAGAAATGTATTTGTAGCACTGTTTGGGGAGCATCATGGAACCTCTAAGAGGAGCACTATATTGAGAGCAAATGTGGGTTTTGTTGCTTCCCAGTTTGGGAGTCAGCTGTAGTAAAAGAAACCCTGCCAACAGAGTTTCATTATGTGCAGCTCAAGTAAACACAGGGGCGGTAAGAGTTACCCTGTTCACCTGGTAGCTTGGTATCTCCTCAGCAGAGGGTGCTTTTGTGGGGGATGGGAGACACCAAGGGAGAATTCAAACAAAGCAAAAGGATCCATGCTTTGTGTACAGTCTCCAAGGTCTATTCACATTCACCTTCCATAGATATTTAATAGGCAGGGTCCTAGAGGTATAGAACCAATACATTTATAAAACTGGTTTAGAAGATTGGCTTATGTTAGGGTTGGGGTGGTCCAATCATGTAGAATCATGGAGAAACAATCATGTATCTGCTCAGCCCATGAAGCTGACTGTCTCAGCAGTTCCAATCTGACACCGAAGGCCTGGAGTTCCCTGGAGAGTTCACAGTAGAAGCTGAAGAAGTGGAGGTCAGTAGAGGGTGACAGGAGCAGATACGGAGGCACTCTCTCAGGAAGAAGCAGCAAGGCAGACAGGCAACACTGTTTCTTCTCAGACCTCCTTATATCTGGGTGGATCAATAGAAGGTGCCACCCGTTTTGAGGGCAGTCCTTCCTGCTCAGTTCATCTCTGGAAATGCCCTCACAGACGCACCCCCAAGTGTGTCTCCTGGCTGACTGTAAATCTCATCAAGTTGACATCAACCATCACATCAGTTTTCTTAATCTCCCATTTTCCATTTGTTTCCAGGCCCCAGTCAACCAAGCAGACCAATTACCACTGCTCACTGCCCTACTAGAGTTAGAGACTACAATGAAGAAAACATTCTTCTAAAAATATTTAGAAGAATTTTCTATAGAGAAGATCAGAAACTTGGGACAATGGTTAGAGAGAGGAACAGGATCAAGATGATTTTTTAAAGGTAAGAAATCATCATGTCAGTATGCTGATGGAAAAAATCCAAATAAAATAGAAAATTACGATATTGAGGCTATCAGAAAGACTCAATGGCACTTGCTGCCAAGCCAGATGACCTGAGTGATCACACACACACACAATATAATTTTTAAAAATAAAAAATGATATAATACACAGAGAATAAAATTTCTGGAGACAGAGTCCAGTGACCTCAAAATATATTTAAGTGACAATATTTTATTTGAATACAAATGATGACACTTAGAGCATTTCTATATAAATTTAACATGATTATACACATCAGTTACCTAATAAACATATATTAAGTATGTACTGGGAGTTGGAAACATGTTATTTATAGGGAGGCAGATAAATATAGGCTCCTTAAGGAATTCATCATGAATGAAGTAATTTTAGGAAAAGTGAATTGAAATTCAACATGAGGCACAGCCTACTAGAAGCATGGGTAGAAGAGTCCTCACTGTGATTGCACACATCCACAGTGCTGAGACAACTGCTCACCTGGATGGAACCTAAATGTAAAAGGCAGGTAGCAATTCTTTCAAGATTTATTGGTGTCTTTGATGCTCTTGTACTTATAGGGGAAAATCAAAAGAGAAACTAGTTATTTTTAATTAATTCCCATTTTTTTTTCTTCCTGCCAAATGGATGGGAAGGCAACGTCAATATAAATGTGGTTATTAAAAGTCGCAATATGAATAGCTGGCGCTGTCAGTTACAGAATCTGATAAATGCTTGGCATTTGGAATCATTAAGATAATTGGCAGAGGAATGTTATAAAATCAGATACTGCTTCCTTAGGAAATTATTAGGGGGGAAATTGCATTAGAATGGAGAGAATGAAGTTGATTTTATTTGGACTTTGCTGTCTTTCACTAAGTATGGATGTTGCATAAAATTGTGTAGTATGAGTCAGTTTACCTTGAGGGGAAGGGGAGAGTTCTAGGAAGAAGATTTAAGTCCTGAACCTTCATATTTCTCAGATGCTTCATATTGCCTGAATTCACAGCACTGGGAGGGGAAAATGGGTGAGTGCCAAAAGAGCTGACTGCTTCCTGGAGACAGAGTGCCATTTTGAAGGTCAAAGCTGCCCTGAACCAATCCAGTCAACCTGATTAAACTTCTCCCATGACCCCCACAAAATATACTTTTAAAAATTGCTTTAAAATTGAAGTAACTTTATAATTTCTAATTTTATTAAGTATAGATTATTCTTGTAATAGAAATTGTATTATTTTTATAGATAACTACATAAGTATTGAGTTAAGTTAGAGCTGAACAGTTGATATCTATTTTTGAAATATTTTATTTTAAAGATTAGGAGACAGTATTACTTTTTACATCCAACACATTGTCACAAATCCTTAACAATATCTCAATTACAAGTACTTTGCCAATGATGCATTGTGGATGAAATTTGGATGGTACATGGATTCTGGATTTTTTTCTCCCTTACTCAACAATGCTTCTACTATTTGAGGGTTATAAAATTATTTATAGCAGGCCAGAGTGGTGGTACTTGCCTTTAATCTCAGTATTTAGGAGGTTGAGGCAGGAGGATTGAGAATCCCAGGCCAACATATGTTAATTAGTGAAAACTTGTCTCAGAACAAAATTTTAAAATGTTTATTTAATTGGTCCATAGTGTCTTTGTGTTTCAACGATCAAGTGCATTGACATATAATATATGTATATAGGTATATATGTACATATACATGTCAAATTGCCTTCATGTATGGTTAGTAGAGCAATTGTTATAAAGACATACTCATGCTTATGTTATTGAGGCAATCAACTTTCAAGACCACAGAGAGGCCCTATAAGAGACAAGAGATGACAGGCAAAATACAACTAAGGCTTAGAGGAAATGACTCTCCTTTTCCTTTTATCAAAAAACATCTATTACTCAATTGTCTTCATAGCACTTTGTATTTTTATATTATAAAGTTATAGTGATTATAATTAATGGATAATTTAAAAAGCGATCTCTTGGTGGCAAGTGATCACAGAAGTTCCAGATGAAAAGACAAATCTAAAAACCACAGGTTATTCAATTTAGTTTCAAGAAGCTGGCTTCTTGATAGGAATTTCCCAAAAGTGATCATAAAATTTAAAGTTAAAGCAAGCTTGATTCTGAGCTCAGGAGGCAGCTGGCTACACACAGCCTTCTGGGTGGAAGGTGCCTGGCTGCCCACGAGAGCAAATTCCCACGCGGATTCAGAAGGAGCAGTAGGAGCAAGGACCTTAGGAAACACTACTGAAAGTGCTCGGTGTTTGTCCTGCCTCTGCCTCTTTAGCATATCCTGCTGAGGGCACCACCTGGAGGAGCTGCCAGCTGCTGGGGAAGGGAGAATTAGTTTTCTTTAAGAGTGTGACCCCTGGTAGGTTGTTTCAGTTCCAGGGCATGGATCCGTATCCAAGAATATTTGGGCAACAAATATTGGACTCAATGGGCTTTAAAAGAGTACACAAAGTATGTGTGTCGGGGCCAGTTAAGGAGGTGAGGGTGGTTTTGAGAGGAGACTGGAGAGGGAGAGTGAATATGATCAAAACACACAACACACTGTAAAAAATTCTCAAAGAATTTATAAAAACATTATAAATATTATATATATATATATATATATATATATATATATATATATATATATGGTGCTCAGTAAGAAGCTGGACATAGTGGCACATGCCTTTAATCTCAGCATTCAGTAGGCAGAGGCAGGTGGATCTCTGAGGTCAAGGCCAGCTTGGTTTACAAAGCTAGTTCTGGGCTAGCCAGGACTACATCGTGAGACTCAATCTAAAAAAAATGTGCTTAGTGTAGAAGCCTCAGGATTGAATAGAGAGGTGCCTGTAGAGGCGGAGAGAGCAGGAGAGAGGCCACTCCCCCGAGCTTTCCCCTTGAGAGTGACTGTGGCTTGATTGTAGCTGCTTTCTCAGGCTTCACTCCTCCCTCCTCACCGGCTTGTAGCAGTCTCTGGTTACAGTCTCTAGCACCATGTTCTTCCTCATCTTTTGCTGATTTCTCTAAACTATGCCCGTATCTTTATAAATGCACTCAGTATTAGACTCTGCTCAATGCCCCCAACTGAGTGGTGCTGTTGCCTACTGGGATCTACGGGACGCACCTATGTATTTATTGTCAAGATTCAGAACAGGAGATTCTCCTTAGACCGAACACCTGTGGGAAAGAGACTGTGGGTTTATTTATACTTCATGCTTTCTTTGAGAACATGCTATTTAAAAATTTTAGCTTTATGGAAGAATGATGATTAGACCCATCTTGAGTAGAATTTGGGCTTTATCGCTTAGGATACTAATATATATATATATATATATTAATATATATATATTATAATATATATATTCAGAAATCTGGTTGGGGGAGGCCTTGGGGGAATGCGGATGGGGAAGGGAATCTAAGTATGATTGAGATGGATTATATGAAATGCACAAAAATTTAATAAAGGTATGCACAAAAGTCTCTCTTACCAGAATCTCAATGACTAATATCAGGAAATTCAGATCTTCCAGTTTTAGATAAGTTTCTTCAATTATTTGGTAATGTTTCCACTTCATTTTCTTCCTTAAACACTTTTTAGTTAGATGTCAGTCTTCTAGGACTTACTTTTTGTCTTTCTGCCTGAGGCTTGAGCCACTTTTTTCCCCTCATCATTTTGTTGATTTAAAAAATTATTTTGATGGTATTTTTATTGTCAGGTTCTTCTCTGTTCCCGTTACACATATTATACTGTCTTTGTTTCAATATATGACTTCTCTAATCTCTCTTTGGCTTTTGGTTATGGGTTTTTCTTGTTTATTTTCTTGTCTCTTGTCTTTTGGGGACTGAGCTCAAAAGGCCAAAGACAAATTTTAAAGCTGTTCTTCTGTGGAGGAAGTGGCTTGTCAGTGAATAAGCTTTGCCATGGGGCTGTGACTAAAACTGAAGTGACATCCCGCACTGAGACATTTCACTCTAATGAAGGTACAAGATACTCAGTATCTAATTTGAAGAAGCCGGGGATGTTAAGAAGCTGTTAAAGATCCTACAATGAACAGGACAGCCCCCCCACAGCAAAGGATTATTAGACAAAAGATCAGTTGTGCCAAGGTGAGAAACCCTGACCTATGGGAATAGCCAGCATGCTTTTTCACTGTGAATTGCATATGCCAGCGAAGGACTTTTCTCTGGTGTGTATGGTAAATGGTCTTCATCCCCTTCCTGGAGAGAATAATCTGGCTGCTCATGTTTCAAACTGGGTAGAGGTGGGCAAGCTCTGGAGCGCTCATATACAGACTTTTGCTTAAAGACTTGTTGTCACTGTAGCTCTTCATACGTTGCATACTTTGTTAGTATTCTTTCCGGTGTAAGTATTTCACCATGTTGCAAAAAGTAAGGCTGAGGATATAAGGGCCCAAGTTAGATTTTTTTTTTTAAAACAGATGTTCAAGTCATTTCTTGGTTATTAAATATATTAATTCTTACACTTCAGGCTGCTGATGTCTCCAGTCTCTGGGTTACTCTGGGGTCTCGTGGGTCTAATTATCTTGTTTCTGGGTGGTATTACACCTGCAAGCACTTAGACCTGACCTTACTCAGTCCTGCTAAGCCATTTATCCCTCCTCCCGTGACTTCCTTCCTAATGCAGTGTGGTTTGGGGTTACAGATGTTTCCTAAGTTCACCAAACATGGAATTTAGGTTTCCGTTTCTTGTTCTTACTGTGAGAAGATGTGAGAAATGTCTTTAAAAGGAAGTAATCAGGACTTTTATGCCAAAGAACAGAAAACTTATTCTGTCTCTTTAGTTGCATCCAGTTCACAACTTAAACATATTTGTGCTCTTTTCAATGTGATAGCAGTTTTTAAAATTTTTATTTATTTAATTTTATTTTATGTGTTTAAGTGTTTGGACTGCTATCAAATGTATGTAAGTGCACCTGTGTCATACACTGCCCATGGACGCCAGAAGAGGGGGTCGGTTCCCTGGAACTGGAGTTATAGACAGATGCTAGCTGCCATGTGGGTGCTAGAAAACAAACCTAGGTCCTCTGCAAGAGCAGCTAGTACTTTTAATGGCTGAGTCATGCCCCTGTTCCATGATAGCAGCTCTTTGAGCCCTCGTTCCTCCATCACTGCCGCAGCATCACAGCATAGCTAGCCTTGCTTTCTTTCCTTTTTTTTTTCATTTTATAAGTCTAAGCTTTGAACCCAAGGCTTGTGCATGCTAGGCAAGTGCTCTACCACTGAGTTACATTTGGCAGCCCTGGATTCTCTTTGTTTTATTTTTAAATGCAGAAAGGAGAAAAGCAATGAACGGTTGCTTTAGAAGGCTGGAGGAGGGTTTAGGAGGAGTAAGACTAGTGGAAACTTGAAAGTAAAGTTGAACAGAAAACTACAACTGATCAGCATGCAAAGAATAAGAGACTTCAGAGTGGCTGTCCCTGAATTTGAAACCTATATCAAATGTCTGCCTCCAAAGGCTCAGGGACCATTACTGAAGAGTGGAGAGAAAGATTGTAAGAGCCAGAGGTGGTGGCTGACCACAAGGAAACAAGAGTTTTCCATACAGATGGTCAGTTACTCATATGAATTCACAACAATGGTAACAAAATGCAAAAGCACCACATAAGCTCAAGCCAGACAAAATCCTAGCATAGACATGGGGAAATGGATAAGAAATTCAAAATGCAACCTGATGAACTACTGGATGGAAACCAATGGCTGCTGGGTAGGGAAGTCAGTCCCGTTTAGAAGTATGACTCTTGATCAGTGACTCTAGTGGATAGATGCACACCGAAGAGCCTTTGAGGACACAAATTTGACTCTATATTCCTTAATCTATATAAGTATACATATATATAAGTATATATACATAAGATACATATATATGTATGTGTGTGTGTATATATACATATATATATAATAGAGTGTATGAAATTGGGTTGGGAGTAGTAAGAGGTGGTGCAGATAAGGGAGAAGATACAAGTAGGATCAAAGTATATTGTATAAAATTTGCTAAAATTCAATAAAAAAGAGAAAAAAGTTAAGTTGACATTTGGTCATCAAACAAGATGGAAAGGAAGAAAGGACTGAAGGGAGAGAATTCTAAACAGAGAAAAATATATGTTAAAAAAAAGATGTGAAAAAGTTGTTAGAGGAAATAATAATGGCCGTTGTTAACATTTAGTTGGTGAATTTCTCTAACCCTCACATTTGGTCTTGTATAAAAGAGAAGGTGATTATTGTTGTGTTCTCAAGATATAGTTGAAGAAATTCAGGCAAAGAGAGATTTTATAACTTACTTAAGGTCCATTGTTAAGCCACAGAGCAGGAAGGGAGACTCATGACCACAAGAGACTGTGTCTTCATGAAGAATGTCACTACACAGTTAACAAATGCTGGTTGGTAGGGCTGGTGAAGGTGTTTGGAGCCAGTTTGTTGAATATCTTGTGAAAGATGAAAGACTTTTATACATTTTATAAAATTTATCACATCTGTGGAACTCACCAGCTTATAGATTGCCAAACAAGTTCAAGCTGTTTAATTCTTGGTCAGTTGTTCCTGTATACCAAATGAAAAGATATTGGGCATAATGCAGGGTGGGCCTAGCTAGGCCACCTGCCAGGAGGAATGGAGGAATGGCTCTCGTGAGTGTGGTGCTTCACACTGGTTGGTTGTGAAACCAGTTTGTGCCCAGCACCTGGAGGAAACCTGATCCACCTGGGAACAAACTGCGATTGGCTGTAGTCAGGGCCCCACCCCATAAGGCTATTGGCTAACAAGACCTATAAGACTCTCTGTTCTTTCTTGAATAAATGAATTTGCAGCAGACCACCACTGCTGGCTTTCCGCTCAACTCCCAGAGTCAGTGTCTTGCTCAGAGTCAGTGTCTGCGCCTACTTGCCCCCTCCCCATGGTGGAGATCCTTCGGTCCCCCTCGGGCTGGCCCTGAGTGCTGGGACCCTTACAATTGTAAGTGACAGGTCTTACAATTCTCTGTCCCGGAGTGCCTCTTAAGTTGCCTCCTAGTTTGGCCTAAATCATTTCTCTACTCAGACACCCCACTCTGAGTATGTCTGGCTTCTACTACTTGGCTGCACACCTGGTGCTTCTTAGGTGACAGACTTGCCTGTTGATGAGTCTCCGATTACACACTTCTGCCAATATCTCGGCAAGAACCAGAATCTTTTTGTCCTGGTATTATTTATTGAAGAAGACACTTATCTCCATGGGATGGTTCTAGAACACTTGTTGAGAGTCAGTTCGCCACAGAGGGTTTGTTTCTGGACTCAGTTCTGTTCCGTTCATGTATATGTCTATCCTGGAACGAGCGCCACATTATTGTGAATATTTTTTTATAGTATAATCAGTTTGAGACTCAGGAAGCATACATCTTCCTCAAATTGTTTTGATTAGTCTAATCAATTGCATTTTCGTGTGGGAATGACTTTTCTGGACAATTGGAATCTTATCTAACCTTGTAACCAAAGTTAATCTTTTGTTTTGAGATCACTTAACACTATCTCAGCTTGTTTATAATATAAACAAGCTTATTAGGCCTTGGGCTCTTCTTCTAACGTAAACATAGGTTAGAAGCTTTAATAGAGCTTTAATCCCTCATGACTCTTCCTTGCCTCTGACACAGAATAAAGTATGCATGTGTGTTATCTGTATATCACATGTTAAATGCAATAAATATTTATTGTAAGTAAGGAATTATCCCATTTACGTTGTAAACAACAGATGAGATTAGATTGATAACATCCATTTACTGTTCTGAGTCAATAGGGTCAGATAGGGAAAATCCTTTGATAAGATAAAGTTGTGGTTTGAATGAGAACTGGAACACCAGGTATATATGGTCCGCAGTTGGTGGTGCTGTTTGGGGAGGTCATGAAATCCCTAGGAGGTGCTGCCTTCCTGGGAGAAGCACTGGGGTTGGGCTTTGAGAGTGCACACGCTCATTTTCCACTTCCAGTTCTGCACTCTCTGCTTCGTGTTGACTGTTGAAGATGTGAGCTTTCAGCTTTTAGCTTCTGCTGCCATGCCCCTTAATCATGATGGACTCTTAGCCCTCTCTAGCTATAAGCCTAAATAAACTTTTCCTTCTATAAGTTGCCTTAGTCATAGTGTTTTATGACAGCAACAGAAAGTAACTAAGATAGATAGGTTCCTTATTCCTTTGAGAGAGAGCAAAGCCTTTGTTCAAGAGCACAGTTCTGAAAGAAATCTTGAAGAACAAGTTCTCATATCCGGCCCCACTCTTAGTTTTAATGGATGCTAAGAGTCAGACTGTCTTTGTTTAGGAATTGCTGTGATGTAGCATCATACCACTGCAGTTTCATCTTATTTAGAATTGACCTGTCAGTCTCCACAAAGGAATTAGTTGGAATTCTGTTGAATTCCTACATGAACTTTGAAGTATTGCTATTCTATTCTAACAATTTTGTCTTCTGATTCATAAACGTGAAATGTTTTCCAACTAGTTAAGTCTTTTAATGTATTTAAAACAAATTTATAGTTTACCATTGTTTAAGTTTATTCTTAAATTGTGACTATTCTGATGCTAATATAAATTGATTTCTTAAGTTCATTTATGTATTGTTCATCCCAGACTCAAAGGAACACAATGATTTTTTTTCCTATTTTATTTTTGAAAATTACATGTACACACAACACACACACATAAACACATGTGAGCATGTGAGCACACACATGTAATGCACTGAGCTCATTAAGTGAACTCATTAAATGGAGCTCATGTGCTCATGTAACTTGGAACTTGCTGTATAGACCAGGCTGGCCTCAAACTTGTGGCAGTTCTGCTGCCTTTGCTTCCCAAGTGCCAGGGTTATAGCCTCATGCCATCACACATAACTGAACTCTTGTTAGTTAATTTATATCTAAGGATTTACTTGTTCATTTTAAGTTAGCTAATCTGTTGATGTATAGTTGCTTACATGGCTTCTTTATAATTCTTTTCACTTCTATAAGGTTAAAAGTAATGCTCCTTCTGTCGTTTTTGATTCTATGAATTTGAATCTTGTCACTTTCCCCTGGTCAGTCTTGTAGATCTTTATAGAAAAGCACTTTTTGTTTTATTAACTTTCTTATCATTAAAAAAATTTACATAGATATCTTGTACATTTGTTTATTACTGGGAGAGTGTGTGCCACACACAGAGGACAAATTACTGGAATCAGTTCACTCTTTCTACTATGGGTTCCAGAAACTGAATTCAAGTGGTCAGGCTTGTACAGCGAGTGCTTTTACGCATTGAGCCATCTCACAGACTCTGCTCTGTGTTTCTTGTGTTGATTTGAATCACTGCCAGGAGTCACTTGCTTTCATCTGGAACAACTTGCTTGGTATTCCTTATTAGGAGGGTCTTCTAATAACAAATTCTCTGTTTTTATTTTTATGAGACGATATCTATTTTGTCTTCAATTTTGAAAACTAGTTTTTCTGGGTATAATATTCTTGGTCAAGTTATTATTATTATCATTTAGATTTAGCACTTTTAATACCTTCTCCTCCTTCCACTTGGCCACTATTGTTTCTAAGGTATCGACTGTTAATTTTATTGGTGTTCCTCTTACATCATGATCTTGCTGCTTTCAAGATTTTTCCTTTTGACTTCCAACATTTTAATGGTATCTCTGTATATGGATCTCTTTGTGCTTGTCATACATATGTTCACTGAGTTTCTTTGCAGGTGTAGATTAATGTCTCCACCAGTCCAGGTTTTCAGACATTATTTCTATGAAGAAGGTTTTTGCTTTTTTCTCTCTCTTCTTCCTGGTGTGTCTCTACACACAGATTAGATATTGGTGTGCTTTATTGTATCCCACATTTCTCTGAGGTTCTGTTTAGTTTGTTTGACTTCCTTTTTTTCCTCTGTTCTTTGGCTTACATAATATCTATTGATTTACCTTCCAATTTGCTGATTCTCTCTTCTACTATTTAAAAAAATCCCAATTTCCTTTCATGGATTTAATTAATTAATTATGATTATTATTCCTTTCAAATCTAAAATTTTTATCTGGTTGTCTTTAACAATTTGCCTTTGAAAATCTTTATTGCTATTCTTCTTTAAGCAAATTTCCTTAAGTATTTAGAGGAATAGATGTTTTGTAGTCTTTGGCTACTAAAACCAGCATCTGGGCATCATCCTAGGCAGGTTCTGGACCATTTTCCAAGTACTGTGTATATGTCACACTTTTCTTATTTTGTTTCTTTTTGCATCTCTCTTTTTTATGTTACTGTTGACAGCTGGACATTTCTGATAACATAGCAATTTCAATAGTGTCCTTCACCATGGGATCTATTTCTGTTGTTTGCTTCCTTTGCTTGTTTAGTGACTCGGCTGGACTGTGTTAATGAGGTCTGTTTTCCCATAGTGTAGGGCCTTTGGTTGATTCTCCTCAGAAGGTACAACCTTGGGTATGTTTATAGTTAACCCCAGGATAGCAGTGGGCTTAGCAGGGCTTTCCTTGGCGGTCTTCCTTAATCTCTCTTTTACACCACCTGCTTCTGATGGCGTCATACCAGCTGTTAGGCTCCGTTAATTGCTGACTGACCATTTTATTGTTTTGGTCCATGTCACAGCACATAAATTGTTTTATAGTCTTATGTAATTAATTTCAAGCCCTTTTAGTGATGTAATTTTGAGAGATATTTGAGTTTGTTCTGAAACTTGGTTGTGTGTGTGTGTGTGTGTGTGTAGGCCAGAGTTCAACCTCATATGTCATTCTTTAGGTGTTGTCCCACCATGTTTTCAGAGGCAGGTTCTCTTACCGACCTGGAGCTCACAGTCAGGAGGCTAGACTGACTGGCCAGCCAGTGTCAGGGGTCCACCTGTCTCTAGCTTCTCAGCACTGGAATTACAAGTGGTGTCGTTATGCTCATGGGTTCTGGGTATCAAACTCAGGTACTTATGCTTCAAGGTAAATAGTTCATTGACTGAGGCAGCTCCTGAAACCTGATTGTTCATAGCTGTTTTTACCGCTGCTTGTCTCTGATAAGCCTGGTTATGCTTAAACCTGCAACACTGCTTAAAACAAAGTCAGTTCCTTTGGGGAAAACTTCAGCCCTCTCTTTCCTGATAAGATTGCCTGCCCTGTAGGCAAAAGTCTGAGTTCCTGTTGTAGTCTTGGGGGACAGAGTAAGGGGTCTGCTACTGTCAAAATGATACCCTTGATTTATGAGTTCGGCTTGGGGAAGATGACATCCTCTGGTGAAGGCAAACGGGCGCCCAGTGTTCTAAGCCTGTCATGCCTGGGGTGAAATTTCTGCCATATCTGTAGTGACCAGGTGAAGGGCGGGGGGGCCCTGTCCCCTTAGTCACCAGGGATTTCATCTGTGCAAACCAAAGGCAGTGATGAGGGGTGCTGATGAGCCTGCCTCTTCTGGGGGAGACTGTGCCTTGGGGATAGCAAGAGCCCATCATCTTGGCTACACCCAACTAGACCGAAAGATCCATTATCCTGCACGTAAGTAAGTTCCTGAGATCGAACTCAAGTTGTCAGGCTTACATTAAAGCAGCAAGTGCCTTTCCTAGATGAGCCACTTTGATAGCCCTCAAATTTTTGAAGATTTAATGAAGATTTAATTAATTATTTATACAACCAAAAATAAAATTAAACTGAGATATAATGTCTCAGTACTTTTAGCATAAGCATGTTTTTGCTGACTTACCTTCTGGGAAAATTGTAGCAATACCGGGGAGAGCAGTGCTGGGTGTGTGTGCACAGCTCACTTGAGCACGGGAGAGGCGCCGGTGTCTGATAACTACAGCAGTTGAAAGAACTGGGATGGTTTTATGAATCAAGTGACAGTGATTCAAATTTGACTTACTTTGAACACTAGGGAAGTATAATTACATTTTACTCCAAGTCTGTCTGTCTGTCTGTCTATCTCTGTCTTATTATATAGCCCAGGATGGCTTTCAACTTGCTTTGTAGCCTAGTCTGGCTTCACATTCAAAGTCCTCCTGTCTTTGTCTCTTGGTGTTGGGAGTATGGGCATGTGCTACCACGCTTGGCTCTTTTTCTGTCTCTTGGCCGATGATGATGATGATGATGATGATCATGGGCAGCTCTGAGTACTTACACTGAACCAACCCATTTTCCTCTAATTGAACCACTCTTAATTTTATGAAATAGATGTATCTATCTTTATTATTATTATTTCTTTTGCTTAAAATTGTGTTTAGACATCAGGAGCAGAAAGCTTGAAGTGGAAACACTTAAGGTCTGTTGCGGTTATTGTTTTGGGTTTTTCATTTGTTTTATTTTTTCACATTTTACCAGAAAGGTCCTATAGGTAATCAGTAGTGATGTTTCTAAGTTCTTAACTGTGCTAATAATATGCCTGCTGGTGTTCAGAGGTTCTGCTCAAAGTGCACTAATGAGTTAGTTGTTACATTTTGCCATTATGATGACTTATAGATTTGTGGTCACAGAATTCTGTGGAGGACTGAGAGAGTTATTGATCCAAAGAATGACATTTAGAAGATCTGAAGGCTCGGTCTGAGAGAGGGTGAAAGAGAATGTAGACTCAATCATGCAATAAGGGGATTAGTTTAGCTTAGTCAGAGCAAAGGGAGGAGGAGTAAGAGTGTAGTTTGTAGAGTTCCATCTACTAAAATTAAGATAAACTTGTCGGGGGGATGAAAACAAAGTCAAGATGAAGCAAGGCCAAGGAACAGGTATTATAAAATGAACTCATCTAAAAGATGTAGACTTAGGATCTCTGCTGTAGCATTTCTTTTGTAGGCATGTGGGGAGAAATAAAGATGGCATCCTGCTGCTGCTTCTTCCTAGAGCCCGAAGTTGCCAAGGTTACAGGAAGGAAGTATGACTGGTTGTTAAGAGCATGCATGCCTTGTGACCTGCATGTGATGTTTATCATGATTGGAGGCCGGCTCCTTGGAGACTTGACCTTTTAGACCATTGGCTAAGCTAGGGGATATAAAAGGAGAAGAAGCCCAGGAAGCGGGGGAGTTCGAGTTGCTGTTTGGGGGAAGAGTTGCTGTCTTGGAAGAAGGACTGAATAAAACTGCTTGCAACCCGTCCGTCTAGAGTGCGGTTTTTCCTTGCTGGTCGAGTGACCCAACATAGGTATGCATCTCCAGGTTCTGTGGCCTGCACTGAACATCTAATTGATAGATACTGTCTCAGGATCACAGGTCATGAATAGTACAATCTAGTCAACTTGCCCAGATATTACAACTCTACTCTGGTTCAGAAGGCTGTTTTTCCAGTCATATGGAATTTTCTAATTAAGTACAGTAAAACCAACCAGCACACAAATATTTCTTCTGAGTAAAATGGAGGAGATACTCTGTTAGCATTGTTTGTTAAAATGTAACCCTTAAGAGGATCTGACACATTAATCTTGTGATTTTTGCTTTATCTGCATTATTGACTTTTAGACTTACAACTTGAAGCTGTTCGGCAAAAGAATCTGGCTAATATTAATAGTTCTGAAGTTTTAGGGTGGCTTAAGATTCACTATATATTTATATTTATACAGTTCATATTGATGTCTTTCTGTATCTCTGTGTCTATCTAATTGATTAGTTATTAGGTTGTTTAGCTTGTTAGTGCTCTTTACCATACTCTGAAAAAAAGGAGAGTATTAAATATATGAAATTTGCAAGTGTATTAAAATATTGGAGGAAGTAACTAGATAAGCTGGAGAAATTAATTGTTTGCACATAAGTATGGTTATTTAAAAAAGAATTGATATCCCTGATTAACTTGAGTTAGTCAAATATTAATAAAAGAATGGGTGTAAGTGATTCAAACTTCATTAGAATTTTAAGGAGGAGAGCATGGTTTGTTAATTGCACTTAAAATGTGAAGATGCTAGACTTAAATTTTGCAATATTGATGAGTTCATATCAACTTAAAGCCAAAGTAACTGTAAATTGTTTTCTCTGTATAAAGACTCCTCGGGCTTACAAAGGCTGCACACTGACACAGTTCTATTCTGCATGAATAGAGGCTCTGTGTGTCCATTCACTGTTTACTCAGCCCGTAGCACTTGTCTAGACAAGGACAATGCGCTGGTTAGTGCCAAATATGAAGGGAGCAACAGGTTCCAAGAACTCCTGGTGTGCTGTTCTTGTTGGAAGGCTGTCTTCCTCTGAGGCCCAGGCCACTCTAGCCCTTGTATAACATTTTCACTTAAAACAATTTTTTTTCCTTACTGAACAGTGGAATCTGTCCTCGGATTAGGGAAGACAAAGGATATTCCATTTAGCAGCTTTGGTTACTCTGACAGCAAAGCCAAAAAGCATTGCTCACAGGATTCCTGACCGCTGAGCAGCCTGGGACATGTGTTCTGGTGAGAAGTTTCCAGACCCATCCTCCCGAAAAGAAGATTTTGTAGTTTCTGTAAGGCCATATTGACATCCTTCCTTGTCCAAAAGCACAGAATGTGAGTCCATTTATTATTGCCGTACTGGAGTCACCAGTGGTTGAAGATTCACCAGCTGAAAGCACTGTGCTCTTCCTTGCCCACTGTCAGGCATCTTCCTTCTCGTGTGTCTAAATAGATGATAAGCTGTTTTTACAGGGCGGGGTGTTCTTGTTGTGTCTCCATATGAGGCTGCCAAGGGAGGTAGTTAGTATTAGCTAGCAGGTTTGTCAGTAGATGTGTGTCCTGAAGCAGCTGGCGGCAGCTCCTGCTAACACACCACTTATTCCTCTGTGAAGTTCGCTTCTCTTTCGTCACCACCATGCTGCCGTTTCTTAAAATCTTCCTAAATATCTCTGTTAAGGGAGTAATCTTTCTAAATTGCTTCAGGGCACATCTTCCTTGGCCAACTGATTTTATTGATTGTTTTAAAATTGATTTTATTATTTACTTTGTGTCAGGCAAGTTCTACTCTGAGCTACAGGTTAGCCCTTCAACTGCTTTTATTTACTATTTTTATTTTATTTTATTTATTTATTTTTATGAGTGTATTGCCTGCATGTATATAAGTGCACACATGTCGTGCAATGCCCACAGAGGTCAGGATATATCGTTGAACTCCCCTGGAGTTATGGATGGTTGTTAGCTGCCATGTGGATGTTGGGAATTGAACCCAGGTTCTCTGCAAGAGCAGTCAGTGCTCTTAACCACTGAGCCATCTCTCTAGCCTTGAACTGTTTTTACTTTAATTCAATAACTTTACTTGACCTTTTCAGAAGTAGCCTCAGGTCCAAAGCCCTTGTGTGATGGGAAGTGACCGAACTGACAGTAAAATGGCACCCTTGACAGACTGCCACACACACAGTAAATGTATCACTGGGACCTTTGGTTACCTGAGGTGATTTTTAACCTGAATCCTCAGAGTTTACGATTGCCTAACTTCTGCCTAATGTTACTGTGAATTACTTGATTATAATGTGTCAAGTAAGACTGAGGATCATTTTCTTTGTCTCACTTACTTGTCCTTCCTTTGAATTTAATACTTTTTATGGTATTAGAGGACAAACCTAGGGCTCATGCTTGCTAGGCAGGCAGTTTTCTGCTGAGTTCTGTCCTCAGCCTTTTGCTTCCTTTTGAATAATGGGGTTCAGTACATTTTCAAAACTTTTTTTTTTGAGGATTTCAAACATTAGTTCTGTATTTACATCATTGTCATCCCTCAACTCTTCCTACAGTCTCCCTACTCCCTCCCAATTTTGTGACTTCTTTGGTTATTATTGTTGCATATACATATATACGTATATACATATTATTATATGTATATAATCTGCTGAATCAATTTCTCAGTAAATTAAAAAAATTTACGTTTTAGAAAAAATAATTTACTTATGAAACTCAGGTGACATTCTACTATTGTATCCCAAGAGTCCAGTAGTCATTTAAAGTAGAATTGGTATTTTGAATAACTTGCTTATAATGCTTGTTAGAGGCAATTCAATTTTAAAATAACCAATAAAATAACAAAATGAAAAGAACATTAAGTTTCCAATTTTAATTTTGGAACTTAGGATATTGCAGTTATTTTGTATGCTGTGTACCCTTACATTTATTATATTGACTTTTGTACTCTTTCTTGTGTTCTTTATTTTTTCTTTCTAACTTTTGTAGTGGCAGCTGGCCTGCTGCCTTACCAAAGGTGCTCAGTTTCCTCCCTGTGTCATCACGTCAGATGTGGTTAGAGACAGCTTGCATGTCAGGAGCACAGCAACTTTCTTCATGTCGCACACGCAGACGCTGCCTCTGAAGACTAATACATTCTGTGCAGAAAACTAAATTAACTTTATAAGATAGGAAACCCTAATGACTCAATCTGTCCCTCCACTTTCCCAGCCTTCCAATCTTTGCTAACAGATGTGTAAGCAGATCAAGAAGACGCTGACAGTGTTGCTGGATTTGGGGGTAATTAGGTTTAATTTACCCTGTAGATGTTTTGGCCTTGGCATCCTGTTTAGCCAGAGGGAGTACCTCAAGTCTTCCGGGCTGACCCATTGACTTCCAGGATGGGCCCCCATGTAAACTAGCATTCACCAAAGAGATCTAGCAGTCACAGTAGCGTACCAGACTTTGTTATATGCTATGATAATTCTCTCCTGAAAATGATTCACTTACCATGTTGTCAATTAAAAAAAATTGTTTCAGTATGATTTCAACTACAGTGCCAAACATTTACTCTAAGCCAAGGATAATTTTTAAATTCTTTGAATATTTCATGGAAGAAATTATCTCCATGTTGCAGGGAAGAAAATTAAGACACCAATGTATTAAGTAACTTCCAAAATCCAGGAGAAAACTAGGGGGCAGGTGTGGGTGTGGTCAATCCTGAGTTAGGAGAAGGAACACTGCAGAGAACTGAAATATAAAACTGACTAAAGTCAGACTACATTTTTTTTTTAATGTTTAGAAATTTTTGGTAAAAATACACATAACAAACTTCTTCCGTCTTAACCATCTTTTAAAGTATATAGGTCAGTGGGATTAAGTCATTTAGATTATTGTGTAATTGTTACCACCACCCATCCACAGAACTCTTTCTCTTACCCCAAACTGAAGCCCTGCGTCCATTACACAACTCTCTTTCCTCCCACCCTCATCAGCCCTGAAAAAACACCATAAATACTGCCTATCAGTGGAATTACACAATATTTACCTTTTGTGTCTGACTGATTTAATTTACTCTATTGTCCTCCATGCTCATCTGTATTGTAATATATACCAGAATTTCTGCCTTGAAGTATAAACAATATTCTGTTGTATCCATACAGAACATTTTATTGATCCATTCATCCATCAGTGAATATGTATGCTGTTTCTGTTTTATGGATATTGTGTATATGAATGTGTGTGTGTGTAAATCATGGTATACTAGCAATTCTAAATAATGTCAATTAGAAGGTATTCATTACCTTCAGAACTGTTTTTTTGGTCTCAGCTTCCTGACTGCTGGGATTATAGGTATGTGTCACCACACCCAGCTCCTAAATTAGAGTAATAGTGGTTGGATTTTAATAATGTAGCATATAGCTCAAAATCTGAACATTTGAAATTCTACTTTTTTCAAATAAATATTAGATTCTGTATGCAAGTTAATTTTGAGAACTTCTAGCTAGAAAGTCAACCTCTGTATTAGTTACTTTTCTCATTACTGTGACAAAATTCCTGACAAGAAGCAATTTTCAGTGGATAAACTCATAACAAGGGATATTTAGGGACAGAAACTTGGTTCAATAGGCCTTCACATGCATGACAGAATGCATGAAAAACCTATGGGGGTGCTGTGGGGTATGCAGATAGTGGAGGGGTCTAAGTATGATCAAGACGTATTATATGAAATTTGAAAAACAATCAATTAACAAAAGAAGAGAAATGAAAAAAGAAATAACTTTAGGGATGAAAGGTTTATTTTGCCTTACGGTTTGGGGAGACACAGTCCATCATGGCAGGGAAGTCCTGACCGTGGGAGCATGGGCACAGTGTTTGCAGTGGGGAGCGGAGAGGGGTGAGTGTGGAGCTGTTTTCTCTGTTCCTTTTTAATCAGCCTGGGACCCTGACCCATGGCATGATACTGCCCACATTTAAGCTCTGTTTTCCCTCTTCAATAAAACCTTTCTGGAAACTCCTTCAGACAGGTCCAGAGGGGTATCTTTTAGGTGATTCCAAATCCAATTGAGTCTACAATGAAAATTAGCCAGCACAACTTATATTCATTTATTTGTGATGATTTGATCATCTGTGATCACTTTGGGTGCAGTTCCTACACTGCACGCCTGTGGCACTGCTTACTCATAGTTATTTATTTAAAATATTTTATTTATTATTTTTATTTTATGTGTATGTGTGTATAGCCTGCATGTAGGTAGGGTGTGCAGTGCCCAAGGAGGTCAGAAGAGGGTGTTGGATCCCCTGGAACTGGAGTTGTGGACAGTTGTTAGCTGCCATATGTGTATTGGGGATTGAACTTGGTTCCTCTGCAAGAGCAGCCAGTGCTTTTAAGTGCTGAGTCATCTCTCCAGTTCCTTGTTCATATAAACATTAGATTCAAAATAAAGGAGCTGGGTATGGTGGCACATGCCTTTAATCTCAGCACTCAGGAGGTAGAAGCAGGTGAACCCCTGTGAGACTGAGGTCAGCATGGTCGAAATAGCAAGTTTCAGGTCAGTTGGGGCTATATGGACACACTATCTCAAAAAAAAAAAAAATGAAAAAAGAAAACGAAGAGAAAAACAACAATAACAAAGAAAAGAAAAAAACAAAGAATCCAATGATAGCAAATAATTGTCAAGATAAAGAGCAGAAATGGATTATTCTGCTTCTGTCATTTGATGTGAATAATTGGAGCTTTGTTCTGTAAAGTTTGAAACAGCTGAGCAGCTATAGCTGGGAAGTGTGATTCTTTGTTTAGTAAGTACCACTTTTGTTCATTCACAGGATAATTGACTGATTTAAAGTCTTTGGAATTAAAGTGTAGTTTTAAAAAGGTTGGTTGTTTTAAAACTAAAGAACCAGGAATATACTTATTCTAGTTTGCTTTCAATTGCTGTGACAAAACACTCTGACCAATACCAGCTTGGGGAGGAGAGGGTTTATTAGGAAAGGGTTTATTAGGTTTACATCTCCAGGGTCACTTTCATCACTAAGAAAGACCAAGGCAGGAACTCATAGCAGGAACCTGGAGGCAGAAGCTGGAGCACAGGTCGTGAAGAATGCTGCTTACTGGCTTGCTAATCTGGCCCATGCTCAGCCTGCTCTCTTAAACAACACAGGACCACCTGCTCAGGCATGGCACCACACATAGTGGGTTGGGCCCTCCTACATCACTCCTCAATCAAGAAAATGCCCCAAAGACATGGCCACAGGCTAGTCCAGTGGAGGAAATTCCCTAATTGAGGTTTCCTCTACTCAGGTGTGTCAAGCTGACAGCCAAAGCTGTCCATCACAACAATGATCATGTAACTGTTATTACATGAATATTGAAAATAATTTTGTTGAAGAAAGGTCTTTTTGGTTGTCAGGTATTGCTAGGTCTGTCTAATTCCATGCTTTTTATCTTGGCTTTATAATTAATTATTTACTATAAAATTTGCCTATTTTCTTTTTTAAAAAAAAGACATTATTTTTTAGTTTTATGTGTATGAGTGTATGGTCTACATGTATGTAAGTGCATGTGTGTCATGCAGTGCCCATGGAGCTCAGGGGAGAACGTTAAATTCCCCTGGAACTTGAGTTATAGATGGTTGTTAGCTGCCATGTAGGTGCTGGGAATTGAATCCAGGTTCTCTGCAAGAGTTGTCAGTCCTCTTAACCACTGAGCCATCTCTCC
This sequence comes from Eospalax fontanierii, assembly GCA_035773235.1. NCBI lineage: Eukaryota > Metazoa > Chordata > Mammalia > Rodentia > Spalacidae > Eospalax > Eospalax fontanierii. The sequence goes on along the minus strand of CM069532.1, from coordinate 39,199,011 downwards.
AGCCCCAGTTTGCCCATTTTCTAAAGACAGTTTGCTCTTTAGAGTGCATCTACTCTGTGAAGAACAAGGCCATGATCAACATAGCCTTTTCTTTCTCCTCAAGAGATACTGTCTTAAGTCGGGTAGAAAAACAGTATACTAATTTAAGCAATTTTAGAAGATTTTCTGGTGTCCTGCTTTGATACTGCTTTTGTAATTCACACTGGGGGTGATGGTCGATGGGAGGTGCATGACTGAAGGTGCTGACATTTTCACTTTCACCTAGATGGAGAACTCTACATTGTCTCTATGAACATGTTCATCTGATCCTCTCCCTGTCTCAGATGACAGTTAACATTTTTTCTGCTTCTAGTAGGTTCAGGTGGAATTGTTTGGTTTGGCTCCAGACATAGGATAGAGACTTATTTGGAGAAGACAGGAGTGGCAAGTTGTATCTATGTATGTGATGGGAGAAGGGAAGACCTTTCTAGCCATAAATGAAGGTAAGAGATTTAGAGATGGCTGTATACGATGGAGTTAGCTAATGTCAGTGGTTTCCTATCATTTTGGAAAATTAAAAACTGTTTTGATTTATTTATTTTAATTTTATGTGTGTTTTTCCTGCATATATATAAGTATACCATGTGCATACAATGCCCACAGAAATCATAAGACGGTGTTGGATCCCCTAGAACTAGAGTTATGGATGGTTGTTAGCTGTCATGTGGGAGCCGTATGTCATTGTTAGCTAAGAACCAAACCTGGGTTCTCTGAAAGAACAGCTAATGCCCTTAAGTACTGAGCTATCTCTCCAACCCCTGTACTGGAAAGTGAATCCATACTGGCTAACATATGCTGAGTCTTTGAGCAGCTGCAAAGGCTGGTGGGTCACCATTAGCTGGTACAGAGTATTGCTAGGGAGGGCAGTGTGATGCCTGGTTATACCTTCGATAACTGGTACTCAGCAGGTCATCGTGTAACTACAACATCAAAGTTTTCCCTAGAGAAAGTTTTCTGGTACTGCATGAATTCAGAATTCTTGGGTGATCTCATGATGGAGGGTGGGGCAGGGATGGGGCCCAGTGATTAAATTCTTATGAGTCAAGAGGGTGAGACTGAGGAGTACATTTAGTTTTAATTTTAGAAATAATGGAATGTGACTTTTTTTTTTTTGCACCTGAGTAGTGAAGGATAAAATTCCTTCTTGTTATACAAATAAACAAGCAATTGCAACACACAGTGGTAAAAAAATGTTTGAGGAAGCATTAGGTTAACAGGGAGCTCTTCGGAGATACAGGGAAGGCCTCCCAGGAAGAGAAGTCTAAGCCAAGAGTAAATAGCATCAGCCAGACTGTGCTGGGAAAAGGGAGAAGGAAGAACGTTCCAGGCCTGGGGAATAAAGGCACAAAGGCTCAATGGCTGAAAGAGCATGGCAATAGCATACGCTGGACACGAGGTTATCAGGGTGAAAAGCTGGCCCAAGGTCTGGTAAGGCAGGGACAGTCCAGAAAGACCCAGCACTGGAAAGGTAGATAGGAGTTTATTCTGGAGCTAAAAAGTGGATGTTTGTTGGACAGGAATGACAGTGAGAACTAGGCTTCGGAAAGGCCTCCCTGGCTCCCTAGGGAGGCAAGGATGACTCGGTCTGATGACTTGCCAGGCAAATGGAGGTAGGATTCCAGGAACTGGCAGAGCCATGCTACAACTCCAGAAGAGGCTGTGCTCTATGCCTTCCTCTCAGCTTCCTGTGGTACCAGTGATCCTCGGTCCTGCCTGGCTTGCAGATGCATCACCTGGCTGCTACCTCAGCATCACATGTTGCTCTTTAGAGTGCATCTACTCTGTGAAGAACAAGGCCATGATGGAGAACTCTACATTGCCTCTATGAACATGTTCATCTGATCCTCTCCCTGTCTCAGATGACAGTTAACATTTTTTCTGCTTCTAGTGGGTTGAGGTGGAATTGTTTGGTCTCCACATCAGCTTTTCTCTATGTGTATTTGTTCTCTTTGCCTCTTGTTATGAGGCCACCAGACAGATTAGATTTAGGTCTTCCTACTCCAGTACGGCCTCATCTTAATGAGTTATATCTATAAAGATGTTTCTTTCGAAAATAGTTATGGTCTAAGGTTCAGAGAAAGGCATGAATTCTGAGGATCATCAAAGTTGACTCTGAACTATGGGACCCCAAGTATCTGCTTCATCAGCATCCCCATGTTCAGGCATCCCCATGCAGGGAGAGACTAGTACACTATAGAAGCATGCCCTCCTGGGTGGTTTGGGTCCTAAGTCTATTGTATCTTCTCTAACGAGAAGTCATATTTTGTTAGGGAGTCATCAGTGCTCTTTTATAATTTTCTCACGAAACCGTTGACCTGGAATGGCAAGCAACGATCCTTTCCACTTCCTTCCAGGTTTATACTGCCCTTTGTAAGAGCAACCAACCACAAGCGAATCCACCTCTGTCCATAATCAGGGCCTGCTGGCTTTCTCACATCTGGAAAGTCTACCATTGAGGTTTCAGGAGTAGAAAGATTACAACAAACATCTCACTTACATGCTATACATTGAGACAACATATATTTTTGATGCAACTTAAGCTATAAATCTCCATGGAAAGAGAAAAAAAATGTACAAGAAATAATGGCATGCAAATATCCATGTCAGGTTTAGGAACTACCAAATACAAGATTTGAATAATTAATTCTTTTAGGGAGAGACAATACTTTTACTTTAATTTTGAAGTCAAAATCTGTTTATAATTTGGAAGTTTATCTGCAAACTCAAAGAGAAAGCTTATATTTTGTCATCAAAAATTAATTTTAAATATTTACCAAAATTCAACCCTTACCAGTGAAGTCTCCTTATTACAGCAGAGCGTGATACACACAGAAGGCCTCGACTAAGTTTTAGACAATTAGAGACCGCAGAATGTGTGTCCCTGGACAGGGCTCCTAATTTAAACCTTATCCACCTAGAGCTCAGGGGCCACTGCAGAAGAGGGGTGAAAAGACTGTAAGAGCCTGTGTTGGACTTCAGTGGTTGAAACTGCACCAAAGGGCATCTGGGTACAAATGCTTGACCATCTGGATAGGACTTAACATTTATATGTCAGAATGTGTGAAATCTGGGGGGTGTGGGATACCATGAGAGGACATAGATGGGGGAGGCGACTTAAATCTGATTAAGAACTATCAAATGAGAAACTCAATAAAAATATTTTAAAATATTTACCAAAATTATAAACCTGAGACATTAAGCAACTGAGTTTTGTTCTAGTTTGTATGTGTTTTCTAGTACAGTGTGGCCTCTCCTGTATGATTACAGGGCTATGTCTCGATATCTACAGAAAGAACACATTTTTACATGTCTAATTTGATAAGTAGCTTAGCATTTTCCCTGATTTTAGTTTGGAGTATAACACATGAGCTTCATTGTTTACTCAGTGAATTTGAACCATATAATCTTTCATAATCACACTCTTTTGAAGATTACACAAAGAAAAAGTTCAAAGGACCTATACTGTTTTTCTAGTCTTCCAAGAAAGCTCCTTTGGGTTCTACATCTATCATAGCTTCTTTAGTGCGAGTTCATATTTTTTTAGCCTGCCATCGGAGCTCTTTTCTAATTTGCTCTTAAATTATTGAACTGGAATGGGGGAACAATGACCCTTTCTACTTCCCTTCAGGTTCATATCATCCTTTGGTCAGAGTAATCAATCACATGTAAATCCACCTAGCTGTTTATCTGGCCAACTGGTTTCCTGTATGCCTAATGGAGTAGTTGTTGAAGAGATAGTTTATTTACGTATCTCTTTTTGACACACTTGCTAGTAACCAAGTGTGGAGGTAACCATGTTAAAAAAACAAAAGGAAGTTGATTATAGTTGATCTGTTGGCAAAAGCATTATAGGTCCCACATGGGATACGGACCACATATTTTCTTTTTAAAGATTGAGAAAACATAAAACATTGTTTGACAGTCAGTTTTAGAATTTTGCTCAGGATTAACACTACCATGCATACTTTATGGATATAATGATAGTCCCACCCACTATCATTTTATTGAGTGCTACTCTATACCAGAGACTGTGCTAATAGCTTATTCACGTGAGTTCATTTACTTGCTACAACAAGCCTAAGAGATAAATTTTACTCCCACATGGAGAACAAGGGCCACAGTTGTTTATCATTTTTCCAGATCCTCGTGATTTGTAAGTGAAAGAGATGGTGTCAGCCTCAGCACTATCTGACTTATAAGCTGGTGCTTGTAACTTCGGCTCTGGTGACTTCTGAAACCCTGCACAAACCGATAGCATTGCGCTTTCTCCAGTTTTATTACATGCACTTCCCTTCTCTGAGAACTGTCTTTGTTTTATTCTCTTCTTATTCTCAGTGTTGTGCATCAAACCATGTTCCATAGGAAGCTCTTGAATAAATACATTTAAAATGCCCTTCTCTTTTCCATTTGCATTCCTATGTATGAAACTAGGAGACCATTTTGCCCATTCTCATCTAACACTTGTCTTTTTGCCCATGACATTTACAGATAGTCACACTCGGATATAAGTGCTTCTGGTAGCCATGGGTCCTCAGAATATTCTGTCTCAACTCACAGAATACCTTGGCTTTCAGCTTTTGCAAATCTGATGACCATCACTGGGGCCAAGAATACAAGGCCCAATGGAAATTAAGTAGCTCTCTTCTTGCTTTTATCCATTAATAGTTACCAACTGCCAGACACAAACTTAGGCCTGCCATTATTTTCATCTTTAAACACAAACTAGGGCTCTTACTCCTTGTGATTCTTTTTGTCAGGAAATGGTCATATTTAAACCAATAATAAGTAGAGTACTAGTTGGCCTAGAATCATTCCTGAATTTAACATAATTATTATATTGTCAGAATAGTAGTATAATGAAAATATAAAAAATTTTCTCTAAAGTGGACAATGCTAAACATAGGTACATGTGAGCACCACTAAGTGGTGTATATGTCTGTATATGCATGTATATTTATAAATGAATGTATATGTGACAATAATAAAGAAACAAAATTGAGATGCAGTGGCAGGATATGGGAGGAGTTGGGAGGGATAGAAATATATGAAACTCAATATAAAATTTAAAACAATTATGTGTTTCTTTGTGGCAGCACCAAAAATGAAAGGAAAAGCTAAATAATGATTTTAGTCTTCAAAATGGATATATATTTTATTTTTGCTTTGCCTAATAAATGCCAATTTTGTTTCTTGCTTTTTCTGCCCATAATACTTGAGAGAGAGAGAGAAAGAGAGAGAGAAAGAGAGAGAACCAATATGGTAGCAAGTAATCTTTTTCTGGCCAAGAATTCTAAGTTTTTGTGATAATTTGAAACGACTTGACATGTGATTCAATCTGTTTCCTAAGTTGTTAGTTTCTGGGGAGAGAATTTGACTGTAGCTAGATCAAATGGATGGATTAACAAGTACAAGAACTAAGACTGAACTCAGAGGACAGTCCTCTGCTTAGATCTCCTGCTAGAAAGGGACAGGCTGGAGCAGGTCCAGGCTGGCCATTAGGAAGCTCCAGAGGAACCAGATCCAAAGCCAGGTGTGACTATGAATTGAAGAAGCTGCTACAACATGTAAGTGGAAAGAGAGAGAGTTCCAGATGTGATCTTTGCACTCACCCAGGCTAGAGGAGATTATCAATCGAGAGAAAAATCTTCTTTTTGTCCACACTGTGCAGCTTTTTAAAAATTAGTAATATTAGCCAGGTGTGGTAGCACATGCTTTTAATCCCAGCACTAGGGAACCAGAGGCAGGTGGATCTCTGTGAGTTTGAGGCCAGTCTGGTATACAAAACGAGTTCTAGGCCAGCCAGTGCTGCATGGTGAAAGCCTGTCTCAAAACCAAAAATGTATTAGTGTATATTAGTTACACATGATGAGTCTCATTATGATATCTTTGAATACTTATTTTGTGCATATTTGCCTCTGTTACTCTCTCTTATCCGCCTTCCATTCCCCCTGACGCCTTTCATTTTCCCAACTAGTCCCTCTAATGCTTTCATGTCTCCCTTAAAACACTTTTGTTTCATGTGTATGAGTGCTTTGCTTGCATGAATGTAGGTGCACATGTACACAATGCCTGTGGAAGCCAGAAGAGGATACTGAATCCCTAGAACTGGAGTTCAGAATGGTTGTCAGCCACCATGTGGGTGCTGGGAACCAAACCCAGGTTCTCACAAGAGCAGCCAGTGCTCTAAACTGCTGAGCTATCTCTCCAGCCCCAATCTCTCTGTTTTTTATGACCCAGGGAGTTACAGAGTTCCATTAGGGTTGCTTATAGGAGCATGGGTGAAGGGTTATTTATAGGAACATGGACACCTTACCAGTGGCTACACTACTGAAAAAAATATCTCTCCCTCTCTCAGCATCCACTACCTCTCTAAGTCCTCAAGGAAGGGTGGGGCCTTGTGAGCTTTTTCCCACTCTAGGATGTTGGTGATCCCAATTTTGTGCAGGTAATTACAGCTTCAATAAGTTCAAGAGTGCAAAGGCCATGCCATTCCCAGAAGCTGGCCTTCTACACCACTCCCCCACTCCTCCAGATCTTACATTCTCTTCACCCCTTCTTCCACAGTGTTCCCTAACTTTTGGAGGTGGTACTGATGTCTAATTTATGACTGAACCTTCAGTTGTACTTATTCTTATCACATTGACCAGCTATGAATCTGTACAATGATTACTGACCACGGAAACAAAGAGGCTTCTCTGACCAAAGATCATAGCAGCAATAATCAACAGGTTAAGCATAGTTATTTAGAACACAATTTAACGGGCACATCATGTACCTCTAACTAAATAAGAGCAATTCTTTCTCCACTAAGGCTTAGCAATTATGAGGATTCCTTCCTGTGGAGCAGGTCTCCATCCCAGTCAAAGTTGGTTACCTCTGTAATCAACTTGCTGTTTTTGCACCATTGGCCATATCTTGCATGACTTGTCTGCAGTATTGCATGCAGGGCTCATGGCTGGGTAAGACTGTTGCTGACACTTCTTCCCCAGTAACCTCACAGGTTGTTCTAGCATGGTGAGGCCAACCTCAGATCTCCTAAAGTGATGGTACTTCATTGCATCCTATTAAATTCTACTTATACACCCATTCTGATTCAGTCAGTTGATTTGTTCATTAACCACCATTACACTGCAATGTATTAGGGACCCAAAAGGCTCAAGTCAGTATGTTTGTAGAGTAGAAAGAGAAGCAATTATGCTAAACAGCAAACCTGTTCTCTATTATAACTTAAAAAAAATATTTAGCTTTAAATCACCATTACAAAATGATAGAAGGCAGAATGCTCCCTTATCAAAAATGCCTCTGAATGTAACATTAAGACAAACACATGATATGTATACCCCAGGCTTTACTAAGATACACTGTGTGATACAAGGAAATAATATCTGCTTTCTATAATAAAACACATTTTTGTGATAACTTATTGTACACTGAATCCTTACAATGAAATTACTGTTCTTCAGTATTTACATTCTTTCTCACACCCTTTACACACACACACACACACACACACACACACACACCCTACTGTTAATTTCTTAGTTATAACACTTGAGGTGGAAGTTGTAGAACACCCTGACCCTTTACTCCAAAACACCTAATCATACTTCCTAAATACTTCTTAAAGACAAGAACATTCTTTTATATAACCACATGTCAAAAATGAATTTCAAGAACTTTGACAGCTATCTATATTCTTATTATATATGTAGCACCTATTCTGTATTCAAGTTTCCCTAATTTTCTCAATAACCTAATGTCCTATGTAGCATTTCTTTTTATCCAGAAGCCAATACTAGCTCACACTTGTCACTTGGTTTTCACAACTTTTGTCTCCTTGACTCTGTGTCTGTGATGAAATTCATATTCCTGTTTGTAGAAGTGTTTTAGTTGGGTTTGTCTGTTTATTTCTGCAGGTTATCTTTTAGAGTTCCCCAGAGCCCATCTGTAATGTGGAGTAGATGCCTAGCTTCTGTCTGTTTTCTGTCCTTGCTTTCCATGTTCGTTCCACTGCTTCATTTTCTTCCTTGATGTAGAGCTGGCTTCTCAGGATGGTTGACCCTAAGGCCATCCTTCTGTACCTGGTAATCCACTGCTAGAAACTGATGAGGTGTCTATGATTCAGAAAGTTTAACACCCCACCTCCAACATGTTTACTAAAGTTAGACTGTGCAGATTTAGGTAACACTGAGGGTGAGACAAGAGTCCAGCCTGAAGGTACTGCCCTGAGCCAAACACAATCCCTTTACTGCCTTTTCTCCACTGCACAGGGTATGTTCCCTCACAGGAATCCTACCACAGACAGGTTTTCATTCCTGATATGTAAATACATATTTGGACAAGAACTTATAAACACCTCTTTCAACAACAACCAGTAATTTTCAGACATAATTTCTAAATCCAGATTGAGGAAAAAATTATAACTCTACAGCAGCATAATTGAGCTTAAGATGCACCCAATTTACATTACTAAATAGACAGTCCAAAGCATTTGTATTTGGGTTAGTTTACTGCCTTTGGCTTTCTTTTAAGAAAAATAGTGAGTTCTTGCTGTTAAACCTACACAATTAAAAGGCCCATTGAAATGATGTTTACAAAGACTGATTTAGCAGTTTGGCCACGAAGGTAAATTCCATCCTCTATCCCAAGGAGTAAAACATCTTAGAACTTTAAGACTAGAAGTGTTTTCAGCCTTAACTACATTTTTGCTATTTTAAGGTAGATTTTCCATATTACACCAGGTTAGAGTCTGTTTCTTTCCAGTATGCCCTCCCCAGAAGCTGAACTGCAAAGCCCACTCTTAGTATCTTCTGCTCCTGAGAAGCGGCAGCACGACATTGCTTTCTGATCACGTCACTTACTTTCTCATTTCCAGGCATTTGTTTCTATATTCCTCCCATCTTGGCAATTTTCTCCCTCATCCCAGTTTATCAAATTTATCAAGTAGTCTCAGTTGATAGACAAAATACACTGTCATCTCATTGTCTCTGTAGCTGGATGTGCCTGATCCTTTCCCTTAAAGCCATGCCATGGTCTAGAGAGTAAATGTTCCCTAAAGACTATGTGTTGAAGGTTTTGTCTTCAGAGGGTGGTGCGGATGGGAGGTGACAGGACTTTTAGAAGACAGTGCTACGGCTAGTCGTAGGAAGTTACGTCATTGGTAGGATGCCCTTGAAGTGCGTATTGGGGCTTTGGCCTCTTCTCCCTACCCTCACTTCTTCTCCCAGGTTGTCATGTAGTACTATGTGTCCTACATCATTCTCCCCCTTGTATTTGGCCAAAAGCAATGGGACCAAGCAACTATGGACTGGAAACTCTGAAGCTGTAAGCCAAAATAAAATTTTCTCTTCATAAGACCCCGTCCCCCACTGCAAAGGGTTTAACAAGCTTTGCTAATACTCTATGAGACTTTAACACATTTGACTATCTTTTCTCCTAGTAACCTGGAAAAAATTCAGATATTAACTGTTACTGCCATACTTGTGGTAAAAATGATCCATGAGTGGTAAATCACATCTGGGTTGGGAGGAAGGAAAAGCAGACCATGACTAGGTGATGTGGGTGCCATGCTGGGGACTTTTGTGAGTGTGGTGACTGTAGCAACTGAAGAGCCTATGGATCTTTGTAAACATGCTTAAAAATCCTCCTGTATATATGCTTTATTTCATAGCAAGTTATTTCAAATTTGAAGTAAATGAAGAGGAAAAGAAAAAGCTCCTACAGGAAATATGAACATATTGTTCAGCAATCACACACCTCAGCATTTTATCCAAATGAATTGAAAATGTGTGTCCACACAAAAATCCACACGTGGATGTTTATAGAAGCTTTATTCCTGATGGTCAAAACATGGAAGTAATCAAGATGTCTTTCAGTAAATGAATGGATAAACTGACAAGGAAATCCAAACAATGGAACATTACTCAGCAGTATAAATAAATTATTTTTCAAATCATGAAAAGATATGGAGCAATGCTAACTGCAGGGCACTAAGTGAAAGCAGCTGATCTGAGAAGGCTACGTGCAGTACACTTCTAGCATCTGGCATTCTAGGAGAGAAAAGACCACAGAGGTGATACAGAGTCAGTGGATGCCAGGTGGCGGAGGTAGGCTGGGCTGGAAAGAAGGATGCACAGGAGGGGCACGGAGAACTTTTGGGGCACTAAACTACTTTGTATCATACTCTTTACAGTAGTAGCTACATATGCATCCATACATGTGTGAAAATGAACAGAATGTACGCCACAGAGTATAGACCTTGGACTTCATTCAATAATAATGTTTTAATATTGTTTCATCAGGTATAACTAATGTGCCACACTACTGCTAGATATCAATAATCAAGGAATCTGTGCCTACAGTGAGCTGGGTACATGAGAATTCTCTGTACTACTCTGTTCTACTCACGTTTTATGAAACCTGAAACTGACCTAAAATATGAAATCTGTCCAATACAAGAAAAAAAAGTCATTATTGACTTTGGTGGAGAATGAGGAATCTGACTAAGCCAAGGTAAATGCTGCTTGTACATGTAGATCTTGTTCTCATGAACCTACTGGTCTGCTTCAAGAACTCATGGGAAGGAAAGACCTGAAGCTGCTCTGCTGCCAAGCTGTGGTTCATGTTCTGTGTCCTTCTGAATAGGCTGCTGGCCTGTGGTAACTTGGAGGCCAGGCATTTGGCTGAGCCTAAGAAGACCTCTTCATGAGTCATACAGTATCTCCTAGCATTATGCAATGAAATGAGTCGACACAGGCGAAGCACGTAGGACTCAGGACTTGTAAGCATTGTATAATTGTCAGTTATTATTATTGCAAGAATGAATGATAGTAGTTTGACATTTTGATAATTATATTTCAAAATTATCACTGGCAAGAAGGTGACTATAGATAATGGTGTACTGTCTATTACAAAAGAGCTAGAAGAATTTTGAATGTTTTAAAACACAAAGAGGTGATAAATTCTGAGGAGATATGCTTTCCCTAATTTGAATACCACACAATGTATACATGTATTGAAACATCATATGGTACTCCATAAATATGAGTCAATTTAAAAAGTAAAAATTAGATTAAAATTGTGAGTGAAATGCTATCTGCAATCATATAGATACAAATATAGCATATGTTCATTATATAATGCCTTGTACATTAGGATGCTTGTTAGTACACCATAGAAAGTAAATTAGGGGGCTGGAGAGATGGCTCAGTGGTTAAGAGCACTGGCTGCTTTTGCAGAGGACCCAGGTTCAATTCCCAGCACCTGCATGACAGCTAACAATGATCCTAGTTAACTAGTTAACTCCAGTTCTAGGGATCCAGTGTCCTCTTCTGACCTCCACAGGCATTGCACTACACAGGTGCTCTTACTCACGTGGAGGCAAACACTCATACACATAAAATAAAGGATAATAAAAAATATTTTAAAAGAAAGAAAATTAGTATCGAATTGTCCTAAAACCTAGGCTGTCATCTCAGTTGAGGCTTTCTCAAAATGAACTCGTTGAATCAGGCATGTAGTACATGCCTGAGAGGCTAAGGATGGGGAAAGTTCAAGGCTAGCCTGGGTTAGTAACGCTCTATTTTTTGTTGTTGTTCCTTTAAATTAAAAAAAAAAAAACTAACTGATTTCTGACCATATTTGATAAATTTATCTGTAGGAAACCTGCAATTTTCTTGGTAATACATCTAATGTCTTATCATAATGCCTTGCACATATTCATTTGTCTATCAATATTTTTCCAAGCCCTACAGTGTGTCAAGCACCAGGCTACTAGTTATTTAAACAAAAGTCCCAGTCGAAAACATGATGTTAAACAGTTGTGTGCTAGCCCAGATCTTCTTGGGCCCACCTACTGTCCTTACCCTTCGGTCTTCCTAGGATCCTGCTTCCCGTAGTCTCTAATTCACTGCCCGAGGCCAACGTCTGGTCTCTGGCACCTCCCACTACTTCCTCACATGCACTTGGATGAAACACCATATCACAGACTAGAGAAAGATGGATTCACATGCCACATGGACCTAGAGACACCACAGAAGTTTAGGAGAGTTAAGTCAGAAGGGAAACTGATGAGTGAGTGGAGATGGTGGATCCCTAGAAGGAACTGTTGGGAGTATGAAATTCCTTCATGATGTGTCTAGACATGGTCCCCTTGGAGAAGAGGCCCTCTAGGACAGTTTCCGAAGGAATAACACCACCTGTTTAGTTCTCATCCTTGCGCCCTTTCTCCCTCGTTTTTGCTGACTGGAGATTCTGCCTCCTAGCACAGCATTAGCCGTGAAGCTCTACCTTAGGCCCTTTTTCTAGGGGAGCTGGGAAGCTAAACCTTGCTCATAGCCCATGTCCTTAGTCATCTCACTTATCCGCCCTCCTGCTTAGTGTTTCTGGTCCATTTCTTTCCATAAGCATGGCAATTTCAGTTCAGTGCCCAGCTCTCCTGTTGACGTTTCAGTTTGGTCCCCATGTACTCATTCATATCCACCTTGGTTTGAATGGATAACAACCCCCTTCTTATCTAGTATTTGCTTTTCTGGTCTCTGTTCCTCTTGCTTTTCTTTTTCTTTGGGAGATTTCTCTTTTTTTAAGGGTTTAAGTAAGACTGAGCTTTCTTCCTACAGCACCCAGGTCTTGGCCAACCACACATTCTATATATCTACTCACAGGAATTGGTTTGGTGTTGGGCCTGTGACTAAATCAGTCCAAAGAGCCAGTCTTGAAATCCACAATAAAACTCTCTTTCTCCTCTTGAAAAAAAAAAAAAAAAAAACAGAAAGGTAGTGAGTCTGGTTCTGGAGTCTGCCAGAGAACAAAGCCAGAATGGAGGGAGAAAGAGGCTGCGCTTTGATGGTGAAATTTGGGCTACTAAATTTGTTCATGCCTCAACCTTTTTGGTTTTCTGAGCGAATTCATTGCATTTGGGGTTTTTTGGCCTGTAACAGGTGTATATATTACTATGCTTCTGTCTTTTTCTGAGCCCAAAGCATTAATATCAAAACCTGGGTACCCAGTGTAATATAGAAGAGCTCCCGAGAGCACTGTGATCTCTCTGCCTTTCATCTCCAATGTTGCTGAAGGAGCTTTCATGAGTCATTTGGTGGAGCCCAGGCTCAGGTTACTGGCCCCAAGGGCAGACACTCCACACCTGGTGCTCAAGTAGCCGTTGCACAGTCCTGCCTGTCCTGCCGCATCTTGCCTCTTCCCTTCTCCTTCTGACCTGTGTTTCTGTCTGGGTGTGTTGCCAACAATCTGACGCAATTTCTCAAATTCTTTATACTGTAGGGAAATTTCATGAGCACTTAGGCACATAGTTCCTAAGTAGAACAGGGCAGGTGGAGCTTCTGGCATCCTACCAGACCGGAAAGACTGGAGGTCTTGCTGGGGGATGTGGGAACTCTCCAAGGGACTTTCCAGTCTGACCATCTTTGCCTCCCAAGGCTGGCCCCTGATAATGATTTCTCCTTGACTCATGTTTCTGTCTTTCCTAACTCTCCTTATAGTGCAGTTTTACTTGTACATGTTGGTTCCAAACACTCATTCTGCCCTGGGCAATGTTTCTTCATGTTTCCTTGACCCCTCAGAACGTTTTCTTTACTCAAAGTTACCTCTTTTTAAAAGCAATGCGTGTCTTATTAGCTCTGTTCCAACTTGATATACTGAACCCGATGAACTCCAGTTATACTATTGTATAATCTCACTGATAACTGTAGTTAGGTGACTGTCATGAGAACTCACCGCATTGAAGTACACCTAGATAGTTTAGGTCAGTCAGTCCGTGTGGCATCTTGATGCATCCATGGGACATGGAAACACCAGGTGCATAAGACTGCTGCTGGTGTAACATCAGACTGCTCTACAGTAAACTTCTTTTGTATAAGGAGAAGTACATTCTAAAATAGTGATAGAAGTAGAGGGCAGTGAAGACATACACCAGCAATACGGTCATTTATCATCAAAATATTATGTACTGCACATCACTGTGCTGTACTTTAAAAAAAACTTTTAAATTTTGTGTATGTATGTGAGGCGTATGTACACATGTGTATGTGTGTGTGCATATGTGTGAGTGCTCTTATACATGTGTAGAAGCCAGAGAAAGGCCTCAGGTGCCCTTGGTTATCATTCTTTACCTTGTTTCTTTGAGGCAGGATCTCTCACTGAAGGTAGAATTCAATGTTTTTTTTTTTTTTAGCTATGCTGGCAGCCAGCAAGCTCCAGTTATCCTCTTATCTCTGGAGTCACAGGTGTGTGGGCGACCATGCCTGATTTTTACATGAGTGCTGGGATGCAAACTCTGGTCTTCATACTTGCTCTCCTGAGTCATGTCTGCAGGCCGTGTGCTGTATTCTGTATGACTGGCAGCACAGTAGGTCTGTGTATCCCGCCATCACTATAAACAAGTGAGTGATGCATTGTGCCAAGAAGTCACAGTGGCTTTGACAACATTAGGCGATAAGAATTTTCCAGCTTCCTTATAATCTTGTGATGTCATTGACTGAAATGTTTCTATGTAGTGTATGACTATATTGTAAAACAGTCATTTACTCTGTTGCAAACTCAGGGTGTCCTTGTATGTCCTCTGTCAGCACCAAGGACAAGCTTGAAGCTCTTCACCTTTTTTGCCAGGTATCCAGCAAACATCCAGAGGATGTCTATCCTGTCCTGTTCTCATAAGAGCATCCTTAGTCAGTGAAAATTTGCATATTGGAAAGGTCTAAGGACATTCAAGGGTCTACTTATAAGACTGAGTGAGCAGCTGGTAAGTTAGGCCTTGAAGCACAGGCTGAAAAATATTCCCACTCAGGCAATGGGGCAATTTTTCTCTGACAAGTTAGTCCCATTTGTCTGCACAGTCTTCAGACATTTGTGTGGTGACTCACATAGAGTCATGCTTTCATTCTATCGTTCAAACAGTCTAGGCAACCATTTAACTATGATGGTGGAATTCAAAGACCCAAACAATAAAACACGTATTGATGCTCAAACAATAAACTGAACGTCATGTATTATACAAGCCTCTGGCTAGGGTATGGCTTCAAACAAGAAAACACTAAATTAAGCTGTGCCTACAATCCATGTAATTAGGAAGAAGATTGCTAGTTCAAGGCCAGTTTGGACTACACAGTGCATTGGAGACCAGCCTGTGCTATATAGTAAGAACTTACCTAAAAAAATAAAAGACTAGAAAAAGAAAACATTGAGCTAAAATGTTACTGGATATTATGAAACAAGTTTTAAATAGAATGACAAGAGGCAGAAACAGAATTGAGGAGAGTTAAAATTCAGGGGAGGCTTTTTCCAAGGAGTTAGAACGAGAAAGCAATAGTGTGTGTGTGTGTGTGTGAGAGAGAGAGAGAGAGAGAGAGAGAGAGAGAGAGAGAGAGAGAAAGAAGGAGAGAGTGCACATTGAAGGAAGGAAAAGTACTATAACCAAAGGGAACGCAATGTGCAGAATCAGTGTGGTATTTTTTATTACAGAAATGAAAAGAAAATCAGTAGAGTTCAGGGCCTAGAGCAGAGGGGAGAGTGATTAAGAGACGATGAGGCCTGGTCATTGCAGGATGGCCTTGAAGAGTTTGGATATAATACTATGTGAAAATGAAGTCACCGAAGCGAGCAAACTACAGGAAACATCTGAAATCTTAGGGTCATTGTTCCTTCAAAGGGTGTGGAGAATGGTCGTAGAAGTCAAGCAGAGAATGCAGCTGTGTGTAGCTCCTCTGGGGAGGAGTGGAGAGGCTCTACATCTGGAGAGGTTGAATCAAATAGACTTAGCAGATTCCACGTGACAGGCGAGAAATGGAGGAAGCAAGTAGGACCCAGGTTGCTGGCTTGGTGGGCTGGTCCACGGTGGCATCGTTAGTGAGTGTGCGAGGAGGAACGTATTTGTGAGTATAACTAGGATAACCTGTTCTGTTTGGGAATTCAGTTTCAGATGTCTGTGAGGCAGTCAAATGGGAACATGCAATGGAATGATGAAATCTAGAGAGGTGGTCCAGACCCAGAGGTAGGGTTTGAGAGCAATCAGCCTAAGGATGACATTTAAAACCATGGCATGGGGGCTGTGGAGATGACTCAGTGGTTAAAACACTTGCCATACAAGCAAGAGCACCAGAGTTCAGATCCCCAGAACCATGTAAATGTCTGGTGGGCATGGCAGCCAGTCACTCCAGTCCCAGAAGGTAGAGGTAGGGAAGCCTGTAATTCCAGCCTCTGAGAGTGGAGACAAGGGATTCCAGGATCAGGCTGACTGGCAAGACTGCCTGTACCAGAGAACTCTGAGCTCCACTGACAGACCCTGCCTCATAAAATAAGGAGGAAAAATGATGGAGGAAGAGTTTTAACATCAGCCTTGGGTTTCTACACACACTTGCATGTGCACCCACACAGGAACATACAAGTATATACACCACACACACATACACATGAAAGCAAAATGAATAAAACCATGGAATGGGTGGGTCCTTAGGGAAGTGTCGGAGGGAAAGGGAAGGGCGAGGCCTTTTGCTTCAGCTCTTCCCCTCAAGTTCTTACAGCCTAGTCTTTCCTTTAGGCGCCACGTGCAAAAGATAGTGTGCTTCCCTCTCACACAGGACACACTGGCCCCCAGCAAATGAGTCAGCTCTGGTTCATCCCTAATGGAAAGCTGGTTTGCAACCTTCCATCGTCTCCTTTCTGATGACTTTTCTGTTCCCTACCAAGGTCGATAAATTGTCTTTAAAATAAAAGGAAATACAGAAACTCCAAAGTAACACTACCATCACCCCAAACAAGTAACTAAACAAACAAAAGCAACTGTAGTGTGAACACTCAGATTACCCTGCTGGTCATGTCTTGGGGAATAATGAACTTTTCTGGTAGTTGGTTTTATGATGAATCATGCTTCCAGTCTGCCATGCTAAGTTTTGTCTGCCAGCCAGTCAATGTGTGGTATAGTCAATGGGAGGCAAAAACAAGAGAATCTGGCTGATTCTGGGTCAGCCACAATGACTCTTGGATGAGCAAGTGCTCCATTGAAATGGGTCAAGTCAGTGTGCACCTGTAAAACATCAGGTATCTCTTGGGGTAGTGCATGAGGTTCAAAGACTCTGCGGTGTAATACAGAATTTTCTCTTATGTCTCTGGGAATGCTTCTTAGTCCTGGCACATTCATCCATTACTTGTTCCCACCAAAAGCCCTCGGACTAAGTCAGGAGCCAGTGCCTGCCCCAGAAAGAAGGGAACAGGAAATATCTGCGTTACAGCTACAGGTTATGCACAGCACTGAGGTTTCCTTTCAGGGTTTCGCGTCTCTGCCTCTGTTCATTTTGCCTGGCCCCTTTCCTTCCGGTGCCACTTTTCTAGCCTTTCTCTGTGGTACTTAAGCTCTTTCGGCTTTTCATCTTCCTTCTACCTTTCCGTAACAATACCTTGCTCTGCTGCTCTGGAAAATGCCCTGATCTGCAGCTATGTCCCGTGCTTGGTTGGTTTTGGCGTCTGTGCTTCTGGCTCTCAGGTTGCAGACTTGCTCTGCAGCACAGATCTACAACTTCAGCATGCCCTTTGCCCTCCAGACCCCAGGTTCCTGCCTGTCTGTGTACCAAGTCACCACTCCCACAGCAACTCTGCTGACGTGTGATGTGCACATGCAAAAATTGATTCTTGTTGCATGATTGCTTTACATGCTTGGATGCTGTGTTTATACCTCATTTATTCATATTGTGACACTCTGAAGAAAAACTGCTGTATATCTGATTGCTCCCTGAGAGGATCTACCTCCTGCACCTTTTCCCCTAGTGATCAATGAATCACCGTGCCTAAACAAGACTGCCTTCTATTCTCAAAATTGTTTCCTTTTCTTACTGAAGGCATGTCTACTTCAAGCGAACAGCTTCAGAACTGCCTGGGAAATCTACATCTAGACAGCATGTGCGAAGAGTAAGGCAAGAGTAAGGGATGGTAAACGCATGAGAGTCCAGCTTTCATTGATGGTTACTATCGTCTATCTTGCAAGTGACATTAATAAAAGTGTTTATAAGAAGAAGCTTGTGTAGTTGTCATTAGTGCTGTGAACTATTGAATGTCCTGGTATATGGCACAGTAATACTTCCTCTCTCTAAAACATTTGGCATGACTATGTGACTTGTTAGGGGCAAAGAAATATGAACAAAAGTGATATATGTTGCCACTGGGTGGAAACTTTAGAACTACTGCGTACTTTGGCAGACTTTCTATTTCTTCCAAAGCTAGTGCCATCCAAAAGAAATACAGTGCACGCTCTATAGGCAATTTAAGACATTCAGTAGTTACACTTGAAAAAGACAAAAGTAATTTCAATAACATAGTTCATTTAACCTAACATATCAAATTTATTTCTATAGGTAATCAATAAATTATTTAGGATATAGCTTTCTGGTTTTCATGTATGAGATTTAGTATGATTTTACAATTATATCTCCAGTCAGATGAGCCACATTTCACAGTCTAAGTAGGTGGGTATGGCTACTGAGTACAGCTGATCCCTAGACAACTGATTCTAAGATTCCCAGCAGGTAAAACCTGTAAGTGCTCAGGTCTTTCATATAACATGATGTGGTTTTTGCATATGATCTGTGTCAAATCACCCTGCCATATATATTTAAGTCATCTCCAGATGACTTATAATATCTAACACAGTTAAGTGCTGAGTAAGTAGATTTTGTACTGCATACTGCATTTTAAAATTTATTTATTTATTTTGAGACAGGGTCTCAATATATAGCCAAAGTTGGCCTCAAACTCAGAATCCTCCCTCAGCCTCCCGAGTACTAGAATTGCAATCACGCATCATCACCATGCCCAGACATTCTGTTGGTGTTTACTTTATTTATTTATTTATTTACTGAGATAAGGTTTTGGTAGTCTAAACTCACTAGGCTCAGTCCAGGACAGCTTTGAACTCATCACCTTCCTGCCTCTGCCTCTCAAGTGCTGGAGATTATAGGCATACACTACATGCCTAGCCTCCATTTATTTACTATTGGGTGAATGTTGTGCTTTGAGATTTTTGATCTATTGTCGATTGAATCTACAGAGGCAGAACCTGTGAATGTGGAGAGCCAACTGTGTCACACTGAGCAGTGTGAGCCTCAACATTAGGTGACAGAGCTGACCTCCACCTGGCTTACTAAGGAGGGTGACCCAGAGCAAAGACCACATGGACTTCTAGTGACTGTGTAGGTGAGTGTGAAGTAGGCCTTCACTGCTGTCCATCACTGACTTCAGGGTTTTCTTCTGCTGCAGTATACTTTATCTAACAGAATTGGTAGAAAACTGATCAAACAATAAGCTGAACTATGTGGTATAGGTTGACGATTCACAATCTTAAAATCTGAAATTTAAAGGCCAATTTAGAGCATTTCAGATTTTAGAATTTTGGATTAAGGATGTTCAACTAGTAAAATAGATGCAAGTATTCCAAAGCCAATAATGAAACAAACAAACAAAAACCTACAAAACCCTCTGAAATCTGAAACACACTTGATTCACATAACTTTGGAAAAGGATACTCAAACTGTATTATTTCAGAGCTCAAGCAACAGGTAGCAAGGAAATTCTCACCAATTAGAAGGACAGCAATGCACTTTATGTAATGACAAAACATTGGGAAAATCCCTTGCCTTTTAAAAAAATTTACATGGTCATTTGAATGCACTTGTGCTTTCAGAGAAAAGGGCTGGATGGCGGAGTATTAGTAGTCTGTGTTGGCTGCTGTTGGCTAAACTATTGAAGTATTACTAGGAAAAAAAATCAGCTTCAAAGAAAATTTCTTTTTTAAAAGTAAAATAACAGGAAACAGGGTTTGTCTAACAATGTGAGGACTCACATGACAGACATTTATTAACCTTTTATGAAACTCAGACAATGAAAAGTAAAGCTAGGAAATGCATCTGAAGACAAAGAGATGCAAACAGCCTCACCACAGCATCAACTCAATAAAGGAATAAGGAAACCCCTGAATGGATTAAGCAAATCCTTTATATTGGGTAAGAGATCTTGAGGGATAGACCTAGGGATCAGCTTAGAAGGGAGGGCACGAAGATTGAGAGCTTGAGGTGGTGGAGGACTGCTGTGAAACTGGCCATGACAAGTTGCTGCACACATGAACGGACAGTGGCTGTGACTGCCAGTGGAAGACCTGGGCAAGGTTAAGCCATTCAATACTCCAGCAGGGATGGGGGAGGGGATCAGGAAGTCCCACCCGCTAGATGAGGAGTTATTGGCAGCTACTAGCTGCTAGGGCAAACAGAGTAAGTTTTCATCAGGGATAAGCTTCCCATGCTCCAGTGGATGAACCTGTATCCATGTACATGCAGGCAGCACTACGGGGACTCAGGGGGTCTGAAGGGGAGTACCTGAAGTTGGGAGGGAAAGTGGCGGGTTGCGGAGAATAGGGGAGGGACTGGGGAGGAGGAAGTGGGGTGGTTTTGATCAAAGCACTTATACGTGTATATGAAACTCTCAAACAGTGCTTTTTAATGTATATTTCTATTGTTTTGTGCACCCCTCTCCTATCTGCAGCCCAAAACACCCCCAGCACTAGATTTCATGCATTCTGTCATATATGTTAAGGACTATCTGGTCAAGCATTTGTACCTGGATGTCCCTCAGTGCAAGTTCATCCACTAGAGTCTAGTTAGCCTATCTAGAGTCACTCCCTTAAAGAAGATCTATTCTCCCTCACCCAGCATATTAAGTTGACAATAAATAGTCCCTCAGCTGATGCTGAGGCCTGCTGTCCGTTTCCCCACGTGGTTTTTGTCTGACTGAATCAGCATGGGTCTTGTGCATGCTGTCACCATTGTTGCAAGTTTCCAGAGGCCTGAAAATCTGTTTCTTTATGCTCATGCACCAACCCTGGCTTTTTCAATTTTTCCATCCCCTCTTCTGAAATGGTCCCTGAGTTGTGGGTGAGTGAGGTTTAACAGAGGAGTCCTATCCGCTCTGCAATCTCTTTTCTTTAAAACTTGGCCACTTGTGGCTTTCTGTGTGCATAGCACTCTGTTGTGTGAGGAAGCTTCACTGGCGAGTTGATGGATGTGTTATTGTTCACTCTACCCCTGTTCAGCTATGTTCCATGAGCCTCAGGTGCAGAGGTTCTACTGTAGATGTGTCACTTAGGACTGGGCATTTCTCAGACACATATTCTCTGTGTCTGATATGTTGTGGAACTCTGTAATGGCTTCCATCTGCTGCAAAAGGAAGCTTCTTTAATGAGTGGTGTATAGTATACCTGTCTGGGTAGTAGGCAGGTCTGTGGCAGGCAGAGCAGGAGGCTAACAGCAAAGAGGTGTGAGGAAAACCTGTGGAGAGTCTAACAGACTAAACTGGGGGAGCAAGCTGGTCTGAAAGGAGGAGATCAGGATGCAGTGGGTGGGTCTGGGTGAGGAAGCTAGTTCAGAGAGCTGAGGTAGAAAGAGAAGGAGCAGGCCTAGGCCCTGGGCAAGAAGTGGGATGTAAGTTTTTAAAATATAAAAAATATTAGAAGCATGGTTCTTTTAGTAAAAACCTGTTAGAAGCTTATGGCATGCACACACACACACACACACACACACACACACACACAATTATATGTAATATAAGTGCACATATAAGACCATTACGTCTGTATACCTTACTGGATTTTAAATTTTACAATAAATTTTACTACCTAAAAGCCCTGAGTCAAGATAATAAAAGTCTAGTTTTTTTCTACAGGTCACATCTCTGTCTGTCAGTGATGTCTAGGGAATGTATTGGAAATGATTCTATCTTCTTGCAGTACCATCAGCCTTGCCACTATAATCGTACTGGACTCTACAAAGGCTAATTGAAACAGGCCGGTGAACCTACGGATGGTTGTATCACAGAATGCTCAAGAGTCCCAATATTGAATATTTGAATATTTGTGTTCCCTTCACATTTACATAGTTAAAATTTAAGCCCCAAGGTAATTGTGTCAGAAAATTATTAGGGCCTGACAGTAGGACCCTCATGAGTGAGATTTTTTCCTACGATAAAAGAAGCCCCAGAGAGAACCCTGGTCCCTGTGCCATGAGAGGTTAGAATGGGAAGATAGATGTTTGTGAGGAAGCAGTACTCTACCAGACATGGAGTCTGCTGGCAGCTTGATAGTGGACTTCCCAGCTTCCAGAACTGTGAGAAATAAGTTTCTGTTGTTTACAAAATGGTATCTTATTAAACAACTGGAATGGACTAAGATCAGGTCATCTTATCTTCTGCACATTTAAGTCCATTGTGGCATATGCTTGTAATTCCAGCTACCTGAGACAGAGATTTACAAGTTCAAGGCCAGCATGAGCTACATAGTGAGACTCCATTTCTAATATAATAAGTGAACAGCTCCATATGAAGCTCCTTTGCTAAAACAACTACAACAACAACAACCTAATTCTCCCCTGAAGACTGAATATTCTGTAGAGTAATTGCATATTGCCCTTTCATCTCTCAGGCCCTCCATGAGTCTATTGGAAGGCTGGATAGTCTCTGTAATTTTCATTGTGTATTTTCTACAGTTCTGCTTTATCTTGAAAGTCTTTCAGTTCTGACTCCATGTCATCAGCTTGGGAATACAGTTCACTGTTATTGTCACATGTATGACTGTAGGAAGTGAGTCCTGATTTCTCAATGATTTTATATTGTGCTCACCAGCACTGTAGTATACATGATTCTTCTTTAAACTCTTTATTTCAGAAATACTCAAAAGGTCTTTCCAGTGGCCCCACCCTCTCAGTTCCTTACATTGTTCTCTTATTTCACGACTTACTTTTGCATCATTGATTTGAAATACCTGACCCCAAAAAAAACCTATTAAAGGAAGATGTATTTATTTTGTCTCACAATTTCAGAGGGCTCAGCCATGGTCATCTGGCATCATGTACTTGGGAAGAACAACACAGCAGAGAAAGTGTGAGGTGGAGACTTCACTTGTTGGCAGATGGAAAATAAACAGAGAAGACAGACTGGGTATGACCTTCTAAGGTTCGCCCCCTATGACCTACTTTCTCTAAGTAGGCTTCACCTTCTAAAGTTTCCATGACTTCCCAAAATAACACTACCTGCTGGGGACCAGGAGTTGAGAAGATGAGCCTCTGTGTGTGATTTCACATTCAAAGCACAACATTCCACCACAGATTCCAAGGGCTCATGGCTATCTCATAATGCAAAGTGTGCTTAGTTCATCTTCTAGACTCTCTAACATCTTAACAGTTCCAACATTGTACCATAGTTGAGGTACAGAGTCTCTACTAAGACTCTCTACTTAGCTGTGAATCCCTCTAAAATCCAAAAGAAAGTTGCATAGTTCTGAAATGCAGTGGAATAGACTGCATATTCCCATTTTAAAAGGGAGGAATGGCAAGGAAGGATCTGATCAAATCAAGACAAAACCCAGCAAGGAAACATTAAATCCTGAAGTTCCAGGTTCAACATGTTGCTAGTGGTGTCATGATGTGAGCTCCAAGGGCTTGGGCAGCCTGTCCATATGGTCTCAATGTTTACAGTCCACACGACCTCTCTCTTGGGCTGGCTCCATTCACTGCCAGTGACTTTCTTCAATAAATGGCCCATATTCCTGTCACCCACAACATCCTAGGACTTCCACTGAATCTCGGGCCTTGTCCTCATAGCTTCACACATTCTCTTAGGAGCTCCCTTCAGGGAATCCACCTTTGATACATATTGCCTAGCCTCCCAGGCTTCCTTGAAAATCTGGGTGGAAATCTTCATGACCCCATAAATCTTCCATCGGTCATGCTTGCAAAGCTCGAATCATGTGGATGATGCCAAGGTCTGGCACCGCTCCACTAGTGCCCATGCCTCCTTGCATCACAGCTCCATGGATGGTTGAACATAGAAAAATATATCCCTAAACAACCCTGTGTGAGCCGGGGGTACCTCAAGGTCTCTTCTCAAAAGTCCTTCAAAGGAGTTCAGAGTGTGATATCCTGGAGGCTGAAATGGATGTGGTTTGGTCAATTCCTGAAGCTCCCTCAAGCCAAGCTGTCTTTCCTTTTGTCCCAGTGAAAAATGTTTAACTTTCTCTTTTTGATGGCACTAATATCTCTGACAGCCATGCTCTCCTTGCTGCTCTCCGCTTGCTCCTTTTCTGTTCAGACCACATAGTTTTCAAATCTTTCCACTTTGCTGTTTACTCTGGATTCTCACTGTAAAGGCAGCCAGCAAAAGTCATGTCTCATTCTGAGTACTGGGCTGCCTTGAATTTTTCCCATCAAATTAATTACTAGTTCATTGCTTTAAAAATATTTTCATTGAATTTCCATGCATTTCATACATCTTAATCATATTTAGACCCCTTCCCTATCTGCACCCCTAATACCTCCTCCCTGGACTTAATGTATTCTGTAATATAGTTAAGGCTATCGAGTCAAGTCTGTGTCCCCAGATGTCCCTCAGTGTGAGTTCATCCACTGGAACCTGGTCCACCTTTCTAGTGCCACTCCCTTAAAGAAGACCAACTCTCCCTCGCCCAGGAGAGATCAGTTACCAAGAGTTTCTCAGCTAAGGTTGAGTCTTCTTACCCATTTCTCCAGTTCTATGCTGGGTTTTTGTCTGGTTTGAGTTTGCATGGATCTTGTGCATGACTCCATTATTTTTTAATTTAGCCTTACTCCGAGTATCTGGACATGGACAAAGTATACATAAACTCTCTTCTGGAATGTGGTATGGAAAACCTGTAGTCTAATTCCTAGCACAGTCTTCTTTCCCATTTGAAAACTCATGGGCCTGGCCTTTACTATTGACATTCCTTTCAGCATTCTGGTCTTCTGAGCACCCATCCGAATTGCCCATTACATTTTATTTATAGTATTCTGTGGCTTCTCTAGTCAATATCTCTGAAATCTTCTAAATTCCTCTAGCAAACCCATTCCAAATATATTTCACATAAGAACTTAAAGGAGGAAGAATTTATTTTGGCTACAGTTACAGAACAGTCAGTCTGTGGTCACTTGACTGTGTTTCCAGACCTGTTGTGAGACAGAACATTATGGCAGTTGGGAATGTGCGGCAGAGAAGTTTATCCCCTCGTTGTGGCCAGGAAATAACAAAAAGGGTAGACTGAGAACCCAGCGTCACCCTCGGTGTCATGCCTCCAGTGACCTACTTTCTCTAGGGAGGCCCCACCTCCTGAAGTTTCTACAGCTTCTCATAATAGTGCTACCATACCAGCTGGGGACCAAACATTGAACCATGAACCTGGGGGGCCATTTCATTTTCAAACTATAGCAACCACCCATCTGGTCTTCCTGTGTCATTTGGTCATTCTCACAGGAATATCTTAGACCATGTCATTAGCAGGAACTATAAACATTCTATTCATTCCAAATATCCCAAACTTTGAGCATCAGAGAATAATGCATTTGTTCTAGATCCCAAATAATCCTGACAGAGTGATCTCCAGTTAGTGGTTTTTGTTTGGTTTTCTTTATTTAGCAGCCTTTCACCCTTTCTTATCAGACTTAAATAATATGATGTTATAGGGATAATTTGTATTCTTTTCTCTAAATTCATTTATTGAAGCTTTCACCCCCTTGTACCTTAGAATGTGACTGCATTTAGACACAGGACCTTAAAAATGTGGCTAAAGTTAATAAGGTCATATGAGTAGATCTTAAATCTGAATGGTGTCCACATAAGAGAAAAACTGAACATAGAGATATCAGGGATGCTCATGTAACAGAAGATAATAAATGAACACAGAATAAAGTAGGCAAGTACCAAGTAGAGAGAGCTCTTGGGAGAGATCAGACCTGATAAAACCTTGACCTTGGACCCAAAGCCACCAGAATGGAGAAAATGAAATTTGCTTCTTGAGCAATAAACAAATAAATAGTATGTGACTTAGAAAAACCATTAGGTCTTTTCGATGAGCCCAGGGTGAGTACCCACAGAAGACACATTCTCCAGTGCTTCATATGTATTCGAGGAGAATGAAGGAACAGGCTATCAGAGTGCATTCTCTGCCCTGAATATAGTGTTTTCTCGGGGGGAGGGGAGCTGCAGAATTCCAGATAACTTCTGTGAGCTGTCATACTTTCCCAGAATTTAGAATAGAGATGATGTGAAAATACACAGAGAAACCATTGCAGCAGCTGAGAAATGGTAGATATATCAACAAAAGGAAAGAAAAGTGAATAAGCAATTAGTTTCTCTTTAGATTTCTTTAAGCCATAAAAGTTAGAATTACACTTAACTATACATGCTACTGCTCTGTCCCAAACAGTAACTTCTTTCAGACACCATTCCCAGTAGGGCCATGACACTGTATGAACAAACCAGACTTGGGGTAGATCACCATTAGTCTCTGTCTGATCTATCCTGCACAAATCAATTAGGCTTGATCTTCATAAACATAGTTGGCCATGTTACTCTTCCTTGAAATCCTTCAAGGGCTCTCCATTCCCTCTAAAGTAAAAACTAAGCTCCTTTAACATGGTATACAAGGTCCTTCATAATATGACTTATTTTATTTCATAGAATCATTTCTTACTACTTGCTTTCTTACATTTTATGTTTATGGAAAATCACAGTATGTTGGTTTTCTTGCTTGCAGCATGATTCTTCCCTTTATCCATTCTTTCCTATAATACTCCTTGGATGCATAGATGATTAGATGTTCTTATCTGACACATTCAGATATGTAAGGTTTTATGTGTATTAAGCATTTTTGTATTAAAATTATGCATTGCTGTGTTGTTGCTGAGAGCCTTGTAGATGATTAACATTTTTTCATCTCTGTTTGGTCTTCCTTTGTTTGTTTGTTTTAGTTTTTTTTTGAGACAGGGTCCCATATACTTAGGCTGGCCTTGAACTCATCATGTAGCAGGAAATGACCTGAATTCCTAATTCTCTTGCTGCCATTTCCCAAGTCCTGGGATTGTAGACGTGCACCACCACATCTGCCCATGTTTCTTAAATATTTCTGCAAAGCAAAGCTAGACACCACCGAGAAGAACGGATGAGCAGACTCTTCCCAGAAAGCGTGATTTGTTTGCAAGGCCTTAGTAAATACTTCTCGAACAAGTGGCAATGGAGCACTGTGATGTTCAAATAGCACAATATGACTCCAACTCACAGTTCATTCTTCTGATCATGACAGGAGTCTTTCTATATCAATTGTGAAACATGGTTTCTAGACCCTTTTAATTTATTAATTGATTTTGACTAAATAGGCCACTGATTGTATAAACTTATCAGCCCTGTTTTGCCAGCATATCAATCCCAAATGTCTGATCATTTACTATTGCTTGCCATCAACTCCATCCTGGAAAGTAGAAGCCAGGGCTTCTGGAAGTGGAGGGAGCTGGTTATGTGGTAACTGTGATACTGTGTCTGGTTGTGCAATCAAGACTAAGGCCT
This sequence comes from Eospalax fontanierii, assembly GCA_035773235.1. Classification (NCBI taxonomy): domain Eukaryota; kingdom Metazoa; phylum Chordata; class Mammalia; order Rodentia; family Spalacidae; genus Eospalax; species Eospalax fontanierii. The sequence continues at coordinate 39,171,579 of CM069532.1, read as the reverse complement.
TAGAGGGCCTTGACACATGATGGGCCTTGATATTTATCATGAGTCTTTTTTTTAACTAAGATATGAAATAAAAGATATTTGTTTAGTAACTTTTTATTGGATGTCAAGGTTATTGGAGCTTTGTTCCCTCCAGAAACTGCCCCATACTTTCTTTTCCTTTTAAAAATTGAATTGTCTTTATCTCGGGACCACCTAGGAATCCTGCAATGCTGTTTTGTGACTGTATGGCTCACTTTTATGGCCTACTATGTGGTTATAGTGATTGGATTGTGAGTGGAAATATGAATCCCAGTTAGATCAACAACAAATTCAATTCAAAATCATAATTAACTAATCAAAGATTGTCACCTGATCCAAGATTGTCAAATAAAACCCCAAACTGTTTATACTGATAAAGGAAAGGTTGAAAGTTGTAGGATTCAAGCTTGGAGAACTTTTTGGAGAGATCAAGATAGCCCAGAGAAATCAGTTTTACATAGATGCCAACAAGGTGAGTAGGCAGAGTAGTCTCAGGATAAGCATGATTCTAGTGGCTACCTCAACCAAGTGTTGGATTATTTCATGTCCTGCCCTTCAGGATGATTCTAACATAAACGTAGTCACACATCTTAGATGACAGAGTACTGAAGCCTACTGTATTTTTCAGATAAGGAAACAGAATTACAGAAAGCAACACAAGGTAATGACTGTCTCAGGGAAAGATGCTATAGGACTTCAGATCAAATTGGCAAATATTCCAAAATCCTTTCACCTGTTATTATTCATAGAACAATATATTCGACTCCTACATTAAAATACATTGAAAAGTGGGACTGGTGATATTTTTCGAAGAGCAATTTTATAATGGGAAATACTCATGAAGAGCTGAGACTTTTGTTACGGGAAAATGAGATAAATTCACATCCACTTTGTTCTAGGTTTCCTTTTTAAGTGTTTAACTCTGTAAGTTTTCTGAAATTAATATTTATAATAGTGTTCAGGTCTAAGTTGTTTTCCAATTGCTAGGCAATAGTCCCATTCATTTTGTTGAAAATTCATAAATTATAAAATACAAGTTCAATTCTTGCATCATGATTCATGATATAAAAAAATCAGAAGAAAAATAAGTTGGTTCTTTTGAGACCCTGGGTTTGGGGTAGTTCATTGCTTAGCCATAACAAAACAGAAGAATATCTGCTATGAATTAATTATTTAATCACAAGCACTTGCTGCTTGTTCTTATGGAAATGGTTAGTTATTTGAACCTGTATGACCTTTTGATGTTTAGCCAATAGAATGTAGCAGAAGTGATGATGTCTTCATTTTGAGCCTTGGCCTCAGGAGACTGGTGTGTTTGTGAAGACATGACTCATACCTGCTGGCCCCACGGCCGACCACAGACTTATGAGCAAGCCCAGCTGACATCAGCTCAGCCCAGCCCAGGAGAACCTGCCCAAGTGGCCCCAGTCTATACTGCCAAACTACAGGATCCTGTGCTAGGAAATGGTTCTTACTGTAAGGTTTTGAAGTAGTTTATTAACTGGTACAGAGGCCTTCCATTTGATTTACTGTCAACCAAAAACAAAATCAAGAAATACTGGTTGCTTTATCCAGTTTTAGAGAACGAGTTCATTTTTTAATCCTTTATAATATAGTCTGAGAATGAAACCAATAAAAAAACATTTTTTTTTCTCTTGACAAATACAGTGGGAACACACAATGATTTTGTGGCATTCCTATTCTAAATTCAAATCCTGTATCCAGTTATAAGAAAATAGACACATCCAGAGATCCAGAGATGGTAAGACGGCTCAGTGGGTAAAGGAGGTGCTTGCCACTAAGCCTGATAGCCTGAGTGCATCACAGGGTCCCACCTGGTAGAAGGAGAGGAACACTGTAAGCTTTCAACGTCTGTAAGTTGTACTCTGACCTTCACATGTACTCCGTGGCATGAGCCTTCTCCCCACAACTTACACACACGCACACGTATACACACACACACACACACACACACACACACACTGAATGAATGAATAAATAAATAAAAGTAATAAGATTTAGAGAATAAACAAATTCAAATTCAAGGAAATTCTTTAAACAGGTCAAGGTCCCAGAGACAAGGGGACATCGAGAACCCCTTCTGGTTTGAGGACTGATATATGAAACACATGATTCTAAACTGGATCCTAAATATTTTTATGACACTGGACACACTTGGGTAGCATTCATGATTAGACAGTAATAATATACTACTATTCACCTGCCAATTTGGGTAGTTATGTTGTAATGATGTAATAAATTTCCTTGCATAAAAAGGAATTATACATTCAAACATTTGGTGGTTTCAAGGAATCATAATCATTTTTAATTGTTTAGTTAAATTAGAAAAATTAAAAACAAAACAAGAAAGTTAAAAGTAAAAAAGAATATTATTTTTGCCATTTGTGGTAGCCCATGCCTTTAATCCCAGCACTGTGGAGTCAGAGGCAGGCAGATCTCTGTGAGACTGAGGCCAGCCTAATCTACATAGTGAGTTCCAGGCCAGCTGGGGGCTACAAGGAGACTCTCAAAACAAAACAAAACAAACAAAACAAAACAAAAAGGATATTGTCAGGGCAGTTCTGCTCCCAGAAGATAATAAAAGCCAATTTTTACTTAATTCAGTAATTTGTTCTTGTCTATCAGACTTACTAGCCAAAAATGTTCTCTGGGATCTTATTTCACACTATTTTTTTCTCTTCCCCTCAATTCTTTTGAGATAAGGCCTCACCCTGTAGCCCAGAATGATATAAAACTGACCATCTTGCTGAGTGCTGGGATTATAGGCATGGGCCACCTTGTCAAGCTCTCTTCATTGTTTTAAGTAAGAAAAATTCTGTTTGCTGTGTCAGACTAAATAAGTCAGTTTCCCTAACCTGAAACCAAACACAGTAAAATGCCTACATGTCAGAAATCTCCAATTAGTATAGAAAATGTGTAAACATCACTCTCTGACCAACAAACACGTAATATAGTAATTAACAAACGGTTACTTTGCATGCAACAGCCCAGACACAACTCTTTTTGTTGTCAGTTTTTTTTTTTTTCAAAATGGTCTGTACATTACAAAGCCATTGATTATGACATTCTACCCACTTTATTTGACTTGAATCTTACTCAGTGTTCTTTATGACTAAAGCTTTATTCTAAATATACTGCTATTTTAAGTGTGATAATGATTTTAGGGAAAAATATATGAGAAATGGTAAAATTTTTATACTAAAAAAATCTGTTTAATAAAATTTATGTTGTAAAATCCAAGAGATATTCTAACAAGGAAATGTAAATTGTGGAGACAAATGGATTTTGCCTCTATATTGCAGTTACAAGAGCTACAGTTATTTTGATTATTAAGTCTTAATAGCTAGAAAACTTAGTAAAACAATACTTTGAAAGTATAATAATTATGTCTGTTTTAGATAATGGTACAAATATCTGGCAAATCAATGATATTATTTACTAATAATTAGGAAAATGGTTTGGACCTATGCACCTTTATGAATAACAATTTCAGATAACTTATAGATTCAAACATTTTAAAAAAGAATGGCCACTGGGAGAGGGAGTCAGTTTTCGCTACTGGTGTGATGTCGGGTAGGTGGACCAGACTCCAGAGGATGGACTCACACCTAGGAACACTTCGGAGGCATGGATTAGATTCAATAGGCCTTTTAAAAAACAAAACAATAACAAAAAAGTAAAGGGCAGATAATAATGGAGGTCAAGAAGCTAAGGGAAGTAGAGGGAGGTGTAGAGAGCGAGAAGAGGATCTGAATGTGATCAAACTGCATTACATTTCACTCTGAAACCAATTAAAAGGAAAATTTAGAAGAAAGTGGAATTGCATTTATTTTATTTATGGGAAAATTCCCTAAGGGTAAAACTAACAAAAAAATCACCAAAGAGCAAACATGCAGACTTAGTTACAGTAAAAAATTTAAATCCTATGCATGTGATTTAAAAAGGAAAAGATATAGCACATATGAGACCAAAGTGGCAATGACTACGAAAAACAGTAGGATGTAAAAATATGTGAGAAAGATGAGACAGTTATAAGGGAAGAAATCCATAGACAAGAAGAACTACAAATATAGGAAGACAGTTCATAAGAAAAGAAACACAAACAGTAAATGAATCTGTGGAAACTTTGCTAGTGGGCAAAGAGATGAAGATCATACCTGAGCTGCCAAAGGCATCTGCTGAACTAGAAGTCATTAACAAGATCACAGCACCCAATGGCACTGAGAGGTGTGATTATTTAGGTGTTATAGAGTGTCTGTCTGCATGAACACATTGAGAAAGTTGTTTTGCTGACCCTTAAATATTAACATGTTTTAACCCATACTTATGGAATCAACTAGTCTATTTATGCAAAGGTGATCAGCACAAAATTGTTTGTAATAACAAAGTGTCTGTGTTGGAGTCAAAGTGGAGCCAAAAAACTAGATATAGCTAATGATTAAACAAGCAATGTCATCAACACTATGTAGTAGTATGCAGGCATGAAAGTGAGTTTACAAATGAACAAAGGTTGAACAAAAGTAGAAGACAGCATTGTATGCTTGTGACAGGACATTGTCACATAAGAGCCAGTGTAAACAACTAAGCCATAAGATTAGTCATCAAAATATTAAGAGTATGTAAGTGCTGAGGGATAAAAGAATCTTAAAAAAATCTTTATTTTTTCAAATAAAAATTACATATATATTGGAATTATAATTAAAAAACAGAAAAGAAAGAAGAGAGGTGTATTATGGTGACGTAGCCATCTGGGAAATTTTTGCTGTATCTGATTTAGTGCGTGTTACCTACCATTGAGGAAATGATCATCTATATGCGATGACTGTACTCCTAAAACACAACTGAAAGACTGCAGACCGTGACAAAAAGCCAGTATCCTGCTAAGAGCTGATGCCAACCCTCCATCCAATGGAGGTCATGCACCCACCTGCCCAAGGAGACTTTCCATGTGGTCACAGCTGTTGAAACACTTTACAAGTTCACAAGCACATCAAATGCTTACTGGCCAGGAAATCAGCCTGGTAGTTAGATATTTCTGTTTATGTTCAACATGATACATGCCAGTGTTTTTCAACATTTTCTAAGATTGGGTTCATGGTGTTTTTCCATTATAGAATTGCTCATGGAAGGAAAAAATCAGCAGTCCCACTGCCCACCATGTTTTTAATGTAGGCAGAATAGGTAGAAGGAGGATTTACTTTTTCCCCAAAGGTCATTTTGAAAGTTCACACTGAATTTGGAAGAACACTGGCAGTGTCATTTTACCTGTAGTTATGGTGCTGCTTCCAGTGGCGGATGTTTGAGGTGAAAGTACTGTGGTAGGGGTAATCTTCCACTTAGCTTTATAATTCTATCAACAAAGTGCCCGGGGAGAAGGAATATCATGTTCTCTTTGAATTGTGTTTTCTGCAACTTGAGATTCAAGTTCAGGTTTCTTGACGCACCCCCGGGTATTGAATCTGAATTAATTATTGTGTCCAGTTTCCTCCACTTAGCCCCTAAGACAAGTGCAAACAAGCCAGCAATGGTTACACTATGACCACTGCAGATCGTATAGCAAGGGAATGCCCAGAGCAGTACAGAGCTCTTGCTGGTAGGAATTTGCTCACTGAGAAGGACTGAAGGGAAGGTCACAGTGGCACAGATTAGAAGCTCTTTGGTACACATCCTGTCTTCTAGTCTAATTCACAACAGCCAGGTATGGATTAAATCTCTTCAAGAGAAGCTTTGCTCTAATGATCAAAGGAGGTGGTTTCTTCTTTATTGTCTCACTCTTAAGAGCAAGTATGTGGGCCAAGCGGCCTGCATGCTGACAGAGTTCCACCTATTTTTATGGGAAAATGGGTCTTTATGGTAAATCTGAGGCATGATTCATGACAACAGATCTAGAATTTTCTGAGGCTTGGTCCCTGCCAAAGAGTTTTCATTTCTCAAAATATTTTATTTCCTATGATAAGTTTCCATTCCAATGAGTAATGATTAATGCAGGAATTTCATCATTTTGACTTCTAGAAAGTGTTCATTTTTTCTCTCATTGCCTTTTGGTCTTAGCCATAATTGTCCATAATACATCTTACTGAAGCATTCCAAAAGCTGGCCCTAGGTAGTAAAAAATAGACATTGTTTCTCATTCTCTTTGTCAGAAACGCTAAGTGAAGAAGTTTGGCAGCAGAACCTTTTTTGAGAGTGACTGGTAAATCACTTATGAGATTTAATTTTCTACTAAGAAATCTTAAAAAGAAAATAAAACTTCCCTGAATAATAATGAAAGTTACTACAGAGCTGAGCCACGTCAGGGTTAGAATGTGGCTGAGAGCCAGACAGACCTGGCTGAGAATCCTAAGCTAGTAATCCTACAGACTGGGATTTTACTGCCTCTCCAGAAGTCATTATTACTGGTGGGTGGTTTGTTATTTCATGTATGGCTGAGGTGAATGTGTAGGTGAGGAAGAAAAATGCCAGTCGGTAGAGATAGAGAGGTAGCAGAGCCAGGTAGTAAAAGGCCTTGCTCTGAGTTCAGATTGAATCCTACAGGTGGAAGCTGCTAGGAAATGGACTCAGTGTGTTTTATGGTTTCCAGATGGAGGATGGATAGCCAGGGCCAGAATTGGAGGCTTCACCTGTCATGGTGGCAGAACAGTCCAGTGAGAGGTAGTTATGACTTGAGCTAGTTTATAGAAAATTGGGATGGGAAGAAGGGGACACATTCTTGAATTTATTTAGAAATTAGAATCCATAAAACACGAGGATTGGTTGAAAACTCCAAGAATAAATAAATACCACATTAGGGTGTGTGTGTGTGTGTCAACTTTCTGTTACTGTAAAAAAGTATTAAAGGGTATCAACTTAAAGGAGAATTATTCTGACTCATGGTTTCAGAGGGCTCAATCTGTGGTCACTTGGCTTTGTGGCTTTGGGCCTGTGGTCTGGTGCAGTATGCCATGGCAGGAACATATGGTAGAGGTCTATTGCATGGAAACTAAGAAGCAAAGAGAGAGGAAGGGGTTGAGATTCCAGTATTCTTTGGTGCTCAGTGACATAGCTTCCTATCACCCACTAGGCCTCACTTTTAAAAGTTCTGCCGCTTCTCAGTAGTGGCATGGAAACCAAGCCTTTAACACCTGGGCTTTGGGGGATACTTATCTAAATCACACAGGTATCAAAACACTAGTTACTAACCAGAATTGTTTATTCTGGTTTGCTTTCTAGTGCTGTGATGAAACACTGGTCAAAAAAGCAACTTGGGGAGGAAAGGAATGATTTCATCTTACAGTTTATAGTCCATCATTGAAGGAAGCCAGGGCAAGAGCTCAAACAGGAACCTGGATGCAGGAACTGGAGTAGAGACCTTGGAGGAATGCTGCTTCAGGCTTGCTTAGCTACTTTCATTACACAGTGCAGACCTATCTGCCTACGGATGGTACCCACCATCCACATAACCAGCAGTCAAAGAAACGTTTCATATACATGTCCACGAACCAATCTGATGGAGAAAATTCCTCAATTTAGAGTCTCTCTTCCCAGGTGTCTCCAGTTTGTGTTAAATTGGCAAAAACCTAGCAGCACAATGTTACTCTCCTGGTATACATTGAAGGTTAACAGGAATCATGTGACACATCGTAATTTAATTCCAAAGAATAGTAGGGACTGGGGAGTTAGTTCAGTAGTAGAGTGCTTGCCCAGCAAGCATAAGGCCCTGGGTTTGGTCTTAAACTCTGAAAAAAAAATAAAGACAAAAATGATAAAAAGACCAAACAAGCAAACAAACAAATAACAAGGCAACAAAATAAATAAGAATAATACATATAGATAATTCTCTGCAGGCTTCCTAGAAATAGTCTCTTTCAGTACCTGTAGTTCCTTGCCACCATCAGAATGCATCCAGGGGACTCATATTTCATATGTTTTGGATATGCTATTTAGAGTATAATGTTAATTTTAATTATTAAAATTGTTATTGAAATTTTCTTTATTATTTGTATAAATCTGTTTACAAAAAAGCATCTGTTATTTTTAACTTAAACATCTAGATCAGTTAGGACAGCTTTCAATTTGCTAAACTATAAGTGGCTGAGTGGATTATTTGTCATTTTTCCTTGATATCGTCTTTGAGGTACAAGCAAACTTTGAAATTTTCTTCTTCAGTAGATGTTGAATCAACTTGTTTTTAGAGCAGTCAGGACACTGATGGGAGCGTGAAAGTCAAGGGCTGGGGATGTAGCTCACTGATGGAATGCTTGCCTATGATACATGAGGTCCTGTGTTCAATCTCTGATACTTCAAGAAAAGAGTATGAAAACCAGTGTACTGTGAGTGAATAACATTTTAGTGAACATGAAATTCAGGATTATTATTACAATTACAATTTTTATAGAAAATGAAATGTTTTTTAATATCTTCTTGTTTTCCCCCCCAGAAGATTAATTTTGTCTCCTTTGAATTTTTACCTTGAGATATAATTTCTGAGAGCTAAGAAACAAAGTGTCACTTAATATTATTTTAATTTCTTATTTTTTCTGTTCAGGTACTTCCTCTTTGATGATTAAAAAAAATTCAGTCTTTTTTTTTTCAAAGAAAATGTTTATGATAGTATGTTCTGTTAGAACTGATCATATATACCTCCCAGAATTATGAAGTTGGCACTTTATATAGTGAATTCATTCATTCACTAATGAATTTACCATGATCAGTGAACAAGTCCAGTTAATGGAGATAACCGGTTGCCTTGGTATTACGTTGCAGCTGTCCAAGTACTTAATTTCCTTTTAACTTATCATCTTATGTTGTCTAGCATGAGCAAGCTAGGTATTTATTCTTCTTAAACATGAGAAAATAGACTAAAGATGGAGTTTCTTTCTCAGGAGTCAGCTTCCAGGACCTGGCCCAGTCAGCCTTGAAAGAAACCTCTGAGTGGAGCTATTTTGTACCTCAGATCATCATGCCTGCTAGTTCTGAGTTATCTGACTGGACCTGGCTTTCCTGCTCCTCACGATTCCTCCCCGTGCAAACTGTGTTCTGAGAATGCAGTCTATGTGCCGTTTCTCAGAATACCTCATGTCTTCAGTCTTAATCATTGATTCTTTTACTTACATGTAACTATTAATTTAGCAATCAATTTGCTATAATAGAGTGGAGTGTTTGACTCCCTCCTTTGTCAGAATTTCCAATCTGTGTCCATCCAATGAATCATTTAAGACCCCACTCAAGTCTCACCATTCCTATGAGAACATTCCAGCTTGAGCCAAGGAAAGGAAGTGTTCTGTCCTTGTTCTCCTGCTACACTTCAGAGAACTCTTTAAATATTTATCAAGTCTGGCTTTCCACCAGACTTCTTGATCATCAGCCTCCATCACCAGATGGAACGACCCTAAAAGATAAGTGTCACGTATTCTGGGAACTCCCAAGCCTAGTTCTTGGCTCTGGGCCCTTGGTGGCCTTTGACCCGAAAGAACTAAGGGAAGGAAAGAGGACCGCTGCCTGGTAGCCTGCCCAGCCTCACACCCCCTCACTTGCTTTCTCCTTCTTCCCACACCTCCTCTCTACTCTTGTTTTTTACTGGTTGTTTTTGAGTATGGCTATTTTCCTTATCCATACTGGGACCGCACTTTCGATTTTGAAAGCAGGTGCTCAAGACAGCGAGGTTGGAATGGCGGAGCATGAGACATGCGTTGTGAAGTAAACATGACCGCATTTCCTTTTAGAAATCAATGTCTCCTCATAAATGCAAGAATCAAAATCTTTTAGGGAGGGAGATTTTTATTTTTATAAGAACTTAAAAAATTATTGATAAAGCCAAAGTTTAATATGCAAACGAATCAGTTATCATTCACCTGTCTAACGGGGTGGGGGCTGGTCTACCCGGACCACTGTCACAATGGTAGTGTTCTGCTCAGAAACACTTGACTGGGAAGCTGGTTGGACTCCACTGCTCAGAAACAGAAGTAAAACTGCCGGGGAGTGGATTGAGGCTCAACGGCTCTCCTTTCTTTTTTGGTGTTAACCACAAAGCTTTTCTAAACGACCTTGCAGTTTCTATAGCTACTATTCCGGGGACTAAAGTCAATAGTTTGTAGGATGAACAATTTGACCTGGTAACCCTTAAATAAGCACATTCTAGGAAAAAAAAGTGAGGTAAAGCCTCTGTGAAGAAAATTGCTAAAATCCAGGTAAACAAGAAGTTTGGAGTTTTATGGTTCCTAGTTGATAGCACGTCTATGACAGGCCATTGCACTCGACTAAAATGTAGCTTCTACTATTAAACATGTAGTGGAAACCACTTAAGTCTTTCTGTTTCTTCTATCAAATTCTACCTCGTTTTTCTTTATTCTTTGTTTTTTTTTTTTCCTGTTTTGTGGCAAAGTTAGTTTTCTTTCTTTATTATTGCTTCCTATACTATTTATAGGACTATACATAGTCTCTCACTGAACCCAGAACTCATTGATTCTGTAAGACTAACTAATCAGCACTCAGGGATCCTCCTAGTTCTGTTTCCTTGGTACTGAGATTAAAGGCACATGCCTCCATGCCCAGCTTTTTATATGGATGCCAAGGATCTGAACTCAGGTCTTCATGCTTATAAAAAATTCACCAGTTGAGCCATCTCCCCAGCCCTCATTTTTTTTTTTTTTTATAAAACTAGAAAGGAAAGAAGGAAATATGAAAGGAAGGAAGGAGGGAAAGAAAGAGAGGGAGGAGAGGAGGGAAACCCAAACATTTTCAGTAATTAAGGGAAAATGTAAGAACTTTTCTAGAGCAAGTGTTGTTTCTTAGACAACAATTTTTGGCTTAGCAGAGTTAGCTAGAAACAGTACCATTCATTATTCCTATTTTGGTCCCAGACTCCCATAATGACATTTTTCTAAATTTACATTTCTACATTAATTACTATAGTCTTCCTATAAGTAAAACAGAACACAAAAAACAAAAGTGATGATATTTCAAGTGTTAAACTGTGACATAGTCTTTGCTGCAAAGTTGTTGGAAAGGGACTGCATGTTCTCAAGTTTTGCTGTAGAAGATAACAAGAAATAAAAGATTAGGATGACAACTAGGTGAGCCAGCTAGATAGAAGAAATGGCTTGCTCACAGGTGAGAGGGTAGAAAGTATGTTTATATTGGGACAAGGGCAAATAGCATCTCACTAGACCTGAGTGCAGATAAGCACTAGAAGATAAGATTGAAGAGAAAGCTTAGCAGAGATCTACCATGCCCAAAGAAAGGGCTTGCAATTTATCCTCATAATGAAGACACGTTGGATATTTATTAGGACTTGGACAGGATTAAAGTAGTGCTTGAAGATGAATACTGTGGCTACAAAGCACAGGAAGTGTTGAAGTATGATAGTCTTAAAGGAGAACCAGGGCAGAGTTGCCACTAAGAAGTGAATGAACTGGAATGACAGCAATGATACAGAATGAACAGGATCACAGAACATAACAATCAAGACTTACCAAATGACAAAGGATCAAGAAGAGGGACTCTCAGAGATATCAGAGACGGTTCTGTAGCACTGAGCCCAGATAGCTAGAAAATATGTAACAGAAGCTCGAACTCAGAGCAGCTAATTTTAAGATACTGTTGATTAATTCAGATGTATGTTGAATCAGCAGTAGAGGCAGTGGGATGGCCAGAGAAAGCGTATAATGGGGCAGAAAACAGGTATAAAACCCACGAAGGCATTAGAGATAGGGATAGTGCCCCACTGCTGCTGTTCCTAGGATATACTTGGCGTAGAAAGTACAATAGTGTTTTGTTTTGTTTGTTTTCTAAGGAGGGCTGATAGAGCATTTCAGAGAAGCGACACTTGAAATTTTTAAAAATGATGATTCTCCCAAACAAGATGTGAAAACTCCACAGCAAGCAGGATAAACTATCCAGAGGTATATCCCCAAAGTGGGGAATGAGAATCCAGGCTGCATCACAGTTAAGATGATCACATAACAGCACTAAGTGTTGCCACCAATTTCTTAATAAGAAAGAACCAGAGTATCCAGAATCACCCATGTGTTCGTAGCTGGAATCGCTTTCCTGCTTGTAGCTAAGTTGCGTGTAGTAAACGAGGCAGAGCCATTTCTCTCACTCCTCTCCCCCATTCTTTGTTATCCTTTGCCAGGTCCCTAAGTTAATGAGCTTCCATCTGAATTGTCACACATAAATAGCTAATGTGGTTAGATGGGGGCTAGCTAATATAGTCAAGATGTTGCACTTGAGCTGACAATCCAGCATAGATGTTTCACTTTGTTTGCCAGGTCTGCTTTGGAACGGCCATGCCTGTTAGAGCCGAGGCTGTCTGAAGCTTACATCAAGCTAAAGGGGATCCCCACGCAGACATTCACTTAGCTTGAAGGTGAGAGGGTATGATTCCAAGACACAAAGGGCATATGTGTGTATAGCAAAATTTTTTCATGGAGTATAATTTTTTTACCTATGGAAAAGTTAACAACAAAAACTTCTGAACCTAGAAGAGATTCTTAAATTAAAAGAAAAATCAAACGGCTCTAACAAGGTGAGTGTAATCCTCTTTATAATAGTATAAATGTGTTAAGTCAGCCTGTGACCTTTTCCCAAGGTTTTCAGCTTCTCTGAGTGGAGTTTATCTATATACTCTATTGCTAATAAGCAAACAGTTGAGGCAAACACCTGAATAATTTTATAAATACCAGTAACGAGGTTTCTTTTCTCTGTGTCATGTAAAGCCCAATCCTAGAACTCACATCTTGTTCTGCTTTTAATTTGAATATTTTGCATTTTGTGCATACTGATGCCTATAAATGTATATTCTTTATCTTCCTTTAAGGAGTTTTATGATCCACTGTTTATATAAAAATATGTAAAGTATTGGTCTCTAGCACTGAAAAACGAAGGGGAGGAAGAAAGAAATGAGAAAATAAAAAAGATGCAAGGCCTATTTATCTATATATGAGGAATAAAGTCTAAGTGTGCCTACTGGAGAAACAATTGCTAAGAAAATGGAGCCCAAATAACAAGCCATAACAACGGTGTCTCAATTGCCCAGGTTACAATTAAAATTCAAGAATAAGTTTTCAGGGTTTTTCTAGGCTCTATACTATGTTGAGGAATATTAAAAAGTTCAGCTAATAGCAAATTTTTTGGAGATGACATTTTATGCTTTGGCACTTTCCATAATGAAAGTACTTTTTGGTCAGGGGCCTGATAAGGAGATGGCTACAGAGAGGGTGCCAGTGATGACCGGCAATGCCCACTAGGGCTAACTGTGGCCCAAGGAGCCCTAGAGGTCAGGAAGACACAGAGGTGGGAAACAGATGGGACACTCAGTGAGAAACACGAGAGTCAACTTAGAAATAGGCACTGATCCAAACTCCTTCACCATTTCAGCTCATGGCCTGGGCTGAGCTCTGGCCCTATGACCCTGACAAAATCGCTTGCCAGTTCTCCACACTAAACCTTGAATCCTATTGATAGAGACACAGACTATCTCAGCCCCTTGTCTGAATCACAGAGCCTGAGAAACTCTCCCCCCACTCCCACTGAATCATGAAAAGGAAGACTGTGAAATAGTGTAAATTCTTCAACACCATAAACTCCTTTGAGGTCAGAACGTGTCTGTGGTGCTCAGTGCTGCTTGTTCAATACCCAGCAGCACCCACATTTACCTGACATAGGGTGGACATGAAAGAAAAAGACAAAAACTAAAATAGGTTGGTTAGGTAATAATCAGAAGGATTTTAACGTGGACCGAGATCTTAAAAGTACTTCTGCTTAATGAGAAAATTATAGGTAGTCATAGTTGAAATTTTAATCCCAAGTTATTATACCTACCATGACCCTCCGTCATGCCAAGCAGCCTTACACTTCAGGGCCCGTCTTAATCTGTCTCTGCTGCTATAACAAAATACTACAGACTGGGTAGTTTATAAAAGACAGAAACTGGTTTCTCACAGTTTGAGAGCATGGTGCTTGCACGCAGTGAGGGCCTTTGTGTTTCATCAGCTCTTGGTGGAGGTCAGGAGGGCAAGTGAGTAGGAATGTATGGGGCTAAACTTACCGTTTTACTAGAAGCCCACTCGCATAGTAATCAATATACTTCCTAAATAATGAAGTCAATCCACTCCTGTGGGTGGAGTCTGCATGTCTAGCCACTTCTTAAAGGTCCCACTTTCTACTATCACCAATGACAATTAGGTTTCCTTGTGGATTTGGGAGGCAACATTCAAATCACAGTGGGGCTTTTTTTCTCTCCTCTCAGTTCCCTACATGGGTCGTGTGTCTATTTCCTTCTGGTCTCTGCTCAAATGTCACCGTAGGAGGGAGGCTGTCCCCTACCCACCATTCTAGTTTTTTTCTTTGTTTCATTTTATCCCACCTGATAGGTCATATATTTACCAGTGCATTTCCGTCTCTTTCCCCTGAGTTTGTGAACTTGATGAGGGAACATGTGTTCTCACCCACATGTGTCTCTTTACTGTGTGGAATGGTGCCTGGTATGAAGTGGGTGCTGGGTATTTCAATTAATTAATAACTGAGGATACCAACAAAGGAATTCTTAAACTTGATGCTTAAAGTTATATTTTCAGTTGAATTTCAGTTCAACTGTGTAACCATTATTATTGGGTCAAATAAAATACTGCAAAAGGAAACAGCCAAGCGTATTTAATTTCATTGCTTATTAATTTCACTATAAACTGTTATGTTGTTAAACATTATGACATAGGAGGGTACATATTCCTCACTTTTTATTTATTCTTCTCACTCTCATTAACCTCTTCTAAAATGTGCTAATGCTTACTTAGCAATATTTTGTCTGTAGACTAAATAGTAAAACAGAACATCTGCTTCTAAGATACATATAATCATAGAAATGTGTACCTATATTAGGTGTAATAAAAGTACGGTTCTTCAAATACATTCGTGTTTAATCTTTAAAACGGGGCTTTTGAAAATCTGATGACTAAAGTACATTAATACATTAATGCTTTTAAAAGCTGCCCACTAATTCACTCATGAATAATTCTATTGAAAAAACTCAAAGCTAATAGGAAGTCTGAAGTCTACACTGTGGGAAAGCATACCCTAAATGTGGGCACTCGCTATGATCTTAAGTTAGACACTAGAGCCTAATCTGTTACTTCTCTGTTGAGCCAGAGTGCATTTCTGGGAGGTTGAAGATCAAAGTGGATATAAAGGGATCATAAGCAAGGACCAGGCTAAGCCATGTGGAAGGCAGCAGGATAGTGGGTTGCCATGGAGATCTAGAATGTTCTGAGAAAATGGTGTTGGGCGTCGAACAGTGATTGGGTCCACAGATAAAGTCTTCCATGCCATATTTAAAATTTTACTAGTTACTGAAACCTGAGGCACAATCTCCTGTTTTTTTTTTTTCCCTTGGGAAGAATGGTTACTAACACTTCCACGGAGAAGCCCAAGGCCTCAGTTGTTAAATACATGGAAGGATGTCTACAGTCAGAAAACTACTCTTTAACCTGTGAATGGTTATTCAGCGTCTCCAAGGCTCAGTTTTCTTACCTGAGGTAATGTATATCATAAGTAATCACAAATATTCAGTGAAGATGATTTGTGGTAAAGTGCTAAACTTAGGAACTCTGATTTTAAAGAGCACTCAGTAATGTTCACACTCCTTCTTGGTTTGTTTTTCTTACCTTCCCTTTTCCCTGACCATTGAGTTCTATTGTAATGATTATTTGTAAATGATTTTTGAATACCAATCCATTAGAATTAAATAATAGTACAGGAGAGTCAATAACATGGGAGGATTTACTAAGCAATCATTGAAAGCAGTGGCCCATGAGATTCAGGTCAGAAACTGTGTGCCTAGTTCCTGCCCAGTGAATTCACAACCACACAGTTGTGCAATGTAGATTGTTATTACACAGCTTGGGGTGACATCAGGTTGCTGATGATGGCTGGCTTCAGTGGTGGTTGGAGAGACAGTAAAGGCCTGCAGTGTATGCATTATCAGGAAGGCCTGCTTTCATTTGGGATCGAGGTTCATGGGCAGGTTCTTTGGAGAAGATGAGAGGAAGCTACTTTACCTGTCTCAGTTCCTGGGCTAGAACATAGCAGGCTCTATGGACTCTGAGACAGTGATTCTCTTAGCGTTGTCTAAGAGAAGGACAAACCTAGAAAGTGACCATCATCCTTAGAGACATTTGAATATACTCTCATTAGATAGGGGGTTGTTTCAGGAAACCCTCCTCTCCTGTTTTCCTGCTCAGACCTTTACAATATCTTACCAAGCTCTTTTTGGGACTACCTTTCCATGCCTCTGAGTTTCTACTCTAGCTGTGGGGGTCTGAGTATTGAGCAAGGCAAGCAACTCTGGATACCCTGAAGGGATGGCAGGTGTCTGGCCTCTGGCCTGCTCTGCCTGATGTGATGACCTGGCCCCAGGAAATCACTGTAGATATAAATCTTCTTTTCCCCCACCCCAAACCAGACCCAGGTTTTTAGATTTCGTTTCCTTGTTCCTAATTTCCACAGCAGCCCTACAACCTTTACCCCAAATACCCCACCTTTAACTTTCCCACCTTCTGTAACAGTCAGAAAGGCCTCCCTATATAAACCCCTGCCTTGGTTTTGATAACTGAACTACCCACTGATGTAGTATCCCGGGAGGGAACTCCTCCCGCCGCACTCTGAGCCACCTCTCGAGGCCCTGTTTGATGGTCCTCCATTCTCTGGCATGGCTGGAGCACATCAGCCGGGCTGGAGATGGAGACCCACCCACAAATGGTGCCCAACGTGGATGGATAGAGACCAACAATGGCGATTGAACAAGGAACACTCCAGGATGCGCTGGAGAAGGTGAGTGCTCCCTATGAGGGACATGGACTTTGGCCCCACCATCCCATTCTGAGGACAGGTATGGTTTCTTTCTAACTTCCATCTTTTTCCTTCAGTCTGAGCCCTCATGAGGGACAGGTTATGTCATGGGGTAATTGAAGCTTTCTGACCAGGGCTACTCCCTGGTATTAGCTGAGGCCAGCGTGTCCTCTGACTGGACCCCGACTGCCCAACTGGGTGTGGGCAACGACCTTCTGTCTTACTCTCTCTGATCAAAAACCTGGTAACTCCATGACCAGTTAAAAACTCTTAGAGTGGTCTCCAGTCTCTTAAACTTGTGGTGAGGCTTACATGCGTATACGGGACTGAATCCCCCCAGGACCACAGACCAGGGAATGTTCTTCCTGTGTTACACTTCTCTCCTCTTTTCCTTTTCTATCGTAGGCAATGCACCAGCTCCAAAAAGCTGCTTAGGCAGGTGAGGGAGTGAGAGCTTTTTATGCCTCAGGGCATGTTAAAGAGGTAAATACCTTGCCTCTAAGAGTTAAGAAAAAAAAATGGTTTAAAAGACATTCCCTCCCTGTGGCTTTATGCAACCATGGTTCCCTACGTGGGTATGGAAAAGAATAGTTTAGATTGACCTGAGATTCAAACCTCAGTCACCTGTAAGCACCAAACATATGTAAAAACGGCTAGCCTAGAGTTTTCATGTCTGTCTTTGGTTCCTGTCCCAGATCTTGTCTCTTGTGACTTGGCAACAATTCGGCTTGTGTTACTTGTCTGTTTCTGTTTTGGTTTTGCCTTAAGTGTTGTGATTGCTTCATCGTGGGCCAGAGTGAGTCTGAAAATGTCAAAATGTCGCTACTTTTAAATGTATACTGACTAACTCTTCTAAATGCCTTTACCTAGCTTGTTATCTGAAAATGTAATTTCCTCTCTAAAGAAAAAAAAAAGATTTTAAAAGTTATTTCCTTCCTTAGACATTTTCTCCACCGTGGTTCTCTTCATGGATGGGGGAAAAGAGCTGTTAGAAGGCCTGAACTTTGGACTCAGTCACTATGGTCCCAAGACAGCTGCCTTTCTAACTAGAGCTAAGCATTTTAAGTTTTAGTGAACAGGAGAATTATATACCATGCTGTATATAACATTTAACTTTTAAAAGTAAAAATTATATACCATGTGCTTGTTCATGATCATGGCCGGTGTCCTTACTAGGAGAGAGGCAACCATGTGGTCTGGTCTCCATATCTTATATGTGTAATTTCATCAATATGGTGTCAGTCACATGGCCTGACTGCCACCTTGGACAAAGATTTTCAAAATGGCGTTGACCTGCTTGACCTTGCCACCATCTTAATCCAGCCACATGGCATAGTTCAAAATGGCCACACCCAGGAATTTACTGGTTCTATAGAACTCTAGGAGATCATGAGGACCACAGGCATTTAATCATATGTCCTAATCCTTTTTCAATTTATGTTTTTGTTTTGGTTTTCATTTTTAGATTCTTGATGGAATCATAGAAAAGCAAGAGATTCTCACATGGGCTTTCATAACAAGGTTAATACATTTCTATGTTAAATTAAAAAAGAGACAACATCAGCATTTTAATATCATTTTGGTCTGTTTCTAATGAAATGGTTTTTAAATTTTAACTTTTAGTATGGTATTTACTAGTTTTTAAAATGACTATTTTTACATTGTCTTGTGCATTTACTGGTTTTTACAAGGAACTATTTTAAATTCTGATATTTGTTTATATAACATCTTTATCTGTTTTTAAAGGAAATTATTTTGGATTTTAGCATCTTTATATGGCACATTTACTGATTTTGAAGAGTAACTATTTAAAGTCTTACATTGTTTTGCATAATGTATTTGCAGTTTCTAAAGGGAACTTAAAATTTTTTCTAGCCATAGGCCTCTAAGGCTAGGTACAAAATGAGCTGACATTTTGTGATGGCTAACCCTAGGAAGCTCATGTGAATTTTCAGTACTCCAGTGCCAAACTTTACAACAGAAAAACATTTTTTTTTTTAAATCAACCCTTTCCAGGTTCCTTTAGGTATCGTTGTTCCTGTGTTCCTTATTACGAGTATTTAGTTCAAATTCTGTATGGTAAATTATAATATGTTTTTTTCTGATTCAGAAAACTAAAAGCTCTCTTTAAAAGAAAGTACCCTGTGAGCAAATAGTCTTGCCTCCTGTTTAGTTAAGAAAAAAGTTTGTACAAATAAGTCACAACTTTAAAAAAGGTGTTAAAATATTTAAAGAGTACTTATTAAATCTTTCAGGTTGTGATTAACATGAATAGACAAACTAATTAATTACGGGTATAAGTTTTTATGACTCTCCTCACATCAAGTATAGCTAGAGAGGATCTCAGGTTTGACAATGTAAAGGCAAAAACTTCTGTCAGCCTAGTCATGCTTGATCTTGGGTGCTCACCAAACACCCATGGCTTTATAAAGTGAAAAATATTAAGTAAAGTAATATCTTAATAGTAAATCTTCTGTTTTAATTAATCGAACCCTGCTCTAGATAAAGGACCCAGCAGATGAAAAGACTCGCCTGCCTAGATAAATATATACAAGTTATAAGAAGGACAGGTGTTTTTCATTTATGCTAGTAGTGATTACACTTAACAGCGCTCCTGTTTTATGACTTGTCCAGTTTCAGGCTGGCCCCTGACGCCTCACAGAAAAGGAGAACAATACAGCCTCTGAATAAAGCCATTGTGCTATTGAGATTAACTAAGGGATAAACCAATTTCAATAAAGGTTATGATTATTCATCTTATGATTTATAGCAAAAGTAACTCATGAAATTCTCTATTTTATCACAACAATAAAGGTCATTAATACAGACTAATGCAAATGTATAGTAAAGGGGAAAGTTCACAGTCCTTGGAAAAGATAGCACCCTTTATCTAAAATTCCTCAGTCAGTGATTATGCTAAAGATTCTGAACTTCAATTTGATAATATATTACAATGTACCAATTGCTTCTCTCTATCTAGTATCCACACTCGACCTAAAGCAAGGTTTTGGTAGACCAACTCTCTAAAATAGATAAAGTAAAAAGATTTTAATGATTTTTATGTTTTCTATAAGGTTTTACTAGGAACTTATAAAGTACAATGTACATTATCTTATGTGTATAATTTACATTCCATGTTCTTTTATTAAGATGATACTGCACAGCACTTCTCTTATCCAGTAACTGCCATCCTCATGACTTCAGCTGTGCCTACTTATAGAAGTTCATCACAGTTGGGTTTATTAATGGTTGTATTCTTCCACTGAAGGAGGAATAAGCAGGGAACCTCACCTGAGTATCCAACCACTCTTCCCAGACAGCTGTATGTAATTTTGCTCTAATCACAAATGGTCTCCTGCATTTGCAGAGGAAATTTGGGGAAGGCTAAAAGAAAAGATTTGATCCATAAAGTTACAGAAAAGTCAACACCCATGCTAGATAAAGACTTCACAGTGCATCTATTCTCAGGTCACCTATATACCTGTTAGTAATACCTCACCCATCTGTATGAGTAAAGTCATTCATTCCCCGAGATTAACTTTAATATGATCAAACATTGGTTTGATACTAGAGCCTTAGAAAGGGAATAAGCATGGCTTAGTACACCCAGGAAAAGAATTTTCTTAATGTTATGTCTCATGATCTTAAGAAAATGAGAAGGTAAAGGGTTTATGTATATGATCATAATGACTAGATATTTCCAGAATAAAAAAGAAAAATAAAAAAGTCTATACAAGTGATTAAAGATCTGAGTTTATATGTTATAATATAGGAAGCATTAGATAAATAATGTCTAAATAGTCTTCAAGGCTTATTGAAAATGTTTGGCTTTTGCCCAAACTTTAGCTACATAACATATAGTAATTAAAAGTACCAGATTGGTGAAACTAACTTTCTTGGGTGTCTAACAACCATATTTAAAGGCCTCTAATCTGGTCAGAGGGACTTAAAGGGACAATTTTTTGTCTCTTGCCCTCCAAGGTCAATTAAATTCCATGGGACTATGGGGCATCTCTCAAAATGTTCTGTAACTGTGATTTGTCACCTGTGTTACTGTTCAGGGAGGTCATGGAGACCCCACTAGAAGAACTTGAACCAGTGTCCAGTCTGCAAAGAAGAGGGTCAGCACAGGAAAATGTTTCCTTGATGTTTCTGAGTGAAGCTATGGTCTAGCAAGAACTTCTGACTTATCTTCACATAGATTGAACTGGTAAAACAAAGGCCTATGGAGCCAAGGGCTCTCTCAAGCCCATGTGATCCCCCTGAGGAACACTCAACTGACTTTAAGAGTAAAATTAAGTTGGTTTATTTGGGCCAAATTATATGATCTTAAACACCCAAAAGGAAAGTATAAACAAAAAAATTAAAGTGATTAGTATGCTTCTTTAAGATTATAAGGAATTACACTTATAATGTAAGATGTTATTTACACAATTTCTCACTAACGATTTTGTTCTTAATAAGAAAATGCCACTTAGATGTAAGACTTAAATTCTTGGCCTACCTCAACACTGCAGTGCATACCTGTGGCCAAGAAAGGCAAGCCCACCATTGTTCTAACCCCAAAATTAAATGATTTCTTTTCTCTCCCTGTCTAGAAGCCATTTGGGAGGGAACTCACCCTGATTTTAGCCACTCCAGCTATCAAGGTGCCTGAAAACAAATCCTGGCTTCAAGACTCTCAAGTTCAGCCTTGGCAGTCAAAAAGAAAAACAAAGAGGAACCCAAAAGATGGAAGCCTTTGAAAGTCCTTAAGCAAGAAATTCTAATGGACTTTGAACTGGACATTTGAACTCTTCCCTGTTCTGACAATTTTATTTCATATTCCAGACACCAGTCAAGGACTTTCTTTTCTCCCTACAACTAACAGTTAGGCAATTCAGGGGTCTTTTAGATAGACTCACTGAAGGGGTACCCCAATTGCCACAACATACGTCCCTGTTCAGCCTGATGCAGCCAAGAGCAGTCAGTGCCCCAATTCCCTATTGGCAATTAGGGTGACCTCTTCAGAGGGTGGTGTGATGAGAATAGGAGGTAGAATTTGGCTAGGCATTTTAGGGTAAAAAGACCCCAAAGGCCAAAAACTGTCCTTGTGTCCTTTAGCAGCCTATTCTGTATCAAAGGCCAAATATGTCCAAAATATTTGGGAGCTCCTATCTAATTCCTAAAAGATTTTAGGGTTACCTCTTCAAAAGGGGAATGTTAGAGAACAAATAGCTGAGAGACTATAAATTCTCTCACTTAGTCCTTTCATAAACTCAGGAATGAACTTAAAACCCATTATCCCCCCTAGTTTGCCAATCCCCTCATGGCCTGGCTCCTCCCTTTACTGGGCTCTTTCTGGCCTGCTCTGCCTGATGTGATAACCTGGCCCCAGGAAATCACTGTAGATATAAATCTTCTTTTCCCCCACCCCAAACCAGAACCAGGTTTTTGGGTTTCGTTTCCTCGTTCCTAATTTCCATGGCAGCCCTACAACCTTCCCACCTTTACCCCAAATACCCCACCTTTAACTTTCCCACCTTCTGTAACAGTCAGAAAGGCCTCCTTGTATAAACCCCTTCCTTGGTTGATAACCGAACTACCCACTGAGGTGTCTCCCGGGAGGGAACTCCTCCCACCACACTCTGAGCCACCTGAGGCCCTGTTTGATCATCCTCCATTCTCTGGCATGGCTGGAGCACATCAGCCGTGCTGGAGATGGAGACCCACCCACACTCTAGTGATACTGATGTCCTTCCAGTTTCACAGCAGAGTTTTTCATCTCTCCACTGATTAAAGATAGAGCATCTTCATCTGCCTTTGGCACTCATACTGGCCTGCCTTCTATGAGTCTGCAAGGCCCAAGCCAGATGCCACCTATGGGCAGCCCCGTTCGCACACCACCATCAGCTTCCCATTAGTAAGTTCTGTGCTCTCAGAGTTTATGGGCATCATAACCCTCCCTGGGCTCTGATCTGAAACTGAGCACCTGCACTCCTGCTCCCAAGTAAGTTTGCTCATGATAGACATTGCATTTGTTCTGTAATCTCAGTGTCCCTAACACACAGCATAGTGCCTGTTGCAAAGAAAGTGGTTAGTAATCAGGAGGCCAAGGCAGGAGGATCATTCTACATAGGAAGACTGTCTCAATACATAAAAGGAACATGGGGGTGAAGGAGAAGAAGGAACTCAAAAGAGGAGGGAGATAATTGGAGAAGGATATTACCAAGGGGAAAATGGGGGACTTAAACTTGAGAGGGAGGAGGAAGGTTAGACAGGGAGAGAGAAAGGAGAAATAAAGCTTAGATGGCATAAAACCCAGAGGGAAATGTATTAACGCCAACCTTGAACAACACACACACAATATCTGAACATGAAAGCATGCACATAAATGAAGGCTACCTAACAAGAAACAGTGACAGACAGGAGAAACCTCCCTTTGAGTTGTTGGTCAGGATGGCCCAAGAGACTCCCCAAATAACACTGGCTATTGCCAGAGCCTTCAGTGATGTTCTAGAACTTGAAGGCAAGACCCAATTGCTGAAGGTAGGACATACTTCAGATACAAGACTTGGAGCAATGGAGCTGGAACTGACCTGGAAACTTTCTCCCTGACGACAAGCTCTCATAGTTCTAGAGGATACTGTGCAAGCTGCTAAGAGAGAAAATCAATCTATGGTCCAGCCCAGCTGTAAAGCCTAAGAATACAATGCCTGGCACAGCAAACTATCTCTATTGATGCAGTAGTGGCACTTTTATCTAGGAGGTAATCAGCAGTTATCTAATTGAACTTAAAGCTCTCTCAATGGGAGGGAACTCATGGACAGCACTGTAAATACAGCCAAATACATATGGCTGGCGAGGTCATAATCCCAGACAAAATCCTATCTCTGTCGTATCTCTAGACAAATTACATTTCTCACTGTATGCCAAATATGGATCCTTATATTTACAGAGTAGTATACCATACACCACTCATCAAAGAAGCTTCTTTTTTCAACAGACGGGAGTGCAACAGAGTTCCACAATTGGTCACACATAGAGAATATATGTCTGTGAGATGCCTAGTCCTAAGACTCATGGAACCTAGAACAGGGGGTGGAGAGAATTCTAGTGGAGCCCTCAACTCTCACCAGTGAAGTTTCCTCACAACATGTGTGTGCAATGCACAGAAAAGGCCACAACTGGCTAAGTTTTAGAGAATAAGAGACTACAGAATGAATGTCCCTGAATAGGACTCATACTTGAACCTCATCCACCCACAGCTCAGGAGCCATTTCCGAAGAGGGGATGGAAAGATATTAAGAGTCAGGCTTTCAGACCTTTGGGAACTTACAATGATGACAGCATGTACAAGACTCATGCCGACTCCATCAGACAACAACGCAGAATAGAATGGGGAAATGGGCAGCAGGCCCCAACCCTAGCTAAGGAACTATTGGCAAATGATTACTTTGGGGTGAGGGAGGGAAGAGCTTCTTTAAAGAAGTGACTCTAGATAGGCTGGCTAGACTCCAGTGGTTAAAGCAGCTCTGAGGGACATCTGGGTACAAATGCTTGACTGGGTAGGACTTAACATAAATGACAGAATACCTAAAATCTGGTGTGGAGATGTAGGGCTGGGGAGGGGAAGGGAGGGTCTAAAATTTGATGAAGATGTATTACATGAAATGCATAAAAAGTCAATGAAAAGTGAACCAAAGAAGAGAGAAAAAAGGAAAGTGCTAAGTAGACATTTGAGGACCAAGCTGGAATCTCCATTACTTTGCTCCCTACACACTCTCTCTGTAAGTAAGCTGCTGATTCCTCTCTCCAAACAGGTAAATAAAATAGGGTCCCTTTTTTCCTGGGTACTACAAATATAATGCTTGTTAATAATACTTCAAGTTCCTTGGAGTAAAAGAGCCAAGTGTATGTGTTAGAACACAAAAATGAACCTCAGGTGTGCCCATTACCAAATCTCTTCTTATAGTCTGAGTATAGAGAGCGGGTGCTTGTCACCACGTAGGAAAGTGGCACACATTTTTAATGACTAAAACATGTATAAGATTGCACATTCTTATCAGAAGAAATGCAATAGGTGTTCTGATTGAATAAAAAAGTAGTATGAATTTGATTCACTTATACCCTCGAATAGAGGAGTTTAGCTGCCTAAAGAAAAAAAACTTTTCTCTTTCCTGACATAATATGATTAGACATCATATTCCGCATCATTCTGTGTAGCAGTTACAGAAGACAAATGGTTGCCTAGCATGTGCAAGGCCCTGGGTTCTATCCCTAGCACTGAGAAAAAGCAAAATAGTATACAGGTTCAGAAATGAATGTTTTAAAAAGAATATTCACTGGGCACCGCTGGCTAGCTTCCATGGCCTCTGAGAATCTGCTGCCAGCGACTTGCTGAGTAACTGTGAGGGCCTGAGGATCACAAAGCACTGTCTCTTCTGCATCACTTAGTTTTCTTTAGAATGGACTATTTGGCCTGCCTTGGCTCCAGGGTGGCTCTTAGCATTGATGGCTGATCTGTGAACCATGATGGGGAGATGTACTTTCCAAATTTGACCTACTTTTCAACAATATCATCACCTAGAGTTTGTCAGATGAATGTTGAAGGAAAGAATTTGAATAATGTGGGAGAACTTCACTGATGAGTATGAAGATCAGCACTGAGGACAGAAGTCTAGATATGCTTCCTGCAGCCTTCAGGTACCTCTAGGGAGGTGCCTTAAAAATGTCACCAAAAAGAGAAACATTATTGTTCTCCACAAAAAAAGTTTCAACATAAACTTCTGAAATATTAGAAGAGCTTTAACCAGCTAGGGAGCAATGAAGTTTCTGTGAATAAAACAATACATGGGCTCAGGGCTGGCGAAATGGTTCAGTGGGTAAAGTCTGAGTGCCACCAAGTCTGAGATTTGAGTTTGATCCTTGGAACCCACATGGTAGGAGGAGAGGACTGACTCCTGCAAGCTGTCTTCTGATCTCCACATACAAGTTCTGGCATGCTCCTCTCCTACATAAACATGTAAAAAATATGAGTCTAATATAATAGTCTAGATTCAACTCCTGCTTCTTCACTAAGTAGTTGTGTAACTTTGGACAAATTATGTTTCTAATTTTAAATTTGGATTCCTAAGTATCTAGCTAATTTATTATTCATTCATTCAGTAACTTAAAAAATGTTTGTTTAATCAGCAATTAGAAATCAGATACCCTTCTGTGTGTTACATTCTCCCTCAAGGGTTTCATTGGCTTGGAGGAAAGCCTATAGATAAAAAATGTAATAACATAAAGCAATTTAGTATATTGTGAAACTATCTCGATACTAGGAAGAATAAGAAGGTATAAAGAAGAAAGTGATATTCAGGCAATCAAGGAAGCTTTGAGCAAGAGAAGCTTAAGCATCATTTAATACTTAACAGATATAAAGGTGGAATGGAAATATTTCAAATGCACAAAACACAGAAAGCTCAGTGATTCAACACTGTGAGCATGTGCAAAACTTCACATCAAGTTATTTAGCATCTGTCTGTATTTAAGAAGGGAAAACTTGAAGACCATTTACTTGGGAGGTCTTAGCAAAGGGAACGATGATGTCCAGCTTCCTCCAATGAGTCACTCTGCTGAGGTGATAGCCTTTGTGGAGGCACAGAAGAGAGACATCAACAGGAAGAAATGACGACAGTAAAGAGATAGCATTAGAGAGGTTGAACGTGAGAGGTTCTGGATATATCCACATGAGATGCCAGCTCCCTGCTCTAGGATTCAGGAGAGAGAGCTGACCTAGACACTGGCGTTTCCAATCCAGTGTATTGTTTATGGGCTAGACAAATTCTTGAACCTTTTTTCCCATGCAGGACAACCTTAGGGCAATATTAAGAACACTGGGTTTCAGAGTGGTGTCACAGAGAGAATCTATAGTTCAGGGTCTTGGAGAGAGGAATAATAGGCTTTAAAAACCCCTGTGGCCCATTCTTAGAGCACAATTGCCATCTAAGAAAGCCCTTCAAAAACTAGGAAGTAATATCAAGATAACTCAATTATTTTATATACTTGCATTTCTTGAACATTTTGAGTGAATACATAGACCATAGAAACTTGTCAAAACTCCCATCTCTTCTCATTACACACTCTTTCTTCATCTACATGTCCTAAACATCCTTACTGTCGTCCTGGTTTCTCTCTTCCTGTCTCTTTACTCTTTACCATGACATCTCCAAAGAGCAAGTCTGGTAAAGCAGAAAGGTTTCTCTGGAGGGGGAGAGGAGAAGAAATGAAATTAACCAGGTCAGAATCCTTTCGGAGACCAAGAGGTGAGCAAAGGTCAAAAGGACTCATGAATTAATAGGCTTGTTCTTGTTTAGTGGAAGCAAAAGCCACGCTGATCTCTAAATAAGCCATCATGCGCAGAGCAAGGATCAGTTTCCAGGAAGTGGGATGGAAACCGAATGAGGATGTGAGCAGTGAGTGACCCGGTGCTTCCTGGACAGTGTCCCTGAGCGTCTGAGAGCAGCAGCAGCTGGTGCCGCTCCTGGTGATCTCCAGCACAAAGACAAGGGAAGGAGATAAGTGCTTGTGAGGTTGGTCCAGAGTACGATGGAAACAAGAGTCAGAGGCTTGGGGGGCAGACTGAAGGGGAGGCTCAGTTGGGGGTGCTAATGCAAAATAGTCAGGGAGGCCCGAGAGGGTGAGTTTGTGGTGTCCTGGGATTTAGGAAACATTTGTGAAGGGGACGCATCAGATGTCTGATAACAATCAAGTTGGCTGAGGAAAGTAGCCTTTGGTCCTGGTAATGGTTAGTGAAACCAGGGAAGTGCAGTTTTGACTGCAGTGTTTTCACAGAGTAAAGGATGAGGAAACTAGACACAGTATGGGAACAACTCTCTCTGAGAAAACTGTCTGGGAGAGGAGTGTACAGGAGAACAGCAGCAGGGATTTGTTCCTTCCCTCCTCCCTTGATGGTCTGTCCTTCCTCTCTCTCCCTCTTGCCAGACTCCTCCCATTCCCTTCCCTTCCTTTCCCTCCCTCCCTTCCTTCCTTCCTTCCTGATAGGCAAAATTTGAACCTCTTTAAAGTATGTTAAGTGGTACTTCAGGCTTGAGTCTGTCCAGAAGAGAGCTGTCTTAGAGGAAGGGATTCTCCTGGAATAAGAAGAACTATCTCTTCTCAGAACGAAGGGAATGGGGCGAAGGGCGTGGTAGGTGCAGGAGGTTTTAATGGAAAACAGGAGCCGATTAACCAAGAGGTTGAAGGAATTTCTGTTTGATAACCTCCGGAGTCTCTGGTCAGGAACTGGTTTGGGGAACATAGGAAGATGTTTGGAATAATTACAGTAGAGAGTGAGAGTGGGGAACAAGATAAGTGACCCAGAGGGATCACATTTGGGGGACAGGATTGAAATTCCAAGTATCTTTGAGACTCAGTGTATTTTTTCCAGTTGCACCCAGGTCAGGTGTAGAGATGGTCTCATTGGGTGTACTCGGGGATGGCAAGTAAAGTAGGTGAGAACCTCAGTAAATAGCAATTTGCCCACTAGGAGGTTAGGGTCTGTCATGTGGAAAATGTACAGCTATGGCTTTCCAGTGGGAAAAAGTACTTTCATTTGGATCAGTCGGCATCAAACCATGAAGACATAAAATTGCTGCTTTTATCTGGACAGATAAACAGTGAAATGCCAGATGCTACCATATGGTTATTAGGCCTGACCTATGACTACCGACAGGATTATGAGAATCCGACAGGAGTAATCAGATTCTTGTCCCACCCAAGTCGAAGGAGATCTAAGAATTCTCAGCAAATCAAATCCATTTGTTCTCATAGTCAACCTTTTATATTTTAAAAAGTAGTAGATCAGTAAATTCTGGGAGCATACTCATGGGATATCCAACACCATAAATCTGTTTTTGCAGATCCTGCCCAAATGGAAAAGAATTTACTTTTTTCTTGGAAAAGAGTTCTGAGTTCAGATAAAAGCAAGATTCAGGGAACAAGAGCTAAGTGAATCAGTTTGTCATCTTGTCTGGCTAAGAAAGCAAATTAAATTTCTAGCATCAGGGAAGGTATGTGGAGTGGAATGGGCAGGTTGTCCAAGGATATGTGGAGGAGGATACGGATGTGTTTGTTACTTGAAGTTGCAGTGTTTGTGTAAGATTTCAGAAAGAAGCCCACATATGAGCCAGGGTACAGCTTGTGGGATTAATTTTTATTTAAACTGGTAACACAGATCCTGTAGGAGTATATGAGGTAGCCCAAAGGGGAAGAGAAGAAAGCTAACCCTTTGCTGAGTCCCCAGTATTGTTAACAGCTCACTTTTATCATTTAGATTCACATATCAACATGGTGTCCTACATAGGGTTTTCCTCATTTCATAGAAGTAAGAACTCACCCAAGTTTTGCTTACAGAGACCAGGTAGCTCACACATACCCTATGGAGACAGGTGCTCTAGGCTGGGTGTCCAGATTTGCCACTTGTCAGCCTGGGCCTTGGGAAATGAGTTAAGAATGATAGTACTTATGACAGTCACTTTTGTGTCAGCTTGGCTGGCTGCTATCTCATTGTTCAATCATAACACTATTTTCAGTGCTGTAAAACTGTTTTGTGATGTGATTAAATCCTTAATCAGTTAACTTTAAGTAAGAGAAACATCCTAGATAATCTGGATAGTTCTAGCTAAGTCATTTGAAAGGACTTAAAAGAAGGGCTGAGGTTTGGCTGGAGAAAAAATCCCAGCCTGTGGACAACAGCTTTACCCAGTGCGCCAAATCCTAGTCTACCATCCTGATGACCTATGCTATGGATTTTAGACTTTCCCAGCCAAGCCCTACATCACAAAAACCCACTGCCTAAAAAAACCAACCAACCAACCAGTCAACAACAACAACAAAACAACAATAACAAAAACCACACACAGATACACACACACACACACACACAGCTTATTCTGTTTCTCAGGCAGAACCTTGATTAATGTGGTACTGCCCTGATATGGTTAAATGAAATAATGTATAGGAAACAATTGACTCAATGTCAGAAGCATTAACAAGTATTTGGTGGTTGGTATTGTGAGGACTTGGCAAACACCAGTTTGAACTTGCATCTAGTTGGCTTCCAAGCTTAACTCTTTATCCAACACAGCTGAGCTCTATTGCTAATTCAATGTGACTTATACTAAGCAGCAACCCTGGTTTCCTTT
Organism: Eospalax fontanierii; assembly: GCA_035773235.1. NCBI lineage: Eukaryota > Metazoa > Chordata > Mammalia > Rodentia > Spalacidae > Eospalax > Eospalax fontanierii. Next base: position 39,141,547 of record CM069532.1, on the reverse strand, counting down.
TAGCTATATAAAGGGGTTATGTGCCAAATAACTTTTGTATAAACTCTTCTAGCTCTGATGTCCTCTGGGTCAGTTTTGGTATAATTTATCCAATTTTTATTAGGTCTTGTCTACTTCCTCCAGCCAGCAGACAAGATCTATTCCATTACTGGTATACAGCAGAGCCACTTCTACTAAATGGCCCTCTAATTACTGGGTGGTTTATGGCCCGAGAATGCAAACTAAGTTTAATATTAACCTGGCCAAAGCAACTGTGCCAATTTAGTTGGTGGTTATAGGGCTCCTCTCAGCTACAGACGATGGGCCAGGGAGTATATAAAGAAACATTAAACATAGTTCCTGCCCTCAGGAAGCACAAAGAGACATCCAAAAATCTGACAATACTATGATAGAGTATATAATTAAGTCCAAGCACCACAAAAGGTCAGAGTAAGGAGATGATAAGATGATAAGATGAGCAGGAATAACCAGAAAGGCATAACATGAGAGTCAGGAGTTTAGATAAAGAAGATGCTCATCTATGAGGTGCAAAAGGAGTTCACCCTTCTGCTTTTGAGGTGTGTCATGTATTGCAAGAGAGGAGTGAGGCTTGGGGAGCTCTCTACACTGCTGGGTGTCTCTGCTGGTGCTAGCATGTGATAAAAGCCTGGTGATTGCAGGCTTTCTCTCCTATTCCTCCTGGAGTCCTCACTGCCTTTGTGTGTAAGGAGCAGAGTTTACTGGACCACATGTACTTACATATGTGTACCTGCAGAAGCTAGGACAGTGCCTTAAAGGATCCCACACTACAGTAAGTCCCATGAAGGGAGGGTCTTCTGTTTCTCTTGGCCTGGCATATGTACAGCCTCCCATAAAGCAGGCTTCTGATAAGCAATTGTGGGAAAATAGATGAAAGCATTAGTACTCTTCAGCATAAGGACAACATACAGTGCAAGTTTCCATATCTGAAGCTTTTAATGGCATTAAAACCCGATAAAGGTCATTCTTATGCTTTGGATATTGTTTGATTTTAATGTGAGCCCAATCCAACTCTATGCCCCGACTCTTTGAAAAAGAGTTGCCTGCGCATTCCTGGCAGGACTTCTCACTCAAAGCCATGGATAGAACTACTGCCAAAACTCGCTGGAGCCGAACGAAAACCCAGTGGGTGTGAGTAGAGGAAAAGTTACGGTTGGGTGGCAAGCAAACACCAGAAGGCTTAATTTTACAAGCTCACCTTTGAGATCAGATAAAAACAGTTTGACTTTTTTTAAGACGACATTCATTTTTGTCTGTTTAATAAACCGCTCTCAGTCACATTGATGGTCATCTTTTAATGGGCAGAAACAATGAAGCCTTATTAGCAGTTAAATGTAAATCTTTCTCCAATCTTACTCTAGATCATTGCCTCTTCCAAGATGATCTTTTGCTAAATTAGTCTAAAAAATGACTCGGTAGTGTGCAAACAAGCCAGAAATTCTCAAGACTGTGGTCTAATGAAAGTAAATAAACAGGGTTTACAAAATAATTCAGAACTCTGAAAGAGGCAGTGTTTGGGGGGTAAATATAGATTTCTACAAACAAGAAGCTAATAATCATAAGTCAACATCCATAAGGATCACTGTAAAGACTAGAAGGGGGAAAGGTAACTTCGAGATTCAGAAAATCTTGCCAGTCAATTGCAAAATAATTCTGTCCATGGAGTTCTAATATGATAATAATTAATGTTTATATTCCAACAAATGTGCACAAATGTATTGAGTGCCAACTGTTTGCAATGAGTAGTTCTGAAACATCCTATACCTAGTTGAATGCAATCAGTCAGAGCAGATTCACCGAGGTTTACACTGTGCCCATCTCTTTGATGTGAGGTACAGGTGCTGCTTTGGTCTAGCTGGCCTCTGTGTAGCTCCGCTTCTGATAACAATGCCTGAGTTTTTCTTTGGTGGCCACTCTTGCCCACGCCGTCCCTTGTGTTCTGTGGAAGTGACACCACCCTCTTAGCAGTAGGGGCATTCAGGTAATCATGGCCTACTCAGACGTCCTTTGGCCACAGTGGCTGCTTTAGAGATCGGTTTAAATGTAGATTGAAATAGAGATAGGTAAAATTTCCAATTAGGTAGCATTTTCATTGGAAAATCTTGGATAAGACAAGCCTCCTTCCCATGGAATGCAAGCTGGGAGGGCACCGAGCTGAGACTCTAAGAGAAGGATGTGAGCAAATCTCAGTGATGGAGCTGGGTGTTTTCTACCTGCTCTGTGTTCTGCCCCTTGTCCTCCTCTGCTGACTGACTGAATGGACTATACACATCTACCTTCTCTTCTGGCTCCCAGGTGGGTGAAAAGGGGAGGAAAATGGGGCTCTTTATCTCCTCTCTCTGGGATCTCCTCAGGCTGGATATATCTCTCTACGGAAAGCCACAGCTCCTGTCAGGGGGGCTCTCTCCAGTCTTCAGGTTTCGGTGTCCATTTGTGTGGTTCCTTAGGTCCTTAAGGTGGTACCAGTGTTCCACTATCACTGCTCTGTCATGTCAGTATCACCTATGATTTTCCTAAGCCTAGCTCTCTTTTTAAAATCCAAATGAATGGAGCCATCTATTTCTTATAGAACCCTGTCACATGTAACTCCAGTATCTGAATTCTGGACCTAGCAATGCTTAAAGATGATACTGCTAAAATTTTCAGGAATTTTTGTTTTGTTTTTGAGCCAGTAAGTTTCTTTTTCCTTCAGGCTATTTGAATTCTTTTTGTCTGTTACTTACAAGAGGGAGTCCTGATACAGTTTGTTAGTTTTTTTTTTTTTTAATTTCATGTCATACAGACTTTATTTTTTTTAAAGATAGAGAACATTTCAAGCTGTCAGTTTTGTATGGTAAAGTACTAACTCCCAGGACTTAGAACAGAACTGTTGTTGGAGGTAGGGTCTTTTGAGAAAATAAAATTAAAATGAGGCATTCAAGTAAGGGTCCTAATTCAGTACAATTGGCACTATCACAAGAACAGATTAAGACACAGGTTTGCAGAGAAGGAAGAGCATATGAAAACCCAGGGAAAAAGCAGCCATCTATGAGCAAAGGACACAAAACTTAGAAGAATTTAGCCGTGCCAGTGCCTGTTCTCGCACTTTTCACCTCCAGAACAGTGAGAGAGTACGTTCTTGTTCGGGCCACACGATCTCTGGTCTCTGGCAAACTCATATAGACACATAGACCAGAGCAGGAGAAGACACTTCTAGAGGTCAGCTACTGTCTCCCCCCATCAAGCCAGCGTGGTCCGTTAACTGTGGTTTATGTGGATTTGGATTTGGATTATTTTAGGGAGAGCATTATTGTTGCTGCTTGACTCTGTTTACCTTTGTTGTTTGCTATCCCATCCTTCCATATTTGCCATTTAAAAGAACCCGAAGTGATTAGTGCAGCTGACTTCCCTCAGCACTGCGGAGGTGAGACCTACGCACCTATCACCTGAGAGGTGAGCTGCCTTTGGGTCCTATAAGCATGTCTATGTCTCCCAGTGACTGACATGTATAAGAGTTGTGCATATGCGTATAGGAGATTGCAGGTGCTTAGTTTCAATGTAAAAGAGATGAGTGACATAGCTGGCATTTAACAAATCCAGCGCTTGGTCTCTTTGGTGAGTGACTGCATGGAAGCATCAATACTAATTGTTGTGATTTGAATGTGAAATGTCTGCCACAAGCCCATATGTTTGAACACTTTGTCTTCATCTGGCAACACTGTTTTGGAAGGTTATAGGGACTGAACCTCATAGAGGAAATGGCTCACTGGGGAAAAGCCTATTTCCTATTTCCTGTCTGCTTTTTGATTCCTGGCCATAGACACAATGTGAGCAGTGCCTAATGCTCCTGCCACCATGTTTTCTCCACTATGATGTCCTTTCAAAATATAGGCCAAAATAAACCCTTCCTACCCCTAAGTTCCATCTTATAAGTATTGGTCACAGCCATAAAAAACATAACTAAGACTTCAACACATCCTGCATAGATTTGGCTATAAGTTTACTGTTGTGGCCAATTCCTCTATTTGTTCATAGACTTACTTTATTATTATTTATTTTTGAAGTAGAGTTGGAGTTCATTAAGGAAGACTGTAACATAGATTTAAGCAAGGGGATTAAGAGAGGGGGAGAAGTAAGTAAAGAACAGAATGAAATGGCCTAGAGTAAGCATGGCTTCTCACCACAGTGGCAACGTGAGTCCTGTTCTCTTGACCTTTACTTTTATCCTATCCCAGAGTCTTTAGCCCTCAGATTTTCTTAAATTGACTTGACATAAATTTATATTACTTGAAAAAAACCTCCAAAGTCTTGGTTAGAATGGTTTCAAAAGAGAAAAGCAATTTTGTTCAGGGAAGAGGAATCTGCTCATGAGTGAATACCATTTGTGTGAGGAAGAAGAGCTGTATTTTATTTTTTATTCTTTTTCAAAAATTTCCTTACATATCAGCTTTATGGATGGTGCTGTGTTATATAAGGGCGTCTTCATACAAGTATAGCTTGGGCATATTTTCTCGTCTCATCATTTACCCTCACACCGTCTCTCCTAACCTCTTCACTGTCCCACTAGTTCCTAGTTCAGCTCTGGTCCTGCTTTCATGTCATACATATATGCATGGCTTTTAAATATCTATATAAAATCTAGGAACTGCACATGAGAGAAAACACATTCTTGTCTTGCTGAGACTGGCTTAATTCGTTTAACGTGGTTACTTCTGGTTACATCTATTTTCTGCAAACATAACTTCGTTCTTCATGTCTGAAATCCATTCCGTTGTGTATTTACACCACATTTTCTCTATCCGTTCCTCTGTTGTTGAACATGGTTTGGTTCTATTACTTACTTAGCTATTGTGACTAGTGCAGCAATACTGGTTGATGTATCTCTGTGATGTGTTAACTTGGACTCCTTTGAGTAAATACCCAGGATTCATGTAACTGGGACATATGGTCAATCTGCCTTTAGTTTGGGGGAGCTTCCATATTGATATCTCCAGTGGCTGTACTAGTTCACGCTCCCCCCGGCAGTGTGGACGGGTTCTCTCTGTTCCCATCCTTCACCGCATTCATTGTTGTTTTCTTAGGGACTGCCATTTGGATGTGGTGAGATTGAATCTCAGTGGGATTTTAATTTGTATTTTTCTGACGGCTTGTGAGATTGAACATTTTATATGTACTTATTGGTCACTCATGGCTCATCTTTGGAGAGCTGTCTTTTCATTTCATTATCCCACTTATTGATTAGGTTGTTTGATTTCTTGTTTAGTTTTTGGAGTTTTCTGTATTATCATTATCAATTCTCTGTCAGAAGTTCAGCTAGCAAAGATTTTTCTCCCATTCTCTACTCATCCTGTAGCATATCTCTTGACTTGATTAACTGTTCCTTTGCTGTACAGAATTAGTTTTTAAATTCCATGAGGTCCCATTTGCCAGTTAATGGTATAATTTCCTGAATAAATGGAGTCTTAGACAGAAAGTCCTGGCCTATGTCCCTTTGTTAAATTGTTTTCTCTACTTTATCCTCTAACATTTCAGAGTTTCAGACCTTATGTTAAGATCTTTCTTTCATTTGGAGTTGATTTCTGTGCAAGGTGAGAGATGGGGATCTAGTTTCATACCTGGATTGTGCATGTGAATATCTAATTTTCCCAGCACCATTTATTGAAAAAGCTGTTTTTCTTAACACACACACACACACACACACACACACACACATATACAATATATATTGCATCTTTGTAAATTAGTGAGATGGTTGTACTTGGATGGATTTATATGTATTCTGCTATTTATTCATTACATGTCTATTTTGGTGTGAATACCATACTGTTTTTTTAAAAAACTATGACTCTGTAGTACGACTGGTAATCAGATTGACGACACCTTAAGCTTTATCTTTTGCTCAGGATCGCTTTGACTATCAGGGATATTTTGTGCTCCTATGTGAATTTTAAGATAACTACTTTTGGTAGTTATAACCATTCTCACAATACTAATGTTTTCAGCCCATGACCTGGGAGGTCTTTCCATTTTCTAATGTTTTCTTGTGTGTTTAAAAACTTTCATCGTAGAGGACTTCCTTGGCTAGATTTATTCCAAGATTTTTTAAAAAAGGCAGTTGATTAAGTGCCATTTCTGGCACTTCCATTTCTGGCAGTTCAATTAATAATAACTGAGTTTAATTTTTCATGTAAAACACATGAAATGTAAGGGCTAATGAGCTGTGTCTTCCAGCTCTAATTAATGAATATTTTTCTAGTTTTGTGAACTCTAAAGAACAGAATCATCTCAAATTTCCTGAATTCATTCGTTCCCTTTTTACTGTTCTACTGATTTGTAGTAACTTTTTCTCAACTTAACTTTTGGTATCACAAAAATAAGAGTTAAGTGGCATTGATACACGCATTCAGCGGTTCATTCTGTTGAATGTCTGTCTGTCAGTGACCATTTTCTCCTTTAGAGAGTTGGAGGTGATGCATGGAAGGAGGCTGGAGGAAGGGCAAGCCTGCAGAGGATTTGGGACTTCAGGTCCCCTTTGCTGTCTAGTAGCTCTGCTCATGAAGTCAAGTGGACTTCAGAATTGCCACAGCCCGGTGATTTCTTCCCCTCTTGGAACAGCTGTTAATTTTATAATCTTTTCTCTGTCCTACTAGCATATTCTGTGAAAGGGATACGTTTTAGCAAATGTAGCTTCTGCGTTCCTTTCCTCATCGGTACTGAACAACTTGACCTCTCCACTGATAGTGTAGCTGACCAGGAGTATTGTTTTGACCAAGGCCTGTGAGCAAAGGATTTGAATGTGTTTGTTCCGTGTGGCCCGTAGTACTCCCCTTCTCTCACCATCATGGAGAGCTGGCCTCAACTTACAATTGTTAATTTAGCCTAGGCCCCAAGGTGAGAAACCCATGGGACAGATCTCATCCTGTAACACCCCACAGAGCAGTACTACTGCAAATGACTAGCCAGTCTGTGGGTAGGAAGAAAATGGCCTATTTCTGCAAAGCATGAGAATTTGTAATACAGAGTTATCACAGTAAGAGCTGATTAATCCAGCTGACAAAGGCTCCCAAGGGGCTGAAGGTGAGGGAATAGATGGGGGAGAGAGCTGAGGGGCCTCTAGATCATAATCAGCTTTATCTGAAAATCAAGTTAGAATACTCCAAATAGTGTGCTAGATTCCAGATATGACTAGAGCCTAATATTCTTTATGTCACATCTCATAACCAATTTTATTATTAGTGACAATAAAACCTAGACAAGGTACAATACTGGAGAAACCACTTGGGAATGAGATTGAGATATATAATGCTAATGAATGAACGTCGTAACCTTTTTATGTTCTAGAATAATGTGTGTTAGATCAGTTTTATGAAGAACATACAAATTTTATCTCCACACTCGTACCTGTATCTTTTTGATAAATATCCTAGAGGCAATGATTAAAATAGACATCTGAGACAAAAGTTAATGTCTTTAAAAAAAAGATTTTATTCATGTTCACTTTATGTGTATGAGTGTTTTCGAACTAGAGTTACAAGTGTTTGTGAGCTGGGTGCTGGGAACCAAACTTGTATCTTCCTCTGCAAGAGCAGCAAGTGCTCTTAACCACTGAGCCATCCCTCCAGCCCCCCAAATTAATTTCTATATTCTATATGGAAAGATTGAACAGTTACTTCTCATTTTAGAACCATAGGATTGAATTTGATTATGCAAATATAGAGTTAAAATTGTTTTTATAACAAAACTATTTGAGTTTGTTAATAATGGTTTAATTACTAGCAACCTTGATGTTTGTTTCACTTGGACACAACTCATATATTTACTCTCATGCTAAGCAATATCTGATACAATAAACTATCAAGATAACAAATTAATTCAGATTTACCTATGATATTAATTTAAATGGGATTTGGTCTATGTTCAGTGACTGCAAACCACTTTAGCAGGTTTTACTTGTTTATCTGAGACATTTTTCTAAAAAGATATTTTTCACTTTCCTTGGCATTAACTGGGGACAATCATGCCACAATTCTACTTTACAAAACTATCAGGAAGGAACACTCAATTCAATGCTCATGTGAAATATAATTACCCACTTTTCTTCCTTTACATTATGTACTTCAGAAACAGGATGACAAGCCAAGAAGCACACATCACATGGCCTGTTATTAGTAACAAGTAAATGCTTCTGAAAGCATTTCACAATAATGCATTCAAAATATCATTCTTTGGTTGTTGGTTTTTTTTTTTTTTTTTTTTACTATTTTATGAACATCATAGCACCTTGGTCAGGATTGCCTGCTTCATAGCAAAGGTATAAATATGAATTTATTGAATAAATGAGTTCCCCAGGCACAATCACAAATAAATATTGCAGATTTTAATATGTACAAAATGTCATCTCTGCCCATGGTTCCCAAAGTGGTCCCACCTGTAGAGTTATGTTTATTCTTATACCAAGGAAGTAAAGATAGTCAGTCCCTTATCTCTTTCTAAAGAAGCATCTCTTGGCAGACAAGGTGGTGCAAATCTTTCATACCAGCAGAGGCGGGAAGATCTCTGTGAGTTCAAGGTCACTGTGCTGTACAGAGTGAGTTCCCAGTCAGCCAAGTTTGCATAGTGAGACCCTGTCTCAAAAAGAAAGGAAGAAAAAAGAAAATCTCTCATCGTTCAAGGCTCTTCAAAAGACTGTCAACTAAATGAAATTTTTTTTTGTCTCCCAAGTAAATGTGATTCTTTCCTGCTTTCAATTCAGTTCGTGTCTCAATAATATAATATAGCTAATAATGGTAGAGGTCACACTGAGTTATCAATGAGGATGTCCAGCATGCTTCGAATCTTGCTCAGCTCTGCACTCAGCATGCTGTTTCTTTTTTGCAGCACTCCTGCAGAGTTACTGATTTCTACTTTATAGACAAAAAAATTGAGCAAAGTTTTGACCTCCAGTTTTAACTCTAAAACTGGTAGTCTTAACAACACAGGTTTAATGTTGGATTTGTCTTCGAATGGGTGTGGGTGTTGTCTCCTTACTCACCTGGTAAGGTCCTTGTGATAAGTACCATTGCATAACTGTGTCTATACCCCATCACACAGCTTTGCACAGTGAGTGGTCAGTAAGCACTACGTTTCCTGTGGTCCAAAAGCAACCTCCCCTTCTCTATAGTTAAGTGCCTTTCAAATTGGAACGTGTGTCAAAATGATGTCTTGATTTATCTGTAGGTAGTCTTTTCTTCTTTTCCTAAAAAGCTGTTATAAATCCTCAGGTGTCTTCTAAAGAATTCACTCTTAAAATCAAGGAGTCATTTCAGAGATAAACAAGAGCAATTCAACCCAAACTGCTCAGAGAAAAAGATGAGTAGTTCCTTTAAATTTCTTAATGGTTTCCCGTTTTTAAGCTGAGGAGACATTCAGAGGTGAACACTGACAGGGAAGGTGACCAGAGGTAGAAGTAACAGGACCAGTGGCTCCAGGGGACATGTAGATGACTTCAGTACCCTCGGGTAGCAACCGTTGAATGCCTCGATCTTTGTGATCCAAGAACCAAGGTGAGACAGAAACTCTGGAACTTCAGATCTTCTGACTGAATGTGTATAATCTGTCTTTTAGCAGTAGTTTGAAGTAAGTCCTTAGAAGACTTTGGAAATATCATGGAGGAATAAGTGGAAGCATAAAATGCTTCTCCAATTTATGTACTCCTGCATCCTCCTTGTCTTTCTTTGTGGCTTGAAAAGAAATGTAATTGTTTCCAATAAGACGGCTTAAACCAGGAAAAAGAGCTGGAAGTAACTGCTGGGAAGAGGGGTTGAGATCAAGGCAAGTTTTATGTTTTTTCACAAATAGGAAGACTTGAGAAAAGGTAGCCAATAGAAAGATGGCAGCAGAAATTAGCCAAAGGGGGAGCTGAAGGAGCAACATCTCCAGTGTAGAACCCTGGAGGCTCAGAGCCTAAAGGAAGGCATCTGGAGGAGGATGCCTTTTCTACTCAGCTGAAGGAAGGAGTGGGCACAGGTGCAATGCTCTCAGAGTGGTGTGGAGCTGGAGTTGAGAGAATGCCAACTGACTTTAAGCTGTCTGCAGAGAGCTAAGTCTCTGCTAAAAATGATGGTATAACAGGTAGGAAAGAGACTTCAGGAGACTGGAGAGAGCTTACAAGGACTGTGCAGGAGACAACGTCATAGCTGACTTGTGCCGAGGGCATAACTGAAGCTGGAGACTGACTTGGTCTGCTTGTGCAGCTATACACAATTCCCGAGACTGGATAACTTAGAGTTGACACAGTTCTAGAGACTGTGAGGTCTCAGTTCACGATGCCATTGGGTCTGGTGCCTGGTGATGGCTGCTTTCCGCTGCCTTGCTGCCTCGTCCTCTAAAGAGGTCAGACAGAGTCCTCACATGATAGAAGAGCAGAAGAAGAATGCAGCTGAAGATAGTCCCCTCCAGAGCTTTTATAAGACACAAATCCATTCAGGAGGGACTTATCACTCCCCCAAAGGCCTCCCTCTCCGTACCACACACATGCATTTTTTTAACTTAATTTTTAAAATTTTTTACTGAATTTTTGCAATTTTCATACAATATAGTTTGATGGTATTTAGGGTCTGCTCCCCTCTCCTACCCCCACTGACCCCCACCCAGTTAATAGTAATTCCTATGTATATATATGAATATATAAATATGGTCTATAGAGTCTGATTTGTATCCCTAAATGTCATTCAGTGTGGGTCCATCCACTGAGCCCATACTGGAGTCTCATTTCTATAAAACACAGTCTTTCCCTTTTCCAGCAGCCATAAATTGCTGAAAAGTCCTTAGATTGGGATGGATTTGTTACCAACTTCCCCATGTGTAAGCTGGGATTTTGTCTGCTCTGAGCTTGCATAGGACTTGTGCATGCTGTCACCATTGCTATGAGTTCATATGAGTAAATGACCAGGTGTCTGGAAGATTCTGTTTCTTTGTGGCCATCCACCCCCTCTGGCTCTTACAGTAATCTTTTCACCTCCTCTTCAACAATGATCCCTGTATGTAATACTACTTTATGTTGAGTAAATATTATGATTTTTGTGAGTACATGAGGTGGATCTCAAGGAAATAAGCATGAATGATATCCTTCTGATTCTATAAGCATGCTTATATTCTATTAAGCATAAGTAGTTTGGTTTGGAAAAAGACCTGGATTTCAGTGTGCTTCTCAGAATAATGTTGAATTTCATGACACACTTTAAAAGAGAGTGTACTTTAGAGTCACTAAGGCTTGGTTAAAATCTCTACAACATGGTCTATTCATATCCTTTGTTTTATAAGCTGAGCCCTGGTAACTGTTGCTATGCTGACACTGGTGTTCAGTGGGTCACTGAAATAAAATTAATGTAAGCATCTGAAACATCAGGCATCAGTTGTGTTCATTTATTAATTTTCTAACATGTCATGCTGAGACAAGCCCAAACTGTTGGGGTAGAAGTATTTACCAGACTAGTATTGATATGAAAGTTTTAATAAAGTACATATAGCGCTGGCAGAAATACAGCATTAAAGTTTTCACAGAGAATCTCTTGTCTGAGAGGAAATGGGGTCCTTTTACTGAAGTTAAGAAGAATTACCTGGCCTTGTGTCCCCGGTCATTTGAATGGATCTATTTGACTAGATAAGAAGGGGGCAGCTCATCACCTTGTTAGGTAGGAAACTTAACAATTTTTGTCCTTCCTAAGAATGGCTATTCAGGTAAGGTGCCAGGGGTCATTAGGAGTTAGGCTGTAATTGTTCATATAAAGACACTGTCACTGTGTCAGACTCCAAGCAGTTGGGATCCAATTATTAGACAATGGGTGGTTTTACTTATCTTTGGCCCTTTACTTTTTTGCTTTTTGTTTCCGAATAACATTCTAAAAGGTACCAAATAAAGGAAAAGTATTCTGTTTAATTTTACAAAATCCTGAATTAATGGACACAGACTGCAAGCATTTTAGCAGGAAAATAAAAATAATTTGCAAAAAAAAAAATCCAAACTAAAGATGAATGGGCTGGTGATATAACTTAGTGGTGGAGCTAGCTAAGTGAGGTGTATGAAGGCTTAAAGTTCAGTCTTTAATACAACAAAAGGAGAAGGGAGAAGAAGAGGAGGAGGACAGCAAAGACGGGAGAGAGAGAAGGATGAAGGAAGGAAGGAAGGAAGGAAGGAAGGGAAGGAGGAAGGAAGGAAGGAAGGAAGGAAGGAAGGAAGGAAGAAAGGGAGGGAGGGAGGGAGGGAGGGAGGAAGGGGAAAAAAAGGTGAAAAACAAAAACTAATACCTAAGTAAGAATAAAATTCCATAGTGGACAATTTTTTTTCTTAGTATCTACTAGGTAAATGTCTTAGTTACTTTCTCTAGTGCTGTGACAAACCATTCTAATCAACCAAATTGGATAGGAAAGGGTTTATTTTATCTTACTTCTCCCAGGTTCATCACTGAGGGAAGCTGGAGCAGGAACTCAGGGCAGGGACCTGGAGCACAGACCATGGAGGGACCCCTACTTACTGACTTGTTCCTCTGGCCCTCACTCAGCCTGCTTTCTTATACAATCCAGGGCCACCTGCCCAGGGGTGGCACCACTCACAGTGGGCTGGACTCTCCCCTGGCATTCAATAACCACGAAAATGCCCCACAGACATGCACACAGGCATCCAATGGAGAACATTCCTGAGTTGAAGTTCCCGCATCTGGGGGAACTCAGCATTGATATGCTAGGAACCAATCCAATGGAGGACATTCCTCAGCTGAGGCTCCCTCTCCCAGATGTGTCAAGATGACAGCTGAAACTATCCAGCTCAGTAAAGACTTGGTTTCCTACTCTGTAATTTCCGGTCTTGGGAAACACCCTTATCATGTGTCTAGTGTCTTGAGCCACTGGCCACTGTGTTCAAAGTGTTGGGTCGATCATCGACTCACATATTCTTGTTAAAAATGTTCCATGGTGAGGGAGGGACTCCTAAGATCCCATCCCTGGCTCAGGAGCTGTTGGCAGTTGATGGCTGCTGAGGAAGGAAGAGTCACTTTGGGGGATGTAGCCATGGCAGGTTGCCCATACCCCAGTGTTCACCCTATTCACACATGGTCATCGCTAAGTAGACTCAAGATGCTATTAATGATGATGATGACATCAAATCAGGAGGGAGATGGGTTGGGGAGTCCCATGTGGAGTTGGAGAGTGGTAGCATGGGGTGGATAAGAGCAAAATACATAGTATTCATATATAAAATTTTCAAAGAATTAATAAAAATATTACTGTAAAATGAAGTTTTGCCCTAATACTTGGGAATTTCTTGCTAATTTTGTTATTGTGGTTTGGATTTTTGTTTGTTTGTTTGCTTTTTTGTTTTAAGATGGGGTCTCATTATGTAGCCCTAGCTGGCCTGGAACTCACTATGTAGATCAGGTTGGCATTGAACTCACAGAGATCAACCTGCCTCTGCCTACCAAGTGCTAGGATAAAAAGAGTGTGTGCCACCACACCTTACTCTGGATAGTTTTTAGACATTTGTGTTATCAGACTTTCCTGGAGACTTGCCTATAATGTGGGTCCTTTAGTCCATGCTGGAGATTTGAAGGCCATAAATCTAAGGAGCTGTGTGGGAATTATGTATGTGTGTGTATGAGTGTGTATGTGTGTGCACACAGCTGTCCTTCCATCTGTGATGGATTGGTTCCAGCATCATTAAATCCTTGGAGGCTCAAGTCCTTTAGTTACATACTGTTATGGTGCCAAGACTCCTGGGAAAGACCATTCAGACTCCAGATGTTCCAAATCAGTCAAATTTATTAGCTGGCCAGTGACTGCACTTTCTGGGCTTGGATCAAGGGAGCACTGTGCTGACTCAGAGGAGAACAGGGTTTATAAAGTATCCTGATAAACCAAGTGGTTATACAAGATTACACAGGCATGACAGATTTGTTCCTGTAGTAGACAAGCAAGGAGCTACTGAAGTCAATTAAGCATTAAGCAAGCCAGATGAGCATTACATAAGCACTAAACAAGTGGTTATAAAAGCTGTAAGACATTAACTGAGATCTTTCAGGTTCTCTGGGGGTATTTTTCTGTGGCTAATTCTTCCTGGAGCAAGCCAGAGGTTAAACTTTTCCTAAAATTCCCTTCCAGAGTCAGGAACAGCTCATTAAGGGGCAGCCTTATACAAAACTCAGGCTATAACATTACAACATACACAGATTGTCCCTAATACTTAAGTCATCTCAAGTGTAGTTATAATACTGAAGACCATGTAAATGCTATGTAAATATTGCTATACTATACTATCTAGAGAGTAATGGCAAGGAAAAAGTCTGCACATGTTCACTATAGATGTAATTTTTTAATTATGTGAGTTATAGTTCTTGGAATTCCATATTAGAAATTACAACTAAGAAAAAAATCTCAATATATTTATTGTTTTAAACAAAAACTCATTACATGTAACATAAATTACATATATTCTGCTTCATTTTTATTACTTTTTATTGAATTTTTGTGAATTTTGTAAAGTACATTTGAATATTTGATCATATTTAGATCTCTCCTCTACTGCACTTTCCTTACTTACTACCTGCCCAATTTCAAATATATATATAAACTATAGAGTTAAATTTCTGTCCCCAAATGTCCTTCGTGGTGGGTCCATCCATCCACTGGAGCCTGCTCAACCTACTAATAGGCTCACTCTTAAATGAGCTTTATTCTCCACCTCCCAGCAGTCATCACTTACCAATAGTTCCTCAGGTAGGTTTGAACTTATATGTCACCATTTCTGTGAGTTCATATGATTAACTGACCGGCTGTCTGGAAAATTCATTTTCCTTGTGGTCACCCATCCTCTCTGGCTCTTACGATTTTTCTGTCACCTCTTCTGCAACAATCACCATCTGCTGCATAAGGAAGCTTCTTGGGCTGAGAGCTGAAAGACACATTATTTTATAGGTATAACAATGTGTCCTTAGGAGTCAGATCAGTAGTATATCTATTTAGCAAAATAATAGTGTGAGACTGTCCTCTGTGTCCTGTGACCTATCTAGCTTCAGGTTCTCAGCCTGTTATCAATGGCAGGGTAGGAGTTCCATCATACGAAGTAGTAAAATCCATGCATTTACAGCACCTGGTTTTTGACAAAGGAACCACAGATAACACATTAGAGAAGACAGCATGCATAACAGATGGTGCTGGTCAAAATGAAGAGCCTCGTGGAGGAGCATCAAACTGGATCCCTATCTCTCACCATGTAGACATGCAGACACAATTTTAAAAAACATTTTCTAAAATTGTAGTTGAATCTGTAGGTATGGAGCCCAAGGATGTAGAGAGTTGACTGTACACACACACACACACACACATGCACATGCATGCACATATATACACACATGCACACACAAATACACAAACATGCACACACACATTAATAAAGTAGGCATTTCTGGTGTTGGTGATCTGTAGACCAATGTGAGAAATTCTTGCATGAACTAGAATATAAATGTTGACAAGATTAATAGTTTTTCCCAAGAAAATCCCCCACCAAAACTGAACGAAAACCTTTGAACTCCGACTTCTAAATAACTGCCATCCTTTAACCTGAAGAAAGCCCACCGACTGAGGCATGAGACGTCACCATTCCCTGCCAGGGTCTCGGGGCCACATGCACTCCAGGTATGAGGCTGGGTCCACCTCCAAGATAGGTGATGCTAGAGTTGGTTGCAGACATACATGTGATCCACAGTCACAGAATATAATATATTAAGTACTCAGTCAAGGTGGAGACATAAGAGTAGATCATATTTTCCTTTGCATTAGCAGTTGGATAAGATTATTAAAGCAAGTTTGGGGGAATTATTGATTTAGTATAAGGTATATACACATGTATCTGTGACACGGATTCTGCATTGAAACTATTATAGATGAGTGATTCAAAACATGTTTTTGTTTTAGGTTTTTTGGTACAGAAAGGTGGAGAATTGATGGAAACAAAAGATATTGTGATTTGACAAAAGCGTTATATATTTTCAGTTAGGTGTCAGGACAAAACTAAGGCATTAGTAGCCTTACTTGGTTTCCATTACTTTTGTTTCTCTCACCACCAAACATAATTGATGCTATATTTCTGCCAATCTTATAATAAAAATACCTTTGATCACTGTTTTCTTACTAAAATGTATTAGTTACTTTAAAAGAAAATGTCAAGTGAACTCAGTGTTCACAGCAACTTCCAAAGATGGTGTGTGAATGACCGAAGTTCAGGAGACCTATCATAGTGCTCCTCTCATGGGTCTAGCCCAGTGGATTTTTATCACTTTTCTGCTGTTGAGCTTTTGATTATAAGTGATGCTTCAAAGAACTCCTGCATCTAAATAATGTTCATGTTTATAATGGATCCCTTAGGAGAATTCGCAAATGTGGAATTGAGTGGAAGAGCAGTAATTATAATAGCTTAAAGTTTGAAAGCACTGTTCATTAACTATTTAAGTTTTTATGAAGACATTTAGGAGGTTAGTAAGACAGTATTTATGACCCATGGGAATAATTTCTTCTTCTGTACTGAAAGGGTAGTCTAATGCAGTTACCTTCAAGTGTGCTGTGGAACCAAATGACAATTCTTCCCACCCTGGAGAAGCCCTGTAATGGAGAAAATGCTTGGTTAGAAGATCTGGTTTATAGTTAATGTTAACCTTTGTACTTAATTAGCTTTGTGATCTTGTGCAAGTCACAACCTCTTTCCACTATAATTTTCTCATCCATAAATTTTCGCTAAAAATAATACACTACCTCATTGAGATGCGAGTAAATGAAATGATATATGTGAAAATGGCTTGTAAATGTTAAAGCCTGATTTTTAAAAAATGTTAAGTGTTGTTGTTACAAAAGCACTATACCCCAACCCCCACGGTACTCTGAAAGAAAAACTCTTAACTTCACAGATACAAGTCATCTAATGTAATGCAGATAAGTTCTTAATAGCGTATGGACGGATGTCTACTGAAAAGGAATCGAAAGGAGAGGGCGACATTGCTGTGAGAACGTTTCTTTACTGATCGTTCTGTCCTGTTTCCTCTTCAGCAAATACTAGAAGCTGATATGGCACTGCAGTGTGGTTCTTTGCTTTTACTTAATTTTGCTGTTTATCATCAAATCTGAAAATATCAGTTACTTAGAAGTCACATTACTTGTTATTCTAGAATTGTTTGGTGGCTCAGGAATTCTGAGTCTTGGCTAGGACAAGAGCCAGCTATTCCTGGCATCTTTAGGCTGTCAGAAAAACTAATCTCCACTGAGACTCTTATCTCCCCAGATGGTCTCTTGTGATGAGTGGATGCAGGTACAAACAGTCTGTTGAGATTCCTTCCAGAAACCCTGCTGTTGATCAAACCCTGAGAGGAGAGCAGGGTATAAACGCAATGTGGTTAGAAGAGCCAGAGGTCAGCATGAAGGGCCTCTGGGTTCTAGTCTGTTCAGACACTTCCCTACACAGGGCCTCACTGCCCCCATATGACACAAGGGAGCTAGTTGAGAATCTAGTCACTGGATGGTGTCTAAGATCTCTTCCCTGAGATTTCTAGGAAGGCTCTGAGCAGTGGAGTAAATGGAAGTTGAAGGATTGTCATTGCTATGGCCAGGAAGGTGTCTGCTGAACAGTGTGGAGGAGCGAGGATTCCACTCTGTGACATCACAAAACCCAGTTCAGACTAGAGCTCAGCTTCTGAGAAGGAAAAGCAACAGAGGTTCAGTTATTGACAGAGCAGAGGTAGAACACTATTGGAAGGACCTAGAAGGATCAGCCAGCCATGCCTGTTCAGGTACATGAACTTTGCTAAGCTCAGAACAGAACTTGCTAGTGTCTCAAGGAAAGAGGCATCCACAGGTGAGCATGTCCCCAGCCCTAGGAAGAATAGTATGGCACAGAGAAGACAAGGACAACCCTGGTACCTATACCATTCTTAAGGTGCAGAGGGGAGCCAAAGAGGCTCCCAACAGAGTCGTGACATACCCTTCCTTCAGTCAGCCAGGAGCTCAGGAAGCCATGACACAAAGGTCTTTTGCAAATCTCTTAGGCCCTCACTGGCTTCTCCCCAACCCTGGAAAGAAGCAGAAGGCACAAATCTTAAGTGATCAGTCTGCAATTACTTTCTAATGCAATCCACTTCTGTTTAGTAATATTACTCTATATGTGTTTTTCTTTTTTTAGTAGTTTTTCCCCAGGATGACAGGGAAGAGTAATTTTTTTAAAGTGAAAGAACCATTTTAACAGAAAATAGTTTAAAAAATACAACTAAAAGTAATAAAAAGGAGGAAAAAATGTATTACAAGTTGATAACAGATTAACTCCAAAGTCTAGTTTTGAAATGCCAAGGGAAAAGGCCACCCTTATGAACAGTGAAAGAGAAAGGCCTCATGGTTGAAAAATTAAGTCGCACAGTTCAGTTGGAGGCCCCACAGCTGCTCTCCCTCTAAGGATTGGCCCATGAAACAGTCTGTGAGCATGTAGAAAGTTCTGTTTTCTTTAACTTGCCATGGGGATTTGGCTTTTAAGTATCTGTTTCTTCCTGGAGGCCCTGAGAGTCTCCAAAGACTGTCCTGTTTACCAGCACAGCAGAGCTCAGGCTGATGCCAGGCCTGGTCTCATCTCCATTTGGAATCCCTTGGGTCTTAGCACCCACTGACCCCACGGTCAGAGCCCAGGACTGCCCAGGCAGGCTTGTGGAGCTTGGCCTGCAAGATCCATTTGTAGCAATACTCCATCAGTGGAAACAGCAGCCCGAGGCTCTGATGAGTGGATCAGTCACCCTCAGGAGACCCCAGGGGCAACAGACAACAAGGAGGCCAAATGTGCATGGGACACAGTTTGATGCTCTTTGACCTCTCATGTATCATGGATAAATATACACAGCAGTTAAGGCCATTCCCTCATGCTCTATCAAAGCAGCAATAACCGACAGCATGTAAAACACAGAGAGACTCAGATGAAAACAGAATGTGCTCGCATGTTAACTTTATAGCACACAATCAGTTTCCAACCTGGAGAGTTACTACGATTTTCACAATTAAATTATGCTCTAACTTCTTAAGACCTTGCAAACTAAATTCTCATTGGTCCAGTTTTTAGACTTCTTTCATTTTATAGACAACGAAAACTAGGTTTACGCTTAACCAAAACTAATAAACCGAAAACACAATGTCCTAATTCATCTACATTTACATTTATGGACCGTAACGCTCTGTGAGCTTTGCGTTTCTCATATGACACAGTGCACAGAGGTTAAATGTTTTGACTGAGGACTCGTTCAGTCTGGTGGCTGGTCTATGATTCATGTTAGATGAATTGACTTATACTTGAACTAACTCTTTGAATTAGAGTATTCTAAAAATAACTTCTCATTTTTTGTACCTTGGTGGGGTTATTGGTAAACGCAAATGTTCTGTGGAAGTGAACACTCACCTCTCAGGTTCTGTATCTCCAGACAATAGAGCTTCAGTCAAGATCATAATAAGACCCAAAACCCATCCAAAAAGCTGAGATGATAATGAAAATAAACCTAGAGAAGTTAGCAAACTACCCAGAAGCCTGAAAACATATAGCCCTCTCTTAAAATCAAACAAACACAAAATGGGCTGGGGAATGACTCAAAGGGTAAAGTGTTTGCTGTACAAGCATTGGGGCCTGAGTTCAGATCCCCAGCACTCATGGAAAAACTGGGCCTGGTGGTGCATGCCTGTAAGCACACCCATGGGGAGGCAGAGACTGGAGGGTCCGGGATACTTACTGGCTAGCTGTCTTTCTTAATCAGTGAGCTCTAGGTTCAATGAGATGCTCTATCAAAAAATAACGTGCAAAGGGATAAAGACAACCAACTTTAACCTCTGGCTTCCACATGTGCATCCACAAACACGTGCACACACATGACATGGCCACTGTCATGCACCCATGCACACGCACGCAAAATAGAAAAGCATTTATACAATTCAGAAGCTTTTTACTTTTTAATTACTATATAATTGTCCTGTGACCTTGTCTTTTTTAGCATAGGCAGACCATACTTCCTTTATGAGTATGTATATGTAGCCCATTTGTATATGTATGAATGACACTGTTGCCAACTCAGGTATTATGCACCTAGGAGCTAAGTAACTTTCCCTTATTACCCAATGTATCTCCTAGGTGAGACTTTTCTGACTTATCTTATGAATCCAAATTTTATCTTGACAATTATCTTGACAATTCAGGGGCTTTCTCAGCCGTGTACAGGGTTTTTCCACAGTACTGCACGTCTTGCATCTCCAATAATTTGCAAGTTTAAGCCTAGGCACTCTCGACATAGATTCCACAAGCTTCCAAATGAATTCCTTGCAGATATATTATTATCTACCCAAAGATCCAAATTTTGAAAGAAAATGAAGTGAAATCAATAACCATTTAGGATAAATATATCTTCATTTTCATGGTTGTCAGCTGGTTCTGTCATTAACTTTAGACAGATCTGGTGAATACTTTCTAGGCTTTACACTGGTTTGTAGCCAAGTGACATGTCTGTTTCCTAAAAGGCTCATCCAGATATTCCTGACTTCCCACAGAGACTGTCTGTAGAAGAGAATTATAAACATTACTCTCAGGAAAAACCAATCCATTATGGTATAGGTTTTGAGAAGTCTTGCTATATCTTTAAGCTTCCATATTATTTTCAAAAGCTGTATAATATATTGAGTAATTTGAATATACTACAGCCTAAAATGGTAGAAGAAAGCTTATTACGAAAAATAGGAAAGAAGCTTAGTTTCAGCTTCTGCATTGTGGTTTTGAAGTCTCGGTTCTCTCTAGTAATATGAAACATAGGCATGTCAAGTAAACTTTGGACTGTTTCTCCTAAAATTACCGAAGAAGATGCAGCTTGACAAGTGTTATTTAACATGGAGGGGAAAAAGGAAAGAAAGAAAACATGCCTCTCCAGAGATCTTGAGACATCAAACTGTGCGTCTTGCTTCCACCATCAGGGTGCCTTGGCCCCTGGCCATACCCAGATTCTTGACACATGCAAGGCACACCTCTTCATCTAGCCCAGCCCCCATACCAATCCCTCTTTAGATTGTGCAACAAGGCCTTTGTAACCCGAGGCCTGTGAAGTCCAGAAAGGAATGTGACCCAGAGTCAATGGGCGTTGGTTCCACTGGGGACACAAGGAGTCTCCTGCTGTTTACCCGGTGCCTCTTGGGAACCTCAGGAGGAGAAAGGTATGCTCCAAAAGAAGCCCTCGGGTCTCCCTGCCTTGCCACCCTCCAGAGGCACGCCTCCCGCTGCGCCCCGGTAGACCCAGCACCCACCTTGGAGTCACTTCCCCTAGTTTCTGTTTTGCTCCTATTGCAAGCTACTTATTCTTATTCTTACTTAGTCTTATTCTAGGGTGAAGGAGTCCCAGTAGGGAGTCAATGGAAATGGTGATGCCAGGAGCCAGAGGCAGGGCAGCCGGGGAAATCTCAGGGACCCTGCTCTTTCACCCCATTAGCTCACAACAGAAACCCTTTGTCCCCTCCTATGTTTCCTAGGTCCCTTCCCGCCACAGACATTGTCCTCCATTATGACAGACAGGCTCTGGCCCCGAGAGTGCTTGGGCTTGTCCTACCTCTGCTACCTAGGGAACGGTGTCATGAGCTTCCTTTAAATTGCCCAAACAGCATGATGCCAACAGATCTCTAACCAACCGGAAGTGACGTACCCCGAGTGCTGTTCAAAACAGTTGAGTGGCATTCACTGTAAGCGACAAGTTCATATTATTTCATTTACCAATATTGTCCAGGCAGAGTGACAATTGTGAAATAAAACTGCACAAAGTGAGCTCTTTCAAAGGTAAAGAATTTAGTCAGTGCAACCAGATGCTCACCTGCAAGGAGTTCAAAAGCCAAAAGAAACTCTACGATTGTGTGGAAAATGTGCACACTGTGGACCTCAAAGCGCCCTCAGGACTCAGCAAAGAAGAGGCAAAGTTGTTTGGAGCATTCAGGCCAGGGGTGTTGGGCTGTGGGAGGAATCTTGAAGGAAAAGAAACAGAATCTAACTGACCCATGCTTGGGGAAGAAAAACATTTTCTAATGAAAATTTTGACTCTGGCAAACTTCCTGCTTCCACTCAGGCTCTAGTTGCCCTCACAACTCTAAGCACCGCAAACAATTCACATTGCTTCACTGAGACATGGAAAACACAGGCCACAGAAACGTATAGGCACAGGGAAGGAAGAAAGGGCCTGAGAGCCGCCTCTGTGAAAATGCTGCATGCTTTAGCTAAGGCTAGGTCTGAACTAAATCTTGCATCCTGGCTCTGGAGCAGACTCCCTAGTATTAGTGTGCTCTAGATGTAACTCACTGTCTTCCCTCAACCTGCTGTCCTTTTGGGATTCTCAACTTAACCAATGGCCTAACTGGATGTCTAGTTACTCAGGTTATCAGGTGGAATCCTGTCTGATCCCTGTGTCTGTCTCACTGCCTTTGTCCATCATACTCACAGGCTCATAGCAACACACCTTCAAATCTATCACTTCCAGCGATTTCTGCCTGTTGCTGAGTCCAGCTCATCCTCTTCCCCTAAGATGGCTCATCTCCCTTACTGAACCCAACTGGTTACTCCTTTCCAAAACAAAGACTGTTACTTCCCAGTTTGAAACCAGTTGCTTACAAAAACAAGAACTTAGCTTGCTTAACTTTCAAAGCTCTTTGTCCTTCTAGCTTTTGATTCAACCTCATTCCTCCTCACACAGATGGACCCAGCAAGCTTCGGCTTCCCAGTCGGCCCAACACTTCTTGTCTCTGTGGTGTTCTTCATATAATAATTTCTTTGTTTTTTTGAGGTTCAGTTCCTAACCCACATCCCCTGCCACTGTTTCCTGCTCTCAGCTTTTACCTTCAGTATTCATGGCGTTCTTATTACAGATAACTCTTTACGCTAAAGACTGAGCCAGGTAGCTTGTAAGACACAGGGCAGAGGACACAATGAGCAGGGAGAATGTTTGAAGACAGGAAGTAGTATGTGCAAAGACTCAGGAACTCAAGGGACTGAACAGAAGACAGTAATTAATGGAATGGAGTTTTAGTGAACAGGAAGGAGCTAGTAAGAGGTGCCCATGAAGAAAGGGGCAGGAGCCAAGTCTGAGGGCTGGGTCCTGTTAAGAGGCTGCATTATTTGCTTAAGTTTAGTGGGCAGGTATGAAGTGTTATAAGCAGAGCAATGATAGAGATATGTGTACATTTTAAAAGAACTTTGAGAATCCAGAAAGACTGGAGAAGGGGCTCCAGTGAAGAGAATGGAGGAGTAAACCAGAGAGGCACCTGGTCTACCCAGGGAACAGCAGTGGGAGGCAGCGAGGCAGAGGACTTCGGAGCCCCTAGAATTGGTTAGGCCTGGTTGGCTAATCAAGCATGGATCAAATGAAGAATGGTGGGACCAATAGGTGACCAAGAAATAGTGCCATATATTGCATAGAATCTGCCTCCTAATGCCCACTGTGGAGACTGGGTTTTAGGTTGTAGAAACAGATGATAACGTGGATTTCTTGGCTTAGGCAAACCTACATTTTTGTGAAAAAAAGTTGGGGAGGAGTTTGATTTTTTTTTGAGGTAGTCTTTCTGTGCAGCCCAGGTTGGCTTTGAACTCACTGTGATCCTCCTGCCTCAGCCTCCCGAATGCTGGGATTATAGGCATGCACCATCATGCTGAGCTACAAACCTGCACTTTAAAATAAAGGTACAGACCTTTAATCCCAGCACTCAGGAGACAGAGGCAGGTGGATCTCTGTAAGATCGAGGACAGCCTGGTCTATGTAGTGGGTTCCAGGTGGGCTGGGGCTACAGCTACAGGAAACCCTGTCAAAATATAAAATGAAATAAAAGCTAGTTCCTCTATATTTTCATTTTTATTGAAGTATAATTTATATTAAATAAATGAACATATTTTAGATGTTCGGGTCTGTGTTTTGATGATTTATGTCCCCCAATAGCTGTTATCCCAATTAAGACATAAAACATTTCTATCACTCCAATAAATTTGTTCTATATCTCCTATTTAGTTATTTAGACTGTATGGGCAGTAATCTTTTTACACCACTCTAGGTTAGTTTTTCATGTCTCTCAAATTCATATGAAACTCTTCACTCTTGGGTATATGTCCATCTTTGAGGCTATTTTATTCTGAAGGCTGGTGTCTGGTTCTTATGAACAAGACATCCAAGGCTTCCATCTCTCCGTGTACCCAGTTTTTATCCTCTGAGAATGCTTTTGGTGCTTGCCTTTAGCAAGGAGCTTGGAGCCTGCACCTAATCTAGACTTGTTTCTATATTCAAGCCCAATGATCTTTTTTAATCACACTCTTCTTTCTTCCTTTCCTCTCCCAAGATGTTTCTGAAATCTATGTTTTTATGTGTATCTCTAGTTCTTTTAAAAATATTTTCTTTATTTTTATTTTATGTGTTTGAGTATTTTGCCTGCGTGTATATAAATGCACTCCTGTTGTGCAGTGCCCACAGATGTCAGAAGATGACGTCGGATCCCTGAAACTGGAGTTACAGATGGTTGTTAGCTACCATGTGAATGCTGGGAATCAAACCCAGGTTCTCTGTAAGAGTAGCCAGTGCTCTTAGCCACTAAACCATCTCTAGTTCTTTGTTCATGAAAAACATTCCCTTGCTTAGAAATAATTATAGTATATGACCTTTTGTGTCTAGATATTCTTTCCATTCTGGAAAGATGAGGGACCAAAAGAATTAGGATGGAAATTTGGAAAACAAATTTAGGATTCCAAAATGGGGTATGAGTAATATGTATTGATATTGAAAGTAGATAGAGAAGGCTATTTTGTGGGCGATATAGTTGCATATAGTGCATTGGAATGAAGGCACCAGAACATCTGCACTAACTGGGCATTGGGCTCAACACTACAAGGGCTCTGGGTGGCATGTGTACCTTTCTCTCAGGACGGGTTGTCGTGTCCCCCAAGATAATTGCTGTTTGTTTGCTGATTGTGTTTGCTGAATAGTTGTGCTGTGTGGTTCTTGAGCCAAGTTTACAGTAATTTGGGTATATGTCCATCTATGAGACTACTTCATTCTGAAGGCTGCTGTCTGGTTCTTATGAACAAGACATTCAAGGCTTCCGTCTCTCAGTGTACCCAGTTTTTATCCTCTGAGAATGCTTTTGGTGCTTGCCTTTCTTTAGCAAGGACCTTGGAGCCTGGCACCTAATCTAGACTTGTTTCTATATTCAAGCCTAATGATCTTTTTAAATCATGAAAATGTCTTCTAGTATACCATTTTTATGTTTGTTCATACATCTGCTTCACTGTTGATGTCTACAGTTGGCAAATCTACATTGATTTTGCTAGTCCCTCTTGCTTGAACCTTTAAGGAATGTATGATTTTAAAAGTGCTCTTTCCTGTCCTTATCTTGTGTGCAGCGCTCACAATTCATCCATCTCACTGTGAATCATAGTCTCAAATACATCTCTTTTCAAATCCCAAGTAAGAGACTCCCCCTGCAGTCACATGAGCTTAGTGCATCCTTCCCCTGCCTTGAAAGACTTGTGCCTGTAACACTTTGTCTTACTAGATTCATGCCTTTGTCCAAGAAATTGTTTTTTCTTCTCTAAATCTGATATACACTGTCCAGATTCCTATCCTTATCCAGTTAAATCAAGAATTTAATTAGAAACTCAAAACTGTCACAGCTCCCTGCCAATTGGTGAGTTCATTGTGAGTCAGGATTAAGCTCAGAGTAACAAAGGCTTCTCTTCCCTCTAAGAGATAAAATTTTCACTGAGGCTTATGAAGATCTCCTGAAATACTTTCCTTTTGAGAACCTCAAGTTGATGTAAAACATTGATCTCATCCATTTATTATAGCCTCCAGGACACCTAGGAGTCTGATAAACCTTGTCAAATAAACAACTACATGGATTACTGTGCTGGATAGTATCAGTTATCAACTTGACACACCTGGGAAGAGGGACCCTCAGCTGGGGAATTACCTCTATTGGATTAGCCTGTGGATATATTTGTGAGGCGTTTTCATGGTTGCTGGGTGATGTGAGAGGGCCAAGTCCACTATGCGCAGTAGTGCCAGCCCTGGGCAGCTGATCCCAGGTTGTACACAAAGGCAGGTTGAGCATGGGCCAGAGCAGCAAACTAGTAAGCAGCGTTCCTCAGTGGTTTGTACTTCAACTCCTGCCTCCAGGTTTCTGAACTGGGCTCCTACCCTGACTGTCCTCCATGATGAACTTTAACTGTAAGATGAAATAAATCCTTTCCTCCCCAACTTGATCAGTGCTATATCACAGCAATAGAAAGTAACTAGGACAGAAGTTAGTATGAGAAATTTGGGGTATTGCTGTGATAGACCTGACCATGTCGGTTTTGGGAAGGATTGTGAAAGCATTTAGAACTTTGGGATGGAAAGAATGGGCTCAGACCTTAAGGAGCTGCTACGGGAGCTTGGAGGATAGGAATGTTGAGAGCGGTGTAGACAATGAAGGATTGGCTTAGGAAACTGCAGAGGGACACAAAGACTCTCTGGGCTGTCTGTGTGATGTTTTGAATTGAGAATCTGTGATTTCTGGTCAGCTAGGGCTGAAGAATCAAGCTGTGATTAAAAGAGATAACACCACTGAAGTGAAACCTTTGCTTTACTAGTAGTCAGTGCTGGTGAGCTGGAGCCAGAAAACTAGATGTGATCAACAAGAAACCTGAGGTGAAATCTTCTGACAGTATTTCTTCAGGGGCAGCACACAGAAGCTGGTCCAGGGGGTAGGAGGCAAGGCTGCATCTCAAGCTAAAAGCCAAACTTACAATCAGGCTGAGCATAAGCCAGTTGCTGCCTCCAGAATCTTGCCTTGAGCTCCTGGCCTGGCTCCCCTCCATGATGAACTGTAAGGTGAAATAAATCTATTTCTCCCCAAGTTGCTTTTAGGCATTGTTTTATCAGAGTGACAGAAAGTAATTAGGACAATTACGTTGTTTCTAACAGTGTTCTTGCTACTTTTTCCTCAGTAATGTTGAGCACTGTGTCTCCTCTTGCCCCTCACAGGATAAATTATAATAGACCGCTCCCCCAACTCAGGTTTCAGCTAAAGATTTTCATTGGGAGATGTATCTTCTGCAGTCTTAGTTATCTGATAATCTTAATAGACTTCACTAGTATTCCTTGCCAGGTATCTCTTGTCTGGGAGCCAAAGTCATCACCAGGAAAGCAGCTGTGTTCCTCAACACCATTGAGAGCCGTGTCCATTTCCTACATCTTTTCTCTGTCAGAGTCATGCCTGTACAAGAAAGAGATAAACAACATCTGCCTGCATCCTACATCTCTACCTAGACATTAAAGGAATTGAGCATATAGTTCCTTCTCCTGTTCTTTCCTCACAAATCATGCTAAGCCATTCTCTTATTCCCAGGAAGCAGCACAGCTCCACACTGCCCCTGCTGGCATGTAGATGAGCCCTGCCAATGGGAGCTGTCTCCTCCTCCTCCCCTTTCATCTCCCATGATCCTCCTGTCCTTTGTGGCATGTTCTTTCTTTACCCATTTCTTGAAACTTCTGAAGATCATCTTCCTTTACCTGAAATCTTGTGGTGATGTTCTTTTAGGTCCTGAAGATCCCTTCACCCCTTCTACACACAGCAAGAAGAGGCAGTCAGAGGCAGGGTGCTTTCTTCACTCTCTTAATAAAGCTAGGTTTGCATTTGAGTATTTTCATCATAGTAAAGGAATGGCAAAACCACAGCACAAATAATATGACTCTAAATTTTTAGAGAACTACACAAGCAGAAAATTACCAATTAGAGTCTAAAATGTCTTTTTTCAGAGCCTCTCTTGTTCTCTCTCTCCTTTCTTACCTCTCTCTCTCTCTTTCTCTCTCTCTCTCTCTCCCTGCTATAAGTTTTGGTTTTATAAACTGGGCAGCACATTATGGCAATTCTCCTGCTTCTTAAATAATTTCAAACACCTTTACAAAAAGCCACTATTTTCTCCTTAGTTTTGAGATAAAAAAAAAATTAAAACATTTAAAAAAATTTAAGCCACCTACTGTAATAGTCAGGGTCCCTCAGAGAAAGTCAGTGGAATGTATTTATAAAGCAGGGAATTGACTGACATGGTTTGGATGCCGACAACTCCTGGTCTACACAGAGAGCAGCACTAAGACCTAGGGAGAAGTGGCACTTTGGTTTGAGCCAGAAAAAAAAAAGGAAAAAAAAAATGTTTGTGCATCCAAGTGGTCAGGTAGGAGGAAGGGAGATTTGCTCTAATCTGAGGAGGATAAGTTTTGGTTCTATTCAGACTTCAACAGAAGATAAGGACCATCTGTTTTAAACTGAGTCTACTTGTTCAAATATCGATTTTATCCCAAACACACAAAAAACAATGTTCAATGTTTGACCAAATATCTGGGCACCCGACAGCCCAGTCATCCTGACTTATGGAAGTAGCCATAATGATCTAGTGTGAAAAGTCATCCAACTCCCATTTGATCAAAATGTTTGCTTTACCAAATATTTATATATTTTAAAAATGAGGAAACATGTTGATGTAAGTTTATCTAAGCAGCATAGCCAGTAAATGGCAAAGCTGGGGTTCCAACCCAGTTAAATGCCTCAGCTAGGTACTGTAACTAGGGTAGCCACTGTTCCCCACAGACCCTGGGGACACCCCTCTGGTTAGGAAGAGAATTGAAGGCATCTGTTACTTAAAGCTCGGGTACAGTAGTGTCTTGTCTTCACACGTCTGGACATGCCAGACTGTGTGCAGTTTGGAGCTGCAGGAAGGACTTTGCCATTCTTTGCCCTTGAAGAGATCCACAAATTTTAATAGTTGCTATTTACTGAAAGTCACACAACTGTGCTCTTCACGGACACCTTGTTCAGCATTCACCACAACTCTGTGCTCTTCCTAATACCCGACTCTGCCCTGGGAGGGACGACATGCTGGGGTCGCCACGGGGCTGCCATGAGCAGGGATTGTGAGGCATCCCTTCTAAACTACTATCAGCAGAACCGCCACAAGTCTCTCCTGTGTTGCTTTTACTGTCCCTATAGGCCTGTCCAAACTTGTTCCATCCCTCTTCAAAGTCTTTTATTAAGGAGCTTAAAAATGTATGTGAATCAATCATTCTGCCGTCTGCTGCCTGCTGATTCACCCTCCGCAGGCTGAGCTTCCCTTCACGTAGCTGCTCCTTGCCTGTTGCCTGACGTTCCTGCTGCTCCCCGTTGTCCGCTTCCCCCAGTGCTTTAAGGAAATGTTGTCCAGCGAAGGTTTACTATAAGCCCCTCAGCACACAGAGAACCTCTGTATTCATGTAGCCTCCTCTGGTGCTCCTGGTGTCCCCCTCATCGTGACAATGTCATCACAGGGCTGCTGAGTTAGTTTTGACCAGAGCAAACTTAGCATTTTACAGAGAGGGACTCTGAGCTTGAGGCGAGTGAGTCCCTTACCCAAGTCCATGCTATTAAAATCCAAGTATTCCAGTCCAGGGCTTCTGACATAGTCCATAGATATCATCTCTGATGAAATGTGGAGTCAGGACATCCTTCTGGACTCACCCAGTGTGGACAGGCTACATCAGGGCAGCATTTGAGGCAAGGCTCACGTTGGAGGTTAGCATGTGTTTCCAATGTCCACTTTCAGGTATAACAATGTAACCACCGTACAAACGAAGGCACTGGAAGAAAAATGAAGATAAAATAATATACTTATTGACAGAAGCACTTCCTGTGGTCTTCGTGCTTCAGTGGACAGTCCAGAAAAGAGCTGAGAGTCCTGCCTGTCTGGAATTGCATTGGCTGACTCTTTGGGTCCCCTGTTCCCAGCTTCCATCATGTATTTACAGAAAATCAACTCATCTGTGAGTGCTATGCAGGGGGTTCTCCTCCATGGTACCTTCACAGACCTGCACACTTGTGTCTCAATGCTGTGGGATGATGCTTCTGTAAGATTAGGTTGACTTTCAGTCTGGTATTGGTTCCAAAGCTGTGAACAAGATTGCAGAGAATGGGTAGTCATATTCTTAGCCGAGGTCTCTGAAAATAGCAGACAAATAGCGTACAAGGAAGTTCATTCCTTGGGAGTAATAACTTTTGAAAGAAAAGAAAACTCTTGCTTCCCAGGCCATTTCACTTTTACTTTAAAACAGGAATAGATGAATTCCAGGTGCTTGGACAGTGGTAGAGGCATTGTGGAGAAGCAGTGCCCCCTAGAGGTGGCTGAAAATTCTGGGCTGTGGCTGTTCCCTGGCTACCAAGGTCTCACTTGTGCCTGAGGGCAGAGTATCCATTTCATACTTGGCTGGGATTCTCAGACTTAAGAGATATGTTCCTACTCAGGCTCTGTTAATAACTGTCTGATGTCTATATAAAAGCCCTCTGAGCCTGGTTTGTTGACTCATAAGAATACTCATTCAAGTGTACCTGTTCCAGCTATTGTTTGAGTCAAATGAATTCTTGTGAACATTTTTCTTGAGAATATAGTATAGTATTTTCCCCATGATAAGAGGTAGTGCCTTTTTCTGGAAGTGAGGTAAGGACATCAGGGACCAGAGTAGGCTAAGGGAATGTAGGCCCGGTGGAGGTGGTGACAGGGAGGGACACATGAGTGTGACAGTGCCTAGACTGAGGCTGGTGACTGGGGTGGAGAGAGTCAGAGCTGCGTACTAGGGTTACCTTGGGGAGTGTGGGCCAGAGTAGGGTCTGGTCATAGTAGAATGAGACCCTGCCGGTGGCAGAGTGTCTGCAAGGGCTGGAGGAAAGGCAGATGCTACTTCAGGGTAGGGATGCCCAGAAAACAAATCGGCTTGGATGCACGCTCAGATTTAAAAGATATTATAAATGACCTGTAAAGTAGTCAATATACGTGTAGATTGCTTTTATACTGGCTACAGAAAGTCACAGAGGATGTGAAAAATCAAGGGTGATTTGGAGTGAGGAATATTTTGAAGTTGAAAACTACTGCTTTACAGTTGCTCTCTTTCTGAACACCAGAGGGCAACACAGTCATGTTGAATAGCAAGTATGCCTCATGTTAGGATTGAAGTATTTCGTTTATTGGAATATCTTGCTTAAGTTTTAAAGAAAGTTACAAAGAAGACTTTTGATTGGATGTGCACATGAAGGGATCTTGGGCAGATAGACACTAGATAAGCAATTGGTACTCACCTCCCATCTCCTTCTTGTCAAGGGACTTGTAAGAACTGCCTTGCTCAGGGATTCAGTTCCTTATCTTCAGGGCCAATCATTCAAACTGATTTGATTTGGTTGTTCCACTTAGTGTCTGGAAGTGAGGCCTGACCCTGAGAATGGATGAGATAGAGGGGGCACTGAAAGAAATATCGAGGGACGGTTGTTTTAGTTTCCCAACATCAGTGGGTTTTTTTATGACAAGGGCAGCTGCCTTGTCTGTGTCTATGGTCTTGGGGAAGCATTCCATCAATGGAAGAACATAAAACATTTCTGGAGCAATCCCCAAAACTTTATAAGATTTTCAGAAGACTCCAGAAGGAGATGGAATAGAGTCAGTGGGGAGGGGGCATGTGGTTTGACAGGTGGTGAGGGACCAGTGGAAGGGGCTGTAGGGTTGTCCTCCAGGGTCTAAGACCCATAAGAATAGCTTGTGTGGGAGAGGCACTGGGCCTGAGGCGGGTATCAGGCAGAGATGTCACCATCATCGGGGCCCATCTGATCTTGCATGTCTAGAACCCAGGGGTGTGGATGTTAATGTTGAAAACCCTAAAAATGATTGCCCAATCCATTCTGAAAGGGGTATTTCCATTCTCATCCCCTTGGAGAGGCAGCTCAGCTGTGGCCAGATAGTTCAGGGCACCTTCCAATGACATCCAGCAAGTCTGTTCTTAGCAATACCATTACAACAGCAGCGCTTAACTCTGCAGGAAGCCTTCAGTCACAGGTTCCAGGTTTCTAGAAATTCAGTGAACTCTTGATTATTCATTTGAAATTCTTTCTTTCTCTCCCAACAAAATGTGGTGAGAAAATCTACCTATAAGAGAGTGTAACGTCACTGCTGTTCCTTCCATGAGCAAACTCAGATTCACCGAGGATGCTAGAGACTTGTGCAAGGTCATAGTGTGCTCAGTGCAGCAGGCACAGGAGGTGGAGAACCACTACGTTTTCCAAGGCAGTGATCATGGAGATGAGGAGGCAGCTCTTGGCCATGTAGACCAACAATTCTTTGTCTCTTACAGCTCTCTTGTTTACTTCACTTTCTTTATGAAAAGGATATGGAAAAAACAATTTATTAGCAGAGGACCTGAGTTCTAATTTTAGCTTTTAGTTCTTCATTATTGATGTTCATCCTTGGGAGAAGTCACATGGTCACAGTCAAACAGTTATTTCTTTATTAAATAAACATCAAGTCACACAGCATATGTGACTTGTGTAAGGCACTTAGGAAATTGCCAGGTATGACATAAATGCAGTTCATCTTTAGCGTTTCCTTCTCTGTTACCTGGATTGAGGCTCTGTTTGAGTTAAGATGAAGACAGAGCTTCAGGCCACGCCTCGTAAACCACCACCATAAACGACTATATCTCAGTTTCTGTATACTCTTCCCTTCACAGGCTGCTTGACCACATTCAGCTGACAATTTGCAGAACAATCTCTATAACTGAACCCGTATTAAAAGAGACTTTGTCCTGAGCAGGAAGTACTTTCCTTGTTTTCAGTCCTTATAGTTGACTAATACAAGAGACATCTTGAGCTAATCTGATCAGCATGAAATCACCAACCAAGGTTCTGTTTAAAGACATTCTATCAAGCACATCTGTTGGGTTCAAGCCCCCTTGGTTTATTACAGCAATTGTTCATCCTAAGTAAGCAACAAGGTGTTTAAATTTCACACATGTGAAATACATATTACGTTTCCTAGCAGAGACAAGACTTGGTCAATATTTTCTCAGTAACAGTTCTCAGATTAGAGATTTACTTAACCAAATATTGTCCTTGACACTGACTGCAACGTATACCTCAGTAGTGAATGAACTTCTTCTTGGTAGTTCTTTGTTTAAAGTTATTGCTTCATTTCTTTCATGAACTTTAACTCACATACTGTTCAATTCAGCCACAAACTACTAAGCAAAGAAATATAGCTACTGAAGTCCCCTGGAATTATAAGCCCTTAAGGCAAAACTCTGTAACGAGTCAGAACTTCATCTGTGTAGAGCCAACCAACTTGGTTTTAAAGCTGGGGTCTGCTGTTTATTGCCTGGCAACCTTGGGTAATTCACTTAACTGCCCCATTTTACAGTCTTTATAAAATGAGAACTTAGGATCACCTGATGAATATTTTCTTTTTAAAAGTAGTAAAGGGGCTGGAGAGGTGGCTCAGGGTTAAGAGCACTGGCTGCTCTTGCAGAGGACCTGGTTTGATCCCCAGCACCCACATGGTGATTAACGACAGTGTGGAACTCCAGTTCCAGGGGATCTGACACCCTCTTCTGACCTAAATGGGCATTGCATGACATGAGTGTACTTAACATACATGCAGGCAAGACATCCATACACATAAAATTAAAAATAACATATTTTAAATAAAATAAGTATAAGATTATTTATTCAGAAACTATTATAATAGAGAAAAAAGATCAGTGTAGAACTGGGTTTTGTCCTCAGTACAGTGTGAGCCACTTGAGGTTTGTAGCCCAGGAGCAGAGCTGGAATCAACAGAGAAATTACTAAGAAGGAAACATCAGGGATGGTCAGGATTCTAGTGAAATAGACCTCAGGATTCTTAATGAAAGTAGCTCATGGTGATTGGGGACTGAGTGTGAGGATTGAGGAATTTGATAAGATATTAAAGATTGTCAGAGACTGAAATCGGAGAGTCTCTCTAAACTGAAATAGGGATCAGCAAGATGACTCAGTGGGTAAAGGCACCTGCCGCCAAGCCTGAGTTCAGTCCCCAGAATCCACGTGGTGGAAGGAGAGAACTGATTCCCCCAAGTTCTCCTCTGACCTCCACATACACACCATGGCACATGTGTGCCCTCTCCCCTCCCCCAAAGTAAATAAATACAATAAAAATAAACAGAGTAAGTATGACTCATCCTACTGCTGTGTGATGCAGGCTGGAACCAGAGAGACACCAAGGTCGAGTTCTGAAGGGAAAGCTTGACTTAATTTCAGTCAAGGAGTTTCTGACAATAGGATTTTGATGCCAGTAAAACTGTGATCTATTGAGGCAATACTAAGCTTTAAAAATAAATTGCTAGATTGGAGAGATGGCTGAGTGCTTAAGAGTGCATACTACTCTTGCAGAGGATCTGAGTTTTGTTCCCAGCACCCACATTGGTCTTCTCACAACTACCTATAGCTCCAACTCAAGGGATTCTGATGCCTCTGGCCTCCTCAGGCGTGTACACACACACACACACACACACACACACACGCACACAATTTTTTTTAAATCTTAAAAATAGGAAACTATTATTTTACTATTTTATATTTTCAAAGCTTAAATGAGATACTGTAGCTAGTACCAGCTACTGTCATCTCCACCAGTACCACCTCCATTTCCATCACCATCATCATCATCACCATCGTCATCATCACCATCATCATCATCACCATCATCATCATCACCATCATCATCACCATCATCATCATCACCATCATCATCACCATCATCATCACCACCATCATCATCACCATCATCATCATCACCATCATCATCATCACCATCATCATCATCACCATCATCATCATCACCATCATCATCACCATCATCATCACCACCATCATCATCACCATCATCATCACCATCATCATCACCATCATCATCATCACCATCATCATCATCACCATCATCATCATCACCATCATCATCATCATCACCATCGTCATCATCACCATCGTCACTACTACCTTTGAATTCCTCACAGCACTGGGTAAATTTGCATGTATTACATGATAACTATTATACAACGTTTCCATTTTTGCATAATTATTCAATTCAGTGATGAATTATAAACTTGGGATGAAATCCATCAGAATAACATATTCAAATTCTTTTTAAAAAATAATTTTTGTTGATTCCCAGATTTCACGTAATGTATTTTGATCGTATTCAGACCTGCTCACCAATCTTTAGCCCTTACCCAAGGCCCTTGCCGATTTTATGTCCTCCATCATTACCTACCCATTTCTTTCTTTCTTCTGTTTTGTAAAGACCTATTAATTCCAATCCATCTCCTAAGTGCTCCTGAATGTGGGCCCATGCCCCAAAGTCTGATCAACCTACCAGGCATTACACCAATAAGGAGAATTAATTCTCCCTCTCACAGCAACAGTGGTCAATAGATTCTCAGCAAGGGTTGGGGCTTCCTGCTCATCTCTCCCATGCATGTTGGACCCTGTCTGGTTTGGGTTTACACAAGTCTGTGCATGCTGTCAGAAGCACTGTGGGTTCCAAGTGAATATGTCCAGTGGTGCAACATTAGTACAAATATTATGGGAGTACCCAGTCATCTTCTAGCTGGATTTAAGGCCCGTTAAATGTCTCAGAGCCCAAACCTGAGTGCTCAGATGTAAATGGGACACCTATATCAGGCTTTCTCCTCCGAAGGCTCAGAAACTACTGCAGAAGGAGGAGTGGAAAGGTTGTAAACCTAGAGGTGATAGATAAATATAAGGAAACTGTGTTGTTTGGACACCAGAGGGTAATTGCACATATGAACCCATATTCAAATTCTTAAAGCACTTCCAGTGGACTAGGTTCTGATTTGGGGTAGAAAGGAGAGAATAACTTCTTATCCAGGGACCACACTAACTTCCAGAAGGCAATGGGACATAAAAGTTCCTAGTGTAGGAACTGGAGGTATGGCTCACTGACTGCTCTTACAGAGGACCCAGGTTCAGTTCCTGGCACCCACATGACAGCTAACAATCATCCTAACTCCAGTTCCAGGGGATCTGACACCCTGCTCTGATAGGCATTGCATGACACGGGTAAACTTAAACACATGCAGGGAACTCACTCATATATACATAAAAATAGTTTTTAGAAGTTCCTAGTATAATTATTCACACACACACATTGTAGCCAACATTTTAGAAAAGGCCCCAGAGACAGAGTCCATGTGCTAGTACAGTTTTGTAGAAGAGACACAGACTTAATGAGGGTGACTTGCTAAAAATCTAAGAAACCAGAATGTTATTTTTCAGATACTCATGCTTGAGTTAAATATGTAAAACCAAATTTTATTTTGTGTTTGATTAGGGTGGATGCCATGATCCTCAGCAAGTGTTTTCTTAGGAAACCCGAGCAGTGGAAAATCCCCCAGAGAATGGCTGGCTGGCAGGTGTTTTCCACATTACTTAACTGAAGAGCTCTCTGTGTCTACTCTCTCTGATATGGGGTCAACAGCAGCTCTCAACCACACAACTCTTTAGAACCACTTGGGGAGCCCTAAAAAATGTCCAAACCCAAACATAGTCTACAAGATTTCACTTTGGATTAATTGGGTTGGCCCCCAAGCATCAAAATACTTAAAATATCTCTGAGTGAGTCTATAGAATTCTAATCTCATTCTTTCCCCTTAGCCTCCAATGACTCTATACTTTCTACATATTTATACATTTACCAAACTCAACGTTTCAGCCTCCTTGCAACTCTGAAAAATTATAAAGCATAATACGAATAAAGATGCTTCCTCTCCTGTAACACACAGCACTCAGTTTTACAGACTTGCCAGACTAGTTTTGTAATTATATCTGAGATACTGGTCGGGTGGTAGCTGACAGCAAAGAAATGACCCATATTTTTCTTTTCAAAATTCTTTTAACACAGTGAGTTTTGTCCACATTTACTTAGCACTTTGAAAGTTGATGGCATGAGGCTGGAGATGTTACTCATTGGCAAAGCATTTGCCTGGCATGCTTGAGGCCCCAGGCTCCATCCCCAGCACTGTGAACAATGAAAATAGCAACAGTGACAGCCTGAGTCCATATATCAAAACAATGATATCACAAACACTGTCATTGATTTTTCATTTCCATGACAAAATGCCAACAAAAGAGCTTAAGGAAAGAAAATTTTATTTTGGCTCATGATCTCAGGGGTTTTCACTCCATGGTTGCCTGACCCCATGTACTTGGGCAGAACATCATGGACATAGAAACCTGTGGAGGAGGAGGCTGTTCACCTCACGATGGACAGGAAGGAAAGGAGGGAAAGAGTCTGAGGTCCATGCATGACCTTCAAAGGTACATTCCAGTGACCTGCTTCCTCCAGCTAGGCCCCATTTCCTCAAGCTTCTTCCATCTTCCAAATAATAGAACCATTTGGGGACCAAAGGCTCAACACAGGAGACTGTGGGAGATACTTCACATTCAAGCCATAACAATGCTGTTTAGAGGTAGTAAAAATTGCAACAGTGATAACAACAATCCCTTTATTCATGGTGTTGGGAAACCTTCAGATGAGATTTGTTAGAGCTGTATGCCACTGAACATCCCATGTTGAATGTGCTGGTAGTTGAGCCTTCTGAGACAAGAAATTTAAATGAAAGACATGTACACCAGTGCCCATGTGCTGGACTGTTTTGGTGCTCATCTGATGCCCCTGCAGACTCTATGCTAATACACTAGTTATTTCTTATAATAGCCATATCCGTATGTTGCCATTGTGGGAGGGATGTGAAAGGTCCTGATAGGCCTCTAAGGGACAGTGAAGACCACCAGTAGACCACACAATGAAGAGTACTGTATTTGTTACTTTTGTGTCACTGTGACTAAAACACCGAACAAAAGCAACTTGAGGCATGACTTATTTTAACTCATGGTTTCAGAAGGTTTTAATCTATCCTGGTGGGGAAAGTGAAGCATAACAGCTCAATGTAGCAGGAGCAGAGGGTAGCAAGACATCTTAGCAGACACAGAGGCAGAGCACAGTAAGAGCCACTGATTCAGTATAAGCTTTAGAAGCTTGTCTGTGGTGACTTCCTTCTACCATTTGGTCACTGTAGTAACCAACTTGACCATTTGGGCCCTACCTCCAGAAGTTTCCAGAGCCTCCCAAATAGCATTACCAGCTGGGAACAACTGGTAATAAGCCAATGGGACACTTTGGATTCAACCGTAATAATTAGCATTTCATCCCCTTCCAAGCACCAACATGGTTCTCACTACCATCTCCCTTCAGTTCAGTTTTGGAGACTGTTCTACAATCACCTTTTAAAAATGTGAACTGTTCACTTCACAATACCTTTACATTTAGTGCCTTTTATAGCAAAGAGGTCTTTATGTGCTATCCATCAACTAGTCCCTTTTACTAACATCTGGAAAACTGTTTCCTGTGGTCATCCACCACCCCTGGCTCTTACAGTCTTTATACCCCCTCTTTTACAAGGTTCCTGAGCCCTGAGTTGGTGAGGTTTAATATAGGAGTCCTATCCAGGGACATGCACGCTGTGGTCTCTTATTTCTACATTTTGGCCAGTTGTGATTTTCTGTGCTAATCATTATGTGTTGCACGAAGAAGCTTGGCTGGTGAGAGTTGAGAGATGTATTAATATTCTCTCTGTCCTTTATTCCACTGTGTTCTCTGAACCCTGGCTTGTATTGTAGATGTGTCATATAGGACTGGGCATCCCACAAATACTTATTCTCTGTAGTTGACCAGTGTGGAACTCTGTAACAGTCTCCATCTGTTGAAAAAAGAAGCTTCTTTGATAAGTGGTGACAGGTATAATTGTCTATAAATATAAGGATACATTATTTAGCATACAGTAAGAAATTACATTTGTCTATGACCTCTACAGCCATGTGTAGTTGGCTGTGTTTACAGTACCACACATGAGTTCCTCCTCATTGAGGAGGTTTTAAGTCCAATTACATAGCTGTTGATTGCCCCGCCCCAAGATAAAAGTGCTACTACTATACCAATAGAGACAGTTCACCACACCAGTCATTGTTGTGGTTATTAGGCTTTACAACTGGATTGACCATTGACTGATTTTTCTCCCTTAACAGCTTACATAGTAACCTCTGATACTATGAGAACAAGTCTTCACGGAGGAGGCTTCCAGGTCAGTTCCAGCTCCATTGCTTCAGGTCGTGTGCACTTTCTTCAGCAACAGAGTCTTCAAGTTGTGGGAGACAGCACCCTGTGTTATTTGGAGAGTGTCTTGGGACTGCCCTGACTAACAACTCAGAGGGAGGTTTCTCCTGTCTGGCACTGTGTTTCTGTTATAAAGTCATCCACTATATGCATGCACATACATGTTTATGTGACTGTGTGTATATTTTCCATAGGTTTTTGAATTAATGCATTTCCCTCTGTTTTTCACACCATCTGAGTGTTATCTCTCTTCTCCCTCTCCCTCTATAACTCCTCCTCCTTCCTCCCCAGTTAAAGTACTCCCAGTCCCCCCTTGATAGTGCTTATCTCCTATCATGCCCCTCTCTCGAGCTCCTCCTTCTCCTTTACCCACATGTTCCTTTCCATTTTCATGACTCCTGTGGTTATATCTGGGTAGATACTCACATATAAGTATTTGAAGCTAAGATTCACAAATGAGAAAGAATATATGTTGCTTGTTTTTCTGAGTCTGTGTTACTTCATTTAGTATAATGGTTTCTAGTT
Source organism: Eospalax fontanierii (assembly GCA_035773235.1). Taxonomy (NCBI): domain Eukaryota; kingdom Metazoa; phylum Chordata; class Mammalia; order Rodentia; family Spalacidae; genus Eospalax; species Eospalax fontanierii. Next base: position 39,101,937 of record CM069532.1, on the reverse strand, counting down.
TATCCATTTACCTGCAAATTTCATTTTTCTTTACCACTTTGTAGAACTTCATTTTATAAGTGTACCACATGTTCATTATCCACTCATCAGTTGAGGGATATTTAGGTTGTTTCCATTTCTTGGACTATTGTGAAAAGAACAGCCAAAAACATGGATGTACAAGTATCTCTGATGTAGGATGAGTCCTTCAGGTATATGCCGAGGAGGAGTATATGGTAGATTTGGTAGATTTATTTTTATTTTTCTAAGAGTTCTCCACATTGCTTTCCAAAGTGTGTCCTGACTGTGGAAAGTTGTACCAGTTTTCAGTTCTGCCAGCAGTAAGTGAGGGGTTCCCTTACCCCGAATCCTCAACAGCATTTGATGTCATTTGTTCTCTTGATCTTAACCAGTCTGCCTGGGGTAAGATGAAACCTTAAAGTGGTTTTGATTTGCTGCTTTCTCTTTTAAACATCTCATTTTTTCTTATCTTTTTGAGACAGGGTCTTCCTGTAGTCCCAGCTGGCCTAGAACTCTCTATATAGACCAGGCTGGCCTTGAACTCACAGAGATCTGCCCACCTCTGCCTCCAGAGTGCTGGGATTAAAGGCGTCTACCACCAAATCCAGCTATTTTCATTTCTTTAAAGGACACTTTCCTTAAGCCAGAGGGATGCTAGAACTTGAATATTCTGTTTATGGTTACACCCTACCCCCACAACCTCCCTTTTCCATTAATTTCTCTGTGTGAAATGCTGCCAAATTCTGACTGGAAATCAACATGGATGTACGAGTCTTTTATTCTTTGGTATCTAAAAGAACCCAAATACCCTCTAGAGGAGACAGCGTTCTGTAATGAGTATACAAACTATTCTTAGACTTTATTAACTGTTGTGATAAGTAGCACACAAACCTTACTTTTAGCCTCAGGAGCCAAATTTGGGAGCAGCACATGTTTCATCTAATACTTTTACTAGTCATCAGTGGCTCTTACTAGCCATCATAGGAGGCATTTTCTCACATGACTTTATATGATAGTTTTGGATTATTTAAACTGTAGTGAACTCCATGCCTCTTGACAAAGGTTAGGGTCACTTGAAGCTATGAAAGCAGTTGTAATAATATAGTAAACCACTAAAATGTTCCCTTTATTGATGCTCCAGTAATTTTAACTCAACTGATTATTACTAGCCTTATACAAAGAAGACAATTACATTGAAAGGTGAGGAGAGCAGCATAGTTTCTTAATGTTAAGTCCTGCTGGAAACCCAGGGTAGCTCATGGTAGAGTTGGTTGAGCTGAGTACATATTTTAATGCTACTGGATGCACTGTAACAGCACACTGTATGGTCATGCATGTTTTATTCTGCCTTTGTTATGTTTTCCAGAGGGATAACCAACTGGCTGATAGAGTAACAAATGAAATGTAACCTGACTCCACCGACCTGCTTAACTCCACACAAGAAGGATGCAAAGGAGCAGCCCTTAGCTTTGAGGCAGTGGAATAGGTATGGAATACCTTCTTTCCTTGACAGCTTCTGTTTCTCTACACATCTATTTCCAGACCTGTTGAAAATAGCAAGTTGTTCCTGTTTGAGGACAGAACTGGAGTCACAGGAACAGGTATTGTAGGTTATGTGAACATTTCTGAATTAACTGCTCCCATCTTCAGGTTGCCATTTATATAAATACTAGTGGAACTACAAGGCATGTGTCTTCAAAGAGCAAGTAAATGACCATGATAGGAAGACTGATTACTTTAAAACATGGAGCTAACATTTGGGGTATGTACTTAGCTTTAAAATGCATTATTTAGCTTGTGAGAAATTTGTTTTACTAAGTTAAACTCAATAGAGAAATCATAGAAGTCCTAAGAAAATGGTAAGTCATGCTGGTTTACTAATGAAAGTCATTGGACTGTCTTTGCTGTGTTTAAGGAGCTAATCTGCCTACATTCATTTATTTTTTTCAGCTATAAAAGGACTTTGTTAAATGTAGTTTGATTTCTTTCTATTTTCAAAATTCACATAGTAGATATAGGTAAAATTTCTTCCACTTTGAAAGGAAAAATATTATTTCAACATGGAAAACAGACTACTCTTAGAACCTCTGGAATTAGAGTTTTAAAAATATTTGTTTGTTGTGATGCAGTGCCTATCTCCATCAGGGTACTGAACCTTCTTTGTATTTAACTATGACCTAGAAATAGATGAATGGCATTGGGCATGGTAATACTGGTCAATGCATTAAGATATTATGCCATTAATGGAATTATAAGACAACTAAAAAGTAATTGTAAGTTTATAAGATTAAAGTATCATGTACTAGACGATCAAACTTAAATTATTTGATGACTTTGCAGGGCAAGAGTTCCCCCCATTCAATGGCTTATAGATGAGGTGTAATAAATAAATAAAAGGACCTTAATTTTGCATAAGACTATTAGAATTCAAAAGACTACAAAAATTCATAAAAATTGAATTTAAATTAGGGATCAAATGATGTTATGGGCCTGTTATTAAAATTGTTTAGGAAGAGGCTATTTTGACTACTGTTTAGTTAGAATTCTTGGGACATAATATCTTCATTTTCTTGCTTTAAGTGTTTATATACATCATTCTATCTGAGATGAAATGTCATCTAAATCAATAACATGTGAGGAGTCTGGTTTCTAGCTCAGGAAGGAGACAAAATGCTGCTGTTTATGCACCAAGAAAATTTGCAGTCTTCTTTTACATTTCAGTCTCTAGAATCAGCCAAGTATTAACCACATTGGCCAGCTACTGAACAATTGTTTTTTATTATGTTCCAATATGATGCAAATGAACACTTAAAAAAAAAGTACCTTGTCGGAGAAATATTGCATGGTTAGAGAGAAATATTTTGGGCACAGGACAAAGAAGGCACAAAACACAATAAACTATGTGCCACCCACTGTATCGATCAATTTATACCATAAAGTAATAGTCAGCTACTAGGTTTTACTCAGCAAGAGAAAATTATAACACAGATTTCTAAAGGAAATGATGATCTGAAAAACCACACGAGCTGAAGGATCCCACGGTTTCCCGAATAGAGGTGTCCATGCATGAGCTGAGCAGTAGAATTCACCTTCTTTTTATCTACTGTGGACAAGCATGAGTCAGGGACAGGGAAGCAGAACCCCCAGGATGGTATTTCTTGGACTGTTCTCCAGAAGGCCTTAGATGCAGACTCAGTTTCCCTATTCCACACCAAGAACGGTTTTGAAAGTGGCACCCTTGGAGGTAAAAAAGACACAGTTTCCTGAAAACATTTCCTGGTCCCATGGCCTGCCTTTTTCACAGGAAAAAAGGATCCTGGGTACTAAAATCTCTAGAAAGCTTGGGGTCCCCTGTGAGACACGTGAATGCTAATGACTAGGGTGCTTTCTTGAAGATTTGCCTGATACACTTGCTAAAAGTGATGCCCAGTGCCAAATATAATGCACCCTCTTCCTCACAACCAGTCAGCAGAGATTGGCAATAAGAACCAAGAGTTTAGGATTGGACAGCGAAGACTGTTCATAGGTATCAGAAGCAAGTTTAGCAGAACTGGAAGGCCTCAAGGCTGCGAGTGCTGTGGTTTCCAAAGTCCTGAAAGCAGCCACAGAGCTATTTGGAGATGACTCAGAAAGTTTTGACTCAGAAACCATGAATCTTCTTTCTTATTTGGCTTACAAACTGGCCTCCAGGCAGAGGTTCCTAAAATTTCACGTTACCCATGCATTTCTCCACTTTTAACTTCCTCTTTTCTCTCCCGTTAGGGAACTCCCTCTTAGTCTGCAAACAAACAGCTGTGTATACAGTGAGGGAAGAAATTTGTCGCTTTAGTCCTTAGAACTTGTGGCCCCATCCAGGGGATGGTGGCCCCTCATGAGCCAGCCAGTTATGATGTAAGGTAGCATTCGTAACACCCCATTCTGAGTCCTTGTGAGGAGTAAGTCAAATACTGGGTGTGAAAAGTATTTGTGAATTGTGAAACATCTTACACAACATGATACATTAGCATGACACAGGGGCTTTAGAATCAGATTAATCTGAACTCCACTCACCTATGTGGACAGAGTCAATTTTACTTCCATTGGACTCAATTTTCTCACTCATAAGATGGGACTGTAGCAAATAAGGAATCACCTGTGACGACCTGAGAGCCATCAGCTTGTTTACTTCTAAAAGGCTTCATGAGGCAGTGTTAATCAGATTGTTAATTTACCGTGATCAAACAGTAAAAGATTTTCCAGGTCCTCAGAACTGTGCTTAACCGGTGACTTGGGCATTATCCAGAGAACAGACATTGCTAAAGGCCAGGCTCTCTGAAACCACATTTTCCGTAGTGAAGCATAAAATCTGGGTGTTTATTATTTTATAAAGGGAGCTAGCTATCCTGGAAATCAGGCCACTTGTGTTAACATAGCCTATCTATGCACTCACTCCCTTTGGGCAGGCCTCAGAGAAAGGCAGCTCATCCTCAGAGTGCCAGTTTCTTCATTTACTGAGATCTGTTACACTGGCCAGTACATTCATATGACATGGTGAGTCCTTCGTGTGGCCAGTGCATTTTCTTCCTTGAGGAAGACCCACATAGGAGCCACATCAGAAAGAAGGCGCTTGAGGAGCATGAAGCAAGATGTGTCACCTGTTCCAGAGCTTTAGACTAACATCTCTGACTGAGTTTGTCTCAAGTGGAGTTGCCTGGCCAATGGGACTGGGATCCTTGGTGGTATTTGGATGGCAATACAGTCGTTGCCTCTGCATTCCCCTTTTTCTACAGGTCCATGTCCACTGCGGATTGAGTGAAAGATGTCCCCACCGTAGGCTCAAGGGTTTGAACAGTTGGTCCCCTGTCTAGTGTTGCTATTTGGGAAGGTTGTAGAAATTTTAAGAGGTGGAGCCTCATTGGGGGCAGACCTTGAGAGTTTGTATCCTGGCCCCACTTCCAGTTCACTCTTTACTTCCTGGGTATGTATGAACTGTGACCAGCCAGCTTCCTGCTCCTGCCACCATGCCTTCCCCGCCTGGTGCTGTGTCATCATGGTGCTGCCATGATGGACCATATCCCTCTGGAGCTATGAACGAAAATCAGTCCTTTATATCCCTTTAAGTGGCTTTGGTAAGAATATTTTATCACAGCTGAAAAGAAAATCTAAGGTAATGTCCAATCATTCTTTTGATACTGTCAATTATGTTGATTTCTATTGGGTCTTACAAACTTAGTAGACATCTCTTCAGAATGCCTTTAAGAGAAAGTAGTTAGAGCAGGGCATGGTGACACATACCTTTAATCCCAAGAAGAGGCAGGAAGATGTCCATGAGCTCAAGACTAGCCTGGTCTACATACCAAGTTCTAGGCCATGTGGAGCTACAGGGAGATCCTGTCTCAATAAAAGAAAATTTAAAAAAAAAGATAGTCTTCCAGATTCCTTGTGCTGACCTTCCAATTTGAGTTCCTGCATTTCTTCTCCAATGGAATGTTATTAGGATTAAGTGATACAACACATGTAAATTTTTCCTTATGACAGATATTAGATGTTCTGTACATGCTAGTTCCCTGTTCTCTTTCATGAAATTCAGCAGCTTTAAGAGCCATACTGGTCAAAGCCTAGTCCAGGAACTGTGATTGTGAACATTAAGGAACCCAGAGCACAGAAGTGAGGAGCTAGAGATGTGAATGCGCAGACACATCTTGCTGAGCATAAATAACAACCTCATTTCTCCTAGACCCACTCTTTCCCAGAGACTCACTCTTAAAGTTTCATATGACTTTATGTGTGTATGTGGTGTGCATGCATATGTATGTGTTCTCTCCTATGTGCACATGCACAAAATTAGAGGCGGGGGAGGTTTGCATGTACATATGGAGGACCAAAGTTGACACTGAGGGTCTTCCACCTTATTCACGGAGGCAGTGTCTCCCCATGGAACCCAGAACTTGTGGATTCAGCTAGTCTCTCAGCCAGCTTGCTCTGGGGATCCTGTCTCCACCTTCTCAGCACTGGGATTACAGGCTGGCTGACGTGCTCACCTGGCATTTACATGGGGATCCCAGTTCCAACTGGCGTGCAAGTGCTTTAACAGCCCTAGAGACTCTCTTGCTCATCTGTTTGGATAATTCCTGATGAGGGAGACTTCTGTGTTTGGAGACTGAAACAGAGGGGAGGATCTCCCTTAAATCAGGACCTAGTTGACAGAGGATGTTGCTTAGAACAGAAATGGCCACTGACGCCTGCTTGACCCACGGAAGTGCCTCTGAACTCCTCTGCGGAAAGAGGTTAGAGACTGAAGAGATGTCTCATCAGATGTTTGTTAAGGACTAAAGAAAACGAAGGTCTGGAACCTTGAGACTACATTATAGGGAGAAGTAGTACCAGACAGAAACAGGCCTGAATTTTTCTCTGAAGAAGCAGAGGCAGAGGACGTGTCAAAGCTCTTAAGAGATGCTGATGCCTCACCCCGGGCTTGATCAGAGAAGGATGGGTCTCAGATGACCAAGAGTCATTTCTAAAAGCATATGTAATATTCCTGGGGACAATCAGAGATGTTTAGGATTAGTGGAAATCAGAATTACAGTGAAAGATTAATTACCTGAAGAGGCAGCAAGGGTGAGTGTAGGAGAGGTGGTAGATGTACTGCACTGTAGGTATAATTAATAAGGAAAGCATCAATGATTCTAACATAAACCAGGGATGGTGTGCTAATGCTAATGGAGATAACTGGGGGTAAAGAGTGGACCCTCAAGCCCCTCTTTATAAGTCTTCAGGAAGAATATTTGCAGAGGGCACGGGATCCTGTGGTTGAACAGCTTAGACCTCCTAGCAGAAGAGAATGCAAGATATGAACTTAGGCGTGGATATGAAGACTGTGGTAGAAAATATGTACTAAGTTTTATAGAAAGAGACTGTAAGGGTACTAGAGCTCGGACTTCATCTTTTTTTATGAAGATGTCCTTCACATTTTCACAGAGGCTTACTTGTTCTTGGGTCATCCAGTTTGCGTTTATCGAGGATCTAATGCTCTGGTTATAGTGCTTGGCCTCTGCTGAAGCATTTCTCAAGCAAAATCCATGTCCTGCACAATCTTCCTCAGAACTTGGTATGTCCCTAACCCCGAATACTAGTTTTACAATTGGCTTCTTCCTTTATACTCCGTGTTCGTCTGTAATCTCCCTAATGCCTTAGCCCACACTGCAGGCTTTGACTAACTAATTGAACTCTCGTGTTAGGTTTATTGCCATAAACTATTTAGCAGATTATCTTCAGCAAACTTTGACTCTTTTTCCCTCTAGATTAGTGACAGGAAGGACTCAAAGCTGGTCAGGAGGCACAATGCTGACAGTCATGGAAATTAGCATTTTTGTGCCTGCTAAGCTGTACTTTAGAAGCCAAGCCTGATGATACATGTTTGGAATCCAAGCATTCAGGAGGCTAGGGACTAGAGGATTGCCAGTTCAATCCCAGCCTGGGTTATATAGTGAGATAACTGTTTTTTGAAGCATTTTACGACTATTTGTTCATATGTAGGAACCATGATATCCAAGTTAGCTTCCACTGTCAACTTGATGTAGTCTAGAGTCATCTGGAAGGAAAATCTCAATTAAGGACTTGCCTAGATTAGACTGGCCTCTAGGCATGTCTGTGGGGGAACTGTCATAATTGTTGATTGATGTAGCAGGGCCCAGCCTACAGTGGGTAGCACCATTTTCTGGGCATGTGGTCCTGGGCTGTATAAAAAACTATCAAAATATAAGCTGGAGTGAGCCAGCAAGCAGCATTTCTCCATAGTTTGGTCCTCAAGTTCCTGTCGTGATTTCTCTCCATGATGGGCTGTAACCTGGACGTGTAAGCCACATAAATCCTTCCCTCCCAAGTTGCTTTTGATCATAGTGTTTTATTACAGCAAGAGAATGAGACTGCAACACATGACATCATTCTTGTTTTATGAGACAGATGAAGAGATAATATATCTTCCCTTCAAACTGAAACTTTATTTTGAATGCTGTAAAGAAAAGTCAATAAAGAAAAAATAACTAGGCTGGGGAAATGGCTCAGTCAGTAAAGTGCTTGCTATACAAACAGGACCTCTGTTCCCAGCATCCAAGGAAAAAGCCTGGTATGGTGGCATGCACTTGTAATCCCAGTGCTGAGGAGGCCAAGCTGAATCAGGGAGCCCTAGGTCAGGGAGAGACCCTGTCTTTAAAAAAGATGAGAGGCTGCTGAGGAGGACCTGAGCTTGTCATCCTCTGCATGCACATGCACATGTGCACCCACATGTGAACGTCTACACACACAGGATAACTATTTGCTGGACTTTTATTTCTCCTTAGTTCTCTTGACTAGCTCTCCACACACTTCCTTCATCCACACTAATCACAGCTTCTTTGCATCTCTACCAGTAATAGCTACACAGCACACCTGGCTCTATTTGGTTTGAGCATCTTAGTATGTCACTTATTTTTTCCCAAACTGGTCCTTACCAAGGACCTAGAAGATACCTTCAACTTAGAGAAAGAACAGAGAGTTAAAAAACCCACAATAAAATATCCTGGGAGAGTCCCAAGGAGCTGACACAGGTGTTTGGGAGGATATAATGTACTCAGTTGTTGACAGAAACCAAAACCCAGCCAAAACATACTAAGAAAGGAAGAATATGTTCAAATTTGTGTATTTGGAGAAATGTACTGGCTCAATCCAGGAAAAGGTTGAGGGGCCACTGTTGGAGGGTAAGAACAGCTAGAGGAGGAGGTCTGGGCCCGCTGGATACCCCCACCTCCTGATATTGCTCCTCTTCTGTTGGTTAGTGTCTACTTTTTACATTTTATGACACCTCGCAATCTGAGTGTCCTATGTAAGATAATCTAATTGCTAATTGCTAATTGGTCTGGCTTGATCAGGTACCAACTCTACATCTTCCCAACTGGGACATGAGACTGAAGCAGGTCTTGGGAAAAGCATATGTTGCCATGGAGACCTATGCGCTCCTCAGAAAAAAAGAGAGCTAATTGGATAATAGGAATATTATCTATTATAAAGATTTCTGGTCAGAATGACTCAAAATGTATTTGTTAAATTGGCTGAGCTGACCTTTAATTCCATGTTCTAGAAATTGAATTACTATGTTGATGAATTAAACAATTATTTAAATTGGCAAAGTGGTGTATGTTTCTGATGCACAACATGATGTTTTGAATTAAGTTTACATTGCAGAATGACTATGTCAAGCTAATTAACATATACATTGTCTCATACTTACCTTGTGTTTATAGTGAGAACACTTAAAATCTACTCCAGGCAATTTTTAAGACTAAAATAAATAATTATTTTCTATAGTCATCATGCTATACAGTAGGTCTTTGAACTCATTCTTCTTATCCAACTGAAATCTTGTATCCTTTGACCAAACTCTCTCTAGCTCCCCACTCCTGCCCAGATTCAGACAACCAGAATTCTACTTTCTGTTTGAGTTTAAGCTTTTTTTTGCTATCACATTTAAGTGAGATTTTGTGGCATTTTTTCCCCTGTGTTTCATTTGCTGTATTTAGCTTAATGTCCCCCAAGTTCATCCCTGATTTCTGTCTTTAAAAAATGGAGTAATATTCCATTGTGTATCTTCTCAATCTATCCACCTATGTCCCACACTTAGGTTGATTCTTATTTCCCTGTTGTGGACATTGCTACAGTGAGCATAAGACTACAGATTCCTCTTCAATACACTGGTTTCATTTCTTTTGGAAATACAACCAGAAGTGGGATTTGATGATGCATCCGTAATGTTAGCAGGCAGTGACTTTGAGAACCCTGCTACCCAACAAGGTCCTGGAATTCCAGACAAAGGGGATATCAGAATGATATCAAAGCCATACCAAAATCCCTACTCTCCAATCATTCATATTCATAGAGTGTTCATAGTCTGATTTGTAGAAAGCTGACCATTTGCCTCCATTACTGGGATCCACTGGATGTGTGGAACAGAGTATCAGAAACCAAAGTAACATGTGTGGTAGTAGCATGAGAGGTGACTGGGAAGGATGTGGGAGGGCATCAGTTACTGCGGCAATTTTTCTTTCCATTGTGAATACCCAGCAGGATTGACTATTGGTTCTAAAAGAGGACTGCGATGTAGGACTAGAATGACATGGTTCAAAGTGCTACCCTGTAGAGAAACTTGGATGGGCAGTGGAAAAAGGCAAGCCAGAACAGTGATGAAAGCTTATTGAGAGGCTGCCAGTGGATGTTTGTTTCATTCTGTGTTGTGGCGGATAGAGTCAGGGTTCCTCCTCTTCTTGAGCAGGCCTCTGTGACTCAAGCCTCTCTGGTCTCCAGGAACTCCATTTACATTAGTGAAAAAAATGCACCAATTCACACGGTAAGTCCTTGACCTTGTACAGTCTTGCCTTTGGGTAGGCCACTTCTGACCTGAGGCCTTCAAAGCTACAGGACTTTTGCCTTATTCTCTAATTCCCTCAGAACTACCTTACTTTTGCTCCCTAAAGAAGCTGAAGGTTCGCAAATACATTTTGAAATTTCCTTACTTTGTCCTTTTAAATTGGATTTTTTAGGACCACCAGTCCTCACTACACCACACCCTCACTATACTTTGGTTTGGGGGTCTCTAAGATACTATGCCCAGCCAGATGACAATCTGTAACATCTGTCCTCACCTGAGTTGGTACAGGCATGAAACTAGTGGGTGAGAGCTGGGAGGTTGCTCCAGTGCCCTCCCCGCGGATATGCAGGTCGCTCTTTTGATGCTGCCATTGTCACCAGGAATTCCTTGGGCTACGTGTGGTCCCCAAAGCCCTGGGTCAAGCTTATTAGCCCTTGTATATTTGTTCATTCGCATTGGCTCACGTGTGTATGTGAGAGAGAGCGAGAGACAGACAGACAGACACAGATAGAGAGAGGGAGAGAGAGAGCTGAGGGAGGAAAGAGGAAAGGCAGCTTTCATTTAGTATGAACATAATCTGTTTTTCCCCTAATTTCTTTAATAGGGGAATTTCTTTAATTAGTGTTTAGTTTACAGATTGGGGTTTCATTATGACATTTCTTGCTCATCCTCTCGCCCACTCCCTCCTACGTTCTCCCTCTCTTCTTGCTCCGTCCCTTCTTTCCCTAAACACTCCACCTTCTGCTTTCAGGCCATATAAATATATGTGTATCTATAATTAAATCTAGATTCTGCATATGAGAGAAAAACATACAGGTTTTTGTCTTTCTTCTCATTATTCTTGCCTCCTCCTTCTCCTCCTCCTCCTTCCCCTCCTCCTCCTCCTCTTCCTCCTCCCTTTAGACTCTTTCTTCTCCCATCATAGGTTCTTTCATATCTCAATTCCACATATGAGAGAACATAGGCAATATTTGCTTCTGTGAGCTGTGAGTCTGGCTTATTTTGCTGAACCCGATGGTCTTTAGTTCCATCCATTCCTCTACAAATGAAATATTTTCTTTTATCTTTATGGCTGGATAAAACAACAGAATACATTGATACCACATTTTCTTTCTCTATTCATCTGTTGATGGGCATTTAAGCTGGTTCCTGATCTTGGCTCTTGTCAACAGTGCAGCAAAAATATATGTGTGCAAGTATTTCTGTGTTCCTTGGATTCCGTTGGGTACACGTGCAGGAGTAGTGTAGCTGGATCGCATGGTGGTTCTACTTTATTTTTCGCAGAAATTCCATATTGGGTTCCTCAGTGACTACATCACTTTGTGTTCTCCCTGTATAAGGGTTTCTCTTTCTCTATAGCCTGGTCAGCAATTTTTTTAAACTGCCACTTGCTTTCCTGATGATAGCTATTTTGATTGTCATACAATGGAATCTCAGTGAAGCTTTAGTTTTAATTTCCCCGATGGCCAAGGATGTTGTGAAATATTTATTGACCATTTATAGTTCTTAAGAAATGTTTAGGGTAATTCATGTGTCCATTTATTGATTGGATTATTTGTGTGTATGTGTGTTTAATTTTTTGAGTTCTTTATATGCTATGTATTAGTCCCATGTCAGATGTATACCTGTATCCTAGTTTGTTTTCTACTGCTGTGATAAAGCACTCTGACCCAAAACCAATCTGAGGAGGAGTGAGTTTATTTGGTTGGCATGTCCGAATCACAGTTCATCATTGAGAGAAACCAAGGCAGGAACTCACTCAGGAACCTGGAGGCAGGAGCTGAAGCCCAGAGAAGTGCTGCTTATTGGCTTCCTCTTCCTGTTCCGGGTTCAGACTGCTTTTTTATACAGCCTAGGCTTACTTGTCCAAGGATGGCACCACCCACAGTAGTCTGGGCCTCCCATGTCATTAATGATCCCACTTAATGATCAAGAAAATGCCTCCCACACATCGTCACAAGCCAGTCCAATAGAAGTTCCCCACTTGATGTTTCCTCTTCCCAGAAGTGTCAAGTTGACAGCTGAAGTTACCGAGGACAAGTTGGCAATGATTTTCTCCCACTCTGTAGGCTGTCTTATTGTTCTGCTCATTGTTTCCTTCCCTGACTAGAAGCCCTTAAATTTCATACCATCATGCTTCTTAATTCTTGCAATTATTTACAAAGTCCTTTTCAGAAAGTCTTGCTTGTGACAATATCTTGAAATACTTTCTTTAGTAGTCTCTGAGCCTCAGCCCTTATATTAAGGCCTCTGATCTATTTTTAATGAACTTTTTATGGTGGTGAGAGATATAGACATAGTTTCATTCTTTTACATGTGACTATTCAGATGTCCCAGCATCATCTATTGAACAGATTGTCCTTTTCTCTAAAGTAGGCTATTGATACCTTTGTCAAAAATTAGGTGGTTTTCTCTGTGTGGTTGTATTTCTGGGTTCTCTTTTCTATTCCATTGGTCTATGCTTTTATGCCAGAACTATGATGTTTTTGTTACTGAAATTTTATAGTATAAGTTGAGATCAGGTATTGCGATGCCTACAGGATTGCTCTTTTGTTTAGCATTGCTTTAGCTATTATATGGAATAATGTCATTGAGATTTTGATGGGGATTGCATTGAATTTCTGTAATATTAATTTTGCCATCCAATGAGAGGTCGTCCCATTAACTCTATTGTCATTTAAATTTTCCTTCTTTCTCGGTTAGGTTTATTCTTAGGGTTTTTTTATATCTTTTTTAAGCTATTGAGAATGGAATTTTCCTGATTTTTTTTCCCTGTAAGTTTGTTCTTGGTGTCTACAAAAGCTATCTCTTGTTATCTGCTATTTTGCATCCCCCTGCTTGCTGAAAATGTTGGCTCTAAGAGGTTTTTGATGGAGTCTTTGAGATCTTTTAAATATTGAGTCATGCCATCGGCAAATCAGAATAATTTTACTTCTTTTTATTTGTGTCCCTTTTGTTTCTGACCACAAGAACTGTGCTGAGTGAGAGAGGACAGAGTACGTGGATATCTTGTATCGTTCCTGATCTTAGACGAAATGCTTGCGGTGGTCCCCTCTTCAGTACAATGTCAGGTGTAAGCTTGCTGTATGTAGCCTTTATTATGTTGAGCTACGTTACTTTTATTTGTCTGTTCTTCCAGGATTTTACTATGAAGGGATGTTGAACTTTGTCGAGGGCCTCTTTCTATGTTTATTGAGATGATCATTTGCTGTTCTATACTTTTTGATTTACATATATTGAACTACTCTTGTATCTCTGGAATGAAACCAACTCAGTCATGCTGTAGGAACCTTGTAATATTTTCTTGAATTCAATCTGCAAATATTTTATTGAGTTTTTGTGTCTGTTTCAAAGCTTTTCTCTTTTGTTGTATATGTATCTGGTTTGGATATCAGGGTAAACTAGGCTATGTAGAATAGGTGGAATCGTGTTCTTTATTTTTTCTTTTTTTCTTTCTTTTTTGTTTGGACATCTTGAGGATCGTTGGTGTCTGTTCTTTAGAAATGTTTTCTTTTTAATATCTGTAGAATTTGACAGCGAGTTTATCTACTTCTAGGCTTCTGAAACTATTGCTACTTCGATTTTGTTGCCTCTTTGGTATCTCTTTATGTAAATTGTATGCTTTTCATTTAGCTTTGGTAGGTCATATTTATCCATTTATTCCAAATTTTCCAAGTTTTAAGAAATATAAGTTTCAAAATATTTCCTGATTTCCCTATAGATTTCATTAGTATCATTCATAATGTACTTTTAGATTTTATCTTTAATGTTTTATTTTGAGTATTTCCCTCTTTCTCTCTAAGCTTCACTAAGGGTTTGTCCATCTTGTTAATTTTTTTTAGAACACCACTTCTTTGAAAGGGTCTAGAGTCACTTTGGAGACAAATCCCTGGGTGTGTCTATAAGGGAGTTTCTAGATTGGATTAACGGAAGTGAGAGGACTCCTCCTGAACATGGGCAGTGCTATTCTATGGGCTGGGATCCTGGACTGAATAGAAGGGAGAAAGTGAGCTGAATATCTCAGACATAGTTTTCTGCTTCCTGACTGTGGACGTTAAGTCACTAGCTGCTTCATATTCTGCCGTCATGATCTCCCCACTACGATGGATTGTACCTTCCAAACGTGAGACCAAATAAACTCTTCCTTCCTTAAGTTGCTTTTGTCAAATATCTTGTCACACCAAGAAAGGTAACACACATACAATAATAAAAATACATAAGCAAAATTAGACAAATGTAATAAGAAGATTCACTTTAATAGCTTTCCTTCTTTGTGTACCAAGAGCTTCTGCTGGCCACATTTAGCTTTGCAGACTGACTCCTCAGTTTGTATATCCTTGGGTAGCTAGTGTTTGAGATGGGATATCTTTCAGGTGTCTTGGGAGTGGGGGAAGCAAACCCAGGACTAGTGTACCTAGACTTGTTTCCATACCTTCAAAACCTGCTAAGCATTAACCATTCTGCTGGAGAGATGTGACTGTGATGTTAAGTAGTCCCTACAGTTTCTGAATTCATAGTTTCTACAGCAGTGAGCCTCATGGCAGATGGGTGGTTCCAGAAGTTGATCTTCACCAGGTCATATCGCTCATTCTTGTAGCCACTGCTGTACAGGGCCCAAAGCCAAGAGAAGGGACAGTGGTTTCAAGGAACTTGATTCAGAGGGGCTTATAGCTTGGATCATTTTTGTTTTGTGATAAAATATAATAATTCTAATTTTTAAGTGTCTTTTAAGTGTACAACTCAGTAGTATTGAGTATGTTCACAGTGCTAACCATCATTACCATTTATTTCCAAAACATTTTGTCGTCATAATCAGAAACACTGTATGTAACACGCAATAACTCCCATTTTCCATTCCTCTAAGTCTCTGGTAACTTCTAGTATACTTTTTGTCTCTTTGAATTTACTTATTATATACATCAGTGGATCATATAATATTTGCCCTTTTGTGACTGGCTTATTTTACTCAGCATAATATTTTCAATATTATGTTACAATGTATGTGAGAGGTCCACTTCTTTCCTTGGCTCATGATATTCTGTCCTATGAGTACATTTTGTTTATTTATTCTTCTATCGATAGGTACTTGGGGTGTTTGAATCATTTTGTTTTTATGCTCAAAGTTATTATGACCGCTGATATATTTGTATGTATGTATGTATGTGTGTATGTATGTATATTAACTCATTCAGTTCTTATACTATTTCCATGAGTTTAGAGCACATTTTTGTCTCCAGTAAGGAAGGTCATGGAAGCCAATATTCCAGTCTGCAGTTGTGACGACTACTACACCCTCTGAGTAGCACACTATGCTGCCTTTAATAAACCCCATGTCCTTTTTCTGCCTTTGAGCTTATTATATGTGCCGGAGACAGGATATGAATTATTTCTAAATCCTTAAGTGATTCCCATGGGTGTGTGTGGTGATTTGAATGAGAACTATCCTCCATAGGTTTATAAATTAGAACACCTGGTCTTCAGTTGGTGGCACTATCTGGGAAGGCTCTGGAACCTTTAGGAGGTAGAGCTTTGCTGGAGGAAGTACCTCCCTGGGGGTGGGCTTTAAGGTTTTAAAGCTTAGCCCCACTTCCTCTTCTTGTTCTCTGCTTCCTATGTGTGGACGAGATGTGATCTTTGTGTGTTTCCTGTCTGCTGGGTGGGCCCCCTGTTCCTGCAGCCATGTCTTGCCAACCATGATGTAAAACCATGATGGATGGCACCCCTCTGAAACTGTGAGCTAAAATCAACCCTTTTCTTCTCTAAGTTGTTTTTGGTCATGGTATTTTATTACAGCAACAGAAAAGTAACTAGCAGAGTAGGCTTATCCTCTATGACAGGGGAAGACAGTGATGCTCTGAGAACTTAAACTGTGACTGCAGAAGTGCCCACCGCGTGTGCTCGCTCTGTTGAGTGCCCCGGTGTCTCAGTGCAGTGTACAAATGGTTCCTTGGAACCAAAGAATGCCCCCTTTTCTGGCTAGACTGCAATGGAAGGGGTTGTCTGAGGTGCAGACCATAAGAACACTGTGAGGTATGGGTTCAGGGTTCCAGGACTCCACAGCCATAGAGAAGTTCTAACATAGTCCCAGAGAAGACCTGGTACTGAAAAGAAGAAAGTTGTCGTTTTCTAAACTCTATTATCTTTCTAAACTCTTGCTCAATGGCTAGGCCAGTAGAGATGGAACAGCATGGATGATTCTTTCCACGGCTGCCCAAATTTGGAAAATATAACCCCCAAAAGTTACACAGATTTTTACCCAAACAAACCAAAACATTTGCCTAATCTATGAGGGCTGATTTTCAGTACTTCTGAAATAGCTGTTTATTTAGATCACATTTGCTTGTATTCATTTAACCATGTAAACAAAGCCGTGTTCCATTAATCCATTCCTGTCATAATCTTTTACAATCCCACTTGGAACTGCTTTTGCCTCTCAACACTTTTCTCTCCTAATTTTGTAGCTAGCACATAAAAATAATTCAAAAATGCTAAAAACGTGCTTTCTTGCCTTTCAGAGGGTGACATCCCAGGCACATAACCTTCATGGTTCTTTTTCCCTTTTTTTTCAGCTTGAGAAAATGGCAGGCAACATACCTAACCAAAGACAGCGGACTATGTCAACATGTGGAGAAGCTCTATATGAAATTCTTGGTCTGCATAAGGGAGCATCAAATGAAGAAATTAAAAAAACCTACAGGTAGAGAAAATTCATTGGGAATGTTTCCTGTGTTACTAGTGGTAGTTATCTTGTCAGTGGCCGGTGGCTCCATGCTTCTGTCTATAAGCTTGCTGTCAAAGCAAGGTGATCTAACATTTCCTGCTCTGTCACCTCAGCAGTTCAGACTAGACAGGCAGCGATGAGATTTTTACAAGTATTTTATTTATTATTTTTCATTTTATGTGTATGAGTGTATTGCCTGCATGTATGTAAGTGCACCCATGTCATGTAATGCCTGCAGAGTTCAGAAGAGGGAGTCAGATTACCCTGGAACTGGAGTTACAGACAGTTGTTAGCCTCCTTGTGGGTGCTGGGAATTGAACTCAGCTCTTCTGCAAGAGAAGTCAGTGCTCTTAACCACTGAGCCAACTCTCCAGTCTGGAAAGATTTATTTTTAATGGGGGGTGTCTGTCACAAATTGTATTGTAAGTTGTACCAGTCAGGCCTTTGATTTTGATCTTTTCACAGCAGACTTAATTCTAGCTTATTTATTTAGGGAAAAATATAGATAATCTTTTTATTAAAAACTCCAAGGAATAAAAAGATATATTGAGTATAAAAATAATTTGCTAATTATAGAAAAATTTAAACAATTGAAAATGAAGATATGTATCTACAATTCTACTTAAAATAATTTTCATTGATATTTTGTTTCATCCTTTTGCTGTCTATACAAGATATTCAAAGATTAAGCTGAATTTGTATATATTTTCCAACAATCTTTCTTTCTCCTAACTCCTATAATAAAAGCATCTTGGTGTTATTGAATATTCTAGTTTAAATGCCTGAAGCCTATGGCTGTTCTCAGTTTACCTAATAATTTTACAAACTATTACTTAACATGGAAATTCTTTTCATTTCCAGCTATGCTTAATATCCTTTGTATAAATTATAGTACCTGTTTCCAGTTATTTCCTAATTGAGGAATAAAACTATGTCTTTATATGAAAAAAATGAATCAAGTATAATAATATCAGTGGCTTCTTGATTCTGCCTAAAATTGGGTTTTAAAAACTTACAGGTCTTTTTTAATGAATGGAATTTCAAAATTTTGAGCTAGATAAACTGCTAGTTATTTCTGTTGTGTCTTTAGTAGTGGTTAAAAGTCTCTCAATTACAATTTTATAAAAATATTGACTCCTATTTTCTTTTAGTACATTTATGACTTTTGATGCTAAATCTTTGGCCCTTTGGGAATTATTTTGTTGTAAAGATCAGGTGGAATTCTAGGTTAAGTTTTTTTCCAGTTCACAAGCCCACCAATATTTATTGAATTATCCATTTTTATCTACTAATGGGATATTCTTTGGCCTCCTTTTGATCTTCACCATGGTGAACTATGGAACCTGAGATGCCCTCAATAAGCTAGCATATGGGACATCTCTGCAAACTGCAATTTGGATCCATATAGTTGTTGGAAACTGGTGGTAGCTGATCAAGGTCAATACCAATCTTCTCATTCACATATCGCTTTAAGTGCTAAGGATGGAGAAGGCTTTGCTGCTTCATTTTGCATTGTCGCCTTTTAGAAACATGCCTAGGCATGGTCCAATCGTCAACTGATGAATCACCTGGTTGGAACATGGCTGAAACTCTCTTTTAAGGCTTCAGGCTGAGCTGCTGTGGGAGGATCTTGGAAATGGGAATTGGAGCAACTGCATTTTAAGCTTAGCAACTATGAAAATATCTCCTAAAATTGGGAGAAAAAAGTTGTGTCCAACTACCTTGTCATTCTTAAAGTTCACTTTACAAATGTGACTTTTAATTGCGTTTATTAATTTTGGAAGCTAAGATTTCAGGTCATATCCTGATTAAGGTATTAATTATGATGAGATGCTTGCAAGTTTAATAATGGCAACATAAAGTCTTTTCATGTAATCAGTGTCTTGCCAGTAATTTTGTTTTAATGTCATACAAATAATATTTTTCAGCTGATTAGGGTACTAGTATGCTGCCCAAAGCATCTACTTCTATCTAAATTACACATTTGTATTCTGCAAGTTATTCAAAATGTAGACACAGGCTGCAAATCCACTGGGAATATTATTCTTATACCCAGAGATGTGGATCAAAGCAGAGACAACAGAGTGAAATTAAAAGCCAGTGAACTAACTGTGGATACATACGCTGTTTGATCTCTCTATTAATCTTGGTTGTGCTCTTGAAAAGAAAGTTAAGTTAGAAAGCTTCATTTTTTACTTTTTATTTTTGAATATATAATAAATAATATATTCACTTGGTTAAAATGAGAACATACAAATAGGTATACAAAAAGTCTCTCCCTATGCCCCACATGCCCCAAGGGAAACAATATTGTCAGTTCCTTGAATAACCATCTAAAGTGAGCTCATGCCTGTATGTATACATAGAGAGAACTCTCAGCCTGCGCAAGGTGTGCAGACTTAGCTTTCTCTGCCCTGGCTGATATGCATGGATGTAATCCTTGGAAATAGTACAGAAGCAACCAAAAAGAACTCTGACAGGTAGGAGGGGGTGGATTGGTTAATAACCTCAGGACCAAAGGAATAGCACAACCACAGAGCATCTTATGACTCCATCCTTTATCCATTTGATGGTAACCCAGTCCCATGCCTTCCCAGTGCCTACACATCCTAGCAACAGAAGGTATCCAGGTAATCTTATCCTTTCCCAAATTTAAACAATAGATATCTTAACATCCCTAGACAAGTCCTTCAAGATAGTAATATTTTCCAACTGAAAGTTTCCCTAACAATGATGTATGTTCACTTCTTATAGACTGAGAACCCCTCTCCCATCCAGAGACACTCCCTCTGTCACCCAGACACTTGACAGAGGACACTAGTAAGAAGGATTTTACAACAGGCACCTGGCTCTGAAAGTGCATTTTGTCCTCAGAGGTTGGGGATTCCCTTCCCCCACCTAAAAGTACCTGGCCTAAGGAAATCCCCCTCAGTTTCTCAGGTACTGTACACAAGGACCTTGAAAGCCTCACAAGCAGAAGACAAACTACATAAATAAAATGGTACAATAAAGGCTCTGAAAATGACATTGTCATTGGATCCTCCTGCAAAGGTAAACTAAGACCCACATGCTAATCCTAAGTAGGTGACAGTTAAAATAAAAACTTTTAATAGAACTCAAAGTATACTAGTTATAAACTCCATATATCCAGACATGATGAAAATCTTCCATCATAAAAAGAACTGAGAAAATCACAACCTGAAGGAAAAGGATTATGACCTGTCTCTTGAAGTGACATGAGACAGACACTGGAACTGTCTGTCAGGTGTGTCAAAATAATACCATAAAAGAAAAGGGCCCCAAAAGCAACTACAAATTGTCTTAAAGCAAGTGAAATTATAGAAATATCAGGAAAGAGAGCTCATAGAAAAAAGGACCAACTGGGTTTATATAACTGAGAATGGAAATAATAATGTTAATTAATTGGATGAGCTCAGTAACAGAGTGGAGATGACCCAGGGCAGAATCCATGAAGTTAAGGGTGGACCAAGAAAATTCACCCAACGTATACAACAGAGAGATCATTTATTGAAAAGAGACAAACCAAATCTCAGGACTCTGTGGTACAGAAACAAAAGGCTCCACATCTACACCATGGGAATCCTGAAGGCGAATACCACAGAAAGCAAAAAGTACTTGGAAAATTAATGACTGAAAAGTTCCCAAATTTGGCTAAAAAATATAAACCACAGATATAGGAACCTGAGTGAACCCAAATAGGCTAAGCCCAAAGAAACCCATGCCAAATACAACATCATTTAATGTCTAAAAACGAAAACCAAAGAAAAAAGTCTTGAAAGTCGTCAGAGAAATGAACACATTACCCACAGGGAAATGGCCACTTGAAATACAGCCTGTTTCTGACCTGAAGTGAAAGAGGCTGTGTATTAAATGTCAGTGTCTCCCCCCTTAGATGCATGCTTATCCCTCCTAGCTTCTGCATTGCATCTTACCAATATACACCTCAGTAATGATCAGCTCCTAGAAAGTTCCTCATTCCTTTACTGTCATGGTATGCATGTCCTATGATTTAATCACCCTTATGTCGGAAATTGTGGTTGAGTGTGAAATGTCCCCTATAGGGCTCGTGTTTGAACACTTGATCTTCAGCAGCTCTGTTCTGGGAGACTGTGGAACCTTCAAAAGGTAGAGACTTGTTGAAGGAAATGGGTCACTGTAGGTGGGCCTTGAGGCTATTTATCTGGCTTACTTCCTGTCTTCCTGGCTTCCTGGTTGCAGATTCAATATGAACAGCCACCTCAGCCTCTTGCCGCATGCCCTCTCTGTCATGATAGACTGCATTCTCTCAAACTGAGCAGAAATACTCTTCTTAAGTTGCTTATTACGAAGTATTTGGTTTCAGGAGCAAAAGAGTAACTAATACAGTAGCTATTTAGCCTGTCACCCTTTAACACTGTCTTTTTAAACAACCTTGAGATTCTCAGAGGGGAAAGCCCCGTTGCCATGGAAAATTAGGGAGAGGTAGAGAAAGGAAAATAATCTCAGTTGCCTTCACTTTATAGTTGTGTATTCCAATCCCAAATTTCCAAAGCAAGGATCCAAAGGACCCCAATAAATCATTTGCTCATTCGATTCTGATTGTTTCTGATTAGAGATCTGAAATGGCCTCCCCGGCTGGTCCAATTGAACAAGGCTGTGGGATCCAACTCTGTGGACTAGAAAGGGGAATTGTTCTCTAAGAGGTGGGTACAAAGTTGGGAAGGAAATTTTTGGCATCTTCAGCCTTTTGTTCCTTTAGAGAATCACCATAAGTAGCTGCGTCAAAGATCTGGCGTGGTCCCTCCTGTGCCTATTGACAAATCTATCACGGAGCTATGAAGCATCTTTTCCCTTATTTTCTGAAATTCAACCATATTTCATTAAGTAGCAGATATAGTGGAGTCCCCTGCTACCTCAAAGGACAGTTGGGAAAGGTGACAATAGGGAGGCTTTTATTGCATCAGTCTATCAGGCACTTAAGCTCTTGCCTCAGTGAGACTTTGTAAAAAGAAAATGAGATCATTTTTCCCAAGGTATGCAGAGCCCTTTGCAATAAACACAATGGAAATACCAGGTACCACTGTGATTGAATGAATATCCTCCTCCTTCTCAATCTAAAATTAGCCTGCCATTTGGTGTTGCTGTTCAAAGAACTTTTTTCTAGCGAGCACAAGTGAATTCTCAGTCCAATATCCAAAGTGACATGATACAGAGTGAAACCCCTGGTGTCTCTTCTGGAACCCTCACTAATGAATAAACCTGTCTTTAGCTCTGCAGAGCTTTATCATTTCAAACCGCTCAACCTCTAAGTCCCATTTAATACCATCTTCTTACTGTTGGGAAGAGTCAGTCTTTATCAGTGCCTCAATGAGATGAAGAAATATTTTTTCCTATTAACCCATTGCTCAGAAGTCCTAACACCCACCTATTGTATTATTGGAAGGAGACCCTATTAAAATGCTGATCCCACCAGAATGTCGAAGGCTCTCTGTCTTTCTCTCATTCATTGTCCTAACTTTACACTAGCACATTTTACCTTCCTAATTTAGATAATCTTTCAGAGGCAACAACATTCTTGAGTTAGGGATACTGAAGGAAGCCGGAAAAGTTGGGGGGTGGGGGAGAGACTGGTGAAATGGATCACTAGACAACTGGGGAGATAATAGCTACTTGAAACGAATGATTCAAGGATTGTTCTGTATTTAGTCTCTGACCTTTTACAACTGACTGAAGAACTCCAGTTCCCTGCAAAGTCTCTACTACCTGAGTCATTCTCGGGGTCTTTTCTGAGAGTCTCTGGAACAAAGAACTGCTTTGTTCCCATTCTGTGGTGTCCTCCAAGCCCGGTTTCCACTTGGCCAATGGTATGGCTTTGCCAGTGGCTCTGTGGGCATGTCCATGGCCACTGTTACACCCAAGCTTGGACTCTAGTCCATTGCTGCAGTGATGCTGCCACTCAGACCTGCTATGCATCTGTTGTCCCGCACCACCCTCCTCTGCATGGCAGGCTTGGCAGGCACGCCCCGTTAGCTACCCAGGTTTCCGAGTCCTCTGACTACTTCTGGTCCAGAAGCCTCATCTGCTATTGAGATTTGAGGGAATCAGTAATCCCTGTTGGGCCATGGCCCTGGGAGGTGTGAGACTGAGTGTAAGGACTGGCTTCTCTCATCACCTGTTCTGTTACAGCCCCCATTTAAGATCAGCTCTCATTTCCTGCAGGATCTGGACTCATGCTTGAAGATGGTCAGAGACTAGTTTAGTGATGTTTTGCTTAGACTGTCAGTCCTCTGTGACAGACAAAACCTTGTTCTTCCTTCCTCTAGATGGATCCTTTTCCAGAAGATTTCATTTCCATGCCATACTTTGATAAGCCTCCTCCAGGCTGCCCCATTGGTTCTTGGTATATCTTTTGGGCACTCTGGCAATGGTTTAAATTCCTTTCTCAAAGGTTGCTGCTGTCAGCTTTCCAAATGTCCTAATGTGCCAAATTTCTACCACGGAGTGACAAGAATGTGTGCAAAGATGTAGCCCCTCTCATAGTTCTGTAACAAGGTTGCCACATTATTTGTTCTCCTGAGTAACTTGAACAAATAAACTTTAATTTATTGCTGCCCAAGAAGCACATGGGATGTGTGATTAGCATCCCCCTTTTCATTAATTCCAACTAGCATATAAGCATTCTTACTCCAAAGCCACTGATCCATGCGTCATAGTGCTACTTATTATAACAGACTCCCGGAAGGCTGATCAGAGCACTTAGTAATCACTAATAGGTCTAGAGAGTCTCTGACAAGAGAAGTAGCTTTACACCATTAAGTTTTGTTAGTATCCAACAAATGCTTATTGAGCACCAACTAGGTGCGAGATACTGTTTTGGGTAGTAAGAAAATAACAGTAAACCAGGTGGACTCAGTCCTTGCTCCCTGAGGCCTACGCTGTGGGTAAACTAAATAGTAAAGAGCAAGACATACAGGATATCAGATGTTAAGTGCTGTTGGAGAAAAGCAAAGCAGAATAAGAGATAAGTGCTAGGGGTGTGAAGGAAGTTACATATTCTGTCCTAAGTGTTCCACACGGATCTGTACACTAAATTCCTTGCTCATAGTATATTCTAAGTATGAAGTAGCTTAGTTCACAGTTTGAGGCTACAAAAGCCTAGATTCAAACCCCTTATCTCAGCCTCATTTTCTTAAAAAGTAGACTGTATGTAACAGTGCTATCCTCATATGGCTGCTGAGGATTAATGGGATGCTACCTGCCAAGTGTTTAGCCCACATCTGACACATGGATTCCAGAGAAACAACAATAAGGGAGATAAATGGTCTTATTGAACAATGTTCAGATTCTGAAACATTTGGATTCTACTGGATATATTAAAAAGATTGTTGCAGGGGCTGGAGGGATAGCTCAGCAGTTAAAAGCACTAGCTCTCTTGCTCCCTGGGTTTGATTCCTAGCACCCACATTATGGCTGACAACTGTCCGTAACTCTAGTTCCAGGGGATCTGATGCCTTCTTCTGACCTCCATGGGCATGGTTCAACCCGGGTGTACTTACACACACAGGCAATATACTGATGCATTTAAAATAAGAAAATATTTTTTAATTGAAAAAACGATTGTTACATAGTTGGAGTGGAGCTCAGTGGTGGAGCACTTGTTAGGCAAGTGCAGGTCCTGGGTTTGATTCCCCAAAGCACAACAAACAGGTGAACAAATGAGTCAGTAAATAAATGTTACACCGTTTATTTTAACATGCCTGTGTTATGGTATAGTGAAAATTACAGCCTTTGCATCTGCTTAACCTTCAGATTTTTTAATACTAATCTAAAAATAATGAATTTCTCAAAATTATTTTAAAGAATTCCTAAGCAAGAATGTTAGAGCCTAACATTGATAGAAAAAAAGAAAGAAAGAAAAAAGAAAAGAAAGAAGCAGACTAAACATATTGCCTGATGATTATTAGGCCCTTCGGTGGCATAGGGAGGCATCCCTGTGGGAGCCACAGCTGTTCATCTTTTACAGAAGTCAGAACACCGAAGTGTTCATGTTCTTCTGTCTTGTTCCATCAAGGGACCAGATCTTCCATAATTCAGTTTTTCTTTTCACTTCTCTGAGTTCATCAATTCTTTTAAGGGCAGTCACCACCTCTCCCATTATGATTCCAGATTTACCTGATCATCTTGCTGAATGCCTAGTAGTCACTGACCCATGGGGGAGGTGGATGAGGAAGAACATGTCTTCTGATTTTTGTTTTTTGTTGTTTTGTTTTGTTTGAGACAGGATCTCCCGGTAGCCCCAGCTGGCCCGGAACTCACTGTGTAGACCAGGCTGGCCTTTAATTCACAGAGATCTACTTGCCTCTGCCTCCCAAGTGCTGGGATCAAGGGCATGTGCCACCACGCCTGGCAGACTATGTCTTCTGTTTGGAATGCAGTACCTTTTCTATAACTTCATACCTTTAATAGAGAAGTACATAGGGGATAAAGAAGGAAACAGACAGTTTAGAACATGCAAGTCTTGAGTATTCTACCATATGTATGCCAGGATAGGGCCTCATACCTGTCATTCTACCACTTGGCAGTATGAGACAGGAAGAATGCTGCAAGGCCAAGGCCAGCCCAGGCTACATAGTGAGTTCCATCCCCTCAAACAACCAAAATCCAATCTCATGTGCAACATAAATGATACTTTTTATTAACATCAATATTTACAATTCTAAAGTTAGAAACAAGATTAAGACAAAATCACCCTTGATCTCCCTGGCATACCTGGTGGAAAAGTCTAACAAAATGCCAGCCCAATGATTAAGAAAACACACAGAGGTCTAGCTCCTTCTTAGGTCTTCAGAGGCCCACAGAATGAAAAGAAACCAATTTTACACATCAGCATCTAAGGATCTGTGCCTCATGGTTGAACTTATCCTCTCCTGGTTGACAAGGTACTTAATGTCTTTGTTCACAAGTCAGCAGGAGATTCAACTGTACTTCTATTTCAGTCACTGTCACATGAAACTTTCTCGAAACTTTATCCTACAGTTGAAGCGATAAGTCTCCTGAGTGGACCAAAGTGAGGCAAATGCTGGTTTCACAAGGAGCAGGAAAAGAGTGTCATTTCTGTGGCAACCCCAGTCTGTGGTGTTTTTCCCCATCTTTATTAGCAATTATAGGTAAAAGCAGAGGCTGCTTGTGAATAAAGTGTAAATGTCAGGGGAATGCATAGCTAATAGAAGAGTTGTAAATATTTACAAGGCAGGGTGGTGATTCAAGCTCACAAGATTAATTGAAATTAATCTCTATCAAGCATTAATTTGTTTCCTGAGTTCTAAAACCTTCCACTAAGAAGAGTATATGAGGCCAAGCTGGGCTCATCTTCTGTGTGGTTGCACTACATCCCCATCTCTTAGACATCTTTATTGCCATCTTGTAACTCTTCAAGGATGATCAAACTGTCACTCCTGGGCTCTGGGGTCACTATGATCAGTGACATTTCACTCCTTCAGTGTTTATTTAGTATTGCACTTATTTAGTATTCATGTTAGACGAGGGAGGTGTATTTACTCTTCATTGTCCTTGTCACCGTGAACACTGTGTTCACGTCCATCTTTTGTCTCACCACAGTCTGCCTCATTTTGCTCATCTTGGGTTATAGTACTTACTTGATTTCAGTTTTTACACAGTAGCTCTTTAAATGATAGCTACACTAACTCAACAGCAAACAAAACAAGGGAGGCCGTGGCAGTCAGTGCAGATGAGCTTGAGTACAGAGCTCATACTAAGTAAACATGAACGCTCATGGCATTGTTCATTCCTGTCTCATGCACTTTGCTAGGGGCTAGAGAGAAAATGGTGAGCAAACCATGGTTTGATCCCATGTAACTGATGGCCATAATCAAATGATCACTGAATAAGTATGTTATTACCAATAAGCCATGTACTTTAAAAGAAA
The DNA here is from genome assembly GCA_035773235.1 of Eospalax fontanierii. Taxonomy (NCBI): domain Eukaryota; kingdom Metazoa; phylum Chordata; class Mammalia; order Rodentia; family Spalacidae; genus Eospalax; species Eospalax fontanierii. Next base: position 39,074,892 of record CM069532.1, on the reverse strand, counting down.
GGGTAAATAAAAAAGATAGTTGATCAAGACTAGAGGTAAGCTTCTCTATGGAAGTGAATGCAGTCTTAATTTTACTGCAGTGAAGGCCAATCTATCCTGGAGGTAGACAAAGAAAAGCCAGCATAAGGTCAAGACCAGCAGCCACAATCGTCACTAATAACAAGAACACTCAAGATGACCAGCACTGGTAGAATGCTTATGGTTTGCCAGGCACTGTGCTTAATGGTTTTGATCCACTATTCTGTCTTGTTCTTATGACTTTTTATTGCAGATGCTATTACTATTTTCATTTTGTAGATGAATAAACTAAGACTAAGTAAGGCAGGCTAAGTAGCTGTCCTGTCTCAGGGCACTTGGCTATGGAGCTGGACCTGGCACATGGATTGTCTCACTGTAAGTCCATTGCTCTGTGTGTGTGTGTGTGTACCAGTGCTCACGCTTATTGTGTGCATGCACCCATGCAGGCCAGAGGAGAGCATCAGGTGTCCTGATCTATCTCTCTCTGCTGTAGTCCCTTAAGACAAGGTCTCTCACTGAAAATGGAGCCAGGCTGGTGGCCACAAAGCCCCTGAAATTCTCTTGTCTCTGCCTCACAGAGCATGGGGGTTCCAGGAGCCCCTGAAGCCACTCTTGGCTTTTGACAGGGTGCCAGGGATCCAGACTTAGACCCTCGAGCTTATACAGCCAGCAAAGTTCCTCACTGCGCTGTATTTCCAGTCCCTGCTTTCAGCTACTGCGCCCTCTGGCTTTAGAATAGCTGTCCTGATACGAGAGGGTTTTAAGGGGCACAGTCTGAGTAATGAGCCATAGTGGTAGACAGAGCTAAGCTTAGTGTCTAGGAAGGAAAGCTTGGAATAAATTCAGGGTTCTTAAGCCTAAGTTGAAATTTAAAGACAAAAAAAGGAATTCAAAGTGAACACAGAGCCTCGAGTTCAGAAGAGCTCACAAAAATGGATCCACTATCAGCATGCTCAAAAGATGGCTCACATCCCAGTTAGCAGAGTCTCTGTTTTTGCACTGGATTTTAAGTAGTTTTTTTGTATTCACTAGCAAGGTTTATATATCTGATGGCTACAACAGTGACCTAGAAGGGAGTCCTTTGCTTTATCTGTGAAGAAATACAAGTATGAAAGACAAGAGGATCCCAGGGGCGTTGTGGCCACCTGCCTGGCTCCAGTTTCAATGACAAACTTTGTATTAAGGGAATAGAGAGTGTTAGATGAGGACACCTGCTGCCCTCCTCTGGCATGCATGGGTGCATGCACCCACATAAGTGTGAGCACACACACACACACACACACACACACACATACACACACACAAAGCAATGGACATGAATAAGTCAGTGAGAAAAAAAGAAGGCAGACTCTAACACATACACTAACATTATTTGAAAAGACTGTAGAATTTTTGGTGCTAGGTATGCAAATTAATCTTTAGCTGATTATTATGACTATGAATACAAACTTTACAAAATTAGGTAAGAAACGTGACTAACAAACAGCTACCACAAAAACCACAGGTAGAGAGACTGATTACCAAGTTGCTACAAATGTCCATTTTGAAATGTTCAGCTTTCAGAATAAATAGTAAGGCAAAAAATAAAGAATGCACAGAGGCATAAAAACTAAGCTGGAGCATGGGGCAGAGGGTGAAGATATTCTGGTCTTGATGTGGCTGTTGCACTTATCAACTCAGCAGCTGAGGTTGTCTGCACAAGACTTGCACAAGACCATGCCAACCAAAACTCAAGGATGGATGAGGGAGGGACTCCAGAGGCTACAGCTGAGAAGTTACTGGCAGTTGATGACTGGTGAGGGCATGAGGATGGGGGAGTTATTCTTCTTTGGGAATGTGGCCTCTGGTGGCTTCCCTGTGCCTCAATGGATGCTCCTACGTCATGTGCATATGGTCAGCATTATTGAACTCAGAGGGTCAGTAGCAACAATAATAAAAATAAAAGAGGACATGAAATTTGGAGGAGGCATATGGAAGGGTCCCTGAATTGGAGGGAGGTAGATATGATAAAGACATATACATGTATGAAGATTTAAAGAATAAATAAAGGTATTATTTTTAAAAGATCAAGTAAGGTATCGTTGAGGAAGCTCTAATGTTGGACACAATGACATAATAACTCTGTATCAGTTAATTTATATTTAAAAGCTAAAGGAAACTGTATCTAATAAATGAAAGGAAAGAGTGAGAATAATGAATCATCTAGTAGAAAATATCAATAAAGAAACAGAAACCATGAAAGGAACCAAACAGAAGTTACCGAGTGAAAAAATTTAATAATTGAAGCGAGAAATTCAGTAGAAGGGTTCCATAGGAGACGTGAGGATGCAGAACACTCCATGACCTTTAACATAGGCTCAAATTATCCAGTCTGAGGGGGAAGAAAAAAGGAATGAAGAGAAATTAAGAGAGCTTAAAACATTGGTGGCATACCATTCCACATCCCATACAGACGTCAGGAGTTCCTGCTGCCACACCTTCCCCACATGGCAGACCTCCCCTTGAACTGTGAGAGAGAGAAAAAAATCCTTCCTCTCTGAGGCTGCTTTGGTCAGATATGGTACCCCAGCGACAAGGAAAGTGACTAACAGAGACTTTCATTTTGGAAGGTACAAAGCAGATAAGTCAGTTTAGTCCCACACAGAAAAATAGAAGCCAGCCCCAGAGAAAAATGGAGCAGAAAACAATGCTTGGAACTGACCACTTAGGAACCCGGAGAACAGCTGAGTGGAAAATGTGTGGAAGTCGAGGAGAACATGCAAGGTCTGTAAATGCAGGCGAGTAGGATGTGGGGACACTAACAAAAACTGAGTGCAAAAGCCACAGGGAATCAGAACTCTAAGAGCAGGGCCAGCATGTGTGAGCCTTCTAACCAGCACACCCTCCACCATTAGGGCCAAGGAGAAGTAATCATCACAGAAGACTGTAGCTGCACAGATTGCCAGTCCGCTCTTGGTCCTATATAAAACGTGGGGCTCCTCTGGTTTTTAGGGAATGAATTCCACCTGTCTCAGGTACGGCCACTCTCAAGTTCTCACTCCTGGGATCGAGGAGTTTTGATGGTCTGTCCTAACCATTCTTCATGTTTCCTGCTCACTTGTCACCTGGACAGAACACACTGCTTCTGCACCTTGCTCCAAGGGCTCTTGTCATCTCCTGCCTGCTCTTCCTGTTCTCACCTCCTAAGCCAATACCAGAGAAGAATTGAAAAGACATCTAGGAAGCTTAAGGAAGAAAGGGGCAGTCATCAAACCTTGCAGAAAGGTCGAATATAAGGATAAAAATAGGTCACCCATAATGTCATAGCCAGGAGAGTAAGTTGAGGCCAAGAACTGAACATGGTGACCAGGCTACACTGAGTTGAGAAAATGGACACTGAGAATAATGTTCTTGTTTGTTTAGTGTAGCATATCACGAATATTGCATGAGGCATTCTTTGAAAGTATCTGTTGTTCGTCTGATATTAAGTTGAACTGGATGTTGTATATTTTTGTTTGATAAATCAAGTGAACCTAGTCTGGAGTCAGTTGTGCTTCCTTGTTCTGACCATGGCTACTCTACTCTGGTCTTGGACTGTGCACCCAGATAGGACAGGCATGTCTCCATTTCCCTGTGATTGAGCAAAAGGAACTCTCTTGGCATCCCACACATTCTGACTCATACTGTCTCCCTGACCTGTAAGTCCTCCTTCTGACCACAGGCATTTCTCTGGCTAATGTCATTTGGCCAGCACCTTTAGTAGAAACTGTGATTTGAAGGGGCACTGTGGAGAATATGAAATGAAGTCAGGCCTGCCTAATGTAATAACAACTACTCGGAAAGCTAAGGCAGGAAGATCAAGGTCAGCATGGGCTATATAGTTAGTTCAAGGCTAACCCGAGTAACTACCGAGTCCCTTGTCTCGAAATAAAAGGATGAAAAGGGAGTCCAGGACCATAGCTCAGTGGCACAGCACTTGCCTAGACCTTCTTAAAACATGACTTTGGTGTGTTTGCTTACTAAGGAGAAGGGATGAGAGGAGACATTACTGAAAATTCTAAAGTTGGGAGCAGGAGTTAATGATGGTCTAGGATCCACAGAGGTGAACAGATAGAGGAGGCATACTGCCAGTATTCATCCTAGGGAGGGACAGATTCTTCTCGCCTCCAAACGGGAGGATGAGGGAGGGAATGGTGCAATTACTCAGAAGTGTGGAGGCCGAAGAGTGTGACACCATCGTTTCTTTCTGACAACCTTTTTATCATTTGAAGTGAGAAGTGTGATTGCCTGTGGAGAGAAGATGAAGGAATTAGGAATTAAGAGGGGGTACAGGTTTGGATACGTGTCTGAGGGAAGAAGAGCAAAGATAGTGGCAAGTCTCATGGAAGACCAGCCAAGGAGAGAAATGATACATTTCTTTGGTTATAGTTCACACAGTTGTGCAATCTTGTCCAACAATACTGATCAGCCCCGTGGAGTTAGTAGTGGCCACATTCATCTCTGTGGGGGTATGACAGAAAAGCAGGATATTTGAGGAATTGAATAAGGTTTGAGAAGGGTTCAGCTATGTGGCTATGAAACTTAGAAATTAGGTCAACAAAGGCTTCCAGTCTACAGGAGCAGACCTGTTGGGTTTTAAAAAGCGAGATTAGGGAGACCAAATAACAGGTTTATGTGACAGCCCGACTCAAAGGCATATTTGACTGAGGATAATGCTGCATGGTTTTGCACTGGGACACGTTGAAGACCAGACACCACGAGGTCATCAAGAGCTGCCAGGCAGGTCAGCCACTGGATGCTCCCAGGACCTGTGAGAGCAGATCGCCATCCTTGGAGCTGGAATCAGGAGGCTGAGCTGCTGCCTGCTGAGAGCTTTCACCTGGCCCAGTGCTGGAAGCTGCAGTTGGAAGCAGGAGAGAGGTGCCAAGCTGAGGAGATCTGTCTGTGTTCTGTGTTCTTGTTTCTGAGCATTCAATGTTCAGTAGAGGCTGTTGGCCTAAAAAAAAAAAAAAAAAAAGATGCAGAGATGTATGAGTGAATATAACCTTCAGACTCTGAGCGAGCTGAGCCAGGAAACACAGAATTACATGTAAAATTAGAGCATAATGCCTCTTAAAATCAAGTTTATGAACATTCTAGTAACGAGGGTATTTGTGAAGAAATCCTAACACACAGCGGCATCACATCTCAACTGCCACTAGAGGTCAGCACTTGATTTTCAATGCAGTTCCATAAGCCAGAAAAGATCTAGTCTCTGAAACCTTATCTCCAGTTCCTCTCCTTATCTCAGGCCGCCTTGCTTGAGTCACAAACATTACTGTCCACAGTCACAAAACTATGAGCACTCTAATAATAGTGGGGGTGAGCTACGCAGCTAGTCCATCTGCAAATGTGAGCAAATCACAGGGCCCTGTACTGTGACTTTGGTCTGCCACCTCCCCCACCAGGCCGGAAGGGGTGGGGAGTCGGGGGCTGGGGTAAAAGTACTTGAGGCCTGTATTATGGTAGCAGGTGCTTCAGAAATCATCATACAGCAGGGGTGGCTTTGACAATCTGAACTCAAATGGGGCCCTAGCGTTTTTACTCTGTCTTGTGGTGGACTTTACACTGTGCTGGCCCGGTGGTGTCTGCTTCACTGAGTCTCACCGGCACTCCTGTTTCAGCGGCCTTTCAGCAACCCGTCGCATTAAATCTTCTCACTGTGAGGGCAGCTGTCCTTGAGGTGGTTGCACCGGCCTCGGGAGATTTGCAAACCAATCAAGGGAAAAGACCATGATAGGCAGCAATAGGAGCTTCTTTGACACGAATTGCCTAGGAAACAGAGTCCTCCCCGCACCAGGGTCACAAGCCTACTCTAGGTGGCATGGTCCTGAGAGGGAAAGGGCAAAGCAATCCCAAGGGCATGGCAGGTCAGATAGAGGGTCGTGTGCCCTAGTGATGCCCCTCAGTAAGAAGAGTCTCTACTTAGAGAACTCCAGAGGGCCATAACAGTTCAGGGTCTTAGAAACTCAAAGTTCAGTCTTGTCAATGGCCAGCAGATGTGGTGTGAGATCTTGTGGGGCGTGTAAAACAGGAAGGCTCCAAGTGGCAAAAAAGCTGCTTGTTTAGGCTATTTTTAAAATAATTGGATGTGTAAAAATTTGACTTCGCCTCTGGCAGGCTTTTGAGCTAATGGGCCTCAGCTGCAGTGAAGAAATAACCTGGGGCCAACACACAGACTCATTTATAGAACAGCAGTTAGAAAGCCTTTGAGAGATTAACATATAGTTGGGAAAAGATAATCAGGAGTCTCCTGGTCATCACTGACTGGGTTATTTGTGCTAGTTCTCCATGCTGGTGTGAGAAATGAGCAAAATGGAAGGAAAGTAGACGTCTCAAGAAGCATTTGAGAGAGGAGAGTTATTACTGACTCCCATGATCTGGGAATAGACAAGCTGCAGGACTGATCAGGGCTTCAAATAACCCTATAGAGAAAGGGAAAAGACTTGGGCAGCGACCCGACAAGGATGGGAATGATGCAGTTTTATTGAGATCTTAAAATGCCATAGCTCAGTACCAAGAGTAAACCAGAAGCAAACCATTTGTGGTTGAAAACGATAAAGCTGACAGTTAGATCTAAAGATTTCCTCTTGAACCAGAACTGACTCCCTGAGCAGCTTGTAGGCTGTCAGAAGTAATAGTGCACAGGCCTGTACTCCCAATTGGGAGGTGGAGGAAGGAGGGTCAGGAGTTCAAGGTCAGCCTGGGCTACGTAGGAGCTTGTTAAGAAAGGAAAGAAAGAGAAGGAAAAGAAAGAAGAGAGAGAAGGATGTGCAATCTATATCTAAATATTGAACTGCCCTACTTGCTTTTGCCTTTGCAATCTTATTTAAATTAGCTACAGTTTAAGAGACCATAGGGCTGGAGGGCTGGCTCAGTGGTTAAGAGCACTTACTACTCCCACACATGGCAAATCACAGTCTTCTGTAACTCCAGTTCCAAAGGATCAATCACACCACACATAAAATAAAAATAAGTAAATCAGAAAAGAAGGAGGACAGAAAGAAATCTGAGTACCCAAGAGTATCCTCTCTAGCTGTGTGGGTAAGCCTCCAGGTGCTCGACTAGACTTCCCCAGCTAATGCCAAGAAGAGCTGAGGAAAGCTGTCCTCACCAGTCCCTGCTGGACTATAAGACTGTGGGTAAAGAAATGAAATGCTTGTTGCCTTCAAGTTATTGAATTTTAAACTCATCTGTGGCCTGTGGAAACAGATAATAGAAACAACAGTCACAAGTGAACTACCACTGAACTTTGAGATGTCTGTGTAATTAAGAAAATCTTGCTTCCTAATATTGGAATAAGATGATCTCTGACACCTCAAAAGTAGAAAATAAATTCTCTGTGGCTTGATCACATCTTAATCTATAAATCACTTCTTTAACCATTTTTAAAAAACAGTATCTGTCACACAGAGTCAATCATGCATATAAGTCAAGACAAAGAGGAGTCAGAAGTAAGATGAGATAGAACTGGGAGAATGAGGTACTAGAATTAGACACAGATTTCAGGAAAATGAGATCAAGAAAACAAAATGCAAGGCTGAGAATTTGCACAGAAGGCAAAAAATTTGAAAAGGCAAATTTCAGACATAAAACCCACATTCTAACCTTAAAGAAATCAAACAAACTCAAGAATTGAAAATTTGAGTTTCTCAGAAAGATGACTGGAAAATAGGTCAGAAAAAAGTTACCACAGAGAATTACAAAAATAAAAGTGGAAAAGGAAGAAGAAAAAGAAGGAGAAGGAGGAGGAGGAAGAGGAGGAGGAGGAAGAGAAGGAGGAGGAAGAGAAGGAGGAGGAGGAAAAAGAGGAGGAGGAGGAAGAAGAGGAGGAGGAAGAGGAGGAGGAGGAGAAAGAGGAGGAAAGACATGAAGTTGGGAGGGGAACAGCGTGATGGAGGACACTGGGAAAAGTTGGGGGATGGGGTGGATAGGATCATAGTTCATTTTATGCATGCATGAAATTCTCAAAGAATAAATTAAAAATAAAAGAACGTAGATTTCTATTGAGCTATAAAATAAGGAAAAATGTAAATTACATAAGAATTAGAGAGGGCAAAACCCCAAACATTATTTGAAGATTATATCAGTGTATCTGTACAAAATCCAAAAGAACTATAATTTTAAAACTAAGAAATTAAGAAGTTTTCAGGATTAAAAAAACATCAATATAAGTTAGATGTGGTAATGGACACCTGTAATCCCAGCACTTGGAAGATGGAGGCAGGAGTTCAAGGTCATCTTCAACTATGTGCCACATTCTAGACCCACCTGGGCTACACAAGCCCCTACCTCAAAAACAAAACAGAACAGATTAAAACTCCCACCAATGTATAAAACTTTTTAATTGCTTCAGTGAAAAAACTTAATAAGAAAATTAATAACAAACTAATTAGAAGTTCTATAGAAATGCATAAAAGAACTAGTGCCAAACCACAAGAAAATTAAACTCCTGTAAATAAATCTAGTGAAACACATCACTCTGCCATTGATCTAAACCTCCAATCCCTAGCTCAGAACTTTCAAAGATCCAATGTGGAAGAATTAGTTCTTTAAGGTATTGAGACTTCTTTTAAAGCATCATAGTTAGGACTCTTATTAACCCAGAAATGATGACTAAATAGACCAATGGAACATGATGGATTCTAGAAATCAAGGTAAATAAAAAATAGTAATAAATGATGCTACAATAATTATATATCTGTACAAAGTAGATAAACTTGGTTCTCTACTCCCCACCACATTAAAAAGCCAGATGTAAATGAGCCATACAATTCCATATAGTAGCCAAAACTATAAATATTTTAGATGTAAACGGTTGAAAGTGCCAAAGAGATAATGCCATCCATGAAGTGCTTGCTGGGTAAGCATGAAGACCTGAGTTTGGATTCCTAGCACACACATAAAATGCTGAGTGCAGCAGCACACATCTGTAACCTGGCACTGGGTGAGTGGACACAGGCAGATCCCTGGAGCTTACTGACCAGTCAGCCTAGTCAAATCAGTGAGCTCCAGGGTAAGCGAGAGACCCTGCGCATAAACAAAGTGCAGAACAATGGAGGAGAACAGCAGACATAACTCTCTGGCCTCCAATGCACACGAACACATGTGCATGTAACACACACACACACACTCGGCATTAATAAAGTTAGATGTAGTGGTATATACCCTTCTTTAGAGCACCAGAGAGACTGAGGCTGCAGGATTTTGATTTAGAGGTTAGTCTGGGCTGCACAGTGATTTGTATAGCCAGCTGGTGCTGTTTAACAAGATCATGTCTGAAAAGTCAAAACAATAAGAAATATGATTTAAAAAGAGTTGAAAGAAGAATATCTTCCTAAGTTCAAGACAGAAATTTATTCATTCAACTAAATTAAAATTAATAACTGGTCTTCACCAAAAGATGTCAAAACATAGCAGTGACAATAAATGCCCAGAATAGGAGAAGATATAGGCAATACAAATAATTAATTAAAGACTCATATGCGGCATATATGGAATATCTTCTTAGATCCTACAAATTAATTTTAAAAACCAAACTAAAATTTTGTAGAAGTCTGATGTAAAGGATGTCCAAGTGACATGTATTAATTTCATTATAAGAGTATTACACACATGTATATATGCATACATACACAAAAATATACACACACATATATATATAGTTGTGTATCTGTATACAAACTCATCAGCCTGATAAAATTAAAATACCTGTCTATACTAGTTGTCAGGTTAATGTGTATGAGAACATATATATTGGTTTCTTATATTTACTTGAGTCTTGTCAGAGTCCAAGCAGGCCCCAGAGTCCTCCCAGTTCTCTACTACCACACATAGCAACAGCAAATATTCCCGAGTCACACTGCTGATAGGTTACTAATCCTCCTAGCTTCTCCTCATTATAGCCAATCTTCCCTAGAAAAAAAATAATCTACATTTACTTACTATGAGCTCAGATTTTTGTATTCTCTCTACAGCCTGAGATAATATTCTTTCAGAGTTAGTGCTGGCTGAGCCACAAGGCAGGCTTTTTGTTTGTTTGTTTTAATGTGTATGAGTGTTATGCCTCATGTGTATAAGTACACCTGTGTCGTGCAGTGCTCTTGGATGACAGAAGAGAGTGCCTGATCCCTGGAACTGGAGTTATGGATGGTTATTAGCTACCATGTGAGTGCTGGGATTTGAACATGGGTCTTCTGCAAGTGCTCTAACCACTTAGCCATCTCTTCAGCCCTATCCACAGGGTAGTTTGAACTGTGCTAGAATATAAAAAGAATTCTATGGGTCTTCCTCCATCTTCTTTTCCTGCAGCTTGCAGGTAACTTTCTTCTGGGATATCAGAGAGGCCGTAGTTACCATGGCTAAATGAGGAAGTCAGAAAGAAATGAGGACACCTTTGAAATAAAAAGCACCAGAAAGAAATTAAGGAAAGAAGCTGAAAATAGATCAAGCAGACAAGGGCATCTGTAGACCCAGCCACCCACAGTGGAAGTAAGTTCTGACATCCCAACCCCGTGAAGACAGATCTATCCAAGATCTGGATGAACCTGATCAGAATATGGCCCCAGGTGACTTGAAGGCTGGTAAAAAGTAGTAGGTAGGACTCCTCTGAGAGTTTTAGATATCAAAAAAGAAAACAGGGCAAAGAATCACAATTCTTAGAATTATTCCACTGCCTCAAAAGAGGTAGCTCTTGGGGACCTTAGGTAGCTGCAGTTATAAACTCTTTATTATCTCTTTTATCTGCCATTCCTGGAACTTGCATTCATGCATAGCTGGCACTGGGTTTTCTGTGGAAATGAAAGGCATTGAGTACTATTTCTAAACTATTAGTTATATCCATCCCAGATTAAGAGGTGGCAAAGTATAGAGAGATTTAGAAACAAAGACTCACATTCTAGTTGAACACGATGTCACTTTTAGATGTAAAATTAGAAATAATAAGAAATACTTTTAACATATTTAAATGTAATCCAAGCACTTCCTTAAACCCTGAGTCCTCTACACATTTGTTTGCTCTGTAGACAGTCCCCAAGAGGGTAGGACACTGAATGACTTCACCTGCTTGAGCAGTTGTGTAATTTTGGCAGCTGCCCCTGCTTGCCATCTGTGCCAAGGAATCTTAGTGCCAATGATGTCTGCCAAGAAAAGTCAAAATGCTGCTGACGATCAGGATTGGATTTGCTACAAATGGAGACATTCCAGCCCTCCAAATCTGCCAACTCCTTTGTTAGAGGAGTGTGATAAATGAATTGAGTGCATCTGTCTGTGTGAGCTGGCAAAGATCCAACAGCTTTAAAAATGACAGGAAGCTAGGACACAGTGGAATCTGAGTAGGGGACTGAACGGAAGCCTGGAAACAGCAAGGCCTGTAAAGAGGCATTTTCCAGGGATTTCTTCTGTTCCAGGCAGAGGTTACAGCCTTTCCATGTGGTTGGCTAACACATGATATCTTGAGAACTATTGGCGGGAAATGCTGTAGTCGGTGTTCCACAGTGCAGAGTGAGAATTCCAGGAATATTTTGTCATTAAGACACAATTGCTTGAAAAATCCACTTGAAGGGTTTGGTGGATGATTACTGTGCTGTAGGTTGAAGACTTTGAACTCAGTAACAGGTCAATTTAAGGAGCAAACTCTGAATTTTTTGTAATTCAAAAGGAACAATTTTGTCACTAGAACTTTTGGATGCTGCTCTAGTTGGCTTTCTGTTGCAGTGATTAAAAAAACAAACAAACAAACAAACAAACAAACAACAACAACACTGACCAAAACCAACCTGAAGAGGAAAAGTTTATTTGGCTTATACCTCCTGATCATAGTTCATCACTGAGGGAACTTGGCAGAAACTCAAGCAAGAGCAGAGGCAAGAAGAAAGCTGCTTACTGGTCTTCTTCCTCCTGACTTGCTCAGCTGTCTTTCTTGTACATCCCAGGCCCACCTGCCTAGAAATGGCACTACTCTCAGGGGACTGGGCCTCCTACATCAATTAACAGTTAAGAAAATGCCTCATAGACATGGCTACAGGCCAATCCAATGGAGGATAATTCCCTGTTGAGGTTCCTTCTTCCCAGGTGTCTCTAGTTTGTGTGAGGTTGACAAAAATTCATCACCATAGATGCTTATGAAAAACAAAGCAAAGCAAAGTAATAAATATATAAGTAAAAATGAAACAAAGAATTGCCTATATCCTGAAGTGTAGTGATAAACAGTTAATTTGGGGCTCATCTCAAAATACTCCATTGGTTTCTCATGTCCTCAGACTAAAGCCAAAGTCTTGACAGTGCTCTGTGTGCCTTTGGTTTTTAGTTTTAAAATATCAGTATAAGAATCAGCAAAATGTAAGAGCATGTGGTCAGAGCTGGACTGCCCATGTCAGGCTTTGGTCTAATTCTTGGCAGTTCGTCAAGATATTTAACTCTTCAGCACCTAAATATACTCATGTGTGAAATGGAATAATTATAGTTCCCATCTAATGGGTATTGTGAGTGCTAATGAATTAATCTTAATCCATGCGTCCACGTGATGGCGTATAGTTAACATTGAAAAGGTTTAAATGACAAAGTAAACATTCAGTGCTGTGAGTAAAAATTTCCCTGTAAATTCTGCAGGTCAAAATCATGACACCTGTGGTCTCAACAGTAAGAATTTAAGAGTATTCTAAATATCTCTCAAAGCAAGATGCCAAATGTTTTGGTTAAACAAACTCAAAATGAGCTGTCATTACTTTGGTTTGTTTTATTCTGAGCTGAGGGTTAAGGATTGTATACCACGACTTACACTTTCAAGCATTTCGGTGCTTCCTAAGCATCCTCATACTGAGATGAGTAAATATCTGCCCACTTCTTAACCAGGTGTGAAGTTTCAGCTTTCTATATAAGTTGGTTATTTTAGTTGTAAGGTATTTTTCATTCTTTGAGAGTTTCATACGATGTATTTGATCATCTTTCCATATTTCCCGACTCCCCAACGCTCCTCGGGTCCACCTCAACCTCCCTGCTCACCTAATGTCATGCTCTTTTTTTTTTTTTTTTCTTTCCATCAAGCCCAATTTGTGTTGCCCAAATACTCTTGAGTGTGGAATCTGTCCTGGTGCATGGTCAGCTTGCCATGGGTTATAACCTTAAAGGAAATTGGCTCTTCTCTCAGGGTGTAAAAAGACTGTAAGAGCCACAGGTGGGAGATGACAATTATACAACAGTGTTTTCAAGACAGCAGACAGGTGCACGTGTGCACTTACAGCAGTTGTGACAGCATGCACAAGATCATCTTTTTACACCCTCTTCCTTAAAGATCCCTAAGCTTTGGGAGGAGAGATGCTATGTGCTTGTCCTATTTAAGGCTGAGCATTCTTTTATCTCTTATTCTCTGTATGTTGACTGGCTGTGGATCTTAATAATTGTCTCCTATTGCAAGAAGAAACTTCTTTGATGAGGGTTGAGAAATACACTAATCCATGGGTATAGCAATAAGTCATTGGGAGTCATTTTAATTCTGTGTCCATTTAGTATAATAATTAATAGCAGGTTCCTCCCTAGTGCCCCTGACTTGTCTAGCTACAGGTTCTTTCACCCATAATGGTGCCAGGTATGGGATTCATCTTGTGGAGTGGGCTTTAAATCCAATCAGAGTATGGTTGGTTGCTCCCATTACATTTGTGTCACTATGGCACTAATCGGCTTATCTTACCAGGCCAAACATTATTGTGGCTGTAGCAGGGTTCAGTTGTGTCAGACTGTTGATTACTTTTCTCCTCAAGCAGAACGAATAGCATGTTTCAGCACTATGAAAGCTAGTCAGTAGGAATGAAAATTCCAGTTAGCACAAGGTTTATTTCTTCATGTTTTATGACTTAAGTATGTGTTGTCTTCAGCCATAGGGTTTTACAGTCAAGCTCTGGAGGGTAACCAAGAGCAATGGTGATAGCCTATAATTTCAGGGGGTGGGGGACTTTGGGAGCTCACTATCCAACAACTCAATAAAAAGTTACCCATTCCTGGTACTGAGGTATTTATTTGCTAGGATGAGGTGTCTAGTTGGAGTATTGTTCCCCTTTAGAGGAAAACTCCATTTATGGTTTTCATATATGTTCCAGAGCATTCTATAATAGTAGGTTTCCATATAGTTTTTCAAATGTGAACTTTAAATAGTCTCATAGATGTAAATAAATTGTATCTATGAAAAAGAAACAACTTTAGGATTCCAGAGGCTTGGCTTTAATGGTCTGGGAGAGGTGAATAGGTCCTTCACTCCAAGAATTACAGGTTGGGAATCAGATCCTGAACCTTGTTATCTGCCATGGTATTTATTTTCTTTTGAGACTGGAAAATTACTATTTCCTAACAAGGCACCCAAATTGAAACAAATTGTAGAAATAATGACAATATGAGTTAGTTTCATGTTGCTTACTTTAAGGTAATTTGAAATATAACATGGAGTGATATCAATAATATTCTACTTGTGTATGTCGTTGCCTGTTATTTATGGAATTGGAGATTCCAGTGCTCATGAGTCTAAAGTAAAAGGACCTTGACTATAAGGCCAGCCTGAAATGTGTAGCAAGCTCTGACTAAAATAAAATCTCTGTAAATTTGTAATGAGTTTGCTTAATAAAGTTTTTAATAAACATTTACATGTTTAAGAAATTTTTTTCTGGTTGTATTTACTTAAATATGTGTGTATGGAATAGAGCATTGAAATACAAAACAGGCCTTTAGTGTTAGTTATCCCTCTCCGGATTCCCTGCTCTGTACCACCTGCCCATCCCCAGCCCACTTAACCTTTCTGTTCCGTTATTCTCCTGTCCTTCTTTATACCACTGCATCCTGTTTCCCTTCCCTTCAAAGTTCCTCCCTCCCATATGGCCCCTAACTACTTACCTAACCTCTAGGGATATTCCAAATGAAACACACATTTCTAAACATTCAAAGCTAACATCCAAATGTGAGAGAAAACACGTTATATTTGTCTGGGTTACCTCACCCAGGGTGATTGTCTGCCATTTCATCCACTTCATAATTTCATTTTTAATAGCTGAATAGTACTCCATTTTGTAAATGTACCACGTTTTTATTATTCACTCATTAGTTGAAGGACTCGAGGTTGTTTCCATTTCCGGGCTCCTGCTAAAAGAGCAGCAGCAGCAAACATGAATGAGGAGGTATCTCTACAGTAGGATATAGAGTCCATTGGGTATAAACTCGAGTGGTAAAACTGGATCCTGTGTTGCCTCTATTTCCAAATTTTTGAAGAACCTCCACACTAATTTCCACAGAGGCTGCACCAGTTTGCACAACCACCAGCAGTGAATACGTGTTCTCCTTTCTCTCTATATACACAAGCATTTGTTATGTTTTGTTGTGTTTTTTTTAAATCTTAGCCATTGTGACTGGGGTAAGATGCAGTCTCAAAGTAGCTTTATGTATGTAGTGTGTTGCTGTACTGGCTCAGGATGATGAACATTTTTTCAGGTGTTACACAGCCATTTATATTTCATCTATCGAGACTCTCTGTTTAGTTCCATGCCCCATTTTTAAAACTGGGTTGGTTGTCCTCTTAGTGTTTAGCGTTTTAGTTCTTTTAAGCCTCTGTCAGATGTGTAGCTGGTAAAGATTTTTCCTCATCTGAAGACCGCCTCTTCCCTCAGATACTGGTGTCTCTTGCTGTAGAGGAGCTCTGTGGTTTCATGCTGTCCCATTTCTCAATTGTTGGTCTTCATGCCTGTGCTACTGGGGTCATGTTCACAAAGTCCTTTCCTCTATCAAAAGTTCCAATGTATTTCCTCCTTTCTCCTGTATCAGATTCTGGGCATCCATTTTATGGTGAAGTCCTTGATCCCTTTGGAGTTGAGTTTTACGCATTGGGAGAGAACTGGTCTAGTTTCATTCTTCTACATATATTAATCACACTAATCCATGAGCATGGGAGGTCTTTCCATCCTCTGATATCGTCTTCAATTTTTTTCTTAAATGTCTTAAAGTTTTTATTTCACAAGTCTTTAACTTCTTTAGTTAGGGTTATTTCAAAGTATGTTTGAGGGTATTGTGAATGAGATTGTTTCCCTGATTTCTTTCTCAATATGTTGTCATTTGTCTGTAGAAAGGTTACTGAGTTTTGTGTATCCTGCTATTTTGCTGAATGTTTATCAGGTCTACATGTTTTCTGGTGGACTTGTTATGGTCTTATATATATATATATATAATCATATCATCTCAAATGACTTCTTCCTTTTCTGTTTGTATCCCTTTATCACTTGTCTTAGTTTACAGCTAAGGCTTCAAGCAGTGTATTAAGCAAGCTTGGGGAGGGTGGCTATCCTTGTTTCATTCCTGATTTTAAGGGAAACGCTTTGACTTTTTCTGTTAACATGGTGTTGGCGTGGGTTTCTCATATATTGCTTTTATTGAAATATGTCCCCTTGGATTCTCCATGATTCTCCATGACTTTTATCATAAAGGTATGTTGGATTTTTTTAAAGGTCTTTTTTGTATTTAATGGAAAGGATCATGTGGTTTTTTTGTCTGTGAGTCTGTTTATATGGTCAATTACATTAACTCATATAGGTTGAACGATCTTCAAATCTCTGAGAAGCCAACTTGATCATGGCAGACAATCTTTTGATGTCTTATATTCAGTTTGAAAGTATTTTTGAGAGTTTTTGCATCTTCATTAATCAGAGAAAAGGGCCTTTAATTTTTTGTTGGATCTTTAGCCTTGATATCAGGGTAATACTAGCTTTATAAAAGGAATTTGGAAATATTTTGTCCTTTTGTATTTTACAGAATAAAGTGGAAGTATTGATGTTAGTTCTTTTTGGAAGGTTTGGTAGAATTCTGTGTTGTATCATTGTATCATTGGGAACTTGTTAGTTATTGTTATAGGTCTATTTAAATTATTTACTTCCTCTTGATTTAACTTTGGTAGTACACACATATGTAGAAATTCATTTCTTTTGGATTTTCCTGTTTAGTGGAATAAGGTTTTTAAATTATGTCCTTTTCTGAATTTTCTCAGTATCTGATACAGTTTTCCTTTTCATTTCTGATTTTATTAATTTGTATCCTCTTTCCCTTTGGGTGACTTTGGCTAAAGCTCTGTCAGTCTTCTTAATCTTTTCAAAGAACCAATTCTTCATTTCATTGGTTCTTTGCATTGTCCTGATTTCTGTTTCATTAATTTCATTCCTGATTTTGATGATCTCTTCCCATGTACTCTTTTTGGGTTGTGCTTGTTTTTCCATGGCATCATTGTTATTAATATGAAATATCTCTAGTCTGATGTAGGCACTTAGTGCTATAAACTTCTCTGTCATTACTGCCTTTATTGTGTCCCATAAACTTTGATATATTATGTTTTTATTTTTATTATGTCTAGTAATTTTTAATTTTTCTTTATGATTTCTTCTTTGACCTTTCAAGGAGATTTTCATTTAATGGTGTGTTGTTTAGAGTTTATGAGTTTGTGTACTTTCTAGAGTTCCTTTTCCTGCTTCATTATGTTGTGGCCAGATAGAATTCAAGGTATTATTTCAGTTTTCCTACATTTGTTGAGACTTGCTTTGTGCTCTAATATGTGGTCAATTTTGGAGAAAGTTCCATGGACTTCTGAGAAAAAAGTGTATTCTTTAGTGTTTGGGAGAAAAGTTCTGTAGATGTTTATTAGATGCATTTGATTTATGATGTCATTAAGCTCCAGAATTCCTCTGTTTAGTTTTTGTCAGGATGACCTGTCTATTGGTGAGAATGGAGTATTGAATTCACTCACTACCACTATGTTGGGGTCAGTCTGTGGTTTTAGATCTAATTTTGCTTCTTTTATTTAGTTCGGCATCCCTGTAGAATTGTTAACATTGGTGGATTTTTCCCTATAATGAGTATGAAATATCCTTCCTTGTCCTATTCAGGCTAGTTTTGGTTTGATATCTGTTTTGCCAGATATTAGGATAGCTTTGTCTGCTTATTTTTTGGTTACATTTCCTTGAAATACCTTTTTCCATCCTTCTACCCTAAGATGGTATCTATTTTTGATAAAGTTTTGTTACTTGGAGGCAACAAAAGGATGGATGATGTTTTCTAATCCAATCACTTAGTCTGTGTCTTTTATAGGAGAATTGAGACAATTAATATTGAGAATTATTATTGACAAATGCTTATTAGTTTTCTGTTATTTTATTGTGATGATGTTTTTATCTTAGATTTCTTCTGGAAATTGTTATTTCTTGTCTTCTTGGATATTTAATCTTTTCTTTAGACTAAACCATTCTTTCTAGTATCCTCAATAGAGCTGGCTTACTGTAAATAAATTCTTTGAATCTGTTTTTATCCTAGAAATTTTCTCTTTCTCTTTTGATTAAAATGGATAGTTTTGCTGGATATAATAGCTTGGATTCACATCTGTGTTCTTTCATGACTTGTAGTGTAGAGGCTTTCACACTCTATTGAAAGATCAACTGTTATTCTGATAGATTAGAATTATATGTAACTCAATCTTTCTCTTTTATCACTTTCAATATCTTTTCTTTGTATACTTGGTGTTTTGACTATTGTATGGTTTGAGATGCTGATTTTCTGGTCCTGTCTATTTGGTGTTCTGTATGCCTCTTTCACCTTGATTGGCAACTCTTTACTTAATTTTGGGAAGTTTTCTTCTATGATTTCATTGAAAATATTTTTCTATGGTTTTTGATCTGGGATTCTTTACCTTCTATACTAATATTTTGTGGGGGTTTGGTCATTTTATGGTGTCCCAGAGTTCCTGCATGCTCTTTTCCTGAGTTATTTTAGACTTAACAATTTATGACTGTGTAATCCATTTCTTCTACTTTGTCTTCAAGATCTGATGACAGCCAGCCTTCCACTTGATCCAATCTGTTTGTGAAGCTTTCCTTTGAGGTTTTTGTTTGACTTTCTGAGTTTTTTCATTTCAAGTTTTATTTTAGTTTAGCTTTTTATTACAGTCTACTTTCATGTGGAGAACTGTTTTGCTTATTTCATTAGACTGTTTTCAGAGTCTTCTTTCAGTCTTTTATTCATATCCTCTTTGAGTTCCATGAACATATTTATAATTGCTACTTTGAAATCATTGTCTCATGTACCAGCTAAGTTGCTTTTCTCAGGAAACATTTTGATGGTGATGTTGATTTCTGGAGGGGACATGTTATCTTGGTTATTCATGTTATTCATACTTTTGTTTTTTTGTGATGAGACCTAGGTTTCAGGAGTTATGTTATTGGTGGTGTTTCTTGGTATGGATATCTGATTTTTGTTTATTGGGTGTTTGGAATTTTGCTTGCTGTTCCCCCAACTTGTCAGGATGTGGGCCAGTTGAATGGTGCTTGGTGTTCAACTTTGGGGCCATTCTGTGTTGATGCTAATGGGACTTCAGAAGTGTTCTCAGTTTATCTAGGTATAGGAGCAACTTCTGAGCCTTGAAGCAAACCTATGGACTTAGAAGATTGTTGCTGCTGAGCTGCTGAAGCCTGTACAGGGCTCATTGGGTTCTATAGGTGGCTGTTGAGTGGCAGGGGCTTGTATCCCAGTGTGAGTGGGCTGTGCTCAATGGTGGTGGGGTGTAGGACAACATACCATCTTCTGTTGGAAGTTGATAGGGGTCTTTATCTGAGATCAGGGGCACAGGATACAATGAGGTCTCAGAGCATCTTGGTAGGTGAGTTGGTGGACTGGTTCTGGGGGTGGGTGTCCCTATGTGCATTCACAATCATGGGAGGCCATGTGGTCCTGGGACTGAGTTGTGGGTGGGGTGGTGGCAGGTAGGCTGGTTGGGTCTCTACCTAAGGTTTCATGTCAGACTCCATGTGGTCCTGGAGAGACATAAAGTGTGGGGTGACTGCTAAGCTAGCAGGCAGGCAGACTATGTATGGGGCTCCC
Organism: Eospalax fontanierii; assembly: GCA_035773235.1. Lineage (NCBI taxonomy): Eukaryota > Metazoa > Chordata > Mammalia > Rodentia > Spalacidae > Eospalax > Eospalax fontanierii. Next base: position 39,054,972 of record CM069532.1, on the reverse strand, counting down.
TACTTGTGAGTGTGGGATGAAGGAGAGGACGTGTAAAGACTAAGATCTGAGAAACTTCTCAGTTTAGCTTCTCAGTGGGCTGCACAGCCCTTGCTACATCTGTGAGTGTTGGAGTGAGAGGGGAGAGAGAAGGCTGACATCTAGAAAACTTGGTGGGTTCCCGGCAGCTATTCAGGCTGTGTGACTCCAGCTAGGCCTGGCAGTGTGGGGCAGCCAAGAAGGAAAAGGAAGACCTGGTTTTTAAGATATATATTACTCTTCCGTTTTGTGTTTGAACTTTTATTACATTAAAACGAGACATTCTATCTGAGCCAATACAGTAAATAACAGCTTATGACATCTATGGATAGATAGTAATGAACCCACTTGGGTGATATTTCAACTGAAGATCATAAAATTGACTTTTTAGAAATATAAAAATTGTGCAGGCTCGATTTCAAACATGGTTTTAATCATTTGAATTGTTTCTTGGGGACATGAAAGAAATGGTTCCTGGCCATGAAGCTACACAGCTGCTTCATATTATAGAGGTTGCTAAGTGTAACTGAAAAGCAGTCCCAAGGCCCACCACTCAAACAAAGAGTAAAGACAAGACCCCTCAGAATCTGCTTTGGGTTCCAGAGGGGAATGAGGGAGGGCCTTCTACTCACAAGTAGATGCCTACAGAGTTTTCAAAGCAGAAAGAACTCTACAGAAAGAAATCAAATGTATACGTGAAAGGAAGGGGAGTCATACTTTAGGACTTGCAGATGATTTACGAAGGGGTCATAATGTTTGTTCAAAAGAACGCAAATTTAAGATTTGTAATTTTGTGTCTTAAATTTTAGAATATGTAACACGAAATTCTGCCATTCTGGGTAACTCCTCAGGTTCTAAAATGGAATCTCAGCATAAACTAGGCCTGTTACTAGAACTTGTAAAGGCCTCTAGATGTCAAAGTGGGCTACTGACCAGTTTCAAGGTAAAGATCAGCTTCCTATATTTGCCAGCAGTAAGATGTTGTAGGGAGCAGTATTTATCCCCCTAATGAGAATTCCTTTAAAGATGTGGAGGGAAAAGCGATGAGATTGTTTTCTGCACAAAGACACACTTAATGAAAACTTATTTCTTAGGCAAATTGCCAGGAGTGTGAAACTTCACATTGGATAATGTGTGTACAAATAAAGAACGTATGGACAAACCATGCCTCGCTAAAGTGCCACTGTGGTTTTTGTCAAATAACTAATGTTTATCCTTCTTTCTTTTAATTTTAAAAGAAAATTGGCCCTGAAACACCATCCAGACAAGAATCCAGATGACTCAACTGCTGCTGAAAAGTTTAAAGAAATCAACAATGCCCACACGATCCTCACAGACATGTCCAAGAGAAGCATATATGACAAGTACGGGTCTCTGGGACTCTACGTGGCCGAGCAGTTTGGAGATGAAAATGTCAACACTTATTTCATGCTGTCAAGCTGGTGGGCAAAGGTGAGTCACATTTTTTTCTTCAAAACAATTTCCTGGAAGATCATGGTATTATTCATTCTTTCAGCCTCCATCTCAAAGAAAGACTAACCATACTTCTACTAAACTCTTGTAAATAAAATGAGACATTGCTTCCACTGAAAGCTGCTATTTGGAAACCAGTTTTGCTGTAGTCCATCAATTAATTATAAAATCCAACATGACTTACAATTCTTCTAGATATTAATTATATTTGAGTTTGGAGCTTCAGGTTAATTCTGACTACCCTCCCTCCCCCCGTTGTGACTAATTAAGAACTGACTCACTGCTCAAAACCAAAAATAATTTATTAGTGTGACAACTGTTTAATAAATGATTATAAGATAAATTTAGCCGTGTACTTTACTATCTATAGCAGAGGCTACATCAGCAAAGACAATGCTTAGGAGGATGAGTGGCAGTTATGTCATAGGCTCAGCTGGAGCCTGCCTGAAGATTGTGGAGAAGGAAATGAGGTGAAAGGTGAGAACTGAGTAGTGGAGGACAGGGGATTGGGAAAGGAGAGAGCAAGGGATATCTAGAGAAAAGGAAGTATTTTTAACGACTTAGTACTTAGAGTTGACTTTTTGTATAGTAAATTTTGTTTCGTTTCCCAGGAATCCCTAATATATGTTTGGTGATAGTTTTATAATTTTTATGAATGTAAATATTCTTCTGATACACGTGTAGTCTTACATATAGAAGATACATGTAGTATCTACATGTAGTCCACTAACATATTTTGTGGACAGGTGAAATTCTTATAAATTGTGATAAATAAGAATTTTAGAAAGCCCAATCTCAGGACTGGAGAGATGGCTCAGAAGTTAAGGGCACTGGCTGTTCTCAGAGGACCCAAGCTCTGTCCTCAGCACCCACATGGTGGTTAACAGTCGTCCAGTAACCTCAGTTCCAGGGAATCTGATGCCCTCTTCTGGCCTCCACACGTGCTGCCTAACACAGGTGCACTTCTATACATGCAGGCATAGCATTCATACACATAAAATAAAACAAATAAGTTAAAAACTAAAACCCTGATCTTGCCAAGCATGGTAGCACACATCTTTAATCCCAGCACACCAGAGGTAGAGACGTGCAAATCTCTGTGAGACTGACACCAGCCTGATCTACATAGTGAGTTCCAGGGGCTGTGCTCATCTGGGGCTATAGGGAGTGCTCTGTTACAGAAACAAACAAAATTTTTTAAAAAACCTTTTTTCTAAAAACGGCAGTATTTATACTCAGAAAAAATTTGTGTTGCTGTTTTCTTCCACTTAATCTTTCTAAATTGAAGGATTTGATAGAAGAAAGTAAATGTTTCCATACATAAACATGGAGAAAAGGTGTGTACACCAAAGCCCCACTTGACTTCCGCTAACTGTCCCAGAGTCTTTGCAGGGGGCTATCTGGGATTCCTGCTGACTTTTTCTCTAATGGAAGACTTGAGAGGAAGAGATGGCTGCTAGGATTTGGAACTTGGAATGAGAGGGAACATACTGACCATGTCATTGATGAGGACAGATTTGTATTCACCTAACAAGGTGGGCTTTTGTGAGCGTCACACGGGAACCTACTGAAAGTACATATGCAATTTCTAGGTAAAGAACCTCAGAGGTCCTTGAGGGCAGAACTGGAGAATGCCGGGGGGGGGCGGTGCGCTCGAAAGCAAGTGACTCTTAAATTTGCCTAAAATGATGAAGACACAGGATCCACAACAAAGAGATGGCAAATGTAAGGGTATGAACAAAGCTCCCCCACTGAAGGCCATCCCAAGTCTCCATCCCACTCCTGGGGAGGAATGGTCACAGGTACCTGAGGTAGGAGGCGGGAGGAGGACGGTGAGGACAGCAGCACTGAAGAGCTCCATGTAGGTTACTGGAGAAATGTGGGTGTATACAGGTGAACTTCATCTTTGGTCTCTCTTGCTCATTAATTATACAATCTGGATTCAAATTTACGATATACAAACTACTTCCTTTCTATTTCAAATAATGTATTTTAATACATTTCTAAGTTTGATTTTACACAATGGACAAAAATGGTTTTCTTAGATTTTCAGTCTGAAGAAGTCAAGAATATGTCTTTCTTTTAGTGTGCAAGCCTTTTGTGTTTATAGGGAAATCTTGTTGCTATTCTCTAGGAGGAGTGATAATTTGCTAATTATTTTGAATACTCATTAATTCGGTAGATATTAGATGTCTGCAGCATATTGGGTATTGAGCCACAAGGTACACGGAGTTGAAGGATGACTCATAGTTGTAACCTGTAAGATGTTCACAGCCTAGTATAATAAGACAGACCTATAAGCCAATTGTGTTCTAAACTGTCAAGAATAGCATCAAGATCCAAGTTGATATGACATACAGTTGGAACACAAAGACGGGAATCATTGTTTTGGAGCGGGATCAGATAAGACACCGTAGAGATGATTTGGGGGATGAGTCTCAGGCAATAGGTAGGTATTTGTTGGTTGACGTTGGGTGACTGGGGAATGAGAGGCAATGTTTAGACAGGCAAATCCACAAGTCCAAATCTCCGGGAAGACCCTGTAGAGCCAAGCTGTGGTGTCAACAGGGTTGTGCTGGTACAGGGCAGAGTTGGCAGGAGTCCTGTTACCTTCATCAGGAACTTGGTTATATCTGCCTGGCAGAAGAACCAACTGCATGAGTTCCAGAGAACATGGGCTTCAGATAATTCAATCCAGCAGCCCAGGAGAGGAGGCAGAGAAGCCGGTTAGAAGGCTACTGACATGTCCACACTAGAGACACTGGGGAGGAGCTCCAAAGCCCTCTGTCCCAAATAGAGAGGATGGCGAGGATGTACGGGATCTTCAGAGATTCTACAGGACTTGGTGATTAACAGGAACGTGGGGAGGGGCAGAGAGAGGAGTCCCCTGAATGTAGGAAGAAATATCCTACAGCTGTTCTGTGATGAGAAATCCACTTCCACGGAACAAGGAGCTCACCTGACCTGTGAGAACTGTGTGGGTTGGTTTGGCTTTTGTTTTGCTTTACTCTGCTTTTAATGATCACTATACCTCAAGGGAAAAGAAGAAGGTGCCAAACGTCCTCACACTGACTGCAAGTCATTTCCTCTGGTCTCACCTGCACCTTTGTGAGAGAAGTTACTTTCAAGGACCTAAAAAGATAGTTCCTTCAGTAGTAAGGATGAGGGGGGGTTTGGGGTCTTTAGGGTGCACTGGGATATCTTTAGATCTCTGTGGTGCCTGATACAGACATGGTTTATGAGGTCACCTCCCTCAGCATGCCCCTTACCTCCATCTGCCTCTGTTTCCCCTAGACCCTGTTCGTCATTATTGGCCTCTTGACTGGTTGCTATTTTTGTTGCTGCCTGTGCTGCTGCTGCAACTGTTGTTGTGGACGCTGTCGGCCCAAATCATCGACGTCACAGGAGGACTTCTATGTGTCACCAGAGGACCTTGAGGAACAGATCAGGACTGACATGGAAAAAGGTGGGGTAAGCTGAGCATAGATGTAGTGGGCATCGTGTCATAGACCTGACTAAGCACCAGGTCTTACTAAAGTTAGAAAGGTTCAGCAACCAAATGGAGGCACTTCCACAGATCAGCTCTAGTGGGTATTTTGGAGCAGACAAAGGGACATTTGCCTTTACTGAGCCTAGAGGAAAGCTGAACTTGATTAGAGAGAAATCATAAAATACGTCAATGATGATGTACAGCAAGCACAGTTCACTATCTCATTACCAGAGACTGAGCTCTGGATTGAGGAACATTTGGGTGTGAGAGTGTCCAGGTTGGAAAACCAAGGTAGAAATTTCTCGCAGCAAAAGCATTTCAGCTTCTGAGAATCTCCACGGCAAAACAAAGGACAGATGAAAAAGTTACAATCCTTGACTTTTCCTTTGTACCATATCGTGATGATTTTGGGATGGAGCTGTCTCTGAAATTCAGCTTATAAGTACATGCTCTCTGGTATAGCCTCAACTCAGCATCAAAAATGGACTATTTGGAGCTGGAGACATGGCTCAGCGGTTCAGAGCACTGGCTGCAGAGGACCCACATTTGGATCCTGGCACTCACATAGCAGCTAACAACAGTCATAATTCCAGATCTGGAGGATCTGATGCCCTCTTCTTACCTTTTCAGGCATTGCATGATGTGGGTATATTTACAAACATGCAGGCAAAACACTCGTACACATAAATTAATTAACAAGAATGGACTATTTGCTTTACTAAGCCTCATCCACCTGTTCATCTGTATAGTGCATCACCATGATATATTACTTCATTCTTCAAGTTCACTCTACCAAGAAATAATACAAAAGAAAGACACGTGTAGAAAGCTATCTCACAAAATTCACAATACCAGAAATTTCATGTTGGGAAATGTCTTTGTTTAAGCAAGCTGGGTCAAACCTACTGCTGTAATGCTCTGTCTTGCAATCATGTCCCCACTGTCATTTTTTCCTGTGGAATACGTCATTATTTTATATTACAGGATTTATCATTAAATCTCAAACAGCTAAAAGAAGTACTTGATAATAGAAAGCAGCACATTTAGGGACTACTAGAGTTGGGATGATGCACTTCTCTGATTCTGTACTCTGATTCTCTGGTCACTCAGAAACAGATCACCAAGGACTATTTAACGGTTTCTATTTGCCTTGTATTTCCTGTCAAATGTGATGCTAAGTAACATCTTGTGTGAATGAACCATTCAGACCCCAGCACAAATGGAGGCGTCTTCAGTCATGTGAATAAGACTGAGTTCTAGACTCTTTCAGAATTGAGCTAATTAGGATCTTACCATGGGCTGAAGGTTGTTTTTTTTTCTTTTCTTTTCTTTCATTTTCTTCTTTCTAACTGCAATTTCTTTCTATGGGAGTGGCCATCCCAGTAATCATGGATTTCTGTTCATTTCTTGTTATTACCATTAGAATCGAACTATGAATTCAGGATGAAATGTAATTATTGTAGTTTTCTTTTGCATTATCTTGGCTACAAGAAGACAAATTTTAAATATTTGAATGGGGATATACAGAAAAAAGCAGGTACAACAGGATTGTTAACAAATGAACTAAGCAGTGTTAGCTACATGGAAAGACCTTCATTTTATGGAAGGGTGGGTATCTATGCCACGTCTTGCTTATAAATGATAATTCTAGTACAACATTCCCATCTGCTCCCGTGAGGGAGATGTTTAATAATAAAGAAAAGACATGCCGTACTTCAGTACTCTGGCTGCGACTCATTTCCTTTGGGTGTTACTTCCTAGGCAAAACTTTAGGAAGAAACTGATTTTCAGTGAAACTGAAGTGATATTCCTGTAAGGGTAAAGATGGGGTGGATATGTGGTCTGTGGAGTGCAGTGTAGTCTGAGGGTACAGAGTCACAAGATCATGCCAGGCATTGACCACAGGAGCTCCCTGTGACGTTTATCAATCAGCCCAGTCCTCAGCCACCGGCAGAGCACCGGGAGGGACAGGGAAATATAACACTGTTATTGTCACTCTGGTTCCTCGGCTTTGTCTTAACTTTTTCTTTTTAATTATTTTGTTTTTTATGTAGTCTCTCTTCCCGGGGAGAAGATGGAATTTCAGGGTTCCTTCCCCTTACTAATATTCTAGGTTGTTATCTTAAAATCTTTTAGCCAACATGCAAAGTAATGAGTTTCATTGTGGCATCTTGATACTTATATATAATTCTCTGCTTCATTCATAACTTTACATTTATATTTAGGAAAACCTAAACTAAGTGACTGGAACCGAGGTATCACAAATCCACTGCTCACACTTTGAAAAGCACCACTGTCTTCTTATTTTAAATGGAACAAAAGCCCACTGGGTCATTTCAGTAGACCTTTGTGGAAGAATTCTTTTCTGGAACAAAACTTCAGTCTAGGTGCCAGATTCTCCCGGGGCGCCTCCCTGCTGGCCGGTTGGTGATGGATCTGTGCAGCTCTCGTGTTCTCGGTTTTGATACCCCAGAGCTACCAACTCCATCTGACCAACTCTAGGTCAGATTTGAGGATGCTGGACTTCTATGTTAACAAATCCTTTACCCAAAGGAATAGCTTTGTCTTATTTCTAAATATTTGAAAGATCTTGTGCATCCAGGTTTCTGGGTTCCAGAAATTTATGTAATCTTGGCAACTTTAAGAAAATAACACAAAATAAGTTCTGAAAGTGAGTATTTACTTGAAATGAAAGAAGAAATCACAACAAATTGCTGAGCTGACAAATACCATCCATGTATGTTACAAAACTGAGAAAATAGCAATCATTTAAGTACCTAGTTTAGTTCTATAATACTTTCCTGCATGGCTGCATATTTTTTAATTGCCTTTTCATCTGACAGTAAGTGTGTTATATCATTTTTTGTAGAAAATATAAAAGTAATTCTTCATTTTCTCTATTGTGCTTGATCTAAATTTTTTATTTTTCATGAATTTCTTTTAGCTTTACAACTCATTATTGATAGTGCTGTGTAAATATTAGGGATGATTGTCAAATTTGAGGAGCCTATGTAGTTTATTTCATACATGGAAGACTTAAAATTTGGAAGAATTTTCCACAGACAACATTTGACTCTGCCCATTTCAAATCTTGTTGCTGCTACAACACCCAGTCCAGGGTCAGAGCCCATTTTATGCATTCATACTATGAAGTGCAGCCTCTAGCCTGGTTAGTACATGAACTGGCATAGTAGACTGAAGGAGTGTTCTGAAGCCATTCCTACATCAATATGGGTAGCAATAATTAGCTATGTCCAGAATTGCTGAAAACCACAAAATTAAGTCCATTAAACTCAAAACTTATTTCTAATTGTATTTTCCCTTCACCAAATGCCTCAAAAGGTCTTCAGTATCCATTGTCAGAATGAGAAGGAAGAAAAGCAAATGTGGAAAGAGATAGTGTGTCTCCTGATTTTGATAAAATGTCCTTTGTTTGAGGTCTGTTAAAGTGGACTCTTAGAAGGTTCTGCCCTGGGGCTGGAGGCTATCAGCTGAGCACCGAATCCACCACTGCTCTTTAATGTAACATTTTGTTGTGATGCGAATCTATGCTTCATTTGCAGTTAGTTGCATTAGTTAGGTTCAAATTAATATTCCACCAATTCAGAGGTTTACATAGTTTACAGGTGAAATTAATGCAAGTTAAGACTAATAAGAAGGGGCTGGAGAGATAACTCAGCAGTTAAGAGCACTGACTGCTTCTTGCAGAAGACCCAGATTCAATTGCCAACACTCACATGGAAGCTAACAACCATGTATAACTCCAGTTTCAGGGGATCCGACACCCTTTTCAGACCTCCATGGGAATTGTAGAACATGGGTACACTTACATGTATGCAGGCAAAATATTCATATACATAAAATTAAAAATATTTTTATAAAAAGATGATTAAGAAGCAAAACCCAGATTCTATCTAAAGCCTGTGCTTTCTGGACTGTGGTATGAATAATAGACTGTGGTTTAATCCATTTCACTAAAGAAAAGGAACCACTTGAAGATATTTTAGAAAATACATCTCTTAGGCAGGCATGGTGGTGCATACCTATAATCACAGTAATCAGGAGACTGAGGCAGGAAAACTTCAAATTTGAGGCAAGCCTAAGTACATAGGTAGAAATAAAAAGAGGAAATAAGGAAGGAGAAGTGAGAGACGGGTGGGGAAGAGAAGAGAAAAAGAAAGTTGACAAGAAGAGTATAAGAAAATAAAAGAATAAGATAAACCCACTTGAAAGAGGCCCTGGTCAGCTGGCTGTCAAATCACTGAACTCATAATATACAGCATACGATAAGACTTGATGAAAAATGTAAATATATAGACTAGAAAAACTAGGGAAATTAGAAAGCAGTGACATGACACCCGGGGGTTGATAATTTTATTTTAGTGAAATTAAATAAAAATAAACATTTTCTCACTAGGGATATTTTTAATACTTATGACGTATCTAAACGTAAACCTAGAGTTTTAGAACTGAAAGGAATCCAGGGGGTCAAGCTACCCTAGACTGGGTGTCTTTTGGGATTTTTTGTTATTCTTGTTTTCCTTGCCTTATTGCACTGAAAAGAATTTCAGCATTTGGTTTATTGTTGTGCTGTTATTATCTTGAAATGCTTAACTTGAATAAAGCGTACCACATTTTCGTTTTCACAGGCTTTTCCAGATTATCTAGGCGATACTGTGGGCATTTCCCTGGAAAGGGGAGCGGAGAAGCTGACTAAGATAAGATAGGGTCTGGTGCGGAACAGTGGAGGATTTATATTAGTTGCTTATCTGAATGCTGTGTGTGCATATGTGCACGTGCAAGTGCACACCAGTTGTAACAAGGAACAAAGCAGCAAGACTATAATTGCAACCATTATCTTAGAGATTTAAGCAGTATATGAAAAATATGAGTAGAAATCCATTTTTCATCCATGACTGCTGATTTTAAGGAAAGGTAGCAATGATGTCTTCTGCTATTCATTTTTCCAGAAATGACAAGATACAGAATATAATAGAACTTACATGAGGCTACTCTCTCAGAAATGAAAATGCTTAGCCCTCTCCTCCCGCCTTCCTCGCCTAACCAAGAAAAAGAAATACAGAGGTTCACTAGAAGAACATATTTCTGATTTGAATTCAGTGACCTCAAATATCAGTTTTAAAACTAATTCTATTTCTTTTCAAAATATTTTATTATTTTTATGTGTATTAGTGTTTTCCCTACATATTTGTAAATGTACCACGTGCATGCAATGCCCCCAGAAGCCAGAAGAGGGTGTCAGAGGCCCTGGAACTGAAGCTACAGTTGTTAGCCACCATGTGGGTGCTAGGTCCTCTGGAAGAACAGCAAAATTTCTTAACTGCCGCACCATCTCTCCAGCCCCATATATTCATTCTTAATTTGTGGAAATCTAAACTTGAAATACCAAATTCTTTTTACCCGTTGATTTTTTAAAATTAGAAATTTTATTTTTAAAATTTAGAAATATTGCTTACTAGCTTTTAAATAGCATGAGTCTAATTTTCCATATAAGGCTTTTCTACATCGCTATTACGTGTATTTTCAACCGTGCTTTTCTTTTTTTCTTTTTTTTTTTTTTGTTTTTTGTTTTTTGTTTTTTGTTTTTTGTTTTTTGAGATAGTCCCCCCTGCCCCTCTCCCTAAGCTGGGTACCCTGATACTTGCTATGTAGACTGTTGCCTGGCATCAATCTCACAGAGCTCGACCTGCCGCTGCCTCCAGAGCGCTGGGATTAAAGACAGGCACTGCACACAACTTCTAAGATTCTGTCTGGTTGTGAACATGGTACAAGCCTCTCTCCGTTAAGTAGTGGACTGCAGGGTGGGGTTTGGTTTCAAAAGGGAGAGGTTTGTTTGGGTTATTCTGTTTCTCTTTTTAAAATTATTCATTTTACGTGTATGTGTGTACTGCGTGCATGTATGCAAGTGCACCTGTGTCGTGCAACGCCCACGGAGGACCGAAGAGGGCGTCAGATCCCCTGGGAACTGGAGTTCCCCGTGGCTGTGAGCTGCCTTGTGGGTGCTGGGGTTTGAAGTCCGGTCTTTTGCAAGAACAGCGATGTTCTAACTGCGGAGCCATCTCTCCAGCTGTCCCTTATTCCCGTCCTTCTGCTCTGCACTGTTGAAGAATGGAGCCCAGCTTCTAAGTTTAAGCAAACGAGGAGAAGAAATATCAAACAGCGCTGCCAACTGGAGAACTCGGCTCTCATCTGTTTCTTAAAGTAAAAATCGCCTCCCAGTGTGGTCCTAGGAGGCCTGTGTTATTCTTGGGAGCCAATCAAGATCAAATGCAAGAGTACCAGGAGTGGCACTTCCCCGGTTTTGTTGTCTCTGAAGAGTTAAAGCTTGAAGGATAAAAGGTTATTTCTCTTGTGCTCAAAACATAAGGGCTAAATTCAAGTTTTTCTCTTTTAAGCTGGTCAGTGAAATAAATCCTCCAAAACTCTCCGTGCAGACATTAACAGTTTCTTGAGTTGTCATGACTCCCTTTTTCTGAAGCAGGTAGAATAAAGGGTTAAAGAAGCAGAGATTGGTATTGACCTTGGATCTGAAAATGTGACATTCCGCACACAATGTTGATTGCTTAGCTGTCTCTGCCACTCACCCAGATAGAGCCCAGACAAATTCTCAGCCACCTAGCAGAAGCAGCCATATGGCTCTTACTCTTGGCCAAGATATGAGCCATGTACTGCACTTGTTGTTCAGTATTCACCACATCTGATTGCCCAGGAAGAGGGCACCAAGGAACATCTAAATCCTCCTTTTCTCCTTTTGCCCCCTGCTGCCCACTCAGTCTCCTTTTCTCTGGTCAAGAGGAACAAATTTCTCAAAAATATGCATGCAAAATAATGCTTGAAACTAGTTTAGAAATTTCTGCTGCCTTGTCGTACAAATGTCAAGCAAATATCAAGGCTGTAGGCCAGTGTACTAGGACAGATGAGCCAGCCCAGAATGATCCCAACAAGGCAGTAAGTAATACTATACAGGGTTGTTGGAATGGTCCTTTCATATCAAATATTTACTGAGCATTTGGTATCTGTCTGGCAGTGTGTTAGGAGCTAGAGAGTAAAAAGGACCTGGTTCTGAGAATCTTGAATATTACAAACAAACAAAGGAGTTTTAGAAGCAAATATTAACCCATAAACACACAAAGAGCTAGCTAATTTCTAGGTACATTAAACCTCCAGAAGGGAAAGAAAGGGGCTGTGAAAGTGAGCGGTAAGGGGCTTATGTCAGTCAGAGTTCTGTACAGGAATAGAACTGATAAAATGAATATATGGGGCTGTACTAGATTCATAGGATAGAGTCCGAACGGACCAAGAATGGCTGTGCCACATTGGAGAGGCCGAGATGCTGAGAGTTGCTCAGACCACAAAGCAGGATGTCTCAGCAGTCCCCGTCTGACACAGAAGGGCTGGCGGATTCCTGGAGAATTGCCTGTCTTCACTTTACATTGGAATCTGAAGTTGTTTCTGATATCAGCCACACGAACAAGATCGATGAAGTTGCTCGTGAGAGAGAAGGCGAGCAGGCAGAAAGCAAACGCTCCCTCCTGCCATGTCCTTTTACATGGGCTGCTGTCAGAAGGTGCACCACATTTAGAGTGGTCTTCTGGCTTCACATGATCTGATCAAGAAAGTCTCTCACATTTTAGCTAATTCCAGATACAGTCAAGTTGACAACCAAGATTAGCCATCACGTAGCTTGCCCTGGATACAGGCTAGTACAGCAACTTTTAAGGTGCCAGACATAAATGATGAAGGGACAAATCTTGATACAAGAAGTATTTGGCGGTGAATGTGGTGTTGAATGTTGTTCAACATGCCAGGCAAGGCAGCTGGAGTCATATTAAGCTGTTCTGTTAAATAGTTTTATTACACAACTGAGTGAAACAGTTGCACAAAGACCAGTATTTGTCATTTTTTTATGTGTTTGAGTGTTTTGTCTGCATGTATGTAAGTGCACCTGTGCATGCAATGCCCATGGAGGGCATCAAATCCAGAAGAGGGCATCAGATCCCCCTGGAACTGGAGTTATCACTGTGCAGTGGCTCCTGGGAACTGAACCCACATCCTCTGCAAGAGCAGCCAGTGCTCTTAACCACTGAGCCACCTCTCCCGCCCAAAAATGGTATTTGTAAAGAACCCCAGACTAAGAGGGGCTCAAACCTCCAAAACGAAATGTGTTCCCCGGACTCCAAGACAGTTTTCCATAGAAGAGCAAGAAGACCAGGAATAGCTCAGAAAGCAGAAAGGGAGACAAGGGGCTGTGGAGAAAAGTGCGAAGACGGAGGGCAGGAGAAAGGAAGCACCGACAGGAGCTATAGAGGACGTGAACTGGGAAATGCAGTGTGAAATGGAAGAAGCTAGGCACACAAAATAAATGTGGCATGGTTCCACTTTCATAAAACACTCAGAGTAGTTAAGTCCATGGAGGAGAAAATCGGCTGGTGGTGCAGAGCCTATGGGAAATGGGGAGCAAGAGACAACTCTGCTGGGTCTCTGGAGTTGATGGAGACACGTACAGCTAGAGGTGATGAGTTGTGCATTTATTGTCTGAAAACTCATCGATGACAAAAGGTGAAGGAGCCCACAGGTCCAATCAAGGAGAAATATTCACTCAGCGTGGGGAAGAGCGCTGTTTAACCACCAGCCTTTTGTGCTTAGCTAATTGAGAACAGTACAGTGCTAGCTGCTAGGCAAGAGGGCCGTGAGGTCAGAAATCACAAGTCCCAATTCTGTGAAATATAGTTGAAATTTTTGATGCAATTCACTTATTAGATCTTTCCATTGCTATTTTTTTCATTAAATAGATGCAAATATTTGACCTAAATTTCACATCAGAGAAATAGGTATGACCCTTTTCTGTGGAGTTCCCTGTTCAGTTTTCCCTCCTTAGAAGGAATTATATTAAATTGCTAGCAATAATTTCTTATCATTCATGATGGTTTTACAGCTATATTTATATTCCTAATGAACATGTTGATTGTTTTTGCATGGTTTTGAGCTTTAAACAAATAGATTTTACACATTTTCTTTAAGTTGTTTTTGTTTTCCACTCAGTATATTTCTGAGATTCACATTGCAGATTTCATCTGTTGATTTTCACTGTCACATGGTCTGAGAAAGCTTCTGAAAAGTGGTTTTCACTTGATTTGCTATTACAGTGATGATATGTTTTTGTGTTTATATCCAGGTGTGTGAGTGTTAAACATCACCTGTGTGTATAGGGCCCTTTAATCAATGACTATGTACATCTGCAACTTATTAGATAGCATCAAGCTGTTCTGAAAAACTGTAGCACTAATTTGCTTTCCCATTAACAGATAATGCAAGTTTCTGTTGCTCCACATCTTTCCCAGACCTTTGGCATTGCCTGACTTGTAAATATGTGCCAATCTAGAGTGCGGGAAATGGCATAGAGCTGTGGTTCTAATTCTCATGTCTTTTATTACTAGCAAGGTTGAACATGTGCATGGTGTGTGTGTGTGTGTGTGTGTGTGTGTGTGTGAATGAACATCTGTGTTTGGATATAGTGCACATATTTCAATGTATGGAGGCCAAAGGTTGATATCAGGTAGATGGCTCCTGAGGAATAATACCCAAGGCTACTCTCTGACCCCCACGTGCACTTGCCCACACATGCATGAATACCTATATGAACAGACACCTGAACACACACATACAAAAAAAGAAAGATAAGCCAGTCACGGTGGTGCACGCCTTTAATCCTAGCACTAGGGAGGCAGAGGCAGGCAGATCTCTGTGAGTTCCAGGCCAGCCTGGAGTGCCACCTGCGAGCCTGCGTGATCTAACCCAGTCCTGTCTCCGTCCCCTCAAGATGCTAAAAATTAAAGCTCAAGTTCACCAGGCTCATTAAATACCCTCAAGGAGAAAACTGGGCTTATTTCTTAGGCTTTATGTTTCTGTAATTGACAGAACTAAAATGCAGAATACAGACAGTGTCTTGTGAATTGATTTGCTAAATATTATTTCAATAGAATTGCCTATTTGCCCCCTTATCAAAGGAGCTCGATAAGAAAGCGTTTGCTAATTGTTTCTTTACTTTTTTCCAGATATGGACTTTCCTGTTGTTCTCCAGCCTACAAATGCAAATGAGAAAACACAGCTAATCAAAGAAGGATCTCGAAGTTATTGCACAGACTCTTGATGCTGGACCCATTGAGGGCCCACAGTTCCTCTTCTTGATTCAGCCATGTCTTTGGGTGGCCATGGGGAGCCAGGAACATGAAATGCTGTGAACGTCTTCACATTTGTATTTTATTTTTAGGTTAAGGAGAAGATGGTTGCTACATAATTTGCTCAGTATGCATACTTTCTCTTTGAGTAGAATTCCTAATGAAAAACATTCCATTTTGATGAATAAAGACCTGAAGAGTTTTTATGCTCTTTGCATGAGATAAGACAGTGGCATTGACAGTCTCTATGAGTCAGGTCTTAAGGTGAGCCAGAACTTCCTCCTCATAGACTAAAGAAGCAGTGTTTCTAAAGAGAAGACCCTTTCAATCTAACTAAATACAATATTCATATCTGCCACAGATATAATTAACAGAACACACTGAAGAATTTAGGAGGAATTTGTGTTTGTGGAGCTCTTTATTGATATTTAATATGGCTACAGAAATGACTTAAAAGAGAAATTGCATTCTTTTAAAGTGTATCTTAGAAGATTAAACATAGGCATGTACTGAAAATGGAATAAAACCAAGAACAAATATTTTGTGTGTGCTTTTAGATTGACTTTAAAAGTGTCAGAACAAAATAAAAATATTCAGCTTAGCTAAATCTTGTGAGCCCAAGAATCAGTGTGAACTTAAACTAGTTCCAAACAGCTGACCATTTGCTTAATAAAATAATTTTTGTATGACCTGTCCAGGATAGCTAAGGAAAAGAGACTCGTGAAGTAAGGGACAGAATTCTCATTTCTATAAAGTTAAGCTTAAAGGCATATCTACTTTCGTAGAATTCATCATGTTGAACAGTTCTGCGCGTGCTGGGCATTTCTGAAGTCAGCTCTGTGTCTGCCTGTTTGATTTCTTTATTCCTTATGTGGTAGGAACCACATGCTATTTCTAAGAAATATATAGCAGCAGAATTATTTGTTTTTTTTTCTGAGCTTTTCTTAGTTCTTTATATAATATTTCATTTTCAAGATCTTGTTATATTTTTTATATAATATGCATAAAATGCCATCTTCTTTTTCCTTTGTTTCTCATTCCCCCACCACCAAATTATAGTCAATTGCTGCTAAATATATATTGTGAGTGAAAATTAGTGTTATAGTTCTGACAGTTCTGAAGTCATTAAAACTCTGCCCAAACTCTTGAGTTACTGGAATTTTTCCCCCTACATAATGAAGTAGAAAAAGCCTTCATTTCAGACTTAAGAAAACTAATTCTAATCTATGCTGGGACTGGCCCCAGGGTCACTGGCAACTGGAACACAGCTTCACACTAGGCTAGCAGCTGCCTGAGGAGTTCTTTTCAGAGACCTCCTACCAGGCAAAATCTGGATTCATGGCTTAGAGAATGGAATGAATTTCAGGGTGAGCCAACTATGAAAGAAAGTTAGATTGGTTGAAAATAGAAAGGTGCTCTAGGAAAGAGAGCAAAGCAGACCCAAAAGGACAAAGGTGGGCTTTGATAGGAGAGAGTTGCAGTTAGGTTTCTTTACAATGGGTATATGCGGGATTTGCATGGCTCTTAAGTAACTAATCTCTAAAGGCTGCTAGGAAACTGCTACTTTTCTTTCTGGGATTGTCCAAAGAATGTAATTTTTAATAAGGTTAAAAGTTAAAGCATTTGTCTCAGAACACAAAGGTGGATTTCTGAGGGGCATTGTCTAGGTCTGGAAGAGAGGGTACTGCTAGGGGTGAGGTTATACATCATCTTTGCCCCAAGTAGCACAGTCTAATTACTGTCCTTAGCATCTTTGATTGGAGAAGTCTTTGGTAATATAATATATCTAAGTGAGAATAATTTATTTAGTCTTTGATAAGGTGCCTTTGGAAAGGCACATACTGTCTTGGCAGACCATTTGGCCCCTATCAGTGGGGCCTGAAGCCTGAAGTCCCCTTTCTTTTTCAGCAGAGGAGGTCCTCTGGGCAGAGTCTCCCTGTCCCAGGAGTTTCTCCTCATGTCAGCATAATCCTCTATCTTTCTATTCTGCCTCACCTGGGACCAGGAAAAATGAGACTAAGATGTTAATCTCTCTGATTAATGGCTCTGACTTCACATCTCCTCTGACCTCTTTATAAGCTGCTGGGAGACCAGATGAGACTTCTGACATGAAGGAATGTCTAGAAAGTCAAGTATTTAGCAAATGTAAGCCAATTTTACATGAAATTGGATATGCTGAAACAGATACAACAAGACTTCTTATGCATATAAACTCTCTCACCCAATAAGACCTATGAAGACACCCAGTATTAATAGCCCAATAACCAGCAGTGCTTGGAACTCTGTACTCAACAAATAAATGCTACTTTGCATTTGGAGGAAACAGAAGGCTAAATAGCCCAATCTGTGGGTAATTTGAGCCTTGACGTCTCCTTCCTGTGCTTTCTCTGCAGGAAGGCCAGGCGTATTTCTGAATAACAAGTTACAAATCACAAACTCACCTCCTCGTTCTCATGTAGAATTTTACTTCCATTTCTATCTTGCATAGGCTGGTGGTCCAAGAATAACCAAGGTAGTGTTAGGATTCGGGGCACAGAATACAGGAATAGGAGAGAAAGAAAGAAACCACACCAGACCGCAGATGAGACTGCATTTTATTCAAGCACAGGAGTGACAGCTGCCTTCCCACATGCTGAAAGCAACTGTGCTGCATATGGGGAGAGTTAGAGATCATATAGGGGCTTGGGTGTGAGGAAGTCGATGCAGCTGCACCAGTCTGCTTGTCTCATTTTCTGGGGCCTCTTGCTCAAGCAGCACAGGCTGTCTTGAGCAATAGGCTGTCTCCAGCTGGTCTCTTGAGTTCCAGGGGTGGTTAATCAGGTGTGATTGATCGATACGGATAGTAGCGGCCTCAGAGGCAGTTAGTATTAGCAGCAGCTTCAGAGCAGCTCTGGTCTTCTGCAACAGGAGCGTTCTGTCAGGTAAGAGTCAGGCATGCATCAGAATCAAATCCTGTTATAGAATAAAATTCCTAAAGGGCTGCCACAGAACCAGTTTTTGGTTCCCAGGGTTATAACGAATCTACAAAGATCTTAGCAGAGAAGCATTAAAGAGTGAGATGCTGACCATCAGCTTTGGGAATGGTCCTGCAAAATAAGATATAGCCTCCTTCAGTGGTCCCTGCCTAATCCTGGGTAACATGCTACCAAAGTGAAAGATTCCATAATCATCATTTATTCTCTTTTAATATTAGAACGTGATCTTTAAAAATATGTATGTACATATTTACCAAAATGCATATCTTAGTTTTTAGAGTAGCTTATATCCTATTTCTACATTGCAAATGGTATGTAACCTAAATTCATTTGGCATGGCTAGATTAGAAATGCACTGAACTAACTGATAGGGCACTACCTGAGTCTCTGACCAGTTAAGATTACATCAACTCTGTGGCAGACATAAGCAACCCCACCCTCCCTTGGACATGCATGTCTGGACATTCTGGCATCCGTGAATAAATGATCTTTTGTAGCAGAAAGGTTTAGGCAGATGTGACTGTGTGCACCTTGAGATGGGGAGATAATCCTGTGTTTCACAGACAGCTCCGATATAATCACAGAAATCCTTAAAATCAGATTACAGGACTGTAATGATAAGAGAAATACTCAGAGCTATGCAATACAATTGAACCTCAAAGAATGATTAGAGGACTGCTTTGAAGATGGAGAAGGAAGGAAGCTATGAGCCAAGAAATGTAGGCAGCCCCTGGAAGCTAGAAAACTCAAGGAAAGCTAGGTTTCATCTGGGTCATTCCTCTGCCCTCAACAGCATGTAACTTTAACACAGCTGGCGCCTCATTTGTCTTCCTTGTCATCCTTCCTTCTCCTCCATCATGCTTCAATCCCTGGTCCCCAGTCTAGAACTTTGTCTTCTACTTTGTCCTTTCATTTCTCAGTTCAAATCCTTGCCTCTCCTCCTTTCTCCTATGTCTGCCTTTTTTTGCATCTGGCCATCATTTCTCGTAGGTTGTTAGCTAATCTTGCTCCCCTTTGTCCACTCTGTACCTACACACTTCCTGGTCACCCAGATGCACTGAACTGTTGTGAACCAACCCCAACCACAGTGGAATATTTAGTGAAGAATGACCTTGAACTCCTTAGCTTCACTCTCTGACTCATCTGTCTCTGCCTCCCACGTGCTTGAATTATAGGCATGCATGTGCACCACCCTGCTGTGGGTCACACCAGGGTTTTCTCTACACTAGTTAAAGACTCAGCACTCTGTCAAGTGAGCTGCATCCCCAGCGAGTGTTCTACTATCTCAGATTCCATGTATGTGAGATCATGTATCTGACCTCCTGGGCCTGGCTTACTTCACCAACACAAGGTCCCACACCACCTTGGCCTCTGTTTGGTCCATTAGGAAGTAGCTGTTGAAATTTGAAACGTTCTAATTGTTATGGTTCTTCAAGCTAAATATGGATTTGAGAGTTTTGGTGGGAGTTCCTAGAAGCACTTCAAACTTGAGTCTTCACAGGGAATAGCTCCTATGATAGGATGGTATTTGGATTCCTGAGTGATAATATTAAGTAATGGCTCCATAACACAAAAGAACTAGTCTCTCAAACAATCATACAGACTGAGTCCTCAGAAGTAACCAAGCTGGAGCAAGATAAGGGTTGGAAACTCACCAGAGGAACAAGGTATAAACCTCTATAGACCTCACAACCCTAGCAAGACAAGGAACTAAGAGCCTTCCTACGCAACGTTTCTTGCTGCCCTCTTAAGCAGCAGCTCAGAGCCAGAGACAGATTAATTCAGAGCATAAAATAATTCAATTTGGGTCGGGCATGGTAGCTCACGCCTTTAATCTCTATGTGTTCAAGGCTAGCCTAGTCTACATAGTAAGTTCTCGGCCAGCTGGGGTTACAGGAAGGAATCCTGTCTCAAAAGACCAAAACAAGCAAAGAAAAAGACAATTCAATTTTGAATACAAAGATGACTCTTCTAAATCTTCCCTCAAACATCTCTTTGCCATGAGCCCTTCCTAGCATCTTTGCTTATTATTGTGACCCCACCTTGTTTCTTATTCACCTCTTTTTCTCCTTAGTACCATCTACTAAATGAACCGTCTCTACACTTTAGAGGTGAGGATTGTTGTATGTTTTAATTCCTGAAACATAGTATACGGTCAGGGACTATTTGTTAAAAGAATGTATTGAACCTGTGTTGCAGAACAGAGTTTCCTACCTGTGAGAAATTTTAAAAAGTTGCTAGAGTCTTTGCTTTTAGAGAGGTTTGTCATGCCATTTTTTTGCATATTAATATTCCTAAAATGAAATCAAAAGATAGAAAAGAAATGCTCATTGTCACTTGGCTCTTGGTCACCTGATTATAGACATGAGCAGAGTGCTCTCCCTCACTCCTTATCTGTATTAAGGGATATGTCCACATCTGGAACACCAGCCTTCTCTAAGCAGAGTTTTACCTTTATTTGAGAAACTCAGATCTTCTCTAAAATCCTTTTTAGGCCTGGGTAGAGATCTGAGCACCAAAGAAACATTCATCTTCATTCAATTCCTGGCTAGTTTCTAACTATAGCTGGTCTGAAATTGAGTCCAAGTCTGGTATAATAACCAGGCTTTGCTAAACAAGACCATTGTCAAGTTGTGCATGACTCAAACTAGCAATAATTCCTAGAACTGAATCTTAAATCTGAGTTTATAAATGCATTTTCCATAGTAAGAGAAACAAAGTAGGAAACTAAGAGATACCTACCTGCTGGTTGATTCTCACAACATTCACACACCATTTCTGAGAAAAGCCCTTCTCTAAAAGGAGACCTAAATATGATGAGTGCCAAATGAATGGATGAGCATGATATGGTTTTCCAGGCGGCTCATGCTGGTCCCCAAGAAGCCAAATTAAATTCTTAGAATGAAACCAGCAGTGATAAGGCAGCTGTTAATACAGTCTATCACTGCTGCCTGCCAAATGCGCTCCTAATAGCTGAAAATCTGGTCAGCTGCTCAGGGCCTGCAAGTCCACCGGGCACAGCCTCATTCCGGACCAAGAGGAGGAGTCCTACCCAGCAAGGATTTTCTTTCACTTCTGAGCAATCTGCTCATGACACATCCAGATGTTGAGCAGTTTCATCTGCTCCGTATTTATTTACAGCTACAACACTTGGTGGTGGCGGGGTTGGTGAAAAGTAGTTATTGATTTTTCTTGGTGTAATTTTTCTCTTTGGAAATGGAATTCTTTTTTTGGATTTAAAAACTTATCTACTTGGGCATGTATACAAGAACTAGAAGAATATGATTTTAAAAGCAGTCCTTTAAAACTAACCAAGTTTAAAAGCCACACATGAATGAGAACAGGCAATGAAAAAAAATAGTCTATATACTGATTAACATCATAATTTCATATAAATGCCTTTCCTTAAAAAATTGTTAACTGCGTTTGGCACAGAAATTATTTTCAAATCAATGTTCAGCATACTAGGAAATAAAACTTTTAGCTACCAAATCTCAGAGACACATTATTCTGAGTAAAAGGATGAAGTTTAATCGAAAACAGAATTATTCCCTTTCCTTTTTACTGCCTGCATTTCTTTTTCCTTTTTTTCTTTGTCTAGATTTATGTATATGTGTGAGTGTATGTGTGTGCCTTTGGAAGCCATGAGAGGTGGTTGGATCCCCAGAACCGAAGTCACAGGCAATTGAGAGCCTCCTGGCGAGGATGCTAAGGACTGAACTGGGGTCCATCTGGAAGCGCAGAGGCACTCTTAACCCTGAGTCACCCTCCACCCCATCACCTTCTTTTCTTAATGTTACCTCTTCCCACCGACATCCTATCCCTCAAACAGAGGTTTTGCAGGACCACTGAGGTGGCTTGGTGAGTACAGGTGCCTGCTGTGGCCAAAGTTTAATCTCCAGAATCCCTGTGGTGGTAAGAGAGAGCTGACTCCTGCAAGTTGTCCTCTGACTTCCACAAATGTGGCCTATTCTCTCTCTCTCTCTCTCTCTCTCTCTCTCTCTCTCTCTCTCTCTCTCACACACACACACACACACACGCATTCTCATATACACAGAATAAATGAATAAAATGTAATAATTTTTTAAAAAGATTTGAGAGCCTTAGCTTTGGGAGCATAGGTGCATGTTTTATATTTAAAATTATGACTTATTCATTTGATAAAAGTAAATCTTCTGTGAACTCACAGAAGCTGTGGTTGCCCCCACAAATCGAGCTAGTTAACATTCTAGAACAGAGTAGAAAGAGGTTCAGGAGCCTCCATTTCTAAGTGAGGAAAGTTATGGACAGATGATGGCTTCTGAGGGGAGACAGAGTCAGTTTAAGAGTGTGATTCCTAGGAGGTCACCCACACTGCAGTGGTTGGCCCTGCACCAAAGCATATAGGTAGTGCTAATTGGGATCAACGGATTATTAAATAATTCAAAAACCTGCACAGAAAGTTGAGGGTGGTAATTCTTGGATGAGTTAAGGAAAAAAGCTGGGGGTGAATATAATCAAGATACATTGTATGAAATCCTCCAAGAATTAAAAAATATTTTCAGGATAAGGGACAGAACTGGAGATCATCATGTTCAGTGAAATATGCCTTACCACGACAAAAAAAAGTCTTCTGATTAAATAGCAGCTAACAACTATAGTGTTTGGTATTGGACACTGCCCTAGGGACTTGTACTGATTCACTTAATACTCCCAACAAACTACCAGACAAGGTACCATCATTATTTCCTCACCATTTTCCAGACCAAGAAAATAGAGCACAAGAAAGTTAGTACGTAGCATGGCCCAGTCGCCCAGTTCATATGGATTGGAGTGGTGACCTGGTCGTGACACGAACAGCTGTGCTATACTGCTTCTCCAGGATGCTCTTACTTCCAACGACATTGGTGGTCCTTGAAAACTAGCCCCACCCCACCTCTTCCTAAGGTCCCCTATTTTCCTGTCTCTGTCTTTTGCATTTCTCCTCAACTGGCCTTTGCAGCTCAAGGAGACTCCTGTAGGCAATCTCCCTTATTTAATTTCCTGTGTATCCTCAAGAGCCAGTCCGAAGACTTCTCCTCTTTCCTTCCCCTTCTCTGTACTCCTTGTCCTCTTCCACTCCTTCCAACACCACTTTTCTTGGGAAGTCTTTGTAGCCCTTAATAACTAGGTCTGTGTCACTTTCTCAGTCTGATTAGTGAATAGTTGCAATGTTAATCTATGAGTGGAAAATTAGATGTTTTCATTGTGATTTTGGAGTGGTTTATTATTAAGAAATATTAAGTTGGGGTGTGGTCCAGTGGTAGAGTTTGTGCTCAGTATGCACAATGTGCTGGTTCCCTGCCCTGCACCAAAAATAAACTAATTACAATCTTAAAAATTCTAGCACATAAAGTTCCTCCCATAATTTCCCAGAATATTTAGAGTGCTAAGAAAACCTGTGAAGTAGCAATCAGATATATGGTACTTACTTTGAATTGGCCATTACTCTAAGGGCCTCATGTAAGTTTTCTCAGATAATCCTTATAGAAACTCTCTGAGTTTGGTACTGTTATCATTTATCATTTCACAGATGAGAAAAATGGCAGGCAGAAAACCATAATTAACCTACTTCATTAGTAACAGGACAGCCAGTATTAGGATTTAAAGTCTATCTGCTTAATTACAGTACTACCCTGGTGCTAAATTCTGTAAAGTCAGGCACATCTTTTTTGTTTTGTTTTGTTTTGAGCCCCAATTGGCCTGGAGCTCACTCTGTAGACCAGGCTGGCCTGCCTGCCTCTGCCTCCGAAGTGCTGGGTTTAAAGGCATGCATCACCACACCCAACTCCAGGCTAATCTTCTTAAATGTGAAATTTACATTCAGTGACTCCTGATTTGTCCCTCCCCAACTTGAAATGAATACTATGGTCTATAAATCTATTGCGTTCTGTCTCATTATTCTGAGAAACTAGGGTTGGGATGAGAACATTGCTATTATATACAAAAGTAAGGCATTTCAATATCACTCATAAAATGAGATGCAAAATCTCTTCATGACTTTGAATGTTATCTATTCATAATAAAACTGAAATTATATCCAATTTCTCCATTGCACAAAATAGGGTACAAATTGTGAACTTTCCATTCGTAAAAATATACGATCTTTCTGTCAGAGTATCAAATTAGCAATCCCTTATTATTTTTTTTCTTAATACAAAGCAAACAATCTTGGCAAACTTCAATTTTTTCTAAAAATTTTTGATGCTTGCTTCCTTTAGGAGAAAGTATGTGAGTGTGCACGTGTGTCTGTGTGTGCATCTATTAGTACGTACATCTATGGTAACAACTTGCTTTGCTTCTGGTCATCTGTGCTCGTTAGTCGTTGTGGTGAGCACATGCCCCTCCACACTCTGGATCTACTGTGCTGTATTTCTCTCTTTGGAACTCAACTCTGTTGAGCCTACTATGAATGCTATTTATCATCCACCCATTTTCTATCTGCTTCTCCAAAATTCTGTGCCCCATGAGGATAGGGATTGTGTCTTCTTGCTTACTGCTCTACTTCAGCAGCTACCAAAATATCTAGGGGAGGTGGGGTGTGTTCTTGAAGGAAATTTCCCTGCAATAGCCTCCTCACCACCAGAACTTCAAGAAAAATGCAGAAGAAATGAAGGGCCTCACTTTTCCTGAGTGTGAAAGACTGTAAGTCAGTAGGGAGGACCTTATGGGACCCTAGGCTTTCAATGTGTTGGTTACATTACCTCCATATAATTCGAAAGACTCCTATAAATCTTCAGAAGGGGGTGGGAGCTGAGATTTGTCTCATCAGCATCGTTCAGTGTAGTGTCATATAATTCAGGAGTTAGGCTTGGTGTTAAAGTCAGTCCTCAGTCACAGAGCTCATGGAGGAAAGACACACTTGCTTCTGTATTGACTATAGGGAAGGAAAATCTTTCTTTTGTCCTCTTATGTTCTGAGGGTGAACTTTATCTTGAAATTAAATTAGTGTACAGTGGTACCAGGAAAAATGCACAGGAGTTTCATTTAATATTTTTATGCCCATGTGTGTCTTCATAAGAAAAATAAAGACCCAAGGAAGCAATTAGGCTCCAAAGCTTATATGCCTTTTTAAATAGTGAAGAATTGTGGAGATCTGACATAGTAAAGGGAGTGGGGCTAGGGCCAGTGAATTGTGGGACAGTGGACTAGAACACTAGGGAAGAAATGAATGGAAAATAAAGTCCAAATATTTTAGTAGGTTTGTTTGGCTCAATTTATTCATGTGTCAACTCCAAGTCTCCAGTGATAAGAATGTTCTTAGCCTGGTACAGTGAGCATTCCTTCTCTTGGATCTTTTTTTTCGGTAGAGTGTCCTTCCAGTACTTGCTTTCTTAGGGACCTGAAGCTCAAGGTAATCCATGTATCAAGGTGGCATATTATGGAATGGCATCCTCTGAATGCTTTCACCTACCTGCTAAATTTTATTTGTAAAACTGAAACCAATACCACTTTTTCCTGTTCATTAGAAGACATGCACAAGATGATAAACAATGTGAACATGTCATTGCACCTGCTCCATCGGTTATATAAAACAACTTGCATATGTCTAAGAAAATTAGTATGATATCAAAGAATGCAAAAAAGAAAAAGCACAAATTTCCTTCTTACCATCCTTGTATTGGTTTGCTAGTGCCGCTGTTCAAATCCCTGAAGGGAAGGCTTGAAGTCTTGGAATAGAGTGCACTGGGCTTGCTTTTCTGGAGACATCCTGCTTTGCTTTGCAGTCACCTGTCTCCACATGTCTTTACACTCTCTGTGCATGTCTTTCTCCTACATCTTTTTTCTTTTCTTTTCTTTGAAAAAGACTTATTATTTTATGTGTATGAGTGTTTTGCCTGAATGTATGTAAGCACACCACAAGCTGTCTGGTGCCCACAGAGACCAGAAGAGGGTATCAGAAACCATGGAGCTAGAGTTACAGATGGTTGTGAGCTGCCACGTGGAATCTGGGAACTGAACATGTGTTTTCTGCAAGAGCAACAAGTGCTCTTAACTACTGAGTCATCTCTCCAGTTCCTTAATGTCCTTTTCTTATAATGAACTAGTCATGTTGTATTAAAGCCCACCCTAGTGACTACATTTTTAATTGAATACCCCTGTCCTCAAATGCAGTCACATTCTCATGTACTGGAGGTCAAGTTTTTCATACGTAAATGGGAAAGGTTAAAGAGAGGGAGAAGTGACAGTTTAGCTCATAACATATGACACTGAGTTCTTAAAATTATGTCATATTTCAATTTGTTCCATGTGGGTGGGTCTCCATCTCCAGCACGGCTGTTGTGCTCCAGCCATGCCAGAGAATGGAGGACAATCGAACAGGACCTCAGGTGGTGGCTCAGAGTGTGGTGGGAGGAGTTCCCTCCCGGGAGACTACGTTGGTGGGTAGTTTGGTTATTAGAGCCAATGCAGGGGTTTATATAGGGAGGCCTTCCTGACCATTACAGAAGGCAGGAAAGTTAAAGGTGGGGTTTTGGGGTGAAGGCGGGAAGGTTGTAGGGCTGATGTGAAAGTTCAGGAATGAAGGAACGAAACATCATGAAACAGTCAGAGAGATGGAGTCCTTTGACCACTTGGTAGAGTATGCTTCAAGTGCCTAAGGGCGTCCCATTAGGCCCTGCTTCTTAAAGGTCTCACTGTTGTCTCCTAATACTGCTCCCCTGGGGACCAAATCATAGCAGCTGTCAACCTGAGATTTATTTTCATTGAGTTGCTAAGTTAGTTTTCTTTCTTTTTTAAACTTTTAGTTACATTTATATGAATGTATGTATTTATGTATGTATGTATGTATGTTATGAGACAGTGTGTGTGCCAGAGGACAAATCATGGGAACCAGTTCTCTCTTTCCACTATCTGGGTCCTGGGGATTGAACTCAGGTCCTTGGGTTTGGTGGCAAATGCCTTTCCTTGCAGAGCAGCAAGACAGACCCCTCTTTTTGCTTAAATATCTTAGACTCTTGTTTCTTAGGTGTTTTGTTTTGCAGAAGTATATCTGTGGTGAACAGAGGTGTGCCGCTAGGAAAAGATTCAATGCCTAGCTATAAGGAGAATAATTAACTGAGTGTCCCCGATCCTCCAGAGGTATCAGCTTCTGGCCAATGACTAAGCAAGGCAGTGGTACAAAGGGCCCAACCATTTCTGTCCACTCAGGACTCCTCTAAAGGGCAGTCTTTGCCCAGGAGCTACCAGAGGTGCTGGCAGAAAACTGTAAGCTCAGCATCAGTATAAGATGGTTCCCTACCCTACCATGTCCTCTCCTTTTACACTCTATTTCTGTTTCAGCTTCAGTATCACATCTTCAATTTTTTTTCCCTCAGAGATGGATATAGAGACCCTTATAAGTACGAACTTCTTGTCTGCACATACGATGTGTTATGGCACCAAGTCCCCTGGGAAGGACCACACAGACTCCAGATGTTCCAAATCAGCCAGATTTTTTAACTGGCCAATGACTGTACTCTCTGAGATGGGATCTAGAGAGCACAGTGCTGGGAGGTGGGATTCTGGGCAGGAAAAGTTCACTATCTCATTAACACATTAGGTATTCCGCCCACCTTCAGCACAACTTAAGGTGAACCTGCCTTCTCATGACCAGATGATTTACTAGTAAAACTGGAAAGGTGGGTCTTAGGACAGATAGATTATAGGTTTTATAGTCTTGACAGTTAATCTTCTGGGGTTATTTGCTACTGCAACACCAGCAATCTTCTGGGGCTATTTGCTACTCTAACAACTATGAGCTTGAATGGGGATGCAATTCGGGGTTTGGAACTGCTTTTCCAAAGAACTCTGAGGCTTTGCACTATGGTCTTCTAATCTGCTGGCCCTTTTGAACCGGACTCGTATGACGTCATCCCTCCCTCCCCTGGCACTGCCTCTGCTTTCCTCCTGGAACAGGTATTAGGTAGATGTTATGTTTTCTGCATCTCTCTTCCGTGCTCTTATTTTCATATTTGTTTGCTTTCTGTGATCTGGTGTCTTGTGACCTACTTTTTCTTTCATTTACATCTTCATACTTGGTCTTTAGCTATGATGCTATGTACATTTTTCAACTTAGCAATCACATTTTAGTTTTCAAGAACTCTGTTGTTCTCCTTTTAACTGTGTTCCGGTTTTTATTCTTGCAATCCCTTCTTGGATTCCCTGAGGAGACCCATTAGCATTTTAAAACATACTTCTGTTCTATTCTTCATGTTATTTCGATTTCCTCTTGGGTCATTTGCTTAATTTATTCATTTTGAACTTTCTTTTGTAATCTGTTGTTTCCTCTGGAGTATCTGGTAAACATTTTTTTTCCTGTTTCTGAATGAAGGACTGCATGATTCATATCAGTAAAATGGCTGGGTCCTGGGAGGCAAGTGGGCCTCCCCATTTATGGTACAGAGGTGGAGAACAGCCACCTGGTCCAAGAGCTCCTGAAATGCCCCAGTGGGAGAGTGGGGTCAGGTGGATGGCCTTCCTTTTCTCTTCACATCTATTATTAGGCTCAGCTCTGCCTCTTCCTAGCCCTAGCTCCACCCCATAGGCTCTTCCAGGCAAATCTCCTCTGCTTAAGCAATTCTCCAGGCAACTCCAGCTGGGGACATATTCAGTAACAGCTGCACAGTGTTGGGGCAACTGACCTCTGTGTTTCTTCCCCTGTGCCAAAGCCTCTCCGGAGCTCCACGGAGAGGAGGGTTCTCTTTTTGCTAGTTGCACAATGCATGTTTGAGACTGTGTTTTTTTCTTCATTCCAAGCTATGTGTTGATACAATCTCATCTGCTTTCCAATTCCCAGAAATTATATAAAATCTCTGGTTTGCTGATTGTACCTCTTATAGCTTTCCCTGTGGCAGCAGTAATTTCTCTTCTCTCTCTTCTTCCTCCTCCTCCTCCTCCTCCTCCTCCTTCTCCCCTTCTCTGTATATCTTTATTATCTTTTCAATGCCCTTCTAGGAATGAAGGAAAGCAACCCTATAAGCACAACAACACACATTCTCCTAACTTCCAGACATCTAAATAAGTCCTGAATGATGAAGAATTTTGCATTCTGGCCTGAGAATGAGACTGGAGTCTCTCGGTAATAGATTAAAGTATCCTTCCATCCATAAAGCTCAGGAACTTTTACGGAAAGGGACAGCATCATGTTTCCAATTATGGCACTAGACACACAAAAGCTGAGGGTCCTGAGAAATGAGCCTTCAAGGATACTAAGTTACATTTCGTCCTTGGTTTCTGGAGACACCCTCTATTACTGTGTCTCTTGCCCACACTAACTCATGTGTAATTTTGTCACAAGGAAAAGAGTCAGAAATCCTGCACTTTCTGGTCCCCTATGGTTCCTAGGCTGCTGAAGGATGATGGCTTCTGTCACAGTGCAGTGATGACCATGACAATGACTTCTATAAAACAAACACTTTGCTTACCACCCTTGTAAAATAAGAATAAGATCACAGATGATTTGCTCTTGAAATAATTTTGTCCATGAACTTAAATGGAGGGATACAACTCATCTCTCCAACTTTCCAAGAAGGTTTTTTAAAAACCAAAACAAAACTCTGAGAAACAGTGCATAACTTTTAAGATACCAGCTTGCTACCTGCAAAAATGGCAGTATTTCCATGAGGAAACAAAAATATAAAACATCATCATTGTGTTCAAATTGTCTATGCTTACCCACCCTACTACTTTTAGCTTCTTCAGTCTCTTTTAAGAAAGCCGAATCAAGCTTCTAACTCCCAAGGCTTGGGAATCATTGCAGAAGAGGGGACAGAAAGATTCTAACAGCCAGAGGAGGATGACCACAAGAAAACAGTTTTCCAGAGAGCTGGTCAGTTACTCATGTGAACTCACAGCAATGGTGACAGCATGCACAAGTTCCATGCAAGCTCAGACCAAACAAAATCCCAGCACAGAGGTGGGGAACTGGGTGAGAATTCCCAACCCTTCCTGAGGAATTACTTGCAATTGACGGCTGCTGGGAGGGGGAGAGTCAGTCTCTTTTAAGGGTGTGACTCTTTGTCTATTAACCAGGCTCCAGTGAACGGAAGCACCCTGAAGGACATTTGGGGACAGGAACCTACCTCTATAGGTCTTAATATATATTATATTAAATATATTGTTATATTAATCATATTATGTTGATATATATATCAGAGTACAGAATTTTGGTGAGAGTGGATGGCAAGGGGGAGGGAGTTACAGATACATGAGGAGATCTAAATAGAACCAAAATTTTGTCTGAACTTCGCAAAAATTCAATAAAAATTTAAAAAGACAAAAATTCTTCATTATTCTCTAATTAAAAATAAAAAAAACTAATACCAAAAAAAAAACCAAAGAAAAAAAGAAAAATTTAAAACATTTCCATTAAAACCCCAAACTAATAACAATAATGCACAAGTCGTCCCTTTCTTTTCCCTAATTCACATTTTCTTTCCTAACTTCACTTCTTTTCTTTGGAGCGCTGCTGTAGTACAAACACAGTCTGCTCGAACCAACATCCTGCTTGGTGCATAGGTAGCTAGGAGGGGTTTTTGTTGTTTGGTTTTTGTTTGTAAAGGTTAACAACTGGGGAGGACAAAGATCCTAGGAAAACTGCGACCAGCCCTTTACTTATTATCGCTATGACTTACGAAAACAAGCCCATCTGGGAGGGTATAATTTGTGAATATTAAATTTAAATTGAGAACCTCATCAAAAAGGACAATTTGTGTAGCCTTGAGCTTTCTTCCCCTCTCCTTGCGTTGTGTGAGGGCGCAGGGGTGCCAGCTCCAGTGACATGGTAATTGTAGCGTGGCAGCCTCCCAGGCCAGCCTGAACTTCTCTCTCTCATCTTGATTGCTCGCTCAAGGTACTGCGCTGCTCTGGGCGCCTAGTGCAGGCTGCACTGCAGAAACAGAACCATGAAAAACATTCAAAAGCTAAGGGAACAAAAATGCGAGCCAGGCAGGAGTCGAACCTACAATCTTCTGATCCGTAGTCAGACGCGTTATCCATTGCGCCACTGGCCCAACACACAAAATGTACCCGGGTGCTTTTGAGATGACAGACTACTTAGGTAGTCCTGGCCAGTCACCTGAAGAACGATGTGGCTGATAAAGGAATAGATGCGACAGGCAGGAAATGTGGAGAAGTAGTAACCATTAGGCTGGGAAAATAAGACAGAACCTATCTTGACCGACTCAGGCGAATGCAGCGAGCTGTGGTTATGCGCATGTGTATAACGAAGTGCGGCCATGGATGGTTCCCAGGCCTGCGGAATAAGCGTGCTCAGCCCGATCCCAGGCATGCCTGTACCTTTCTAATCCTCTGTTCAATTTCAGGGGGTGACAATCACATGTTTGTCCCTTCGATAGCTCAGCTGGTAGAGCGGAGGACTGTAGTTGATTCCTAGATGAAAACAGACATCCTTAGGTCGCTGGTTCGATTCCGGCTCGAAGGAGATAATTCTATTTTCGCAAATGATTCTCCTGGCCCTAGCAGGACGACTTAACAACACTATGGAGCAGTTCTAGCACCCCTACCCCTTACCGCCCCCGTGGCCTTTGAAGTCTTTTGCAACCCCAACTGGGAGGTATGCGCAGGCAAGCTCCTGAGTGCGACCGCGCTCGGGTCGGTTGGTGGTTCCTGACGTGTGGGGTCCCACAGGCCAGGAATCACACACATGACGCCACCACGAAACGCCAGGGCACCACCGGAAGCCCTTCCCAGAAGTGCGCGAAGCAATGACGCAGCATTATGTGGCTGAGCCGGCACGCCAGCTGTCCGCTCCCTTCGATAGCTCAGCTGGTAGAGCGGAGGACTGTAGGCGTATGTCCGTGGGCATCCTTAGGTCGCTGGTTCGATTCCGGCTCGAAGGAGATCTACATTTTGGTTTCAGTTACTAGCAAGTTCAGGCCAAATTATCTTGGCTTCGCAATGGTCTTGCCTTGCTCTAGGGGAAAAGATAAGCAACCCCAGCCAGCGGTGGGGGATTAGCTCAAATGGTAGAGCGCTCGCTTAGCATGCGAGAGGTAGCGGGATCGATGCCCGCATCCTCCAATTTTGGCTTTGGCTTTTCAGTACTTTGCTTTCATTTTCGCACTAGCCAGAATTCGGAAATCAGGCAAACAAAACGTAGGGCGAACTAGACGTTTCTCCTCGTCACAACTTCCTAGCAAAGCTGGCAGTGTATAGAAAAACTCATTCAGTCACTTTGGACATTCAAGTAATTTGTTATTTTATCACAAATGATGACAGATTGCTGTCGTATATATATTGACGTTTCGACTCTTCGATTTGTTATTTGAAATTCCCAGGCGTGCAACTAAGGCTAAGCTTGTTCCGGGGATCCCATACAAGGACATACCAGGCAGGAAACAACTTGGAAACCGACTCTGCGTCCAGGCTTGAAAGCTGAGACTCCGGTGCTGTGCGGTCCCACTTCGCCGCCACAGGCGCCCTCTGGGCGGGCAGAACGTCCAGGCCAAGGCAGGGCAAGGGACTCGAGGGAGGCTTGCTTTCTTGCAATGCCAATACCCTCCTTCAAAGTCACTTGGGACCAGCACAGAGGAAGAACTAACTAAAGGCGGGTGAGTTCAGTGTAGGCATCACTTGAGTGCAATTTTGTTAAAACACACACACACACACACACGCACGCACTTTGAAAGATTGACAGCACACACACAAAGATCCTTTTGGCATTCAAGTCTCTCTCTCCTAATTTTCTAGGATAGAGTCATAAAAGAGTTATTGAGGGCCTTCTGTAGTTCTGACAACACAAAACACATCTTCTAGCCAACGGCAAATTTATTGTCTTCTTGAGCATTATAATAAATAAATAATCATTCTTTTGTGCATCTTAGAGTTCTGGCAACTTGAATGCTTTTGTTTCTAGTGCATACAACCTGCTGCAGCTTATTGAATTGTCTTCTACTTTCTGTCTTTCGATTTTTGTCTCATTTTGTTATTTTCAATAATTTTTAAATTAAATATGAGTCACTTAGACACACAGACACACACAGAGACACACACACACAGACACATATACACACACACACTGTGTTTTGAACAAGGTTTCCATGCTGGCTTTGAAACTATGTGTAACCCATACTGGCCTCCAACTCTTAACGGTCCCATCTCAGCCTCTTGAATGTTGGGGTTAAGATGTGCACCACAATTATTCATGAACAATAGATAATCCTTTTAACTGTATATGTGAGAAGAACAGGAAACGGGCAAATCAGAGGAACAGAAAGGCCAGAACTCAAGTAACATCTGGAGATCAGCAACCCAGGTGAATATTACAGGGAAATGCACAGGTGTAAATCAGGAGGCAGCATCGCACTGCAACCAGTCCTGTGGGCAGTGAAAGCCGGTGGCCTATCTTGGCTTTCCACTTCCTGTTGTATGACCTTGGACAAGCTGCTTGACACCTTAGCTGCTTTAGTCACCTCCTTTGTACCATAGGATGGTCATGGCACTTCCTTTCCGTTAAGGTAGGACTTGAAAGGTCTTAGTGCAGCGCCTGGTGCTTGCAAACACACAGCTGTTAGGGGTAGAGAAGGGGAGGAGAAGGGGATGGACCCGAGAGGGGAGAGGAGAGCGGAAGAATAAATAGAACCTGGCGTTTCCCTGGCACACTGCAGAGATGGGAACACATTTCAACACTTAAGAGGCCTGGCAAGCATACCACATGTACAGTGAGGCCTGGAGGATCCATTTGGAAGGTATGATATAAACACATGTGACAGTGTCATAAAGAGGTGCTTGGATCCACTATTCAAGGAAAGTAGAAGAAGATCAATGAATAGAGAGCAATGATTATGTTACAGAATGCCGGTGATATTTTATTAAGAACTTGAATGGACATGGAAAATGTTAATAAATGAATGACTAGCAAATAAACTGTATATACAGCAATAGAAATAATAAACAACTATATAAACAAGCATAAATTAAAGAAAAAAAATGAGGCTAGAAGGGTTCCGCAGTGGCAGAGTGCTTTTCTAGCATGTGTGGTACCCTGAGTTTGATCTCCAGTGCAGAAAAGAAAAAGACAGGGAGGGAGGGACGGAGAGAGGGAGGAGGAAGGGAGGGGAACTGAAAGCCAGGCATTATAGTGCACAACTGTATTCTCAGAGCCCAAGAAGCTAAAACAGAAAGGCAACTGAAAACATACAGTGAATATTTTCATAAGCTTTCCAAAATAAACATTATTTTTCAGTTGGAACTATAAAGGTCCAATAAGAAATATAAGCCTATAAACCAAGCACAGTTCTAGGTACTTTACATATATTAACTCATTAAAAAAACAGCAGGCCCAGGTGGCTTCAGTAGTGAATTCTATTGAACATTTAAGAAATAAATAATACCAATTATACACAAACTTTTCCAAAAAATTGCAGAAGAAAGAGTATGTCCTAAAACACTCTAGAAAGTCCACGCTACCTTGATTCCCCAAACCAAGCAAAGAGCACAGGAAAAGAAAACTTTAATCCTTCATGAACAGAGCTGCAGAAATTCTCAAAATGTTACTCAATGCTTTCCAACAACACACAAAAGGAAAGTATAGCCAAATGGAACTGATTCTAGGAATACAAAACTGATTAGATTTTCAAAAAATCAATGCAATTTACCCTATTAAATATCCCAAAGACACATTTGACCAAATTCAACAACCATTCTTGATTTTTAGAAGAATACCCTCTACTTATTTTTTGACAAGTTCAGGCATGTGTACAGTGTATCTTGAGCATCCCTGACTCCCAACTTCCTGTTTCCACTGGGCTGGACATCCCACTTCTCCTACCTTCCTGACCTTTCCATTTCATTGTTGCTGGAATCCACTGAGTCTAATCAATGCTGCCTGCTGAACTATTCTTGATTTTTAAAACTGTCAGGAAACTAGTAAGGGAGAGGAATTTCATCAGCCTGATAGGACATTAATGAAAACCACAGCGAATATTATTACAGTAACAGTAAAAGACTGAGCCCTCTCCTGGAGAGCAGGGCGGAGAGATCTCATTTTTAAATATATCAATTACATATTGCAATACAAATGTTTTAGATGTTTGGCGATTAAATAAAGCATATCAATAGAATTAATGTGTTACTTTTTAGATTTTTTTCAGCATGGCAGTTAGAAAATTGAAAATTTTTATAGCTTGTATTTGTCACATAAAGTCTCAGGATATAAAGAGTCTTGGGAAATTAAGAGTGACTTATGAGAAAAGGGTTGTAGAAAGCAAGAGTGAATTCAAAAACATCAATCAGGAGGTTGGGTTTAGGGGAGGTGGCATTCTAGTGCCTAAGGAGGATCTGGAGCCCAGGTGAGGGTTTCAAACACAAGCCACTGAAAGACCTAGAGCTAATAAAGTATGTGCCACTTGTGGCTGCCACTGTTTGTTTCTAGCACATAAATTGTGCCAAGAAATGTTCAGAAGAAAGTATAATATGTTAGATTTATAACATTTCCTCAGAGAGATCTTTATGATGAAGTAAAATTTATAAACAACAGGCTTAAAGAAGGAGCAATTATCAAGATGAAAAAAAGCTTTCAATCAGAAGTTTGCACGGTAGTAAAAGAAATATGACAGCGTGGCTTCTACTAAAAGCTTTTCAAGTTAATCATTTTTCCGTGATTTTCGTTTTTGCAAAATGCTGCTTTTTTCATTAAAAAATTTAAAATTATTTGTTTAAACTGCTTATTGCCAGACAGAAAGCAAAATTGTAAAAGACTGACAAAGTAAACATAAGCAAAATATCATATATTCTGTAGATGTCCTGGGTCAGATCCATGTAAGAAGATGGCACAAATCTTATTACTGAAAAGAGAGTTTGGTGATATTATATGTATGTGTATATATGTGTGTGTGTGTATGTGTGTGAGAGAGAGAGAGAGAGAGAGAGAGAGAGATTATTTATATGTATGCGTGAGATTATATATATATATATATATATATATATATATATATATATATATATATAGTGTCAGGGTCTTATTACAAAGTCCTGGCTGGCCTAGAACTTTCTATGTAAATCAAGCTGGCCTTGAATTCTCAGAGATCTGCCTGCCTCTGTCTCTGCCTCTCAAGTGCTGGAATTACAGTCCTGTGCCACCATTCCCAAACCCGAGGTTGTATATTTTTCTTCAGTGACCTTTAAGATTGTCATACGGAGGCAAATTCTCAAGACAA
Source organism: Eospalax fontanierii (assembly GCA_035773235.1). Classification (NCBI taxonomy): domain Eukaryota; kingdom Metazoa; phylum Chordata; class Mammalia; order Rodentia; family Spalacidae; genus Eospalax; species Eospalax fontanierii. The sequence goes on along the minus strand of CM069532.1, from coordinate 39,018,641 downwards.
ATAATGAGTAGGAAGTTCTGCTTTTGCTGGACTATAGCTGTGGTGATGTTTCGCTTTTTGAGTCAAGGACTCTTATAGTCCCTCTTGGCCTTGAACTAGTTTTGTAGCTGAGGATGACCTTGAGGTCCACCTAAGGGCTAGAAATATAGGCCTGCACCAAAAGCACAAAGGTTTTTAGGAAGTGCTTTTTGAAAGCATATCTGGAGTGCTAGGAATTCAAAGGAAAATAAGTGATATCTGGCAGGATTGATATACAAAGCCTGGAACTTGGGACGTGAGTTCATCCAAGTCTCAGATGAAGTACAGCTTTCTCCACTGAGCATGTATTATGCTGTCACTAATCAAGGGAGGAAGGAGGGGAAAGAAGAATAGAGAAAGGGAAGGAAGGAGGGAGGGAAGGAGGGAGGGCGGGCTAACAGTTTTGCTATCTTAATTTAAGAGGATGTAGTTTGGGGTTGGGGAGATACCCAAGCATTCATATAAAAAGCTAGGTGTTGTGATCCATGCCTATAATCCTAGTGCTGGCAGGTGAAGACAGGAGAAGCCCAGGGCTTACTGACCAGCTAGCCTAGCCAATTGCTTTGTTGCAAAAAATAAGGTGCGAAGAAGACAGACAACTCAATCTCTGTCCTCCACATACATGCAGGGTTCCCATACACCACCATGTACAAACACACTTGTGTGGCATACACCACACACAAACACCTATGGAAGAGGACTTAGTTTACACAAGATTAAGAATTCCTGTTTCTATTTGCCCTTAGATTATAACCATTTTCTGGATGCTGGAGTTGACCTGAAAGTCTTGGGCCACTTGTACTCTCCATTTCCTGTCTGTGCAGTCTGTCTAAGCATTCACATCACCTTGTTTTCTCCTCTCTCTCTCTCTCTCTCTCTCTCTCTCTCTCTCTCTCTCTCTCTCCTGATTTAATCAATCAACATTTCTCACTTCTGTTGGATACCAGAGGTTGAGCCAGAGGCAAGCAAGACCGGCTTTTCCAATTCCCCTTTTCTTCTCACTTGGTCTGTTCTCTGCCTGTCACATTGTTTCGCTTTAAGCTGTGTGATGGTTAATCTTGATCGTCACCTTGACTGATTTTAGAATCACCTAGGATGCAATCCTCTGAGCGTGTCTGTGAAGGCATTTCCAGATTGGTTTAACTAAGATTTGAAGGGCCACTCCAAATGTGGGGAGCACCATTCCATGCCTGGGGTTCCACACTGAACAAAAGCGTGGGTGTCGGCATTTTGACACTGCTTCCTGACTGCGGCGAAATGTGACCAGCTGTCGCATGCTCCTCTCTGCTGCCACAGAGCAGTTCTCCCCCATTCTCTCCGTCAAGATGACTGTGAGCGACCATAAATCCATTCCTCCTTAAGCTGTTCTCCTCAGGTATTTTGTCCCAGCAATGAGAAAAGTAAGGAATACAAGCCGTGTAGTCTTTTACTTCCCTTTGGCTCTACCCTGTATTTAGCCATAAAGCCTATTTTATTTGGTGAACACATCTTTGTTAAAACTAAGCCTCTAGTTTTCAAGTACTTGCATTTGCATTATCTGTGCCAACGAGGCAAAAGCGAATAGGAGTGGATGAAATGCTCAGAGCATTCTGGAATGCTGAGGTAGATTAGCAACCTGGCTGATTCCTTGATCCTTTTCTAATTCCTTCTGTTCTAAAAAAGCTTAGACCTATTCTGAAAGTTGGTACTCAGTACTTGGCATTACTCTTCTAAGCACTCCGGGCCCAACTGGAGTTCACATCACCCTGGCTAGAAAATACAGGATCCTCCAGCTACTTTTGGAAATCTTTCCTGTACATGTTAGTTTTCTCCCAACAACAAGGGCTGGTTGTCCAATATGATAGCCACTACCCACATAGAGACACATTCAAATTTAAATTTAAATTAAATGATGCTTAAAATCCTGTTCCAGAATTCGTAGGAAAATTGAGGAAACTGGAAAATACTATACAGTAAGCAAGGCAACCCATGCTTGGAAAAACATATTCAGATCTTAGATTGTAATTTTTACATAATTTCTATATTATGTGTGTTGATGTGGGGATTAGTAGGAATGTAAGTCGTGTAAGAAGGAAAGAAACCCATGGCAGAGGAAAAGAGCGTTTCAAGAGGGGGCAGGTGAGTAATAAGACTCATGTGACATGAAATGGAAAAAGGAATTCTGGGGGAAGAAGGGTACAGCTGAGGGGGTGAGGGATGATGGGAGAAAGGAATTGTAGAGGATCAATGAAAACAAAATATGAAAATACCACAAGGAAACCTGTTATTTTGCACACTAATTTAAAAACAAGGCAATTATACGTGCCAAGGCCAGAAGTAAGTTCATCATGTGTAGCTTCATTAATTTAAGAGTTTCAACCTGAAATGTCACAAAGGGTTCCATATCTTCTTGAGACTCTCCTGAGCTTGTCACTCATTGTTACCAAGGAGACAAACATCAGGTCCAGCATGTCTCCTGATGCTTCAACATCTGCTGCTTCACTAGTGAGAAAGGCTTGGCTAGAGAGTGGTTTCCAGCCCTTTCTGCTATGAGCTCAGTGCTCATAGTTTAATGAGTTTAATGACACAACTTACCAAGCACCCGTGACACCACCTGCCAAGGAATGCATTGGAAAATTCAATGGATGAATCAAAAGTATTTAAAGGGAATGAAATACATCCTAAAATATCCAAGTCGATAAAATGTCTTCATGTCATAAAAATGAGGTTATTCTTGTTTAGTATACCTAAAGTAAATTCAGTTCTAGAGTAGTGCTATACACATTTTTAATTCTTAAGTAGCCACATGAAGCTAGAAAGTTTGGACAGCACAGGTATCAATGACCTCCATCGTAAAGAACATTCCAACAGCAGCTGAGTTCCTTTCTAGTGCACGGGTGTGAGACAGTTTACTGAGTGAGAGATCACAGAATCCATAGTGAAAAGATGTTCTATCTGTGTCACAACTTAGCGTCTGTAAGACATGGGACAACTGCTTTGCCTAGCCACATAATACTGCCCATCTTGGGAGCCATTCAAAGGGACTGGGGCTCAGGGTGTGTTCATTTGTTGTGCTGAGACAGAAATGAAAGTAATTTTAGAATTCCTTTTCCTCCTTCCTGAGATAAAGAACCTACCTAGGTTTTATTGAATGACAAAGGACTGCCCCTTTCCAAAAAAAGCTGTAAGCATAACTTGTATTAGTTACTTTTCTCATTGCTGTGACAAAATATCTGATAAAAGCAACTTAAGAGAAGAAAAGGCTCATTTGGGCTCACAGTGTTAAAGGTTACAGTTTGTTATGGAGGGGACAATATGGCAACAAATGGCTTCAGGGTAGCAAGAGTGTACATCTGGGATGCCTTACTTCCATGTAACTTGGCAGAACAGGAAGCAGACAGGAAACAGGAAGTGGGGCTGGGGTTAGTCTATAAAACCTCAAGGCCTACAGTTAGTGACATACTTTCATAAGTGAGCCTTCATCTCCTAGACTTAAAGGTTTCACAACCTTCCAAAGCAGCCCCACCATCCAGGAACATCCAAGTGTTCAAACACATGGGCCTATGGGAGGCATTGCACATTCAAATCACAACATAGCTATCATATAACCGCAATGCTTTCCTGAATTCCGTGTCACCAGCAATTTACAAATCTGAGGAAGTTGTGAGAATCTTTGAGTGGATCAGAGGTTCAGTGGGCTTGGAACTGAGTTTGCTGGTGGAATCTGGAGTGAAGGAAGTTCTACAGAGGACTGTGCCCTTAATTTGTAAAGTCTGGTCCTGCTTCAGGTTGTTAGTCTCAGAATTGCCTTGTCCCAGCCCCTGAAACCTGCTTCCCTTTGCCTGGCAGCTAGAGGTTGGAAAATGTCATAATCCCTCCCTTTTTGTTGCTTTCTCTTAATATCAAATCTACTTTGGTGTGTTTACTGTGGGAATGAGTTTTATAAATGGACATAATCTGGACTTATGACTTTTAATTAACCCCAGCAAAACCATGTGCTCTTGTAATCTTATGATCTTGGCACCTGATGTCTTTTCCTAAGGAACATCAATTTGATACTCCACCTAAAAGATAATAGATGAACCAATGAGGGTATGCTTCAGAATGAACACATCAAAGCACTGAAAGGCTCAACTGCACCTGGTGGCAGTTGGGATCTGACCTTGGGTGAATGAGGTATTCTGGAATTAGGGATGAAAAGACCTGACAGTCTGTTAAGATTAGGGTGGAGCCAAACTTGTACTTTTCCTGATTGAAGCTGGAGAAGCCATTTTGAATAAAATTATGGGTGGGGACTGACTCCGGACACAGTTCAAGAGACAGAGTTCAAACAGCTCCCAGAGACATTTCCGGGAACAGGTATCCTCTGAGTTCTGACCCACTCTTAAAAACTAAATTTAAGAGTTAGACTTTTTTGTGTGTGCAGGTAATTATAATGTTGGCATAGTAATGCAACAGTTTACCCAGGATTTTAGAAACGTATCCCATTTTCCCAGACTTACCTGGGAGATTAGGAAGCTTTAGTTTCTCAGTATTTCTAAACACACTCATCCCCAGTTTGCTGAACTTATTCGGGCTTCTAATCACAGCATTTCCCTGAGTAGTTGGACTTATTTTAAGCCCTGAATAGGGGACTGTAAGGGTAGAAGATGGTAAAGAAGTAACGTCCCCAATTCCACACAGCCCAGAAGACCTCCAGGCCATCATGCTGTGTTCACAACTCCATGGAAGCCTTAAATATGACTAAGATTCTGGTGTAGTTCCAGAATGATCTCTATTTCCTCAACTATGAAGAATGTGAGAGTAGGCTAAATGTTCTGGTTCCTCCCTGGAGCAGAGCACTATCCATGTGTCCCACTCTCAGCCCACAAACTCGTCCCTTAGATATACAAATGCTTACCATTATGTTATAATTGCCTAGAGTATTCAGAACAATAGCATGCTGTTCAGGCTTGTAGTCTAGGAGCAATAAGATATGCTGTATAGCCCAAATGCACAGTCAGTTAGACCATCTAGGTTGGTGTAAATACAGTCTATCGCACAATGATAGAATTGCCCATCAATGCATTTCTTAGGATATGTCTCTGTCAATAAATGACTCCTGCCTATACTATGAGTTGAAAAACTGTGATGATTAATCTTCATTGTTGACTTGATTGAATACACCTGAAACATTGGTAGAGCACATTTTTAAGTATGGCTGTAAAGGTGTTCCAGAGTCCATTGTTCTGGAGGTCTGAAAACTGAGTAGGCAAGACCTATCTTGATTTATAGGTAGCATCATCCACTAGACCAAGGGCCCAGATAGAGCCAAGGCTATTCATACATGTCTGCATGATGGACTCTTTTCAGTGGGTATGTTTTTTGCTGCTGCTGTCACCCCCACACATTAGACTCTAGATTCTCCAGCCCAGGCTTGCACCTGTGACTCTTCAGGGACTTCACAGCCTCTGCTTCAGACTGAGGCTGCATCATTAGTCCCTCTTGTTCTAAGGTTTCCAGATTCTTACACTGAGCAGCTAACTAGCTCTTGGTTTCTCCAGCTCGCCAGGCTACAGAAAGCCCATTGTGAGACTGTCCAGCTTCTGGACACATGAACAAATCTGGTAAATCCTTCTTATAACTAGATACCAATTTTACTGGCTTTACTGCTCTGGAGAACCCTGACTAATGAGTGCTTTTCCTTCAACTGTAAAATCTTTTACAGTAGGAACTTCACTGGAAAATAGTTCACATTATGTGCTCGGAACTCTATAACCAAGATAACAATAAATAGAATTTCACTACCTAAGCTAGGTAACAGGATGTAATTCAGCAGGAAAGATGCTTTAATTTTTTTTCTTCATTGTAGTTGCTAAATAAATATTGAAAGTATTGAGAGAATTCTCTGAAGATCCTGCAAATGTTTACAAATACATGTTAACTTACTATTAGATAACAGACCTTATTGAGTTTCCAGTAACCTATCAGAGCACACAGCACTAAGACCATACAAAACCAGTCAGGATTGTTTGTTCAGGATTTTTGAAATCACGGAGAAAAAAAGATTTAAAAGTCATTGCATAAAAACCCACATGCATTTCTCTTTAGCTTTTTATCCGAGTTAAAGTTTTATATACAATGCATATAGTTTAAACAGGTTTACAAAATCCTGACAAATATCAGAATCTGTGTTTATGACTCAAGATCAGACCAGCAATATCAGAAATGACTAGGAACTATCTCTGTAAAAATCACCTTGGTTACAGGGACAAATGCAAAAGCAATTTAAGAGCAGATGGAACAGGCATGAAAGACTTCATCTTCACACCAGTTATCAAAGGCACTGTCATCTGTGCTCCAATGCATGGAAAAATGCAACTGTGGTCTGCTATCCACATGCCAAGTACCATTCCATTGCAGATTGCTGTTGTAAAGTAAGCTTGTTTTTTAAAGGATTGTCATGAATTTTGTGTCTTGGGGCATGGGTTGGGTATGAGGTAAAAGATGAAAGAAGGCTTGGAAGAAGGGAACAGAGTGAAAAGGAAAAGAGTGTATTAGAATTTTAATATGTTAAAATTAATTGGCTAATTAGTAATAATTAGTAAGTTTTTGTTTTGGAGTTTTTTGAGACAGTCTTCTTATGTAGCTCAGGCTGGCCTCCAAACTTGCCGAATCACCTAGGCTGACCTTGAACTTGTGATTCTCCTGTCTTGGCCTCCCAAGTGTTGGGATTGCATGCATACATCACTGCATTCAACAATTTGTGTTTTAAAATGTTTTGTAGAAGTATGGGGAGCATGGCTCAGAGGATAGAGCACTTACAGACAAGCACAAGGACTGGAATTTAGAGCACCAGGACCCACATAAATGCTCGGCAGATGTGGCTGCCCACTTATAATTCTTGCGGGGGACACAGAAGAAAGCCAGATAGGCTAGTCCTATCGGCAAGCTTTGGCTTCAGTTGAGAGACTCTCAATGAGTAAGGTGAAGAGTGATGGAGGAAGACCCTGGAGGCCAGCCTCAAGTGAACACATCAGCGCACAGCGCGTATACCCAGGAAAATGTGAACGCACATACACACAGAGCCGTGTACAAAAGAAAGAGCTTTTGTAGATACTTTTATGGTAAAAGAATATTGGAGCCAGCTTTTAAATTGGAATTACCACAACTCTGGCAAAGATGAAACGTTTCGTATTAAGCAAATTTTTTCTATTTCCCTTGTGAAACCAGGATGAAGATTTTCAGGACCAACGCTGCTTGTTCTCACTTAAGGAGATGCTATCAGGCTACTTTTGGCGTCTCTCTCCCCGAAGTCTCAGACAGAAATGGCGTTTCTTATACGGTCACACTGTAGAGCTGCATTCTGATGGAGCCTGTCACCAAGTTCTTCCCAAGTCATGAAGGGCATGGCTCAGGGACCAGGCATGCACATTTGCATTTGTTGCTGACAACTGTCAGCTTTAGCTGGACTTCCCTTCACAACCCCATCTAAATGGAGCTTGTAATCCTCCTTCCCACCCACTCTCTTACTCCCCAGGGCAAGAATGTTGACTCCTGCTTTCTGTCACCTGTCAGAATCCATCCTCCTGTCACTGGCTTATATGGACAAGTCCGTCCAGGGTCACATGACCTACGGCTGCTAAAAATACCTCCATCACCGACGCCTAACCAGGGCCTGAAACAATGTCCTCCATGGAGAGAAACATAAAGGACACTTGATCATACAGTCCTTGGAATTATTTCCAGGAAACACTCGCAGAAGCCATTCGGGAGCTCCCTTTTCCCAGCAGCACACTCGGGACGGCCAGGAGATGAGTGCTTCTCTGAATTACAAGTCTTTCTCCAAAGAGCAGCAGACTATGGATAACTTGGAGAAGCAACTGATCTGTCCCATCTGCCTAGAGATGTTCACAAAGCCTGTGGTCATTCTCCCCTGCCAGCACAACCTATGCAGGAAATGTGCCAGTGACATCTTCCAGGTAGGTTTGTTTGGAATTCGGAGGGTGCAGAGTGTCCCTCCATTCTGAACCCAGGGCTCCATAGCAAATTCAATTCTCTTAGAAAACTTTCCAAGACTATGTGTTCAGTTGATCTGAATGAATTTCAGTGCATTTCAGTTGATTTGCTCTGTGCTTTGCTGTCAGTTTCCTCCTTACTCCCTAATCTAGTTGTATTTAAATTTTAAGAACCCTATTTATTTTTAGTAAAACCAGATCACTGAATCTACTTCAAAATTGAAAATGAATTACTGATCAGGATATGAATGTTGGGGTTCTGGCTGAAACTCTGGGTTATGATAACGCTGGATGGAAAAGCGCCTCATATTGACAAGGGTGTACGTCAGACGGCTGTGGGTAAGGGCTGGCCCATGCTTCGGTACCACTTGCAATAAGCCCTGAGGGATTATTTTATGACCAGCGCAAAACTCCGTGTTGTGTGTAGCCACAGAGAGTGAAAATAAGTCTCTGGAAAGCTCCCCGAGGCGTTACTCAACCCCTCTTTTCTTGCTTGGCAAGAACAGGCCTCTAACCCCTACTTGCCCACCAGAGGAGGCACCACGGTGGCATCAGGGGGCCGATTCCGCTGCCCCTCCTGCAGACATGAAGTGGTTTTAGACAGACACGGGGTATACGGACTTCAGAGGAACCTGCTGGTGGAAAACATCATCGACATCTACAAGCAGGAATCCACCAGGTAACAGCAATGCAATTCTGTGAGTGACTCGATGTGTTTGTTCATTTTCATTTTAATGAGCTGATATACTGAACACTGGCTACCAGTCGTAGATAATTGTTCCATATAAAAAAGATTTTTTCCAAGTCAGTTCTTCCCAATGGACTGAAAATTGCTCATGGGAGGAAAAATGGGAGCTGGAGCATTCACTTCTGCGCCATCGAAGGCAATGGTATTGAAAGAAGTGGGGTGCTTGCCCCACAATCTTCCATTATAGATATCGTAGACATTGGCATACCAGACCCTACATGCAGAAAGATTCTAGTCCAAAATTTGTGTAAAGTTAAAAGGAATGATAAAATTTGTGTAAAGTTTAAAGGAATGATACAGTCTAAAATTGCCTTGTTCCTAATATAGTTTTCCTTTAAAATTGTCTAAAAAATAATAGTAGTAATTTAAAACACTTTTTCACGGTTTATCATTATAATAGTTACTCTGCTAGAAATTCAAGGCAAGAGAATACTCTGGCTTCAGAACTTCATTTAAGAAAATGGGAGGGGAAAAGGTGAAGTTCAGGCTATGCGTCCCTATTCCCTAGATTGTATTACTGCATATCTTTAATAGCTATTGATTGATTGATTGATATGCCATAAATACATTCATTCATCAAAAAACATTTTTAAGTCTTCTCATCTATCCCACCATCTCAGCAATGCAGTTCCCTTCTTAGAGACAAAACTGAGAAGGTATATTCCTAGAAGGCGCATTGTGTGCAGGTCAGTTCAGTCCACAACCTTGGTAGCCACATGGAGACTATGTAGAAACGGACTCATTATGATCCTTTTTATAGGGGACATGTGTTTATGGAACATCTGCAGGCCTCTAAGAGCCTTGAACCCTTAGAAGGGAAGCTGTTCTATTAATGTAACGTGTAATTATTGTAATTATTGTGGCTATTAGTCTCTGCTTAAGATTCAAAACTAAATTAGCTGGTACCAGGATGTAGGTAGAATTGAGGAAAAGAGTTTCTGACAACATATTGCAGACACCTGTTTCTCTTGCTTACAAAAATCTCCTGGCAAGAAGTAAAAGTATTACCATCATTTCTTTTACTCCCTGGGTCTGATCTCATTGTATTTCAAATGTACTTTAAAATGCAAAACCACATTGTATCTTTAAAAGATTAGCCAGATAGTCAATAGCCAACCAGTTATTTAAAGGCATTTATGTGTTGACTGCTTCAGTGCCACAAGTAATCTTTTGGGCTGTGCTTATTGGCATTACTGTTCTTGGCACAGTGGGAATTTCAAAATGAGCATAATCACATTTTCTAAGGGACCTAGAGGACAGTAGGTTTTAAAACTTGTAACATTAGTAAAACTACAGGATACCTTAACTATGAAATTGGCTTAATGCATATGCAAAAAATAGCACCCAGGAGCGGGAAGCAAATTGTATGAACCAGATTCCCACAGTAAAGCACATAGCTGAATGGAACAGGATTTTGTTTTGTTTTGAGACAGGGGCCCTCTGTAGGCCCAGCTGGCTGGAACTCACTGTAAACCATGCTGGCCTTGATCTCATAGAGATCTGCCTGCTGAGTGCTGGGACCAAAGGTGTGTGAAACAACACTTGGCCAAAGTAGGAATATTTTGTGATTATCAGATTCTTTCATTGGATTTTGAACTTGATACTAGCTTTGGGGGCATTTTTACTTGGTAAAAAAAGAAAAACCTAAATTGCCTAAAGAATTTGATCATATGTGTGGGCATAAAACTGATTGTTCCCTGACGTCAGGAAGCTGTAGCAGTCCAGGGCCCTGAGCCTCACAATACATTAGATGACCCTGGAATAAACGTGAGTACAGTGAGTGAAGGACGCACAGCTCTAGACATTGGTGCTGTCAACAGAAAGGAGAGATGCTGCCAGTGATGGGCTATGAAGTTCTAGTCAACTCTGACCTCTCACAGGACAGCTGGAGTTAGAGATTGCAGGTCTCAACAAATCCTGGCCTTATCTAGAATTCCGTGTGGTACCGAACTAGTCAAAGTTTGGGGGTCAGGGTAAGCACTAACTCAGTGAATATAATTATTGAATATACAAATAAGTTGCAAATCTAATGAGCAGAACTACACTTGTTCAGCACTGTTCAGGGTGCTTTACCTGGGAATCATGCAATTCTTCAATTTTCATAATGGCCCTATGAACTAGTTTTTATTATCACCCTACTGAAGGTTTTAAATGCTTGTGTGTGTGTGTGTGATGTATGCATGTGTATATGTGCAAATGTATAGAGGCCAGTCTTGCTGGCCTTGTTCTATTGCTGTTCACCTTTTTTAAAGCTCTCTGCTCAGAGCTTCAGGCACCAGAACAGCACAAGGGACATAGCCTGTGCTCAGGACGTGCCTAGGGAAGATAAGCTGCCTTAGCATAGCCTGTGACATATTTCTTGCAGATACAGTCCAGACTCCAGCGTGGCCCACATTTCTTATAGTGTGCAAGTGCCTTTGATCAGACAGAGGCAAACTGGTGAGCTCTGCTCTCCAGATAACCCCCCTCCCCAAGGCTGCATCATTTATTAATAGCATATTCAAGTTGTTGTGTTTTTTTCAGATTTTTTCCTTTGCAAATTATGAGTGCCAACTGATCCTGGGTTTTCCTAGTTTCATTTTCATTTTATCACCCATTCATTCAACAAATATCTCTTCTCTATGTGAGGAACTGTTCTAGGCCCCGGGGATGCAGCAAGAAGAGAGATTGTGGCTCACATTTTAGTGGAGGACACAGGCTGGGGAAGGGGAATATTCTTCCCAGTCATGTGCATACTTTCCTTGTTTGAGTGCCAAGCATATGGGCAAGTTGGGTGGTCATAGGTTTCATGAAACTATACTGCTACAAGACTAGACAGAAATTCCTTTAGCAAACATAAGATTCCAAAATCATGAACCCAGAAGTCCATGCAATTTCCTTATTTAGACCTAGAGCTTTCCGAACATTTATTTCTGCCAATCTCAAGTACTTGACTTCTACCCAGTGTAACAGAGCTGTATCAGTCTAGTCTCTGCTCTCTCTGAATTCTGGTACTATAGCTACATAATTCTACATGCCAGCATCACTGGTGTTCAGACATTTGTTAATGACTCACAGTGGAAGGTATGTTTTATACTGTGATACATATTTAAATATGTGAATGATATATATGTATTTTGTTTCATATATGCATATACACAGTATATATAAATACATACTTAAAATAAAATTTCACATATTAATACTTATTCTTACTAATTATAATTCATAGTATTGCTATTCTATTTCATTTTGATTTAGCAGTACTGGTCATTACTTCCTAAATTGATTTCTTGCCCATACAAGCCTGTGTTTATTTATTTATTTTTAAAATGTTTATTGAATCATTCTGTGCTTCATACAGAATGTCTCAGTCTTAACCATCTTGTGGATGAGAAATGTTTTCTGGGACCAGAGCTGGAGGGGTAGGTAAGACTGAACTGCTCTACCAGTCTAAACCGGAGATTTAGCTTATCAGCAACTTGCCCTTCTTCACTCCCAATAAGAATGTATCTGAAGGAGGAATCTGAGCTTGTTTGTAGACACAGACGGCTGGTCAGAGCCCAGTGTTGAACTTTCAGGAATTTCACTAGGCAGTTTTAAATCTTGAATTGATGCAAATATACGATAAATATTGACTAATGCTAATGGACTACTGCTACAAATCAGTGTCTCTGGTCCCAAGCCCGAGGCTAAGCAGGCTGTTAAAAATTCATCAGCATCCACCACTGTACTTGGAGGGACGCTGAGCATGAAAAGGGATCAGGGAGTCTTGAACTAAAGTTGAGAGGTCAGGAACCAGTTGTGGTTTTCAAAGCTTGCCTCATCTCTCTGCTCTGTCCTACTAGATATTGATGGACATTTATCTGCCTACCTCCTTCCAGGCCAGAAAAGAAGTCTGACCAGCCCATGTGTGAGGAGCATGAAGAAGAGCGAATCAACATCTACTGCCTGAACTGTGAGGTGCCCACCTGTTCCCTGTGCAAGGTGTTTGGTGCTCACAAGGATTGCCAGGTGGCTCCCCTCACTCATGTGTTCCAGAGGCAAAAGGTAAGAGCTGTCCTACCCCTCCTCCTCAGCCCTTCCAAGTGCCAGCGAGTCAGCTCCCTGCAGCCAAAAGAGGAAGCTGAGCACACAGGACACATGTGAAGGACCTCCGTGGAAGGAATCTGTGCAGTTGGTATTGCTGCCCCACATTAGAATCCTTGCAGGGCAGTAGGGTAGGCAGGAGAAGGGGATGATGCCAAGGTCCAGGACGAGATGAAGAAGGTCAGGTTGCTCTCTGTGGCTTTGGGAGTTGATGAAGATAAGAATATTAAGTACCAACTGTTCAAGGCTACTTGATGTACAAACTATAGACAAGAATTAGATGGCTTTTGTGTCCTCTGTCCAGTCCTAGAATTCTTTTCACAGTCATTAGTGAAATGTTCCTTTGGACCTCTTGAAAGCCTTTTCTTATCTACTTCTTGTGCTGGAGAATTATAAAGATGATTACAATTACAGAATACCTCCTGATGGCCTTCTGATTACTTAGGCCAGATGCTGAAAGACACCTTCCGAGTGGGGTGCATTCCCCTCACCCCAGACTCTGGATCTCAGCTTCTTCATTCTGACCCAATACAGTCTGTCCCTCTGTTCATCAGTCTGCTGTTAAGCAGGAGCAGCTCAGAACTTACCCTCCTATGCACATGGAAGAGGTGCATGCACAGTAGATTGGCTTCCCATAGCACTGAGAATTTGAGTGGCCCTGCTTCTCACGTTCTTCCACTCACAATCATCAATCCACTGTACTTAACTCCAAAGCCCAGAGTCAAAATCAAATTTGGAAGTCAAACTCTTGGGCAACACCTGCTTCAACAGTAACCACAATTTGTATTTATAAAGGCAACACAGTTTGTTGCCTTTATTTATTTCTAACTTATTTTTATTGATTCCCTCTTTGCTTCTTCTCCTCCTTGCCCCCTAATGCCTAGCATATTAAAGCTGGATGATACTTGCTTCTCACTGCTTCCCTTGGAGCCCCAGAGACTCATGGGATAGGCAGAAAGACCTGAAGTAGGTCAGACTCCCACCCATTCCTCTTTGGCTAGAGAAGCTTCACTTTAGATAGGTTTCCACATTGACTTCCATTTAAAAAAATAGCTTTGTGGCTTCCAGTGCTTTGGCCTTGACCACTCCTTTTAAATGTGAGAAAATTAAGGTTCAAATTGCTTATATGTCTTGCTCAATATCTTAGAGAAGTTAAGGCCAGAGTTGGACTAGAGTTAGATTTCCTAAGTCCCCATTCAGTCTCCTTGTGGCTCTATGTCCAGCTTTGGAGGAGGGCAAATAGGAACAGAAGATTATTTCCTGGATCAAAAAGAACACAGGAATTTCAAAGTTGAAATATCTGTTAAAAATAGCTGCATGTTGAAGTTTTAAGTTTGTGACAGTCTAGTGGGTGTTTCGGTTTCTCTACGTTATATCAGCACAATAGGGTTATAATATATATGTGCCTGATAAGTGAATATTTATGATAGATTACTCAAGTAAAATTGGTCCTGAGTTGCACTAGGCAAACAACTAAGTCTGGGTCCTAAAATCACATATTAGGCTGCATTCCACGTATGAACAATGTTTGGAGTTTTCTAGCTTGAATATACTATTTGCAATGGCCTATAATTCAGTGTTCTTCATGCTTTTAACAGAATGCAGATCTCCAGTAAGAATGTAATAAAAACCATGGAAACTCTTCCCACACAAATGTATCCATATGCCAAAGTTTGCTTGCAATATCAGGAGGCTCATGAGTTTCCCAAGTCCCACAGTTTATTCTTTCTCTCTCACAAGGGCAATACTATGACTAGACCAGAATAATAGATGAAAACCACTAAAATTCTGAGTCCTATTTTCTCTTCATTAGTCGGAGCTCAGTGATGGCATCGCTATTCTTGTGGGAAGCAATGATCGAGTCCAGGGAGTGATCAGCCAGCTAGAGGACACCTGCAAAACAATTGAGGTAGGTCAGAGGACTCACAGGAAGTCAAAATCAATCCTGCTACTCCTAGAGGTTAGAGGTTGCTTCAGTGACACTAAAAATCCTTTCCCAATGTTCCATTGTAGAATGGTCTCCTTTCTGATATGTATCTGAAATACTTCCTGGCACATAAGAGAACTTTCCACAGAGCTTGATGAGTCATACTTTTACCATGGTTGCTCAGGTGGTTACTGCATGTGTTGTTCTTCCTCCATCAACTCCTTTCGCAAGATTAGCACCAAGAAAAATCAGTTGGCAGCAATGAAAGCGAGGCCTGCTGCTATTACAAAACAAGCTTGGTGGAAATCTAAGCAGTGTTCAGAAATGCTGGTTAGTGCTTTAGGAGTCTCCTGAACGTTGGAGCTGCATCCCTGTCCTCTTATAGCAGGCTTCACCGGGCCCCCTGAGGAGAATAAAGATCTCCTAACTGTGGCTAGAGGGCTGAGGAATTACCTGTTCAGCAGTTGGCTTGGCATATTGCTCTCATCACTGTGTTCAAGGCCCCTCTTGTTATCTATTTATTTTCTTCCATCCCTGTTACCCACTCCTGGTTTTGTCCCATAGATAACCTTTCTAATAGGTTGTATTTTCTGTCTGTGTGCATTCTTATAAAATATGTATTGTGTTTTACACATATGTATGCCTGTTAATTTTTACAAATACTACTATTTGTAAATAGAATCATTCTGATTCTCCATATATTGGACTTGGCATTATAGTTCTAAGATCCATTCCTATTACCACAAGCACACCTAGTCCCTCAGTTTCCGCTTCTGTGAAAAGATGGTAATTATAGTTCTCATTTAGAAGAGCTTAAAGGCATGATAATGCTCAGCCAGTGCCTGGTATGAAGTGAGTGGTCTATTACTTTATTATCACAAGGCAAAGTCTATTACAAGTCAAAGGCCATTTGACTTAGAGGATGGCTTCAAGATATTAGCTCTAATTATCTCATTTTAGATTTAAATATCATTAAAATCAATTTCCTTTCTTTTGCACACTCCTATTCCTGAAAAGATCTGTGATTCACTTATAGAAGGAACTTTTTTTTCTTGGTGAAAAACCTAAGAGATTCAGAAATGGATAACACAAACTGTTTTCTTTGTACTTATTTACAAGAAAGATCAAATACCGTTAGTCATTAGCCATGACTCAGCACTCCACCACTCCATGGCTATGTTGAATCTTGGGTATATAAATAGGAACCTGTTGCTTGTGGTGAATGAGACAGTCTGTATCCTCACCCAAGATGGGAGGGACCTTTATCAGAGATGTCTGTGGGGAGGGGCTGGCTTCCTGTCTGGGATAAAGATGGCAGAACATGTGTTGAAGGTCCTGTGGGCCACTGGAGGCTTAGGCAAGGGAAACAACCCGACTTTTTATTTAGCCAGCATTACAGGATACCAGGAGGGTGGGGACACTAAACAACAGGTTTTCTTTATAGAGGCCAGCCGAAGGCTCAGTGGGAGCAGCCGTTTCCAGTTACACTGAGTATAGAACAAAAAAGAACAGATTTGAAGTTAATTCAGCAGAAGGGAGTTAGATGGTAGGGAGAACAGTCAAGGTCGGGATTGTCACCCCATTCTTACTGGTAATGACATCATCTCCAAAGAGTCACACATGTATAAATATTTTCAGATTTCTAGAGGAAGATGTGTGATCACTCCTCCCAAGTCTTCAAGATACTGGTAGTCCTTAAAAGTACTTGTCTTTGAGCCTGGCTAGGGGGTGCACACTTATAATTTCAGCTACTCAGAAGGTGGAGGCAAGAAGATTAGAAATTTCCAGGCCAGCCTGCCTCTAAATAAAATAAAAAGAGGCTGGGGATGCAGAGTGATTTTCGAGTATACAAAGGCCCTGGGTCTAAGTCACAGGTTCTTTTTTGGGGGGGGGCGAATGTACCCCCTTCACCTGTTTATTTCAATTGTTAGACTTCATATTAAGGAAACATACATTCACATGTAAAAGTATATAAGGATAACAGTATAAATGTCTGTATTCAAATCTAAACTATACTTTCATGGGAAGGAAAAAAATCAGGAAGGAAAACTTTCAAAGAGCTAAGATTTTAAATTCCAGGACTGGGGATGATTCTCTGGGTTTTGTTTGTTTGTGACAGGTTCTCACTGTGTTGCACCGGCTGTCCTTGAACTCACAGTTATCCCCCACTCCCGAACACCGAGATTGCAGGCATGAGACACCATGCCCGGCAGTGTGAGACACCGTGCCCGGCAGTGGAGGGGTTTTCAGTGCCTTCCTCATTTACTCCTGTACTTCCCATTTTTGCATAGGGAGTTTGATATTTTGTTAAAACTTTTTTATTTGAATTTTTGTTTCATACAAGACATCTTTATCATCTTTATGCCCTCCCCATCCACATCTTCCATAGCCCCTCCCCACTGAATTTCGTGCATTCTGTCATTTATATTAAGGTCTATCCAGTCAAGTTAGTGTTTCTAGACATTCCTTAGTACAAGTTCACCCACTGGAGTCTGGTCAGCCTATGTAGAGTCTCTCCCTTAAAGAAGATTAGTTCTCCCTCATCCATCAATAATCAGCTGCTAATAGTTCTTCAGCTAAGATTGGGGCATGCGTCCCATTTCCCAGTTCTGTGCTGGATTTTGACTGATTGCGTTTGCGTGGGTCTTGTGCATGCTGACCATTGCTGTAGCTGCATATGAGCAAGATCCCGGGAGCCTGCAAGACTCTTTCCATATGGTCATGCACCACCTCTCCTGGTACAATCTTTCTGCTTCCTCTTCCACAACTGTCCCTGAGCCCTGGTGGATGGAGTTTAGTATAGGAGTCCTGGCTAAGGGCCCACACTGTGCAGATTTATTCCCTATGCTTTGGTCATTTGTGGTCTTCTGTGTTCCTGGTCCTCTGTTGCATGAGGGAGCTTCACTGACGAGAGTTGAGAGATGCATTGGGATTCTCTCTACCCCTTGTTCCACGGTGTTCTGTGAGTCTTAAGTATAGAAGTTCCATTGTAGATGTATCATTTAGGGTTGGGCACTTCACAGACACTTATTCTCTGTGTGTGACCAGTTGTGGAACTCTATAATAGTCTCCATCTGTTGTGACAGAAGTTTCTTTGATGAGTGGTGACTGGCATACTTGTTTGTAAATATAAGGATCCATATTTTGCTTATGTAAGAAATTACATTTGTCTAGGAATATGCCAGCTTTAGAGTTTTCTCTAAGATATATGACCTCTCTAGCCATGTATATTTGGGTTGTTTTTTTTAACAGTACTACATAGGAGTTCCCTCTGGTTGACTGGGTTTTAAGTCCAATTAGGTAGCTGTTGGAATCCCCCCAAGATAAAGCCACCACTACTATCCCAATATAGTTTACTATGCCAGTCATTGTTGTGGTTATTAGGACTTAAAGCTGGCGTTGGACCATTGATTGATATCCTTGAGCAACTTGCATAGTGTTCTCCAGAACTATGAGAACTAGCCTTCAGGGAGGTGTCTTCCAGGTCATTTCTAACTCCATTGCTCCAAATCCTGTGCCTGAAATATGTCCTTTCTTCAGGAATAGGGTCCTACCTTCAAGTTCTGGGAGGCAATCAAGGGCTATGTCAATAACCTATGTAATTTAATTTTGGGAGTCTCTTGGACTTACTTTGGCCTATCTGGCACTGTTTCTTGTTATGTAGCCTTCAGCTATACACATAGACTCATGTAGAGATAGTCTGTGTAATTTTTCAGTAGACTTTTGAACTAATATATTATTGATCTCTTCTCTCTCCTGTTTCCTGACTGTCTGATAGTTTCCATAGTCAATAAGATCATACATGAATAAGTGGATGCAGTGTGGATAAGCATGATTCTTTCCAGTTAGGGCAGGTTTTTCATGTGGTGATGCAGGGGTTGCCTCACAACCACATGGAGGTCTCAAGCTATTATTACTCTCTTCTGTTTGGAGAGGCCTGAGGACAGAGACAGTATTGCAAACATCCATTTTGTGCACCCATAATCCCTGAAGGAGTCCCCCCAGTAGATCTAGGAAGACCCAAAACCCCAGGCCAGGGAATGGAGCTGTTCTGCTGAGCACTACATGAAGCTGAGGGCTGAGTGAGAAGAGGCTGAAATCCAGTGTATGCATGGTTCTTTGTTTAGTACTAATTATTAATATGCGGTCTATTTTTCATTTCTTTTCTGAGGAGTGTGGGGTGGGACTTCTGAAGTACTGTATCTTGCATGAAGCTGCAGCTCCACACAAGTGTGTTCCAACGAATGCCGGAGGAATGTGGTGCAGATATGAATGAAGGGTGGAGCCACAGTTGCTCATCGACAAGTGGTGGGACTAAGGGTTTATCTTCAGCTCTATTTTGGTCACAGAGCTATGGTCCTTACATGGTAATTGTCATGGTCTTAATTGCTTTAGGATTCTTCTGGCATGGCTATACCATATGCCCAAGGTGGTCTGATGTTTACATCTTAGTTCTGTAGACAATACTCTGAAACTGGCTGGAAATGGAGAGAGGCATAGAGGCATGTTCTGGCTTAAGGACCGCCAGAGATATCTCCATATCACAAAGCCACAGAGTCTTAGAACTGTAGAATCAGAGGGATCTTAGAAATTATCCAATCTGAGATCTAATTGTCATGCATATTATTTAAAAAAATTGTCCCAAGGTTAAGTGACTTCCATGTTCACAGTTATATTTTGCTGGTTTCTTTTGAGGTTTGAATAACTCAGATGTTGGGAGTATCCACCGAAGTATTTATTTCTTTCTGACAGAATGAAGTGGAGTAGGGGTTGAATATTTCTAGATGAAAATCATAATATATTTATTCATTTATTCAGTCAATTTTCCAAACTCACAATTCTCAAGTGTTCATTACAAGTTGTATTCTGTTCACATAGTGCTGGGAAATAGATGTGTCCTAAACATGAATGATACTTAATTTTAAGAAATTTTTACTCTGGTAGAGGAATTAGACAGCAAAACATATGAGTAACATGGTAATTTTGGAAAATAATGAGCTTGGAAGGAAAATGTGAGCCAATGAAACTTCAAGCATTAGGGTTTGAGAGACAGCTCAGTTGGTAAACAGTGTGCCATGCAAGTGTGAGTGTGAAGACCTGAGTTTCATGCTCAGAGCCCATGTAAAGAAGCCTGGCATGGTGGCACATGATTGCAATTCTAACACAGGGGAGGCAGAGACAGGTGGGCACCTGGGGCTTGCTGGCCAGCCAGCTTAGCCTAATCTATGAGTTCCAGGTCAGTGAGAGACCTTGCCTCAACAGACAAAAAAAAATGCCTAGGAATGACACCTGAGGTTGAATGCTGAGCACCCCATCTGCACACACATCAGAACATACATGTACACACATATACAATTCAACCATTAAAATAATGACATGGTATTTTGCTTGGCAGGTCATTCATTATTTGAATAAAAGACAGTTCATTGCTTTTTCCTATAAAAGGCTTCTTTTCCATATGTACATGTATGTGGTATGCCTCTGTGTATAGTATGTGTGCATGTGTTTGTTTGTTCATATATGTACATATGTATGTGTGTACATGTGTACATAGAGTCCCCAGGTTAATATTAGGTGTCTTCCACAGTTGCTTTCCACATTATATTTTGAGTCAAGGTCTCTCATTGAATCCAGAATTCATCATTTTGAGTAATCTGACCAGTCAGCTTACTTCAGAGAGTCCCTGTTTCTGCCTCCCACACACTGGGTTTACAGTGGGCTTCCATACCCACTCAGCTTGTATTGGGTTCTGGGGATCTGAACTATGGTCCTTGTGCTTGTGGAGCAAGAGCTTTACCTGCTAAGCCCTCTCCCTAGTCATGTATGTGTTGTCTTATCTTATTGTTACTAAACTATAAAGATGGTTAAAGACAGAGCTTCTTCATTTTGACATTTATGTGAAGATTACAGCCAAACAATGGCTTTGGATCAATATTGGAAATGATCTACTTACTTCATTATAACCAAATGACTACTTAATTTGTTTTAATATTTTTTGTTTGAAAGTTTTGACATTGGTTAGAAACAAATATTCCACCTGCCCCCATCTTACCGTGTCAGTATGAAGAAGACAATCTTTCCTTTATAAAATCATACCTCTTTTAGGATATTGCATCCACACTGGGTACTCCCTAGAGCTGGAATGAATTTTATTTTTATTAAAGTATTATGGACAACTTTGATTTGTTACTCTAAGAAGCCAGTGCTTCTTAGCCACACTGCAGCCAGGGCCTGGTCATCAGAGATCACCTGGAGGCCAGTGTCAAGTACATTTAAGTTGGAGTTACTTCAGTGGCTAAGCACACACATGCAGGTGCATCTCTTCACATGTACACACACAGAACATAGAAACTAGAAACATCAAATGAAAAAAATGGAGATATTCGAAAAAATAAACTTGAAAGTTCACAAACTTACCTTAATTGCTATCCAGAGAAGTAGGGGAGGGATAGGGGAGCAGAAGACTGAACTGGCTTAAGCAGGCATACTTTTACTAAAATGCATTTAGTACTATGGTAAAAAGGAAGGAGTAATCTTGGAAGAAAGTAAGTTTTTGTGCATCAGAGATAAACGGAATTGTTACTGTGCCTTTGCAGATAACAACCACCCTTTAAAGTATGCTATCTGTGGACTTGTGGAAAATGGAGAAGTCTGTATTTTTTCCCTGTTCCATTTTTTTCCTTGTTACTAGAAAGTCAGTGTTGAAAGTATTGCAGGTTCACATCACAAAGGCACAGAAACTTAAATTCAGAGTGATCACCAATCAGTACCTAGTCCCTCTAGAGACTCTTTATTTTGTTTGGTAGTATATACTTGCTCCTTAATTAACTTAAAAACACAAACTGATAACCAGAGGTGTCTGTTAGCCACTGACTTTCAAAGCACACTGTTAGCCCCTAATGTGCCTCTAGTGAGCAGAATGGCTGAATGACAGACTTCGGTTCTGCAGAGCATTTTCCATTTGAACCAGGCATTACCTGAACATTTTAATCTATAAAAGTTTTAATGTTCTAATTATATAATTCCAGGGGCAAAGGTTGTATTTTTCACATCTCAGAAGCAGATTAGTCTTTCTCGTCTCACATTTGTATAGAATTATATTAAAGGCTAACTAAGCAAGAGAAGAAAGTGATCTTTTTCTGTAAGAATTAGAAAACATAATATTATTTTGTAGTCACATTTATAATGAATTTTATATTTACTATTTTCCTGAACACTGGAAAATTAGAGCAGGGTTTGGGATTATATAATACCTGGTAATTATGTTTAATAAAATGAATGAATTTTATTGAATAAATATAAATCTGACACATTTTGAGGGTTTTTTTTTGCCTTAAAAGCCTACTTTCAGCAGAGCAGATCTGTTAGAAGACCTATATTCAGTTGCTAGCAGTTCATGTAAATTTTAGGAAACTTATTCTTTGACACTTTCATGCATGTGTATAATATATTTTGAACACATCCACCCTCTATTATCCTTTTTTATCCACTCCCACTCTCATTGAACCTCTTCTTCTCCCTAACAAGTCCTCTTCCTAATTTCATGTCTTCTTCTAATGATTCATTGCATTTAATTAGGATTGCTTGCATGAACATGGGTGTGAAGTTATTTGCTGGAGCTTAGACAATTTACCAGTTGCTCTAACCCTGAAGAAAAGTGACACCACAACCCACCTCAGCAGCAACCACTAACTGCCAATAGCTCCTCATCTAGGGGCCCAAGTCCCTCCACCAATCATACTGGAATGTTAGAAGCCCAGTCTTCACAGGTCTTGTGCAGGTAATCATAGCTTCTGTGAGTTCAGGAGTGCAACAGGGATGGCATTTTCAGTTTACAGAAATTTTTCCTGTCCTCTGGTTCTTAGATTCTGCTTCTTCTGCTTCTGTAACATTCCCTGAGCCTCAAGTGGGGAGGTGATATAGATGACCCATTTAGGACAAAGCACTCAATAGTCACTTAATTCTCAGCATTACCTTAACTATTACCCAGTGCAACCTAATCTATAAGTATAGACATAAATATTTAGAAGGTAGTTTGACAACACTTAGTAAAACAACAGTAATAGGCTTCTACTTAAGGCCTATGACCTCCTCAGCCATGGGCTTGTCATTAGGTTTATAGTACCAGTTATAAGTTCCCTCTTATGGAGCTAACCTAAAATCCAATTGCAAAGTGATTGGTTACAACCCCATAACAGTCAAACCACTATTGTCTAGTGGGCACATCTTGCCTGGAAGCTCAACTGTATAGCATGCAAAGTTTACCACGGGGTAAGACTTGATGACTTTTCTCCTTCTATGAAAGCTACCCAGCAAGAAGGAAACATCTAGCTCAGATCCAGCTTATGTCCTAAAACCCAAGAACATGGTATCTTCAGTAACAGGGTCTTTCCATCTAGTTCTGATGAGCAGTAAAGAGCAATTACAATAGTCTGTATTTTTCTGCAAGTCTCTGAGGCCTCACTGACCAACATCTCGTAGGGAAGTACACCACACATTGCACTAGGATTTTTGCTTAATAACCTGTGACTTCTGTGGGGCAGCATTATCTACCAATGCAGGATACCTCTGTTCAAACTCATTTTTAAAGTATATTAGCTTATAAAGTAGTATCTTTCCATAAGACTTTTTCATACATCCTTAGGTCTTGTTAACCTCCCCAGTTCCCTCCTCTCTCCCTTCCTCACACCCCATCCCTGCTTAACCCTTTCCATCACAGTTGTTCCACCCCTCCACCTTCAAATCACAAGTGCTCTACTATCCTCTCCTTATTGGACCTCTTCTCCCCACATCCCATCTCTCAGGCCTTTTCCAGCTTCCTGGCCTTTACAGACATGTGAAATTAAACATACAAATCTAAAAACTGGAAATCAGGATCCTTATATGAGAGAGAGAATGTGGTATTTGTCTTTCTGCACCTGGCCTGCCTCACTTGATGTAAATTGTTTTCAAGCTGCTTACAAGGATGGGCACAGCTGGGTGTGGTGGGAATAACCATGACCCAGGAATTTAGAGTTTTGATTCCAGGCCATCTTTATCAGTTTCCAGAGGAGTGAACTGATTTACTAGAGCAGTATACTTCTAGCAGTCCACAAACTTCAAGATTACACAGTTGCATAATTCAAGTTAGGAATTTGAATCTGAATCAACAAATGCCGACATAGTTCTTACATAGGCCCAGTAAAATTGTAAAAGCTATTTGAAGTATAGGTGATTGAAGAACCATAGTTGAAGCATAGATCAAGTATGTTGTAGTACTGCCTACACTGTAAGGAATAATTAATGAAAAGTTCCTGCTAAAATGATAGCAACTTAGTTAAAACTCAATCTGCGCAAATCATTTAAAAACCAAATAGAAAAAAGATTCATAACTGACCATAACACAAATGAAAGAATTCATTCTATTTAGACCACTAAGTAAATTTATATGGTTGAAATAGGTGTTGTAATCTTTGTTGTAGGACAGATGCTAGACTTCCTGTGATTTCACATTAGTCCCGTTACAGTGATTGGGCTTTCATTTTCATAAACTCGAATTTTCTCTCACATATTAAATGACATAGAAGAAAACTTCCATTAAAGGAAGTCACTCTATCAGAAGCACATCTTACAGTGATAACCACTGTATGTTGCAAGGGCACAATTCAAAGAACAAGTTGACAAAATTCTATGTTCCCAGGAAGCAGTAGCACTTCTAAATATCAAAGAGGCAAGTTTCAGATCCACAATGGAAACATGGTTGCCTGTAGGCTTTACACGAAAGGTAATACAAAAAAGAAAGTTTGATTGGAAAGCTACTAACAGGTTTCAGTATCTAACCACGGTAACAGTCTAAATGTTAAGCTAAAGGGCTGGCAATTGATGGAACTTCAGTAAGCCTGGCAATTTCCATATCTAGCAGGGCACCTTGTCCTTTTAATTTGACAGTTGTCAAATCTCTAACATTTTGTCCCCTCCCGTCCATCCTTCATTCCTACTCATGCCTTAAGGCCAAACTCAGGTGCCTTTCCAGAGCCAACACCTTTGGTGCTCCTGAAATATCCTGCCTGCATTAAGGGTTCAGTTAACAGTCTACCTCTTTGCTTCTATAGGACTTGATAAAAATCTCTAGTATGTTTCCATTATTCAGCATCTTATATTATGTAATTACATTACATTATTGGGACACAGTTCTCTTCAGTGAGCTCATTTAAAATCATTTCAACTATTTTATCTTGTTCATTCATCACAATTTGGTTAGAAATTGTTAAGAATTTCCAGGCATAGTGGTACATGCCTATAATTCTAACACTTGTGAGGAGGGGTCACAAGGATCAAGAGTCTGAGGCCAATGTCGGCTACACAGGGAAATCCTGCCTCACCCATTGCCTACTCCCCCCTGCCCCCCCACAAATAGTTGGGTATGGGGATGCATGCCTATAATCCTAGCACTTCAGAGACTGAATCGGGGACATCACTACAAGTTCAAGGTCAACCTGGGCTGCACAGTGAGTTCCAGGGAAGCCTGAGCTACAGTGTGAGATTCTGGAAAACAAAACAAAACAAGCCAAACCAACAACAACCAACAAACCAATAAACAACAAAGGGAGGCGGCCAAGTGAAAGGTTGTTTCCTGAGTGTTTGTGAAGGATATTTATACTGACTGGATGTAACCTAGGCAGACCTAGATTCTATCCTTAAGGATGACATATTTAGGTATTTAATGAATGCATGCAACCCCAAAAAATGATGCACGATAACAAAGAGAATAGTGCTTACTAAGTTGAAAGAACATGTGATAAAGGTCACACAGGGGTCAGGGAAGTCAGAGATACGTTATTCCGGTTCCCAGGTTAGGAAAGCTAGATGAGAGTACAATGTCTCACAACCCACTCTCAGCTGTGAAAGCCCTGGCCCTAGAGATTGTCAGGTCTAAAGAGACCTGTCGAACTTAATGGAGCTTGAAAAACCAAAGGCAGATGACTAGGCCAACCGGAGAGTTAAGTAACTGTGATTTACACAAGGACTTGTGAAGAGAGCTGCACGGAATTAGAGGGGTACCAGTCACAGGATGCGAATGTGCAAAGCAAGTATCCAACAGAGCCTTTCTCTCCAGCATTTCCCTCTCTCCAGTAGTACAGGATAAATAGATTATCTGGGATTTCAGAAGGTTAAAAGATGACATCCAGTCATAGAGATTCAGGGAAGCTTTATGTAAGAAATGATATTCCGACAATGCCTTTCAGATTGTTTAACATTTGTGTCTGTGACTGCAGAGGAACATTATAGACTGAGGGAGCAAAGAAAATAAATGGTCAGTTTTCCTCCATTGCAAGGTATGTGATAGAGAAGAGCAGTACATTTGAAAGGAAAGCTAGAACTGGGCCACAGGTAGTCCTGAAAATGGGCCGTGAATTTTAAATGTTATTGTTCATACTATGGGGATCCATACTTAAAAAAAAGCATGATTAGAATTGTACTCCAAGAAAATTAATTTGACTACAGCATGTTAGTTGGTTTGGAGAAGAGAATCCCAGAGGCCTGTGGGAAGCTACAGAATCTGCGTGGGAGGGAGGTGCAAAGAAAGACTGATGTGTACAAATTAGGAAGTACCATAATTTTTGTTCACCCCCAAACTATGGCCTGAAGCCTACATAACCTAAATGAAATATAATATGAATCCTGATTCAATGTCTACGGAATTCTCAAAAAAAACCCATGTCCAGAGAAATGGCTCAGTTGATTAAGTGCTTGCTGTGCAATCATAAATCCTGAGTCTGAGTCCTCTGCAGCCACATGAAAAGCCAGGCATGGTGAAGAGAACTGTAACGTCAGCACTGGAGACACAGAGAGAAGAGGGGCCTGGGTTTGCTGCCCAGCCAGTGTAGCCAAATGAGTAAGCTCCAGTGTCTTGAAAACTAAAGTGGACAGAAATTGAAGAACACATCCTGCATTGACTTATGGCTTCCATACACATGTCTACACACAGACACCATACAGACACATAAACACACACACACATACACACACACGCATGCACATGAATGAAAAACACTGAAAAATCATTGATCTACTTAGCCAGTATGATTGAATTTTGGATGTCTAAAAATCAAACTCTTAAAAATGAGACTTTCAAAGCATCACCAGTGATATCTATACCTATTGTAAAGGGACAGCTGAAGAGAAAAGAAGAAATATATATCCCATATAAAAATGCTCTTATCTTCTAAAATACCCAGGGATTTCTCCACAGTAGATTTTCTCACAAGCCCCTTCTAACATTAACTAACCTGACTAACAGGAATGCTGCAGACGGCAGAAACAGGACCTGTGTGAGAAGTTTGATTCCCTCTATGGTATCCTGGAGGAGAGGAAGACTGAAATGACTCAAACCATCACCCGAACCCAAGAGGAGAAACTGGAGTATGTCCGAGCTCTCATCAAAAAGTATTCTGATCATTTGGAGAACGTGTCAAAATTGGTTGAGTCAGGAATCCAGTTCATGGATGAGCCAGAAATGGCTGTGTTTCTGCAGGTAATATATGTACTTTTAAGACACAGTCTGTCTCCCGGTAGCCCCAGCATGCCTGGAACTCACCATGAGGACCAGGCTGGCCTAGATCAGAGAGACGCACTTGCCTCTGCCTTCTGAGTGCTGGGAATGAAGGCATGCGCCACCATGCCTGGCTCTACTGGTAATTCTTTTTGGTACCAAGGAAACAACCCCAGAAGCTGAGTGCAAATATGACCACATTTTCAAGGGTACACAGCCTGAGATCGTGTGGTTTCTCTATCTACTTCTTCCATCATAGCTAGAAAATTCAGATTACTTGGAAGTGAGATCTCTTTCATTTCTCACCTCACATAATTTCTTACACTATACCCCATGTTTTATTTCATTTTAAAATCTATTTTCCTAACTAAAAGTTCCAACCATTTGGCATTGCTTACGTAGAAAGGTTCTGACACAGCAGCAATGCTCTTGGCATTTAGAAACTCAACTAGGAGATTCTGAGTCAGCAAAGGAAGGAAGTAAATCTCATCACCAACTTTGATGAAAAGAAGCTAAGTAAGCCTGTCTTTTGTTTGCTTTCACAGAATGCCAAAACTCTGTTACAAAAGTGAGTAATTTTTATTTTATGGAAAAACACAATTTTCATTTTTACCCTACGCTATCAAACTTTCAACAGTGACAGAAAATGACAGTTTGCCTTTGCTGCAGGATCTCAGAAGCATCAAAAGCCTTTCAGATGGAGAAAATAGAACAAGGTTATGAGATCATGGACCACTTCACAGTCAACCTCAGTAGAGAAGAAAAAATTATACGTGAAATTGACTTTTACAGAGGTGTGTTATTCCTTTGACCACCTGGTTCAAACTGCATGTGTGGGAAAGCTGTGGATGAGTCGGGTGAGAGGAAAAGAGGGTGCAGAATCACTTCTGTGATGCCAACAACTTCCTAAGGATTTCAGTCTAGTGTGATGCTCAGTCTCATTACAGGATCATATAACTATTGACTGTGTTTAGCTGAATAACTTTGCACTGTGTAGTGCATGTTTTAATGTCATTATCAGGAGTCTGACTCTGGGGAATGAAATGCTAAATAAATGATACTAATGATGATTACTCAGCTTCAGTTCTACACAGAGTATTAAGCATGGTGAGTTAAAGCATCCTCAGGAGGCTAAGGATGGCATGAAAATGAAACATAGAGGACATCTAGGCCACATAATGGTACTGCATCAACTTTATTAAACATTTGAGGATAAGAATAGTACCAAGTCATAGAACAAGTCTTATAAGACTGGGTCTCTGGGACCAGATGCTGTCTGTCCATAAGCTATCACCCTGTACCTTTGACTCAAAATTCCCAGTTCTAGAAATCTGTTCTAATGAAATAATTAAAAAGAAGAAAAAATAACCTTGGAGCTAATCCAAACTCTGATCACCTTGACTCACATACAGATGACAACACCCCTGGGCCAGACTGCTAACTATGCCTTCAAGCTTGCACTAGACTCACAGATATATTTTAGAGGCACATCTTCATAGTGGATTTTTATAACTTTTATTTAATATTATCTGTCTTTAGAGTCATTTGAATGTGTTTTAAGATCAATAGATTAAGAAATAGTCGTGGTATTAATTATGGCACAAAATTGATGCACTCAATGAGCAAAGCGATAAGAAATTAAAACAAGCCTTTGCTTTCTGACAGAAAGAGGGTTGCATTTCCATTTAATATGAAAGAGATAAATAGGTGATGAGCTTATCTCCCCAGAGGCTTGAGATATGATAGGCTCTCATAACAATGTGACCAGGCACTGGGAGTGAGGTTTTACAGTGGCGGAGGGACTCATACTGGGGATGAAAACAAAATGGTAGTTCTTTCTCATTTTCCCTGCCAAGGCAAATGTGAGAAAGAGAAGATTTCAGAATGGTACATGTAGACCATTGTCAAATGTCTCTTGGGGTCATTTCTCTAGTCCTGGGCTGAAAATACTAGTCATTAACTGTTTCCATGGCTACAATAATAGCTATAAAAAAGTTTTAAAATGTCTTATCTTTTCAAGAAGAGGAAGATGAAGAGGATGAAAGAGAAAGAGAAGAAGAAGGAGGAGAGGATGCAGCAGAAGTAGAAAATGTTCAAATAGAGTCATCAGGGGAAGATGAAATTTTGGAGAGAAACTTAGAGCTTCTAGAGAGAGCCTCAGAGCTCTCTCAGCTGGCCTCAGAGCCCCAGGCTGGCCCAGGGCCACTTCCGATTTCCTCTCCAGAACCACCTTCAGCCCTGCCAATTGCTGCAGATATTCCGGTGACACAGGTAATCATTCACAAGTGCTTTCCTGCCAAAGTGCCTCCTTTCCAAATACTCTTAACAATGTATCCTACCATAAGGAAAAGATAACTATATGCCAGACAACTGCTTGTGACAGAGAGTTCAGAACATCACACTATCAGGGAGAAACACCTTTAGGTAATAGAATGGGTTTCTTACTGTTGCAACTGGTTGGCAAGACTTACTGCCACTTTGGCACCAACAACACTCTCAGATATGAGGCAATCTTTGTCTGGAAATGGTGTGTGTGTATGTGTATGTGTGTGTGTGTGTGTGTGTGTGATGTTAATTCATAGAGCTGCTCATAAGACTGTAGTCTACCTTTCGTTGGGGTATAGTGTAAGAAATTATATGAGATAAGAAATGAAAGAGATTACACTTCCAAGTAATCATGAATTTTCTAGATATAATGGAGGAAGTAGATGGAGAAACCACACGTGCTCAGGCCACTTACCTTGAAATGCAATGTTATCTTTCCTTTGGTGGGCAAGCAGATGAAGCTTGGGTTTGTTTGTTTGTTTCTGTATGCTTGTCATTTGATGGCAATGTATGTTAACACATTTTAGGAAATTAGAATCTGATCAGCTAACCTCAGGTTTCTAGGAGATCACTGTCCAGTCTGGAATGTTTGTGCTGACCTCAGGGCTCTTCAGGAAACAGGATCCCAGTTGTTGAGTTTGTAGGTAGACACATCAAAGGAGGGCCCTGGGCTTGCTTCTGTTTTCAGGGTTGAGGAAATTAGTGGTGGAGACAAAATCCCAGAAGGAGAACTCAGACATGGAATTATATTCTGTGCTGTCTCATAGGAAGCCAGGTTAAAACACTATTTATATTTCCCAGAACCTTGAAATTCTAAGTATAATAGTTGCACCAGAATTAAGGGAAGGGAAGTTAACCAATGAATGTTGGATTTGGTCAACTAGGTCAATTGTTGATTTTTAAAAATTAGTTTTGCAGACCCGCATATAATTCCAGCATTAATTCTGATTAATAGTTTGCCAGCATTATCTGGTATTCTAGAAGCAATTTTTCACCGAAGACCCTGCTTCCTGCCTGTTTCGGCCGCCACCTAGTGCAAGGCAAGCATAGGGCATAGATGCCAGTTAGAGGGACAGCACTGCGGTCAGCATTCTGACTCTTAGTACGTCCAGAGAGCTCATCGTGTTCAAACTCAAAGGGAACTAACGTCAACTGCTTTTTCCTCTTCCTCTTCTTTACTTTTGAATTCATCTGTTCTGATTAAGGGGGAGGTGGTGCTCACTGACTCTCAGCAGACCACAGAGTCTGAAACTCGAGGCCCTTCAGCAGCGGAAACTGCGGATCCCTTGTTTTACCCTAGTTGGTATAAAGGCCAAAGCCGGAAAGCCATCGCCAACCCACCTTGCACCCCTGGGAACGAAGGTCTGGGGCAAATAGGGCCTCCGGGTGCTGAGGATTCCAATGTGCAGTCGGCAGAAGTGGCCGAAGCCGCAGCCAGTGAGCCGGCAGCAGTGAGTGGTAAGGGACCTAGTTCACCTGCAGCTACCTCTCAGGTTAGTGTCAAAGCTCTTGCATCTGAATGCTTTCCTGCCCCCGCTACCATCTTACTGGAGTAGGCGTAGCCAGAGAGCAGGCTTTTCAGCTGAGAGAAACAGCGGCCCTGGGGAAATACAGAAGCAGCTCATCCTCCAACGCTGGCTTGCATTTTAACATTCTCCGCAAGAAAAGCAAAGGAGCAAACTATCTGACTTCCCTCTGCCGATGGTGACCTCACACCTGACTTTCAAGGGAAGGGGTACAAGCAAGGCCAGCCCTTAGGCATGCTGCTGAAAGCTGTTTCATCTGTAGTGACTGGCTGGTGTCTCTGGTTCTTCTTTGTGATGTCCATTTGCCCTCACTCAGTCTTTGGGTGCTCCCCTTGGACTTCCAAAGACTAATCCCCTGCTTGGGAATCATTCTCCCCAATCCCGAAGGAGCATATTTGAATTAGTTTTAAATTTGCTCTATTAAATGACTTTGGAGTCATGCGTTCCGGGGGGCATGCTTGCGATGGCTAGATAACCTTGGCTGGATGAAGCTTGTGCTTCCTAAGTTTGTATTCCGGGGGACAGGAAAACAAAGGGCTTCTTCTGCTTTTAAAGAACACTTTGTACCTTAACATTTCTTTATAATAACTTGATAACTTTTTCTTTTTATTGTGAAAGTTTGAAGTCCAGTTGTCTCC
Organism: Eospalax fontanierii; assembly: GCA_035773235.1. Lineage (NCBI taxonomy): Eukaryota > Metazoa > Chordata > Mammalia > Rodentia > Spalacidae > Eospalax > Eospalax fontanierii. The sequence continues at coordinate 38,986,883 of CM069532.1, read as the reverse complement.
TAGGTACCTAGCTAGATGTTTTGCATGTCTCCAAGAGTCCATAGAAGAAATCATTTTACAATTTCTTAATGAGGAAGAATGCTCATAGCCACTGTCACTCCAGATGTGAGCATTCCTAAATAAGGTGTGGGAAGTGAGTGTTGCCCTGACAAAAAACTGTCAACGAACTTCTCTAGTTCCATGCTCCTGAGTCAACAGGCAACTCCAAGCTCAGGACCATAAACAGCATCATACCTGCTCAAGTAAACCTCAGTTTCATGAAGTAGTGAAAGGACATCATTTTTGGAGAATTCTTTTGCACTAGATATTTATTTTCACAGCTACAAAATGACAAAAGTAAATGTTTGAGGTAAAACAACTTTTTAAGAGATTAGTTTTAGGTTAAAAAAACTGGACTGATTATTTCTAGATGTTTATGGAGAATCTTCTATTCAGTGGAAGTTGAGAGGAAGATTTTTCTTTAAACCGTAGTGCATTACCCCATGAGGAACACGTAGCAGGTCTCCAACCCAAGACGGAAACTTATCTAAATGATGCCGAAGAAGATGATTCACAACAATGTCAGTGAAGATTTCTTTTTGTTTTCTCACAGGAGTTAGCAATCTGCCTAGCACTCCTGGCTTTTCTTATTGTCCGCTACATCTGGAGTCAGATTCAGTGCTTGATTTTTGCTTTAATGGGTAGGAAATGTTTTCTTATCCTTTACTAACATCTCATATAGTTTCTTTCATGATATTCCTCTTCTGTAGACCCAGAGATAAATTCGACACAAGCCTTGAGACTCAGTCATCTAAAACCATGTTCTTTGATAACATTCAAGTCCCCAAGCTCCCTGCAGTGCAGGGAGACTTGTATTATCTTCTCCTACATGGGGAACCTTGATTCAGAACAGTAACTCCATAGGCAATTATTCAGCAATCCAGTAGGCCTGAACATTCCAGGTGGCCGTTAGGGGAGAATGTGCGAAGTGTGTAAACACAATGAAGACTTCCTACAGCAGAGGAAGAAGCAGCAAAAAAGCCTTTCAGGAGCATGAAGGGATGCATTTGAGGACCCTAAAGAAGGTTATCAATTTAATGAGGATTAAAGAGCAGCATTTCCTCTGTTTACCCAAAGAGGTCTAGATGGCTGCTGTTAGGAATACTATCCTACACAGTTTCCACCCTAGCAGGTAGATGACGTGATTTCTCAGTTTTCTGTGAACCTTCATTTTCTATAGAGTTTTCCCTAGGAGAGGAGGTTCCTCAGAGAAAGATGATGTGGGTACAGCAACAATTAAGGGCACTGAATAAAGAGCCAGACATCAGTGTGCATGTACTGGCCATAAAGAATCCAAACCAAAGAACAGTCATTATGTCATACAACAGTCCTTGTCTTTTAGTTCAAGATTTCAAGTCACGTTTCTCACAGTCAAGCTAAAAGTTTGCTTTGGGACTGACATCTTATTCTTTGAATAATCTTCTGAAGGTTACCGATTTAATTAGCAGTATTTGAAGCTCTAAAAGCACATGGACTTTTGAGCAAATGATTCTGCTGACCTAAGTCCTTGCACCCTTAGCTAAGAAGCAGTCCAAGATCCCTGGTGTAGAATGGCAACAGCTATTATAAGTTCTGAGCACGCCTAGTCTACTTGGCGGCCAGACTCCTCCTCCTGACATTATTGTGGTAAACAGAAGTAGCAGCACTGACCATCGTCTCAGGGACAAAAATGGGGAGAGAAAACTGCACGCTTATTGGGAGAGGGACCTAACTGTGTCTCTGAATAATTGTCTGAAGAGTTCCATTTACCTTCTGAGGATGTGAATTTGCAGCTTTATCATCACACATATCCTTAAAATATTCTCTGAGGCTGCAAGGGGAGTGTCATGCTTCATGGCTGCCATCCAGCAAGCCCGTGTCATGTGTGCTGATATTCTTATGCCTGTGTGGTGCAATGAGAGTGAGACAGGTGGGAGGTGCAGTAGATTGACATTGTCATCACAAAGCACCTTGCTTGTGTCATTTTATGTGTGAGAAAAAGCCTTTTCACACAGCAAAGCAAACCTGGTCATAGTGGTACCAGGTACCACTCTTGGATCCTTGAAGTAGGATATGAACAAAGTCGTTAAGACCTCAGAGTGGAAAATTTCTGGCCTTAGTGAATTTTTTATAAACTTGGGTTCAGCTTCAAGACCCAGAACCCAGTTTACCAAATGACTATTTGTCCAGTGTAAGTTTAGCTTGTCGGGATGTCACACTGCGCCATTAGTCTTCCCTCGAACACCTCGGGTATAAAATTCAAGAGTTCTCCTGATTCACTAATGGTCCTGTCTCTCTTTTCTAAATAGTCTCAAATCAACAGATGGTCTTACTTTAGAAACTCAAGCATCACAAGCCAAGTTACTCACCTGCAAGTTCACTTCAATCCCCTTTGGCTGAACTGTAACCCCTTAAAGATGGCAAATAGTCTGTTCCTCATCTCCCTTCACGTAATGAAATCTGAACCCAGGCAGGTTATGCTTGCTCAGACTGGTTATGGCAAAACAAACAAACCACACCAGCTTTCAACCACCTCTACTACTGGTGGATGAAACTGCTACTTTTTGATAGATCAGACAGCATTATCACCTTCCTCATCCCCATTTTCTAAGAAAATACTTTTTTTCAAAATTTGGATTTAGCCCAGTGGTGAATTTCTATCTCATAAAAGCCATAGTTCTTCTGCAGGATGATCTTTGAGCCTTGTCACTGTTCTTGCCAGAGAACTGTACAGAGATCCTAAACTGGAACTGATTGTCAGATGTGGATTTGCCTCTATGTGTCTGAGCTTTCTGGTCCATGTCTTCTGAATGCTCAGCTACTACAAAGAGAATAGAAATAACACTTTATTTTTCAATATGTTTTAAATTTCAAATTTTATTTTGAAGTTACTCCATGTCCTAGTGAACTTCAGAAAAAAGGCATTATCACAGACTGACTGCTATCTTAGGCTATTTTCTATTACTAAATACACAGACTAGATAATTTATAAAGAACAGAGCTTTAGTAGCCCACAGCTCTGGAAGCTGGGAAGTCTGAAAGCATGGCACCAGGACCTGGTGAAGGCTTTCTTGAAGCAGTGTAACATGGCGGAGGCAAGGACACATGGCCAGACACAGCAAGCATGGTATACTGAGTTTCTCTTCCCCTCTTTATAAATTCTCCAATGCCATCATTTTGACCCCACATGGCCTTATGTAATCCCACTAACCTCACAAAAGCCCAACCTTTAATACATTTAATATATGAATTTTAAGATTAAATTTTTAACACATGAAAATTTGGTGAATACACTGAAATCATAACAACTGCCCTTGACAAAACAATCTCATCTCTTGAATATGCCTTGTTAGGCCATTGGCTGGATCAATCTGATTCCATTCACTGCCCTTATTCTTCCTACAAGTTGCCTGCAATTTACTCCTGAGTGTTAACATAGAGCCCCATGCTCTCCCCATGGGTGTTTTGTTAGTAATATGTGTGGCCCTTGAATCTTCACAGAGGTGGGAGCAGCAGCAGTGAAAGTTGCCTTCCAGCTCCCCTTCCCCTCACGGCTTAATGGCCTTCTGTGAAGACACTATCCACGGCACTTAACAAGAGCTATGCAGGGAACAGGGGTTTCCAGAGAAATGTCTCCATCTGTGGTGGATTAACTTAGCAGCTGCTCTGGCTCATACTTGAGCTGGACATAGCAGCTGCCTCAAGGTCAAAGGATGCCCCACCCACCTTCTAACACAAAGAAAGAGACCGACAGACAGACAGACACAGAGAGACAGAGAGAGAGACAGAGACAGAGAGACAGAAAGAGACAGAGGTGGGGAGGTCAAGACTTTCTGCTTTGAATGTCAGGTGTCTCACCGGAAAGTGAGACTGTAGTGACTCTAAGAACTTTACCACACTGTAGCTATTTGTTTCTCCAATAATAGACTATCCACTTTTCCTTTCTTCAAGTCTGGAAACAGGCACACAAATTCTCTAAAAATTCTGCCAAGGTTCAGGGTAATGGAAAGATTGACGAAATTAGGATAAAGGACTTCTGTTCTAGTCTATGCCTATCTCCGAGCATTTCATGTCTTTGAACTTCAGGTGTCTAACCAGGAAAATGAGGGGACTATTGAATTAACTGATTCGTGTATTCAGATAATTTAAACAGTGAAGAATCTGATACTGAGAACTTTAGAATTTGTTTCTGAGTGTTTTCATGGAGAGTTAAAGACTAAGGCTTGGCACAAGTCAGTCAGAGTCAGGTAATAAGAATAGATGAGACATTTCATTTCTCAAGGTACATTTTCTGTCTCTGAGCTCTTACAGACACCCCCACACTCTATCCTGAGTTGCCAACCTTCTCCTTAGGCACCTGTTTTTCTCAGTGTCTGTACAGGTGTTCCTCCTTTCTTTGTATGCTTTAAACGCCACACAATTTATGATGACTTCACCCCGAAGTCAATGGAAAGGTGCATTTCACCCTCACAGCTCAGTAGAACAAAGACAAGATGTACATGTTAGGCATGAGATCGATGAAAAATGAAAGATATGTGATTTTTAAAGTCAGCTTTACTGAGTTGTACACACACCAGAATTCACCCATTGTAAGTCTACTTGTGACAAATTTGCATCGCTGTGTAGCTATGAACACTATCCGTTTGAAATATTTCTGCCAACTCCCAAATTTCCCCCATTTGCCTGTGTAGTCAACCCCTTCCCTCCATTCTGAGCTCTCACAACCACTGAAGCTTGCTATTCTAGTTTTGCTAATTCTAGATTATATAAATAAAAACACGCTCGGTATGATTGGTTTCTTCAGTTTTCAGACTCATTCTGTTGTATGTATAACTATTATTCCTAAGTAGTATTCCACTGTGTGACTACACCCCAACTTTTTATTTATCACTTGGTCAACTGTGTGTATTCTTAGCAGCTTTGACTATTATAAATAAAGCTCTATGAATGTTTGTATTTAAGTCTTTGTGTGAATATATGTTTTTATTCCTCCTGAATAGATATTTTAGGAATAGAATTACTAGGTTGTACAGTAGGGGCATAGCTAGATTTATTAGAAACTGTTTTCCATGTAGTCTACTCAATTTTGTGCTTCCATCAAGAAGAATGTAGGGGAGTTCTTGGTAATTTTTTTTTTTTTTTGAGACAGGGTCACCCTGTAGCTCCAGCTGACCTGGAACTCACTATGTAGACCAGGCTGGCCTTGAACTCACAGAGATCTGCCTGCCTCCTGAGTGCTGGGATTAAAGATGTGCACCACCACACCTTAGTCACATTTAGTCATTCTAATGAATGTGTTTGTGTTTCTTATGGTTTGTTTACATACTTTGCCCATTTTTTATAAGATTGTCCTCTGGAATTGGAGTTACAGACAGTTGTTAGCTGCCATGTGGGAGCTGGAAATCCAACCCAGGTCCCCTGCAAGAGCATCCAGTGCCCTTAACCACTCAGCCATCGCTCCAGCCCCCACATTTTTAGCTTTTATTAAGTCCAATTTATCACTTTTCTTTTATTTTTGTTGTTCTATTTAAGAAATATTTCCTTAATTCAGTATCACAAAGATTTAGTCCAATGTGTTATAGGATTTCTATAGTTTTAGCTCTTAAGGTCTAGGATCACTTTGCTAAATTTGTATATGTAAAGAAAAGCTCATTTTTCATGTAGATGTCCATTTGTTTTGGCAACAGTTTTTTCTTTCCTCATTTGAAAAGGATTCCCTTTCAGTTTGAAAGTTCAGGTGGCCATGTCTGCCTATCTGTTTCTCAATTCTGTCTTGTACCATTGTTCTGCACTGTCTCTCCACACTATTATGCTCTCTTTCCATTGTAGTTTTATGGAAACCCCCAAACAAAGTAACCTAGGTCTTTTAACTTTGACATGATTTCAAAGTTACTTTCACTGTTTATTAGCTTTACCACTCTTTCTGAAGAGCTGGCTTTGGGACTGATTGGTTTTCTTCACTTTTGGTCAGTTGCTTGTTTCTATTGTTTATTGTTTTCTTCCTTATGTTTCCTTTTCATTTTTTCTTACCTTTCCGGTATTTTAGCATAAAAGCTTGTATTGTTGGTTTGTGATCTTTCTTTAAAAAAAATAACATTCAGTGCTATACAGCTAACTCTGCTCAACTCAGTTTGTTTCTATACGTTTTGACAAGTTGGTTTTTTATTTTAATTTTATTCAAAATATTTCTTGATTTACATAGTGATTTCTTCATTGATGCATGGATTATTTAGATGAATGGGGCTAAATTTCTAGATACTTGGAGATTTTCCCTTTTTTTCTGTTTGACTACTAATTTAATTTTATTATAGAGACAGAATTATCCTTTGTTTACCATCTCTCTAAGTTTATTAAGATTCATTTTATGCCAAGTGTGGTGGCCCATGCCTTTAATCCCAGCATTTGGGAGGCAGAGGCAGGTGGATCTCTGTGAGTTCAAGGCCAACCTGATCTGCATAGCAAGTTCCAGCCAGCAGGAGGTACAGGGAGACCTGTCTCAAAAAGACTGGAAAAAAAAGAAAGAAAAAAAATGATTCATTTTATGATCCAGAATATAACTTCTTTTGGTGAATGCCCACATGCACTTGAAAACACAAGTGTTTCCAGAACTGGTGTTTTCTCTAAATGTCAGTTAAACCTATTAATTGATGGTGTCAAAGCCTAAATTCTATAGTATTCATTTCAACTTTCTGTTTTCCTGTTCTGTTCATGGCTGAGAAAGGAATTTGAAGGTTTTCATTATCCTTTTGGATTTATTTCTCCCCGCAGTTCTGTCAATTTTTCCTCATATGCCTTAGAAGCCTGTTTAAGTACATTCATATTTAACACTGTCATGTTTTCTTCAAGAACTGATCTCAGGATAAGTATTTAAAAAAAAAAAAACTTACTATCCACCTCTTCTCCACTGGTTGGTATCTGCCTGTTCTAAAGTGCACAGAGATGGCCTGCATCCTAGCAGCCAGCAGGATATTTTGTTGATCCTGTACATTTTAGCCACTTTCGCGCATGCGTGGTGTGTGTGTGTGTGTGTGTGTGTGTGTGTGCACGTGTGTGTGTGTGTGTGTGTGTGTGTGTGTGTGTGATGTGTCTCAAGGTTTTAATGTATACCTTCCTGTCAGTTAATATATGCTTAGGATTATTTCATGTGCATCTGCTGAAAGTTTTCACAGAACTGAAGAAGCTACTGGGTCATGTACTCGTGACTTCCAGCTCTCAGTTTGACCTCTTGGCTGAGGTATGACCTAAGGAGGTATCCAGAAGAAAATTCAGGTGGCATTTCCTGTGTCCCCAGTGTCCACAGTTCCTTTCTATCTAGCATGTTGTCAGAGACATAAGCTCAGTAACAATGTGAGTCCTCCATGTCTCAAAGATCTTTATTCTACAAAAGCAGAGGAGATGTGTGGAGAGCAAAGACAGTGGCTTATTAGAGACAGATGCAGTGGGGAAAGCTTCACCAAATAAAGCCAGCTCAGCTCACAGCCACCTTAGTTCTATTCAAGATCTACAAATGTATAGATTCTAAAAATGCCCTAGAGGAAAAACAAACTGATAAAAGAAGAAAGGAAAGAATAAGAAAAGGAAATGGAAGGAGGGAGTAAGAAAGAACATACCATGGTCAGAAAGATGAGTTGGGGGCTGGAGAGATGGCTCAGTGGTTAAGAGTACTTGTTGCTCTTCTAAGCAACCCAGGTTCAGTTCCCAGAACCCACATGGAGGTTAGCAACCGCCTGTAACTCCAGTTCCAGGGGATTTAATGCCCCCTTCTCTCTTCCACAGGCACCAGATGTGCACAAGGTATGCATGCATATATGTAGGTAAAATACTCATACACATAAAATGAAAATAAGTTTTAAAGAAAAAGAAAGAGACGTGGAAGAACAGTATAGTGACAACTCTTTTCCCATCTTGAAGACCATGTTTTATGTTTTAGACTCTCAGAAACCAGTACATGTACCTAGAGCCCAGCCTTTATCAAATTTCCCATTACCCCAAATTTAGAACCTCCATTTTCCTAGACCAAGATGAGCAATGGACCAAAATTCCAAAGAGAACAACCAATGTGGAGCTCTGTATCTCCACCCAGTGTTACAAGCAGAAAAATAAAACCATCTTTACATAAATGATCTTTGAGAGTAACCCATCTACTATGGTTTCAAGCACAAACATCTAGTCCAGCTGCCACTAGACTTCGAGAGAGGAGAGATTCTGGAGATAAGAGAGCCCAGAAGCTTCTATGTGTGAGATTAATTTCACAAGATATTACACAGCATTAAAAAAAAATAAAACGAAGCAGGAGATCAAGAACATGATTTCCCTTGAGTGTGACTACAGGTCCTGTGTTCTTTGAGATGATTTATTTAATTTTCCAAAGCAAACGGAAGTGAATGAAAATGTAACTATGTTCTCTAAATTTAATTGAGGAATTCAGGGTGTTAAATTATTTTCAAACAGAAATCCCTACTGAGATTGATTGCCTCATGTTTTACGAGAGTCAAGCTTTTTGCTGGTATGCCCATATCCTGACAGTGCTAGAATTTCATTCTGATGAAAGAGAAAGAGAGAGAAAACTGCTCAGTGCTCAGGACTGGATAACACTGTCAGGACTTAATAATCCTAGAAATTATGTGAAGATGTGATTGACAGGGAGAGGCGAGCATTTTTATTTAGAAGAATGTTATAAGAGGGAATGAGGCTTTTCTTAAGTAAGCGAATGAATGAAACACTATATTAACACTACTTTTTAAGTGCTATTGCAACTGTGTCCTGCCTCTACAACTTTTTTTTTTTTGCTTTACATTTTTCACCACTAGGAAAGTAACATTCTAATTACCAATTTGGTGAGTTTTCTGAGAACTCAAACCAACTAACCAACTCTCGAGTTGTAGACTATATGTCTAAAGATCAACTAACATTCTAGGTAAATGCCACTTCCATAGGGAACTAAATGGATGCATCCATTTAAAAAAGGCAGATACACATACATATTGTGTAGTGGTGTGAAGGATTCATTGCCCCAGCAACCTATGCCTGCAGTTCAACAGTTTCATGAAAATAAATATTGGGAGAGCTCTCTGGGGGAACTGTCATGGCAGAGCTACTTGAGTTTTGATTCCTGTGCTTTTAAATAGACCATTATTATTGTTGTACATCCTGTTGGGGTTTTTTTTTGTGTGTGTGTGTGTGCTCATTTGTGTATCTCAGTGATTTCCATGACCTGTCTTTCTCTTACTGCAGCCTTCGAAGTGGGGTTAATTCAGTACTGTGTAAATGTATTGAAAAACTGTTGTTCCATTTGATGCAGTCTTTCTTAGATATTCTTTTGCTTAAACTCACACCAGTCTTATAGAGGGGTAAGCTAAGCTCTCACATCATAGTAGAGGCAAGTGAGGCTCCTAGAAGACATATGACTTGTCTAAGATCATGGAGTGACTGGATGCTTACTTCATTCTGGTCCATGTCCTCCACTCAACCTTAAGGAGGCTATGCTGGCATTTAAGAACAGTGGATGAATCTCTACTCATTAAGGGGTCCTCTACTTTGGCTCACTACTCATGATGGGTTAGCACAGCTTTGCAAAGCACAGGCGGGTCTTTTCTAAGCTTCCGCTGCTTTCCAAAATGTGGCTGTCCATTGCAAATGAGAGTAATTCATTTCTTTGTGATCAGACTAAGTCTTCCTCGGCTCCACTGATGGGGCAGCTCCAACCCCAGTCTCGTATTTAGCCTGTTTGTTTAGTATAAGGTCGAGAAGCCCTTGTGGGGAGAATTAAGGATCAACTTCAGAAAGATTGAGAGCATACATGGACACTATACAGGACGAAGCTGTCAGAGCTGTTCCCAAGAAGAAACCGCTTTGGTTGCAGCCAGGCTGTTGTAGCAACATCTGCAATCTCTTGTCCACCCTGACTCTGTCAGTACCTACGCACCAATTTTAAACAAAACAAAACAAAACAGAAGACACCCCATCATCTTCCTCAGGGTTAAGAAAGTGTAAGTGAATTTTATTTTTTTCTTGTCTGATGGGCCTGAGAAAATCACTCTGGTTCTGGTCTTCCCTTTGCAATCAGGAGTTCAGGGCAATGAAGCTTCTAAGCCACCTTCTGTCAACCTTCACCACATCATCTGCTGTGCACAGATGTAAATCCTCCCAAGAAGAGGCACTCTTTAGTGAGTGTATTCCTTCCTGGGATCTTTGAGGTCTGTTTCTTTCTCCCCTAGCTTCTCATGCAGATGGCTGCACTTTCCTCCGCTTCTTGCTTACGTTCACTGCTTGCTTGCTCTGTTCCAAGAAGAAACGCCTGTATTCCTGTGAAAGACAGGCACGTGGTGGTAGAGCTGCCTACCCGAGTTTCCAAGGTTTAGGCAGTTGTATGAGAGCCACAGACCCTGTCTCAGTTGCTTTCACAGTTGGAGATTGGTCAAGGACCAGGGCCACACCGGCCTTCCCAGTCAGGAATATGTATAAGGATAAGATAGCCAAGGGTCAGAGACGCTCAGCATGCCAAGACTTGGGCTTGTTTTTCTGAATAAGCATTGCAAATACTGAGGATTTCTGCTCTTACCTGTTTGGATAGTCTGATCCAGCCTCGCAAGGGTAAGATGGATGCTGGGCTACCCACTTGGAAGCCTCAAGTCTAGCATTATCCTTCCCATCCACGTTCCTCAAGGTGAGCAGATTTTGTTATAGAATGGCAAGCGTTCTTTTGAACTGACCTAGAAAGAATGGCATTTAACCTGCAGCAGTAGCCAGACTCGGTCAGGTTGAGCTTCTCATTGGCATCCACTGTAGTTCTCAGACACTGGGATGGTGGCAGCATGAGTGAGGCATTTGGATACCAGTCTCCTCCCTACTCCAGCATCCACTCCGTGGCCTGGTACCATTCATCTCTCACAGTAAGGCACACACATTCCTAGGTAAAAGTTATCTGGTGGGTGCACATGAGGTCACGACCATCCATTACCCTGTTTGTTGCAGTGCATTTGATCCGCTGATTCACCATCACCTGGATAAACGGCTGAGTAGAACACAGCTGTGGTGAATGTTAGTGGGTCAGAGTTGTAGGTGGCATAGAGAATGGTCACTTGGAGAAAGGCAGTTGCTTGAATGCCATGGACACCCTGGGAAGCTGAGAGGCAGCAGGGGGCACTGATTGCTGGTGGAAATGAACTCATTCTACTTAGGGTCAGCCAACAAGATATCCCTCCTAAGTGAAATTATAGAAATCTGTAGAGTAGAGGTCAGGACAGCATCTGGTTAGTACTGCTTATCCAGTGGATCATGTGAGGCAAGACGTATTTAGGCAAAGGAGCTACTGACATTGACCTTCAAGTGAACCTAATGCATGCTCACTACCGAACCCCGTCTTCTCCAGGCTAGTAAGAGCCCAGGGACTCCTCTGCTCTCAAGTCATGTCGTCAGATTCTGGTGACAGTTTCATGCTCTCACTACCGTAGATTCACTTTGGCTTTTTCCCCTTAATTAATCACATTTAGCATAAAAACCAACCCCAAAACTGACCTGATCATTTATATTTCCTTTTTGGACACTTTCCTACCAAAAAGTATATTATCTTCTAATAAGAGCTGTGAATTGGGGCTGTTGTTATAGTTCAGTGATAGAGTTGATATTTAGCATATGGAACAAGACTGAGGGGTTGGTCTCCGGCCTCACATAAAACAAAAACTCTTGCAAGCTTAGAAACCAACAAAGCAGTATTAGTGACGCAGCAGGCCGAGGCTGAGAGAGGCAGAGAAGCAATGCATGAATCCTTTCCCCCTAATTCCACTCGAAGAGCTGCTACTACGCAAGCACAGATGACAGCTTGCACTTGCTGCGCAGCTCGGGAGCAAAAGGCAGTGGTGGGCCTTGTGCGGGAGGGAGCACCCCAGTGTAACTGATGGTGCCGCTAAGCTTACCACGTGAGCTCTGGGTTTCAAAATTTCTGCTTTGTTTATAGGACTTGTAAGTTCAAGTTTTAATATGATGAGATTGCCTTTTTAAAAAGTTAATTGTATGGGCATGGTGATGCACGCCTTTAATCCCAGCACTCGGGAGGCAGAGGCAGGCTATCTCTGTGAATTCAAGGCCAGCCTGGTCTACCTAGAGAACACTAGGCTATCTGGGACTACAGGGTAATACTGCTTCAAAAAGAAAGAAAAAAAAAAGTTAATTGTGGGACCGGAGACCAGAGAGACGACTCAGCGCTTAAGAATACTGTCTGTTCTTGCAGAGGACCTGGGTTCAATTCCCAGAACCCACATGATGGCTAACAACTGCCTGTAACTCCAGTGCCAGGGGATCAGATGCCCTCTTCTGACCTCTGCAGACACTGCATGATACAAATGCACTTATATGCATGCAGTAAAACACTCATACACATAAATTAAAAATAACAAATAAAATATTTTTAAAGTTAATTATCAGGGGAAAGAACATAAAATTTGCCATTTTAACCATTTCTTAGTATACAGGCCATCAGTATTAATTATATTCATTTTATAACTAATCCCCAGAACTTTTTAATCTTGCAAAACTGAAACTTTATACCCATTAAACAAAAAACTTTCAGTTCTACCTCCCCTAACCCAGGCCCTGGAAACCACCATTAATTCTTTGAATTTGGCAACTGAAGGTACCTCTCATATGTGTAATAACACAGTATTTTACCTTTTGTATCTGGCCTGTTTCACTAGGGAGAAGGTCTCTTCAAGGTTCAGATATGTTCTAGTATGTTTCTGAATCCCTTAATTTTTTAAAGGTGAACTATATTCTATTGTATGTCCATGCCATATTTTATTTATCCACTCACTTGAGGATGGACACTTGGATTGCTTCTCCCTCTTGGCTGCTGTAAATAATGTTGTTATGACAGGGTGTGCAAATTCTTTCAGTTCTTTTAAAAGTATTTTATTATTTTTATTTTTATGTATATGACTGTATTGCCTGCATGTCTATAAGTGCACCTGTGTCATGCAATGCCGTCGGAGGTCAGAAGACAGCATCAGATTCCCCTGGAACTGGAATTATAGATGTATCTGCCATGTGGGTGCTGGGTATTGAAACCAGGTCTTCTGCAAGAACAGTCAGTGCTCTTAACCACTGAGCCATCTCTCCAACCCCTTTTCATTCAGTTCTTTTAAGCATATACACAGAAGTGAACTGCATGGTATCCTTTTAATTTTTAAACTATTTTATTATGTTCATTTCTAGGGGTGAAGGAGCATGAAATGGTTCTCTCTCTCTCTCTCTGTGTGTGTGTGTGTGTGTGTGTGTGTGTGTGTGTGTGTGTGTGTGTGTGTAGGTCAGCTTGTGGGGACTGGTTCTCTCCTTTCACCTTGTGGGTTCTGGGGAATAAACTTGGGTGATCTAGCTTGGTGTCAAGTGCTTTTATGCTCTGAATCATCTTGATGGCCTCCATTTAATTTTGTGAAGAACCTCCTCATGTTGTTGCATAATGGCTACACTATTTTACAGTCCCAGCAGCAATGAAGAGTGGTTCTTTGCACTTTTACTCCTGAGATTTTAATGTTTGTAACCAATTTATGTTTTTTCAAACTACTATGAAAACTATGCTCTGTCCATCAACTGGTACTGACCTGACCTGCTCACAGACTCTGATGTCTACTAGCCTCTGGAATAATGCACGCCCCTTAATCTCCATCAACAAGAAATGATCCTAGATAACATAATGTGTCCAGGGTGATGCCTTCTAGGTGGAAGCATCTCGCCTCAGCCTGCTCTCTCCAGTGGAATGAAACAATACCTTAGCGCCATAATCTGACACTCATTTTTCCTCTTTCAAAGTACATTTGATAGTAGCAATAAAAAATTATCAAAGGATCAAAGGAAAAAATATTTCATGTTCATAGTAAGTATAGTAAGTTTAGGGGGGTTTTTTGTTTTTCTGTTTGCTGTTTGTTGTTGTTGTTGTTATTTATTTTTGCTTTGTTTTGTTTTTGTCTTCTTGAGACAGGATCTTCCTGTAGCCTGAGCTGGCCTAGAATTTGCTTTGTAGACCAGGTTGGCCTCCATCTCACAGAGATCAGCCTGCCTCTGCCTCCCAAGTGCTGTGATTATGTGCCCCACCAGGCCTGGCCTGTAAGTCTACTTTTATGAATATCCAGAAGTTTTAGTCAAGCTCACCTAAGAAAAACAATTAATTCTCTATGGAAAAGCACATCATTTCCTTCTGCTGGCTCTTTGTGAATGTTGACCAAATTAAGTCTAGAGCTCAGACAGAAGGAAACTTCTGCTTCTTTAAATCTTATTTTTCAAATGGCCTGTAGTGTTAGCGCGCAGTGTCAAATGTTGGCTGTACAGTTTTGCCATGGTATTAGCTGCTTTTCTTGTCACTGTGACCAGATACCTGACAAAAAGCAACTTACTGAGGAATGGAAGGATATATTTTGGCTCACAGTTTGAGCGTGCAGTCTACCATGGCAAGGAAGTCATGGTGTCTGGAACATAAGGCAGTTGTCACATCATGTCCTCAGTCAGGAAGCAGAGAGAGATGAACACTGGTGCTCACCTGCTTCCTCCTTTCTTCTTTTTATTTAGTTTAGGGTGCCAGCCCAGGAATGGTGTTGGCCATATTCGGAGAGGATCTCCTCTCCTCAGTTAAACTTCTCTGGAAATGTTCTCACAGACATGCCCAGGTGTGTCCCCTAGGTGATTCCAAATCCAGTCAAGTTGATAGTGAGGATTAACCATCACAGCCACCTAAGGAAAATATTAAAATTTAGAAATAATTGGGACTAGAAATATTTTTCTTCTTTTTACACATATCAGACTAAACAAAGCAAGTGGTAACAATCAACACCTTATTCTGATCTGTGAGACATCCATCCAGCCAAGAAATGCATTTCCCGAAATGGAGATGAGCCAACTTTAGGGAAACTATTCTACAGAACACATAATATAGGATTCCATTTGGGGAAGAACATGTGCTTTTGATTTGAAGGGTTGTAACTACAGAAAGGAGGTTTCTAAATATTTAACTTATCCTGTGTGAGACAGTCATACAGAAAGTTGGGACCACTTAAGGCACATGGAAGAGCATCCTGTTTGATCATATTCACTGCATGCCAAAGGGGCTATGTTGTATAAATTACATCCAGTTCTCCAGTTCTGGGAAGGTGAGATTGCAAATACAATTACTTTAATTATCTTATTTTTTTTAGTTTTTGGTGTTTTTGAGACAGGGTCTTCCTGTAGCCCCTGGAAGCTGGCCTGGAACTCACTATGTAGACCAGGCTAACCTTGAACTCACAGAGACCTGCCTGCCTCTGCCTTCCGAGTGCTGGGATTAAAGGCCTGCACCACCACACCTAGCACAATTATTTTTTCTTACTGAAGATTTCTTATATTTCATCATAAATAGTGCCCAAGTCTCTACAGTAGTAAAGAAAAAGAGAGGAATGTAGGGAGGAAGGAAGGAAGGACTGAACATAAATCGGACACATACAAAGTGTTTCATTTGTGTTGCTTTATTCAGTCTTTACAACTCTGTGACATAGGATCTCATTTCTATGTTTATAGAAAAGAAAACTACAACTCCAGCAGGTGAAACGCTTGTCCGAGCCACACAGCTAATAAGTAGTTAGTCTGGGATTCAAAACTCAGCTAAGTCTTCACACAGACATTGTTGTCAAGATGGTTAGTGAGTTCCCGGCAGAAGAAGACATATAATCATTGAAGGTATTCCAGATAACCTCTGGTGTTGGCCTTCTTTCTGGCAATTCTCTGAAAGAGAGGATATCAGTCCATATTGTTTGGATAAAAGAAATGAATAATTGTGTGGAAACATGGGCAGTGTAAGAGCAGAAAACCCAAATTATTTAATTTGTTTTTGAAGGCTTTGGGGTATCAGCAGCTAACATTGTAAACAGCAAATAGATTTTAATCTTTAGTTCACAAAAGCACAGAGAAGCAAATTCTAAAGGCAGCCTTAAACAGCATTCTAGCACTCAGCAACCCCCAAGGAATATAGTTCTTGTGGGAAATAACTTGCCCTGTTAGTCTCTCCTTTTAGGATATCTCCAGCTTTAGGGACATTTCCTGTAGAGGAGGAACTGCATTCAAGGAAAAGAGATTTTGAAATGTCCAGGCAGAATATACTGCTCTTGTCCAAACTGGCCAGAAAGAAGTCTGTCTTATTCGCTGATGTTCATCAGAGCTGTTGGTGTTCTGTTTTAGGGCTGGGGGTGAAGTGTCAATGCGGCAGAAGTGTTTGACGTGTGTAAGCAGGCGTAGGATTCCATCAAGACAATATCTGTTCCTCTTCAATTTATTTTTTTCTTTTTTGAGACAGAGTCTTAGGTAGCTCAGGCTAGCCTTGAACTCACTATGTGGCTGAAGATTATCTTGAACTCCTGAGACTCCTGCCTCACCTGACTCCACCTAGAGAGTTTAGCAGCGTTCCTTATTTAAAGCTCAATTTCACTTGAAGTTCCCATCTTTTTCTTTGAAGGGAACCATGTTTCACTTTTAATCTAATATGATTTCATGACTCTGCTCAACTTCCTATCAAGAAGCAATCTCATAGCAAAAAATCATCCTAAAACCAAAATGACTTGCTACAATTTTATTGATTTTTAAAATATCACCCCCCAAACATATATTTGAGGTAAAATCTGCTAAAGTACAGGTCAAACATTCATGTTTCTCTGAAAACTACATTGGGTGGCAGAAATGTACTTACTAAGGTCTGCTTTGCCTGGCTTCACAGCCACCCAGGGCTGTGCTGAGTGCATGTGCGATCTCATTGCCTGAAAACCCGCGGCATTTCAGTATGGGGAGCATTCACAAGGGAAGCATGACGGTGTGTTTTTCCGTTTTCCCTGGGGTCATCATGGTATCTTTAAATGTACAGTTTGAGTTAATACCAAAATTCATTCCAGCAAGTCTTCTTTTACGGTTGTCCCTCATTCCATTAAGCTATTATTTAAAAAACTCAAAACAACATGAAATTCATTTATCATAGGGGGTTGATAAGTTAATTCAAACTTATAAGCTGTGCCTATCAGCTACTTATAAAAGGTATCTCTTTAGAAATATTAATATTAGATTTTACTTTATATAAACATTATTTTTTATTTCCAAAAAAAAAAAAAATAACCTGCCTCCCTTTGGGATTTGTTCAAGACTAAACCTGCGGTTTTCCAAAACCTATTCTAAGAATGCCTATAACCATAACTTGTTGCATAGCAATGTTTCTGTCAGTGACAGACTCCATATACGATAGCAGTTCCTTAAGACTGTATGGCCTAGTGACACTGTTGTCATCTTGGTCTGTTAGAGTGCACGGTGGTGCTCATAAAACAGTGAAATCACCTAAAGATGCATTTTTGTGGAAATATATTCCTATTGTTAATTGGCACATACATGTCATCTAGTAGAAACCTCTTACTTCAGGAGCGAAGTCATTATGTTAATGTGCCTTGCAGTGTCATATGATATAGCAACGTCACTTAAGTTAGGGTTCTCCCTGCTTCCTCTCCCTTCCCCACTCTTTCTTTCATGATATTAGGGTTGGAAGCCAGGACTTCATGTGTGCTAGGCAAACATTCTATCACAGAGCTCTGAGTTACACCCCCAGCAGGATTTTAACTAGGTATGTGATTTTTGTAAACCTAGATGTCTATATGTATCAATGTATCAATGATACTTTCATTTCAGTAAATCATGCACAAGTGACTTGGAAAGACAAAGCAGAACAGTCTGGACCCTTTCCCTCAAGGGCTTCCTCCCATTGCATGCATTGTTGTTATTCCTCTTGAATCATGAGTGAATCACTTTCACAGCTCTTGACTATAGCCAAGGTTCCCTGAGCTTGCTTTCTGTCCCTAATAATAATTATGCTCCATATAATTATTATTATCTTCCTCTCTCCTCAGTAGAAAAGTGACTGGGCCAATCCCCAAAGGTCTTCCCTCTCTTTCTTCTGATCCACATTTTCTTCTTTTGCAGACTGGATTTGAGGCCCCTTCTCCCCAGGGACAGGCTGCAGCCTCGGGGAGCGGGGGTGGAGCTGATTCTGAGCCAGCTCGACACGTCTTCTCCTTCTCCTGGTTGAACTCCCTGAATGAATGATGTTTATTCCAGTTGCTACCCCCAGTCTGCCTGGCTGAGGTGCACACAAGAGGCAGGGAACCTGGGTGAAATCTACCACAGTGCACATGATGAACGGGACCTCTGGACAGGATTGCTGAAAGGAAAAAAAAAAAACCTTTAATTCCAGATGACTTATCTAACACCTTGAGAAAATGAGTATGTTCAGAAAACAGTTGCAGAAAGCACCGGCTTGAAGAACCTTGATCTTATGTAAATCTTCTGTTGTGTGGGAAACATTACAAAGGTGGTGTAGGTGTGGTACATGTATGTGTGTGTCAGTTACAAGTGGCAAGTGTTTAAAAACTGGGCACTGCACTCTTGTCTCTAATAGGCTTAAGCTTTTGTTATTATGGCACAATAGCTTTTCTTTCTTTTCTCTTTGATAATGCAGGTGATCAATGATGTTCAATGTCAGATCAGAAGTGACTGATCAATATACGGACAAAAGATAGGTCATTAACTAAAGCTATGAAAATGTTTGAAAAAAGACTCCTGTTTTCCATAATAGATGACATGGGATATAAATCCAAAATGTTCTTTGAATTTATGACACTTTTGTAGTCCAGAAGACTGAAGGCCCAGGACACCTCCTGTGACATTTTTCTAATCTTACTCACATTGAGCACTTTAGTTAAAACAGACTTTCTGTCTACTTTCTTCTGTTTCCACTGTGGCAGCAATCTGATGAGTTGTAGGAAAACTGCATGTATTTAAATATATGCAAACATTCTCTCTCTCTCTCTCTCTCTCTCTCTCTATATATATATATATATATATATATATATATATATATATATATATCCCACTGTGATACGGCCTTCAAAATGAAAGTGCAACTTTACTCTATGTGAACTCTTAAATAAATGCTGTTTTTAAAAACTTTAGTCTTATAATGATTTATTCAGTAATTCATAATATATTATTAATCTGGTCAAGAATAGTTCAAGGGCCTTAAAAGAAGTACTATCTTCAGACAAATAAATTAATTTTGAAGTATTAATTATGTGATTGAAGTTTTTAAAGCTACCAAAAGGCAAATGTATTATAAAACTAGATGTAATGCTTAATTTGAAAGCAAATAAAGGTAGTTCATGGTCCTAAGAGTCTAAGTGCTTTAAATTGGGATAAAGATAAATGTAGAGAGTATTTGTGTAGTTATTAAAGTCAAAATGTTCTTTAAAAATTTCCAAGTGCTATTTTATAGGAACTATGTTTAGTTATTTTAAGTGTCTGTGATACTGAGTTTCTCTCATATAGAACTGGTGAGATGGCTCAGTGGATAAAGGCACTTACCTCCAGGCCTGCGGATCTGAGTTCAATCCCCAGGACCCGTGGGGCAGAAGGAGAGATCTGAATCTGGCAAATACCCCGACCTAAGTGCTATTGCACTCACTTGCCCACCTCCCTCCCCAGTAAATAAATAAATGTAATAAAAAAATTTTAAGGTGTCTCCTATCAAGAGTAATCATTAGAAAATAGCTTAGAAAAAATATGTACTTATAGTATTAAAATAATAGCTTGATAAAGCCTCTGTCAGAAAAACAATGGAACGATTTGGCCACATCGTTTGAAAAAAAAAAAAAAAAAGCCAAACTTAGCTCTTCTCTCTTCATCCTTCCTTAGTTTCTCCAACTGTTTCACATTTCCCGATCAATTAGGGTTACATGTTATTTCCATTACAATTCATCATCCAGCTGAAAACCTACCAAGTTTCCAGAAAGGAAATCTGAGGTGCAGAGAAGAGCGCATGGCAGTTACAGGGTCTGTGTGAGATGCTGAGAAATGTTGTGTAGGAGGAAATAAAATGCAGAGCGTTCTGTGGGTATTTTGGTTTGCTTGTTTTGTTTTTGTTTTCTTATGCTGAAGATAGTTCACAAGGGGCGTGGAGCTTAGAGCATTTCTGTATAAGCACTGAAGAGGAAAGATATAATTGCAATAACCTTTGCAGCTTTTATTAAAAATATAAATATCCAACGTCCTCTTACACAACCAAATTGACCAAGGATTGGAAAGATGTTTTATTACTGAAATGTCTACAAGAAAAAGTTGGTTCAAAGAGCTTACACATTTCATCTTAGTGACCCCCTCAAGAGAAGTCATTCTCTTCAGCTGCCGCCCCTACACAAACAATTGGGTGACTTCACCTGCTCTTCAAAATGTTTCTCCACAGATGTACATTTTCTTGAAGACGCCACTATAAAGACACCTGGACATGGAAACTGAAAATAGACAATACAAATAACACTATTTTGTTACTGCACTTGAATATACTGTGTGCATGCTAACTAAGGGGTATATAGGCTCTTTCCTGTACATCTTCTATGCTTCAAGCTATATAAAAATAAACAAATGGTATCAGAGCAGCGCTATGGTACAGAATACTGTATTTTAAATTTTTATTTTTATGCTAAATGCAGAATCTCTTTTGGCCAAACTGACCGTTTCATTTCCCAATAATCTCCATCAGTTTCCTGTTGCTGTGAGCTTGCTGCGCTAACTGCTCCGCCCTAGCCATTTCCAAGACTTCTCGGAGAAGGTGGAAGGTGAGATCCAGAGAGATGGGAGGCTCCTCGGACCGCCTCTCCCTCTCTAGCGCCCCCTGGTGGCCGCCGAGGGCGTTCTCGGCGCGGAGCTCGGCGGGCCGGGCGGTACTGTCGAGCGAGCGCCGAGGCAGCTGCAGCTGCTGCAGCAACACGCGGAAAAAGTTGGCGGCGGCCTGGTCAGGCGCGGGGCGGCCTCTGAGGCCGGCGGCGAGCGGCGAGGAGTCGGGCGAGAGGCGAGCCGCAGGGCTCCTGTTGAGGTTCCCCAGGCGGAGGAAGTACTCTTCTCCCATGCGGATCAGAACGGGCTGAGGCTGAGGCTGCTGGGGTTGTTCAGGCTGCGGCTGCAGGAAATCGAGGGGCTGCGGGGCTCGCGGGGCGCCGGGGACCGGTCTCCGGCTGAGCAGGGCCCTGCACGGCGGGCAGGGCGAGAGAGCCAGCAGGAGGACGCCCGCGGACACCAGCAGCCGCAGCCGCATGTTGGGCGCTCGCTGCAGCACCGAGGTGGGCGGAGGGCAGGGAAGGGAGGAGAGAAAGAGAGTCGGTCAGAGTTTAGCTCCGCGGGAAGGAGCATTCGGGGCTTCCTGCCTGGCACCCACCCACACCTAGGCCAGGCGCCGGGGTTGTGCGGGCGCTGACCGCGGTGCTGAAAGTGGGAGCCTGCGGGGCTCTGCGCCAAACGTACCAACGCTCATCTCGCCAGGCAGGTGGCTTGTCTTTGGAGACCTCGAAGGGCCAGTCCTTGCCGCCCCACTTCCTAAGGATCTCCCAAACATATTATCAAACAGATTTCCCTGAAGCTGGAGGATAAGTCCCAAATTTAAGATCTCGCCCGTCCTGTCATCCCCCTTCTGATAGTTCTATGTTTTCTTCCAAATTAAGAACTACTTCCTCCCGTCTCCATTCCTGCCCTCGCTTCTTTTTCTTGGGGGTTGGAACAGACCGGAGACTCAGTAGGGGAGGCATCCTTTACACAGACCGTGAGCAGTAGCTGGCAGGTTGGATGGATAACGGTTAGCAGCCGTCTAACTTTGCTTTTTGTCCTATCCCTGCTGCTACAGGAGTTTTAACGCACAGTCGGCGACACACACACACACACACACACACGCACACGCACACGCACACGCACACACACTCCCGCACCGGGGCAGCGAGCTCTGCAGAGTACAACGCTGCAGCTCCAGGCAGCGCAAAGTTGGTGGCGCGCGGCGGGCGCCCGTCTAGGCGATCCCTACCTTCTCGCTTTGCAGGTGAGCCGGCGCTGCTGCTCTGCAGAGGGACTCCTCCGGGGATGCTTCTTGCAGATTTTCTTCCTCTTCTCCCTTTTCTTTCCCCTCTCCTTTTCTTTGCCTCTTTTTCTCCTTAGTATCTCAACGTACTTGGGCTCTGAGTTTCTCCACACCAGAGCCTGGAGTGAGATTTTTATAACGTCGAACCTCTTCAGAAAGCACGCAGCATTTGCCTAATAAGCTGACGCTCTCTTGACAGCTCGATTGCGTGCTGCCTCTGCTCCTGCATAAATCATAGGGCCCTGCTAAGGAGCGAGGGACAGAGTTCTGCTATTTCAACACTGAATCTCACATCCAATTATATCAACAGATATTTATCGCCTCCTTGGTGACGTCAACGAGCCCTAAAATGGAAGGGCTTCTTATGACTTGTCCATTGACAAAAATTTTTGAATGAGATTTCCCAAGTGTGGAAAACGTACTGACCTCTTACTATGGAAGGCCAGATTGGGGATCAGAATAGAGAGAGAGAATGGGAGAGGAGAGACCAGGTGGGGAAGGAGGGAGGCCTACCAATGCAGCCCTGCTGGGAAAAAAGCCATCAGTCAGAGAGATGGATCTGGACATTCCTTGTGGCTCATCCTCCTGCTCCTTTGCCCAATTGTCTCAGGAAATATCTCAGTATCAGAAATAGCTCTCTACTACAGCTTCACCATCTTTCTTCCTGGAGAAGAATGCAGAACTGTAAGATGTAGGTGCAGAGACAAACAGGTTTTAAGTGTTTATCCACTTTGTCTTCCCAAGAGTAGATAGAAAAAATTATGAAGCTACAGACAAGACCAGTAAGTCTTTTGAAATATGGCCCACTGTTTTCTTAATGAGACAAGAGCTGTTCCAATGAAGAAGGGTGTAAACAAGGGTCGGTGAGGATCCACACACAGACTTGGGTTCTATTGCATCTCAGTCTTCCTCCCTGATATCTCTTCTCAGAATCTGATGTTGATGGTGACTTTTCTATCCCCCAAAGCCACTGGGAGGCACATGCATTAAACCATCTATTTTTAGTCTTTCACTGCAAACCCAATGAAAGAAGCATCCATTCTAACTTGTGTGTTAGAAAAGGCTTAAGCTGTTTGACAACAGGACTGAAAAGATCCAGATTACTGAATCTGAAAAAAGATAATTTCCTTTATTTCACCCTCACATACTATGAAATCACAATAGCATGTATATCAGGGAGCCCAAATAGTTTTTTTTAAAATATTTTCTCTGCATTCAAATGTGCACCATGGGAGTGTCTTAAATAATTGCTCTCTGACACTACTGCAGAGTGGAATGCCAAATCTACAAAGCCACACTCCGAGTTTTAGTTCAATTGATATTTTCATGTAAGTGGGAGGCAGTTACCTTTAATCCTGCAATTCAAGTCGCAGTTACAAACTCTGGTATCTGTGATTCACTTGAGCTGCTACTTCATAACCACTAGAACCGTTTATCAGAAATTTCCTGTTCCTTGTTTCTAGTTACCTTTACCACTTCCTCTGTAACTAATGTGACAAATGATGCAATACACATTTCAGCCCCTATTCTGTGTGTATACTAATGCTCAGAGGCTCTAGAAACAAGAGGAAGGTTGGGAAGCACTGACGGCTGCAGCGATTCACCGTAGAATGTACTTCAGATACAAGAGAACAGAGGAAGAATTGTCATCTGGGAAATGTGTGAGTTGTTAATAAATCACAATAGGGAAAATAGAACTTTGGAGAAAAGCTGGGTTCAAATTGGTAAAGGAGGCTGACAGAACCTCCATTATTGTTGTTGTGGGCTTTTTAAAGGCTGACGTGTATCAACCTTTGCTTTTCTTCATGACCCCTTCTCTGCCTACTCATAGATTTAAGCTTGAATGTCAGTCTAGAGATGGAAGATAGATCGATGTAGGGCAACAAACACTGAGGAAGAACTGGGAACGGGGAGCAAGTGTGAGCTTATCCAGGGAGGTCAGGGAGGTTTCTTTAGGGAAAAAGCAGCAAGTTTGGGGCTCTGATTATCCTCCTACCCCATAAGATCCCTCTCCCATTGGAGGATGCTGTTGAGTCCTTAATGTGGGGTTTAACTGGAATATAAATTGTGGAACATCACAGTCTATCCACACACAGCATTCCAGTAGAAGTGATCATTTGATAAATGAGAATTAGAGGTTAAATGACTTATCTAAAGTCACTCAGTTAGTGAGAAATTCAAAATTAGAACCCAGTTCTTTTGACTACCAGCCTTATTATTTGCAAAATAGAAGAGTACCCTTTGAACTTCCTTTTCCAGTAGAGGCACATGACTAAGCAACAATGAGATGAATTTAGACAGAGAAATATGCATATTACCTTGAGATACCTTTCCTTAGACTTCCCTGGTAAATCTCTTAAGGCATGAGACTGTAGAAATTCTCTGTGTGCTGCCTCTTGATTTTAAATATTCTGTATGTGTACTCTGTCAGCTGAATTTTGTCATTATGATTTGAAATTTTCCAGTGTATTTTAAGTGTACTTTAAAAGCATTAATTTGACTTATCAAGTGACCTTTTGATAAACTATAGAGGGTAAAGAAGGATTCTTTTTGAAGACAGGGTCTTCTTAAGTGGCCTTGGCTGGCCTGGAACTCTCTATGTAAACCAGGTTGAACTTGAACCCACAGAGATCTACCTGCCTCTGCTTCCTTAGTGCTGGGATTAAAGGTGTAGGCCACATTGTCTTCACACTTGTTGGTAAGAATTATTGGAATTATGATACAGATATGTGATTGCAGAACAATGCAGATATATTATATACAGTATACTAAGCATCCAGGTTCAGAGAATCACCACTGAAAGATCCTTGTTCACTGTTTGAAAGGAGTTTTTGAAAAACCAATGCAAATACTTTTAGAACATAGAAACACTGCCCATGAAACATGGCCACAAAACAGTGATTACTTCCATTTGAAATCACATTTTTCAATGCAATGTAACATAAAGTAGTGTTAAATAATATAGGGTGTATCTTCATTAAATAAAGCAGCAGTAATGGGGCTAGGAACGTAACTTGGTCATAAAGTACTTACCTATCGATGCACAAGGCCCCGGGTTCAAGTCCCAGTACCTCCATCCCCTGACCCCACAGAAACACACAGACACATACACACACACACACAGAGAGAGAGAGAGAGAGAGAGAGAGAGAGAGAGAGAGAAAGAAAGGGAGAGAGAAACAGCTGCTAGGCATAGTCCTGTTACCTGCACCCCCTTGTACTTTCATATGCTTCATAAGCCAAGTGTGATGGCATATGCCCTTAATTCCAGCACTTAGGAGGTAGAGGCAGGCAGATCTCTGTAAGTTCTATACCAACCAGTGCTACATATGTGGCCCTGTCTTTAAAAATTTCAGCCAAACAGTCTCCAAGTTTGCTAACTAAAACAGCTGTTGAAATTAGTCTGACATCTCTAGTCACAGACATCACATCTAGGTTGGACAGATGGCTCAGTCACTGTGGGTCACTGAACATTGAATAGATTAATATCTACCTTCTCCCTCCATCAGAGAGTGAGAAAAGGCTCTCAAAGAACAGAAATGACTACCTGTTTCCTGGTAACAATACTGTAACTTTTAATACTCTCTTTTGGTTAACAAAGTCATATATCCTCTTTGTAGAAAGCACAGAAGAATCTGAAAAACAAAGAAGAAACGAGCCAGATATGGTGGCACACACCTGGAATCTCAGCATCAGGAGGCTGGAATCTGAGGATCTCAAGTTGGTGGACAATCTGGGCTACCAGCTAAAAAAAATTATAAGGTTTCTCAGAATGCCAGAGTCTATCGTTAATCACCTCTGCTGTTTTGCTGCCCTCCTGAGAATTTTTAATAAGATCACACATTTTTCATAATTGAGTTAATACTGTGTTCTTTTGTTTGATTGATTTTGTTGTTTAGTTTGGATCTCCTTTTGTAGCCCCACTGGCCTGGAACTCATTATGTAGACCAGGCTGGCCTCAATCACACAGAGATCTGCTTGCCTCTACATTCTCAGTACTGGGTTTAAAGGTATGTGCCACCACACTTGGCCAACACTGTGTTCTTAATTGTGATTCTTTGCTTTAAAGTAAAGTTCATATCTTAAAAACTAAATTTTAAAAAGGGTAGATCTTGTCTCAAAAAAACCAAAATAAATAAAAATAAATTTAAAAGGATAGGTATTAAATGTTCCCATCACAGAAAATGGTAAGGAAGTTGACTGACGTATAGGTTAATTGGTTTGATTTAGGCATTCTACAATGTATACATATATCAAAACATACCAGATATGTATATATGTACAACTTTTATTTGACAATTTATATAATCATCTAATTAAAAGGTAGTTTATTGTTAGACTATTTCCCAGATTCTTAGATTGTTTAGTATCTACAATCCTAAAATTGTAGATATCCCACACCATAAAGTTCACATTTCATTAATTAATGGGAGAGTATGACTGTACACTGTGTGGCAGGACCTGGATCATCTTTGTAAGTTCCTCCTGGTCAAAACACGGTGGACATTCTACAGCTTGTTGAATGAATGCTGGAATTTATGATTTCCACCCTTTTCTTAAAAATATGGCACAAAAATTTCCCTCTGGCATAATTTTTACCCAAATTACCTCTTTAAACATGATTTTTCCAAAC
Organism: Eospalax fontanierii; assembly: GCA_035773235.1. NCBI lineage: Eukaryota > Metazoa > Chordata > Mammalia > Rodentia > Spalacidae > Eospalax > Eospalax fontanierii. The sequence continues at coordinate 38,960,293 of CM069532.1, read as the reverse complement.
TGAAATTCAGCCCATCCTGAAATCCTAGGACTTGGAATTTCAACATGTTAATGTAGAAAAACACAACTCAGCCCTTAATGATATTTTGTGATAGCTTACTTATTTCCTTTTGGTATAATGAGTAGACATTAAATATTGAGCCATCTCCATAGGATGAGTGGATTTGAATTCTACATGCATAGAGTTTCAAGTATCCTTCCTAGTTTTGACCCCTTTCTCATCCTCCCCTTTGGTACCCCTGAGTTTTAGGTGGGTTCCTTCTAGAACTCCTGCCCTTTGCTTGCCTGCTACGGCCACTTTCTTTTTTTCCTTGAACCACCACATCCTCTCTATCCCCCTCCTGCCCCTTGAAACACTTCACAGCTGGTTCCTCTACCTCCTGTCCTCAAACGCTACTTAATTTTTATTTGACCTTATTTCAGAAGCTTGTGGAACTCTCTTACTGATTTCTGGCTCTTTTCCTTTTCTTTGCATCACCTGAGGTTTTTACTATTTTAGTGGAGTCTCAGAGGAGGAGAAGATAAATGCAAATGCATTCTGGAAAGATACCTCTGAATGCAGTGTGGAGAGTCACAGAACATGAGTTACAGTCTATGATAATTAGAGCTGCAACCTGACAGAGTAGGCATCACGTACCCAAGGGTGATAGGAGCTAGAAAAGGCAAGGGAGGGATTCAAGGAGCTCAGGACCCTCCACCCAGGGGCATCCAAACTACACTGTCTAGGTTTGTGTAAAGACAAATCTTCTCTGCCTCCATTAACCACTATTCTTTCAACATCTAGGAGTCATCTCTTGATGCTTCATCTCCTTTCCTCAGAAAACAGCAAGGACTTTGTCACTTTCCCCTCTATTTTTCCAGGAGTTAAGAACTAACAAACCTTGGGGAAATGACTCAGAGCATCAGGAGAGGGGACGTTCCTGCTTCTTTGACAAACTCTGGTACCCTGGTCATGATAGACATGACTGACCTTTCTATTTACATCATAATACATCGAATTTTTCTGTTTTAGTCTCTGGATAATGAATGGAAGACAGTGAGAGGATGTGTGTGAACTTTCTGTCAAGAAGGGCAATTTGCAGGAACTAATCATTTCACAATAGTTGGTCACAAGAAAGAAATCCATCAACCAAGCATCCTGAATAGACATTCATATTCATGAACATTACTGAACTCTGAAGAAAGATTTCTCTAAGAAGGCTCCTAGGGCTATTACTGGTCTTACTAAAAAGGAAGGAAGAAAGATAAAGCAAATTTGAACATATATTTTACTGTAGAATTTTTAATATTTTTATTCTGCAGTGTCCTAACTCCTCAAGGCTTTCCCACAGAGCCTGTTTATTGTGGAACTTCCTGGGAAACATCATAACCTCAGAGGCATTAATGTGAGCTCTAGCTAGATTTTATTTCTTTGCAAGCCAGTATTTGATCCATGGTTAGAGCTACTAGTAATTTTTACTATTTCTAGGAGAAATTTTTTAAATGGAACTTCCTGGGAAACATCATAACCTCAGAGGCATTAATGTGAGCTCTAGCTAGATTTTATTTCTTTGCAAGCCAGTATTTGATCCATGGTTAGAGCTACTAGTAATTTTTACTATTTCTAGGAGAAATTTTTTAAATGGCATATTTGCTCTAGAAGAGAGTCTCAGGGTATGGTGACCCATCTATTTTCAGGGTTTCCCAGGATTTCCTTTCCTGGGAATGGCCACCTATTAACAAGAGGCTGCTGAGCCTTAGTTTGCCATCTATGAGGTAATCAAGATAGTTTGTGGCTTTCTTGCTCAAGGGAAGGTATTAATGTCAACAGTAATTTAGCTCAGTGCAAAGCTACGAACCTGACATGCAGAGGATCCACTTTAAGTGTGGAAAGGCAGGACTGCCCTAGACAGAACTGATTGTAAAGGGCTTTAGGGTAATTCAGAAAGTAAACTCAAGAGGCAGTAAGCAGTGAAGGCAGCCAATACTTGGGAGCTGTGAATTTCAAGGATCTTATTTCTAGATCTGGGTTTATACCTGTTTTGAAACCTGAAGAAGATTTTTTCTTCTCTGAGGCTTCTTTTAACCATGTGTAGAAAATGGGATATTAGCTTCCATCATGAAAGCTATACTTGTTTTCATATGTGTACACTTGTCTGCCTCTCAGCCTGACAGTGAGCTTACCTACCACTTCTGTATAGTCTGAGACTTAATACACAGCTTATAACCAGTGAGTATTGGTTACTGGAGGTTGATTACGTGTGTCTTGCTTAGCATAAAGACGACATCAATCCTAGGTGACCTTATGATTGTGATAGCTAATGAATACTTGCAGTGAGGTAATGGGAACCCTATGTCTAGAAAAAGAATAGTCTGATTTGCCATATTTTCTCTTCTTTTTGTGCATAAATTTTAGGAGTGATCTGAGCAGTAACATTCATGGGATAATATAAGAATACTTAATGGCTTCAAGCAGTGGTGAAATTTAATAGACTTATTCATTTGAAGTTAAATATAGATATATCTTTGAGTCGCACCTAATTTTCCAACTTGTTTTCTTTGTACTTTAATTCTTAATGGCTCTAAAATTCTGCCGTGTACTAATGTACTTTTAGGTTCCCAGAAACAACAATAATTGCAATAATGAGATCTTTATTTGAATTGGGAACTATAATTACATAACTTGGTAGGTTTCTTCTGTAAAAAGTGTTGTTCAGCTTTTGAAGAAGTTCTATGGTATGGAAACTTATGAGCCCTGACAATTCCTAGGTCATAATCTAATCCCAAAATATGACAAAATTGGAAGTGAGGCCTTTGGAAAGTATTTAGAACATGAAGGCAAAGACACTGCGAATGGGATTAGTGCTCTCATAAAAAGAGACATGAAAGATGACCTGACTTTCTCCCATTCTCTGTCATATGAAAGCAAGAAGAGGGTCATCCAGAAAGCAAGCAGACACTGTAACCACCAGACCCTTTATCTTGGACTTCCCATCATCTAGTATTATGGAAAAACAGCATTCATTGTTTGAAGCTCCTATTCTATTAACGGACCACGGCATGGTCTATGGAATTTGTTGCAATATCTTTGCTTAAATGTTTCCTTATGAACAGAACCCGAAAAATAGCTTTGTGACCATTTCCTGGAGGGATATAGACCTCTGAGATGACAGTTGTAGATTGCTATACTGCACTTTTGACTTTGTTACTTCTCAGCTGGATGACCTTGACCAAGTCTTAACTACATTCTTAAAGCAAGGTGTGATAACACATGATCTCCCTTCAACATGGAGCACTTCTTTGGGTAAAGGACTGGACTAAGAATCCAGAATAAGACCAAGAATGATGAGCATAAGCAGTGACTGAACATTGGTATTTGTTTTTTTTTTTTATGAAATGTAAAATAACAATCACCTTTGTACTTCTTGAAACCTTATCAGAAATCTCCTGTGGGGTAGAAGGGCTGAGCCGTCTCTCAGAAGCTGGACACAGAGACTTTGCTGAGAAATTTGGGACACTGTAGCTTCCTCCTTTTAGACCAAGAAAAGCACAATACCTTCCCTTGTCTACACTTCTTCCAGAAGCTTTGCCTTCTTGCCTCTACTCCTTTATCCTGGAACCCTTCTAGGAAATAGGAATTATTATCCATATTATAGAGATGAAGAAGCAGAGACCCAGAATGGGTGAGCTGGTTGATGTCTCCCAGCTGGGATGTGGAAAGAGCTGATCCCCCTCCGCCCACCTCCTGCCTCCTTCTTCTCACTCAGCTTCCCAGGAGCTCTGGGTAGGGTTATAGCAGTCCCATGATTTTGAAGGAATAGATCCAATAACTATGCTGTGCTCCCAGGATGTCTCTTTCTTCATCATTAACCACAAGGTGTGATGATGAAGAATGCCACCTTGTTTGTGCTTATGGTCCTACAAGAGAGGACTCCAGCAGCCAGGCTTACCACAAGCACTGTCCTTAATTACTGCTGCTCACGGCCACATCTCCTTTCTGACTTTAACTCTCATCTCTTCTCTATGAGCCATGTTGGGCATTCGATTCTGTCCATCTCTAGTATCTATCCACAGGAGCAGAGCTTACAGCGTATTAACAGATATGCTCAAGGAGAGCCTCAGAACAGATTCCAGTACTCTCATATAACATCTCTGCACTCAAAAGAGCTGTAATTTCTCATTCTGTGACAGATGTATGTTGCTGTTTATGCCTCACACCAGTTTCCAAATTATTTGTTATATGGAAACCTGCTAATTAATATGTATCCTTGCTGAAATTTCAAGCCAGCTATGGGAAGGAGGCAGAAAACAGCTTGTAAATTCTGTACATAATGAAGTAAAGAGCCAACTCACATAATGAAGACAATTATATGATTTGTATGATTCTTTTTTCTTAATAGACAAAACAGAGGGAACCAATTATTAATCTGACTTTTCTGTAAGGCTAGCTCCTTTTTTTCTTCTGCTTTTTTTTTTGTTGTTGTTATTTTAATGTTATTTTAGGAACTTCTGGAAAACCAAGATTACCTTTCAAATTCAGACTGACATTAGTGATTTCTGTTTCTATAATTGCCTCTAGAAAGTGTCCTTCAGTTGATAAACATGTGCTCAGCAAAATACTCTCTTTCAGGCTCTAACCATTGGTCTCCAACAGTCCAGACAGTACTAAGAACCAAAATATTTATTGAGTATCTACTGTGTTCCAGACTCTGTGCTTGAAGCTAAATATAAAAATGAAGGCGGAAAAAAATATCCGTGCTGTCCTTGAGATATTCACTGTTGATGGAGGAAGACATGTTAAAAACAACATTTGTGCTAAGCAATATGTGTGGCAAAGAAGAGGGATTATACCTCTGACTGGGGGGAGAAGAGAAGAGTAAGTCTGAGAAGACCTCCATAACAGAAGGAAGAGATTATATTCGAGAGGAGATCAGAAGGAAGGGAAAGAACTGGCCAACAAGCAGGAGGTGACCACAGAGAGGGGAACTCAGACAGGATGCAAAGGAAAGGAAAATCTCTGGGTCTCAGGAACGGCTCGAGGTTTCCGCAGGCATGAAGGTATTCAGAGAGGAGGAGGAGGAGGTAAAGCTAGAGAGAGGCCACTGGAGGCCAACTCTGAAGGAGCAATAACCAGACACACGATTCGGAGGCAGTGAGAATTTCAAGCAGGGAATGATATAAGGCTGGTATTTTAGAAAATGTAGATGAGCTAATTGGGCTGCATGAGATGGATGATATACGATAAACACTTTTGGGTGCTGGGCAAATGCTAGAGATAACAGTAGTGATTCACAGAAGAAATCTTCAAACTGATCCAGGCAAACTGGGGCTTGAGAACATGGCAAACAAAAGATTTTCAACCTGCCTTTTTGATCCAAACCTCAGCTGTGTAAGTCATCAGCTGTGTAACTAGGCAGGCCATGCAACTCTCTCTGTGTTAATTTCTTCTTAAAGAATAGATAGCTTGCCAGGTGTGGGGGCACATGCCTTTAATCTCAGCACTCAAGAGGCAGATCTCTGTGAGATGGAGGCCAATCCCGTCTACAAAGCGAGTTTCGGGCCAACTGGGGCTACAAAGGGATACTCAAAAAACTAAAAAGAAAAAATTAAAAATGAAAGAGAGGATAAGATATATCTCATAGTTATTACTGTGATGATTAAATGGGTTGATTACATAAAGCCCTTAGTTCTGCTTTGGAATGCAGTTAAGACTTTAGAAATGTTAATTCTGATTATATGAATGATGGTATGAACTGGAGACAGAAGCCAGAGCCTTAAGAAGTGTTAACAGAAAGAGGCAGAAGGTGGGACAGAGGAAGATTTCCAAAGGGATCTCATTGCTTTGTCCTGGGCAGTGAGGCAGATGGGAACACAGGAGGGGAACGATGAATAGAGACAATGGTCAGATTTTATTTGAGAATATTGAAAGTGGAACATTCAGGTAGAAACATCCATCGTGCTGCTGACTGAATTCTAAAGAACAGTCCGAAAGGTTAGGGAGTTGGACTTCTCAGCAAGCAGTTGAACCAGGGCTCTGGGCGACCTGGTGAAGGTAGAGTGAAAGGAGAGAAAAGCCAGTCCCTCCGCCTGGGAAAAGCCCAGATTTAAGGGGCTGAACTGGGGGCCTGAACTGGGATAGCTCAAGAGTGTGAGGCAAACCAAGAAAGAAGGATGTCACGAGGCTAGAACCTTTAGCGGAAGCTAAGGGTGGTACTGGGGGTACAAGAGGAAGCCAGAGATTGGGGTGCAGTACAGAGCTACTACTGAGTCATGCTGACACCAACAACAAACCAACAGGAAACCGAAGCTCTCACCTCTTCCCACTTTCCATTCTCCCTGGAATGTCCTCTGTCAGCAAAACTCAGTGGAAGCCAGGTGACATCCAAGAAATGCAGCATGCAGCCCTCCAGACCCCAGGATCCCACAACTAGTCTAGAAAGGTGGCTTGAGGCAGAGTGATTTGTCAATCTGGTTTTAATGGTTTAGAGGAAAGTCATCAAATGATAAACTGAGAAGCAGAAATAGAAACAGTAAATACAGACAATTTCCTTCAAAAAATGTGACTGTCTCACACCAGCCTGACATGCACATGTGTTTTGAAAACCTCTCAAGAGCGATTTTTGATGGGCAGCAGGGGACTTCTAGGCAGCAGGCTGCCAGTGCTGTCAGCTCAACTAGGACAAGGATACTTGGGGTCAAATCGTCATTGACAAGGTGTTAGAAGACACCACAGAGTACTCTGTGGATGCAAAGGATGAAAGTTAGTAAAATCAGATGTGTGTATGCTGTCTTATAGGAAGCACTGTGTAGAATTTTCCGGTACAATTTCTTTATTCCTTCTTGAGCAAATTCCTTCAGTGTACCTAATTCATACATGTTCCTACACACACCCCAGAACCACACAGCTATTACATTTCCCCACAATACACAGACACAGACAGAAGTAAGTACATAGTAACACACACTCCTAGGGGAGATGGTAAAAGAATAAGTGAACCAAATGGGATCACTCTTCTCATGATTTCTAACAAAGTAGGCATTCTGTCTCGACCCTCCAAGTTTTAAAGAGCTATTTATTAAGGTTGGAGTTTCTTACTGAAAGAAACTTTTAAACTGGGTTAAAAGATTCTTCCCCATTGAAATGACTAGAATCTATTATTTTTAAAAATTCATTATTTCAATGGTATTTATTTTAAAGAGGAAATCCAGCTGAAGAGAATAGCAACGTGTTTACCATACCGAAGCAGAAGAGCCGAGTTCGTGGAAAGGATACTAGGTTAGAAGACAACTGAGCTGAGTTCCAGTCCTGCCTTTGTATGTCAGTGTGTAAACATTAGTATATGTGTATGCATGGATGTGTAGAGGCCAGAGGTTAACACTGAAGGACTCTCCACTTTATTTTCATTGTTTTTCTTTTTTAAGCTTGAGGACAATTATATTCATTTGAGAGAAAACAACAGGACAGGAAAGCTACCAGGAGAAGGTGATGGAGAGGAGGGAGAGAGAAGCCTGTGCTGTTTTAAGCAGCCACATGGCAGACAAGCAGTTGTTAAATGGCGGGAGTTGGGGGCAGCTTCAGAAAAAAAGAAGTGAGAAAGCCCAGAGCGTCTAGGAAAGTATGCCCAGGCTTTAGCCAGTACCCAAAATGAAGAGAGCAAGGAGGAAGAAAAAGAGAGTGGCTCATAAAGCAGGCAGGCTCTGCAGTTCTGACCGGTGTTCTCTCACTGAACCTGGAACTCACCAATAAGGCTAGGTCTCTGATCTCCACATACTCGTGCACACTCACTTGACCTTCTAGTTCTACCCATCTCTACCTTCCCAGAACTGGGGTTACAGATGTTTGTGATGACACCCATCTTTAACGCTGGTGCTGAGGATCCTGACTCAGGTCTTATGCCCACAGAGCAGGCACTTTACCAACCAAGCAATAGCCCCAGGCCCACCGCCGTTTGATTATAATTAAATGCAGTTGAGTGCAAATTACCTGCTTTTTTTCCTTGTTCATCATTTGGAAGGAGGAGAGCCTTTACTTGACTATAATTCTCAACCATACATACTTACCTATATTCCCTCCTAGGATCCCCCTAAAATACTTTTAAAAGGTTAAACTTCAGCCACAAGAACCCATTATGGGTATAGCATATCAATGAATTCCTTAGAGATGGAAGATGAAGTCAGGGGGTGATCAGAGTGCTTCCATTAGGCTATAGGTTTTAGTAACAAAGAAATACCACCGTGAAGTAGGAGCCAAAAATAAATTCTTGGTCACATTTCCTGCATACTCTGGATTAGACTTGCATGTGTGGTCATCATGAGGGAATCAAAAAACACAAATTGGAAACCAATATTCAGAGGGTCTTGATGAATGCTAAAAGCAGAATCCAATAAATGATATCCAAGAGCAGTACAGACAACAGGTACGTACTTCAGTGACAGCAGGGTCCCAAGAGGTTGGCATTACAAGCACAGCAGTATTGCTACTCTTTTCTTATGGTAGGGAGTAGAAGATTATCCCCCAAATGGTGAATTTAACCATTAAGAACAAAGATAAGAGGCATGTGTTGTTCTTTGAGTGTCAAGAATCTTCGAATCCTTAAAGACAAGTGCGGTAGTACCCAGTGAGAAAGCGTTGCTGGAACCGCCTGCTCCAGCCCTAGTTAAGCTTGCTTTGCCCCAGACTTGATGCCCTCAACAGGTCCGTACCAAGCTCTTTGTTTCTGCCGATTCCAGAACTGCAGAAATTCCCACAGAGCTCCATCAGCTGGTCAAACAAACCCAGAGAAAGCATTCAAGGAGCAAGCACAATTTAGTGAACATTCAGAAGATGCACAAGTGAAAGCAGACAGAGAGCAAGATGTCTCCTTACTAAGGGACAAAACTATGTGGCCGCTACACAACAGCTACGGTAGACACCGAGGCTCAGTGCAACATCCTTTGCAAAACCCTGGGTAAGATTACCTGAGATCAAGTCTCTTTGGGGAGAGGCAGATTGTGGTCATGACCACCGCAGGTCTCTACAATAACCCAGAGCTTCCATGGAAGACCATGGGCAGAGTGGTGCTGATGATGCTGTTATAGCAGTCAGCTATGACCCTGCTCCTCTAAATCAGGAAGGCTGATGACAAGCTCTGACCCCTTAGGAGGAGCCATTCTAGCTTCAGGGGCCAAACCTGGAGAGAAGGTGACCACCTGGGTGAAGGCTGTGGATGAAGACAAGCAGTGGAGCCGGGTCGAAGCTGTTAGTTACAGCCACAAACACAAAGTTGATAACATTGATTTTTTTTAAAAAGGCAAATGGAGACACAGTCTGAGCCTCTGGCACATTATCCCAGTGACCCAGTGGAAGGCCAACCCTGAGACAAACCTTGAGGCCTTGCTCAGAAGGAACAGGTGGTGCTGGCCCTGCATCCCCAAGCCACCAGCTTCTACCATGTCCTGATACACTCACACCCACAGGTCCCAGGATGACTGCTCAATCCTGTTTGAAGACACCTCCTATGCAGATTGCTGCTCCCCTCCCTCAGTGTAGCCCAGAGGTATGTGGTGGCTTGTAAGCAGCCCAGGAATAAAGGACGCTGGCCAGCAGGCTTGAGTCTGCCACTATTGCCCTCGTGGGAAAAGGCACTGAAGGAGCTCCTACATGGAATAAATGTTCTTCCCTTTCATCTGTCTCCTGGATCTCACAACCTCAGACCTTCTTGGCCTTCTCCATCAGGCACCTACAAATTGGAGGCCTCAGGAGGGAGAGGGCATGGTCAGCTCCTAGTGGTATTTATTCTTCCAGTTAAAATACAGTTTATCTCTTTCGTTCTTACAAAAAACAAACAAGAACAGAGAGATTGTGTTTAGACACTGAAGAATCTTCAAATACACTCACAAAATAATAAATATTACATCATCTCTCGTTATTCTAAATTGTTTCCAACAAAAATTTCCACTCCAGCATAAGCCCATGAATATTAATTAAATTATTATTATTATTTAAACATATATAAAAATCATTTTTTATGTGTATGAGTGTATTGCCTGCATATATGTAAGTGCACATGTATCATGCAATGTCCTCGGAGGTCAGAAGGGGACATTGGATCTCCTGGAACAAGAGTTACAGAGGGTCGTTAGCTGCCCTGTGGGTGCTAGGAATTGAACCTGGGTCCTCTGCCAGAGCAGTCAGTGCTCTTAACCACTGAGCCATTTCTCCAGCCCTTAATTAAATTGCTTTTAGTTTTATAAAATAATTTTAAGATGAGATCTTACTATACAAGTCAGGCTTGACTCAAATTCAGCACCCTACTCTCCAGTCTCTAGTACTTAGTCTCTAAGCTACATGCCCAGGAGCTTATCATACTCTTCCAATAAAAGTATTTATGTAGAAAAACACCTCAGAAAAACAAATTTATCTAAGGCCCCTTGCACCTTGGGGCAGCTCTGTTTGTAGGAAATTGGTCCATTAAGTAATTTAAGAAAAAAGAAGTCTTAAGATCCAAGAAACATTCAACACAGAAAAGTTAAGGAGTGACATCCAAGAGCAGCAAATATGAGCCCAAATCTAGAAATCAACCAATGCAGACCAAAGAGAAGACTGGAGAGCCTGGAAAAAAGAGGCCCTGTGGGAGAACTTGTAGATTTTAAACAGACAAATGATAATAGCAAAATTATGATAAAGAACAGAAGCCAGCTAGAGACTCATGGAAAACAAAATGCCACACAAGGAAGGCGACATGGCCGTCGTCCATTCCACCCTCATGCTTACATTTCTGCAACCACTCTTAGATAAACATTGATGATCGGTTTTAAGCTTTTGTATACAACTCATAAATAAATCATTAGAGAATTAAGTTCATAAAATAGAATGCCAACGCCATTGATTTTAACAACACAGAGGTAAAATTTCAAATGGTAGAAACTGAGAAGTGGGAAGTGTGAGGAAGGTTTTGATGGTTCATCAAGGACCCAGAGACTCACCCTAGATTGGCAGGATGAGTGTGGAAGGAAGGACAGGATCTAGTGCACTCTCTTTCCAAGTGTGGACAAGATTGTGAAATGAAGACAAACTTGAAAACAGAACAGTATATATTTTGAAGTTGCAAAGTCGGGGCTGGAGAGACGGCTCAGTGGTTAGGAGCACTGGCTGCTCTTGCAGAGGACCTGGGGTCAATTCCCAGCACCCACACTGTGGCTGACAACTGTCTATAACTCCAGTTCTAGGGGACTTGATGCCTCTTTTGATCTCAATAGGCATAGCATGGCATGTGTGCACTTACATATGTGAAGGCAATACATTCATACACATAAAATAAAATTGAAAAAGTCATCCCATTAAGAAACTAAATATAGTGGTGACTACCTTGGGAGAATAAATAGGGAGCTAAGAATAATGAAACAAATATGTATATTAATATTGATGCTAGATAATGAACAAAATTTAATCCATTGAGGTATCTTTGAGAAAGTTTGATTTGAGGGACAATTGCATAAGAAACTTGCTTTTTATTAGAAATATTTATTTAAATTATATACACTACTGATTTTTAAAATAAAAATTAAAAAAAAAAAAACTAAGATAGGGTGACTGGACGAGATGATCTTGAAGAATTCCTTCACATCTGAAACCCATGGAAAACGCTCCTGAATCTTAGTCCACTCTGGACGGACCCTGGAACTTACCACTTTAAAATGACTGGCATACATCCAAGATTACTGTCTGATCAGTAGCCACTCAGTCCAGTGTAGAGAGCCGCGGATTGCTGCGTCTTAAAGATGGCGCCTGCTCCCGCCCCCCACCATCCCCGAGGGTGGGTGCTCTCTGGAGCAAACAGCTCCATAATTGGCTGTGGCTGAGGTCTGGCCCTGCTTCCGCCTGTGTGCGCCTATCTGCTTTCACCACGTGGTAGTTTGGGGTTGGCTGGCAGGAGGGAATTTAACTCTGTGGCGGGCTTTCCCCGGGAGAAGAAGGAGAAGCAGTAAGGAGAGGGAAGAAGAAGTTAGAAAGTTAAGAAGCCAAAAGGTTGTTCAAGGTTCCTGAATAAACTGCTTTTGGAAGAGTCCGGGGTCGCGTCTTCCTTGCTGGACGAGGCGGTCGCGACAGTCCAGGCCACTGGGAACCACTTGAATAATATTTTAATGAATGCCAAATTTTCACTCCTGACCTTGTTTTATCTTCTCAACATCTTTATTAAGTAATTATGTCAATCAACTGCATTTAAAAGATGAGAGTCAATGAAACTGAATTAATTGTCCTAAGTGGCATGAGCTTCAAATTACTAAAATGCACTCAGACATACGGATTCATTCAGGCCTTTTCCCTCTAGCCACAGTATGCCCTTGGGGGCGCAGAGAGAAAGAAGTAAGAAAGAGGTTCTCCCTAAGAGCCCTCCACGCCAGGTTAGTACCTCTGGGGATGTGGTGGAGGCTGGGAAATGCTGCCTGCCTTCTCCACTTGAGTTCTTGCGTATCAGTAATCTGAGAGAACACTCACCAAGTTTTCCAGGTCCCATTAAGGACCAAGAAAGACTGACCCTAATGATTGATACCAACTCAGTGTACAACGTCTGTAGGGCACTGGGTATGACCAGTTGGACCCCCGATCGTAGCGCATGTCCTCATATTGAACCCATCCTTCTTTAAAAATCTTTTTATGTTTATTTTATATGTATGAGTGTTTTGCCTGCATGTATGTAAGTGCACCACATGTGTGAAATACGTGGAGGTCAGAAGAGGGGTTGGATCCCCTGAAATTGGAGTTAAGGATAGTTATTAGTCACCAAATGGATGCTGGGAACCAGACCCAGGTCCTCTTTTAGAGCGGCCAGTGCTCCTATTATGCCGAGTCACCTCTGCAGCTCCTTTCTTGACATCTTTTATAAGTTCCACATCATAGTAAGTTACTCCTGAATTTCTGTTCATATTACAATACAGGAATATATATATATATATATATATATATATATATATATATATATATATATAATTCTTCTAGCACAATACAGGAAAATATATAAAATGCTTCTAGCACAAGTGGTCTTTGGGAATGGGGAATCCAGAAACATTCTAGATGTGATGATACTTAGGCCTGCCAGAGAAAACACCTGCCTTCTCATGGCTTGCACAGGCTACCTGCATCAAACTCAAGTCTTGGTGCATGGGGTTGCAGAATGTTTAATCAAAGTGCTTCCTAATAATAAGTTAATGGAATCTTTGACTCACAGAAACTCCACAAGACACTGGAGAGAGCTTATATTAATTCCTGGTGAAAATATTGCTTGTTGCAAGTGACTCTGCCAAATTGAAAGCCACAGCCTCGTAAAACCGTCATTAGTCTCCCTGGTCCCTACCCGTTTCCTCTTTCTATCTCTAAGTGTCCTCAGTTTTCTTCTCCTAATGCTAGCTATCTAGGTATCCAAGACTCCATGACTCCCTAGATGGGCCAGAACAATATTGCCTCTTCAGGACTTGTTCCTCCCTCCTCTTCAATTGATACTTGGGAGATAAGCTGAATGCTTATTTTACATTTTTCAGGAGGCTTCTATAACTTTAGTTAAATCAGCAACTTAAAAGATAGAAGAATGTGTGGGTCCTACTTATGTAAACTGAGCAAATGACTCAGAAATCCTAAGCAGGTGTGCTGGTTAGTTTCTTTGTCAACTTGACACAAACTAGAGTCACCTGGGATGACGATGTAACCTCAACTGAAGAATTTCCTTTATCAGGCTGCTGGGTAGGTATGTCTCTGGGATGTTTCCTTGATTACTGGTTGGTGTAGGAAGATCTAGGCCCCTGTGGACAATGACATCCTGGGAAGGTGATCCTGGGCTATATAGGAAAAGCAACTGAGCAAGCCAGGGGAATGCAAGCCAGTAAGCACTGTTCTTTGTGGCCTCTGCTTCAGCTCCTACCTCCAGATTGCCTTGAGATTCCTGCCTAACTTCCCTCCGTGTTGGATTGTGACCTGGAGTTGTAAGCTGAAAAAAAACCCTTTCTTCCCCAAGTCAGTTTTAAAGTGTTTTATCACAGAAATAAAGCAAGCGAGAACAGGAGGTAACATTTAATACCTTTTGTGCAGTGGGCACGCTATGACTCCTGTAGTCAACTGTGTTCTGCTGTGGAAATCTGGGACATTTTCCTTAGGTGCCTACTTATCTCTCAGTGTTTCATTTTAGTATTAGTTTATCTTTATACTCAAGTCTCATTGGTCACAGTAAGTCTACTTTATCACAATTATGCCATCCAGTGAAATAAAAATATTTCTAGAAATTACTCCACTCAAAAGACAAAAGTACATAAAGTCTCTTTGATGTGTGAATTTATATTTTTAATTCATATTTTTAAAAATACTCAAAAGAGACATAATCAGAATACTTTTAAAGGCTCAAATTCAGACATAAGGAAAACAAGAAATAAAAAAGTTAGCAAAATAAATATGAAGAAGAGAGTAACTGGCATATAAATCTAGAATCCATTTTCATGTAACTAGGAAAAGGGGCCGTCATGTTCACACACGCATTGGCTTCTTCCTTTTTGTGGGTTAGATATATAAATTGAACCCAAATTTCTTGAATTGATATGCAATAAACCATAACATTATTCTTATTCTATTTAACTTATGACTAATCCTAGATAATTAAGAGCAGATACTGGATATAGAAATATACAAATTTCTTAAATAAATCAAGGGTCATTTCTGCCTGAAACCCAAAATCCTAGGTCCCACAGAGCTATGAGTACCACTTTCTACTTTCCAGTGATCAAAGTTACAAGAGAATCCCACAGAATCCTGTGGTTTAAAGTAGAGACAAAAGCAGAATCCCTTAGATCTGAATAGCATGGTCCCCAGGTGGCACAGGAATTCTCTGTGCGCCTCTAAAGGCTTCAAAGGCAACTTTCAGCTTCTACATCTCATGGGATTCTTCCATGTGGACTCTTCTCCTGAAAATTTGGGAACCGAAATCCTGCAACCACTCACTGCTGCTTCTCTGTGACACCCACAGAGGAAAAAAAAATAAAATAAAAAGAAACCTCGACTCCTCCAAGATAAATCTTTTATTCAGCAAGGCTGCCCCCAAAGGTATCATTTTACCAACACTTAAAAATATTTTCTCAACATTCTCAGCCAGTGTTCAAAATTGGCCTGATATATATAGAGCCTCCTTTGTGGAATAACAAGATTATTTTTATCATTTTCCGATTCTCAAAAACCCGACCTGTCACCAAAGAACTTCTAAAAATACCAGGATGATAATGATATCCTTCGTCATTCCCTCCATGCTGATGGCTGCATTAGTACAGTTGGAGTTTTATTTATTTTCTGAGGAGTCTCTCCAAACATGGCACACCTTTCATTGCTTTAAGAAGATCTAGGACAGACTCTCCATATTGGGAAGCTGGTGGATTATGTTTCTAACTTTACAGAGAGTTTTGTGTGTGTGAAGCATTCAGTTGGATCCACTATCTGCTTATCTTTTGAATCACATGTTTTGAGTCGCAAGTATATTGGGAATGAAGTCTAGGAAACAAATATTGACTGAAAAGCAGGATTTTGTTCTTTCGCCACAGCTGATTCAATTCATCACTGAGCGCCTATTATGTTCTGGGAATATAAAGATGAATACAGTGCTCTTTGCACTCAGATATCTCACTGATTACCAGAGTAGGCAGTCTTCATGAAGGGATAACAGCAGTACACGGTATTAGAGACATTAATTGTTGTTTATATAAGCATAAAAAAACCAGCATTGTCAATAAGGCAGCACCTGGGCTGGCAAGTTGGCTCAACAACATAAAGGTTCTTGTACTTAACCCTCACTACATGAATTTGATCCCCAGGACACACATGGTGGAAGGATAAAATAGAGTCCCAAAAGTAGTCCTCCAGCATCTACGTATGTGTGGTGGCACACACGTGTACACACACACACCACAAATAAATAAATAAATGTAATAAAAGGAAACAAATACTGCCTATGGAAATCAGAAAGGAAATATAAGGAGAAAACAAATAACACTTTAGAGAAAGATTCCAACACTTTCTTGGTACTCAGAGATTGCAAGTCACTCTGTGTATATCTTAGGTTGGGGAAAAGCGCTTATTTTAGAGAGTTGTTAGAAGCATCTGCTCCTAGAGTTGAATTTAGAATATACCCTTGGGAGTAGGCTCCAACATTTATTCTTGGCTGTTGGTTTTGGTGAGTCTTTTTCAGTTATGCATATATGGAAGTGTCTACTTATCTGCCTTGCAGAAAACCTGCAAAGGGTGTTTCAACTGTAGGTGCATCAAAGGAGAATGTCCATTACTCTAACAATGATGCTCTCTCCTTACATGGGGGCAAGGTTCATTAATTACAGTTTCCATTATTATATATCTATCTTTTGTCAACCATTTTTCTGTTATTTGGGGGGAGAAAAAGGATGACGAATACTTCTAAACAGAGAGGAAGGAGAGTCCTTGGAAACCAGCAGTTATATAGATTGGGGAATAGACTCAACCGGTTGGACATTAGAGGACAAAGACATTGTTTTCTTACCTTGCCCTTACCCAGTCACATACATTCATTCTAAAAAGGCTAAGACAACTTTGGTATCTCCATTTTTGAAGAAGTAACGGTTCTCGGTTCTGAAGAATGAGTGAAAGTTCGCTAGTCAGAAGAGTAACAAATGAGTAACTATCTTAGGGAAAAAGAAGTATACATTTATAATAGCTCATTGTTGATGCTATAACAAAACATCTCAGTAAGGCTAACTTTCTAAAAAAGTAGAGCTTCCCTTAGTTCATGGTTTGGGAGATTCAAAAGTGTTGGCTGGTATTGGCAGCTCCCTCGGGGAGGGGCAAGAAGGCACAGAGTCAACGACACAGACTGCGGGAGAAAGCGGAACCACACTTTCTCGTTTAATTTTAGAAGGGAACAGGCTTTATACTTTCACCAGGCTTAGGGGAGGTCTTTATCTGAATGCTTCTGATGATCTGACGTTCATCACTCGCATTGGATGGCTGCTAGGGCCTGAGAGCCGCCCCAGGTTGGGTCCCAGGAAGCGTTCACTGCGCATGCATGTTCTAGCCAGTTTAGGCCAACAGGCTGGGAGCCTGCCTGGCCTGGCCTGAATCATCCTACACAAAAGCATAGTGTTGGCATTGATTTAGCTCTGGTGAGAGCCTCTTGTTTACATCACATCACAAAAGGAACCTATGTGGAAAAGAGACCACATCACAGAACCGGAAAACAGTCAGCTGAATGGGACCAAGTTTGCTCTTTCATAACATTCCTCTTCTGAGACCGCAGAGGTCCTGTGGCTACCTTAATTGCCTTGAAGGACAGCTCCATCAGTGATTTAGGGTCATGCTCCACACGTGAACTTGTGAGAGATGCACTCTGCCAGTATCCACACCACGGGAACACTGGGATGGCTAACACTGACCCTGACCTGTAAGCACTGTTACCACTCGTGTTTTTTTCCTACTCTGAAACTGTCCAAGGTTCCACATTGAAATTGCTTTTTTCATCATTTATGTTGGCTTTTCCGTTTGAGGAAACAGCCTTTTCCGTTTGAGGAAACAGCCTTAACTCCTTCTAGTCTCTAGGAATGCTGCCATCTTTCTGTTTGCTTTCCAGCTTATAGAATTTTGGTTTTCTCTCTTATCAGCTCTCCTTTCTGTTGTTCCTCCAAGGGTATATATTTTAAATTCTCTCACTGTTAGGTTTTGAATAGAGATGAGATTAATGCATGTGTCCCATCTATAGTCATTTTCTCAGTTATATTTTATTTATTCACTCATTAATATTGTAATTAATTGAGAATAATAAGACACAAAGATCTTACTTAGAATTAGCACTCAACCTTAAGAAAGGCTTACAAAAAGAATGAACTGTAAAATACATCCAGTCTAAGCCTAATCGGATGTTTAATGGAGGGCAGGCCTTCATTTGGATGATATAAATTTAATTTTAGTGAAAATGTTTTAAATCTATGCCAGCAATTTCAATGTGCATTATTAAAGTATGCAGATATATTATAAACTACCAAGAATCCCAACCCAGATGATTTAGGGTTGAACATAATTCTGCCTGGCTGTTTTCAGACAACCCATTTAGCTTCAACCCACAATTTCATAGTCTATATGAAAGAAACCAAACATGCAACCATCATATTTTGAATATAACTGCAATAGCATAAGTTGCTTGGCCTGGAGGAAAAACATAATAAAAAGTCATTTATCTGCCTACCCAAAGTGTCCAGCAAGTTTGAAGAAATAATTATTGAAAAGACATCGAGACCAGATGCAAGTAAATAGGATATCCTGGATGTCTGAAATCTCATATCTTCCTGAAGCATATCCAGGGCTCCCAGAGTTGGCCCCCTTGACAGTTGTATTACTCATGGGAGTAGAACTAGAATATCAGAACTGCCAGTTCACTTAGCTGTGCCATGGTCAGCTCTGCTATGGGTGTCCACAGGATTGCCTATGACTTTCTGCACCCCCATCACCGTTAGATGCTAATAAGCAAAGCTGAGGGTCTACAATTCAGAAGACATGAAGAGTCTTCCTGGACTTGCTGTGGATTACTTGTGAGGGTCAACAATGCCATAGAAAGTACAATTTACATAGGAGAACACTACAGTATCCTAATGTCCAGCCTGTTAGACAGAACTCAAACCCCAGTAGAATATTCCTGAAAGGTTTGCCTCTGTCCTGAGTCTTTCTGTCAGAGATCTTCTGGGGAAACATTTTGATTCTCCTGGTTATTTGGGAATCATGTCAAAGACTTAGGGGGCAACTGGGATCTGTGAAGAACAATATGCCTAGGCTTAAATCAGAGCAGCCCCCATTTAAATGCTTCGTAGACTCCTGTATCAGGAAGGGCTCAGGCTGTGGTATTCCCCAGAGCCATTGAGATTGGATCAGCTCCTTGAAGTCCTCCGTGTTCCAGTCCAAGTCACACAATGAATGCCAAACATGGTTCAACATCCTAAATTCAAGGAGAGAGGAAGACATAGGACAAAAATCATAGTTATCTTACTTCCTAAACTAACCTTTTCCTAGAGACACGTGCCTCTCAGGCAAGGAGTCATACTGACTTTCAACAACCCTACAGAAAGGAAGCAATCAAAGTGGCTCTGGGAATATGGTCCTTGGAGGCAGGAGAGATGTAAAACTGAGCTATAGTCTAGTTCCATTGCTAAATGAAACCTTCAGGTATTTGTTGTTATAGTTGTATAATTATTTTTTTAAAAGAATTTAGTGAGAGTATAAAGACTGAGTTATCTTTTCATGGGACCAAATTATCTCTCTGGAATATTCTAAGCATCCTGGTGATTCTAAAAGATCTAACAGGAATTAACTCAGGTGATAGAATTATATGGGCAATAAAGAAAGTCCCAACATGATAGTCAAATGCTTATTGTTGAACGTTTGACAAGACTAAGAGTATTGGGTGGAATGTCTTGATCTTGTCTATTCTGTCTATACCAGAAAAGATCAAATCTGGGACCTATAAATTAAATTGTTGAAAAGACATATTTCCCATAATCTAGGTATGCACTATGCACCAAAGCCAAGTAAGTTCCTCCCTCTCTTCCCTGCTTCCCCTCTCCCTCTCTCTTTCTCCTTCTCCCTCTTTTCTCCCCCCCCCACCACTGAGAGATGAACTGTCTTTTGTGTAAAGGCATCTCTTTTCTCACATCGGAATGTAGAAGCTGTCAGTGCCAGCTTCCTTGTTAGTAACCAGTCTGCTTGCTCAGTTGGTGCGTCACAGTGTGTACCAAATGAAAGAAAACACTGCTCTCAGAACAGAGATGCAAACGCAGCTCAGTAAGAAGTACAGCTGGGGAGGTTTGGAGACTGCTCCCGGGGCTGAAACTAAAGATACTACTCACTACACCAAGTCAGTGAGCACTATCCAAACTCAGGGAAGGCTCCTGTTGGAGCGAGTACTGAGTCCAGCAGAATATTGTCTGTGGCAGAACTCAAGGAATTGGTCAGCTCTATCCTCAGCTTTTCACTCCATTTCCCTACATTATATGCACTTTTGAAGGAATATAGTCTGCTCCAAAATAGCTGTTGTCACCTTAACAAGATAACAAATGAAACTTGTTACGTTCCCATTGTGGTGTGGAAAACCCATCCAATGCCATATGTATCATAATCTGTGTCTCTTGCTTATTGCAAAGAATGTGAGGCTCTTGGGAAACAACATTGGCTGATATGCCTATGTAGCCCGTGGGCCACAGGTGCCTCAGGATAACTAGGAATGCAGCCCAACACAAAACCACAAACTTTCTTTTCTTCCTTTTTTTAAAAAAAATATTGGCAATCCTGATTGATCTTTATTTGTAGTCAATGAGGGGTGGCTAGCATTGTGATGGAGTTCAGGGGTAGCCACATGAACTAAAACATGTGTAGGCTTAAGTATCATTAAAATGTGAAAATGAATGCGAAAGAGTGGCAAGGAAGTTGGGAGTGCTTTGTTCCAGGACTATATTTTGAAACGAGAGCTAAAAATGCTCTGATAAGGTCCATCAGCCCATCAAGTGGTGGCAAAACTACAAATTTAACTTGTATTAACATTATGACTTTTTTTACAATTTTTTTTAGTAACTTGATTGGCTATTTTTATATCATGTTATAAAGTCAAAAGATTGCCTTAATAAGGCCTTTGTGTAATGAGCCTCAATGAAATTGCTAAGGTGAGTTATCACAAAAGCCACATAGCCATTTATCCCAGAAAAGAACATAAAACAGACAAGACACCAAAGTGAGAAAAAAGTCCATAAAATTTCATGGGAACAACCTTGGAAATCACCAAGATTGTGGAACAAAAATTCTAGAATCCTGAAAGATTCCAGTCAAAATGAATTCAGATCTGGGGCAGAGCAATTAAGGGAGTGAGGACACTGCAGAGATCCACATTTACATAGACGCCACAATCTTTCCACATCTTCCTGGCCAATAGAGTTCTTGTTCTGCAGTCCTGGGTTCCTTAAAAGAAAAAAAAAAAAAAAAAGAAAGGTACAGTGTTCTGTCTCGAACAAGGCCTTTATTCTTTTCTTTCCCTTCAAGCAAGGGTCAAAGTCAAATGGCCTGTTTGAAAGTATAAGTGATGGTACCTACTTTACTGTTCAAAACAATGAAACTAAATGTTCTGTATTAAGTTGGAAAGGCTAAAATAATCAGCTATTTGGGTGCAGTAATCCCCAATGAGAAGAGTTCCTGTGTGTTTTCTCTGAATCATCTATTTTTTGTTATGGTCTAGTGATTATTTCAGTGTAAACACTTTATTTTTAATTTTCATTGAATTTTTGTGAATTTCATGTGAAATTTCACTGTGAATTTTGATCATATTTAGACCTCCTCCTGTATCTGCACTCCCTTATTACCCCTGCCAAATTTCACATACTATACACACACACACACACACACACACACACATATATATATCTATATATAGATATATAGATATATATATGTTTATCAAGGCAAATTTGTGTACCCCAAGCAGGAGGTGTGGGTTCATCCACTGGAACCTAGTTAATCTATCAAGAGACACACCCTTGAAAGAGACTGACTCTCCCCCTCCCAGCAGCCATCAATTGCCAATAGTTCCTCAGGTAAGGTTGGCACTTCTTACCCACTTCCACACGTCTATGCTGGGATTTTGTCTGGTTTGAGTTTGCATAGCATGTTGTCACCATTGCTGAGTTCATATGGATAACTGACCAGCTGTCTAGAAAACTCTGTTTCCTTGTGGTCATCCACTGTCTCTGGCTTTTACAGTCTTTCTGCCCCCTCTTCTGCAATGACACCTGAGCCTTCAGAGTCAGAGGCTTGATATAGGTGTCCTATTCAGAGATAAGCACTTTGCAGTCTTTTATTCTCTTCACATTGGCCTCTGTGTTAATCACCATCCACAGCATGATGAGGCTGGCTAGTTTTCATAGTGCTGGGAAGTACCATACATGCTATTGCCAAGCTGTGAATCCTGCAAGCTACAACACCTGGTCTGGCAAGATATATCCACTGATGTATCAGTGGCACAAATGTGATGGGAGTAACCCACTTCTGATTGGTTTAAGGTCCACTTCACAAAATGGAACCTGTACATGGCACTGATATCAGATATCAGGCCTAGGAACCTGTGGCTAAGCAGATCACAGGCCATAAGAGAGAACCTACTACCATTATTCTGGCAAATGGACATAGTATTAAACTGATTCCTAATGACTTATTGTTATACACATAGATTAATGCATATTTCAGTTCTCACCAGAGAACTATGTTTTATTTTTTAAGGTGAAGCAAAATACACATAGTGAAAAGTGTTCTTGTTTTCACTTGATACAGGACTCCAACCTTCCACAACTAACACACCCATACATCCAGCATCTGCTCCCAAAACAGAGTCACCAGAAGTTCCTTTCTCTTGCTTTCTCCAGTCACTGTCCTCCAGAGAGTAACTATTTTCTTGCCTTGTGATGGTACAAACACAATTTGCTGTGTATACCTTATATAACTGAAATTCTACAGTGTGTTCTCTTTTGTCTGTTTTTCTCTCAACATTATTTGTTAAAGCCTCCATTGTGTTGTTACATGTAGCTGCAGAATTTTCTCCTCACTGTACAATACCCACTAAGAATATACTAATATATCCATTTTACTGATGATGGATACATTCTTAACTTGCAGTTGAAATGAGCTACTTCAAATAGTGTGCCATGCACATCTTGATACATGATCTTGGTAAGCATGAAGCAGGTTGTATTTCTAATAATGCCTGACTTGAAAGTGGATATCAGGTATTTATTTGTTTTCTAAGACCCAGAATAAGAAGCTGAGCGAGAAAAATGTATGCTGAATATTTAGGAATCCATTAAAAAGGGGGAAAATAAGATGATTTGACATTCATATCATTTCTCCACAATATTTTGGCAGTCTATTCCCTAAAACAACTACGCTTACACCACGACTCTGATTCTCATGCTGTGGATTGCAGTGTTCTCGCCTACCAACCTCTTCCTGCCTCCCGGCAACAACTTGTAATCACCCCAGTTGTCTTGTCTATTTTCGGTTCATATCGAATTCTTTTTTTTTCTAAAAATACTTTTACCTAGCCTAACTTTTCCCCTTTAAAGTTCTCTGGTAATTTGAAAAGTAAAATATAAAGATACATGAGTTTAATCCAGTAGCCTGTCTTCCAAATAACACTGGAAAATGGAACTAGGCGACAAAATGACCTTTTTATTTCCCCAAAGTCCCCAGGCTGTGGTGGCCATGGGAGATGATGATTCAAACATGGTCCCCAAATCATTAGCATCTGAAGGGAGAATTCGAATGGTCTGTGACTATTTGTCCAATTGTGTTTGATAGACATGGTACTGAGTGTCATCAAGACTAGTTGGAGGCTGGCTGTGGAGTTCCCATCCGATTCTTTTTTAATATGTCCTTTGAGAATGCACCTGCATAGCAGTCTAGATGTCAAA
The DNA here is from genome assembly GCA_035773235.1 of Eospalax fontanierii. Taxonomy (NCBI): domain Eukaryota; kingdom Metazoa; phylum Chordata; class Mammalia; order Rodentia; family Spalacidae; genus Eospalax; species Eospalax fontanierii. Next base: position 38,936,849 of record CM069532.1, on the reverse strand, counting down.
TATGTTAATGAACCAGTTAATCAAGTCTTCTTAGCCTAAGACCCAGATGCAGCGCAAGAGACATTTAACCCTGCCTACTTCCTGCCCCCACCACTACAGGAGGTTAATACAGTATCGAGGACTCTGGCTTCTGAGTTTAGTATGTCATGTTCAATATTCTAGTAAGTGGAGAAAGAGCCATTACAGTGTCAGACAAAGTCCCCTGATGAACAAGTACCTTCTTCTGCATTGCACAAGGAGAGTGGAATTGTATTTTTTCTGAAAATGAGCAGTGATCAGAATGTCCTTCAACAGAAAAGGGGGACTCCATGAGGTACACATGGAAAACATGAACACTGAACCAGGAGCAAGAGGTAACATGAATTTGGGATTTGTAGCAGGCAGGTAATGAAGTAAGCACACTTAACCTTTCCAGCAGCTTGAAGAAAATCCTTTCATTAGGGCCATTGTTAAAAGTACAGATACCAAGACAAAGGTAGAAAGAGGTTAAGAAACTTTCCCAGAGCCACATACACAGTTAGGTGGTGAAGTGTAGGCTTCACGCTTAAAGATACGGCACTCAGAATTAAGAAGTTTACTAGCAGGGATATCTTTGAAGTCTCTCCTCTAAGACTACCTGCCATGCTGTCTGTGACTTCTCTTTCTTTTATTCTTACTTTAAGCTATGCTTCTCAATGAAATGCCTCTCTGGGTTTTAAAGGGAAACCTCTCCTTCCCTTTAAGGCCCCATTATGTTGTCTCTGATATAAAGTATTATTCATTTTTAATACTCTCCCACCTTAAGGCCCAGTTCCTTTAGTAAAGCTAATTCCTGAAGGGTAAAATGTTTACTTCCATCATAGAAAATAACAGGTGTGATGGGGTAATTTTCTAGTGGAGGAAACTGGCCCAGGGTTCATTCACTTACTTGGTGGACATTTCCTGAGCTCTTCCCTGTGCCTCTGACCCATTCTCTTGAAAACAGTGCAAGGGAAAGATGAGACATGTAATTGGGTAGATGTCTTTTCATTTTCATTCATCTCAAGGTTAAATTATTTCCAAAGAAACTAATTAGTTCCATGAGGGGAATGAAAGCAAAGGAAAGGGGTGGGGAGTGGAACACACATCCCTAAGCTGGTAGAAACAGAGTCGTAGCCAAAGAAAGTTACTGATTTTAACAAGAAAATGGAACTTTGGGATAAATCAAGCAGTGGAATGTGGCATTCAGAAATGATGCAGTGGCTTGAGCGTGCACCCCGTTCTCTCAGACTCTTCCCACATAGAAACACAACCATATTATTCGACTGAATTTTCCTCCAATCAAAATATACCTTCTGAAAGGAAGGAGAAGCGAAAAGCAGATATAATATACTAGATGGGGACTGTCTTGCTCTCCCCATGCTTCCTACCATGGCCAACTGTGCAGATGGGCAGAGAAACAAATTCCAGGCACAGGGAGGGTGCCTGTCATTTGCCATTCCTGACTGCCGTCCAAGATTGAGGGTTTTGTGTTGTTTTATGATTTGTCAGAATAGGTCTGCAAAGCCTCTAGAATCTCAACTTACTTAGTGAACTTTCACCCACTCCTCTCTCCACACTGCCACCCAGTCATGGCTATTTTAACTTGTTTTTCAAGTGAAATCTTCCTTTAACAACTTAGAATAGTTTCAAACTTCTTCTTGCAGAAACGACAAAAGATCAAACTTACACGGAGCTGGCTCACTCTTTTTTTTGTGAGAGCTTTAGGTTTTCTTTCTGACGTATTATATTTCTGCCCAAAAAGAAAAAAAAAGTCCAGGGTCAGCAAAATGGTAAGGTGTTTGCTAGCGGGCAACCTGAATTTGATCTCTGAGACCCACATAGTAGAAGGAGAAAACCAACTCTCTCAATTTGTCCTCTGACCTGCACACACACCATGGCATGTGTACACACACACACACACACACACACACACACAGTGGTATTTATATACACACATAAATAAAGAAACAAACAAATAAGTGTAATAAAAGGAGAGAACAGTACCTCATCAGGGAAGAAGGGCCTGGCAGGAGTGCTGGATTTCCCCAGACCCTCTCTCACACTCTATACTTTGGCCCTGTGAGCAATGGAGGGACTAGAATTTCTCATGATTAAACAGCTTCTCTGGCTTCTGTTCATGAGGAAACAATTCATTATGCACTACTGGTTTCAGAGTAATGGAGACTGATTTCTAGCAGATAATGTGTATCTTCCTTTCAGGACCTTCCATTACCCCTGCTAATGTACTGCAGCTAATGGATGTGGAGCTGGAAACATAACCTGAGCAGCTTCAAAATGACTTTCAGAATTCTGGTCCCACTGATATTTGCTATGAAACTCTTAGTGGTATTTACCCTTTCTCCCTGGAGTTGGAGAAGGACATAAAATAGGAAGTTCACTGAAGATAGACTTCCTAGAGTCTCCTATTACATGCAACACTGGGGACTTAACAGCTAAAAGACTGCCCTGGCCTCACCACTCGTCAGTTTAGCTACCTTTGGTATGAAAAGTAATACATTTATTTAGTGATGAGGGTAGACTCTGGGCTAAGCCTTGTGGTTTGGAATTCAGCATCTGCAGTTTACTAGTACTATGATTTCTGAATAATTACTAAATCTCCCTGAGACTCTTTGTTTGTAAAATAAGGATAATAATAGCATTTACCTCCTAGAGGAGTTGTAAGTAACTAATTAACACACTAATATAGGAAGGGCCTTTAATAACTGTGCCTGAACGTGTTTGCTATATTAGTGTAAGAAAGGAGCTGAAAAATTGGATAAGGAAAGTCAATAGGATTGTTTTCAGAACCCAAAAGATAGGAGAACAAATCCCAGAGGCCAGTGGCTGCCTCTTCCACGTTTAACCATCCACACCCAGGATGGTTCTCCTATGTGTGTGGAAAGTACATTCAGGGGCAGGGAGGAGCCCCTCATACTGTTCTCAAGTCACCAGTAACCACAGAGAAATGCCACCCTTATTGCTGTAGAAGTTATCTGTTCCTGGTTGGCAAGCTGCCTTGTAATATGCAATGTGTAAGATCAATAAGCAAGGAGTATCTGCAAAAAAAAAAGGAAAGAAAAAATATCAAGAGATATATAGAAATAAATGGATCTTCCTATCTGTCACATTGCTTAATAAGGAAATGTAGAGTGAGTAGAAAGTGAGTAAGAAGTGGTAAATTAAATGTGAAGGAATATTTTCAGTTCTGAGCCAGGTCTGTTCTTATTCCATTACTGTTTTCTGTGGTGATGTGTCTGAGGTCTATATCCCTCCATTAGTACAATGTCTAACATACAGCGTCTGGTTTAAAAACATGACTAAATAGATGGATAGATTTTATGTGTGTGTGTGTGTGTGTGTGTATGTTTGTGTTTGTGTGTGAGAGAGAGGTATTATAGATGATATCTAAATAATACTTACATGGATGCATAAATGTAAAAATATCAGAAATATGCATATAATAGATGATGACAGATACAAGCTTCTTATACCTAATTCATTTGATCTATGAGTATTTAGCTTTTCACAAATCCTCAAGTTCTTAATTATGAAAATTTCCACATTTACCCAAATCAGCTTTCTGTGCAGCCATAGGCTTCTTGTGCATATCATTACAACACAATTGTCTTTTCAATTTCCACTAAAATTTTATCTCTTGCTTGATGAGCAATTTTTGTGCTAACTGAGACATCAGCTGTAACTGTTTCATAAAGCATGTTTTCTTCTTGTAGTGGAGAGAGTATGATGAATTGTTCACGTTCACAGAATCAGGTCACTGCTGAGTTTCTACACTTTGATTTACTCCAAACTTCTAATTTCTAGTTATGGCATAACTGTCCTTAATCTCAACTCTTAGTCCCTTTCTATCAGCAACTCTGAGTCACCTTTATTTTCGTGTTTTTTTTTTTAACCTCAGTAAATTTTTTTTCATAATCTACCATTAGATGAGGAGGGCTGACAGTCAGTCATCTGGGTAAACTTATCATCTAAGGTACGGCTCTCTGGAAATATAACTTACTCCCTTCCAGTTTGATATAGCCCCACGATATAGTGTCTCAGTCGACCTCCATTCACACTTACTTGACTTTTCCCAGAGTATAGTTCAGTAACAACCAAATCTCCTGAGTATAAAAAGAATGATAGCAATGCCATTGACATTTCATAAATATTCTAGAGTAAAACCAAGAGTAGATTTGAATGATTTGGGTTTTCCAACATTTTTTAAGTGTTGTATAGTAGGCTCCCATTTTTTTTTCCAGGCAACCTGACGGTATCTATGAGTGATAACACCATTCACTTGGAGGTCAGCTGAAGGAATATTTTAAAGTAAGAAATAATGACAAGTATTACAGTATTACATGCTAGGAGGTATTGTGTTCAACTCAAAAATATAGACTCTTGTTCTCTGGGTTTCCTGTAAGGTCCTATGCCAAGATTTCAACATATAGCTTGTTAGATTCCTGAGCCTGATTTTGAAAGGTGAGCAGAGACACTGAGTACTATGTGATTGTCTATATTTTAGGGGGGTTACACCTTGGGAATTCTTCTAGTTTTGAATTTACATGACTATTTAGATGTATTGGATACATCTAAAGATAGTTCCTTTGTTGCCCAGAAATAGATTGAGCTTAAATTTCAAGTTTCATATTAAAGCTGCAAGTGTTTCCACTTGGAAATCTCCTTCAAGCGCATCCTTGCAGAGTGGAAGCTACTCCTGGGCTGAGAGTTCTTGTCTTCCGCCGTTGGCTTTTGATCTATTTTCGTCTTGATATCAGCCTAGCCTGAGCTTCATTAAAAATATCTCACTGTGGACCGATGAATGGAACTGAAACCAAGGCCTCCATTCTGAGGATCTTAGTGCCATAAAAGACACATTTCACCTATGACAATGCCTGGCCGTGCAGCAGTCTTTACCTTTCAAAGTGCGGGGCCTCCTGGGCATTCTCTCTTTGGAGTGCTCTAAGGGTGCTGGCTGTCACAGTGAAGTGCCTGTAAGTATTTTCTTTGGCCTCCTGCCTCTTGTGAGACAACCCTGAGAACTCCATCCAGGGTATAAGATGTAATGAGGTCCCTAATTACTAACAATGGGCACTTTTGAAATAAATTGGAATTTCGCATTGCATTCAATTATGAATGGGCTTCTGGAGTCCATGAGGAGACACGGTTCCCAGTGTAGCTCCTCTGATCCAACTCTAGCTAGAAGGGAATGCAACTTATCCACTAAGCCAAACTCTTACACTGATTACTTTGCCCAAATTAATTGAGCAGCACTGTCTTTTTTTTTACATTTGTGTGTGTGTGTGTGTGTGTGTGTGTGTGAGACTGTACATGCTTGGGTGAGACTGTGCCACAGAGCATATGTGGTAGTCAGAGGACAATCCACAGGAGTCAGAACTCAGGTCATCCAGGCACTTGGTGGAAAGTGCCTTTACTCACTGAACTATCTCTTTAGTTCCAAATGTGTCGGTTCTTTTTCTTCTCTAAAAGGTTGTGGTGGTTTGAATGAGGAATGTCCCCATAGGCTCAAATATTTGAATGTTTAGTATATGACTCCCAATTTGTGGTGCTGTTTGAAGAAAGTCATGGAACCTTCAGGAGGTGTAACCTTACTAGGGGAAGCATGTCTCTGGGCAGACTTTGAGGGTTCAAAGCCTCTTCTCACTTTCAGCTTGCTAATTCAATTCCTGTGCATGCTTGAAGGTGTGAGTTCCCAGCTTTCCGTTACTGATGCCTTCTGCCAGGCCTCCCCTGACATGATGGATGGCAATCCCTCTAGAACAGTAAGCCCAAATAAACTTTTCCTTCACCATGTTGTCTTGTTCATGGCGCTTTTATCATAGCAACAGAAAAGTAACTAATACAAAGGTCTTTTGCATATTTATATAATTTAAGTGTATCTCTAAGAGTTCATGTTTTACAAGAACTGGTTCCAGTGTGCCTATATTTAGGAATGGTGCTATTTTTTAAGAGGTGGAACATAATCAAAGGGGTCCCAGGGAAACTATCCCCAAAAGGGATTAACTTAGTTCTCATGGGACCTCAGCTGGTTTCCATCAGGTAGATCATTTCAGAAGAACAAGAGTGACCCCTCCCCATCCTCGGTGTCCTCTCTTCTCACTCCCTCTTACATGTATACCCACCAGAATGCCATCTCCTGCTAAGTCTTCACCAGAAGCCACATCAATAAGGCTGTTCACTCTTGAATTTTTGGCCTCCAAGATTATAAGGTCAATATATCTCTTTTTGCTTTTCTAGTCCCAGGGATCAAGCCTAAGGCCTCAAAACAAACACATGTAATCATAGTTATCATTTTATAGGTTAGGAAACTGGGACTTAGAAAGGCTAAGTACTTGCTCACATCGTCATTAATTATGGATCCCAGTCATTCTCGTTTCTCTTGCCGTGCTCCAGCGACTGCCTCTGCCTTACCTTTCCCTAAAGCAAGTTAAAACAAGTACCTGGAGCTGAGCAAAAGGCGTTCTGTTGTCTGTGCTCTGTAAGGGTGGAGAGAAGCTCTCACAGCTCCGAGCAAAGGTCAAGTCCATCTAAATTTTAGGAAGAAGAAAGAAAACAAGATTAAACCAGTGGAGGAAAGGGCAATACGAAAAAGACAATGGTGCACTTGTTATCAATAGCAGTGGCTACTTATTGAACGCTTAAATGTCAGCCCCATCTCTGTATTTTAATGTGTGCTCATATCAAGGCAACAGGAATTGGGATACAATGCTCCATTTTAACTTAACTTTAAAAAACCCTTCTGAAAGAGAACAACTAAAGTTCAGTCTACTTTCTCCCTATTTTAATTTATTCCCTTCCTTGTCCCTTGTCTCCACCTCCCCAGGGAGGAAGTTCATAAAGAGCAGACTTTCTGCAGATTGATCCAGATGATAATAATGGAGCCCATGTCACTGAAAGCCAATCACATTGTGAACATCATAGAAAACTTTATTTCGAATTCTCAAGAGAACGCTGATGTGTTTGAAACTTATGAAAACTTCATTTGAAGTGGACTACATTGTTCATGATGATTAAACGTTTGAGATTCTTCAGAAAATCCCCAGCCATTAGTCACGGCCATTCACTCTCCTCGGAGCATGAATCAGAAATACGTTTCCTTTGTGTGAGACACTGAGGAGTTCTGAGGTAAAGACTGGTGCTGAGGCTGGGCACAGGCATGTGGCTGGCACTTCTCTGGCAGGACCACTTCTTGCTGATTGGTGGTTTCCTTTAATATTCTTCTATTTTCTTATTAGCATCTTTTATTCAGTTAATTTTACTGGCAAGAAAAATACCAAATCTTCCAAATGGTATTTTTCCACATCAGAAGGTAGTCACAACTCTTAGGAAGCAAATTAGATTTTTCCTACTTCCAAAATGCCTATTAACTCCTTTATTTCTCACAGGTGTGTGTGGGAGTGTGGGGGTGTGGTGTGTGTCAGCCATGGGGGACATGTAGAGGTTACAGCAGGAGCTGGTCCCTGCCTTCTACCTTGATTTTGAGGCCGGGTTTCATTTCTGCCACCTGTGTCCTCTAGGCTAGCTACCCCTCTATGGAGCTTCCAGCTGGTTTTCCAGGACTTCTGGGATTACAGATGTGTGCCACTGAATCCAGCTTTTTACCTGGGTGGGTTTCAGGGATCAAACTCGGGCATCAGGCTTGTGTAGCAAGCACAACTTGCTGAGCCATCTCCCCAACCCCTTCTCACAGGCTTTTGAAACATGTTGAAAGTAAGAAATACTGTAATTAAACATATCAAATATCAGTAACAAATGAGATGCCTTCCACCAGGGAAATGTCTGTTTTATTTTTAAGAAATCTAGTCTGTGTAAGGAAAATAAACAGGGAAATTCAGTCTGTTTTTTCCTTCTTTAATAATTTGTTACTCCTAAAATACTGTTCTACAGAATTGGAAGTAAAAGATTAAAAGATCAGGAAAGGAAAAGGAACAGAGCACATACCATGAACACAAAGATAAATAAAACTGTACAAACTCACATGGTGTATAATAGACTAAGGGTCATCATCCTCCAAGACAGGAAAGGTTGGTTGAAGAAATTCACCATATTGCAGGAGCTGCATCTTCATGGAGATGTGGAGAGCAGTTCACTGCACTGATCCGATCCCCCTGTCTACTCCAAACTTGGTTTCTTCACCATGCCTCTTATTCCTCCACACAGTCCATCTCAAGGACCTCTCCTTCCCTGATGGCTCAAGACTTCTCTTCCATGTTCAGACTTTACCTGTGAACATGACGGGCATGTTGCTAAGCATCTTCTCAATAAATGCAGAATCATCAAACAAAACCAAAGTGAGTAATTTCCCACCATTGCTAATATGCAGCTCCCCCACACTCCTATGTTTGGAAAGGAATCTTTAAGTTTTAACTCTTCCATCTCATGAGACAGGTTGCTAGTGAAGAACTGATGATGGCCAGTAGTCTCACAGTTCCTCAGGGTTCAATATGACCTTACTTGCCAGCCTGTGTGTTGACCTGAATCCTCTCTGGGAGGGATTATTTATGTGCTGCTCTCACACTATTCATTCCCTACAATGGAATCTCAGATTCAGACTCAGGCTCCAGGCAATTCTGTGAAGCTGGCACTTTAACAACATGAGCTGGTATTCCAGTAACCAGCACAGTTCCATTGGGAAGAAGGTTCCTACCAGTACAGAAGCCCAAGAAGGAGGACCTCAAGTCCTCCTTCACTGTCTGAGCCATGGCTTTGTTTGTTGGAGACACACCAGCATCCCCAGAGCTCCTCGGAGCACCCTCAAGAGTGGATTCCTTTAATACCAGCTTTGACTTTTCCTCTCAGAGTTTAGACACAGGTTCTTGCTCTGGTTCAGCAACAGGCTCCTCTAAATGATCATCTATGTTATTGCTGATAGGCTGACCATGGAAAGTTCCAGAATAAACAGGTGCCACCTCAGATATGTGCTGTCTCTCTTCAAGTTCTTTTGCTTCTCCCTTAGATTCCTCCTGAGACACAGTAACAAAGCCATTGAAGACCTCAGCTTGGTCTTTGAAGATATAATTTCTAAGAGAACTTGGGAGCAAGGACAAATGTCTGCATGAGTCTGCACAGAGCCTGGTTTCAGGACAGCAGTCACATCACCTGAACCACCACACACTCATCTGTGGTAGCATGCAGTTCAACAAATTCTGGGGAGGTTATTGGTCAAGCTTTCTAACATTATTTCCCTATAAATTTCTTTCTGTCCATAAATTGATCTGCCTTTCGATTTAAATCCATTTCCCCACTGATGAAGGAAGAGTTCTTTCCATGCAGCCTGTGAAGTGTGTCTACGGCCTGGTTCTACAGTTTGTAGTACTGTCTCACTAGTTCCCATCTGACAAGTAGTCTCCATGTCCATCATTTTAATCAGTTCAGCCTGCACAGCTGAATGAGGGAAAAACAAGATTTGCTCCATGGCATGAAGGGCAGTAAGAATCCTCGGTTAGTACATCCTTGCTGCCTTCAAAGTTCTTTGAAATATTTTACACTAGGAATTACGTAGAATTGGGAACTGACTTTAAAAGAAATTGGTAAGTTTGATTTGACTTTTGAGCCTGTCATTTCTTTCGTTGGCACTCTATATCATAATGCCCGGGTACCACAGCTTTCAGAGAAGCTTCACACAGGGGTCCAAGTTCATCACAAGGAACTGCTCTCTCTCCTGTCCTTTTCTCTGTCTTTGACTCTCCATCTCTGCCTCTCTCCCTGTCTCTCTCTCTCCTCTTTCTTTAATGGGGTATCATATAGCCCCGACTGACCTCAAACTCACTGTGGAGCTGAGGCTGCCCTTGAACTCCTGATTCTTCTGTCTCTACCTCCAGAATGCTGGGATCACAGTGTGCACCACCATTCCTGGCCTTCCTTGCAGTCTCTTCAGAACATAATACTACAGTGTTGTAGCATCTCACTGCCTTGCTAAGGACAATGGCAAGAAAATAACCAACTGCCACAAGAGGCATGTCATGGGTGCTCCCCAAATGGAACTCAGGTGCTCCCCAAATGAACTTTAGGAGTAAAAATATTTTTATTGATAAAAAACAAGGGAAAGTTTAGTGATGGAATGTCTTACAGTTAATAAGGGTAGAGATAAGATTTGAATCTAGAACCAACTGGGCGAAATAGCCAGTTATTTTCTGTGTGTTATTTTGGATGCTCTGTGAGGCCGATGCAGAGGCAGAATTAAATCTGTACTTAGTGGGGGGTGGGCCACATCTTAAGGAATGGAGAAGGAACAGGAGTCTCCAGAATCGGGCATAGTCTGAATTTTATGATGATAAGGGAAAGAGAAAGATGGGACAAAGAGAGCCTCAGTCTTGTACACATTTCCTGAAAAGGTTCAGCTAGCCGATGGGGAATCCTGAACCAAAGTCACTTGCTGGAGGATTCCCCATCTTCCAGGAGGAAATGCTTATCTCTCAGCTGGTAGCAGCCTTAGGAAGATGGCCACGTGGTGTGATGGTGGATCCAGAGGGCATCTGGGACTGTCAGTCCAGATATATCCAGCCACAATATTCCTTGTGCCAGACAGTCTGAGATCTAAGTTGTGCACTTGCATGACACCATTATCACCCCACTTCATGGCACAGTTGACTCCCCTTACACAGATTCAGGAAGCAGTTCTCCATGGATGCTATTGGTCTCTCTTCCTGAAGGGAAAGTAAACAAGAGTGAACTTATTCCTAATGATAGGAATTAATTCCTGGTGCTGTAGTCAGTCTTAGGATCATGTCTGGTCCTCCTCTCCCTCTTCCTCTATCCATATAAAGGTCCTATCTTCACTACCACCCCAGCAGGGCTTGGCGGCTTGCCTGGCAAGTTCACTAAAACTTTCATTTTGAATGCGTTAATAATTAACTTCCCCTCAGAATCAGGTTGCAGGAGTGCCCACTGACATCCAAAATGGAGGAAGGGAGTGTTGGGATGCACACATGTGGATCTCCTGAGTCCCAGGCTCTGTGCATGCCTCCTCCTTCTGACTAGGGACAATTACCCCCCACCAAAATGGTAGCCTCTCTCCCTGTGGCTAGTTCTTGATATGAGGGGTTCAAAGTGTTCTGTCAGTGATCTTAGGATGTAGTTCAATGCCCCTCTTATAAACTCTTGTAAGAATATGCCCCCATTAGGGAGTAGAACTCCCAATTGTGATCATTGAATCATAGGATTCCTCAGTGCACCATTGAGAGTGATACTACATAGAACCACTTCTGCCAGCCACAGTGCCACATGCCTATAATTATAGTACTAAGGAGATGGAGGTAGGATCAGGAGCTAAAGGGTTATCCTCAGCTACATAGTGAGTTCAAGGCCAGCCTGTGCTATATAAGACTCTGTCTAAAAATGAAAGAAAGAAAAGAAGGAAGAAAGGAAGGAAGGAGGGGAAAGGGAGCGAGAGAGAGAGAGAGAAGGAAACAAAGAGAGAGAAAGTATAAGAAGGAAAATAAAAGAGGAAAAAAATAGAACCACTCCTCCCCCTTGGTTCCCAGGCAGATGCATTCTTCATGTATGGGATAGAGCAGTAGCATTTATGGGGCCTGAGGTAATGCATCCACTGCTACAGCCTAAAGGGTGCGACTCATTCTTCCTAAATCTTATACCAAAAGTTCTTCCAAATGACAGGTGCTTCTGAAGTTTTTTCAGTATTTATCTTTCTCCCTTTTTTAGGCTCAGCAGGTCCCCAGCCAGACAACATTGGGATTTAAACTAGTGTTTTCCTGGAAGCTAGAGAAAGGAAGTGAGATAAGCTCCTGTTGAGTTGTGGTCAGATCACTTCATTTATATTCCACCTGTGAACCACTGGACCATACTCAGGAAAGGTGGGCCACCTTGGCAAGTTCAGTGGATTTGAGACAGTCTTCAGAAGTATCCATCTAGAGCATTCCTTGCCATGTTCTAGCATCCCAGGTTGTGCCACCCAGGGTTCTGACTTCAGCATGGTAGACTTAGCTGCAGTTCTACCCAGCTATCTAATAGCAATCACACCCTGTTCAGATCTGCCCAACTTCCACTGCTGCAAGCAGGGGTTTCTCCAGATGTTGTCAGTACGAGTCTCTGGCTCTCACTTTAGGCACTCAGCTTCTCATTAAGGCCTCTGTATCATTCTCTGCAGGCATGAGGACAATCTAAAAGTAAACAGTAAACCCTGCTGCCCTATGAATGACTCTCTCTCCTCATGGTTTTTAAATACCTGCAAAAGGATTCACCTTGCAGAGGGATTTTCTCAGGTCTCTGCAAGTGAAAACTTTAGTATTTGGGTCTACCACATGCCATGGATCTCTCAGGTCCTGTGTATCATTCAGGATCCTGCACTCTTTGCCTTCTGAGCTATGAGTAAGCCAACTTCACAATCGCATCTTACCACTTGCATTCTCAGACCACTCCTGCTACCACTTGTGTTATATTGGGTCCTCCAAGGGCTATATGTGCATATGTGCAAGAGATTTGGCAGGGGATAGAGAGAGCGAGAATCAAGTAGAGCCTCAAGTTCTAGTATGGCTGGGGTGCCTATAAAGGAGGAAAGGGGATTTAGGCAGGAAGTGTCTGCTTCTAGGAAAGCTCAGTCTGCTGGTGAAATCCTCACCTAAATGTCACCTGTTGGAGGCGTCCCATGCCACCCAGAAATCAACCTGTATTAGTATACTGTGGTTAATCATTGACTGGTAGTGGCTTTCAGGAAACAGGGCCTGGATGCAGACATAGTGGAAGGTCCAGAGGGATAACAGCTGGAGATGTCAGCCAGTGGTTCTGCCTGCCATATGCTTTTATGAGTACCAGAATAACACACATGTCCAAACTAAGTCTGGCCAAGATATTAGGGGCTGATAATAGTCTGAGGTTAGTCTGAGGTCTTGGACCTCATTTCCATTCAGACAGCTCTATACAAAGAAAGGACAATACTAGGGGAATTTAAGATGTGCAGCAAGACCAATGGGAAAAATGATTTTCTGCAATTGAGTCTTTCTTTCCCTTCTTACATCACACCAGTGAGGAAGCCTTTCTAGATGATATTAGGTCTGAAGAAAGCATGCCCCTGATATGCTCAGAAAATGACATGATCCCATTTTAGAATTCAAAAGAAAATTGTTCCATTTAGGAATCAGGAGTGAAATGCTCACGAGAAAGTCCATTTCTGTCTCCCTGTCTTGGGCTCAGATGTGAGCAAAGTTACACTTGAATGAAGCAATTTTTCCACTTGCATTTTTAATAACCAGGGAAACGATGGTGGTACTGGTCTGCACAGAGTCTTAAAATTTGAAGGGGAACTATCAGTCATGTTAGTGTATACAGCCTCCTGTCTGGCAGTAAAACCTGTGCAGGTGTCTCAGCCTCAGTTCTTGAGATTAGTGATATTTGACCTGTATACCTCTAGTAACAAGAAACTCAGTTGCTCTCTAAGGTAGCCCGTGTGGCTAGATTGCTCTAGTTTAATGATGCATTACAAAGTGATTGAATCAGGAGATTGGAGAGATAGCTCAACTGGTAAATGTCTTGCCTTGCAAGTATGAGGACTTGAATTCATTCCTCAGATCCCCTGTGAAGCACAGGTGCAGCAGCTCATTCCTAACTGCAGTGATTTTGAGGCAGAGACAGGAAGACCCAGGAAGCTCTCTGGCTAAACAGCCTAACTTAACTGATGAGCTACAGGTCCCAGTCAGAGACCCTGTCTCAGAAAATCAAGGTTGATGGTTCCTCAAGATGATACCTAAGGTTGACCTCTGGCCTACACACACACACACCACACACACACACACGCATAAGTGATCGAATTAGCATTCACTGTCACTTGGCTATAAGCACACAGTTGACTTGGCTGTGTGATTTCACATATTATCTCAATGACTCTTTATGATAATGAGAGAAAAAGAATTGTTTTTCCTATTTTACAAATGGGGAGCCTGAGACTCAAGAGTGCCCAGGGAACTTACAAAGCAGTGTTACAAAGCAGGAACTCAACTCCAAGTCTGGATCTCTCCCTTGGTCTCCCACAAATGTCTGACATTTGACATAGACTGACTCTTGTGTCTACTTTTTCCGACTCTAGTTCACACTCAGGGGTCTTGTGAAATAAGACATCCAGTGTCCCTTCAAATATCTGGGTCAGTCTTGGATTATCTACATGCCACTTTACTTTGCAGGTTTAATGCTCAATTTCTTTAGCTGTTCTTCAAATGTGTCATCCCACGATGTCTCCCAGACACTGTCACCTCCAGGTGCTTCAGATCTCTGCCATCCTTTTGACCTTGATATGCCCCCCACTGAGCACAACTTCCAGGTACATCAAGACTTGGAGGAAACAAACCTTGGAAGGAAACCACCGCTTTTCTTTCTTCACACACCAGCTTTCTGTTAATGCAACCATATCATGTCGCTAACTGAATAAGCCTGAGTAGATAACTAACACTTCTAAATACTTTTCACACAGGCAGCTAGTAAACTGTACATTTTCCATTCTTATGGGTATAGTGAGATTTTTAAATTACATTCATTCTTCTTAGTCTGAAACAAATTAAAAATCAGTATGTTGTTTGAGTCTGTTAAAATTCCTTTTTTATTTTAAAATTTCAGTTTTATTTAAAAGTATTTTTTGGTTTAAAAAGTCTTTGCTTTCTATAGAATCTATTCCAGAAAAGGGATTCATTACTTTTCAGTATTTTTGTTTTAATAGCATTTAAAGTAATTGCTTCGTGATATATAATTTGTTTTTTTTTTTTTACTTCCCCTACCCCTTTCTTTCAACCCTAACCCCCTCGTATTTGTCCTTCCACTTTCATACATCACGTATTCCATCACCCCTCCCTTCCTTGGAACCTTCTTATCCCTCTGTGGCCCCCGTTCTAGTCTCACCCCACACTCACACCCATGGCTACACATACATAAAACTTAAAAGTTAGGGAACCTGGAGAGATGGCTCAGCAGTTAAGAGTACTGGTTGCTCTTGCAGAGGACCCAAGTTCAATTCTCAGCATCAACATGAAGGCTAACAATTGTCCATCACTCCAGTTCCAAGGAATCTGATGCCTTCTGACCTTCATTGGCATTGCACAATATGGGTTCACTTCCATACATGCAGGCAATACACTCATACACATAAAATAAAAATAATAAATAAAATATATTTTAAAATTAAAGGCTAAATATGAGAGAAAACACATGTGGGATTTGTCTTTCTGAGTCTAGGTTACCTCACTTAATTTAATAATTTCATTTTATAAACTCATAAATGATCCATCCATTTTTCTGTAAATGTCCTAATTTCATTTTGCTTTACAGCTGTATATATGTGTATATGCCACATTGTTATTGCCCATTCACTGGATGCTTGCTATTGTGACTGGAGCTGCAATAAACATGAGTGTGCAAGTGTCTGTGTGGTAGCATATAGAGCCCTTTAGGAACATGCCCAGGAGTGGTATTGCTGGTTCATATTGCAGTTCTATTTTCAGGTTTTTTGAGAAACCTCCACAATGACTTCCATAAAGATCCTGTTAAAACTCTTTTGTTAAAAATATTTTTATTGATTCCTTAAGAATTTCATACAATGTATTTTGACAGAAGTCAGACTCCTCCCCACCCTCACACCCCTACAGCCCCCTACTTCATGTTCTTTGTTATTATTTTTCATTTTTTAAAGGCCTATCAAGTCCAGTTTATGTTCCCCAAATGCCTTTGGGTTGGGCCCATTGCTTAGAGTCTGGTCAACCTACCCAGGGTCACACCCTTAAACAAAACTGGCCCTCCCTTTCCCAGCAGCTATCAGTTGTCAATAAGATCCTCAGCTAGAGCTGGGATTTCTACTCACTTCCCTCATCCATGCTGTGTTTTTGTCTGCACAGATCTTGTGCATGCTGTTACATCTGCTGTGGGTTCATATGTGCAAATACCCTGTTGTGTCCAGACAACAAGGTTTCCTTGTATTCATCTACCACCTCTAGCTCTTAAAATATTTCTCCACCCTCTTCCACAATGATCGCTGAGTCTTGAAAGGAGAGGATGTGATGTAGATGTTCCATTAGGGCTGAGTTCTCTGCAGTCTCTGACTCTCTACACAGTGACCACTTGTAGGATTCTGGGTTAATTGCCATCTGCTGCAAGATGTTTCTCTGATGAATGATGAGAGATACATTGCTCTATGTGTATAACAAGTCATTAGGGGTCAGTTGATTATCATGTCTATCTAGCAGAATAATAGTAGCAGGTTCTCCCCTATGCCCTGTGACCTTTCTAGTCACAGATTCTTGACCCCGATAAAAGCGCCAGGTAGGGGCTCCATCCTGTGAAGCTGGCTTTAAATCCAATCAGAAAGTGGTTGGTTACTCCCTAACATCCTTGCCACTATTACACTGGTGTGCATATCTTGCCAGGTCAGTGGTTATTGTAGCTCACAGGGTTCACTTCCGGGCAAGGCTGGTGATTACTTTTTCCTTCCAGTAGCATGGGTAGCAACTTCTAGTACTATGAAAGCTAGCCAGCAGAGATGAAGCTTCAAGGTTAATACCAGTTTTATGTCTCCTTGTTGTTCTATGGCTCACAGATTATAGGGTCTTCAGCAACAGGGTCTTTATGTCAAGTTCTTGCAGGTATCCAAGAGCAATGGCAAATACCAATAATGTTTGATGGGTTTATAGAACCCTCTCTGGTCAACAACTTCAAAAGAGGGAGTCCATTCCTGGCATTAGGCTTTTTATTTGCTAGCCTATACTGTCTGGCAGGGCCATTGAACCATTTAAACTCTTTTTACATATGCATACATACATATTTTAAGAAGATTCTATAGTAGTAGGTTTCCATATGACTTTTTCTAAAGGCCTCTTGTGCTAGCTATCCTCCTCTTACTCCTTCCCCTGTCCTGCCCTCCCATTCCCCACTCAGTTTAGCCTTCCCTATTCTATTGCTCCCCGTTCCTCCACTCTATCGCTGTATTCTATCCCCCTCCCATGGCCCTGTATTAGTTTCCTGACTTCTATGGATTTTCCAAGTGAAGCATATCTATTAGAAGATTCCAAGCTAGCATCCACTTCAGAGAAAGAACATACACCAGAACCTCCACACTGGTTTCCATAGTGGCTACACCAGCCTGTTAGAATTCTTAATGTCCATGGGATGATTTAAAACACTATCAAACCATGTCCTAATTAATCAGTTAGCACATAGCTCATCTGAATATGAATGAACGCAATACATATGATTACTACCTTTATGGGATTCACTAAAACATGACTGTCAAGCCAGGAATGGCTATAATCCCAATACATGGGAAGTTGAGATGAAAGGATTGAGAATTCAAATCTAGCCTGGGCTACAGAGCAAAACCATGTCTGAAGAAAATTAATGAAAACAAAAGAATCCAATGCGGTTTGCTCCCTCCCCTTCCACTAGCCAATGCATCCTGTGTGTAGCCCCTCCCTGCTCACAGCGCAGCCTAGGAGAACAGGATCACCTTGATTAGAACTTGTTAGACAGATGGACTTTCTGCTCCAGCTCAGCCCTACAAAGTCTGAACCTGCATTTTAACAAGATCCATAGTGAAGTCTTGTGTCCCTTGAACTTTGCATGCTCTGGTCTAAGGTACTGTGGGCAGATTCAGTTTCCTCTGTGAAATGAGGGAGGAGGAGAGGAAGCTCTGTAGTTCCCAAGCTCCCTGGCCCCTGCTTTCTTCCTGACTACTTCAGTTACCTTGAACGTTCACCCCAGTTGTTCTGCAGTGATAATGAAGGCAGGAGAAATTGATGACTGATTTAAAGATACATTTCATTCCTTTCAATATTAATAGCCACAAATGAGACTCTTTAACACAGGAAGGGTAAAATGCTAGTTCTGAAGCCTGGTCACTTGATCTCTGTCCTAATTGAGCTCCGACTTTTAGCAGAGTTCCAGAAATACCACAATAGTAGAGACCCATGCTATACTTCAGATCCATCTTATCCACCTTGGCAGGGGTTGAGAAAAGACTGCTCTCTGTAGGAGAAAAAGTACAGGCTTCTTTGGAATCAGTTGATCAGGTTCAGTATCTAGGTTAGCCACCTCTGGGATGTGTTCCTTGCAGTGCTCATCGGTAAATGGGGTGTAATAATAGCACCCACAATATGGATGATTATGAAGCTCCCATGAGATTATCTCTATGACATGCTTATCCCAGAATAAATGAATAAACTCTTAGAATTATTTTAATTGTTACTCCTTCATTTCTAAAACAGGCACTTATATTCTAGAAATTTGCTATACATGCTGAACATAAGTATATTGTATGTACCCTTATAAATTATTCAATACTTCCTATTTTCTGAGTTTTGAGCAGCTATAACATAGAGGGTAAACACTGAGCAAAGATATTAGGTATCTGTCCCTCACAAAACCTGAAATCAAAATAAGGATAAAAATAAGAGAAATGGGGGCTGAAGAGCTGGCTCATTTAGTAAACTCATGAGGACCTGAGTTCAGATCTCCCAGCACTTACATTCAAACCGGCTGGGCAGCAGCATCTACCTGTAATCCTAATGCTGGGGAGCCAGAGACAGGAGGATCTCTGGGTTAGCTTAGCCTATATGGTTAAGCTCCCCATTCAGTAAAGTGGAAAGGTGACTGAGGAAGACATCAACAGTCCTCCTCCTGGGCTCAGTAGGCACATTCAACACAGATGCACATGAGAGAGAGAGAGAGAGAGAGAGAGAGAGAGAGAGAGAGAGAGAGAGAGAGAGAGAAATAAGCCAAAGAGAGGTAAGCCTCCAACAAAACTGGATGACCCTGTAAAAGTGCAAGCAACTCATACAATTTAGTATTCATCACTGCAGAAAGTATTCATTAGTATTAATCAGTATTACTATTTAGGGTTCTCTAGAGAAATAGAAACAAGAAGATAAAGAGACAGGGTGAGAAAGAGACTGAAGTTTAAATTTGGGATTAGGCTCACCAAATTCTAGGGATAACACATGCAGAATCTGCAGGGCAAGTCAGCAGCTGCAAGCCAGAGAGCAGCTGATGCAGCGAGAGATCACAGGCAGTGTAGCAAAGAAGTCCCTCTTCCTGGAAGATCGGTCCGCAACTGATTGAATGAGGTCTGCCCACATTATGGAGATATTCTAGTGTGTTTCTCTGTTTCTGTGATAAAACACTGACAAAACCAGCTGAGGGAGGAAACGGTTTATTGCAACTTCCGAGTGATAGTCCATCTGTGAGAGAAGTCAAATAGGAATTCAGATCAGGAACCCAGAGACAGGAACTGAAGCACAGACTGTGGAGGAATGCTGCTTCCTAGCTTGTTCCCTTGGCCTATCCTCAAGCCTGCTTTCTTATACAACCTAGGACCACGTGCCCAGGGGTGGCTCTGTCCACAGTGCGGTGGGTCATCCCACATCAGTTCACAATTAGGATTCCTCCAGCCATGGTCACAGACCAGTCCAGTGGAGGAAATGCCTCGTTTGTGGGTCCCTAATCCCAGGTGTATCAAGCTGACAACTGAAGCTATCTAACACAGAGAATAATCTGATTTATTCAAATTCTACTGATTTAAGTGTTAGTTTCATCCCCAAATCACCTGCAATATCCAAACTGATGTTTGACCAAATATCTGGATACTATAGGCCTAGGCAAGTTGATACATAAAATTAACCATCATAGTAGGCTACATTAATACAAGGGTGCAATTTTTTAACATCTTTTGTCTTCTTGGCCCCATATGCCTGTTACTCTACCAGACATACTAATGATTTGCTTTGTTCTGTTTCTATATTGCAACCACAATAAGGTACTGGTAGGTACCTTTTTAATAAGGAAGAAGTCCTCCAACTTAGTGTGAATAGCACAGTTCCTATTTCTACCTGAGAATAATGAATATACCAAAGCTAGGCACTTTGCTCAGATATATCCCATGATAACATCAACAAGCCTCCAGCCTTGCAATTGTCTCTACTTTATGGGTGAGAAGACTAAGGCTTCTAGCAGCTGTAAAACTTTGATCAATGCTATATGTCGAGTTACAACAGAACCTGAATTTTATACATTCCTATCATATTCCAAAGAAGCCTTTGCTCATTCTACTATGCTGCAACGCCACAGCAAAGGTATTATAGTATGGGAAGTTAAAGTTAAAGGTAATGTCTCTGCTAACTCTTCTGTTCTTCTCTTTTCATTCTTTATTTGATTAATGTTTAATATCATTTTAGGTAGCAAAGAGAGAGCAGATATCAAACAGTGTCTTTAGGTAGGTGTTTATCCTAATAATATCTGCTCCTGCTTTCAAACAATTTTCTTTCATTAATTAGTTTGGGTAGCCTCTCAAAAGGATGTTGCTGCACTGAAAGAGATGCATCATGGTCATCTACCATCTACCACAAAGGCACCTACCTCTTTGTGCTCAGTGGTCACTTGATGGAACTGACCTTTGAGAGGTCGGCTCAGCTTCTCAATACTGACACAGAGAATCAATGTGGTAGAACTGAGTTGGTTAATTATGCTATGAAGACTTTATTAGGCACTTTAAAGTCTAACAGAGAAATCAATTGTCAAGCAACCCAGCTAAACTCATTAAAAAGGAGTTGGTCCAAGCATAGTAGATTGACAAGATTTTAATTTGAAAAAATGGCTTGGAAGCACTTGCCAGTCTAATCTTTATCTGACACAGGCAAATAACCAATAGTTAAGGAGAGCCAGGAAGGGCTGGAATTAGCTCAGCAGTTAAGGGCAGTGACTGCTCTTGCAGAGGACCGGGGTTGGATTCCCAGCATCTACATGGTAGCTAACAACCATCCATTATTCCAGCTCCAGGGGATTCCAACACCCTCTTCTGATCTCTACAGGCATTGTACAACATGGGTACACTTATATACATACAGGCAACAGACTCATATACATAAAATAAAAATAATAAATAAAATATTTTTAAAAGATACTGGATTCAAACAGTATCATCCTTCTCCAGTTCATCAGCAATGTCCCTAAAACAGCACACAAAACCCGTGAGTTTACAGGTATTGTACAAAGATACAAAGAAATAGCATATCTGTGGACAGCTCATAGATAACCGTATCACAATAGTGAGTTATGAGGCTGAAAGAATCATTTCTAAATCATTCGTAATAATAGTAATATGCTTTCATCAACCATGATAAAAAGAAGAGCGAACTGTCTTTCTGTTCTTGCTGCAGGAAATATTTCAAAAGCCTGTCCTAGAAAAATGTGGTAAAAATTTTCAGCCAAAATGTGGGAGAAAATACTCTAACAAAGGGTCAAGTACTTATTTTTGTGGTATTTGTTTTTAACCAACTTTTTAAAAAATGCAGCACCAAGAATAGAAATGAGAACAAGAAATAGAGGAAGGAAAGAGAAAGCAAGAGGTCATAAAAAATTCACTTTTCATCAGTTCTTTATGAACTGGTTACGGTAATATAAAGATAAAAATAAAAAGAGCATATTAACAAAATATAATTTTTTCTGTGATTTCTGGAAATAAATTGGTAACTAATTTTGTAGTTTTCATTTAGTATTTTTTGTCTTCAAAATAGATACCAAAATTATATGTTTTGGGTATTTCAAAATTTAGTTATACTTGACTACAGAGTCTCAAGTGTTCTAACACAATGTGATTTTGTGGTGGAACAAGGACTTCAGATTTCTATTGCATAGTGATTATTCCTTTTATACCCATAAGAATATAAATTTACCTTAATTTGAGAAATATGAGGTAATTTTTATACAAGAGCTGCCGTAAAACAAGAGAGTCTGTCACATAGTAATTTCAATGAAATAGTCACTAAATTCTAATTAGGGAAATGCTTATAATACATGCTCTGGCAGATTCTAGTTGCTTGTTTTCTATAAATAATAATGAGAACATATACTATATTTGAGCTAATATGACCATATCATGAATTCTTAAGCAGAAGACAATAGAGTATAAAAAATTAGTAACTGAAAACTTGAAAATGCAGCACCAAGAATAGAAATGAGAACAAGAAATAGAGGAAGGAAAGAGAAAGCAAGAGGTCGTAAAAAAAATTCACTTTTCATCAGTTCTTTATGAACTGGTTACAGTAGTGTAAAGATAAAAATAAAAAGAGCATATTAACAAAATACTCTAGGTTTTTTTGACCCAAGTAAAAAGTTGAACTCCCAAAGAATATGCAACCTAAGCAAGATGAGAAGACAAAAATCACAAATTGCCCTAATCATAGTACATTGCATACTTGAAAATTACTACAATACATTTAAAATATTCTCACCAGAAAAAGTATTTGAGTACTATGGTAAGACCTGGAGTGTCCTCCCATGAGTACATGAGTTAAGGTCTTGATATCTATCAACAGTAGAATCTTTAGGCCTAGAGAGAGAAAATGGACTCAATGAGGTTTGCCCTTGGAGGAGATGTTAGGACTCCAGTCCTTTCCTGTCTCCCTGCTGCCATGAGATGAACTCGTTACTGGTGGCTTCTGAACATTTCTAGGTTCTTGGTATCATCTTCAAAGAAGTAAAGAAACATACACAAATGATGATTTAGCAAGATATTTTATTAGAGAGCCAACTAAAAGCACAGGTCAGATATACTGCCAAAGAGGGCAGTGGACAATTTGAGTGAGAATATTCAAGACTCATGTTTGCTGATTGGGGCTTTCTTTAATGGAATCTAGGAGAAGGAAGAGCTAATTGCTGGAGGTGACGCATGAGTGGTTTTCCGTTTTGATTGATAGACTTGGGCTATGTAAGCTTTTCTTCTATTGTGCATGTTCTGACCTATGATGCATTTTATTTTAATCATATGTATATACAATCATACATAGTCATGAGATGGCAAATAGGGAATCTTCCTTGGAAGTTCACTCAAAGGACACAGTTTGAATTACTGTGCTTCTAACACTATGTGATAGTTTCATTTTGATTGTCAACTTGATGCACCTAAGAAAAGAGAACATTGATTGAAGGACTGCCTCTATCAGATTGGCCCATGGCCATGTTTGTGGGGCATTTTCTTGATAGCTAGTTGGTGTAGACATGCCTAGTCCACTGTGGGCAGTACCCTCCCTAAGGCAGGTAGGCTGTGGCTGATTAAGAAAAGTAGATGAGTGTACGCCCCGGAGCAAACCAGGAAGCTGGATTTTCCATGGTCTCTGCTTCGGTTCCTGCCTCCATGTTCTTGTCTTGTGTTCCTGCCCTTGCTTCCCCCAATATTGGACTGTAACCTGTAAGCTAAAATAAGCCCTCACCTCCCCCAAGTTGCTTTGCTCAAAATATCTAATTACAGAAACAAGAAAACTAACAAGGACAGAAATAGGTACCAGGAAAGCAAGATATTGCTATGACAGGCCTGACCATGTAGTTTAGGGGAAGGTTGTAAAGCATTTGGAACTTTAGGCTGGAAAAGTCTTTTAGTCTCAGAGATTACTGGCCTGTTCTGTGGGCAGCAGGAAGAAAAGAATGCTGAAAGAAATGCAAAAAAATAGAGACCTGGCTTGTGACGTTTCAGAGAGAAGCAAAGACTCTATTGGGCACATTTGTGTTATCTTTTAAAGATTTTATTTTTATTTTTATTTTATATGTATGAGTATATTACCTGAATGTAGATAGGTACACTGGTGTCCTGCAATGCCCAAGATCAGAAGAGGGCAGATCTCCTGGAACTGAAGTTACAGATGGTTATTAGCTGCCATGCGGGTGCTGGGAATTGAATTCAGGTCCCCTGCAAGAGCAGCCACTGAACCATCTCTTAACCACCAAGTCATCTCTCCAGACTCCTACTATTTTTTTTTGTAAGAATCTATGGAAGTGAAATCTTCTGTGCTTTATTAGGACAATAAATGGAGCTGAAAGATCAGCTTTGATTGATAAGAGACCACACCAGTGGGGTGAAATCTTCTGGAAAGTAGTTCCTCAGCATCAATACACAGGAGCTGTGATACAGAGAGGGTCAAGGCTGAAGTTCAGGCTGTCAGCTGAACTTGGAAATGTGGAAGATTTTTCCCAAATGATACTAGTTTGGGTGGCATTAAAGCTTCAGGATTGAAGAGTCATGGAAAGAGCTGAAGCTTGGCACCATATGGTGAGGTCAGAGTCCCTGAAGAGAGACCAAGAGAGACCAATGGTGAAGATTCACCTTCAGCTGTAGTAGAGACTAGAGGATATTGGAGATACCAGGATCATGGGGTGACTATCATAACAGGGACAGGTGTGGCATGGAGTCAGCCTGAGCCTACAAGACAAACTGTGTGTAAACTGCAGACAGCAGAGCCAGAGAAGTGGGACTAAGTCTTTTGGAGTCTAGAAGATCACAAGTGAGTCCCAGATGTCAGACACTGAGCTTTGTGCACTGTTGGATTTCGGTTTTGCTTTGAGATGTTTGTAGCTATGCTTTGGTTCTTCCCTTTTTGAATGAAAAAGCATGTAATTTATCTTTTATTTTCTAAATTGTTAAAAATTTTAGGGACTGTGAGACTTTAAAAGTTGTACTATGCTCTATAGTGTGATATATTAACATGAGATCTTGGGGACAAGGAAAGGTTCTGGCTTAAAAGTGATGTGTTTATGTGCCAAGTTGACAAAGGGTAGACTTGTGATGGCTAATCTTCGTTGTCAATTTGATGCACCTAGAAAGAGAGCACCTCAGTTGAAGAATTGCCTGTGTCATATTGACTTGTGGATTGTCTGTGGGGTATGTTCTTGATTGCTAATTGTTGTAGGAAGGTCCAGCTTACTGTGGGTGGTACCACTCCTAAACAAGAGGGCTTGGACTGTGTAAGAAAGGTAGCTAAATGTGAGCCTAGCAGCAAGCAGGTAAGCAGTGTGCCCTCTGTTAGTTTCTTCTTCAAGCTCCTTCTTTGAGTTCGTGCTTTGGCTTCTCTTGATGATGGGCCAGAAGCTGGGATTTGAAACAGGCTCTTTCTTCCCCAGGTTGCTTTTGATCATCACAATTACAGCAACAGAAAACAAACTAGAACACATCCAAGTCCAGTACAGATTACAGATTTGATTGGCTTATTTTCCTTGGTTTCAAGATGTATTCTGGAACAGGTCTGAATGGGATATAATCAAGGTGTTGCTAAGGGAAGTAACTTATTTTCATTGTTTAAGCAGGTATATGTGCAAATTGATATAGGCTGCTTAGGTGCATTTTCAGGAAAAGAGTGTGTTTACTACCGAAGTGGTATCCCAGGGTACTAAGCTATTCCCTATACTTGCCTACTCCAAACTGAGCTTTTCTGTATATGCTCCTTGTCATGATGTATTTCCTTGCTATAAGTCCAAAGCAATGAAGCCAAGTGACCATGCACTAAAAGCCCTGAAATCAAGAGACAAGATTAATCCTTCTCTTTATTCCTTTATTTATTCATTTCTTTCTTCCTTCTTTCCTTCCTTTCGTTTTTGAGATATGGTCTCACTATGTAGGCAAGACTGGCCTCAAACACACAATCCTTCTCTCATTACAGCCTCCCCATCCCTGCCACCAGGGCTGGGATTATAAGCATGTGCCCGACTCTCAGCTCTTTCTGCCTTACAAGTAGATTATTTCAGGTACTTTTTTTGAGATTTTGTGTGTGTGTGTGTGTGTGTGTGTGTGTGTGTGTGTAAGAGAGAGAGACAGACAGACAGAGACAGAGATACAAAGTCTCACTGTGCAACGTTGGCTTGCCTGCAACTCACAGAGATCCACCTGCCTCTGCCATCAGAGTGCTGGGATTAAAGGCTTGCCCTGCTTCTCCTGGCCTAGCTCAGGTACTTTGTCACAGTGACAGAAAGTTAATATAATTACATCATATATATGCTAATTAACTTGATCCATGACCATTCTACAGTGTATGCATGTCTTGAAACATTGTATGCCATACATGTATAGATTTTTTTTACTTGTCAATTTAAAAAAAAAAATTTAGAAAACAACGTCCCTTGACGGTGCCTTTCTTTTTCTTTTGGTTTTTAACTTCAGATCTTATAAAGATAGTTGAAAAGAACTAAACCAACACTATCAAGTGTCCCACATATTCTGAAATAGCTATAAATGACAAATACAAAAGGAGGCAAACATCAAGCACTGATACCACCTCCATGGGGAAGAAGTACGTGTGGGTTTGAGGTAGGGTCTTACTAAGTTTTCTAGGCCAGCCTCAAACTCGTGATCTCACACCAGCTTCTTGAGTGCTTCATTGGCGACGTCTGCCACCCTGCCTGGTTGAAATCCCTGATTCGATAATAGTTCAGCCTGAGGGAGGCATATGTAGAAATAACAGCATTAGTGGGAATGCAAAACCATGTACTTAGAGAAATGAAACAAAAAGGAGAAAATGTAGCTACTGTTTCACATGTTTCCCCTGCAATTAAGAACACAATTGCATCTAACTAGGCCAAATCCCGGTGCAGCTAGCACATCCTGTTATTGTAGATTTAGTATGGAGTCACTGATTGAGTTTAATGACTCCGTAAGGAATACGGATCCATCTATTTCATGGCAGTTGGTCTCCACTTCGATTGTTTTAAGGAAACATTTGGTATTTACTTAACATCCTGTGTATTAAATCAAAATCAAATGTGAATTAATTAACTTAAAAGTGTTACCTAATTTCCTGATAAGTATTAATGCTGGTTTCCCATAGCGGGCACTCGGGAGTGAAAACACTTAACCTATGCATAGGTCTCTATGTTCTCCCCACTGTATTCTGTTTTAATTTATGAGACAAGTTTCACTGCACAAAGCGCTTCCTCCTGTTGAGTCTTCCTAAATACACACTGAAGTCTGTTTATATATTAATTTCTTCTAGAGTCACAAAAATACTTCTCCCCTCTGTCTCCTCCTGAAAGACCAAAAGATTTCCTAAGTCACTTTCAATGTCTCATTATAAACATTTAATTAAACCTGTACCACCAGTAGAGTCAATGCGGACTGCACTTTCATGCCAACACGCAAAATAATTCAAGCAATATTTACTATTAACTTTCCGGTGTGGCTTTGGAATCTCAATCAATTCTTTAGGAAAGGCCAGTATGCTTTTCCCTTTGGTTTAGCAATCGCCACTGGGAAATACATATGAATAATCTCTTCCTGACTGTGCATGTGCGGAAACAATAATCGAAGCTAAAGGCCAGAAGAACTATTGCAAAGTTTGCTGTAAGATTCCACTTAATATCTGGCTTCCCACTTGGCTCAGCCAGATGCTTCTATCCAAATGCAGGCTATTCACAGGATTAATCTTCACTTGTTCCCCCAACTCTGTTTCAAGAAGGGCTGGGCCCTTGCCCACAGCGCCTTCTCCCTCTCACCACCCCCATTCTTTTGCTTGGGTGGTCTAGGGCCCTTCAGGCCCATCCCAGACAGCCCTTTCAGAGCCATCATCTACATTTCTGCCAAAGCCAGCCTCTTAGCAGTGGGGCCTTACAGCATCACCAGCAGGTCCCAACAGATCATGGTACTGTTCGCCTCCCTGCGTTTCGCCTGCATTCCTTCTTCCCACAATGTGTTTGTACCCTTTGCCATCTCTCTCCTATCCCTCCAAACACACGTCCAAAACACTCACCCTGGGAGCTCTTCTCGGATTTCTCTCTTTAGCAAAAGTTGAGAATTTTCTTCTCTTATTCCCATAGCAGCATGGGTCCTCATTGGTCCTAAGAGTCAGTCAGCCTCCACAGTTATGAATTCAGCACCCGTGGATTCCACAGACACAACCAACTACAGAAGTAAATATTCTGTGGAGGGGTAGACGTAACCTGAACTAGTTTGCTTTTTGTTGCTGCAATAAAACACGGACCAAAAACAACTTGGGAGAGGTTATTTCATCTTACATTTCACAGTTCATCTTTGAGGGAAGTCAGAGCAGGAACATAAGGCAGGAATCTGGAGGCAGGAGCTGAAGCAGAGACTATAGAGGAAGGGAACTTATTGGCTTGATTTCCCCAGTCTTGCTCAACTACTTTTCTTACATAGCTCAGGCATACCGGCCTATTAAAGGCATTGCCCTCAGTGCTCTTGGCTCTTCTACATAATTATCATCCAAAAAAAAAAAAGCCCCACAGACATGCTCACAGACCAAACTGATGATCTTCAAATTGAAGATCCCTCTCAGCATGTTTGTGCCTCCTGGGCTATGGACATGGAATCACAAAAACATCAATATGTAAATGTATAGACGTGTGTGAATATAACATGTATGCACTTATGTGTGTTTATACATTCTTATCTATGTGCATATGATGTATATATGAGACTACGCACATATCTCTCATGGACAATGACTCAGGTTTATAGAGCAAAAGAAGAAATTATTTCTTTCTCCTATTTGCTCTGTGGGTTTTTAGTGGCTGAAGCTCAGAATAATGGAATTGCAAACTAAAAAAAGTAAAATAAGTGCAGAAAATAACAGAAGCACAAGTGATCTTGACCTTGCCACAGTTCCTGGCTCTAGGTGGTTATTTGGATTGGCAGAGCTCAAAGAACTGAATCAGTGGAAAATCCCCACATCTTATTTCAATCTCAGGCCTCCTTCCCCCAAAAGGCTTTTTCCTAGTTGGTAAGGAACAGCACTGATCTTCCCTGTAAGCCTTCATATGAAGATGCTAATGAGCAATAATAATGTGGAGCAGAGTGATACCAAAGGAAAGAGGCAAAGGGCAGGGTTTCCCCACAATGCAGACCTTTCCTGATTGAAACGCCTGAGGATCCTAGGTATAACACAGCTAGCTACCCACCTACTACGATTTGAATATGAAAGTCCCCAACAGGGTTGTTATTGAAAGCATACTCCCCAGTTATTTTGAGAGGCTCTAGAAACTGTAGGAGGTGGGGCCAGCCTAGCTTGGGAGGTATGTCACTGGAGGCTATATTTTATCCCTTCCCTGACATATGCTGTCCATGAGGGTATTGCCTTTGCCGCATGTTTATGCCACAATCATGTTCTGCTTCACCAAGTGCCCAGAATAAACACAACCATAGGCTCTGGGTGAAACTTCTGAAACTGTGAGCCAAAAGAAATACTTCCTTCTTCAAGTTGTTCTGTTGGATATTCTGCCACAACAGTGAAAAGTCTGACTAGCATACCACTCCTCACCCTTGACCAGAAGAGAAAGGCATCAGCTTTCTTCTGCCAATGTTAGGCTCTGTAGAAGATTCTCTTTAAAGGAACAGTTCCATAGCTAAAATAAATAAAAACAACCAGAAATACTAGCCCAGAAAATCAGGCCACTCACTTTGCATTTCTCTCAGGCTTTTACGGCAATGAAAAGGCCTCAAGCTAAGAGGTAACTTGTCCCCCTCAGTACGGTGTAAGAGAAGGAACCCAAGAATTGGAGGTAGAAGACCAGGACTAGATATGAATATGACTGCCTACATCTCCTGTGGGATTCCCAGGCTCAATGATGGTAGTGTTTTGTACATTATGGGATCCTTAGAATATAGTGCTGTGTCCAAGAGACAGCAATTAATTACTCAATAGCTTGTTACTGAACACACAAATAAGCAAAGTTTCCTGTGCTTGTCTCAGAAATTGTGGATTCTTGACTTGCTATGATAAGCTGTCTGACTGTCAGTATCTTAACCAAGAAAACAAACTGAATAGCAACAGTTATGCTAGGATTTTTAAAGAATTAAGCAACTGCTTATGCACAATGTTTCATAAAAAGGCATCTAATAAATGGTATTTATTATCTTTACAATTAATATTATTATTTTATTCTCTAAGCAGGCTTGAAATTTCTATCTTACTGTATTTTCTTTTTAATATCAAAACAGATGGAGGCTGGGGGTCCAAAGCAAATTCCTTTGCTTCTCTAAGTATATAGTGCTTAGCCTTCAAACTAGAATAATAATGCCTTCCTCATGGAGTTGGTGCAGAGACAAGTAAGATAGCAACTTGGCTAGGCTAAACAATACCCAGATCACTGGAAAAATACTCTTCCTGGGTATGTCTCTGAGGTGTTTTCAGAAGTCATTAGCATTGGATCAAGAATAATTCCAGCCAAAAAAGTGCATCACATAAACTGTCAAAAGTTCAAATAGAACAAGGCAGAGGAAGAATGTCTCCTCTTTTGAGAGCTGAGATACCCACGCTCCCCTAACTTGAATATCAGAGGTTCTGCTCTCGGGTCCTCAGATTCTAGGACTTGTATCAGCTGTTAACCTGTACTCGTCCCCTCTCCTGATTCTCAAGCCCTTGCACAGGCTGAATTCCATCACTGGCTTTCCTGGCTCTCCAGCTCGCAGGCAGCAGAGTGTTGGTTCTTCTCAGCTTTCACAATCACAATAAATCTCTTCTTATAGCTGTCTATATATCTTCTTAGTTTTGTTTCTCTGGAGAACCTTGACTAATACACATATGGTTGCAGCTGGTTTTCAACAAATACTATCTGGTTGTCAATCAACATGATTTCTGTGGTGGTGGCAGTCAGAAGGCTGAAGCTCACTACATAAATCATTCCACCGTCACAAAGTAAATATTATTGGCCCCATTTTCTGAATACAAACTGAAGCTCAGAAAGGTTAACAAACTTGCCTGGTATCACACAACCAACAAGAAGAGTAGTTGGATTAAAACTGAGCCATATCTCACCCGAGCACAGAATATCTTCTCTCTGCCTCGGTCTTACCACTTCAAGAAGCTATGCCCCAGTACATTTTCCCAGACATCTGCATTTTTCCCCAAAGGGATATATGTTTGAACAAGAATCTTACCCAGCACACTGAGGCTGGAATCTGGAACCCTTCTGCCCCTCATAAGTTTATCTACTGTGGAGACTGACATTAGCTCTGCTGACAGTAGGGAGAGATAGATGTCTGCTTAGATTTCTTGTGAAAGGCAAATATATCATCTACCTCTAAGCAAGTATAAGCGTCTTTGTCTCTCAAAATGATCTCATTTTATGCCTTTTTGTCTTCACTCTTCTCGTTTGCCTTTTTCAACTTTCTCTGACCTTTTTATACATTTGTTAATACCTTACCTCATATTAGGGATAAGGTTGGAGACACATAAATAAGCTGGCAAGCACTCTACAGTAGGTTCATTTGATGTCCCAGGAAAGTCAAACTAGGCTGAGGGAAAATCCACCTTCCTTCTTACAGATCCTATCAGGGCCACGCTCAGTGACAGGTGAGCCATATGGGAAAGTGACAGACCCCATATTGCCTCACTGAGCCCAAGAAACTGAACAAGCTGTGGGCTACAATGTATCTATGAGGCCTGCAGGCAAACTGAACACGGTTGGACATGCTTAGAATCCCAGCCTTGGAAAACAGCCTGACTCAGGGCTGGGAGAAGCTGATAAGAAGATCCTAGGGCTCACCCACCAGGCCTCCATCTACCTGGGGGTCACCAGCATCCCTCCAGGCAACAGAGGGACAGGAACAGAGGCATCTTGTCCTGTTGAAGGGATAAGATTTACACAATGGTCTGAGAAGGAAGAAGAGGCAACCTTGCTGAACTTTCTAGGCTTAACACCAGCAAATGGGTAAAGCTGAAATGTCTAAATCCTACCTAACTTCAGATTTGGGTTGGTACTGATAATATTTTAATTTGGTAAGGATTTCTAAACATGTAGATTTAATAATATCATCAAAACCTAAAAGGCTCTGATAGCTGCCATTTCATTTTTTAAAATTCCAGGTTTTCACTATAGCATCCAAGATGTCAAATAGTCGCGTCTCTGCCTACTCTTCAGGGTGAGCTCCCACCTCCCCGCAGCTTACTCTGCTCGTTCCTTAGTGTGGGATGCATCACCTTGGTGGCTGTTAAATCTTCACTAAAACAGCACCACCTTGATAAAGTCACATAGAAGATCAGATACCCACCCCAAAATATCCCTTTTTGTTAAGCTAATCAAGTAGGAGGTGTTTGGAAAACATGGACTACATAAAGACTTGAACTCTCCCTCTCTGCCTAAAGACCGGTATTCCAAAGGAGCTCCATGGTCTTTGGTTCTCTCCCTGGGAATTTCCTCAACCACACATGATCACAGAAGACACTGGAAATCCAGAGCACACCCACAGAAAACCTTGTCGCTCCCATCTGTTCTTCCAAGGTTCATCTGTCTTTCCTAAAAATCTTTCTCTCTCCCTTACCTGACCCACAGTCCCACTCGTCCCTGTAGTAAGATAGTACACTATCTCAAATCTCAATGCTTTTCTGAGTATTTACTTTTTCACATGCAATGCCCCATGCACATAATATTAAAACTAATAAAGTTGTATACCTTTTCTTCTTTTAATCTTCCTATTTACCTTTTCTCTCACAGGCCCAGCTGTACAAGCTAGAAAGTGTTTTTCTTTCTCTATACCCCTAACATCATCCTTCAGAGTTGTTGTCCATCTCATTATCTGACTTTATTTATTTTTTCATGTCTTGAGCATAGAGTAATCCACCTGATTATAACATGAGAAATTAGTGTGTACTTTCTGAGTATAGCTGCTAAGATAGACAAAGGTGCCTAGCTCAGCCCAGCAGGACAGTGAGTATGCCCCACTGTAAAAACTTAACAAATGCTACAGGAGCAGATGGGAAAGAAGCAAGAGAAAAATACTGATGGAAAACTGATCTTACCATAATCTGGGCCTGAAAGTGAGTCTTAAAAGCAATCTAATTTAGGAAAAAGTAAACTGTGAATGGAAAGAGATCAAATACCAAGCATGACCTCCCTGCAGAGACTTGAAAACAGTGTAGCACTCCTTCCATGGGAAGATTTGAAGAATAACACTAGTCATAAACTGTGGACATCTGTGAGGTGCTTGACCATCAGAGGATGATCAAGGCCAGGATGGGGATGAAGACACTGAGGTACAGAACAGCCCAGTGAAAGAAGCTACGTGTGTTGCTCCTCTGTGGTGTCAGGCCCAGGTGAGGGCTCCACATCCCAAGTGCACCTCTTGCCTCAGCTTTGTGTCATCAGTGGCTCATTATGTGTGGCCCTGAGATTTTTCTCAGAGTTCTGGCCACAAAGAAGGAAGGAGCCTCTAGAGCTGGCATATAGCCCCTCTGAGCACAGTAGAGGATGATGAATGTCGTAACAGAACCTTTAGGTTACTCACAGCCCTGTCATCCTGCACCCATTTCACAGGTGACTCTCTCCACACCAGGGAAGAGCTAGGACAAGTCCCTTTAGTTCCTCACAAGAAATCCAAGCTCCCGCCACATACTTCTATTAAGAAGTTTCCCAGGTCTTCAGATTCAGCAGGTCCCAAACACTGCACATCCTCCCTGACCTGCAGCCCCTTCTCTTCCTACCATCCCTGTTTCAGAGAAAGCCTTCAGCATCCAGTTAGCTTCCAGGTCATTCAGTACCCCTGTCTCTTCTCCATCACCACCTCCTCACAGCACCTTCTCTTGTCCCATTCCCATATTCCCTTAGCCTTGGCCCTGATTCTGGGACTCCCCGTGCCCTGGCTAGGTCATGCAGCAGCTCCTGAAGGAGACTGTGCTTCCTTCACAGGGGGTATCCTTCCATGCAGCTCAGTCTCTGTAGTGCCGCCCAAGGGGTAGGCCAATGTGTCAAAGGTCCCTTGTGGCTAAGGGAAAATGAGTACTTCTGGGTATGCCATCAGTCCAAGATGCTATGGGGTTAATCAGCATCGTGCTCTCCAGCATTTGTGGTAGCAGAATTGGGGGATGATGCAGGGCTCAAGAGCTATGAGGAGGAGACCAAGTTGTCTCCATCCTTTCCTAGAACACAGTACTTGCGCTCTAGTCATTTACAATGAACAGAAACTTCTTATTTCTCATAGTCTTGGAGGCTGGGAAGTCCAAGATCAAAGTCAAAAGATTCCAGTGTCTGGACTGGGATGTTCTCTGGTTCTGAGATGGTATCTCATTGCTCTGAGTTCTGGAGGCAAAAATGCTTTCTTTACATGTCAGGAAAGACTGGAATGGTGAACGTACCCCCTGCAGCCTTTATAGGCATGTCCTAGTTAACTTTTTATTCCTGTGATAAAACATTCTGACCAAAACTAACTTGGAGAAGAAAGGGTTTATTTGGCTTACATGTCCCAATCACAGTTCATCACTGAGGGGATTCAGGGCAGGAACTCAGTACAGGAACATGGAGGCTGGAAGTGAAGCACAGACTACGGAAGAACACTGCTTACTGGCTTGCTCCCCTGGCCTGTGCTCACCCTGTTTTCTTATATAACCCAGGACCACCTGCACCGCACCACCCACAAAGGTCAAGGTTACTCAACGATTAAGAAAATGCCTCACAGATATGCACACAGGCTAATCCAATAGAAATCCCCCCAACTGAGGTGTCCTCTTCCCAGGTATGCCAAGTTGACAACCAAAGCCAACTATGACAAGGCACTAGTCCACTCATGACAGAAGATCGCCCTTGTCTTAACCATCTCTAAAAGGCCCTGCCTCTCCACACTGGCTCAGTGGGAATTATGCTTCATGTGAGAGAGGTCTCCCTTTGCCCCAGTCTAAGGACAAGGCACCAGGTTTATGGTGTGTTGATGTGATAGACATAGGCGCATGGAGGGGAGGATGTGGCAATGTTTGATGCTTAAGAGGCTGGGTGGATCTGGAGTCCTTTCTCTGTTTGCTACAAATGATTGTGTTCTCCTCCTTGATATCCCCTCAGTCACTCTATTAGTTTTCTGGCTCCTGCTGGAACAACATACCTAAAGCTGAGTATATTAAAATGACAGAAACTTACTGTCTCATGGTTCTAGGGACCAGAAATCTGAAATCAAGGTGTCATTGTGGTGGCTGAGCTCCCTCTGAAGGTACTGATGAAGGATCCGTTCTAGTAGTTTCTTGACTTATGTCAGCTTGGCACCTTTCTTTACCAGGTATATTCTGTGTTTGTGTCTGTCTGTCTGTCTTCATGTCTAAATAGTTCCTCTTTTAAATAAAGACACCAATAATGGTGGACTAAAGCCTATTCTGCTTACCTAATTCTAACTTTGTTATCCCTGTAAAAAGACTTAATTCCAAATAAACCTGTGGTATTAGGAATTAGGACTCTCCTCCTCCTCCTCCTCCTCTTCCTCCTCCTCCTCCTCCTTCTTCTTCTTTTTTAGCAGAATGCTGCTATTCAGCCCATAATGACTCTGAAAACCACAATCTGAACATCATTTCTTGAGCAAGCCAGGCTAGCTGACCTTGCTTCTCAAGTGTTCAGTCAGGTCTTCAGTCAATCACACTAAGGTTCACTTACTTGCCTAGCCCCTATCTAACTGTAACTTGGGGAGAAGGAAAGGAAACTTTCTTTTCTGTATCCTCAAAGTTTATTCAATTCAGTGCCAGATACACTGTGATGATGTATGATGAATAGATACAGATGGTGATGGATTTGGCCAGGTGTGGATCTGGCTCCATTATGTACCTTCACCACAGGGTTACAAGTGAACACATGGTCAGTAGCTCAAGTGACCTCTACCCATATTCTGGCCTCAAGGACTAGGTGAATCAGCACATTTAGACCATTTGTCACAGGCCAGCCTGTTCTTGACAACTAGAAACTTCAAAGACAAGGACCCACAGGTTGAAACTTTAGGAGCTCGGAACCATTTTCATGAATGTCATCTTTCAAGTCCTGGTCAAATTGAAGAAGAAAAAATTTTCAGCTGTTTTCCTCCATGATAATTCTCAGTGCCCTCTTGGGCAGCTTCTAAATAATAGTCCTTGAGGTAGAATCATAGCAGAACACTCAGAGCTGGTGCTAAAGTGTGCAACTTGCTTCTCTGCTAGAAGACAAGGAGGTTGCAAGTTTGAAGCAGCATCCATCAGTTCTGCGTATCATATTCATGTGCCTGCTAGTTAAGGCCACTCAGGGATGACCTGAGTCCCTATCCTGGCTGGAACTTTCAGGACATGTTGGTGCCAGGCTGAATTCCTATCTGCAACCCTTATCTTGTTGGAGGCAAATTTTGGAATTAAAACCATTTTCTTTTTATTCAAAAATGAATTTAGAAGTCTAGGCAATAGCTGAACTTCAATTACCATCTCTTGGGTTTGTCTTTCATCTTTGTGTCTGTCCATTCCTGTTGCCTTCGACTTGATAATTTATAAATAGCAAAAAATTATTGCTCACAGTTCTGGAGCTTAGAGAAAGAAGCCGAGATAATGGAACCAGCAAATTTGGTGTCATTTCTCACAGATGGCACCTTTTATATGTCCTCATATAACAGAAGAGAAAATGCCTCAGGCCCCTTTTATAATGGAACCAGTCTCACACATAAAGGTTCTGCCATCATGACTTAACTATTTCTTCCTACTGCATTGGAGAGTAGGCTTCAACATATGAATCTGGATGAGGGTATACAAACATCAGACTGTACTATCTCTAACAAACTCTGACATAAGACTGTCTTCTCTAAGTAGAATACCCACTCAACAGTGCAGCATGATGGTCTTCATGCTTGGCTTCACCCTTTTGCTCTCACAGTGTTCTAGTGGTGGCAGCAGGGTGGAGGGCAGCTGTGGCAGCAGAACTCCAGTTCATCTCACATGTACCTTTGATGTTCCAAGATTCCTCAAGGTGAAGGCAAAGCAGGTGATCAAGAGAAGTGCCATCCCAAAGGACTCTATCACTTCCATCCAACAGGGACTCTAAAGTTCTAGGAATGTGAGTCCTCAGAGCTTGCTATTATGTTAATAATGGCTTCCTTTGTACTAGGTATAATTTTATTACTGGTAGCGATCAGTTATTGAGAATTGTCAAAGCAATCTTCTGATATACACACGCTTGTTCTCCCTACTTCGTTGGAGAAGATAAAGGGTTATTAGCCAAACATTCTGCATCACCATCATAGAGCTCACAATCTGAGCTTGCTAACATAACTAGAACCTTCCTCTGTCGTTTCCCTATCCCTTCATCATGCCCCAGTTATTGAGACAAATGATGTGATGAGGCAAGAAAGCCACTGAATAGAAGTGTAGAGTGAAGCAGCCCAATAGAGAAGAAAACAAGCTCCCTGGGCACAAGTAAACCTCATGCAGACTGGGCCCCATAGGAGTCCCTGCATAGCCTGCTTCCAGCAGCTGGGTCCAGAGTGTCTGCCCTATACCATCTATAGACCCATCTACAGACTGCAGAAAGTACAGCAGTTCTACACACCTCACCAGTGAGGTAACAGTACACATAAGGCAGTAAGAGATTAAGATATGTCACAAGTTTCCAAAGAAGTCATTCACATGCCAAGGCAAAAGGCAGAGCTAGAGGAATCCAGGCCTTACATCCCAAAGGTTCTCATAAATCATGTGTACAAAGAGAAGACTCTTTGTCTTATCCCTTCAAAGCAGCTGCACCCTGTATCTAGAACAAGATTTCTGTATCTTCCTCACCAGCTGACACCTGTTCATCCTTTATGTTTCTCTGTCTAGACACTGACTCAACTCTGCAGAAGTCCAAGACAGTCTGTTTCATAGATTCTCAATGATAGCTCCATAGTTCCTCTCCAAAAGCACTCATTATCATGGGGCAGATTACCTTTAACAGGCAGAAAGATCCCTGAAAGTAGGCCTGAGAGCATTGTGTTCTTACTGTGCACAACTCTTACAGCAGCGTGTTGAAAGTAAATTGATGAATGAATGGGCCGATACATGTGGGAGCTTGATATATTGCCTTTGCCCCCCCCCAGAGGCCTCTTCCACGCACTCTGGTCTTGTTCCCACATCTGTACAAGCCTAATCAAGCCAAATATCCATCAAGGTATTTGGGTTTCTACTATGTCCCATTGAAATTATAATCCATAAACCTGTGCTGAGGCTCCATCTATCAAACATGAAAGGTCAAACCTGCCATCATCAATAACAAGAATGTTCTTGACATTGGCACCGGAAATGAGTGGAGTGGTACAGATCCAGTAACTCAGGACCTCAGCAACTACACGAGTTTTGGCAGATTGCCTCTGGATGCTCAGTGCGTCTAGGAAACAGAGAGGACTCTCATGAAATGACATAGAAATTCCACAGATGTCAAACTTTGTTGGTTATTTTGTCTCTAAGATGTACATTAATTCTTCATCTGGATTAAAGATATATCAAATTTCTTAACAAATTAAAATGTGCTGTTAATTAAGATGGGCCTGTTCAGGAGAAGGAAGGTCAATGCTAATTATTTTTAATATCAGAGCAATAGTAAAGCTGTTTATTTCGAGGTTGACCTGGCTAGGTCAGAAGATAAACATCATTTACATGCTTTGGAGTTGTCTGAAGGGGCCATTCATTGTGTCAGTGAGTCTGAATTCCAACACCTCTCACACACAAACTCCACACAAGGACTATGCCCTCAACATATTCCTAAGCTTTGGATTCCAGAAAAGTGACGTAGGAAAGGCAACTTTTAGTATGGTTACCGGTTTGATGACCACTCTACCCCTCTCGAAAACATTGTTTGTCAAACTAAGTGTCCTAAATTTATCTGTATCTATTATTTATACTTTAGTCATGGAAAATCCAAGTTATGTTACACTTGGAAGTTTAGAATTGGGTCTATGAGCATCTAGTCTCATTCTGGACTAGTCTTTTGAAAAAAAGTGACCCCCCCACAACACACACATACACACACACACACACACCACATACACATACAAATACACTGCACAGGCAGGCTTGCAGGGCAGCCGTTTTCTGCTATATGAACTAACCAATAGAAAGTCAGTGTAGAAAAGAGAAGCACAAGATTACTGAAGAAGCAGGAATCAAGGAAGGAGAGGGAAGGGACTTCCTGGGCTTCCTCACATGACCCACAATGCTCCCTCTCTGCCAGTACTCTCCCTCTGATACTAAACTCCTCTCCACTTTAAATTAATCACTCCAAGTCCTCAAACCCCAGGGAGTCCTGCCTGCCCCTGACTGACCCTCTTTGGCTTGATGGACAGCTGGCTCAAAGGATTGCTAACTTTAACTTTGTAGTGTGTTTATATTCCTGGATTACAACTGTCTGGAAATGCTTTTCCAGCTGAAGGCCCCAGATTTGGTACATCAGAAGTGCCAATAAGAATTTACTGAGTGGGTGTCAATATGATCTTCCTTAAAGAACTCTCTGGTTGTTGCTCATCCATTTGCTCCTCACATACCAATAAAACAGGTGGACGTTCTTCCCACTCCCTGCCACATCAACTCCACCCTGATCCAAAGAGTGCTAATAAGAAACCAAGCACAAGTATTTGTCTCTGAGGTCTAAGATATTGGTCATCCACTCAACTCCATTCCTCAAACAAGCTCTCCCCTTCCCATCATTGATCTGTGGACTGATTCCGTCCACCAACAATTCTTCCTCAGAATTCATGTCAGGAAAATGACTGAGAATGGCCTAAGAAGAAATTATATTCTTGGGTTCAGGTACACTACACATTCGTGACTAGATATGACATCAGGTAGGCAGCTAAAGGTTAAAAAAAAATAGCTTTGAGAAAAGACTCTTCTTCATTAATAATAAACACATTGGTCATAAATACGTTGTTCCCCACTAAAATTAACATGAGCAACATTACAGTTTTTAGTACTTCCTTAAGGCAAGTATTTAGCACCATAAATAATTCCCCAGATTCTTTCTCTTGCATCTGCACCAAGATAGAGGAACAAACAGTTCAATGTCCAGAGCTAGGGTAAAGAAGATGCCTTGGAGATAAGGATGGCTGTATTGGTGGGTTAATGAAGACTCTTTTTCTGTATACTGTGTACTTAAGTTGCATCAACACTTCCATGCCACTAACCCAAGAGAAGAAGAACAGCAAAGAAAATTGTAATGTTATACAGTTATGGCTACTTTCACCTCTCTTCAAAACATTTTCATTCTTGGTCTCCACATACAATGAGAGCTAGGCATCAGAGAGCTTCTTACTACAGGGTCAGAGAGGTCAGTGGTATGATCCCTGCCTGCAGCAGCCACCAGGGAAAGAAGCCTCCCATATGCTAGCATGCAGTGCAAATGTACCTTCTTCCAACAAAAAGCACCCCATCACCATCAAATTAAAACAGCCCCAATGCCAGCCAAACTGGAGTTTGTGGGACCTGGGCCTATTGCATAAAGGCATTGAGTGGGCAGTGTGACCCCAGATGTGGTGGTGTGCGTCTATAAGCCAGCTCTGAGCAATAGAGGAAGATATGTGATGTTGACCTCTGACCTTCACTTGTACACATAGGGACATGCAAACACACACAGGAGAGAGAGGGAGAGAAAGAGAGAGAGATTTGGGAATGGTAACCCCTTTAATGTTACGAGGGATTATTTTTATTTTTAATTGAAAAATTATAATTGTAATACATTTATGGGATACAATGTGGTGATATAATATATATATATATATATATATGTATATATAAAATGTTAAATGGTTGAATCAATCTAACATATCCACCACATAGTTATTTTTATGGTGAAAACATTTGAAGTTTACCCTCAGAAACTTTGAAGGACACCATACGTTATTGTTAACTGCGGTTACCATGCTAGGCAACAGATTTCAAAGATGTATTCCCGCTGTCTAACTGAAATTTTGTATCCTTGATCAGCATCTTTCCAGGGACGTAGATGCAGAAACCTTCAGAAAGTGAATTAGTTATTTTTTCACCATTGTAACCAAATACCTGACAGAAACCATCAAAGAGAAAAACTTACATTGTCTTGTGTTTGAAGGGGATACAATTCATCATGGCTGGGAGGGCACAGCAACTGGGGGTCTGTCTACCACAGTGGGAATTTATAGCACAGTGTGTTCCTCACATCTTGTCAAATCAGGAAACACAGACCTTCTGCCAGAAGTGAGACCAGGCATAAACCTCAAGGCCCAGCCTCGAAAGGCCCACTTTCTTTAGCTAGACCCCACCTATTAAAGTTTCCATAACCTCCCAAAATAGTACCACCAGATGAGATCCAAGTGTTCAAATACATGGGCATATGGAATCAATGCTCATCCCTGCAAAATATCCACTAAGAAATGGAATCCAACAGCTCATTAAAAGGATCATCCATTGTGATCATTCCCGGGATGTAAGGGATGGCCAAGTTCAAAGTTATTTTAGAGCCCTATTCCTTACTAAGTAGTATTTAATGAATATATTCTCATACAAATTGATGTCTACTTAGTTTTAGATTAAAATAATCTGTACAGCCGTATTGATTTTGCTTATAATAGTGAAAAACTGGAATGTGTAAGAGAATATAGTTCAAAAAGATAACTCCATTGGAGGGAACACTGTGACATGGTTAAATCAAAGATCCTGAAAAGAGTATCATACTACATAACATTTCTAACATTTAAATCAAAAGGTACATAGAGCCAATGTGAGTATAATGTATGAATTCACATTTTAAAGTAAAAATTGTGCAAAGAAATATATAGACTCGAGTATTTGACCAAGGTAGAAATAAATGGTATGTTTAGGGAACAGAATTAGAAATTTTTTCTTTCTATATACCTATATTTTTATAAACTTTATCAGCATGCACAATTTTTGATGAATGTGTTTTTAATAAATGATTATTTGAAAGTATAAATAAACCTACCTCAATGAGCACATTACTAAAATTTCAGATAAAGGAACCAGGATATGAAACTCAGTTGTTCATCTGATGGAAGGGAAGGAAAGCAGACGTGACTCGGATGCCACCAGGGCAGCCACTCTCCGGAAAAAGAAGGAAAGAAAGAAACACGGGACCCACGCTGCAGACAGATGCGACTAGAAGGAGAAAGGGAACGAACTATGCTTTCCTTCAAAGGACCTGAAGCAGCTGGTTAAAGTGTCCTTCACCTCATACATTTATAATTTTGATTTCCCCTTCTACCCTCAAGAACTGAAAGCACCCTTTCTACTCTGAAACTCCCAGAAACTAGAAGCAGACTCCAAGCTCAGCCCAAGGCCTTTTCTGTCCTGTAAAAGCAGGTCTGGGACTGAGGATTGATCCCACAGCAGGTGACTCACAACTCCCTGTAACTCCAGCTCCAGGAGATCTAATGCCATCTTCTGGGATCCATAGGCACCTATATTCACATGCACATCCCCCCCCAAACAGATGCACACACATACACATGATTAATGTTTTTTCATCTGAAAAGAGAGTGCCTGAACAAAGAGAGGACCTGGGGAATCTTCTTCCAGCAAGATCTCTTAGGCAAGTGTTTTCCTAGACTCAGACAAGAAGACAGACCAAAGCCACTGCAACTGTGGTCCCAGAGGGCCAGGCTACACCTCAAGCTTACAATAGAACTTGATGTGTCTATGCAATATAGGCTACACAAGCATGCAAGGTCCAAAAGTGAGGCGGTCTTAGAGACTAGTGTTGCTGAGGCCAGGCAGTGGATAGAAGACTTGAATTCCCCACAGAAGACGTCTTAGAAGACTGTGTGAGAAACTATAAATATAAAAACTGAGCTGCAATAGACAGCTCAAGATATTGGATAGGCCAGAAACATGGGAGATTGACTCAGTTAAAAGCTGTAGGCACCAAGTAGAATTGGCCCAAGAGTGAGTTTATGTCACAAGCTGGAGGGACAGGACTAACTAAATCTTACTGGAGCCTAGAGGATGCCACAAGCCCCAGATATTAAACTTTTGGGGCCCTGCTTTGTATCAGTCCTGCTTCCATCCTCTCTCCTTGCTGTGCCTCTATTCCTCTCTTCTGGAATGAGATTGTTTACTCTGTACTGTTGGACATTGGAAGTACATAACTTGTTTGTTGATTCTACAGAGGCTCACAGTTAAATAGTCTTGAGTCTCAGAAGAGACTTTGGACTTTTTAATAGTGTTAGAGTTGTAAGACTATGGGGAATTTTGAAGTTCAACTGAATGAATTTTGCATATGAGATAGCCCAAAGTTTCTGGGGGCCAAAGATGGAATGTTATGGTTTGGACAGACATGTCCCCAATAGGCCCATGTGTTTGAACACTTGGTCCACAGCTAGAGGCACTATTTTGGGAAGTTGTAGAACATTTTGGAGGTAAGGCCTGACCTCATGAAGGTTGCGGGGGTCTTGGAGATTATAACCAAGCTTGCTTCT
Source organism: Eospalax fontanierii (assembly GCA_035773235.1). Classification (NCBI taxonomy): domain Eukaryota; kingdom Metazoa; phylum Chordata; class Mammalia; order Rodentia; family Spalacidae; genus Eospalax; species Eospalax fontanierii. The sequence continues at coordinate 38,893,942 of CM069532.1, read as the reverse complement.
TGCCTTCTTCTCTTCTTGATTCACCCAGATGACTAAGCTTCTAACACAGCTATGAAACACTCCTGTCAAAATGCCTTCCCCATCCTGGTGAACTACGTCCACTTGAACTACGAACCAAAGTAAACCCTCTGTCCCTTAGATGCTTCTTATTAGGTATTTAGTCACATCAGTGAGAAAAGTAATTAATACATTTATGCAGGAGAAAGGAGCTGAAAGCAACTGGCACCATCTACATGGTGAAACCTATCTGAGTCATGAACAGACTAGAAAGGAGGAAAATGAGAGCCTCTCCATTATCCTTGTAAACCAAACCTACCCAGTGATGACATCTGTTTCATTAACCTCAACCATGCCTGCAAATCACGCCTGCAAGACTGCCATTTGGTTAGAAAGGAACCGTGGAGATGAAGGACAAGGAGCTCAAGAGAGGCTAGTAGGAGACAGATGTTATCAAGGGAGAAATGGAGAAAAGCAGTGTATTTTAACTGGACAGGGAGTATAGAGGCTTACACAGGAGGAGTGAGAGTGAGATGTGTAATGCTTAGATGGGGTGAAAAACCGGAGCAAAATATACTAGCTCAAAGTCCTGCTGAAAAATACATGTATGATATTCATGAGTGCACCTGTATAGTTAAAGGCTATATAACAAAAAACACAGTACCAGGCAGGAGAAACCTCCCTTTGAGTTGTTGGTCAGGGTAGTCCAAGAGATTCCCAAAATGACACAGGCTATTTGCCACAGCCCTAACTGTCTCCCAGAATTTGAAGGTAAAACCCTTTTGCTGAAGGCAGGACACACTAAAGACATAGGACTTGGAGCAATTGAGCTGGAACTGACATGGAATCCTTCTACCTGAAGACTAGCGCTCACGGTATGAGATACTATGCAAGTTTCCAAGGTAGAAAACCAATCAATGGTCCAGCTATAAAGCCTAATAAACAGCAATGACTGGCCCAGAAAACTATCTGTGTTAGTGAAATAGGGGCACTTTTATCTTGGAGTTAATCAACAGCTGCCTAATTGGAATTAAGGTTCATTCAACTGAAGGGACTTATGTGTGATACTGTAAATATAGCCAAATACACAGAGCCGGAAAGTTCATAGATCCTAGAGAAAAATTTACTTTTGTCACATCCCTAGACCAAGGTAATTTACTGCACTCAAAATACGCATTGTCATATTTACAGACAAGTGTCCCTCTCCCCATTCATCACAGAAGCTTCTTTTTGCAACAGACAGAGACTAACACTGAGTTCTACAACTGGTCAAATGCAGAGAATAATTGTCTGTGAGACATTTGACACTAAGGACTTGCTTGCGATGCAAACTCTATATATAAGATGAATGCATCTTTCAACTCTCACCAGAGAAGATGCAGATGGTGATGAACGCAGAAACCCACAGCTGGCCAATGTGCAAAAAACAAGACCTGCAGAGTGTTCATCCCTGAACAGGACATCTATCTCAAACCTCTGCCTCCAAAGGTTCCTGGATCATTTTGAATACAGGGAAGAAAGACTGTAAGAGCCAGAGGCGGGAGATGACCACAAGGAAAAAGTTTTCCAGACAGCTGGCCAGCCTAGACATATGAACTCACAGCAATGGTGACAGATGCCCAAGTCCCATGAAAGTTCAAAGGAGACAAAATCCCAGCACGGGGAAGTGGGTAGAAAATTCTAACCCAGTCTAAGGAACTTTTGGCAACTGATGCCTGCTGGGAAGGGGAGAGACAGTCTCTTACAAGGATGGAACTCTTAGTGGGTTGACCAGGCTCCAGTGGATGAACCCACACTGAAGGATATTTAGGACACAAATCAGATTCCATAGGCTATATTATATATATTATATACATATCTTATATATTTTATATATAAATATGTATAAAATGGAGTACATTAAATTATGTAGAGAACACTAAGGGGAGGTGCTAAGAAGGGAAAGGATCTAAATACCATCAGATTACATTGTATGAAAATTGCAAAAATTCAAAATAAAAAGTTATTAAATGTTTTTCTCAAAAAGGCTGCCATTTGACACCATGATTGAGGAAAATGGAACCAACTCATTTTAAACTTTACAGCCTGGGACTGAATCAAAATTACAGATGGTAGCCAGCATCTCCCATGATGCCGTGCTCTGAGGCACTTCTGACAGGTGACACCCGAAAGCCAAATTCCACCAAAATTGCTTTTGTTCTATATTTCCTGTCATCAGTTTATAACATGATACTGGTTCCTGTCCTACATAGACAAATTCTAGGATTTAGCTGGCAGGCTTTCCATCCTGTCAGCACTGCGGCTCTCTGTCCTCTTTGAACATCCCTAGAACGAAGGTAACAGTAAAAACATGTAGGTAGCCGAAGTCCTGGCAAGCTGCAAGTCCTCCCCTGTTCAATATCACAGGCTGAAAACTGGAAAGGGGTACCTTAAAAACCTTTAAGAAAGTGGATTTCTGGGTTTAGCATGAAAGAGTCTTACAACAATATGTGGGAGAACAGATTTCATACAATGAAAAGCTACTTTTCATCTCCTCTAAGTGAGGAAGGAGAGCCTGATTTAGTTGAAACCTGAAAGACTCCACTTAGATAGTATACTGCTTTCCTTTCCTGAAAGTCTGTTATCATGTGAAATACGTTTCATTTTCCTGAGTTGGTTTTAAAGAATTCAGCATGAATGTAGAACATAGACCAGATGGTCTTGCTCTTGAGGACCCTCCACTTTTAAAAAAAAGTATTTATTTTTATTTGTGAGAAAGAGTGTTTGTGTGTGTGTGTGTGTGTATGTGGAGAGAGAGAGAGAGAGAGAGAGAGAGAGAGAGAGAGAGAGAGAAGTGCATGCACATGTATGATGCTTATGGAAGCCAGAGGAGGGGATCAGATTTCCTGAGTTACGAGCAATGTGAGTTTCCCAACATGGGTACTGAGAACTGAACTCTGGTCCTCTACAAGAGCAGCCCTAAGGACCTGTCATCTCAGAGATGTAATGTCTGTATTCAGGAGTTCCAGGAGGAATTTTGGGCGATGATCAGTTAGTAAAGTCCTTACCATACAAGTATGAGAACTTGGATTTATATGTAAAAAGCCCATGTAAAAAACCAAGTACAGAAGCATACCCATGTAATTCCAGTCCTGGGGAGGCAAAGACAAGAAGATCCCTGGTTCTGAGCCAGTCAGGTTCAGTGACAGATTCTGTTTCAAAAACTAAAGCAGGGAGAACACCCCATGTCAACTACTGACCTACACACACACACACACACACACACACACACACACACTCACAAAGATCTTCAAGAAAAAATTACACCTTGCCCCTTGATGGCCAATTCAGTTCTAACAAATATTCCTAAAGCACCAGACACATGTCTCGTGGGGACTGTGACCTATCTCATCCTTTGAAACTCACTCTTGATTTCCTCTCCTTGTTGCTATCAACTTCTCTCTACCGCTTTTCCAAGTAAGGTTGTGATCTTTTTATGTTGTATAACTCCCAGTGAAGTCACATTATCCTCTACGATAAAGGAGGGGCTTTTCCCCTTAAATCAGACAGTCTTCTAAAACAGGATGATTTAATCATTGTGTCTTTGTTGAATTCCAACATGAGAAATTACATTTTACTTTGTTACAATTTATCTCACAATTAGATAAATTTCTTTCATTTCTTTTTAATATTTTATTAATTATTTTTATTTTCTATGTGTATGAGTGTATTGCCTGCATGCACATAAGTGCACCTGTGTCATGCAATGTCCACGGAGGTCAGAAGAGGATATTATATTTTCCTGGAACTGGAGCTATGGATGGTTGTTAGCTGCCATGTGGGTGCTGGGAATCAAACACCAGTCTTCTGCAAGAGCAGCCAGTGCTCTTCACCACTGAGCTATCTCCAGCCCACTATTGCATTTCTTACTCAAATCAGAATACAGTCTGTTTTAGAGACTGGGTGTCTAGAAGGGCCTGTATATTCTGACACAGAGGAGGCAAAACTTGGAGACCTGTGACTAAGCCTGGGGGCAGGAACTGAGTACACTGAAATCCTTTGGGAGTAAAGGTACCTTCAATGCATCAAATTGGTTCTCATTTTATGACTACGGAAGACAATCTCATAAGACAGATTTCTCCCTCCAGCATTTTACAGCATCTTCTGAGATTCAGAATCAAGGCCAGAGCTGCCTGGTAATAGTGTGTGGATGACGCATTGCACAGGGCTGACTCTGACATCATGTTGTCTTGTTCTCAGTGAGAACAACCCCATGTGCCTTCCCTCTACATCCCTGTTCTGTGAGTCACTGAGTGATAGATGATCCAGGAAATGCAAAAGGATGCTTTTCTAAAACCTCATGAGTATAAAATTAAGGCTTCCGGCTGGGAAGGGAGAATGCAAAAGTGAACTTTGAGCAAGGGCAAGTTTCAAATCTGATTTTATTTTCATTTTGCATCTCTAGTAATTTTTCTCATTATTTAAGTGCAGTATTCTCAAGGGTTTATAAATTTTAAAAATGTAAATTATTACTGTGTTGAAGTTTTTATTTGCCTCAAAAATGAAGTTTATTTTCCAAACTAGATTTTCTTTTATGAATAGTTTTGTCATCTCATAGCCAAAGAAGACTTTAATCATCAGTGACTAGATAAATCCATGTACATTATGTATTGTGAATACTAAATGCACCTGACCAAATAAACTCTAGTCATGCCTAAAGAATGCTGTAATACAAAACTTGACACATGAATACTTACAGCAGATTTGATTGGTTTTAGAACAAGAGAAATATGAAAGATAATCTAGTAAAGAAAACACAAAATTTGAACCTTATTCAATTACTTCCAATATGAAAAAACATTGTGTGCTGAACCCCAAATAGTAGGAATTCAAAATCTTTTTCTCTTCTGACTCTACCTTGCAAGTTTCAGTGAAGAACTGGTAGTGCTAAGATTCAGTGAGCCCAAATTGAGGGAAGATAGAAATAGTAGCAATTAATCAGGCCAAGGTGTTAGCAAGGCTAAACTCTCTCAAGGTCAAGCTTGAGTTTTCCTGCTCCCAGAGCTCAAAACCCTAGGCAGCCAGGTAACTTTGCACAAACTGAGGCTACAAGGGTTGAAAGTAATCAGGTAAAAAGTATGCATTCAATGCCCCAGTTACCCCTGGTTTAATTATTCACCTCATGGCTGTGATAAACTGCTGGACAAAAGCAGCTTAAGAAAGGGTTTATTTTGTCTCACAGTTTGGAGTGCAATCCATCATCACGGCAGGGAAGGCGGGCAGCAGGAGCATGCAGCAGCTGGCCGCAGTGTATCCCCAGTCAGGAAGCAGAGAGAGATGAATGCTGGTGCTCAACTCCCTTTCTTTCTCCTTCTTATTCTGTCCAGAACGCCAGTCCACGGAATGGTGTCACCTACGCTTAGGGTGCTTCTCTCCTCAGTTAACCCAACCTAGAATATCCCTGCAGATATGCCCGGAGGTTTGTCTGCTAGGTGATTCAAGATCCTGTCAAGTTGACAGTCCACATTAACCATCAAAGTTCCCCTGTCAGAAAGGTACTTCAAAGGACAGGGCAACATTATTTTGGGGTTTTGAAGGGTTCGAGCTTGGTACAAAGTTTGGCTCAATCCGAAGACTTGCCCCATAAAGTTGTCACTGCATTATATAGAAGGAGAATTACTTAGGTAGTCACTTCAACAGTTCGAGAAATCCCTGGAAACATCACTGAGTTGAGCAAACCAGGCAGAGCAGGAAGGATCCTCGAAACCCAAATACCCTAAGACATCTTGGAGAATTGTAGCTCCGCGTGCTTCACCCCTGCCCCACTTCTCCTATCCAACAAAACGGAGCAGCGAAGGTTGCTCAAGTCCTCTTACTGAGGACCTGAAGACTTCCAGAGAAGCACCATGCCGCAGAGGCACACTTGCCTTCACAGTGCGTTTCCTCTGGTTTGATGGCTGAAACACGGTGCTGCACAGGTTGGGGAACTAAGAAGCAACTTTGTTTCTTTGGCCCAAATCGTTTCAATCTATACCTTGGAGTAAATAATAAGCTTTACAGCTCTTAAAACTCTTCAAAAAATTCAGAACTTATGATGTTCATCGACAGACTTGGATATCACAGCAACACCACACCACGGGTTAGCATCAATACACAAAATACACAGAAGCATCTGAGACAAGACATTTGGCAGGCCCTCCGAACTCACCAAAGTCAAAAGCCATGGTATCAGAAAGATCAGTCCATTATGAAAAGTCTTAAAGCTATGAGTTACTGGTATCTCCCCCAAAATAATTTAATAGGTATATGTTGATGCTACCAACATTTGAAAATGGAGTTTTTTAGTACAATATTTTCTATTATTCTAGTATTGGAAATGTACATGAAACTAAAGGTAACAATCTTCCTTCGCTGTTTTTTTTTTTTTTAATTTTGAGGTAACTATTTACAGGATGTTGTAAAAATAACAGAGCCATTCCATGTACCTTTGACACAACTTCTCTCAATTCTAATATCCTGCTTTGTACAGCATTAGCAAAGCCAAGGTAAAGAGAAATTCATCTCAAGGACCTCCCATGCCGCCCTCTTACAGTCACACCTTCTCCCTCTTTTTCTGATCCCTCCTGCCTTAATCTCTCCCACTTCCTTCTCCTCCCGACAACCACTAATCAGTTCTCCATATAATTGCATTTTAAGAATGTTATATAGATAGAACCACACAGTATATAACTCTGGGAGATTTTTTTCAATATATATATATTTTTAAATTTTTGGTGTATTTCATATATTTTAATCATACCTAGACCTCCTCCACTGTCTGCACCCCCACAGTCACGTTCAGGAGTTCATGCATTCTGTCATATATGTTAAGGCCTATCAAGTCCAGTTTATGTACTCAGATGCCCCTTGGTGTGAGTTTATCCTCTGGAGCCTGTTCAGCCTATCTCGAGTCACTCCCTTAAAAACAACCAACTCTCCTTCGCTCAGGAGTCATCAGCTACCAATCCCCTGCTGAAATTAGGGCCTATTGCCCATTTCTGACTTTGGGGGATTTTTTTTTACCACAATAAAATTCACTGGAAATTCATCCAAGTCATTGCCTATATAGATAATGTGTTCATTTTTGTTGCTAAATGGTGTGGAGAGAGAAGAGCTTGATGAACTGTTTAACCCTTGAATATAAATGAAACTGCTATGCATATCCATGGGCTTTTGTGAGCACCCAACACTGCCTCTTACTCTCTCCTTTGTGTTTCTTTGGGTTTATTTTCTTCCCTTTTTCTAGGTTCTAGAGATGAGAGCATAGACCACTGAGTTAAGACTTTTCCTCTTTTTCTAACATGTGCTCTTAATGCTACAAATGTTCCTCTCAGCACTGCTTTGACTGTGTCCTATGAATTTTTATATTATACATTCATTTTCATTCCATTCACTTTTTTAAATTTATTACTTTTATTGCCTGCTTGTGTGTAATTGCACCTGTGTTGTGCAATGCCCACAGAGGTTAGAAGAGGACATCGAATCTCCTGGAACTGGAGTTTCAGGTGGCTGTTAGCTGCCATGTGGGTGCTGGGAACCCAGCACAGGTTCTCTGCAAGAACGGTTAGTGTTCTTAACCTCTGAGCCGTCTCTCCAGCCCCTCCATTCATCCATTTTTAAAAACTTTTGTATCTTTGATTCACAAATTATTCAGATGTGTGTTGTTAGTTTCCAGGTGTTTGAATATGGTTGATATTAGTACCATAGGCACTTGTTCCAAAGGCACTTGTTGACATAATTTGGTAGAGCTTTCTATAAATGTCAGTAGGTTTCTGCAGGTTGGTCATGTAGTTGAGTTTTATAGCCTTGATAGTTTTCTTTATAGAGATTTTTAAAAGTCAGCGTTGACAGAGGAGTATTGACATCTTCAGCTTTATTTGTTAATTTGACTCTTTTCTCCTATAAATTCCATCAGGGATTTCTGATATATTTTACAGCCCTGATGTTTGATGCACATAACTTCAGGATAACTATTTCTTTTAAGATTTAAGTTTTTCGTTGAGCTTTCGTACATTTCATACAACAGTTCTTAATCAAATTTAGACCCCCACTTCCCCATCCATGGACTCCCGCCAAGGCCCCCACTGGACCTCATGCATTCTATCATACATGTTGAGTCCTATCCAGTGAAGCATTTGCACCCAGATGTCCCCCAGAGCAAATTCACTCACTAGAGTCGACTCAGCCTATCCAGAGATCTTAAGTAAGGCATACTCTCCCTCGCCTAGTAGTAGTCTCCAATAGTTCTCAGTCTCAGGCCTGCCCAGTTCGCTCGGCTCTGGGTCCTTGTCTCATTGGGTTGGCATGGATCTTCTGTTCACTGCCACCACTGCCACAAGTTCACATATACAAGATTCCGGTGGCCTGAAAGCCTCTGCTGTGTTCATGAACCAGTCCTGGCTCTTACAGTCTTTCTGCTCCCTCTTCCACAATGGTCCCTGTGCTGTGGGTGAATTTTAATGTAAGAGTCCTATCCAGGGACACATACCCTGCAGTCTCTTATTCTTTAAAACTAGGCCAGTCATGGCCTTCGGTGTTCATCACACTCTGATGTATATAGTGAGAGTTGAGGGATGCATTAGTTTTCTCTCTACTCCTCATTCCACTGTGTTCTATGAGCCTTAGGAGTACAGGTTCAACTATAGATGTGTCTCCTAGGGTTGGGCATCTCTCAGACATATATTCGCTGCTGATTTATTTTGATTAATGTTTGCATGATATGACTTTTAGCATGTATTCCCCTTAACATTTCTATTTTGTTCTATTTCAAGTGAGTTTCTTATAAGCAACATATAGGCTGTTAAAATCTTTTAAGACATTCTGTCAATCTTTCAGTTGGTATTTTTTAAACCATTCATTTCTAAAGTATTTATTGATATGCTATTATTTGAGCTTGTTGTATTAACTACTTTTCTGATGCTGTTTAAAACATGGCTTATATGCTGTTTAAAACTTATAGAAGGATGAGTTTATTAAGATTATGGTTCTAAAGGGATAAGAGTCCATCATATTGGGGAGGCACGGCAGGAGACAACCAGAGCAGAAAGTTGAATGCTCATGTCTTTCAGCAGGCACAGGAAGCAGAGAGAGACAAACTTGAAAAGAGAACTCATAAAGCCCACTTCCTCCAGGAAGGCCATACCTCCTGAAGGTCCCATGGCCATCCCCAAACAGCACCAGCAACTAAGTATTCAAATAGTTGGAGCCTATGGGGGACACTTTTCATTCAAACCACTACACCTGCCATGTTATATTTTTATCTGTCTGTCTTTTAGTTTCTCATATCCACTTCACTGTCCATTTCTTCCTGTCTTCCTATTGGTTCCTTAAACATTTTTAGAATTCCCGTGAGATGTATCTATGTTGTTTTGAATGCATTTCTTTGGGTAGTTTTTGGTGACTGCTTTAGATAGTACAAGAGAGATAGAGATGGTAGATAGATGACAGATATAGGATAGATAGATAGATAGATAGATAGATAGATAGATAGATAGATGATAGATAGATAGATAGATAGATAGATAGATAGATAGATAGATAGATCGTCCCCTTTAACTGACACCTGGGGATCAGAGAAGTGGTCTCCTTACCACTGAGCCTTAGTAACTAGCCTGACTCTCCACCACATCTCCTCTGACACCTAGGTGGGAATTGTCCTTCTTTAACTTTGGTGATGGTGGAATCTGTGTTGGCACAGGTAGAAGTGGAGCCACAGTTTTTGGTAGGACAGTTGTCTAAGTTTTCTGTTTTGTTTTTTCCTGCTGCTTTGGGTAGACAAGCTTATGTCTGAGCATTTCTTGTTGCTGCTTTTTAGTGATTCCAGGTTGTTGGTTTTAAGTTTGAAACCTGGGACTTATGAGGCAAAAAGAAAACCCAGAGTACCTTCCATTCTGCTGTTACTTATGTCCTGAGGCTTCTTATACCTGGTTTGCTCCGTGTTTCGACCTTTAAGAATGTTCTTGTATTAGTTTATTGAATCATCGAGGGTTTATTGTTGTTCTTGTACTTTTCAGAAAGAATAGAGAAATGTCTTTTCCACCTTCTCAGAAGCAGAAGTGCTTCTTCCTCAGCAATTTAATGAAGAAACTTTAAAGGAATAGATCATTGGCCTGTGTGTTTTGAGATATGAAAGCACCTGCTAATGATTATATATCAGATAAATCATACACTAATAATCACAAAACTTAAGTTAAATCTGTTAAGTTACTCTGATACATAGCATCAGAAGATTGGCATTCTTACAGCAAGCAAGAGCTTTCAAAACAGTTTTTAGAAAATAATTCAAAGTCTTGTTGACTTCGAATTTTGATATCATGGATGTTGTTAGGTGACAGTACATTTGCACGAGCTTGTAAATACATGTTTACGTCTGTTGTAGGTTATAGAAAAAGAAGGACTCAGATTAAATTCCATCACAAATGTAAACATTTATTAGCAGTTAGCACGGAGGCGACCTGTTTCCTCAGCTGAATGATGTCACAGAGTGTCTTTTTAAGTGTTCTATGTTTTAGCATTTTTTAAAAAAATCAAGAATTCTAGAGTAAAAATATAAATTCTAAAGAAAAAAAAAATCACCAAACCTTTCAGTCAGATTCAATTGCCCAGCATTTTTTTATACCACATTTAAACCTCAAGCAACCATGTGTGTGAAAGAAGATGTTCTCTGAGCTGTTAATGCCTTCTCACAACAAATGGGAGAATATCTCTAAATATTTGAGTACCTTAATCCATTTATGCTAAACACCAGCCACCAAAAAATAAAATATTTATAAAAAGCCATTGTACAAAATATAAAATCTGAGCTGAAGGGATGGCTCAGTGGTTAAGAATACTTGCTGGTATGAATACCTAGAGGACATGGGTTCAATTCCCAGCACTCACATGGTAAATAACAACCATCTGTAACTCCAGTTCCAGGGAATTCAACACCCTCTTCTGGCCTCTGTGGGGCATTGCATGACATGGGTACACTTACATACATGCAGGCAAAACACTCACATGCATAAAATAAAAAAATAAAGCATTTTAAAAAACAAAATATAAAATCCAGTACATCACTTATATCATTAGCAAAATGTCATACTTATGTCCAGTAAATCTATTGTACATCATATTTTAAAACATATACATAAAAATTTATATGTTTCATATTTTAAGTGTTCACACCTCTTAAAATGGCACAGGAGGTAATATATACAATAATTAGCTTAATTTGGCCATTGCACCCAGCCTGTATTCATTAAAAGATCATGTTGTATATCTTAAACATACAGTTTTCATCAATGGAGAAAATAAAAGTAGATAAATTAAAATGTGCAGTTCCATTTTCACCAGAGGTAAAAGTGACTGGGGGGGGATGGTGGAGGAATGCCTGCTGAGTATATAGCCTGATTAATTATAAATTAACAGTTCTTAGAAACATGCACTCCATTTGGAGCAAATCACTGCCTAAGCTCACAAGGACCCCACATAAACCATGTGCACACATGCACCTCACTTTACACTGAAGCATTTAAAATCTACAGTTGTTAACTGTGCAATATACACATTGTTTAAATGCTTCTCACTGTTTTCAACAGCCTGTTTGCAAGCACCAGCCTATTCACATGTGAAATGATCCACATGAGCCCAAACACACACATGCACCAAAAACTGTAAAGCACTTCAGTATTCCATTTCTATGTCACTGAAAAAAAATAATAAACCAGTATTTTTTTCCTTTTTTCTCATTTGTCATGGAAGTACCCACTTGTATCACCTTGCACATCATAGCATGCTGCTGCAGACTCTGAGACTAAAAGACACGAGGAAGATAGGAATAGGTATAACAGCTTTATATACTTCTTCCATAAGTAACTGACCTGTGTTATAGTCATATCGTGTAAGGCCCTGGCTCTCTGACGGTATCTGATAGTCATTTATCCGAAGCTTATATTAAGATGGACTAAACACAGCATTGTTTAAGATAACTATTTTTAGATTTATTTTTTAAATTCTATTCAAGTAAAATAGAAAGGGGCTATTGAAGTTTATCAGCCTGTTATAGGATCCTGGAGGACTGTCTCATCCTTCCGGCATGTGAGGTTACTATAAGAAGATGATCATTTATGAGAGAAGGAATTAACAAACATTCACCCACCACTCACTAATGATTCACCCACAGCAAGTTCGCAGTCCTATAAGCTTCATTCAGAGTAAGTTCCCTCCCTGTCCCAGGGTACCATTTCAAAATGCATTTGTTCGTTCATTTACTTAGTGGTACTAGAGACTGAACCCAGGGCCTTCGCCTACCAGGCAAATGTTCTACCAAGTTACATTCTAAGCCCTAATTTTTAAAATTTTGTCATATTTTTATTGTACTAGCCTATTCTGTGTGTTGCTATGTTTTGATACCCAAATGCTAATGTATTATAATTGCCTACAGTATTCAGTAGCATAGCATGCTGTACAAGTTTATGGCCTAGAAGCAATGAGTATACTATCTAGTTTGTATAAGGACACTGTGCAATGCAATCACTTAAGGATGTATTTTTGAGACCTTTTCCTGGTTGCTGAGTGACACACGACTGTAGTTCTTAACTGCCGTTTGACTATATCCTCTGAAACCTCTTGTTCTATTTGGCTCTAGCCACACTCATGTTTCTGTTTCTGCAAATGTTCTGTCTACATCAGGGTCATTGTTCTTACTTCATCCTCTGTCTGAAACAGTTCCTTCCCCAGATATTGTTGTGTGGTTCCTTTTCTCAAGTCTACTAGATATCTAGTGAAATGCCACTTTCTCTAAGGGGCTGTCTCTTAGTAGTCATTCTAAAATGCAGCCTAGCAAGACCTTCCTTCACTTTATCTTTATAGCATCCAACATCACATGAGCACGAGACATGTGTTAACGTTTTTCCATCTCAATAATAAAATCTCAATTAAGTAACTGAGGTGGTTTGAATGAGAATGTCCCCCAGTAAGCTCCAAGCATTTGGACCTTCTGTCCCCAGTTTGTGACAGTTTTGGGGAGGTTAAGGAGGTGTGACCTCATTGGAGGAAGCACATCCTCAGGGTGGGCTTTGAGAGTGCTCACACCTTGCCAGAATTCCAGTCATGCTCTGCTTCTTATGCCTGCCTGAAGATATGTGATCCCTTGGTTTCCTGCTCTGGCCACCTCTGCCAGCGTGCCTCCCTCCCCATTATGGATCTAACCCTCTGAAACATAAGCCAAATAAACTCTTCCTTCTTTAAGTTTCCTTGGTCATGGTGTTTTATCACACCAGCAGAATAGTAACTAATACAGTAGCATTCTCTCAAAGCCCAGAGGTGTTCTTACTCATACTGATGGCAATTTAGTAAATGGTCAAATAAATTGATGAATTCTATCAATGCATAAGACATATCAAAGTCATCAGATGGATCCTTTTTTCCTAGACCTACTAGGCTTCAACATACACCAATTTGATTATTTGGGGAATCTTAACTTGTTAAAGGATATTTTACTCCCTAAAGTTTCAGATGCATACTCTAAATGGTCTTAAAAATATCCAAAACTTGCCTCAACTATAAAATACAGTTTCTCCAAGTGGATCTAGACTCATAAAGGTTTAAAACACACACAGTGAATGATAATCTGGGAGATGGTAAGGTATTTTTCCTTTGAAACTCCTTTTTTATTAAGAATGAAACCTTTTTAAAAATAGTAACTACCAAGTCTTCTGAAGTATCTTATTATGGAAACTTGATATTTAAAAGGAAATCTATTTGTCAAGCAATGTCATTAGTAAAGGGTGTTCTTCTCAAGTTGACACCAATTACTTAATTCCTCAGCACCATTGGCTATCATCAATCACTGCTGGGACGTGGATACCATGCCAACCAGAGCACAGAACAGAGAATGTTTGGAGGAAGTGTGCTGCATAAAGTCAAATATATATTAACAATACCTTTTTATTGTTATTATTAATTTATTATTTTTACTTATGTGTATGTATATGCACGTGTGCACATGTACCCTTGGAAGTCTGAAGAGGATGTTGGACCCTGGAGCTGTAGTTACAGATGTTTGTGAGCAGTTCAGTGTAGGTATTGGGAACTGAACTCAGGTCCTCTAAAAGACCAGCAAGCACTAACCACTGATGATTCATCTCTCCAGCACCCCTGTTTCTTATAAACAAGACAAGTGTGCCTGATGAATCCCTTATAAGTTAAACCACTATAAGTGGGCAATGTTAATGCTGAATTTGCCATGTTATGAACTTGTTTTCAGTAGGTTTTCCTGTTTCTTGCATGGTTTTCATGTATGTAAACACTGCACAATTTAGCATGCAAAATTTCAATTTTGATCATATTTTTTAAATTGTAAAAACAAAAAATGCCAGAAAAAGGAATACATTTAAAAATACATATTCCCTTCAATGTTTTAAAATTTTTATTATGCACATCTTTTGCTGCCTTGGTTAGATTTATTTCAAGATGTTTTTGAGGCTAATTGTAATGGGACTATCTCCATGGTTTCTTTCTCAGTGTGTTTGTTGGTAGTGTACAGCAAGCTTACTGATGTCTGTGTGTTAATGTTGTATCCTCATATTTTGCTATTTAGAGTTTATCAGCTCTAGGGGCTTTCTGGTAGAGTCTATAGGGTCTTTTATGTATAGAATCTTATCATCGAAAGGATACTTTGACTTCTTCCTTTCCAATTTGTATCACCTGTTATCTCCTTTGTCTTATTGCTCTAGCTAAGACTTCAAGCAGTGTATTGAACAGGAATGGAGAGAGTGGACATTCTCGTCTCATTCCTGCTTGTAGTGGAAATGCTTTGAGTTTTTTTTTTTCTATTTAGCATTATGTGGCTGTGGACTTGCCATGTATTGTCTTATTATATTAAGATACATCTCCTGTATCTGTAGGTTCTCCATAACTTTTATCTTAAAGTGGTGTTGGCTTTTGTCAAAGGTCTTTTCTACATCTAATGGGATGATTATATGGTTTCTGTACTTGAGGCTCTTTATGTACTGGATAATATTTTCAGTTTACATATGTTGAACCATTCTTGCAGCTTTGGGACGAGCCAATCATGGTGGATGATCTTTTTTATGTGCTCTTGTACTTAGTTTGCAAGTATTTAATTGAGAATTTTTGTGTCTATGTTCACCAGAGAGATTGGCCTATCATTTTCTTTTTTGTTGGGTTTTGTCTGGTTTCAATACCAGGGTTACAATGGCTTTTTAGCAAGAAACTTTCAAGTGTTCCTTCTTTTTCTATTTTGTGGAATAATTTGAGGAGAATTGGTATTAGTTTTTATTTGAAGGTCTGATAGAATTTGCTGAATCCATCTGGTCCTGATCTCTTTTCAGTTGGGAGATTTTTAATTATTGCTTTTATCTTGTCGGTTACTATGGTTCTGTTTAAATTATTTATTTCATTTTGATTTACTGTAATAGACATATATCCAGAAATTTATCTTTAGATGTTCCAGTTTACTGGAATATAGATTTTAAAGTATACACTGCTCATCTATGTTCATTGCTGCTCTAGTCACAATAGGCAAAAATGGAAACAACCTAGATGTCCATCAACGACAACTGGATAATGAAAATATGGTCTCTTTATACAATGGAATATTATCTAGTTGTTAAGAAAAGTGAAATTATGAAATTCGTAAGTAAATGGATGAAACCAGAAATAATCATCCTGAATGAGACGACCCAGACCCAAAACGACAAACATAATATGCCCTGTCTTAGCTTGGAAGCTTTGAACATGTGTGCTTCCATTGGAAAATCTACAGAGTCAGGAAAGTAGTCAGGGGCCATAGGTAGGGGGCTTCCTGGGAAGAGGGATAGAATACAGTGATATAAGTGGGGAGAAGGGAATTACAGAATAGAAAGGAAGGTTCGAATGGGGTGGGGAATTTGAGACCAGGTAGAGGAAGGAGCATGAAGAGGGATAACTAACACTGACATCCTTTCAAAACAAATCATACGGAAGCCTACGACTGTAAACGAGTATTAAAATATACGCACACACATATATAAAAGAGTTTAAATGGAGTTACCCCATAACAGGGGGACAATGCCCCTACCAGACCACAATGAGAACTATACTCAGGTCCTCTGCAAGAACCGTCAGTGCTTTTAACCACGGAGCCAACTCTCCATCCCCTTGTTTTTTACTTTTGAGTTAAATGGCATGAACTACATTGGGGTTCATCAAATATGAAGGTAAATTTTGCAACTCTTGTGTTGGTTTCCTAGAAATGTTTATATTGGTATTCATAAGATGGATTGTAATGTTTTTCTTACTGTGGATCAAGGACAAAAGGTTTGAAAGCTACTTCTTTAGGGAAAGTCAGGTTCCGAAGTCCCCAACCAAAGACTCACATCCCAGTGGTTTGCAAATGAAAGAGAGCAGAATAAGAATTGATCAAAAGCAGAACGGGCACGATCCCAAGTGATTATTGGAATAGTCCCGAGGTGTCCACTCTCCTCTGTGCCTGTCAACAGTGTGCAGAGCTCACCTGGCTTGTCACAAGCAGAGCAGATGACTTAGGACACTGTCCTAGGAAACTGGATGATTAGCCTCCTTTATATTCCCCAAAGAAACCCTTGGTCACTTCGACCGGGCCACAGGGTCTCATTCACCTCTTGCTGTGCTGGGAGCTGCTTTCTTATCTCCTTCCACCATATATACCTGGGACCGATCCTGTACTCATTCCTCCCTGCCTCGGCTCACTCTCTTCTTCAGACTCAGTTGCTTCCCCTGTCTCTACCATGTGCCTCCAAGTCCCTAACCCTATGACATTCCCCAGGCCAGTCTCCAGACCTCTACACCCATTGTATCCACAGTCTTTCCTGAAAGGGAATCGATTTCCCCAAGCTCAGTGCACAGAATCAGAGCATATGAAACCCCTCTCCAACATGAACAGGTTTCGGAAGTTTCTATATCTTTGTATTTAATCAACTTAACATTCTGTGTCAGACCAGTGAGATCGAGCATTACTCAACATCTTCTTGGGTTCTAGTCTTTCACCTTGTGCCAGCAGCAGGTTTTGCTGTTTGAGGTGCCTCCCAGTTTCTATGTGCCCACCAGGGCCTCATACATAGTGCTCAGTGGACTTACTGAGGCCCTGATACCTATGTCTACTTCTGTCATAAGGAAACTATCAGATGTCATTGTAGGCTCCAAATACACTACCAGAAGGTAATAAAGTGGTTTGTTAAAATCAGTTCATAACATACTTTTAAAAGGGGGGAGGATGAAACCAAAGAAAGATAAAACACCAAGGACTGGGTGTATACAAGGTGTAGATGGAACTCTGCTTGAATCTTGGGTTAGCAATGTTCATTTGTTGTCTGTGTCTCTTACCTCAAACACACACCTTTGCATGACTATAAGTAGCCAAACAGAGACTTGAGCAAGAGGATCCATGGACAGAAGGTGTCATCAGCCCATGATGCAAAGATTCAGTTGTCACTGCATGTTAGTTGTTGAATAGCCCTGGGTTTCTTTGTGCTTTTTTGGCAGAGAACACATGGGCCTAAATGGACACTAAGAACTGGAATTCATAGGCAGTGCAATGTACTCAAGTGTAATCTACTATATTGTGCTGTTTTTGTACTTTATACCACATATATGCCATGGGTAGTTAGTGTTTAAGAATGTTCATTAAGGGCTGAGAAAAGAGCTCAGTTGGAAACAAGCTTGCATTGACGATCTGAACTTGATCCCCCAAATCCACATTTTTTAAAACCTGTCATAAAGATGAATATCTGTGTTTCTAATCCCAGTACTGGGGAGGTGGAGGTCAGTGGATCCCTGGGTTCCATTGGCCAGTCAGCCTAGCTAACTTGGTAACTTTCAAGTCAGTAAAAAGACTGTCTTTAAAAAACAAAAAGAAAACAAGATGGATGGGGTCTGAGGAACAAAAGCCGCTGAGGTTGTCATCTGTCTTCCACCTGCACACACACACAGACCTGTGTACGTGTGCCTGGGCACGCGCACACACACACGTTCATTAATATTAAGAATCCTATGTTTGTGTTCTCCCTACTTACTGCTTATTTGTACTTAACATACCTCAAAGCATCTTCCTTGTTTTACAAACTCATTCATCTTCTATTATACGATCAAATCTTCCCCAAATCAAGCACACACTGTCCCTAATTGCTAGTCTAGTAACTTATCAAAGAAAGAAATTGGTCCAATCAACATAACTTTTCTGTATAGATACAGAGAATCAGCCTTACATCCAGAATGGACCAGCCAGGTTTAAACCACTATGTGCTATGTGATCTTAGCTAAGTTACTTAATCTCCCTGTGCTTAAATTTCCTTAACTGTACAACATCATGGTATCTACCACACAGAACTTTTGTGAAGATTAAATTAACTAATCCAAGTGAAATACTTATAACAGTGCGTGGAACACAAAGTTGTTATCTAAATAACACTAATGTTGGGTTCATTGGGTTCAGAGGCAGGAACCTGGATGCACCCCTCCTTTAAGCAGCCACCTAGTCTTGGCACCCTCTGTAGATCTGGAATCTACTTTCATTCCCTTTGAAAACAATGGGCTGGTACTCATCTTACCTCACATTGTGTACATGAGGGAAAATAAGTGCAGATATGACATGACTGCAATCTACGAGGTGAGTCCAGCATGGGGCAAGGCTTGGAGGACTGTAATCTCCAGCTCCTGAAGGTCTCCTCTAGCTCCCCCACAATTTCCCATGGTTTTACTCTTTTAAAATTCAGTTTCTGTTCTCAATAGGACTGGTGTTTTTGGTTTCCCAGGATGTGGCTGTGTCTTCTTTCCTATCCAGTAAATACACTCTATTTCTCAGCTAGCATCTGAGCACTGCAGCCTCCTCTCCATCCTTTCTCCATGCAACCTTCTGATGCCTTAACCCAGGGTTCACACACCAAACTCCACATGTCAATGCATCCCCATGACCAGCTACTTCCCTGCAAGGCCCTCTTCTATCATCACATCTCACAAGAAGAAAGAATTGATGAATAATGATCTAAAACCCTGTCCACTTTGTACTGTCACATGCTGGATAATTTATAAATAATAGACACTTCTTCTTCATGGCTCTAGATGTTGAGAAGTCCAATCTTCGCACCAGGTAAGGGACTCTCTAGTACATCAGAACATGCCAGAAGGCATCATAAGAGAGAAAGCAAACAGAAGAGAGAACAGGCAATGGCATTTGTGCTACCGGACTTTTTTTTTTAATAATTGGAATTCATTCATAAAAGCAAAGAGCCTTGGTGATGTAATCACTCTTAACAGCCCCATATTTTAATTTTGTTAGAATTGAAATTCCATTTCAGCATGAGTTTGGGTGGGGGCACAATCATTCAAACACATTTGCTAAATGCCTGCTCTGTCACAGATCATGAGCCCAGTGCTTTCTGTCATTGAACTCTGGTCCTGGTACCAGGAGCATTATGATTAACACCCATGGGTTTCTGATGAGACTTCCCACATGAACTCGGAGACAAGAAAAATTAAAGTGTATTCAGAGTTAAACTATGAAATCAAAGTGCAATAGAGCAGAGATACGTTGTCACCTTCAGAACACAGAAGTAAGGTTAGCATTAACTAGCCGTTCCCATCAAAGAAAGAGTCCCCAAAAATTATAGCTAAAAAAAAAGACCCAACCACTATTTGGTTGACCCAAAAGTCATTCCCAACTCTATTCCCTTGTCACAATCTAGGACTGAAAAGTCAAACGTGGCCTTCCCAGCTTCTATAGTTTGTATGTCCCCTCCAAAGCTCATGTTGAAGTGTAATCACCGTTGTGGAGTATTTAAGAAGGACCTTTAAGAAGTGACTAGGTCATGTGACATCATCCATGTTAATGAAGAAGCTTTTATAACACTCGTTATAAAACGAGTGTTGGGCTCTCTCACTTCTCAGCTCTTCGCCTCTCTTCCACCTCCTCCCTCGCCCCCTCTCTCTCCCTCTTTGCCTTTCCCCCTCCTTCATATCTTCTCCCATGATATGGCCCGGTAGGAAGGCTCTGAGCGGATAGTTAGACATTCCAGCGTCTACAAGTGTGAGGCTTCAATTTCTATTTCTTCAGTCTGTTACAGAAGCAGAAGGTCTGCATTGCAGCTGCAAGGGACAGAGGAGGAAGTTTGTAAGAAAGCCATGTAAGGGCGTCATGCCAAGGATCCATACAACACAAATATGGCCAGAATAAGTAGATATCTTCTGGAAGTGTCTAAGGTAGTTTTTTCTCTCTTTATAGAAAAGACAAGTAAGGACGGTCCTACCTCTAATTCCATCTCCCCTGCCGTGAATGAAGGATGAAATGTGTGTGGCCAGAAAAAAATATGAATCTACGCATGAGTTCAAATATCAGTCCACCTGTTTATTCTACACATGGCATTAGGTAAACCCCTTAGCATGCCTGTAGTTGTTCTAGTAAAAAATGCCTGCAGCACATGTTCAGATACTTAGTCCCCAACTGGCAAATGGCTCCCAGTAGCAGATCATGGGATTGCAACACTTTAATCACATGATAATCTCCTGTCACTACACTCTGGGAGTTTCCTCTTCCTGTCTGATTTCCTTAGCCCTGCCCGTGTCTCACAATTCTCACTCACCACTTCTCTTCAGTGAGCCATTCCAGTGTACCACCTCTTTCCTGCTAGAGTCCCAGCTGAGGCAGCACCGATCCTTGACTGTACTGACCTGGCTCTAGCCGAGAGTATCAGTCCAGACAGGCTCCAAGGCAACCCCAGGAACAAAGACTCCTGAGTCTAGTCCTTCCTACCTTTCGTATCTGCTGCTGACTCCCAGTTACCAAGCAAGGGTCCTGGTCTCCCTACTGCAACATCATTGGCCTATCTCAGGGATAAGCAATCTCACCCATGCCACCCCATCCATCCCACCCCAATCACAGAACAGGGACGAGCATTCAGGCAGGGTCAATGGCTACAGTAAACTTTCAGAAGAAGAATAATAAATCAAGGTAGACGGACGCAAATTATTATATCTGATTTCATGTTGTACTCCAGAAGCTTGGTTCAGCGCTGTCATTGAACACAATAGATGTTTGCTCAATAAATGAATTTCTTCAGGCCCTGAGAGGAAGAGAAGCTGAGGTGTTAAAGTCAGGAAAGAGAAGGAGGGGTGGAAATGATTAGGTAACCACAGTAGTCTGCAATTAGACTCTGGTGCATGTCAGTGGCACATCCTTCATTAATTTGATCAGGTCATGAAGTCTTCAATTTCCCTGTTTGTATTTGCTATTATTTTTCTGTCTTTATGTTGGATTCGTCAGAGTTTTGACACACTGGGGTTTAAAAAACACCTTTGCATGGTGGCCAATATCCGTTTACGTAGCAGAGGCCAGCCCTTGTTGGAATTCTGCCCTCTGCTTCTGTACCTCTTGGTAGCCAGTCATGCTGCCTGAGCAATCTAGGCTTTGTGACAGGACACCAAGTGCCATTTAGACCATTCTTTCCCTGGCTGTGCTATCTTGGGATATGCTGCTTTCAGGACAGCCACCTGCCCTAGTGAGTAGTTCACCAGCAATCAGCAGCAGTTCACGGCAGTCTGACTTAGCACACATGCCGGAAAGCACTCAGCAGACTCAGAAGAGAAATCCTCTGAGGATCCAAGAGTGGCAGGGCTGCTCTTATCTCCTTCAGAGAGAAGCTTTGCGCCAGTCTCTCCAGGATCTGAAGCAGTTGCCTGTGTACACTGGATCTCGTGGACCTGCAGGAGCCAGGTCTTTTTTGGAGTCACCAACACATCTTTTTGGAGATCCTTCATTTAAAGTGGTTTGGTCCACTGAGGTTTAGCCAGATGGCAAAACCTCTCTTCATCCTCAGCATTGAAGACTCAGATGTCATCTACCTTGGGTTCATTTCATTAGCAAAGTAGCAATAAGAACTCCACAGGGACTGTACTTCAAGGTGGTTTTTGGAAAATAATTTGCAACATCCTTGTTATTTTATCCAAGACAAAAAATGGCAATTCCCATTAGACAGTACTCAGATTTCAAAGTCAATAACCCACCAGTGATCTATCTACAAATCACTAAACATTTAAGGACCCTCTTCAGTGATGCAGGCACAGTGAATTCACTGGTTGCAGGATTAAGAGCTCACCACTGGGGGGGGGGGGGGACGAGAAAGAGAGAAAGGCATGGTGTGGAAGCATTGAGTATCAGGGAAACTTATAAGAGAGAATCAAAAAAGGCTTCCCAGGTTAGGGAGATGGCTCAATGAGTAAGAGTGTTTGCTGTACAAGCATGAAGACCTGAGTTTAAATCCCCAGAACCCATGAAAAAAATGAGGCATATTGTAACATCAACCTTAGGGGTAGAAACAGGTCTTAAAACAGAGCACACTGGCCGGCCAGCCTAACCAAAACGATGAGCCTGTGGTTCAACGCAAGAACCTGTCTCAAGACAATAGGTGGAGAGAAAATACTAGTGTCTTGCTCTGGCATCCCCAGACATGTACACAAGCATACACACACAGGGCGGGGGAGCTTCCTGAGAAGCTGGTCCTCAAATTGACCCTCGCAGAACAAATAGGAGCTATAGAGCAAAGACAGCAGAGGTCACATTAAGCACACACCAAAACAAGAGAACCTAGAGTACTTTGGGACATGGGATCAGCATGAAGGGAGAAGAGATGAGGCTGAAGAGACAATGGAGGCAAAAAAAAGGCTCTTGGCAATTTCTGAGGGTCTTTGAACCATTATCTCTGTTAGCTTAGGAAACAGTTTCCAAGCTGGGCATGGTGCATGCCTGTAATCCTAGCACTTGGGAGGCTAAGGCAGAAAGGTCATGATTTTGAGACCAGTCTGGACTACATAGCAAATTCAAGGCCAGTCTGGGAAACATGAGAGGATATAGAAAAGAAATCTTAGAACTAGAAAAAGGAAATTCTATATCAACTGACCTCATATATTTTATAGACAATAAGCTAAGGCCCAAGGAGACCAAATAATGGAGTGACTGGACGCTAACGGCAAGTTAGGACAGGAGGCAGCATGCTGAGGAGATGGGATAACAGCAGCACACATATGTACATTTTTCAGCCCACTACATGCTCCCTACCACATTTCAATCATGTGGGAGACTTTGAGTAAGTCAAAAGGCCCAAGCAGTAAGTATGTTTCAACCACAGCCTGCCAGTATGAGCACCTATAGCACGGAGGAGTCGGTCGCTGGTGTTCCTTCTGGTCCTCACACTCTGTTTCTAGACTTACTCTACAGACCACTCTGTTCTGCTGTGTTGGCTTATCAAACAGTGACTTCTGCGAGAACTAAAGCTATAATTTCCTAAAGGTTATGCTTTCAATGATAAGCCTCTTACCACAAATAATCTAACATTACTTTGATGGTTTAATGGTTTACTTTATGTGTCAACTTGAATGTGTCATGGGGTTCCCAAGTGTTTAGTTAAGCAGTATCTTAACTGGGCCTGTCTGTAAAGGGTGTCTAAGAGCAACACTTGAATGGGTAGACAGAGAAAAATCAAATTCACCTACCCCACCCCAATGTAAGTGGGCCTCATTCAGTTGAACAAAGACTGAAAAAGGACAAAAAGGTTTCAGGGAGTGTCCACTTTTTGTGCCTGTCATTCCAGTTGGGACATGGTCATCTCCTGCTTTGAACTCAGACTTGTACTAGAATTTATATCATCAGCTCTCCAGGTTCTCAGGTCCTCAGACCATTAAGAGGAAGTCTACCCTTGAGCCTCGTGGGTCTCCAGTTTGCTAGTATATAGATTTAGGAGCCTCTCATTTCTCACAGTTGTATAAGTCAATTCCTTATAATAAAGAGAGATAGGTAGATACAGACAGATGAGCAGAAGGACATATAATTTGTGGTAATCTCTCTCTCTCTCTCTCTCTCTCTCTCTCTCTCTCTCTCTCTCTGTCTCTGGAGAACATTTACTAATGCAAACATCTTATTGGAATTATCTGCAATTTATCCAAAGCCAAAGTACATCATAATATTAAAACCCCTCTGATTCCAAAGGAGTCATTATCTCCCTCCAAACTGAAATTGTTTTATGATACACAGCAAAAGCCCAAAAGAATAGCTTCCTTTTCTTGTTCAGTGTAAATGATGTGAGTGCTGAAAAGCTACAGGGCTTTCTATATTAAAGGAATACAGCATCATACTTTCTGTTTTCTCACTATTAATTATTAAAGATTTGCAGGCTTGTTCCTTAGGAATCCATCCAGGCCTGCTGGTGATTCTCATTATTGGGTCAGAAGCACAATGTTAGGGGCTCTTCATCTTATCCCAAATGGAAGGAGGTGGCTGTCACCTACACAGGAATGAAATGCAGTGGGAGCTCAGCAGGAGAGGATTCCTCCACGACATGATCATGATTCTTGCTGCTGTCCTGATAAACAAGGGAAAGAAAATAGAAAATGAAAGTTGCTATGTTTTTGACAATAAAATTCATTAAAGAATAAGGGTTTGTGCTTCAAATCACTGTGTTGTAATGAGGGATTCAAACATGATTGAACTCAGCCCCTGTCCCTAGGAATCTGCACTAAAGCAGAGAATACCAGAAATTAAAAGAAAAGGCATAAGCAGAAAGATACCATAAAATCAGAATGAGCTGGATTCAGAGAGGAAAAATTCCAGGCTGTTGGGTAGTCAGTGCGGTTGTTGCACCTAGGGGCAGAGGGCAGGGCTTTCCCTGGAGACGGGTATGTGGCATCAGCTCTTCTGGCCCCACGGCCACCTGACTCCCGCCCTGGACGCTTCTTCAGCTCTTTTATTCTGTCATAGCATTATCGCCCTTTGGATTTATTTCTTTTGTTAAAATGTGTGTGTGTGTGTGTGTGTGTGTGTGTGTGTGTGTGTGTGTGTATACACGGTTGAAAATCAACTGTGCGTTTATCCTCAGGACACGCTCCACCTCCTTTTAGACAGGGTCTCTCACTTGAACTGGAACTTGATGATTAGGTTAGACTGGCTGGCAAGAAATTCTCAGAAATCCTCCTATCTCTGCCTCCCCAGCAGGTGCTGGCCAGCATCTCCCCAGAACTGGGCTGACAGGAGCGGGCCAGCATGGCCTGGGTTTATGTGGGTTCTTGGGTCCTGCTGAAAGTGCCTCCCTGACTTCTCTGCTCAGCTCTTCATCCCTTCTTCTCTCTTCCTTTCCTTCCTTCCTTCACTGGGGTTGTTTTCCTTCTTTCTTTGCTTCACCATTATGTGTCTCTCATGATAACAGGGCTTTGCTTTATTTCCTTCAGCACCTGGAACAAAGCCTCAATCAATATGGAAAAGCAGAAAGGCAAGTCAGGCATTCAGGAAACAAAGTAAGAAAAAAAAAAAAAACTAGGGAGGAAAGGCAGGACAATTCTCAGAAATGGATCCATATCCTGCTTTGTCTACCTTCTGCCCTCTTGATTTCCCAGAGATTGATTTGTATTACTCCCACTCAGCTACCTGTCCTGAAGCCTTCAGATCATCTAACTTAATTTTTTTAGATTTATCTTTGTTGTTTTTTAATTGTGTGTGTGTGTGTGTGTGTGTGTGTGCGCGTGCGTTCGCACACACAAGTGAACATTCAGGCCAGAGGCATGGGATCCATCTGGAGCTGGAGTTAAGGCAGTTATGAACCACCTGATATTGGTGCTGGTAACCAAGCTTGGGCCTTCTGCAAGAACAGTATGTGTTCTTGATCACTGAGCCATCTGCCCAGCCCACTTCAGATAACAAATAGAAGCTATGAAGAAAATAGAAAAAAGTCATACTATCTCTAAAGAAGAAATGATAATCTTCCTTTCATAAGGAAAGTGTACTTACAGAGTTGCATCATGGTCATGTCTTAAAATCTATACTCCTCTGAGTGTCTGTATAGGAGATTTGGTACTATGATATGTTGTAAGTATCTATGTCCTGTTTCTTCAAAAATGCTGCAAGGTTGTAAAGAGCAAAATTTATATCCTATACATTGTTCAGCATTGGGGTGCCTAGCACAGGCCACAAAACAGGACTTCAATTACTACCTGGCTGCTGGGTCATAAAAACATTTAATGCACAGATGCTACTGACAGCCTGACAAAGGTTGTACAGAGAGAGAGAGAGAGAGATGAATTCATAAATGAAAATACTATTAACTTTACAATAGATCTATGCCTAGTTCTTGTCTAGGAGACTATAGCTCAGTATCCCCAGAGTGAATTTATTTCTAAAGTCATTTGAGGCTTAATAAGAGCCTTTATTTTGATACATTATAGAAACCTACAGAAGTGAGTCAGACACTACCTCTGATTTCAGATGAGTTAAACAATTTGTCTTTCAGATGTACTCAGTTGAATCATTTGTCCCTGGGTATTTGTACTAAGACATACTGAACTCGTGCCAACATCATTGGAATTGACAGGAAATTATTCTGATGTATGAAATAAAATGGAATTGAAAGCATCATTTCCTAAATGATTCCACCACATAAATTCATCTAAGTATGATGAGTTAAACACATAGCAACAAATCCTTCTCATGATATTACACTTTCCATTTGTTTCAAGTCTCAGTGTTCGGGTGCATACTCCAAGAAATCATACAAAATTAAAGTTGGGGGCTGGAAAGGTGGCTTAGCAATTAAGAGAACTGGCTGCTCTTTCAGAGGACCTGGGTTCCTTTCCTAGCACCCACATGGCAGCTAACAACAGTCCGTAACTCCAGTTCCAGGGGATCCAGCACCCTCATCTAACCTCCATGGACATTGCATGACATGGGAGCACTTACACACATGCAGACAATACACTCCTACGCACAAAATAAAAATAATAAATAAAAATTTTAAAAACAAAATGGAAGTTGGGATCCTAATGGCTAACTTGACAATGTTGAAGGATAAGGGTAGTGTAAATGTAAAAATGCACCCGTAGTAATGGAGAACTGAACGGAATTTTACATTGAAATTTGGAGGCAGAATCGTTACCATCAATTTCCAAATACCCAATGTGACTGAGGATGCTAAATTATGCTGCCCAAACCACATACTGATTGAACAATGATTAAGCAATATGACTCACGGGGACAAATAGTTCTGTTGATCTCTGATTTCTATAAGCTCTTGTGGTTTGAATAAGAATTGCTCCCCATAGGCTTGTGTTTTTGAACTTGGTCCCTAGTTGGAGGTGCTGTTTGGGGAGGTTATGGAACCTTAGAAAATACCATCTTGCTGGAAGAAGCATGTCACTGGGGACAAGTTTTCAGGTTTTATAGCCTCACTCTACTTCCTGCTCTCTGTGCCTCCTGTGAGCAGTTAGGATGTCATCTTTCAGCTTCTTGCTCCTGCAAACAACCCAAGCTTGTTGTTACGGAATCATAAGCCAAATGAACTCTTTTTTTCTTAAGTTGCTTTTGGTCAGGGAAAGGTAACTAATATACCTCTATTTTCTGTTTCACGGTTGTCCTAAAGGAAATAGCGTATCTTGAAAAGGAAAACATTAATGTATACTTAAAAATTCCATTCAGAGGGATGTAGAGATGGTTCAGTGTCAAGAGCACTGACTGTTCTCCTAGAGAACCTGGGTTTGGTTCCCAGCACCCACCTGGCAGTAAACAATCATCAGTAACCCCAGTACCAGGGGAGCTGATGCCATCTTCTGACCTCCTCCAGCACTGAACACATGGGTGCACACATATATATGCAAGCAAAACACTCATACACATACAAAATAAATAAGTAGAAATTCCTTTCAGAAAAAATGTCATCACTAAATACACCGCTTTGTATAATTAATATAAACTAATAAAAATAGAAAAAATAATTCTTCCAGAATATCCCACTGAATCTTACCCTGCAAAACACCTCCTGATTTATGATATCTTGATTTCTTTCCCTTCTCATCTCTTTCAGTTTAGCTTGGCCCTGCTGATAAACCTATCCTTTAAAAAATTAAGTAAATTGAAGGTGAAGAAAGGAAGTGAAGATCATACACAGCCTTCCATCCAGTTATCTATTTCCCTCTGTCTGCCATCCTTCAAAAAATAATAAATTCCTTTCAGGATTCTAGCCAACATCATGGGAAATTTATGTTAATAAACAGATATCATTTGGAACAGCTTCTTCAATAACAAATCTAAAATAGCTCCATTAAAAGAAAAAAATCTCACTATTAACACAAAAGCATGCAGTAATATAATCTATCTAGTGTTCTTTTAATACCTTGGATTTCTATATATCAAATATGACTGTGCAATAAGTAATAAGTAAAAATCATGAAAATATCATTTACAATCACTCCAGAGAAACTGAAATACTTTCTCACAATAGCAAAAATGAGAAAATAATCCAAATGCCCATTAATACTTGAGTGGCTTTAAAAGTGTGGTACAACCATAAAATGGGCTATGATCCAACCAGAAAGAGGTATGCATTCTGACATACTCTGCGACTTAGACAACATGAGAAATACTGTGCTAACTGAAAAGAGCTACTCACAAAGTCATCATATGATATGATTTCAACTATGAAAGTCTAGAACAAGGAAATTTTTAGAAACAGAAAGTAGATTAGTAGAGGTCAGCTGGAGGGCTGGGAGGTAGCCATTATAGACCTTTCTGAGTTTATGAAAATGTCTGTAGACTGTGGCAATGATTACATGTATCTGTTAATGTACTTTAAAAACTGAGCCATATATTTCAAATAGGGAAATTATATACGAATTCTATTTCAGTTAAACTTCTTTTTGTAAAGATTTCACTCTGTGCAGTACTCTGTGAAGAAGATGAAATGACAAATTACACACATGGAGGAAACTTTTGCAAACTGCTAACTAGGGAGCTGTACATGAACAAAACTTTCAGAACTCAATGGTTTTTTAAAAGTCAACTTAAAATGGTCAAAAATATAACGATATTCCACCAAAGGAGATATACAGATAACTAAGAAACACTGGCAAAATTAGGCACCATTAGACACTAAGGAGAGGTAAATTAAAACTGCAAAGAAACATTACAACCCAGTTATAAGAATGGCTTTTCTTAAATGACAAAACTGAATACTGGCAACAAGAAAGGCAGTTCCTGATACCATTTGGACTTTACAAAGAGGAAGTTGGGATGGAATCTCATAGTAAGTCAAAGAGCATTTTCACATTAAATGTCTCTGTATTTTTCTTAGAATTTAGAATTTATTATTATTCCAAAATAAAAGGTTTTCGTGAAATAATTGATATAGTCTATTTGCACAAGTTTCTTAAAAGAGCAAAACGATCCTTACCCCTGACACATCTCAAGTAATGACTTAAGGGAACTTTCTAAGCTAATGGTAATGTTTTTAGGCCAGTGCACCTAGGGTACACATTAATCAATACTCACTAAAACTGCACATGATGGTAGAGGCCTATAGTCCTGACATTCAGAAAACTAAGGCAGGAGGATCATGAGTTTAAGTCTAGCCTGGGCTACATACTGATTACCAGACCAGCTGGAACCACCCAAAAAGACCCTGTTTCAAAGACACAGGGGGGAAAAAATCACTAAATGTTGCATTTATTTTTTGTGAATGCCACAGAATATGTATAAAATTCACTTCAAGAAATAATTAAATAAACATTGAACTGTGGTTAATGATATGCTTACTGAATTATTTAGGGATAAAGTATACTATTGCCTGGCATTAAATTTGAAATACATGAAAAATAAAATGGATTGATGAATGCAAAGAAAGGTGAATAAAACAGATAGCTGTACAATAAAGTTGTTTTAAAATGTCCAATGTGGAGTTCTCTGCAGAGTTCTTTTTATTTTCATCCATGCCTAAAATATTTCATGTAGCACTGTTGGAGCGTTAGCAGGTCCTCACTAACTTCAGTCGAACCCGGTGACAAACATGGTGTGGTAGCATTAAAAATCCCGTGACAATTTATCAGCTTTCTTAGACCAATAAAAGTTATTTTATCAAGTAGAAACGTTTCTGACACTTCTATGTCCCCTAAACATATGGTCTCACTTTACATTGCTTTTCATTTATAAGAGATGTTCATGAAATAGCTAGAAAATAAGGAGGCACTAATTATTTCTAATTCTATCTGGTAATTGTGAAAATTAAACATTGTAACAATTACGGAGATGAACCCAAGATAAGAATGAATCCCTATGCTGAGATCTATACATTTTAGCTAGGTAATTTTCACTGGGACCTGGATATAATTTGTGCCACTCTTGAAAGGACAGAATCCATTTGCTGAAATTATAAACTAAAATTACCTAATAGGCAGTCCTCACAACACATAGAACAGGCTCTTACTTGAAATGATGCCAGTCTTGTTTTTATCTACCTAGGAGCAATGCAGTGAAAAAAAAGCAATATAATCGAACTCAAAAATACATCAGATAAAGGCATTATCAAACACAGACATTTTTTGAAGGTGGCAGGAGTGGGCCAAAGGTTTGTTTGGTTTGGTTTTTTAAATATTCTATTTATTCTTTTAATTTTGCATGTATGAGTGTATTGCCTGCATGTATGTAAGTGCACCCATGTAGTGCAATGCCTGTGAGGTCAGAAGAGGGTTTCAGATCCCCTGGAACTGGAGTTATGGATGGTTATTGGCCGCCATGTGGATGCTGGGAATTGAACCTGGGTCCTCTGCAAGAGCAGTCAATGCCTTTAAGCCCTGAACCATCTCTCCAGCCCCTGCTTTTTTAAAATTGAAATTCAAACTTGAAAATATTTTCAAGAAATATGAAAACAGATAATGAATTAATAAGAAAATTTGAAAAAAAAAACTTTTAAGAAGAAAGTTGAAGTCATTAAAATTAAAAGCACAATGAATAGATTTAGCATCAGATTAGGTAGAGATAAATAAAACTAAGTGAACTGGAAGACAGGTCAAAAGAATTTATTAAGTATGATGAGAGAAAATGAAAATAAAGATTAAGAGACATGAAGGGTATCATGGAAAATGTCTGGGATACTTTTAATCACAGAACTGATAAAACTACCATTATTGAATCATATAATTGTATTCCTAATCTAAATTAGATTAGCGATAACAAATTTAATAACAGTTGCTAGATATAAATTCATTTCTACATGTCAAGTTAAAAAATTACAAAAAGAAATAAAATTATAATTTTTATTGAAGAACACTAAAATAGATCTAACTAAATGCAAGGAAATATCATAAACAAAGATTTTTAAACTAATTTCTATAAATATTTCAATTATTCCTAGTTTTAAGCTATGGATTAAAGGAAATAGAAATATTTTTTGTTGGAAATACAAATATATTTTAAATATTTGTAAAAATTAAAAAAAAAAATACAAAGACTGAAAGTAGCCAAGATAGTTTTGTGAAAAATAAAACATAGCAAAAGAATAATTATCAAATACATGAAGAATCCCAAACAATAAACAAAACTATAGAAAACAGAAAAAAGAAATAGACTTATCTGAAAACTTAATTACACATGAACGGATAATACATACATAACACATACTCAACCTCATTATTAATTATGAAACTGATAACTAAAGTAGTAGTGAGATTTCAAAGTCAAACTCCCACAAAAATCAAGCATTGCCAAGAATGTGAAACCACAAATATTCTCATACATTGCTAGCAGGAGTGTAGATTGGTTCAACTACATTAGAAAGAATATTGGCAATATTTCATGCAGCACAAGCCAGAAACTGGCTTGTTCAGCCACTATTACAGACACCTTCGAATGTGCTTTTATAGATTTCAAAGGGAACAAAAACCAAAATCTACATTTGAAGACACCCTTATAGCAAGAGTTACAGCATGATTAAGATTGGACCCATCCAATGGTCTCAGGTAGACTTGAACCGAGATAAATGTGGAAGAGAGGGAGGCAGGGATTGTAATGCTGGCTTCCCAATTTTAAATGGTGATTTCAGAGAAGAGACTCAACTGTGGAGCCAGTTGGTCTAATGGCATCTTCCTGATTTACCTAGTGTGACTCTCTAATCTTCTATAAGGCAATGCAGTTTTAGAGTCAGAGCTGTATTGGCAAATTTCCATTTCAAAACACAGAGGCCCTGGAACTGGAGTTACAGACAGTTGTTAGCCACCATGTGAGTGCTGAGAATTGAACCCAGGTCCTCTGGAAGAGCAGCTGTACTCTTAACCACTGAGCCATCTAAAATTTAGAAAATAGTGGTTGAACACCATAAGTAGTTAACACTGGTATGGTCCTCTCTCTGCAGATGAGGACACTGATGCACACAGACATCATGTAGGATGTAAGTGCTGAGTCTGGGACTTGACTCTGGCAGGCAGGTACCACGCTACATTGAAAATCCTTCTCTACACACTTATGTTATTCCTTCCAGTGCTGTATCACAAGAAACACCATTTAGGTTACCCTCCCTTTATCTATCTTCCTCGCCACCCACAAAGAAAGAACCTGTCCAGACACATGCTATGATTCCACCCTTCTGAATGCCCAAGCCAAGTTGAGGCAAGCAGATTCTCTCAACACTAGGAACAGCACAAAGCCATGGGGAATTCGTACTCATTAAAGGGCAGATTCCCAAGTTATAACCTGGCTGTCAAGGATCCCAGAGCTATTGTAATGAATGCTTACTTATATCCTGAGTCTTTCAGTTTTTATAGTTCTGTGAGTTTTCTTTTTACTAATGCACGCCCCACTAGCGTTTTAATCAGAACATAGTCTTCTATTCATTCAACAAACTTTTTGAGTAACTACTAAGTCCAGGCACTTGTAGATAGAGACTGACATAAAAACAACTAATCTTGTTTCTGGGTGTGGGAGCATATGCTTGCAACCCTAGAGCCCAGGAAGTTTGTATAGGAGGATTATGAGTTTGAAGCCAAGCTGGACTACCTAGTAAGTTCCAGATCAGCCTGATACTGACAGAGCAAGACCTTGCCTCAAAAGCAGACACACAGACAACAAAACGTAACCTTACAAATAAAAATATAGAATGACCAGCTGTGAAAAGTACTCCAGTATGAAAGCATGAATGCCCAGAACAGGAATTACTTTAGTCCTAAGTGGGTTTGTGTGTGGAATGCACCTGGCACAGGGCTTGCCTCCCAATACACTCACTGTATATTCCTTGTTCAGTCTCTAAATAATAGTCCTGGCACAATTTCTTCCCAGTTGGGGCCAATCTAGTACCAAATTGCTCTAATCAGCTGCTAATTTACTCCCTGCCTTCAGTTTCTGTTGCCAGATTATTATTCCCAAAATATCACTTGCATTAATGCTGCTTGCTTGTATCTTATGCCACAGATTGTTCACTCTTTCCTGCAAGCCACTATTAGGTCTCAGAAGAGAGAGCGAAAAGTAAGCAGGGTTGTTAGCTATCTGCCTCCTTACTCCAGAGCAGCAAGATGCTCCTACCCTGGAGCCTGTAGGTGGGGCAAATGAGGTCACTTTCACACTCAACACTTCCACCAAGTTAATTAAAGAATCTAGTAGTCCAAGTTGCTGAGATTATTTTGGGTGAACAGGGCAGGTGAAGAGGAAAGAGAATGGAGGACTGAGGTTAGCCCATAGATCATCAACACTGGGAAGAGACCTTTGCTCATTCTGAGAAAATTTCTACAGAGATGGCTAGTTCGATGAAAAAGCTCCTCTATCTCCCTCCCCCAAGTTTAAAGGCTAAGTGGGTATCAGAGACATTCTCTTTGGGGAGCTCCATCCAGTGTCACTCTGTCATCTATTTCTTTCTTCTGCATCTCTGTCTTCTCTTTCACCTTCCATTGTAAAGGTGTTTTTGTGTTTGATATGGCTAGACAAGATTAAAAGCAACTGTACAGAGCTATACACGAGGATTTTTGCTGGTTTCTAGGACTAGTAGCTCCCGGGAAAGAGGTTTATTCCAGGAGAAGATCATTAAGGCTTCATTTACGAATCAGACAATCCTGAGTGAAAGCAAAGCATACCTTAGGAAAAGCCATAGCAGTTCATAAAACTAAATCTAGCTCCACCCTGAAGGAGTAGTGAGTTTGATGAAAAATAATACTCTCTCCAGGGAAACCCTGATGCTCATTAAATGGCACTTTGAAATGCCCCAGGATTTGTAAGTATGGCTTATAAACTTGCACTTCGATGTAAAATTCCTTGACCTTCAGCTTTTTTCCTCCCTCCAGGTTCTTAATATAATTTAAATGCAATTCTCTGAGAAAGTTCAGCAAATGTGGCAGAATTAAAGCAGGATTTCCATCTGCACAGTGGCCTATCAACCCAGCGCAGTCTGAGTTGGACACTTCTTGCCCTGACTCTGAAAACCTCTGTTTCATCCTTGTCATCAGTTTGAATTTCAGCAGACCCAGGGGGCCCTTGTCCTTGAAATCATTGGGTTTGGATTCCTGCTGCATGGCCTTTGGCTGCCCCATCCCTGACATGCATAGTCTAGCTTCCCTTCCTCAAGGGTACAGGTGGAAAGGAGCCGATTCAGAGACTCTCAAAGAATTTCTTGTTAGTGACAATTTCAAAAGCCATTGGTTAAATTTTTTTCTATTCTTGAAGTCCTGGGGGTCTGGCATAATAAAGTAAAAACATGTTGGAGAAAAAAAAATTTTAAGACTAAGGGCAGGAACACTTCACTTGAGTAAACATCTGGCATTAGATTTGGGGCAGTATTCAAAGATTAATGCCATACAACATTCACTGTCAGAGAGCTCGTGGTCTAAAAGAATGATAATCACCAAAAGTATCTTCAGCAATAATTCAAATTTATATAGCACTGAAAAGTTCCCTTGTTGTCTTTGTCCTATTGCCTAGTACCTGATCCCCCTTCTGATGATAAGAGCTCCCCCATGGGGTTCAGTCTGAGCAGAATGAGTCACTTGTGATGTTCCGCTCAGGACTCAGAATGAATCATGTGGATGCCAACCACTGAGAATTATGTACAAGGCACTATGGAATTACAGGAGAAGGATTCATAACTTTGCCATGAAAAGTCAGGAAAGACTTCTGGGAGGAAGCAGTTCACATTTGAGTCATAATAGCCAAATCAGAGTTCAAGAAATAAGGTCAAAAGGACATTCTAGGAAGAGCCTAAGCAAAAACAAGAGATGGAAAAATAATTAAGAGATGTAGAAACCAGCTAATGGTAGGATATGACTCAGGTAGAGGTTGAAGCTTCTTTACAGACACTGTCCAGATAACAGTAAAGTTTTAAAATAATCATTGTAGCCTCTGCTCTCATAGAGCTAAATCATCACGTAGGAAACAGGTAATGAAAAATAATTAGTAAATATGACTTCAGACAGTAAGTGAAATAAAACAAATGTAAACGTCGAGTGAGTCCACCAGAACTAGGAAGAAGAATCTACTTGAAGCTGACAGTAGATGACCAGTGCCTACGAGTCCTCTGTAAAAGACACAAGCAGCTCAAGACATGAATAATCTGGAAAAGCCAGCCACCAACCCAGGAAGTGTCCTTTGTTAAGGACACCAGTCATATTAGAAGAATCATTTTAATTTAGTTATATTTTTAAAAAACCAAACTCCAAATAAGGTCACATTCCAAAATCTTGGGAGTCAGGACTCCAGCAGAGGAGAAAACCAAAACAAACTCTCTTCTTCATCAACCTGTAATCATCCTCCTAAACGTTCTCTTGGGTCAATCTATGTACTTCTTTATAAAATCTAATTTTACCAAAAAAAAAAAAAAAACCCATGCCATTGATCTCTAGCCTCCTCTAGGAGTATGATCAGGTTTTCCTCACCCTCCCTATACCCCAAGAGATCTCTCTGGTCTGCCTTCAGCAAGAATCCTGGCAGGTCAGTTAATCCAGAATCCTCGTATACCAAATGCTTCTCTTATTAATTTTCCATCATTGGTTTCCCATTCTGCCCACTGGATGTAAATTCTTATTGCCCTTGCAAAGATGATTCCAGTTTTCCTCCTACTGCAAAATTCCACTAAGTCCTTATCAACAATGCACCTAAATAAAGTGGGAACTCAGCATAACAGAAGTGCTACATTCCAAACTCCTAATTTTATCCAATGGTTATAGTTTGTTGACTTTAATTCCTTTCTGTGAGTAGTGAGATAGTATTATGGTTTGAATAAGAAATGTTCCCCCACAGGCTCCTGTGTTGCATGCTTGCTGGTCCCCAGCTAGTGGTACTATCTGCGATGGAAAACTTTAGGAGCTGGTGTCTACTTGTAAGCAGTAGATTGCCCGCAGTATGCTTTTGAAGGTTATCCCCTGTCCTCAGTCACTTTGTCTCACTCTCTTTCCATCATCCATGAGGTGAATAACCTCAGCCACGTGCTCCCACCCCATGATGTTCTGGCTTACCATGAGCCCAGAGTCAACATAGCCAAAGGCTATATACAGAAACCTCTGAAGTCATGAGGATAAATAATTCCTCCCTTTATATTATTTTTCTCAGGTATTTGTCACAGCCACAGAAAAGGTGACTAATAAATAGATAGACATATTTGATTTTGGTACTGATATAAAAGCTATCAAAAAACTAGACAGGAGGAGGCAAAAAGGAAGAGAAGCCACGTGTTGAATAATTAGGGTCTAATTACAGACATTTTTGCTTTCCAGGGTAAATGAACTAAGCTATTAAACATGTCAGCATTATCTTCAGATGTAGTGTGACAAGAGTTTAGGCAAAGGGCAGTTGTTCTTCCTCCCGCCAGAACTGATCACAAAGCATGTCAGTCTGCAGACACAAAACTCACATCTGCTGAGAGCCCACCTGGATTGGTTCCTTCAAACCTATCCACTCACCGACATCAGCTGCCAGTTACTCATGTTAAATGTCATCGCACATTCTAGCCACCATGTCGATCCTGGTCTGAAAGTCCACTCAACCCCAGAGATGTCCTATTTCCCTGGAGAACAAGCTACAGCCCACTGAGAAACCTGTGTTCCTGGAAACCGTTCAGCAACAATAAATGGACAGCTTATAAATGAGCTCTTAAGTCATTATACTCTAGAGTTTGATTGGGAACCACAATCCAGGAAGAAATCACTGTACATCAACTGTTACTGATGAGCATAAGATGTCTAATGTCTAGATACTCACTCCGCCTCTCTGTATCTTCTGTTTAACAATCATTTACAATATCCTTCCTGTATACCAGGGCACAACAGCTGTGAGATAGAAACAAAACTTCTATTCTCATTTCATAGATGGCCAAATCAGAAGACACTGAAGAGCTATATAACCTGCCCAAAGTCACACAGTCAGGAAGTATGCTCACATTTGAACAAGGCACACTCTAGCTTCAGAATCCTTGTTGCAGCCAGTGAGCTTAGCAGTAGCTAAAGAAACCAAGAAAGTGGAGATATTCACCAGGGAGAAGGAATCCAGGCGAAGGGACAGGAAAAGCCTCCCGCAGAATAACCTGAGAAAGACCATTCTGAGAGGGAGGAAGGAGCCCAGGGAAGTGGTCTCAAGGAACTGAAGTCAGAGCAAGGCTTGCTTTCACACTAGTTTTTGTTTTTGTTCCATACAGGTCAGTTAAGACAATGACTAGAAAGTTTTTAACCCATCTGGTTATGCCACATCGCTTCTGGGGGTTGTTAAGAAATCAACAGAGATTCATCCAAAAAGAACTGGAAAACCCAATAAGCAATCCCTTGTGTCCATCACTCTTCTGGAGCTGGGTGGTTATTGGATGGATGGACTCATGAATTTGTGACATTTGCAGCACAATGAAAGCACCTTCAACTTTACTTGGCATCTTCATGGCACCAAATCTAGTACTATACTCATTTTCTACCTTTGGGCTCTATCTCAGGATTTCTGAGGAAACTACATTGTAGACAAGAACATAATTGCTTAATATTGTGGAGGAAAATGACTAAGAATCCTTGTCCTCAACCCCCGCTGGTGCTCTGGTCTCCCAACTTCCCAGTCCGCCTCCGTGCTCCCTGTGGGCTTGGTTTCCACAGCGCTGTGGGATGGCAGGCATGTTAGAACTCTCCCACTGTTCTTTGTTCCCCTCTACCAGATGGGAGTACTATATCAGACATATCTTTTCTGTGATCTTTTTAGAGCCTTATGAGCATGAGCTAAAACCCACAGAGACACTAATTCCCCGAACAAAGTGATTGCATTTAGGATTAGAAAACCTGGGCTGGGTCCCCCAGTCTCACCACTTATCAGGCCTGTGATATTTGGCAATCGTCCATCCATTAGTTTCTAAGAACATCAGAATATCAACCTCTCCAAGCCATGAAACCTGAGAAAGAAACTGGTACAGAAAAGACGGTTTGCTAGGGATGGGGAGAAGGGAAAAAGAGACTAAGGGCGGACAATGATCAGAATGCATTGTGCAGGGGTATGGAATTATCAAAGAATAAAATGAACAATAAAAACTTACACAAATAAAAATTATTTTTTAATGTAATATAGACTTATCTGTAGTGTATCTGGAACTCAAAGTTTGATGTTAAACTAAGAAAATTTGTCAGGTGTGGAATCGAATATCCTTTCTGCTTCATGGATCTGTTTCGTGTAAGTTTTTATGAGAATGTTATTTCTGAAACTCTCTAGGAGGAAGCAAACACCTCATTTCTGGGTGAACCCAGTTCTCATTGTCTGAGCCGGAATGTAATGAACCTCAAAGGGGCAAGGCCACGTTTCAGCAGCCAGCAGCCAGTGCTTTCACGGAGCTTTACCATGCTCAAGCCTTAGCATTTGAAATTACCCCAGGCTAGCTGTTCCAAAAGCAAAGCCAACTGGAGGCAGGGCAGATATGAAAACCAAATATAAAAACAACTGGCAAAATGTAAAATAAGGCAACTCTTGTTTTGTTGGAAAATATTCACTGACATGTTAATGTTATACACAATGGATTTATTATTGTGTTGAAATGAATTAATGTACAATTTTTTAATTCCTTGGCCTTAATTTCTTACATAATAAGTAAAAACTGCATCATCAAAAGCAAGAAGAGTCAACTGGGAGACAGTTTAGTTCCTGCACACTTCCTGCATAAGCATGAGGATCTACAGTTCAGTCCCCAGCACCCATGTAAAAAAGCTGGGCGTGGCAGCCTGTCTCAAACAATAGCAATACAACAGATTTTAATTTAAAATTCCGTTTTGAGCTGGGTGTGGTGACACACACCTTTAATCCCAGCACTCCAGAGGCAGAGGCAAATAAGAGTATCTAGGCCTGCCTGATCTACATGGTGAGCTCCAGGCCAGCTGGGGCTACAGGGACGTTCTGTCTCGAAAAGACAAAAAAATAAATAAAATGAAATAAAAATTACATTCTATTTTTTCTGGCATTGCACTGGGACAGTGATCTTCAGTGTATCTCAAGACCACTTTATACTTCCCAAATACTTCTCAAAATGATTGGTTCTACCTAATGTATCTCTCTCTCTCTCTCTTTATGTGTGTGTGTGTGTGTGTGTGTGTGTGTGTGTGCGCGTGTACGCGCCCGCGCCCGTTGATGTCAGGTGTCTTCCTTAACTGTTCTACACTCTACCCTCTATTATTTTTTGAGACAGGTTCTCTTACTGATCCTGGAGCTTTCCAATTCAACTAGACTAGCTGGTCAGCAAGCCACAGGATATCCCTGTCTTTGCCTTCCAACATTGGGATCGGCATGGGATTACTGCAGTTGTTGTCTTGGTCCATGAGTTGAAACAGTATGAGGCCTTCATAGTTCTTGGACTTCCCAGTCACCAGAACTATGAGTCGAGGTAAATTCATTTTGTGTTTTTTTTTGTTTGTTTGTTTCTTTGTTTGTTTTGTCGAATATTTTGTTGTTGGTGTTTTAAGATAAGATTCCACTTTACAGCCCAGGTTGGCCTTAAAATTGATTCACCTACCGCAGTCTTCCAAGTGATTCCAGGCCAGTCTTACTGTGCGTAGCTTCAAAATAAATTTTCTTAAAAATTGCTTAGTCTCAGATATTTTATTATAGCAATAGAGTCTCCCAGGTTCATAAAATTAACGTATGTGCTTTTCTTTCATTGATGTTTTTTTATTGTAGGCAACTAAACCATGAAGCTAGGTTGAGCAGATGAGAAGATATTTTTCCACCTCCACAGTACCTTTTAATGTCATTTCAGGAATGATATAAGGACTTACAGATTGGTCCTTACTTGGCCCTACATTGCCAGGGCATTGAACAAAGAATAAAGTAGTTAGGAAAGCCTTGGGAAGAAGATATTAATACCAGGGTTGAACATATTTATTTAACCTTCTAACTTTGGAGTTCCCCCTGAGCACTGTGTTAACACCTTTCCTTGCTGGTAACTTAGATATTTTTCTTTTCTTTTTTTCTTAATATGTGTCTATGCACACTCATGTGTTCATAGGAGGTTCATGTATGCTCAGTAACACATGCAGCTGTGTGTGTGTGTGTGTGTGTGTGTGTACACGCATGGGGCAGCCTTGGGTATCATCCATTCAACTCCTTCAGGCAGTGTCTTGTCTTGTCTCAGCCTGAAGATCAAATATTAGGCTCTGGTGGCTAGCCAGCAAGTCCCAGGGGTCTTCCCATCTTCCCCTCAACTCTGGGATTACATGCATGCACCATCACACCTAGCATTTATATGTGGTTTCTGGGGATCAAACTCAGGTCCTCGTGTTTATGAAGCAAGCCCTTTACTGACTGAGTCATCCTGCTCTGCTGTGCTTTCCATGGCTGCCTCCACGAACTCACACAGCTGACAGAATCATCACCAAGCCATTACTTAGCCCTTTCCCCAAGTTATTTAAACACCTATTATTCTTGATAGTTTCTGGAAAAGGAGATCGCCCTCTGAGACCATAAAAGAGTCATCTGGGAGGTGAATGAAAGGAAAGGTCAAGGGAATGGGGACGCTTTTGCCCTGCTTCCTCCCTGGAGCTGCCTTGGTTAGTTGCTATCCAGTGCATGGATTTTTTTGGCCTCAGCTGTGATTTTTCATCTCTTCATCCTCATGCTCCTTCAGGTTCATCTGAGGTCATCAGAGATTTGAGAGAGACTGTAACACTGAAGCTCTCTGCTCTTGGTTTCCTTCCTTCTCTGCAATCTCTGTACTACCATCACAGCCAAAGCAATTTCATTTCCAACGGTATTCTAAACACACCTTAATCACCTTAACCATAATTTTCTTGAATGGTTAACTTGCTACCAACACTTCTTCAGTCAGTACTACAACTGAGGAGGCCACTGGTCCTCTCAGTCTGTGCTGCCACCCCTCATCTGTATCACAGCATAATTAGTATAGGCAGGAAAACATAAGATCTATGGATTTAAAGTTGAAATTGTGTGATGTCTGTAACTTATATTTAAATAAAGCAGAAAATGAGACAAATATATTAGTATTGTTGATTGAAAACCTGGGAGATATGTATATTGAATGTACTCATGCTATTTTCTCTACTTGGTGTGTCTGATTTTTTTCTTTCTGTCTGGCTTTCAGAGGCAAGGAGACAGACCTGTGTGCAGCAACAGTACCATTTTCTAAGCTCCAACATGAGGCACCCTGATAGCACCAAACAATCCTGTGACTTTTATTTGCTTT
Source organism: Eospalax fontanierii (assembly GCA_035773235.1). Classification (NCBI taxonomy): domain Eukaryota; kingdom Metazoa; phylum Chordata; class Mammalia; order Rodentia; family Spalacidae; genus Eospalax; species Eospalax fontanierii. The sequence goes on along the minus strand of CM069532.1, from coordinate 38,852,489 downwards.
AATTATCCAGCACTTGTTTTGTCTGCGTTCTTGGACTTAATGAAGGCATGAACATGTCTGCTTCAGTCTCTGCTGCATCTCAGACTGTAATAAATAATAAGTATCTTTGACTGATGGAGTAAGAATACGTAAGAATTATGGGGTGGAGAGATGGCTCAGTGGTTAAGAACGCTTGCTATTCTTGCAGAAGAGCCCAGTTTGAATCTCAGCACCCACATGGCAGCTAACAACTGTCAGTAACTTCAGTTCCGGGATCCAATGCCTTCTTCTGTCCTCCTCAGGCATCACACAACATGGGTGTACATACATTGATGCACGCAATGTACACATACACATAAAAAGAAGCGAAAAAAATGAAAAAAGGAATCAAGGAGCAAATTGCTGAACTAAGTGCGGTTTAGGGCTGGAGAGCTGAAGTCACCAAAGGAATCACTGCTCACGTCAATTTCTTGTATAAGAACAACCCTAGTAAATGAAGATAATTTCAAAAGATATTTCATTGCATTACATAATTGATTGTACAAAAACATATTTCTGATTTTTTCCTTGATTTCAGTGAAATACAGGAGATTCCAGTATAGACACTGTCCTGGATAACGTCACTTGTCAACTTGACACACCTGAGTGGAGGGAGCCTCAGTTGGGGAATTGCTTCCATTGCACTGGCCTGTGGTCATGTCTGTGGGGTTTGTCTTGATTGTTGAGTAATGTGGGAGGGCCCTGCCCCCCGTGGGCAGTGCCTCCCCTGGGCAGTTTGTTCTGTGGGGTATAAGGAGGCAGGCTGAACATGGGCCAGAGGACCAAGCCAGTCGGCAGCATTCTTCCATAGCCAGTGTTTCAGCTCCTACCTCCAGGTTCCTGCCTTGAGTTCCTACCTTGGACTCCCTCAGTGATGAACTGTGACCTGGGAGATGCAAGATAAAATAAACCCTTCCCTTCCCAAGTTGGTTAGTATTTTTAACATAGCAATAGAAAGTAACTCAGATGGAAATTACAATGCAAGGCAATAAAATATCTTTGCTTCTCTTCTCTAAAAGTACAGATACGGATACATTTTCCACTCACTTTTGCTGCAGCTTCCCAAAGGGAACTCAAAACTTGCTAAACTCAAATATTGCCAGAACCCATACAATTCAAAAACTCAAAGGAAGAAGGCCTTTTTTAATCACCTCCGGGATGTTCACCTTCAGTAAGGATATTTAAGTCTGAAAAAGAATCAGTCCAAATATAGCTCTAAGATGTGGAGCTATCTACTTTTTTAACTCAGCTGGTGTTGTTGCTTTGTCAACTTCTACTGAAGCTTGACCCTTCTCTGCAGGAACTTGGTGATTAGTAATACCCCTAATTGCATTTCCTCTGGCTCTCACAGCTGGTAGGAGTGATGTGTATACCACAAAGAAACGCTGAACTCAGTTTTAAGGACAGGAAAGAAGTAGGATGTAGTTCTGTTCTTCCTGCACAGTGGAGAGTGGCAGAGCCTTACTCATGTTAAGGACAACAGTGAGCCCCGCTCTGGTTGTGATTCAGCTCCTAATGGACAGAAAAGCCTCTCTAGAGCCCCCGCTTTTGGTCAAAGCTTTGCCCATCTGCCTCCCAGACTTTGGGAGAGCGAGCTAATAAGTCAATGCACTGCGTTTCCTCCGTTGTTGATAATGAGCCGATATAAGAACTCGGAACTCAAAAACACCTATAGGCTGTAGGAAGCCATGACTTGTCAGAACAGTTCATCAATTCTAAGGGTTCACTTGGAGCTAAGATTACACTGATAGTGTCTGACTCCCGCACTATGACAGAATCTAATCAAATGGCGGATAACGGGGGAGGGGAGAACAAGTCACCAGGAAGTGAATATGGCAGTAGTTTAGGAACTGATTTTTATATCATTTTGAAATAGCTTTGTAACTCTAGAAAGACAGACTGAATTTATATCGTTTGGCTCCCTAGACTATTGAAAAAGTTACTTTTCTTTTATTCTTAATATTGGTTCCTTATGAAAACGACGGTGAGAGGGATTGAAGCAGCCTCACACAGGAGATTGCCCTTGACTAACACAAGGCAATGATCCAAAACCTCCAGGGACTCTCGCCAAGGGGACACCTGCAAGATGCATAAGGACCTATTGATTGGAAAGTGTGCCAATGGTGCTTTGGAAAATGTGTCAGACTTTTGTGTCTCCTTTGTTGTAGAGTTTACTTAAAATTTCACAGGAGATACTAAGAAATGTGAGACCTCCTATAGTACTGAAATCTAGTCTATTCCATTGGTTTTGTGTGCATCGTGTGCATGCGTGTGTGTGTGTGTGTGGCAGTACTCAGAAGGAAGAGGCAGGCAGATCTCCATGAGATCAAGGCTGTCAGATCAGCTGGGGTTACAGAGAGACCCTGACTCAAAAACAAATGGGGTTTATATACACAATGGAATACTGTTCAGTTGTTACAGGAAAAAAATGAAATTCTGTTATTTAGAAAAATGAAGAAGACTCTGAGAATAAACGAAAACATTATCTGCAAAGTGTATTAAACAGAAAGTAAACAAGAGTATCAGAAAGGAAGAGCATAGCAAAATTAATAAATGCAGTCAGGAACAAAAATCAGTAGTATTTCTCACATTGGAAATGATGATTTAAAACATTACTAACAAATAGGATGGCATTCAGTAGAACAACAAAACTCTAAAATACCAAAGGTTTCACCTGACAAAAATATATACAAATAGTGTATAGAAAACCTTAAAACTCTTGGAAAGAAATAGTCAAATGTATAAAGTACTTTAATATACTTGAATGTGAAAACTTAATATTCATCAATAAGTTTTACAAAGTAATAATAAGACTGTACAAGATCCCAATGAAATGCAAGCTGAATATTTTGAACAATTTCAAATTCACTCCAAGTTTATATGACAATATACAAGTCCCAAGCTAGCTGAGTCAATTGAAAAACAGAAGGATAAATGAGAGACTTGCCTCATGATAACACATGCTACAAAATCATGATAATAAAACTATGGTAAGTCTGTACATACACACACACACACACGCACACACACACACACCCCACACACAAAACCAGTGGGATAGACTAGCAAACTCGGAGTCAGGAGTTAGTCAGACAATAAATGTAGCATCACAAATCATTGACATAATGGATTATTTAGTTCCCTATTTATAAAAATAACTAATTGTGTGGATAAAAATTAAAATGGATTCTATCTAACACCTTAATCAAAGGTAGACTCCAAATTAATTTTACAGCTGCATATGAGAGATAAAAAGTTAATAAAAGAAAACAGGAAAATATCTTTCTGATCTAAGGAGGAAAATCATGGCTCTGTTACTTCAAAATTAAGCATTTAAACAAATATTGCCAAGAATAAAATTAGTAAATTACAGGATTTAAGACAAAGATTAATCCCAATGCACTAACAGTAAAGGGACTTCAATACCCTACTGTCTCCATTAGACAGGTCACACAGAGAATAAACAGAGACATCTGAATTAAACAATACCATACATCTAATAGACCTAGCAGACATCTATCAAATATTCCCTCCAAGCACCAAAGAATGCACATTCCATTTATCACCCCATGGAACTTTCTCCAAAATCTACCACATACTGGGACACAAAACAAACCTCAACAATTCAAAAAAATTAAAATAATGCCATGCATTCAACCAGAATGAAGAAAAGGCCTTTGACAAAATTCAACATGCATTTACGTTAAAAGTGCTACAGGAAACTGGACTGGAGGGAACATAGCTCAACATAATTAAAGCGATATACAACAAATCTACAACCAACATCATTCTAAAAGGAGGAAAACTGGAAGCGTTCCCATTAAAATAAGAAACCAGACAAGGCTGTCCACCATTTCCATTCCTTTTTAATATAATGTTTGAAACCTGTTAGAGCAGTAAACCAAGAGAAAGAAGTTAAAGAGTACTCGTTGTGAAGGAGCAGATCAAATTACCCTTTTTGCAGATGACATGATATTATACCAAAGATATGCCAAAAATTCCACCAGGAAAGTCCTAGAAATAATTTATACATTTATACTTCAGTGAAGTGGCAGGTTACGAAGTTAATCTATAAGAATCGGTAGCCTTCCAATACACCAATAACAAGGAATTGGAGAATGAGTATATGGACCCTCCCATTCACAATATCCTCAAAAAAATCTCAGAATAAAGCTGACCAAGACATTAAAGATCTCTACAATGAAAAATGTAGATCTTTAAAGAAATAAAATGATTAGGATATCACCAGAAGATGGAAAGACTTCCCATGCTCATGGATTGGGAATTTTAATATTGTGAACATGACCATTCTACTAAAAGCAATATATAGATTCAATGAAATCCCAACCAAAATTCCCAAATATTCTCCACAGAATTAGAAAAAGCCATCCTAAAATTCATAGGGAAGCACAAAAGACCCTGGATGGTCAAGGCAACCCTGAGCATAAAGAGCAATGCAGGAGTTTTACTATACTGCATTTCAAACTATATTATAGAGCTGTAGCCTTAAAAACAGCATGGTACTGGCACAAAATAGACCTGTGGACCAATGGAATATAAGTGAAGATTCAAACATGAGCACATGCAATTTCAGCCATCTATTATTTGACAAAGAGGCCAAGAAGACTCACTGGAGAAAAAAAACATCTTCAGCAAATGGTCCTGGCAAAACTGGGTCTCCACCTGTAGAAGAATGAAACTAGACCCTTATGTTTTACCTTTCACAAAAGTCAAATCCTAATGGATCAAACACCTAAATGTGAAACCTGAAACTCTGAACCTGTTAGAAGAAAACATTGGCAGTAACCTACAAGGAAAGGACTTTCTAAACCAGACAGCAGTTGCTCAGAAATTAAGGTCAGTATTCAGGAAGTGGGACCTCATTAAAGTAAAAACCTTCAGTACAGCAAAAGAAACAACCAAGGAAGGGAAGATAAAACCCACAGAGTGGGGAAAAAAATCTTCACCAGTGATACATCTGGCAGAGTTTTAACATTTAGAATATATAAAGAATTCAAAAAATAAAGAATCAAGAAAACAAGCGACCCAATTAAAAGATGGGTCAAGGATCTGAGCAGAAAATTTTCAAATGAAGAAATAAAGATGGCTGAGAAACATCTTAAAAATTATTCAACATCATTAATAATTAGGGAAATGCCAATTAAAATCACTTTAAGGTTTCATCTTACCCCAGACAGACTGGCTAAGATCAAGAGAATAATCACACTAAATGTTGGAGAGGATGTGGGGAAAGATGAAGGTGCTTTCACACTAGTGGAATTGTAAACTTGTGCAACTCCTATGGAAAGCAGTGTGGAGAACTCTTACAAACCTAAAACTGAATCCACCATTTGACCCCGTTATACCAATCCTTAGCATATACCCAAAGGACTCATTCTATTTCAGAAATATTTGTACATCCCCAGCTGTTGCTGCTCTTTTCACAATGGCTAAGAGATGGAAGCAACCTAAGTGTCCTTCAACTGATGAATAGATAATGAAAATGTGGTACATTTACACAATGGAGTTCTACTCAGCAGTAAAGAAAGACAAAATCATGGCATTTGCAGATAAATGGATGGAACTAGAAACTGCCATACTAATGAAGTAACACAGACTCAGAAAACCAAAAGACATGTTCCCCCTCATTTGTGGATCCTAACACCAAACACTTATATGTGAGTATATATCCTGATGTAACTCCAAGAACCAGGAAAATGGAAAGGAACCAGAGATGCAAAGGGAAAGAATGAACCTAAGAGAGGAATAGTCAGAGACAGGTGTTACAAAGGAAAAAATAGATAAAAGGGTTTTTTTAATGGAGACAGAGGGAGGGTTATGCAAGGAACTATGGAGATAAGAAGGAGCTCAAGAGAGGTAGAGCCATAGGAGACTGGTGTAATCAAGGGAGAAATGGGGAAAATGGTGAAAGCATGGAGGGAGGGTTAGATGGGGGGGGAGAGAGAGAGAGAGAGAGAGAGAGAGAGAGGAGAAAGATAAATAATGCCTAGCTAGTATAAAACACCAGAGGGAATATTAGTCTAACAACCTAAAGACAAATTCCACCTACAATAGCTCTATATGAGCTCATGTTATAGCTGAAGGTTATATAACAAGAAACAATGGCACACTGGAGAAACTTTCCTTTGAGTTGTTGGCCAAGTGACCCAAGAGATTCCCAAAATTACACAGGCTACTGCCATAGCCTTTGGTAGCCTCCCAGAACCTTAAGGTAATATCCTATTGCTAAAAACAGGATATACTTCAGAGACCAGATTCAGAGCAATGGAGCTAGAACTGACCTGGAAGCCACATCCCCTGAAAGCTAGCGCTCATAGCTCTGGAGAGCACTACACAAGCAGCCAATGGAGGGCATCAATCAATGTCCCAACACCAGCTTCATGGACAAACAACCACATCAATGATCAGCACAGCATTCAACACTGGTACAATAGTGGCATGTTTACCTTGGGGCCAATCAATGGCTACCTAATTGATTTTAGAGTCCACTCAATGGGAGGAAACTCATATGTGCTACTGTAATCATAGCCAAATACACATGGCTGAAGAGTCCATAGATCTTAGAGAAATTCCCAAGACTGTCACATCCCTAGGCTAGTATAACTTCTTACTAAATGCAAAATATGTACCCAGTCACAACCCATCAAAGAAGCTTATGTTGCAACAGATGGAGACTACTACAGAGTACCACAACTGGTCATACACGGATATTGTGCCCATGCGTAAGTGGCACATCTACAATACACCTCTATACCCAAGGCTCATGCAACATAGAACAAGGGGTAAAGAGGACACTAATGGATCTCTTAACTCTCATTAATGAAGCTCCCTCATACAACAGAGGGCCAGGAACACAAAAGGTCACAAATGGAGGCCAAAGAGTGGAGATTAGGAATCTGCAGAGTGTGGCTCCCAGGACAAAACTCCTATATTAAGTTTCATTCACCCAAGGCTCAGTGGTCTTTGGGGAAGACGGGGAGGAAAGATTGTTAAGAGTCAGTGAGGAGGTGAGTGACCATATGGAAATAGAATCCAACAAGCTCCTGGGATCCTCCTCATCTGAAACTACAGCAATGGTTTCAGCATGCTCAGGACCCATGCAAACTCAATCAGACAAAAACCCAGTATGGCACTGAGGAAATGAGTAGCAGATCCCAATTTTTGCTGAAGAAATATCGGCAACTGATTACTGTTGGGTCAAGATGAGCTAATCTTCCTAAAGTGAGGGACTCTGTATAGGCTGACTAGACCTCAGTGAATGAACTTGCACTGAGGAACAGCTGGAGACTGTTGATGAAAGACTGCAAGGATTTCCATTGGGGGGCTATGGGGAATGCCAGTGAGGAAGGGGGTTTAAAGATGATTAAGACTGATTGAGATGTTCTGTATGAAATACTCAATGATTCAACAAAAAATAATAATAGGAAGAAATTTTCTATATCTTAGGATGACAAGAGATTAATACATACAATTCCTGGAAATCAATAAGCTAAAACAAGGGGAATAAGAAAAATGAGCACAGTGTAAGCAGGTGACTAACAAAAGAGAAAACTGGAAGTGCCTGAACTGAAAGGCCTTCCACCTCTCTGGTAATCAGAGAATGTAAAATGAAACAGCAGGCATCCTTACATTGCCCTTAGTAACAAGTGCTCTTGCAGGGTTCAGTTCGCAGCACCCAATTGGTGACTAGCAACCATCCATAACTCCACTTCCAGGAGCTCCAGTGCTCTCTTATGGCCTTCATGGGCGTTGCACGCATGACATGGGTGCACTTATGTACTTGCTAGCAAAATGTTAAAAAAATAAATAAATAAAAACAAAATTAGAAGTCTCATTTCAAATTTTACTTTAAAGCTAGAGTAACCAAGAAACTGTGAACAGATAAATCAATAAAACAGAGAAAAAAGTCCAGATAAAGACAAGCACATATCCTTTAAATTGGTTTTTAATCAAGGCCAAGATTTTTCAGTTAGAAAAACAAAATCTTTTCAATAAATCATGTTGGATAGGGTGGATAAATTACTGGAGAAGAAATAAGTCTGTCCCTACTTCACAACACACTAAAATTTTAATTGAGTATATATGTAGTTAACCTTGCCTGTAAGCTTAGCTGGATCTGATTATTTGAAGTGGGAATGTGGGCAGCACCTTCCGGTGGCCGCCCAGACAAAAGGAGGTAGAAGAAAAGGCTCTGGTTTTGCCTGCTTGCTTTCGCTCTCACTGGCAAGTTCATCCACTCTATGGCAGCACCTGCTGCTACTGCTTTCCTTCACTGGTAGTAGAACCCACCTTCTTCAGGCTTCCAATGCAAACTAAAGACCAGTGGCTCTCCAGAAATCTCCGGTCTTTCATACCAGATTGGGATTGCTGAAGCACTCAGTCTCATGAACTGAGCAATGACTGGTTTCCTGGCCTCTTCCGTGGAAGACAGCCATTTCTGAACTACCCAGGCCATATTGTGTAAACCACTCTAATGAATCTTTTAAAATATATATTCTGTTTTTGTATATATTATATACAAAAATCAGTTCTTGTGGTGGTTTGAATGAGAATGTCCCCCATAGGCTCCAAGTACTTGGGCATTTTGTCCCCAGTTGGTGGCGCTGTTTGGGAGGACTTAGAAGATGTGGCCTTGCTGAAGGAAGCATGTCACTGGGCTGAGCTTAGAGAGTTCTTAAGCTTTAATGGATTTCTAGTCCCCTCTGCTTCCTGTGCCTGCTTAAAGATGTGAGCCCTCTGTTTTCTCCTCCAGTCACCTCTTGCAACTGTGCTTCCCTGCCATGATGAACTCTGATTCCACTGGAATTGTAAATTCAAATAAACTCTTCTTTCTATCATGGTGTTTTATCAGAGCAACAGAAAAGTAACTAATACAGTTCTCATCCTCCAGAGATCCCTGACAAATATAGATATCTTAGTTTCTTTTCCTAGTGCTAAGGTAAATTCCCTGACAAGAGCAGCTTAGGGAGGAAGGGGCTTATTCTGGCTCATAGTTCAAGGATGCAGGCCATCATGGCAGGGATGTCAAGACAGCAGGAACTTGAGGCAACTGGTCACATCACTTCCATCATCAGGAACAGTGAGTAATGAATGCATATTGATGTTCAGTTCCTTTCTTTACTGATACAGTACAGGATCCCAGCCAGGAAATGATGCTCCCAGAGCAGGCAAGTCTTCCCATCTCAACATAATCATGACAATAGGCCACAGACATCCCAGAGGCCCATCTCTCAGGTGATTCTAGATTTTGTCAACTTGAATTCAAGATAGATCATATACCTAATCAAAAAGTGAACTACAAATGTCTTAGAAGTAAATATAGGATAACATTTTTGTGGCTGTGAGTAGGCATAAATGTTTAGAGTAGGATTACAGTTTTTGGAGTTTTAGGTATGCAGGGAATTTAGAAGTAGATGTAGAGGTTTTCCATATACCATCCACCCAGCACATACACAAGTTCCCCCACTATAAGCATTAGTACCACATCATTATCACTCAAAATCCGGAGTGTATATTAGAATCCACCATGACTTTCAACAAATGTGCAATCATATAATCACCACTGCAGTGTCATATAGATCGTATTTCATTGTCTAAATATATTATACTTTATCCATTCACCTACTGAGAGACATCATGGATGATTCCAAGTTTTGACAATTATGAATAAAGTATATTTAAATCCATGTGTCTTTTTATTTAAATAGTTTTTAACTCCTTTGGATAAATCATAAGAAGCATGATTGCAGAATCACATGGTTAGAATACAGTCCATTTTCCAAGAAACCGTCACACTGCGCTCCATAATAGTCGCATCACTTGCATTTTCATTGACAACTAAAAAGTTCCTGTTGCTCCAAGCCCTTGTCAGCATTTATTATTACCAAGAAACGATATTCAGGACTTAAAAATTACTGTTGAAAGAAAATTTTTTAAAAATCACATTTCATAAAAATTTAGAAATTCTGCTCATCAAAAAGACATATAAAAACTAAGAACACTGGAATAAAATATTAATTCTATATGTATATATTTATATGCATCCAATGAAGGACTAATATTAAGAATATATTTTTATTATTTTGTTTATTATTTTTATTTTTTGTGTATGAATGTATTGCCTCCATGTTTGTAAGTGCATCCTTGTCACGTAATGCTTGTGTAGGTCAAAAAGGATGTTGGATTCTTCCAGAACTGGAGTTACAGATTAACCACCATGTGGGTGATGGAAACCAAACCCGGTCTTTTGCAAGAGCAATCAGTGCTCTTAACAGCTGAGCCCTCTCTCCATCCCCTCAAGAATATATTTTTTGAATGTCTATAAATTAATAACAAAAAGACAAAACTAATTTTATTGTGTGATAATTTCTTACATGCATACAATCCATTTTTATCAAATCCAGCTTATACGTGCATGGTTGTAGGACTATGCACATGCAAGTATGGGTATAGAGCATGGGTGACCTCTCAGGGGCCACATCTCTGAAGAAAACTGATTCTCTACTCCAGCAGCTGTCAATCACTAATAGCTCCTTGGCTAGTAGTGGAACTTCATGAGCCCCTCTCTCACCCATGATGGTATTTTGGCTGACTTGATCTTATGCAAGCATCACGGTTGCTGTGAATTCTTATGTGCAATGGTACTGTCATAATACTGGTTTTCTGAAAATGTCCACTATCTCTGGCTCTTATAATCTTTCTGCTTCCTCTTCCATGATGATCCTTGAACCTTGGAGGAAGGGATATGATACAGCTGTCCCACTTAGAGCTATGCATTCCACAGTGTCTTATTCTCTACATACTGACCAGTTTTGGGTCTCTGTATTAATTACTGTGTCCTAGTAAAAGAAGCTTCTTTGATAAAGGTCAACAGATAAAGATTAGAACTTTGGGGGCAGTTATTACTATGTCCATTTAGCAGAATAATAGAATGAGGTCCTCCCTAGAGTCTATGACCTAGTCATCCCTAAGTTTTTGACCCAGTTCAGGGTACTATGTATTAGTTCTGTCTTGTGGATTTGACTTTAAATCCAATCATAAGGTGGCTGGCTACTTCCATAACCAGTGGGCATATCTTGCCTGGCCAGTCATTATTGTATCTTGAAGGGCTGACAGCTGGGTAAGGCTGTTGATTATTTTTCCTCCAGGTTAGGAGGAACAGCATCTTCCAACTCCATAAAAGATGACCAGTAGGGATGAAGTTTCCAGGTTGTTACCAGCTTGATTTCTCCATGCCCTATGACTCAACTATGTAGTGTCTTCAATCATAGGTTATTGCTATCAAGTTTTGAGGGGTAACTGAGAGCAATGGCAATAGCCTATAATATTTGGGGATTCATAGGACCATGCTGACCAACAACTCAAAAAGAGGCAACCCATACCTACTACTGGGCTTCTATTTGATAGACTATGTTGTCTAGGGAAGGCATTATCCTCCAGTGTAGGGAAATTCTGTTTGAACTGTGACTGCATATCTATATATCTATATCTATATCTCTCTATCTCTCTCTCTCTCTCTGTGTGTGTGTGTGTGTGTGTGTGTGTGTGTGTGTGTGTGTTAGGAAGTGTCTACAGTAGCAGGTTTGCATATGTCATTTTCAAAGGTCTTCAACATTCCTTCCCCACACGCCTTCTACCATACCTTCCCATACTCCACCCCATTTAACCCTTCCTGTTCCATCAGTCCCCTTTCCTGCTCCATGCTACCTGCATTCTATCACTCTTCTCTTGAAATTCCCCTCCCACAGCCCCTTACTAGTTTCCTGATTTCTACTGATAAGCCACCTTTTCACACATATCTTAAGTTTTAAATTTAACGTCCATGTATGAGGGAAAATATGTGGCATTTGTCTGTTTGAGTCTAGGTTACCTCACTCAAAATAATCACTTCCAACTTTATCCATTTATCTCTGAAAGTCACAATTTCATTTGTCTTAACAGTTGAATCATAATCCATTGTGTCATGTACCGTGTTTTCATTATCCATTCATCAATTGATGGACATCTGAATTGTTTCCATTTCCTGGCTGTAGTGAACAGAGCAGCAGTGAACATGGATGCACAGGTATCTCTGTAACAGGATATAGAGTCCTTTGGGAATGAGCTAAGGAGTGGCATAGCTGGCTCCACACCAATTATCATAGTGGCTGCAGTTTGTACTACCACCAACAGTGAACAAATGTTCCCCTTTGCCCACATTCACACCAGCATCTCTTATCATTTGTTTTTAGGGGGTTTGTGCATATACATATTTTATATATATATATATATATATATATATATATATATATATATATATATATAGAGAGAGAGAGAGAGAGAGAGAGAGAGAGAGAGAGAAAGAGAGAGAGACCCTCACTATGTAATCCTGGCTGGCCTGGAACCTGCTATGTAGACCAGGCTGACTTGGAACTCAGAGATCTGCCTGCCTCTCAAATGATTGGATTAAAAGTGCCTGTCACCACACTTGGCTTCTTTTTACCATACTGTCTTCATAAAAAGAATTTAGAAGTGTTCCTTAGCCTTTCATATTTTACAGAATAATTTCAGGAACATTATTCTTTGAAGGTCTAGTAGAATTATGTGCTGAATCCATCTGACTCTAGTTGGAATCTTTTGGTCTTTTTGAGACAGGGTCCCTCTGAAGCTCCAGCTGGCCTGGACCTCACTATGTAGACCAGAATGGCCTTGATTTCACAGAGAGGTGCCTGCCTCTGCCTCATGAATGCTCGGACTAAAGGTGTGCACTACTCAGCTTTGGGATATTTTTAACTACTGCATTATCTCACTGGGTGTTATGAGTCTGTTTAAATTATTTACTTTATCTTAGTCTAATTTCAGAGGTCATACACAGCTATAAATTCATCCATTTATTTTATATTTTCATGTTTAGTGACATACAAATTTTTTAAGTATGTTCTTATGATTCTCTGAATTTCCTCAGTGTCTGTTGTATCTCCCTTTTCATCTCTAATTGTATTGATTTGGGTTTTCTTTCTTTTATTTTTGGTTGATTTGGTCAATGGTTTATCAAAGTATATTTCTATATCCTTTCAAAGAATCCGCTCCTTTAATTCTTTGTATTGTTTTTCATTTCTATTTCATCAGTTTCGGCTCTGATTTTGATGATCTTTTCCCAGCTACTGTTTTCAGATGTTACTTGTTCTTGTTTTTGCAAGGCTTTCACATGCATCATTAAGGTATGAATTTGAGATCACTCAAATACAGTATTTAGCACTATAAACTTTTCTCTTAGAACTGCCTTCATTGCATTCCGTGGATTCTGATGTATTGTGTTTTCATTTTCCTCATTTCTAGGAATTTTTAATTTTTCTTTTTGGCTTTCTCTTTGATAAAATTACCATTCACGAGTCTGTGCACTTTCTGTACTTTCTGTTGCTGTTGACATATAGCTTTATTCCATTGTGGTCTGCTAGAATAGAGGATGCTATTTTAACTTTCCTGTATTTCTTTGGATGTGCTATGTGCCCTAATGTGTGGTTGATTGTGGAGAAAGTTCCATGTGCTACTCAGAAGAATGCATATTCTTTAGTGTTTGTGTGAAATGTTCTGTAGTTGTCTGTTAGGCTCATTTGATTTATGGAATCATTCAACTCCAGTGATTTTTTTTCTGTTTAGTTTTTGTTCAGATGGCCTATCTATTTGTGAAAGTCGAGTATTAAAGTCACCCATTATCACTTTGTTATATCTAGTAGAATTTTTAATATATTGTGTTAAGTTTTATACATTTCATATAACAGAACTTAATCAAATTTAGATTCTCTTCCCCATTTATGGCCTCCATAGCCCCCCCACCAAATTTCATGCATTCTATCAAATATGCTAAGTCCTATCTAGTCAAGCATTTGTTCATTCACTGGAGTCTAGTCATCCTATCTAGAGTCACTTTCCTAAAGAAGATCTACTCTTCTTCACCCAGCAGTAATCAGTTGCAATAAGTCCTTGGCTAGGGTTGGGGATTGCTGCTCATTTCCCCAGTTCTATACTGGGTTTTTGTCTGACTGAGTCGGCATGGGTCTTATACAATTCTGTTATCATTTGTTGCAAGCTCATAAGAACAAGTTCCCAGTGGCCTGAAATAATAGATAATAAATAAATTGTAAACAATTCAAATGCTCACCAAGAGGAGACTGGATAAAAAAGTTGTAGTTAAATTGCATAACACAATATTGCTTAATAAAAAAGATAAATGGGGGCTAGGGAGATGACTCAGTCAGTAAATTGCTCACCATACAAGCATGAGGATCTGAGGCTGTATCCCCAGCACTGAGGTAAAAGTGCAGTATGGCAGCACACACCTCTAATCCCTTCACTGCACAGGGGAAGACAGGCAGATTCCTGGAGCTCAGTGAGCAGACAACCCATTCAATTTAATGAGCTCCAGGTTCAGTGAGAGACTCTGTCTCAAAAAATAAGGTATAGCATGGTCAACCTTTGGCTTCAATCCATGCACACCCCCCCACACACATGCACATATCTATATAAGCTTGTACATACAATATGCGCATGTGCACGCACACACACACACACACACACACATATAGCAACTAAATGAAACTCTAAAATGGAGCAAAAGAAAACACACTAAAATACATACTGAGTGGCCAGGTAAATATGTATATAAACTTCAAATATAAGCAAAATAATCTATGGTTAAGGGAATTATGCTATTTATGTATGGAACCTACAAGTTGACTGGTTGGTTGCTAAAAGGAACTTTGTGAGATGATGGAAATGTTCTACATCTTGATCAGGCTAGAGATGTGCAAATGTGTACTTTTTTCAAAGTTCACTGATCTGTGTACTTACAATCTGTACATATAACTGTTTATAAAGTCACTTCAATAAAAAACAATAGGATAAAAATTTCATAATCAGTTCTGAAAAACCATTTCCTTCCTGGACTTTTTCTCAGGTTTTTGGGTGTTTGGTTTGGGGGTGGGTTTTTTTTTCTCCATCATGGTTCTCTAGTTCTTAGACCATGTGATCCCAAGGCACCTACTTTTCTACCTAAATATAAGCATTTTTAAATTTCAGTGAACAAGGAGAATCACAGACCATGCTCCAGAGACATGTGCTCTCAGAGCAACAGCCCAAGGATGGGTTCACTGGACATAGCAACTGGTTTTTCTCTCTGCCTTCAGAAGTTTCTTTTCCAGCAACAGCTTGTATCTAGGAAGGACAAGATCCAGAGAGCATCCCTTCACATTCAAAGTTGCAATGGCTGGTGGGAGACATGGACTCACTTCCTTGGTTTGAGACCATGAATTCCTTTGCTTTGCTTTCCTATTTGTGACCTACATTTCTGAAGGTATTTTCTCTTGCTATATTTGAATGACTTAGCTAGGTGCTTTCTAAAAGTAAAAAAGTGTTACTGTCCACATTTAATCTGTGAAACATGTAAATCCTACAAGACTTGTGTCTAGTGTGGTATGGGCTTATTTTATCATGGAGTTGAACTCACTAAGGGAGCCTTGGGCCTTGGTTGCCATCATGACTAGTGACCTCATCAAGACGGAGGCAACCATGTGATCTAGTCTCCATCTTGGTTGATGACATCATCAATATGGGGACAGTCACATGGCTTGGTTTACCATCTTGGACAGTAACATTTTAAAAATGACAGTGACCTGTGTGACCTTGCCACTGTTTTTATCCAACCACATGGCATAATTAAAAATGGCAACACCAAGGAATTTACCAGTACTACTGAACTCTAGGAGACTGAACTATAGGGGATCCTGATAACCTGGAAATTCCCTGGACCACAGACATTTAAACATATGTCCTAATCCTCTTGCGATTTGTTTTTTTGTTTTGTTTTGATCTTCATCTTGGATTCTTAGTGGGATTATAGAAAAGCTAGAGATTCCAACACAGTCTCTATTGACTTGTAACAAGGTCATTGTATTTTTATGTCAGACTGACATAATGGGAGTTTAAATTTTAACCTTCTTTTGACCTGTTTCTAAATAGGATTATTTTGAGTTCTAACTTCTTGTATGATACTTACTGTTTTTTTAATGACTATTTAAATTTTTACATTGTTTTATATATTTACTGGTTTTAAAAGGAACTGCTTTGGATTCTGACATTGTTTGCATGATATTTGCCTATTTTTAAGGGAATTATTTTGAATTTTGACATCTTTTATTTTTGCTGATTCTAAAACTGACTATTTTGAATTCTTACATTGTTTTACATAAAACATCTGTCAGTTAAAAGCCTACTCAGGTAAGGAGGTTCAAGATGTGGCCTGCACTGGTCTTAATTCCTGTCCTTTCTGCACTGTGATTCCAGGCCTGTTTTTCTCTGAAATAGAGTATCCATGCTTTGGTTCCTGCCCCATCATGCCCTGGGAACCTCTGCTTTCCTTTTCTAGTTATAATGCTAGACAGACTAGAGAGAAAGAACATTCTGACGTTACCTTTTTTCCAGGTTCTTTTGGGTACCATTGTATTCTGTGCCCCTTTGTGAAATATTATTTTGACTGTTTTAAATTTTAGAGTCACATTTTATTCTCATCAGAATTTTCAACAAGGGGTGGTTGAATTTTTGTTTTTTAGTAAAAAATACTAACCACAGTATTTATTATATGTGACTATTAATATGTCAACTTATGTTTAATACTAAAGGAATAATTATTTTTAAAAGTAATTTACTTGATATAAAATTGACTTATAACTTCTTATGTAAGCTAAAATTATTAAATTATAACATGGTTCCTATTGCGTAAAGATATAAATTAATTTTAAGAGAGAGATGATTACTTCTACTCCGGGGTGCAGTTTATCTCTGCTTTTAAATATGTCTTATATAAAACAAACATTTTACCACTACAGACTCTTTAGAGCCAACAACAGGTTTCTCAAGGTCCATATCTTTGACAAGCCTATGTAAAAACATTTCTAAACATTTAAAAGAAATAGATCATTTAAAACCTGCTTCAAAGCTTACAAGGACATCTCAAAGTTTATAATAGTATATTTGAAATAACTGATTATCAATACATATATACATACATTAAAAATGAATATCAATTGCTTAGTTACTTCTCACAACAAATGGTAAATTTATAAATGTTATTATGTCTTGGATATCAATAAGTAAAAAGGCTAAAAGGTTGGTAAAAGGATATAAAATAAATATATTATAATAAAGAAAAACTTATGTATAAAGATTAAGATGGCTAAATGCTTCCAGAATAGAGGGGATGACAAAAACATTTAAGCAAGTCTATTGAAGGTCTAAACAGGTTTATAGACATACAGGGTTGTCATTATAATAATTACTGTTACAATCAAAAGTTTAACCTGTGAAGTTAAATCTCTTCCAGTCAGGGTTTATTTAAGAATGTTAGATTTTTAATTAAAGCTTTATCTACATATTAAACAGTAATTAAAGGTACCAGATTGGTACAACTGACCTTCTTGGATGTTTAACAGTCATACTTTAAAGCCTATATTAATCTGATCAGAGATACTTACAGAGACAATTTTTTGTCTCTTGTCCTCCCAGTTCAACTAAGTTCCAGGGGACTATGGGACATTTCTTGAACTGTCCTGTAACTCTAATGAGTTACCTGTCTTCCTGTTCAGGGAGGTCATGGAGACCCCGCTAGAAAGACTCAAACCAGTGTCCAGTCTGCAAAGAGGAAGGTCAACACAGGAAAACATTTCCTCAATGCTTTCAAGTAAAGTCATCGTCTAGCAGGCTCTTCTGACTTATCCTCACATAGATGGAACTAATAAAAGAAAGCCTAAGCTTAGAGCCAGAGGCTCCTCCCAAGTCCATGTTAACCCTGAGGAACAGATACTCAGATGACCTTAAGAATAAAAATAAATTGGTTAATTTGGACCAACTGCATGGATTTAAACACCTAACAGGGAAGTTAACCAAAGATGATTGGCATATTTAAGAGTCTAAAGGATTGCCCTCCCCAAACACTAGGCCCTAGTTCATATAAGATGTTATTTAGACAATTTCTCACTAATGATTTTGTTCTTATTAAGAAAATGCTGCTCAGGTGAAAGGCTTCAAATCTAGGCCTGATCAACTCAGCAGTTTCTACCTGCAATCAAAAGGAAAAACCCACTATTGTTCTTTTCTAAAACTTAAATGATGGATAAATTTCTTCTCTCTCCCTGTCTAGAGGATATTTGTGAGAGAACTCACACTGTGACACTAGCCACTCCAACAGCTATCAAGTGCCTGAAAAGCAAATCCTGAGTCCAGCCATGGCAGACAAATGAAAAATGAGGAGAAACCCAATCGATGGATGCTTTTGGAAACCCTCCTCAAGACACTCTGATTTGAACATTTAAAATTCACCCTGTTCTGACTCTGGTTCCCACCCTAGAATCTATGCCTATCTACTCTTTCCTTTACATCTCTTTTCCCGTCTCAGTCCACTGATATCCATCCTCATGATGACGATTATTCCACGACTTTTAAATATTTTTCAGGACAACATCAATGAAATGATTTCACAGTCAATAAATCAGATGCTTTTAACTGAATTCCCTCAGTTCTGCTCCCACACCATCTGGCAGCTTGACCCTGCATTTCAGACCAATGTTCCAGCCTTTCGGGACCATCTCTCTTTGCCAATGTCTTTGTTCAGCAGGAAATAGCTAAAGAAAGACCACCATAGCCCCTTATCATCAACAAAATACTGGAATGCTTAGGTTCCTGGAAGACTCTGAAAATGTCAATGTAGCTCCCAATATTCTAAAATGTCAAGTTGGGGCTTAGCCAGAGAAGTCCCTCTGCTTAACAGGAGACCAACCAATCCCAAGCTAAACAGCCCCAGCCTGTCATGGAAAGTTACCCAACCCCCTGATTGCCTATAAAGGTTGCCTGATTTCTGCTGCTGGTGCTGTCTCTCTGATCCTGGGAGGGAGCCTAGCGGTTTTCTCTCCCCAATAAACTGCTGTCTCCCATGGAGCTGTCTTAGTCAGTGATTTTCACTGCCCCCTTTCATTCAAGGATAACATCAAAAGAAATAATTATCAAACTAAACATCCTAGAGAAAGGGAGGAATTTTTCACTAGCTACTAATCCAACAGAAGACTAAAATCCAGTAGACACAAAGAACCAAAAAACTAAACTAAAAAAGAATAATCTAATTATTAGATGGAGAAATGTACCAAACAGACAATTCTCAAAAGAAGAAATACAGGTTGGTATAGTAACACAAGTGGGTAATCTTAGCACTCAAAAGGCTAAGGCAGGAGGATTATTGTGAGTTCATAGCCAGGCTGGGCTACATCATATAACCCGACCCCCCCACATACACACAATGAAGAAATGCTGGTGTCCGTTAAGTACATGGAAGATGTTCAACACCTTTACCCATCACAGAAACTCACATCCAGACTACATGGAGATTCAATCTCCCTTCAAAATGACTGTCATCAAAAAAACAAAAGGCACCAGATGCTGGTGAGAGTGCGGAGATATGGGGTACTACACAGTACTGGGAGGAAAATAAGCTAGTTAGGTCTCTAGGGAAATGAACGTGGAGCTTTCTCAAAAAAATGAAAAATAGAATTAGCACGTGACTCAGACATACCATTCCTTTGATCCAGGTGTAACACTGCCATTATCCTCTTAATCAGAGCATCTGTGATTGCCATATACAAAAGATTGGGCTGCTGACATTCTATGAAGGAGGAATGAGAGTATCCAGACTTTCATCTGAGAGACCAGTGGAACTTTGAGGGGAGACTCCACATTTGCTGCTTTCACCGAAGTTGCAGCAGAACTTTGCAATGATGCAGCTGATGGCAGAGTGGGGGTTGTATATGCGGAATAAGAAGGCGCAGTACACAAGCAGGACTTGAACATAATTGTTCCTCTAGTTTGTTGTTAGTGTCCTATCTGAAACCAACAGGCCTCCCTAGGAAATGCAACACAACAATTCAGAAGGAATCAAAGTCGGCACACAGCTGAGATTCCTGCATGTCTATGTTTATCTTGACGTCATTCACAGCCACCAAGTTAGAAATTCGGCCTAGGTACCAATCAATGGGAGAATATACAGGAAAATGCTAGAGAGAAAAAATAAATATGGAGCATTCAGCAATAAAAAAAATGAAATTATGTTTGCAGGAAAATGGATGAACTGAGGAGTATCATGGTAAGCAAAACAAACCTGACTCAGAAAGACAAAAATCACATTTTTTTCTAACATATGGAATATAAATTTACAAAACACAAAAGTAGAAAAGAAACCATTTGGAAAAGGAAAGGAACCAACTTCGGAATGAGGGTGGAGAAAGGCTTGGAGAACATGATCAGAGGGCATTATATCCATATATGGAAATGTCTTGATAAAATCCATTATTCTATACAAATACTATTCACTAAAATGGTCATTAACTGCCTTCTAATAAGCCAAGGAAGAAATTTAAGATAAAATTCAAAAATTTGCTTCATCATAAAGAATAAGATCATGTCCTCAAGAGAAAGAAGATTGTGCTCACAGGAAAGTTATGAAACTTTAAAGATAAAAGCAACAATGAAGAAAATAAAGGTATACAGAAAATTTATCTCACTTTGTTAGAAGCAACGTGCAGATGTGAAGTCAGAACAGAGATTGAAGTCAATTTTTTTCCTTTTTATTTATTTCTAGGAATCATTTAGCTCCAGGAAATATTTCCTCAATTTTATAAATAAATCTTAACAACAGTTAAATTTTTAAATTTTTATTTATTATTATTGTGTGTGCATGTGGGAGTGCATGTCAAGGCACTCATGTGGGGGTCAGAGGACAACTATGGAGTCAGTTCTCTCCTTTCACCTCTACATGAGTTTCAGTGATCAAACTCAAGTTACCAGGTTGTGCAGAAAGCGTCTTTACCAGTGAGCCATGTCACAGCCCGCACAATTAAACTTTTGAAACAAACATGTCTTCGTGATTTCATTTTCTGGTTTTTGTACTATTGTTGGTGTAGTTGATGCTGTTGGTGGTGCTGATGGTACTGGTTGTGTGACTTGCAGTTTTCTAAAATAGCCAAAATGAAAACCAAGAAGTCTTTATGTTATTGTGGCTGTTGTTTAGGAAGAACTAGCATTATACTTTTGAGCACATGCTGGATTAAAACTCACCCAGGCACCTGTTACATCTCTTCCGTTCGTTTAAGATCGTCTTTCCCTTGGGGAGTTGCAGGATAAATTCAACACACATGGGGTAAAGCAGGATAACTCCAACTGTGACGTTTAATCAAAATGCAGTTTCATCTTTATTTTACATTCTTGTATTGTTAAATTTCCTATTCCAACTTTATTAAATTCCTAATCACCCTTTTTTGCCTTTACTGAATGTTTTGAGTTTTATATATTTTTACCATATTTGGTCTACCTTCTCTATTCACACCTCCCCCTTCCCACCCCTGCGGATTTCATGTATATATAAAGGCCTATCGAGTCAAATTTATTTCTCCAAATCCCCAGATGTCCTTTGGTGTGGGTCCATCCACTGGAGCCTGGTAAACCTACCCAGAGTCCCACCCTTAAAGAAGACCGTCTAACCTCTCCCAGCAGCCACAGGTGGCCAACACTTCCTCACATAGGGTTGGGGGTTTTATCCATTTCTCCACTTCCATGCTGGGTTTGTCTAGCTTGGGCTTATGTGGGACTTGTGCATGCTGTCACTATTGCTGTGAGTTCACATGAGTAACTGACCAGCTTTCTGATAAACTGTTTCCCTGTGGTCATCTACCTCCTCTGGTTCTTACAATCTTTTCACTACCACCACCACCCCGCCCCGCCCTTCTGCAATGATCCCTGAGCCTTGGGAAGCATAAGTTTGATATAGGTGTCCTATTCAGGGATAAGCAGTCTGTGGCTTCTTGTTCTCTGAACGTTGATCAATTGTGGGTCTCTCTGCTAATCACTGTTTGCTGTATGAGGAACTTCTCTGGTTAGAGTTGAGAGATGCATTAATTTATGTGTGCAACAATAAGTTATTAGGAGTTAGTCAGTTTAGTAGTGGGCTCTCCCTTACGGCCTGTGATCTATATAGCCACAAGTTCCTAGGCCTGATATCAGTGTCAGGTACCTTTTAAAAACTCATCTTCAGGACTCGAGAGACGACTCAGCAGGTAAGAGCACTAGACCCCCATTGCAGCTAACACCCATCTGTAACTCCAGTTCCAGGGGATCAGATACACTCTTCTGTATAGCAGATAGTAAATATTTGGGGGAAATACTTTCAGATCACGCAGATGTCTTGCTTCTCCTTCAAGTATTACTGCAAAGTTTATCATGCGTCAGGGAATCTTGCTTACAACCACGACTGTGAAGAAGCCCTTTCCCCATTATTTTCCACACATGTTGTAGTCTATTGAAAGTGACCCCCACAGTGTCTCTTTCAGTCCAACAAACAATGTTAGTGGTATGTCCCTTCCTGTCTGGCCACAGAACTCTGACTTCAAAAAACCTCT
Source organism: Eospalax fontanierii (assembly GCA_035773235.1). NCBI lineage: Eukaryota > Metazoa > Chordata > Mammalia > Rodentia > Spalacidae > Eospalax > Eospalax fontanierii. The sequence continues at coordinate 38,829,981 of CM069532.1, read as the reverse complement.
TCTGGCTTTCCCTTTGCAAGTATCCAGTTTAAGAATAATTGACCTATGACAATTCAGACATGCTTATGTGTTCTCAGTAAGGTTCTAGAAGCTTCTTCTTCACTCTCAAGAAGAATGACAAGAAAGAAACGTGCTGTTTTCCACCCACTAGTGAGTCATGAGAGGTTGTAACTCCTGGTGCCACTTTGGCATTCTTGTAGGAGTGAGGGGATAAACCTGAACACGCAGAGATGGTGCCTCAGAAAGATGCAAAGCACCTCATCTTGATGAATTGCTAAGCTAACCCACTTTCCATCATTTTAACTCTGGGTTTCACTTTGCGAGTGGTAAATTTCCCTAATATGAGAACAATTTCAAGTGTTGCTTGCAGTTGGCAGTCCCCTAAATGATGCCCTCTCTTCACTTTATTTTTAACATTCACTTATTTTATTTTATCTGTTATTTTATGTAAGTGTCTTATATGCATATATAGAAGTGTACTATGTGTGTACAGTGCTTGTGGAGGCCAGAAGATTGCATCAGATCCTATCCTGTGGAACTGGAGTTACAAATGGTTGTTAGCCACTATGTGGGTGCTGAGAACCAAAACTGGGTCCTCTGCAAGTGCAGCAAGTGTTCTTAACCACTGAGCCATCTTTCCAGCCCCAAGAGGTTTTCTTGAGAAGGAGAGAACAGTACAGATTTTACAGTCTTCAAAATATTCAGGCTGCACACAAGTCTGGATAGACTCATGAGTCTGTGCCCTGAGTAGAAACTTTCCTGGGGCTGTCATTTCAGGGGACTGAGAAAGGTAACAGTGGAAAATACACGTTTCCAGTGTGAACTTCTGAATCAGTTCAACATTAAAGACAGCTTCCAGATCACTTTTCAGGGATTTTTTTTTGAGAAAGGGTCTTGGTCAATAGCTCAGGCTGGTCTTCAGCTTGAGATCTTCCAGTATCCTGAGTGCTGGGGTTACAGGCACACGCCATCGTGCCACTTCTGGGGCGGGGTAGTAATGTGGAAGCCACAAGTTGGCATCAGGTGTCATCCTCAGCCTCTCTCCACTTTAATTTTTGAGGCAGAGTCTCTCACTGTTCTGGGACTCACCATTTTGGCTAGACTGGCTAGTTAGTAAATCTCCAGGATCTGCCTGTCCCCCTCCTCCAGTGTTGAGGTTACAAACACATGCCACTGTTCTGTACCATGCATGATTTTTACACAGGTTCTGTGGATGCAAACTAAGGTTCTTATGCTTATACAGCAAGCACTTTACCCACTGAGCCATCTCCTCAGCCCCAGACTTGGAGATTTTTTTAAATACTTAATGAGATAGCTTGAGGATATCCAAAGTCTAAATATAAAATTGATTTATGTTTCATAAGAGCCGTTTCTGTCAGTATTTCTGTTTTCTTTGAGAATTTCATACAAGGTGTTTTGATCATATTCACATTCCCCCAACTCTTGAACTCATCTAAGATCCACTCTCACTATCCTGTTTCCCCAACACCATGCCCTCTTTTTGTAAATTAAATAACTCAACTCCAATTTGTGCCAGCTTGTGCTGTCCATATATAGCTGGGTGCTGGGCCATCCACTGGAGTTCAGTTAACCTATCAGGAGCCACACCCTTAAAAAAACAGACTCTCCCTCCCCCGAGAAACCATAAACTTCCCATAGCTCATCAATTAGGGGTCCAGAGCTCACGAACCCCTTCCTTCTCCGTGCTGGAATGCTGACTGGCTTGATCTTGTGCAAAAAGGCACAGCTACTATGAGCTCATGAGTGCAGTGCTCCTGTCATGACCAGAAGACACTGTTTTTCTCCGGTCTTCCCCAACCTCTGACTCTCACAGTCTTCCCTGCCGCACCGTCCTCCATGCTCCCTGAGCATTGAAAAGCCATGTCATATAGAAGTTGCATTTGTAGCTGAGCACTCCACTGATACTTGTTCTCTGGACTTGAAACAGTTATGAGTTTCTACATTAACCACCAACCACTGCACAAAGAAACTTCTCTGATGTGGTGGTTGACTTCACTCTCTATTCCCCTCTCTCATCCTCCTTTCCTTTCCTATTGAACCCCTGACTTTCATATCTTTTTGTGCATGTGACCTACTAGATTTAATTAGGGTTGCTTGCATGAGGATGGGTGGGAGACTATTTACTAGAGCATGGGCAACTTGTAACGGCTATACCACTGAGGACAGTGACACCAGCTCCTCCAGCAGCCATGAACTACGCATGTTCCTCAGAGAGGGGTGGGGCCTCACAAGCTTCTCTCCATCAGCATCTGTTTCTTAAGTCACAGTCCCATTACACTTATAAAGTTCTTTTACTTTCTCATAAGACGTATATTTCCTTGTTTTTCATTCGTTTTGTGAGTGAGACATAGTCTCATACAGTAGGACAGATGGGCCTGGAACTTAGAGCAATATTCCTGCTCAGATGTCTAAATGCTGGAATTACAACTGAGAGTCACCATCCCAGAAATAGATGAGGAAGAGCTGATATTCCTAAAGCAAGGGACTCTAGATAGGATGACTAGACCTCAGTCGATGAACTTGCACTGAGAAACATCTGGGGACACTAACTTGTCGCAAAGGGCCTTAACACAGATGACAAAGTGTGTGGATTCCAGTTGGGGGCTATGGGGTGCCAGTGGGGAAGGGGTATAAAGATCATTAAGAGTGATTGAGATGTTCGGTACGAAACACACAAAGATTCATTTAAAACGAGATGCTGGCTCTCCATAACGATGACTAGCCATCTTGCCAGCCCAGAATTTTTAAATTCTAAAGTCAATTGATTTTACCTGGCTCAAAATAGTGTTCATTCACCTTATTCTGAATTTCATGATTTCTATTTTTTGCATTCATGGAAATAAAGAAACTAATATTTTGGAGTAAGTGTCAGCAAAAGATAATACTAGACAAGTTACTGTGTGGCACACATACAGAGTCATGATGACAATGGCCCATATTTTCATGTTTTGTACCCTTATAGACTATCTCCAAAGCTTCAAAATCAGACAGTCTTTAATCCCTCTTTGAGACAGCTTCAAAGAGGCTTAGTTTGAGTTGCTGCCCTGACAAGCCAGAGAGTGACCAGCACCTTTGGAACGGGGGATTTTGTTCAGGCGCGGCAGCAGTTTCCTTAACCTCATCTGTGATCACTTCTCTCTCACTGCTGTGCCAAACTTCAGCCTGGTTTTCAGGAAATGAGACTCAGAGCTGCTGAATTCATTGTCATTGCTCCAAGCACACCAGGCAGTCTGGCAGCAGACGGATCCATGTGACCAAAGAATGGATAATTTAGGACATCAGCCCACTATGGTGTGTGCCCAAAGGGAAAATGACTGGAAAAGGCCACTATCTCAATTTATCTTTGGCCTTTTGTGACATTCCTGTAACACTTGACTCAAGAGATTTTTGTTCTCTTTGTGCTACATAACACAATGACACAGCCCAGAGAGCTAATTATTCTGATTTACATGAGCTTTTTCACTAAGACCCCCAGGTACAGATTGCACCTCAGTTCTTAACCCATCCATTCACATCTTCCTGTCTTTATGTGCATAAGGTAAAACAAACCTTGTCCTCCTGTTTTCATCCACTTCTCTTCTCCATGATACCCAAGAGGCATCAGACTTGTCCTGAATTAAGGAGGCAGGCAGGATCACGTTACTCAGCTAAGTTTCAGACCAGGGGAGCTGAAGACGATTCATTCACTCACTTATCAATATATACATGTACATTCAATGTCTACAGAGTATGCTTCTTGTTCCAGAAATAAAGGTGATTCAGACCCAAGCTTTATCCTGAAGGAGTTAGTTAACTACTAACAAAGATCAAACATGCATGTTAATAATTACTACAGTATTAGAGGAAGTATGACACAATCCACAGCAAAAGAGAGTCTCCTTATCTCCTTAGAGGGAGAAAGACAGAGCTGAATAGTGCTCGTGGCCAAGATCTGACTAAGTTTCATAGAGAAAAGGGGTTTGAAGATAAGAAGTTTGGATAAGGAGCAGGGAAAAGGCAATGAAGCTGAACTGCAGGACTGAGCAAAGACACTGTGGTAGAATGGGCCACCAGAGCATACAGCATCTCTCCTAAGTTTAGTAAATGCGGAGAATACCAAACTTGGAATCAAAGCATGGTAAATCCCCAGTTAGTCTTAGAACCTTGGTCATTTAATGCCTTTGAGCATCCTTCCCCTTCTATGGATTGGGAAAGATACTTGCTGCTTCAACTTGCATGCTATTGTGCCAATAAAATATGATAACAAATTAAAGGACATGTTTATAATTAAGCTAGTGACCCCTTTGCTCAAAGTTCTTCCTCCTGTTTACTCTGTGTTCCCGCCTCCGGATTTCTTCCAGCAGCTTTCCTTGCCTTGCAGTTAACAGTCCATTTTTTTACAACAGAAAAATAATAAGAATTTCATTAAATAGTCATCCCTGCCTCTCCGTGGGGAGAGTGTAGGTGTGTTGTTTCCCTTTTGAAGACAGATCCAGACCGATGCCCTAGCTAAAACTACCCCCAAAATTTACAAACTCATAAGCCCTAGTGAGAGGCATAAGTCTTTCAAATTCTGACACTTTGGAGTTGGTATTCTTTATCTTCTTTCACGGCCATTGCACTGTGTCAGACACATAAGATGAGGTGGTTTGTCACAGGCCAAAGGTCAAAGACACAAAGATCTCAAATTATTTCTTTCAATGATCAAGTTAGGATTTCCTTTCACTGCAAGTTACACATTGCAATTGATTATATGTATGATAAAACTTACAGTTTTGATCTATTATTTGAAGATAAATATAAAAATATTGGTTCACATTGAAATAATTACACTGTAATTACTGATCCTTTGAAATCGTATATCAACAAAGCATGCCTTCATAGGTCAAAAAGCTATATATAGCAAAAGAGAATTCCCAGAGGCGGGGATTAGGTTCCCTCCTTTGTATCCTCATTGCCTGATACAATGCTGGGCATATGCTAGACAATACATATTCCATGGACTAATGGAGGAATGCACTTAAAGTCCTGCTTCTGGTCTGAAATTTTGTCAAAATTACACATCCAGTTTTAGTGGCTTCAATTCAACAGGTTATAAGCCAAACTCATAATCATCCTCAAAACTAACTTCATGATTTTCCATTTCTCTTCATGATGCCACCGTTTTTCTGGGTCCCCCAAGGTCAAATCCGTTTGGTTCTTCATCTCGTTCTCTGTCCATTCCCAGAAGTCATCTATAGTTATGGTATCTATAAATAGCTAACTGTCTCTCAGAGAATAGGAAAAGAGATCATATAAACAGTGTCCCTGGCAAAACACATAGTAGGCTCTCTGTGACCAGTAACTGAACTAGATATGAATGGTCATCACCAGCATCTCTTTTTAACTAGAGGGGTTTTTTTGTAGTGCTCAAAACTCAAAGAGCTTCCCTCCAAAATGGACTGTTACACAATACTCCTTAAACATTATTTCCTCAAACATAGGTATTTTTTAAGTATATCACACTAGAAAGTTTGCCATGCCATTCTATGCATCCCACATTACTCAGTCAATAAATATTTATTTAGAACCTGCTAAGGGCCTAGTGCAGTGCTAGGCAACAGAGAGCAGGAAAATGGGCAAAATCCCTTGCTCAGGGAGCTCCCACTGAAGGAAGCAGACAGGCACAGAAGGGACCTGCAAGGTCAGTGATACTGTGACACGTGCCACTGATCCTTATAGAAACTACACACAGAGGAGAACATTTTCTTCTTATACTATTTTTAGAAATTAAAAATATTCTAAGGGATAAAGGAACTTGTTCAAGTTTATACAGCTACAGTAGATGAGGACTGGATGGATGAACGGGGCTCTTAGAGGTTTCAGAGCCCCCGCTCCCCGTCATTTCCATAATCAGCCCAAGCCAAGCTTCAAAATGAGTTACTGAAGTTGTCTTGGTCTTGGATAAAGAGCCCTAGATCACAGCTTAAAACTCCAAACACCCACCAAACCAGAACAAAATAACTCTGGGTCGCACAGGGACTGCGCTATAGAGATGTTCGTCCCGCGTCTTAGTTATTTTTCCAGCTACTGCAATAAAATATTCTGCAAAAGTGACTTGAGGAAGAAAAGATTCATGCTGACTCCAAGTTCTCCATGGGTGGCTTGTCAAGTGGCGGGATCTTGAAGCAGCTGGTTACATAACATTCACAATGGAAAGCAGAAAGCACTTGAAAGCTGCTGCTCTGCTCCCTTTCTCCATGTCTACAGTCCAGGGTCCCACCCAAGGAATGGTGCCATCTGCCATGGATAGATCCTCCCATATCGATTTATGTACTCAAGATAATCCCCAACAAGCATGTCCAAAGGCCCCATCATCCAGGTAACTCTAGATTCTGTAAAGCGGACAGTTAACACTTGCCATCGCCATCCCAGGTAAGGCAGTTTCTCAATACACGAAGAGAAGAGCTGGTATTTGACTTTCCAAAGACCAACGCAGAGAGCCAGAGAGCATTCTCACCTCCCCTAAAATCAACCCTGATGGATGGTATCATCATCCCAGTGGGAGCCTCAAAGACAAAGTAAAACTGCTTATTCAGTGTCACCAAAGTAATAACAGGTGAGGCAAGAATCCAATCCACATCCCTCTGGTTCTAGAAACCAAAGAAGATGATGGCTCCCAATGAACACTATGTGATATTCTCTCAAGAGCCACATCTTGTGCAAAAGTTGGCCTAAAGAGAGGTGGTACTAAGTCTGAAGTACTTTTCCACATGCCAAACGGTGTACTGGGCCCCCACGCCACACTGTTATTAATGGGGTTTCAAGGGCTGCTCATTCTCCTGGCAAGCTTACTTTAGAGGAAGCTTTGATTTGAAAATGAGACAAGTGGTTTCACTCCTGTCATCAATAGGAAAAGAAGATAAAAAGAAATCTATTTAAATGGATTTTAAATATTCACAAGGAGAACTATTGGATCTGCCCTGCTCCTCTCTTCTGCCCACCTTGCCCAGATAATCTGTCACATCAATATAATGGCCACGGGCAGTACCACGTCAGCAGATGTCAAATATAGTCACAGGAAGTGAAGCCAATAATGGCCTGAGGTCTTGCCCCCACAGGAACTCGCTTTTTAGGAAAGTGACTCAAGAAAGTGTCTTTAATGTGTCTTTTCTCAAGAAACCTAAGACAAGATACCCTGGAGAGCATAAGACACACAGAAAAATGACAATCTGACTTAAAAGAAACCTGTAAGGGAAGGTAACTGGTGCAATCTCTTTGGATGTAATCTTTTTTAATGCATCAAAACTTTAAATGTATATTCCCTTTTAACCTAGCAGTTCCATTTGTAGGGTACATGTGAAACAAGCATACAGATTTATCTGTAGGAATTTTTGCAGACATACTTTATAATCTGAATTTTTAATTTGAAAAATAGCAAAGTAAATATGCATTAATAAATCGATAACTAAATAAGTTCAATGATTCAGCTATACACTGAAATGTGTTCAGTAAGTAAGAAGAATAAGGTACAAGTATCTCAGCAAGGAAAAATGTTGGAAATACTATTATGCAGCTGGGCACAGTGGTACACACCTTTAATCCAGCACTTGGGAGGCAGAAGCAGACAGATCTTTGTGAGATCAAGGCTAGCCTGGTCTCCATGAGCCTACAGCAAGACTCTGTTTCAAAGAACCAAAAAGAAAAAACATACTATTATGCAAAAAAATAGGACACAAGGCAATGCATGTAGTATGAACCCTTTTAAATAAAATGTACAGAGATATCATTATATTTGCATGGAATAAACAAGAATGGAATAAACATGAAGCTGCTCCCAGTGAATTCTGGGCAGTGACTAGGGCTGGGGCTGGCACAGAACAGCCTTTTGCTCTTTACTGTATAGTTCTCTTTCATAGAAATATTTACAAGCAAGTGATATTTAAAATTTTTAGGACTGATTGGCCTCTTATTTTTGAGATGATGCTTACAGAAAAATTAAGCAAATCAAATATAGACACAGCAGCAAAAGAAGCTTTAGGCATAAAATTATGTGTTTCATTTCAGCCCTTTCAGCCAAATAAATATGTAATAAGCAAAATAACTGGGGCTGGAGAGATGGCTCAGCGGTCAAGAGCACTGGCTGCTCTTACAGAGAACCCAGGTTCAGTTCCCAGCACCCATACGGCAGCTAACAACCACCCATAACTCCAGTTCCAGGAGGAATCCAATGCCCTCTTCTGACCTCCAAGAGTATTGTATGACATGGGTGCACTTACATATGGGCAAGCAATACTCTCATACATATAAAATAAAAATAATAAATAAAATAGTAAAAATAAATAAATAGAGAACTGTGAAATTTTTGCTTTGAGATTTACATTACCTATTCAATCCCAGATTATTTAACTTTCTAAGCATATTCCTGGGTTTCAACTTTGTCAGCACAGTCTTGGTTCTGATTTCTTTTCCAGTTCATGAATTCTCTCACAAATCTGGACACCTACCTCATAAGTATTTCCACCTAAAAGATCCAATGGATTGGAAACTAACATAATTAAAGTGGACTCTATCGTGACTCACAATATCATTTTCTAAGGTCTGTCCCGTTCTCCTAGGTAACTGCGTTTGAGCTTTATTCTTGTAGAGTTCTCCGGCTGCCTCAGTGAATTGGTGACCAGGGTCTTCGTCAGTGGTCCCTTCTACCTTCTATTGCTTCTTTTTTTTGCCATTCACACACTGGCACCTTCCATCTCTATTATGTCGCCTGTAATACTGTCCTGGTGTACATTTGTATCCCACCACACTTCATCTCCTCCTAGCACCTTCAACAGGCCATAAGCTCCCCAGATGAAAGATTCATGTTTACTCAACTCAGGATGAGCACCCTGCCTCAGGCACAGAGGGAACTAAGTATAGCTTTTCAGTGAACAGACAGAAGTGATCGTTCTTCTTTCTCACAGGTTCTCGAGCTCCAGTCTTCTCGTCCCCACTGTCTTCTTCAGTCTCCCTCCCTAGCTGATCATTCAGTAGAAGCAGCATCAGCATTGGTAATTTGCCACTTCTCAGATGAGAGCATAATCCTTTCAAATTCATTCAGGAGTGGAATTTAAAGGGCTTTATTTTGATGTATTCAGTGGTTTTCAAAGAAAACTTGAAAAATTCAAAACTAGCAAAATGGAAAACTCCAGTGGGGCCTAAAATTCAACTGAGATTCTTATACAACAGTAGAGATGAGCATTTATGAATCACTCAATGGTTAAAGACCAAGTTCCTTAATTATCAATCTCTGAATGTCTATCTCACAAGGGGCGGTACAAGCTTTAAGGATGTAATCATGCAATTTACAAATCACTTTGAAATAGCTCCTTGTGATTTCAGCTTATTAGGGGCTGTTATTATCCTGTTACTCAAGGTCATTATCACATTCTGTGAACAGTATAGATCACATAATACCAAGTGACAAGGGGAGAACATGAAGTGTCCCAATTATGATGTCTCTCAAAAAGAGCTGCCTGACCTTCTCCACAGAGTGGGGCTGTATCTTAGGAGCTCTGAATATGTGTCCACCTTTCTCCACTAAATGAACTACTGCGGGAGAAGGGGGCACTACTTAAAGACAAGAATTACATTTACCATATGCTGTCTGTATGCATACGGTATACGTATGCATATAATAAAGTAAGGACTTTATTATAATCTGCAAAATACTCATAAAAACCTTTGGAAATAAACTTACTTTACAGATGAAGAAACTGAGCCTCTGTCAAGGTTAAGTAACATGCCCCAAATTGCCTCGCTTCTGGAAGGGGACCCAGGCGTAGTAGATGTGGGAATGTACCCTGCAGGCCTGCTATGAGGATGGCCTTGTGCCAGCTGCTAGGAACGTTGCTGTGGTCAGGTCTCCCCAGTCAGCCATGGTCGCAAAGAGACTGCACAAGGACAGTACACCTTTCTCAGAGCAGTCTGAACAAATGCTGATTACAGCAGAACTATAAGGCTTTGGTTTGCGGGGTCTCTGAGTTGCTATGCACTGTACACATGCCAGGGAGTGGGTCAAGGCTTTCCTGGTCCTCTGAACCTTTCATCCTTCCTCCTCCTTCTCTAGGCTGCTTTCCCCCTCTCCTGTCCACAAGGTTGATCACTACAGATTCTTTGCATGTCAGCTCTGTCCAGAGGTCAGGCATGGTGGCACATGCCTATAAACCTAGTACTCAAGAAGCTGACATAAGAGGATCACAAGTGTGAGCCAGCCTGTGCTACATAACAAGATACTGTCTCAAGACAAAACAACACAAAAAACTGCCAAAAGACCTCAGCCTATGACCCCAGGATTGGAGCCAACTCATCTGACCACTCAGTCCTCCTTTGTACCTCTCTGCTCTTTTCCCAGATAGAAGGACAGATAACTGAAATCTCACATCACTGTAAGCCCTCATCTTAAGTCATTGTTCCTTTTCTTACACCAAACATTTTCAGAGCTGTTGAACATAAGCCACACAGTACACGCTTACTCCTAAATTCAGGAAGGAATGGGGAAAGCCCTGAGGTCTCTGCTAATCTACAGCAATATCAGCTTCCAAAGTATAGTGTTTTTTTATGCCTCAGATACTCAGAAATGTATATCTCCTAATTATTCTTAGGTCTCTAAACATGTCCGCAGTCCGTATGCTTTTTCCTCTCCTGATCACTGCACACTACCTACTACTTAAATAGAAACTGAGTCTATACATGCTGATGCACTGTCAGGCTATGACCACTACGCTGCCAAAACACATCATGCTGACATTCCATGAGGTCTCCTCTCACTCTAAATGGCTGGTTACATGCCCAGGGTCCTTACTGAAGTAACTTTAAACTTTTAGCTTTGTGGGAAAATAACACAAAAAAGCAACAACTTGAATTCATTTTAGATTTCTTACACTACATTCAAGGAATAAAAGCGAAGAGGATGAGCATAGCTCAGAAGTTTCTAGAGATTTTTCCCAGTATTACAACAAACTCCTAGGCAAAGCACTCATTTGGCCTCCTAAGTTCTAATGGATCTATCAGATGAACTCTGGTTCATGTTTAAGATGACGTATACGATGATAACTCCAAAACTTATCTATAATACATATGCATTTTAGACTAGATTTTTAATATTTATACTAATAATGCATGTGGGAAAATCATTGCCAGAAGTGCCAGTATCTGTTCTTTACGGTTCACCAAGAGTTCACATAGGTCACTTCTGTGTCCGTCTCCTCAATGACAAGCCCACAGCTGGCTCTCTTCACTGTCAGGAAGGAATGAATCCATGCCCAGAGGTTCTCTGAGGAGAAGCAGGACAGTGTCTCATGCCTTGACCTCACAGGTTAAGATGAAATAAATGCTTTAGAAAAAGCACCAAGATACAGAACATAGCTTACATGTTTTAAAAAAGGGAAAATAATATCTAACCAGAAAGAAAGTGAGTGGAAGGTCACAGCAGACAAGCGATTTCAACATATTTTGGAAGACGAAAATCAAGGCCTTAAAAGAATAGAAAATATTCCAGTCTCAACAACAGAAAGAATTTCAGAAAGATGAGGTGCATGCCTCACACAGTGCTGAAAAGCTTCTACTTACAAGCAAAGGTGGGGAAGGAGGCTGAAAACAGACGAGCACCTTAAAAATCTGGATGGGTGGACTGATCTCCAGCTTCCGTCTACCAGGCTGTGCAGCATGCAGATAGAGATCTGGGGGAGCAGGGTCCGGGGTGAGGGGAGGGATGGAGCCAATATATTGCTTGATGAGGTAAAACCTTGAAAAGAATCATCACTAAGCATTTGTCATATCGATTACAGCTGTGCAGTCATGTGTGGCTAAATGATAGGAATATTTTCTCTTTAAATTTATTTCTTTTTGAATTTTATTTTTATGTGTATGAATGTTCTGTCTGCATATATGTAAGTGTACCCATGTTGTACAGTGCCCGAGAAGGACAGCATAGGGCATTGAATCCTCTGGAACTGGAGTTATAGACAGTTGTTAGCCGCCATATGAGGGCTGGGATTCAGATCTGGGTTTTCTGCAAGAATAGCCAGTGCTATTAACAGCTGAGCCATCTCTTCAGCACCATGAGAGGGATATTTTCTGAGAAAATCACCTTTAAGCAATTCCACTTGTTGTGTGAGTATCACAGCATGTACTTACATGAACCTAAATGATATCAGTCAGTCACCAGTCACTTGATGTCACCTCTTAATGCAATCAAGAGATATGGATTTTCTTAAGCATATCCTTTTACAGTAAATTTTCTTTTACAAGTAGAAGGAACACGCACTAACATAATGAACGAAGTAGCAATGGTCATTTTGTCATTATCTAATACTAGGTACTATATGGAATCGCATTGCCATACTTTATCCAGCTGGCCCCACAGGTTGGCTCACCAGCATTACCACAGATATGAGGAATATACTGTGCTTTAACATCATCATGGCTATTATATCACTGCATGTTGGTTTTTCAGATCATATAGTCTTAGGAGACCCCTGTTGTAGTACATGTAGTGTGTCATTGACCAAAACCTGTTACAACACATGACTGCATACATAGTTACAGTGCCGCAGTTGACAGCCTAGTAAATACATTGCAAGCATGGTGTGATGGCCAATCTTAGGTGTAAACTTCACACACCTGGGAAGAAGAAACCTTAGTTCAGGAATTGCTTCCATCAGGTTGGCCTGGGGGCACGTCTGTAGGGCATTTTCTTGATTGAATATTTATGTAGGAGGGCCTAGCCCACTAGGACAGTACCACCCTTAGACACATAGTCTTGGAAAGATACACGAACATGAGCCTGGAAGCAAGCCAATAAGCAGTGTTCCCCCACGGTTTCTGCTTTAGATCTTGCCTGCCGTGACTTCCCAGTGATGAAACTGGAAGTGTAAGCCAAATAAACCCTTTCCTTTCAAAGTTGTTTCTGTCCAGGGTGCTTTACACAACAACAGAAAAAACAAACTAAGACAAATGACCAGGACACACAGGTATATACCATCGTGTCTAGCATTACTCATCCCTTGTCAAAAGTTACTTAAACTCTAAAGGCTTTAGTTTCCTCATTTGTAAGACAGAAAGGATAATATCGCTGTATACATATAATATCCCTATTGTATAAATCACTGCAGGATTAACTTAATCATGGTGTCTATTACTTTTACTATTACAAAATAAAATAAAATGCAAGTTGAATTAATGCAGTATTACATGATATTTTGCTGAAACTAAATAGCCAACATGAAGGGTACTGAGCTAAGTACAGAGCTCTTTAACTTCCACAGTTACCGACCTGCCACCTCCATGACTCAGTTTATCCTCCATATTCCTACTTCTAGGACAACTGCCTTTGCCCAGTGGGCTTTGGTGACACATGGCCTTTCCTGGAATGAAAGGTACTATTTGAACATTGTTTTTTTTCTAGTTTATTCTTACCTGTTCATAACAAAGTATTAATATTATCAAAAAGGTGGGCTCTGAAATTATGCTTCTGTATTTAATTGTAAGATGGCTATAGAGACTAGCCAGAAAATGTTTCTATCTTATTTCTTTGGTTGTTGTTGTTCTTGTTTGGGGAGGGGAGGGGTGTTGTTGTTTGTTTTGTTCTGTTTGTGGAAGAATCTCCCTATAGTCCCAAGTGGCCTGGAACTCACTATGTAGACCAGGCTACATACTGAAATGAAAACACAGAAGCTGGGGAAACAGCTCAGCAGTTAAGAGCACTGGCTGCTCTTGCAGGAGACCTGGGTTTGGTTCCCAGCACCCACACAGCAACCAACAACAGTCTGTAATTCCAGTTCCAGGGGATCTGAAACCGTCTTCTGGCCACTTTGGGTATTCCATGCATGTGGTACACTTACGTACAGGCAGGCAAAGCACTCATACACATTAAAAAATAAAAAGAAAACACAGTTGGGAACCTATCACCAAAACTTTTGAGAAGGTCTAGCCTGTGACAGGAAGCCATGAGGAAGCTCAAATTACTGAGTGCCCAATTTCAGATCTTAAATGAGCAGCCAACTGTAACAGGACAAAAGATAATAAGCACAACTGCAAACCCTACACTCATGTCCAAAAAATCATACACATCTAAATGAGAAGTTATACCCAGTAAAAAAAAACATGTGTATGAAGAACCATGGAGCTGCCTAATTGGCATTAGTGTGATGTATTTGCCAAACAACTGAGAACTCAGAATAGCATCAGAAGCAAAACCACCAACACAAAGTAGTTCTCTGCTTCATGAGGATGGAATCATATGTAAACTCATGTACTTGCCTCTTGTAGAGTGAACTAGTTCTCTGAGGAACAAGTGGTTTGAACTGTGGACAATCACCTCCCTCTCAAGCCGGGTGGTATTTACTCAGGACTACCTTTTGCAGGAAAAGCCAGTGCTGGGAAAGCCCTACACCCCTCCCAAGCAGTCCATTGGCCTTGGATGCAGGACAGGGAGGAGCTAAAGGCATTTAAGCTGAGGGTATACAACGTCGGCCCTTCACTTTTCTTCCCCTCCTTGCCATTTTGGGTAAGACCACCTGGAAGTTGCAAGACCCAAGCCTAGGTGTAGATTTACTGTGTAACTTATGGAGGGGATGGACGGCACCCATATTCTGTAAGTAACCCCTCACCCACTGCTCTGTTAGTAAGCCCAAGTAAATTAGCTAAAATTTGCCTAACTGTGAGTTGGGGAATTTGTGTCTCATTTGTTGTAGGACCTGGGGAGGAAGGGACTAAACTTAGCCCCTTCCAGGAGGAATTTTAGCTACACCTCTAAATAAGGCCCTTTAATAGGATCCTAGGTGGCTTGGAACAATGAGCTGTGGTGATTAATAACATGAATTTCAGAATCCCAAAGGTGGAAATTAGAATGGCAGTTCTAGCAGCTTGTGTGTGCTGACCAGAACTCAGGGCTTCATTGTCCTTATCTGCCAAACAAAGGTCCTATCATGTATCTCATGACATGGTTAAAATAATAAGTATCTGGTAATATTTACTGAACTCTGAAATGCCAAGCAGCATGCTTAGCAAAAGCTTGAATTCCAAAACATTTGTAAGTACAATGAAAAGGAGAGAACAATGAACTTTCTTTTAATTCATTCCATATGAAACTATTGATAGAAGTGGAGGAACTGGCTGTGAGAACAGCACTCTTGGGAAGAACACTCATGGCCTATGTTCAAATACCTGAAGGTTGTTAGACAGATGAGAGAACAGGGGCTAGCAAGTTGAAGTTATAGGGAGACAGAATTTTTTAACTCAACATAGAAAGAACAGTTCAACGAGTTGAGAGTCTGAATTACTGCCCATAGGAATTAGACGTCACAGCCCGGGAGAGCCACAGCCACCCAGAGATTCACCAGTGCCCCTCCACCCTGGGAAGTCTCTCTCGGAATGTGTCAGTCAACTTAGCAGTCCCATTAAGGTTGCAAAATCCAAAGATCAAAATCCTGTGTCTCTAAGTCTCAAACTCCATCCAGTGATCTGGGCAAATTGATGTTTGCTCTTACAAACTGAATTAGTAAAAGATGGTGTTGATTTGGGCGAAACTGAGAGGATGTTCCAAACCCAAAGCAAGAACGTCATTTCCTTCAGGGTATAACCCAAACTATGGCCAATTATTTTTGCTTAATCTCACTCCATCTGTGCAAGCCTTTAACCTCTGTTCCAGTATCAGGGGGTAGTTGTGATGATTAGCTTTGCCAACTTGACACAACCTTGAATCAACTGGGAAGGGGATCTCAATACGAGGTTTTCTACGTTTGGCTTGATCTGTGGGCATATTTGTGGGGGTTCTCATAATTAAGTTAATTGATGTGAGAAGGCTAGCCCACTGAGGATGGCACCATTCTCTAGGCAGAGTCCTGACTGTACAGAAGTGGAGAAATCAAGTTGAACACAAGAAAGTGAACACACATGCATTTATTTCTCTCTGCTCTTGACAGTGCATGTGATACACGTAGCTGCCTCAAGGGCCTGCCACTATGAAATCTCCGCAGTAATGGACCATAACCTGGAATTATGAACTAAAATAAATTCTTTCTCCTTTAAGTTTATTTTTGCCAGGATATTTTGTCACAGCAATAGAAATGAAACTAAAATAGTAGACTATTGCAATTCTCTTTTTAAATATTTTATTATTTTAATTTTATCTGTATGAGTGTATTGCTTGCATGTGTATAAGTGGACCCATGTTGTGCAATGCCTGCAGAGGTCAGAAGTCATTAAACCCCCTAGAAGTGGAGTGACAGATAGTGTTTACCTGCTGTGTGGGTGCTGGGATCTTAACCCAGGACCTTCTGCAAGAACAGTCAGTGTTCTTAATGACTGAGGCATCTCTCCAGCCTGTCACCGCAATTCTTAATCCCATTCTGCCCATGCAAGCTTTTAACCCACTGGCAGGCTAGTCCATTGGGAAGCTATTGCTTTTGCAATTGTTGGTATCTTAGTTTCATTGATCAAAGAGTCAAGTAAGAATCTATGATCATAGCTTTTAGTTTAACAACAAGAAAGCACTCCCATCCATTTTCGCTGTCTGGTAGGTTACCTCTGGGGAAAGCAATGATGTTGGCACTGAAAATATTAGAATCGAGGCTGAGGGCATGGGACGGTCAGATGAGATGACCTTTAATGTCTCTTCCAACCTTGGAATCTATATGTTAACTTACTATTGTTACTGTTAACGACATACTATTAACCTACTTCAGAATTTTACATGGATTCCAGGAGGAAATTTACTAGTATGTATATGTCAATGGCAATAGGAAGAAACAGCACACACCTGTGCCAGCTAGAAACACTTTAATCTTGAAGATGAAAGCCAAACTTCAATTTCAAGTTCTTCTGTTCCTATTTCCTTTACTGGGTATGAATGTGTCTTTGGTACATTACAAGGAAATGGGTTTTCTGAGAACACGCAAATAAATGTCTTTTCAAAAAGTAAAGAAAAAAAAATCTTCATTTAAAAAACTTCAAGTTAAATCCCAGGGTGTCAATTATATAACACACCCAAAACTGTATGGCAGAGCTTAACTTTGATCACTGCTTCCACTTTCAGATCATGAAAAAAAAAAAAAAAAAAATCAGTCACTAGGACATAAAACTCAAGCATGCAGCGTAAGTGGACACGAAACTTTAGAATACAAAAGAAGTTATCACCAGATTATCACAAAAGTGAATTCATGGTAAAATGGCTCTTCTGTCTTATGAAAAGAGCAGTAGTGTCCTGTGGGACAATTTCATGCTGTCGTCATCAGGCACTTAGGGAGAAGTGTGTGGAGGCTTTCACCTCACTTCCTTCATATTGTTCAGTGCATCCACCCCCTCCAGAGAGTGTTCATTCTCTGCTTTTACAAAAAGCATGATAGTCTCAAACTTGCAAGTAAATGGAAAAACAGCATTAAACACATTTCCTTTAGTCATGAAGTAATTTAGTTGCCATGGTAATCTTTGGTAAACTTGAAAAATACTTTGGATGGGTCATTTCTAATGCTTGTTTCTAAATTTCTAGAACTTTAAGAAGTGCTGGAGAACAAAGAAAGTGAAAATGCTTTCCTGTTCAATGCTAACCATAGACTCAGTGACTAGCGGAGTGCCACACAACGCCACATCCATTACCCTCTGACAGTGATTGCTTCATCATCTCCCACCCCAAGATGATTCTCACAGACTACCCAGACCTGCCCAGCTGAGTGAAAGCAGTAACGTGGGTCTCTTTGACAATGAAGGAAATTCATGCATGAAATAAGCACTTTCCTATAATTACCCCCAAAGCTTTTCACAATGAGCATTGTCATTCTGACCCATCATCAAAAATAGTGACAAAGTTCACTTGGAGACAGTTCAACAAAAGAACAGTGACAACTCAGGATCTAGCACATTCAGGCTGCTCTGCAAGGAAGCTACTGCCCAACAGGAGGCTCTAATGACTCACAGCTCTAACTCTGCTTATCAACCATATCAGGGCTTAAAAGGCCTCAGAAAACACTGCTGGGAAGACTTTTTTAGCAACTAGGTACATTTGACAACTGATCTTTAATCGTCATTTCATATTATCATCTTATCATTAGCCAAGGATAATGCATGAGCATTTCTCAAATATGATTTCATGGGCCAAAGATGTTCAACAGATTTTTTTATCTGAAGAAAGACACTATTATTGGCTTTACTAAACTCTATGTCCTGGATTTTTGAAAGACCTTAATTAATTAAAATAAGTGGTTTTGTTGGAATTGAATAAGCAGTCACACACCATTTGTTTCCTTCTTTTCTAAAGGGCCACAGCAGAAAAGATAACATAATCTAAAGAGAATGGGTGTGTGGTAGAAAAAGCACTGAGCTGGAAGACAGGAGACTGCTCTGGTCTTCTGTAGACCATTCCGTGTCCCCATTCTGTCCCTTCATAGAAGAACTGAACCATAGGCGAGTGTGTGGCTCCAGTCAGTGTAACAGGACCGAAGGAAGAAATACAATACAAAGCAAGATCAGGTTGAACCGTGTAAGGCCAGCCAGACTAGGCCTTGTACTCCCCTCAAAGATTCTGATACTTACCTAAGACTAGTAAGAGATAGTCACTGGAGGATTTAAGCAAGCAAGTAAGATGGTCAGGGATATGACTAAAAAGCTTACTACACTGGAAACCAGAGCAGTAATGAGGCGATCAGCCAGTGGACTGCTGCGGTGGCCCCAGTGCTTTGGGCTGGAGTGAGAGCAAGGAAGATGAAAACACAGGAATGGATTTGAGAGGTATTTTAGATGATGATTTAGGCCATTTGTGCTGCTATGACAGAACACCTGAGACTGAGTAACGTATGAAGAAGAGAAATTTATTTCTCATAGTTCTGGAGGTGGGATATAAGATCAAGAAACAAGCAATTTCAGTATCTAGTAATGGCCTGGTCTCTGATTATAACATAGGGTGTTGCTGTCTCTTCCAACAACACCCTACCTCAAAGAGATAAAAAGCTATCATAGATAATCTGTACCACTCTCCTGAGACAATAGCTTTCAGTTAAGGCTTTATACTTGGTTTGTTACCTAATGACATTTGTAGATACATTCTACAACTCAGAGACTATGTCTGGTTAGCAAAGAAAAGGTCAGTAGTTTAAACTTAGTTCAAACCAAGGGAGGGACTAAGAGTCCTTGTTAGGTATGACATCATGCTTACTCTCTCCAAGTTCATAAAATGGGTCAAAGGGCAAAGACCATGTTTGTTGGAGACACTAGAGCTTGATTAAAGCAGATGGTTGAATATATGAAATGACCTTGTGGATAATACCACCTTCTCCTCCCAAATTTTCTCTGATAATTCTGCATTATATTCATTCATTCATTCATTCATTCATCAGCCTTTCTAGTCACTCAACTATGTACCAAGCTCTGCAGCTGGTAATGGAGATTCAGCAGTGAGCAGAGTGAGCATGGTCCTTTCCCTTGTGAAGCTTACTAGAGAGAAATCTCCCCATTTGTCACATATTGACCTGCACTAAACTAGGCAGCCAGAGGCTTTGACTGACTGATGGAGAGGGTCTACCAGCCTTTCTCAAGGAGAACTGGGGGAAAAGCAAGAGAGTCTCTGAGAAGCCATGAAGTGCTTGAGGTGGGGAGGGAGTTTCAGGAGATATGATAGGCATCTAGTAGGTAATAAAGTCATTGATAAAAATAAATCCACACCAGCAGCTCCTTAGTTTTAAAGATAAAGATACTCCGATGTGTAATGGGCCTCTGGTGCCATTTGCTCTCCTGCCCTCTCCTCACAAGGCCCCTCTACTGTAGCCATTGGCCCATTTTACAGAGCAGCTGACTTCATTGCTAAGCAGTACTATTAGGATGCTTAGTTCCCATCCCAGTCCTCTCCTTCGGCCTGGATGATCTGCTAATGCTGCTACCCAACTACAGAGGCAGCAGATCCAGCCTTTCCCCTGTGAAAGCCAACCTCTTAAATAAGGAAACCATGCCTTTACTACATTTAAAAGGTGCCCAGTATGGTACTTGATGAAACTGACTGTGTTGTTTACCAGAACCCTGACTTGCCTGGGATTCTTCTGGCTATAGGGACCTAGGGTATTTACTTGCTACTAAAGTTCCTACTAGATCTTCATGAGATACCAACAAATTGTAGTCCTTTAGCTGCTGGAGTTTCCCTGTCCCACGAAGCAGGGCAATGTTCCATACACCTTTTAGAACATCAGCCTATTTGATCTTAAGAATTGAGCGTCTTACCACCCACCCCCTGGGCATGGTGGTGCATGCCTTTAATCCCAGTTCTGCAGAGGCAGGTGGATCTCTGTGAGATCGAGGAGAGCCTGGTCTACATAGTGAGTTCCAAGACAGCTGGAGCTATGAGAAACCCTGCCTAAAAAAAACAAAAGAACTGAGAGTCTTGAGTTCTAGTTTGCATTTTGATACTTCTTAACTATGCGAACCTGGACAGGTTGCTCACTGCAGCTTGAGTGTTCATCCACAGACAAAAAGGGGAGATGATAACAGCAGGTCAGGATTACCAGATGAGGTGACACATTGAGAGTACTTTGAAAATCAGGGACATGGCCTGGCCTCCCATGCTCTCCCCATCCCTTGCATCGTGAGGCTGGGGGGCCCTGGACACTCTACCTGCACCACTGTAATGAGCCTTGAATTGCAGGCTCTTTTCTACCCTCAAGTGCAGCGGTAAATAAATCACACCCTTCTTCAAATACATGAAACCAGCCATGGTATCAGATGATGGCCCTCGGTCGCTTCCCTCTTGTTTAGTAATACACTGCCTCTTAAACATGTCTTTAAAATTTTTTTCCCTAGTAAAAGCACTCTCTCACACAACTAGCTTCGGTTTTCTTGAGACTGCTCCTTCCACATTCCTCTACAGTTGTCCGGTGAATGAGTCTACACTAAGTACTGCTTGTACAGGAAGGGGAGGAAGTTGCTGGAGGTTGTCCTATCCCTGGGACAGATTCTCCATGAAGAATGTGCTGCTGCCTAAACAAACTTCATCAGCTTTCCAGCTGCCTCAGTTTGTGGCTCTTTCTATTGACAGTGATTATGCAAATGTGATATTTGTTTTAATGAGCATGTCAGGTGTGTTCTGCTGTGCCATTAAATATGATTGGTTGTGTTATTAAAGTAACAACTTGATGACAACTGCATAGGAATATCTGGAGGTGTGAAAAGAAAGATCTGGCAACCTTCTCTCTCCTAACATGCCAGGCAAAGGAACCCAAACATCCAGTAAAACAGTTCATATGGCAGAAATACTGAACAGATACTCAGAATCTACACCTAGCCATCTCCTCTGCCAAACTCCACTAGCGGCGTGAAGGTGGCAGGTAGTCTCCTTTCAGTCATGATGACAAAATACCCAAGATAGGTAACTTAAATGAGGAGAGGTTTATTTTGACTCATGGCTCAGGGTTTTCAGTCATGCTTGGCTGGCTCTATGTGAGGCAGAAACATCATGGTGAGAGGATGTGGAAATGGAAGCTGCTTACCTTGAGGCAACCAAGAAGCAAAGAGAGAGGCCCAAGCAAAGAGTGACCCTTCAAAGACATACCTCTTGTGACCTACTTCTGCATCCAACCCTGTCTCCTAAGAGTCTATTCACTGTGAACTCATCAATGGATTAATCAACAGATGAGATTAGCATCCTCATGATCCAATCACCAACAAATGGGGACCAAGCATTCAACAATGAACCCTTGGGCTATTTTATATCCAAGTCAGGACACTGGTCATTTGTCTTAAAAGAGCCATCCAGATGAGGGACCTTTCTCTGTTAAGTCCTGGGGTTGGGGAAAGGGTATTTCTCTTTATCCTGGGCATGCAGGATGATACTGTGGTTTAGGAGTCAAGCCACACCTGGGTTCAATATCTGTCTCTCATCTTTCTTGCCGAAACATCTTAGAGATGTTACCTATTCTAGGTGGATCTTGGTTTTACTTATCTGTGAAAGAGAGACAGACAATAACACCTGTTTCATGAGGGTCTTGTAAAATTTTAAAGAGGTGTAACCTTTAAAGGACAGTACATGGACCAATAAGATGCTTGTATTATTCAAGGGTAGGACCAAGAAAGGTTTCTTAGCTGATGGGAAGAATATTTGACTCTAGATTTGTCCTCCTGTATTTTCTATTGACCTCATGCCTCAATCTCTCTACTCTGAACGCTTTTCCGAATGTCTTGCGTGATACCAAATTCTTCTGAAGGAAACCACTAGGAAACTGCTCTGCTCCTCTCTCCTGGGCTCTGACAGAAGTCTGGCAGGATCAACAGAGGAACTGATCAATAGGGAGGATCTCTTGGTCTTTCATTGCAGATGGCTGGGTTGAAGAAAGAATGGCATAAGATAGGAACAATTCCAGTCGTTCTCTGAAATACAGACATTGCGAGCAACACATTGCAAATGAGTCAGTCATCAAGACAACAGCAATAGTCCAAGTCCATTTTTGCAGCCTTGATTTCACCACTAGGCTCCTTGTTGTTTTGACCCTTCTCACCCCAATGCACATTAGTTAATAGTTCATGAAAATCACAGAAGGTTGGTAGTGAAGAAGAAACATCATGAGCCATCACTTGGCCATTTTCCTTTCTACTCTTGACCCTAGGAAAAATGTACAGTGGAAAATACACAAACATCAAGACTAATTAGGTAGATAAAGAATGTCTTCATTCTTGTGGCATGTTAAGTCTGAAGGCTTCTCAACATTTCCTGGTCATATGGGCCACATCTTAGTCATCATTCCAGAAAGACTGAGCACCAACAAGGGCAGTAAGTCTATCTGATCTTTAGTCTTATTCTCCTTCCAACTGCTACAAGTCCTTCAGAGCTCTGGGCTGAGCACGGCAGAATTAGGAAGCAGCCACAGTGCACTCATCAGAAGCTTTTGGAGATTTTCTGCTTAATCCATTCTTTTTAAAATGTCAAACTCTTCATATTCATATGAAAATTCATTTTCTTTATGAATTAAATTTGTCTTTTCTGATGCCATCAGTGGACCAATGATAGAACCAAGACTTGCCCACCTATGACTGGGCATGAATTTAGCATGTGCCCTCCTTGGGTTTTTGGTTTACACTCTACTTTTCTTCTATTATAAAATGAGTTTAAACATTTCAATCATCTGAGGATTATTGAAACTAAAATATGAGAAAATTTTAGAATTGGTTGTCTTTAAGATCCACAAATAATCCAAAAACCTTTTAAAAATTAAAGACTTCAACTTCACTCATGGAAAATTTAGTCAGCATTCCTAATGAAATAAAATGATTTGAACTTTCACTTATATATCACAGGATTAAATGCTTCTAAACCAAGTTACTGGAAAACATACAAAAAGCCTAAATAACTCATGGATAGTGGAGAATTAAATAGCATTTCAACCCCTAAGATGGAGCTGCAGTGAATGAGCAGAGAAACGATACATAAATCAGACACTGGCTGGCAAGGCCTGCCAGGCAGGCAGCACACCAATGCCTCGCCCCTCACAGCAGAAAAGTAATTCATCATCTTATGCTACTATCTGTTTAATTTAAGAATAGCATTTAACAAGCTTATTTTAGAATCTGATTCATTAACATTTTTAGGAAATTTAATGGTCTTAAGCCTCCTCTATACCATGTGTGATTACACCTAATTAAAGTTCACATCTTTCGCAGAAAGGTGGGACATCAGTTCTAATTTTATGCACTAGTGTGATTAAGGACACAAAGCATCAGATTGCAGATCAGGAGACCCAGGTTCTATTCCGGGCTTGGCCACCGATTTCTGGACTTTCTCAAGTGCCTTGTTTTTTCCACTCTTTGATGCCTGGTTTTATCAGATGTCATAGGATGCATAATGTCATCGTTATTAATTTAAAACATATTTGGAGTTGGCTGTCACTAAAGTGCTTGTCAAGAAAGCGCGAAGAAGTGAGTTCAATCACTATCACCCACATAAAAAGCCAGACAGGTAGTGCATTCCTGTAATCCCAGCACTGGTGAGGTGGATACAGGAAGATTCCTTGGGCTTGTGGGTCAGAAAATCTAGTCAAATCAGTGAGTTCCAGGTTAAGTGAGAGACCCTGTCTCAGAATATACAGTAAAGGGTTGGCAAGATGGCTCAAGGCACCTGCTGCCAAGTCTGATGACCTGAGTTTGATGCCAAGACCCACACAGTGGAAGAAAACAATGAATCCTTAAAAGATGTTTTCTGACCTCCACATGGGCACCATATCACACACACATATGTAAAAAATAGTAAGGTGGAGAGCCAGGTGTGGGACATGCCTTTAATCCCAGCACTGGGGAGGCAAAGGCAGGTGAATCTCTGTGAGATTAAGGCCAACCTGGTTAACATAGTAAGTCCAAGCCATTTGGGGCTACAGAAAAACCCTGTCTCAAAAAAAAACAAAACAAAATTAAATTTAAATTTAAAAATAAGGTGGAGAGAAATTAAGGAAGACACAACACTAACCTCTGGCCTCTACACACATGGCCTCACACATGTATGTATATATGCACACACACACACACTCACACACACACACACACACAAATAGAGAGAAAGACTGAGTTCACATTGTTTGCTAAGCATCATCTTATTTGTAATAAAATTTTAAATGAGCAAGACAGGCATGCTTTATAACCTCAAAGAACTTGCATTTATTTAAAATATTTTTATTGGTCTGGGAGTGTGGTTTAGCAGTAGGATACTTACTTTGCATGCTGAAATCCTGAGTTGTATCCTAGACTTCTAGGATCCATTAACTGATATGCTTTTCAGTAACTACTGAGCATACATAAAGCCAAAACTTCAACAAATATTTAGTAAATATTTACAATCTATAATACTTTTATTAACTATGATACATAAAAAGATTCTTCACCAGACCCATGAGCAGTAAGAAGATAGTGGTCATGTTCATCATGGCATCTATGCTGCTCCAAAGTCTAGCACAGAACTCAGTGCTCAGCACTGCTATCATAGAACATATATATACACATATGTGTGTACATATATATATATATAAACAAAATCCTGCCTCAAATATATATATTTGTTTTGCAACACAAGCTCTTTCTATATGGATTCTGAGAATTAGAACTCAGATCTTCACCCTTAGCTGTCAAATGCTTTTACCCACTGAACTATTTCCCCAGTCCATCCGTTCTTTCATTTCAAAGCATTATCTGTGGACACCCAGACTGGAACAAAGCCAGCTTTTCTAAAAAGCTCTGGCATTATTCCAATGTACACTTGAATCTGAAAACTACGCCCCCTATGTATACGACTCTGGGGAACACAATGTCATTTGGAAGTTCCCATGTTTATATCTATCATGGCAACTTAGTATAAGTCACAAATAATAGATCACCTAATAATAGCCTTAGATTAACACATGTGAATGGGATTTATCAATATTTAAATGATTTTTTGCTGTGCAAGCTTCTGAATCATTTCCTGCATTGTCTCCATAGAAACCCTGGTCATTCACCTTTAAGATGTATGTGTCTTTCTCTGAGTTATAATGTATGTGGTTTGGGGAACCACAATGCTTCAGGAAACAACACTGTTTCTCAGTCTCATTTAAGCCTTCAGCATCTACACTTAAAAATCTTTATGCTCATAACAACTTCTGAGCTCTTTCTTACCTTGATTTCTGGGTGGGTTACTATTTGGCATACGATTTTGATTACTCAAACACACACACACACCAGATATTTGAAAAGATTTCCCAGGTTCCCTTTCAGGAAAGTGCTAATTCTAGAAGACTGTACAAACACATAAACAGATAAATATACTACCTGGGTAATTATTTCAAACTTGAGTTAACCTATAGTTACTAAATAATTTTTCTAAAATTTTCAGGATAGGAATCTATAAGTCTAAAGATCTCTATAGAGTCAGAATATGTAGCCCCTGAAGACTGGTACTCCCCAGGGCAGGAATCTGTCCTGCTGAGGAGGGAGGTCTTCCACTTACTCCATCAGCTGTTCATCTCTCTTCAAGAACATTTCTTTTTCTGTTGTTTTGTTTTGTTGTTTAGGATTTTTAATAGATATATATTCATTGAACTTTTGTGCATTTCATACAAGATTTCTTAATCATATGGAGACTCCTTCCTATCTGCACCCTCCACATCCCCCACTGGATTTCAAGCAACCTGTCATATATGTTAAGGCCCATTGAGGCAAGTTTGTGTAGCCACATGTCCCTCAGTGTGAGTTCATCCACTAGAGCCTGGTCAACCTATCTATTCCTTAGCTAAGAAACTAGTTCTGTGTTCTGTGCCTGGTTTTGTCTGGTTTGAGTAACAAAGACCCATGACGTCGGTCTTGTGCATGCTGTGACCATTGCTGTTAGTTCATATGAACAAGTTCCCAGAAGCCTGGAAAACTCTGTTTCCTTGTGATCATCCACCACTCTGGGTTCTTAATCTTTCTGCCTCCTCTTCTGCAATGGTCTCTGAGTCCTGGAAGGGTAAGATTTAATACAGGAGTTCTGTGCAGGGTCAGGCACTCTGCAGTCTCTAATTCTCTACACTTAGGCCAATTGTGACTTTCTGTGTAAATCAGTCTCTGCTGCATGAGGAAGCTTCGCTGGTGAGAGTTGAGAGATGCATCAGTATTCTCTCTGCCCTCTGTTGCACTATGTTCTGTGAGCCTTTGGTGTAGATGTTACATTATAGATGTGTCACTTAGAACTTGGGATCTCACAGACACTTATCTCTGTCTGTACCAGTTGTGGAAGTCTGTAATACTCTCCATCTATTGCAAAAATAAGTTTCTTTGATGAGTAGTGATAGGTATACTTGTCTGTAAATATAAAGATAACATATTTAGCATTCAAGTAAGAAATTTCATTTGTTAGGATCTATAAACTCTCCAGCCTTGCATATCTGGCTATGTTTATAGTGTCACACAGGAGTTACCTCCCATTGAGTGGGCTTTAAGTCCAATTAAGATAGCTATTAATCACCCCCAAGATAAAAGTGCCACTACTGCAATGATAGAGACAGCTTGCTGGGCCTGGCATTATTATGATTATTAGGTACCTTAAAGTTGGAGTTGGACCATTGACTGATTTTTTTTTCCCCTTAGTAGCTTGTATAGTATACTCTGAAACTATGAGAGCTAGTCTAAGAATAATGCTGGGGGGATCACCATCCCAGATCTCAAACTATATTACAGAGTAATAGTTGTAAAAAACAGCATGTTATTGACACATAAACCGAGGTATAGATCAATGGAACAAACAGAAGACCCAAACCTCAGTGCATGCAACTCAGTCACTTGATATTTGACAAAGGTGCCAAGAACACACACTGGAGGAAAGACAGCATCTTCGACAAATGGTGCTGGTAAAACTAGATGTCCATCTGTGGAAGAACTGAATTAGACCCTTAACTATCACCCTCCAAACGGATCAAAGACCTCAGTGTTACACCTAAAACTCTGAAACTATTAGAGGAAAACACAAGCAGTACCCTACAAGATATAGGTACAACAAAGGACTTCTAAATTAGACATCATTGCTCAGGAATGAAGGTCATCAATTGACAACTGGGACCTCTAAAAAGCTTCTGTATAGCAAAGGAAACAACTAAGGAAGTGGAGAGAAGTCCCACAGAGTGGGAGAAAATCTTCATTATTTACACATCTGAGAGAGGATTAGTATCCAGAGTATACCAAGAAGTCAAAAACCAAAGAATTGAGAAAACAAATGACCCAGTTAAAAGACATACTATGAGTCTGAATAGTCAGTTCGCAAATGAAATAAAAATGACTGAGAAAGACCTTAAAAGGTGTTCAACATCCTTAGTAATTAGGGAAATGCAAATCAAAACCACTTTAAGATTTCATCTTACCGGAGTCAGATTGGTAAAGATCAAGAGAACAAATGACACCAAATGCTGCTGAGAATGTGAGGAAAAGGGAACATTCATTCACTGCTGGTGGGATTGAAACTGGCACAGCCACTGTGGAAAACAGTGTGGAGAACCCTTAAAAAATAAAGCTACCATATGATCCAATTATACCACTCCTTTGCATATAGGCAAAGGACTCACCCTACTGTTGCAGGGATACTTGTGCATCCAGGTTTGTTGCTGCTCTTTTCACACTTGCTAAGACACAGGAACAATCTAAATGTCCCTCAACAGAAGAATGGATAATGAAAACATTTACATACTGGAGTTTTACTCAGTGATAAAGACAAAATCATGAAATTTTCAGGTAAATGGATGGAGCTATAAACTATTATTCTACATGAAGTAACAGACTCAAAAAAAAAAAAAAACAAGCAACGTATGTTCTCTCTCATTTGTGAATCTTAGCACCAAACCCTTAACGGAAGTGTATATTCTAATGTAACTGCAGGAGCCAGAAAAAATAGAAAGAAGCCATAGAGGTGAAGGGAAAGAAGACTGAGAGAGGGGGACAGGAGGAGACCGGTGTTACTAAAGAAGAAATGGGGAGATGGGAGTATTTAACTGAGATGGGAGGAGGCAGGATATAAGGAGCTATTGGGGTGACGGGGAAGAAGGAGCTCAGGTGGGTGGACAGTAGGTGTGATAAGGGAAAATGGGTGCTGGGGGGCTTTAACTGGGGCGGGAGGAGGAAGGTTAGACAGGGAGAGAGGGATGTGAGATAAATAGTGCTTAGGTGGTACGAAAACCCGAAGGAAATGTATTAGTTTAAAAGCCTACTGAAAAATGCACATACAATATCTGAACACGAGTGCAAGTTCAGCTGAAGGCTGTATAACAAGAAACACAGTGCCACACAATAGAAACTCCCTTCAAGTTGTTGATTAGCGTAGTCCAAGAGACTCCCAAAATAACACGGGCTATTGCCACAGTGTAGAGTCCTGTCTTAGTTTGTCGACGAGTCCTGACGGCGGAGGGCTGCGGATTGAATGACGCACATATAACAGAGACACAGACACACACACTAGGTAGGAGGAAAGGAGAATGACTGACTTTATTAGGAGGCAGCAAGCCTTATATACCCTGAGGGCGGGGCTTTGCAGGAGGTTAAAAGTTCAGGTTCTCAGGAGACATCTAGCCACATGACACACACCTGATGTAAACTGAGGAAGTCTGTAAAGGTCAAGTTGTTTACTTGAGCTTTGTCTGAGAGCCTATAGCACTAAGAGAGAAGGGCATGCAGGGGGCCAGACCCTACACCACAGCCCTTGCTTTCCTCCCAGAACTTTAAGGTGAGACCCTACTACTGAAGACATGACATACTTCAGGCACAAGACCGGAGTAGTGAAGCTGGTTCATGAACATTTCTTGTCTGGACATTTTGATATTGGAGCTTCCATTCTCAACAGAAACTTGTTTCATAGGTCTGATGTCTTAAAACTGTATTTTAATGTACTTTGTGATGAAAGAAAGAAAGAGAAAGAGAGAGAAAGATAGAGGGAGAGAAAGAGGGAGGGAAGAAAAAGTCACCTGAGTTATCAAAATATGCCAGAGAGAATCTGATATATATTAGAAAATCCTTAGAAAGTTTCTATGCCATTTTAAGTCATAAAACCCAAACTTGTATTTGTAGGTCTTCTCCCGCTACCACCACCAAATGCTAAGTATTTCTGACTTCAGCGTTTTCTAGGCAGACAATTTACATTTTAAATTATAGTGGCCACTTTTCATTTGTCTCAAATTCTAAAATAATACCCCATTACATTGTTATAATTTAGTCACACAAAACATTAATAAGCTTGATTTATAGGTTGTGCCTAAATTCAGAACGAGTGCATGAGGACTGGGAGTGCAGAACAGAATTAAAATGAAAGGATCTGGGGTGTGTGGTGGAAGTCTGAGGCCCTTGCCCAGAGCCTCTCCAGAGTGTACTCAGATTGCCTTTCCTAACCCAAAGAAGACAGGACCCGAGAGAAGGAAAGGCAAGTGGCAGAGGTGCAAAGTGCCAACCCTGAACACTCAGAATGCCCCAGGCCTGCTCTGCTCTTGTCTCTGATGCTGATGGAGGGAGAGCACAGCCCTGGTCCCAGCCACAGCATGTACTTGGAAAACGTCCTTTCTGAAGGAGGGCGGGCTAATTAAACTCCTGCACTCAAGATTTTCCTGGCAAAAACAAGATGTTAAGGCAGCAAGTCGGCAAGTTGCTGTGGTTTGGTTATGGTTCCAGAGTGTCCCCGCCCCCTCCAGAGCTCAGGCTCTGGAAGCTTGCTCCCTAGCACAACAACGCTGACGGCAAAGGACTTGGAACCCAGTGGAGGATGACTGGGTCATTGAGGGCACTGCTCTCGGAGGAATTAACAGTTTTCTTAGTGAGTTTCCTCAAGAGGCTGCTATAAAAGGTAAGGCTGGTCTCTCTGTGGCTTCTTGTCTCACCAAATGATCCCTCCCTCTTACCTGAGCTGCTGCCACAGTGCCACCTGCCTTGATGTGAAACAGCTGGAGGGCAGAGCATTTACCAGAGCTAAGCAGATATTGGCACCATCCTCTTGAACTTCTAAAACTGTGAGCTCAATAAACCTCCATTCTTTTACATATTACCCAGCCTCTGATACATTGTTATAGCAGTGGAAGTCCAATTGATACATAGCCTACATAGTCTTTTTATTTCCTGCTGGTTACTATAAGTGTATTAGAAAGGGTTTCATAAGTATTCTTGACCCCTACGTTATTTAGGGTATACTTCATAAGATCTTGTTTCTCTTTGAAATGTCCCAGGTTTTATTACCAAAATACTGGAGCAGAGGGTTAGTTTTCTTTTTTATACATGTTGAGTGGACCAGATGTGGCCTACAGTGGGAACTGGGATCACTACAGCAGTATAATGAGAGGGGACTAAATGCATGAGCCAAACTACTTTACAGTATTTGAGCTGATCTGGCACACCTGCCATGATACCTGCCTTCCCACAGTGACATTTTGTCTTTTGGTTAGATTAGCAGTATCTACAATAGTCAAATAGTCATCTTGTCTCTCTGGCACCCAGTGTTCCACTGTGTGGGTGGGTCTCCATCTCCAGCACTGGCTGTTGTGCTCCAGCCATGCCAGAGAATGGAGGACAATCGAACAGGGGGCCTCAGGTGGCTCAGAGTGCAACGGGAGGAGTTCCCGGGCCACTACGTCAGTGGGTAGTTCAGTTATCAAAACCAAGGCAGGGGTTTATATAGGGAGGCCTTTCTGACCATTACAGAAGGCGGGAAAGTTAAAGGTGGGGTCTTTAGGGAATGTTGTAGAGCTGACGTGGAAATTAGGAACAAGAAAATGAAACCCAAAAACCTGGTTCTGGTTTGGGGTGGGGGCAGAGCAGGCCAGACTCCTACCGTCCCTTCAGGGTATCCGGGGTTGCTTGTCTTGCTCAGTACGCAGACCCCCACACCACTGCATAGATACTCACCAAGTGTCTGTTGACTCATGAGTGATACAAGCTAGGAAAGGAAAGAAATTAAGCTACCCTATTACGTGTCCATTTGCAAGGCAGCAAATAGCATGAGATGCTGTCACGGAGGCACACAGAGATGCTGCAGTACGCAGTTCACATATATGGCTAACCTGGGAGCTATAAACAGGGAGAACAAATGTAATGTAACAAAATGTTCTTAACATTTATTTGCCTAGAAAAATTGAGAAATTGAGACATGGAAGGCATTGATAGTGTCTGCTGCATTGTCTGTTATTAAATATATTGTCAGGGGACTAAATCCTTTTGTTGCATATTGTAAGAAATAGCTTAAACAAGATGCTCAGAGCAGGCAGAGGGGAGAGGGCATTGATAAGATATCCTTTGTTAAAATGAAAGTTGTCACTTCTCTTTTATTTCTAGGATATTAAAAGACAATGGTGAAAACAAATCTAACAATCCCTAAATATTTCCTATCATGCATTTTAAATTCAAGGATGTGCTGCTATCTTATTTTTACAACACCTATATGAGACAACTTACTGAATCGCTTGAAAGAGACTCTAGTTCAGTAAAAACTGAGAAAATGATTCCTCCATAGGAACATTTCCAATTATGATAAAAATCTAACATGTCTGAGCCTGGCACACCCAACAGAATTGAGAGTGTGGATCTCTCCCCCTCCCTCTCCTTCTCCCTCATCCTCTCCCTCTCCCTCTCCCTCTCTCTCCAAAAAGAAGCACTACAGCATGCCAGCATCTCTAGGTCAGACAAGGAAGGCCAGTGGTGGACAGCTAACCTGCTCTCGAGGCTCAAGCCTGTCCATCTTCCCCCATTCCCTGGATGTTTATCTGTCACATTTGCTCTTCCAACTGCCATCCCTCTCCATGGTCCAGGCTTAGTCCTCCCTTAAACTAAGGCATCAATTTCCTGTTTGAACTTTCTGCTTCCAGTCTCCGACACTTCACTGCCACTGGAGTGAACATTCCACCTACATAGAAACATAATTTACCTCATTCTGTCTGCCCCTTAATGCCTCTAGTTCCTGGAAAGCTGACTTTCTCAATGTCCATCCCTACAACCCAGCACAGCTTCTGGCATTCGGGATGAAATAAAACAAACCCAAAAGAATTTGAGAGACAAGAAAGAAAAATGAGGAAAGATATTACAAACATCTAAATAACATAATAAACTGAAGCACATTGTCCAGAATGATAATGATGTCTAAATTGGAGCACTTCGGGGTTTTGGGAAACAGATTCTCACTATGTGACCGAGGCTGACCTGGAACTTACATCCTCCTGTCTCCGTCCCCCAAAGGCTGGGATTACAGATTGCACCACCATGTGCAGCCCAGATTAGGACATTTCTTTAAAGATAAAACTAAAATACTAGACAAGTAAATTGGATGAAGGGGGTGATTATAGATCAATATCTTTTACTATTTAGCAGAGAATATTAAGATTAGACTTCATTAAATTAAATACAAACTAACTGTCCAAAAGAAACCATGAAGAGAAAAGCTGTTTGACTTCAAATGATTAGAGGAAAGAAAGAATGGGAAATAAACTCTCACTCAAAATAAATATGAAGGAAGACAGGACATGAGGGACAGATGAAGATAGCAAAGACAGCTAAATGCAACATACCCTAACTCCAGAGAACATTAACAATTATACTTTCCAGTTAAAAGACAGAGATTGTCAGTAAGCTTTCAAAAATCTAACTACATAGGTATCTGGGAAGGACGTCTACCCACAGAACCTGCACAGCCTTCTGCAGATGCTCTGGAAGACTCAGCAAGACCTTTGCCGGAAGAACTGGTTAGGAAGACATAAACACATTCTCTTTTTGCAAATATGTGAAGAGTTTCTTCGAAGGGGTTTTATCTTTTCAGATTTTGCCATCCTTACTCTGGGAACCTGGCTTTAGAGCATGCTGGGTTCTATTTTAAATTGGATAAAGTCAGTGTGCTTTCCAGATAAAAAAAACTTAGCTCTTTTAACAATAACATTGAGCTGCTGAAGTATTTTTTATTAGACAACAACTGTGTCACTAAGAAACTTTAAGTCGTCAGAAATTAATTGCAAACATCAGGGCAGCACTCTCAGTTTTGGAAAAGATGTCTTCAGATGAACGATTCATATACTGCTGCTGTGATTGATGCTCAAAGCGAAGTGTTATAATAAGAAACTAACAAGAACTGAAGAAAAACCTAGTTATGCACATCTAAAACACAAAGTCATAGAAAAGAAGAAGAAAGATCGATTCCAGAATAATACAGAGAAGTGAGTGAGAAAATCAAAGCACCATAGCTTCAGGATGGTAGTCACAGCAGAAGTAAGACACACACACATATATGTACACACACACACACACACACACACACGTATAAATATATGTTTGTTCTTTTTGAGACAAGGTCTCCCTGTAGCCCCAGCTGGCCTGGAAGTTGCAAAGCACACCAGGCTGGCCTCCATCTTGTAGTGACCAACCTGCCTCTGCCTCCCCAGTGCTGGGATTAAAGGCATGTGCCACCATACCTGGCTATATATTTTTTCAAAGTTTGAAAGTTAGTGAACTTAAATTGAATATCTAGATGTTTTATTTTAAAACAACCAAAACAAAGTTGAAGGAAAAATTTTAAGAGCATTAATTAATATGATAAAAAACAAAGATATAATGAAAGGTACCAACTTGTTGTGGTTTGGATGAGAACGTCCCTACAGCTCTAAGTACTTGGACACTTTGTCCCCAGTGGGAGGCACTGTTTCCGGAGGGCTCAGAAGGTGTGGCCGTGCTGGAGGAAGCGCGTCACTGGGGGTGAAGAGAATTCTGAAGCCTTGCCAGATCTCCAGTGGTGCTCTGCTTTCTCTGTCTGCTTGAAGATGAGAGCACGTAGCTTCTGCATCTACTCCAGCCACCTCTGCCACCATGCCTCCCACCACGATGGACTCTTGTCCCTTTGGAACCATAAGCTAAATAAAGTTTTCCTTTTATAAGTTCCCTTGATCAGTATTTCTATCACATCAGAGAAGTAACTAATACACAGCTAACAAGTAAGTAACAAGAAAGGAAATCTGAAAAAATACTAACACAGAGAGTATTACGAGGCTGGAGAAATGGCTCAGTGGTTAAGAGCATTTGCTGTTCTTGCAGAAGACGTGGGCTTGGCCCCCAGCACTCACATCAGGCGGTTCACAGCTACCCATATTCTAGCTCCAGGGAATCCAACGCCCTCTTCTGGTCTCCATGAGTACTGCACACATGCACATACACATAATTGAATAACATAAATTTAAAAAATACTATGATAATACTGATGAAAAAGTAGAAAAGACAAAAGATAAAATGAGGAGGCTGGAAGACAACTCACTCAGTAAAGGGCTTGTTACACAATCCCCATCACCTGCTTAGAAAATGCATGGTGGCTTGGGCTTGCAACCCCAGAGCTGGAAAGGCAGAGACAGGAGGATCCCTGAGCTTTGTTGGTTAGCCAGACTAGCAGAACAGGTGAGTCCCAGGTCCCAGCACAGATCCTTTCTCAAAAACCAAAGTAGATGGCTCCTGAGGACGACATCCAAAATTGCCCTCTGACCTCCACACATATGCACACATACACGCACACACATATGCACACACATACATACATGTACCTTCACGCACATATGAATATCCATACATAAACACACAAAGGCAAGATAATATTGAATGAGATAGCAGGCAGGTAAAGAAGAGGAGGTATAAGACAGTGTCTCACTGTACCATCAGTTGGGCTCAAACTCACTACATAGCCCAGGCTAGCCTCAACTTGAAATCCTCCTGCCTTAGACTTCCAAAATTCAGGGTTACAGGCACGCACCACTACACCCAGACCAAGACTGTTTAACTACTAAGGAGCTTGGGGTGTGACTCAGTAATTCACATGTGAGTAGCATGCACAAGGCCCTGGTTTCAATTCCCAATGCATACACACACACACACACATACACACGTGCGTGACTTAAAAAGGCTTCAGATATTTTGGCAATAATTTGAAAAACTGAGAGAAATAGAAAAGATCCTAGAAAAACTTATCTTACTCAAATTTTTGGAAACAAAGTCAAATGACTTCATCTTTTAAAATGGAATTGTGGGGCTAGAGAGAGGGTTTAGCAGTTAAGAGCACTGGCTGCTCTTGCAGAAGACTGGGTTTGATTCCCAGCACCCACATGGCAGTTAATAACCATTTGTAACTCCAGTTCCATGGGCTCCAACAACCTCTTCTGATATCCAGGGGCATTGCATGGCATGGGTGAACTTATACATATGCTGGCAATACACTCATACACGTAAAATTTAAAAAATAAAATCTTTTTTAAAAAATAAAATGGAATTGGGGGTGCTGAGAAGATAGCTCAGTGAGTGAAGTGCTTGCTGCAAAGGAACTGAGTTCAGATCCCTCATACCCTGTAAAAGTTGAGAGTAGGAACATGCATCTGTAACTTTGGAAATGCAGAGCAGAGACAAGCAGATCAAGGACAGAGGGAAGCTTGCTGGTCAGCCAGCCTAGGCAAAAGATCAAGCTCCAGGTTTGGTGACAGACCTTGTTTCAAAGAGAAAATAAGATAGAGAGCAATATCCAGAATCCACTTCTGGAGTCCACACATACACACACAAACACAGGCAAGCCCATTCACATACAAATATGCACGCACGTGCGTGCACACACATATATGAATCAGTACTTTGAACTAAAAAGTGAAAATAAAAACCAACCCCAAAGATTTACCAGTGAATTCCATCAAATTCCCAAGTTCCTGAAAGTGTACTTAGTGGTAGAGCACTAGCCTAGGATATAAGACCACGGGTTCCATCTCCAGAATTGTAAAACAAAACAAACAAAAAAAAGGATTCCTCCAGAAATAAGAACCCAGACAAGAACACTACAATTTCTCTTCGGTTCAACATTACACAAGAGTCTAATGAATACAGTAAAATGAAAATATTAAAAGATACAGAATTTTGAAAGGAAAAAACAAAAATCATTATTCATAAGTGATATTTTATACATTAATGAAAATATGAGAGTAAGAGAGTTTAGCAAGATGGGTGGACATAAAATAAATATTCAAATATCAATTGTATTTGCATTCACTAACAACTGAAAATACTGCCTATTAAGACATTTTCTCAGAGGCTGGGGAAACGGTTTAGCTAGGAAAGTACTTGTCACAAAGGCATGAGAACCTAAACATGAACTGTAATCCTTTTGCTGGAGAGGTGGAGACAGAAGATCTTGGGGCTTGCTGGCCAGCCACACTAACCAAATCAGTGAGCTCCACCTGTAGGAACAGACCTTGTCTCAAAAATTAAAATAGCAAGTAACCTGAGAAAGATGCTAGACATTGACCTCTGACTTCCACAAGCATCCCATACACATGTACACACATGAAGACAGACAGACAGACAGACACACACACACAGATAAATTCTAATAAAGATGCCCACCTCCCATTTCATGGCTACCATCATAGCATGCAAATAAGCATTTATTTTCATAGGCAGGGCTTCTGTTCTCACTAATCATAGTGAAAGGCAGGAAGTCAATAGAAAACTTGATGTTCCCTGTCCAGAGCGCCTATCATGTCCACAATGAACCTTTTTAAAAAATATTTTATTCATTAGTTTTTAATTTTATGTGTGTATGTGTATTGTCTGCATGTGTGTAAGTGCACCCGTGTCATGTACTACCCACGGAGGAGAGAACTGGATCCCCTGGAACTGGAGTTATGGATAGATGGTTGTCAATCACCATTTGGGTGCTAGGAACACAGATCTTCTGCAAGAGTGCTCTTAACTGCCGAGTTATCTCTCCAATCCCAAATCTCCTTTTTAAAAGTGTGATTTCTCTTGGCAGGGACTGGTTGCAATTTAAATGTTGTTTATCCTTCAGAGCCATTGAGTTTTTCTCATTTTGATTTGTATCTATGGATAGAAGTTCACTAAATATTTTCTGAATAGATTTAAAAAATACATCATCCACACTAGAAACAAGTATATACAGGACCTAAAAGCAGAGCTTCATGGAGAATTACTGAGACACTAACAAAAACTTGCATAACTGGAGAGGTGCTGCAGTTTGATGTGCAAAGGCTTCAGCAATGCTGGAATGTCATGGTTTCTCCCCAAGCTGGTACAGATTTTCCAATAAAAATCTCAACAATGCATTTGCAGGAATGGAAACCATTCCTTTATATCTCACAGAACAAAAGTTCAAAATTAGAAAAACCATTTCTAAGAAGAAAAATTAAACAGGATTTTCCTAACTGGAGAGCAACACTTATTGAGAAGACAGAGTTATTAATACAGAGCTGGCATTGACATAGGACAGACAACAGAACAGCAGAGAAAACTAAGAAACCAAAATTTGCAAACATTGAAGTGATACATAAAGTGATATCATAGGTTGTGGGCAGAAAAGAAGGACCTTAACACAGTGCTAGAACTGACTGTAAAGGATAAAAATAATTTGATCTCACAAAAAAATAAATAATACCAGATTTCTATCTTGACAAACAGAAAAGTCAGTTCTAGGAGCAAAGCTTCGAATATTTTCTAAGAAAATAAATAACACACCTATGATCTCAGAGATTAAAAATCCATAAAAGTCACTAGCATAAAAGGAAAAATGGTACATGTGATTATGTTATAATTAAGAACTGTTAGCTATGAATTTACAATATAGAAAACTGAAACAATCCACAAGTTGCAGATGACATACACATACAAACATCTACAAAATAACATGATATTCATTTTTATTGAATCGTGTATTTCATACAAAATATCTCAATCTATCTTAATCATCTTTGTACTCCTTCCCCACCGGCATCCCACCATAGCCCCCGAAAACTGGAATCCAAACATTCTTTCATCTGTGTTAAGGTCCATTGTGTCAAGTTAATGTCCTCAATGTTTCTCAGTGCAGGATCATCCACTGAGATCTAGTCAGCCTATCTGGAGTCCTTTGGTTTAGGAATATTAGCTCATCCTCACCTAACAGCAATCAGTTGCCAATATTTCTTCAGCAAAGATTGGAGTCTGCTACCCATTTCTCCAGTTCCATGCTGGGTTTTTGTCTGCTTGAGTTTGCGTGGGTCTTGAGCATGCCAAAACCATTGTTGTAGGTCCATATGATCATTTCCAAGAAGAAGCAGAAAGACTGTGAGAGCCAGGGAGGAGCTGTGTGACCATATAGAAACAGAATCCTACAAGATCCTGGGACCCTGCTCATATGAAAATAACATGACATTCTTATAAAACTCCTATAGACTAGTAGGCAAAAGAAAACATAGACAAAGGATACAGTCAAAAAAAATAAGCATATCACAGGTGTTTCATCAATAGTATTCAGAAAAACACAAATTGAAAACAATTCATTGCCACAGCACTGGAAATAAATATTGACATTATCTAAGGTCGATATTATAAAGAGTATAAACTGGATAGAGTCCTGTAGGATAAATCATTTTGGAGTGTACACCCTGTGACCCAGGCATTCTAGTGCTCAGAATCTATCCCATGTGTGTAAAAGACAAGTGTACAAGTATACTCATTCAACAGTGTAAGGATGAGAATGAGGCTGATGTCCACCCACAGGGCAGTTAATTAAACTGTGATACATTCACATTATGAAATACTATGTAGTCATCTGAGTACTTAGGATTCTATCTGCTGACACTGAAATATCCGTAAGACATAGTCTGAGACACTAATTCTCATAATATATTACTTTTGCTCCTAGTTCTAATACTCCTTGAAGATAGGTGAGTCACATGATTAGTTCTGGTCAATGGTCAAAGAAAGTTAACGTGTCATTTGTGAGATGAGATAGCAAAAAAAGCAAATGTCTTTCTTTACAGCTGTACTTCCTTTATGAAAGCAACCACTGAAATAGCCAAGATGTGGAAACAGCTAGTTGCCCATCAACAGATGAACAAAGAAAGAAAATGTGGTATAGATTCATATGGAGTTTCATCAGCTGTAAAGAATGAAACTGCATCAGTTGAAGGAAAGTGAAGGGAACTAGAGATCATCATGCTAAGCAAATGTAAGCCAGATTCAGAAAGTCAAATGGCACGTTTTCTCTCATGCAGAATCCAGATCTGTATGTGTGTGTGTGCATGTGTTTTCTCTCATATGCAGATTCTAGGCTCTAGATTAATATATATAGATACAGATATAGATAATATGTAGAAATGAAAGCAAAAAGGGGACTATTGACCAGTATGGGGGAGGGGTGTTGAGGGATCCCCTCGACATTGTGCAAAGTACAATGGTAAATGCGTATGAACTGCTATAAGAAAGCTCATTACTTTGTACACTAACTAAAAAAACAGGAGAGAAACAAAAAGAAAGCAATAACATGTCATAATAAAGTGCAAAACCTCAAGTAGCATAAGGCCTTGAGCAGAGCAGTGATCCTCCTTCCACCAGTATATGAAAGACAAACGAAAATTAGTTTTTATATACTTAAACTACTAGAATTCTGCAATTAGTTTGTTACTGTAGTACACCTAGTCAGTCCTAATTAAGATTTGCCAGTAAACAGGAAAGCAAAGGCAAATCACAGGGCAAAACTTAGAGTAGCAACTCATAAATTTTGAAGGGAGCATGAGTTCTTATAGAGGAGTGCAAGTTTGCCAAGGATCAAGGACTTTCTTTGGTGAGGAGAAGGAGGAATCTTTGAACAAGGCATTCTATGCTTTATTGCTTGAATTTTTCGAATGTGTTACTTTTGAATTATTTTCTCATGAAAAAAATCAGATTGTAGCTGGATGTGATAGTGCATACCTATAAGCCCAGCACTCAGGATGCTGAGGCAGGAAGATCAAAAATTTGAGGCCAACCTAGACTACATAGTAAGATCCTGTCTCAAAAAAACATCAGATTGTTTCTTAAATGCAATCGGGGGCTGGAGAGATGGCTCAGAGGTTTAGAGCACTGGATGCTCTTGCAGACGACAGGGTTTGGTTTCCAGTACCCATACAGTTGCTAACAACTGTCCATAACCCCAGTTCTAGGGGATCCCACAACCTTCTTCTGGCCTCCAGGGCACTAGACATGCATGCAGGTAAAACACTCATACACACAAAAATAAGCGAAACCTGTTTTAGAAATACAACCCAGGATTCCTTTCAGATCTTCTAACTTTTCAGTGTGTCCCGACTGGTACCACCGCTCCACCTCTTCCCTCCCTCAAGGCTCCAAACTAAAAGGGCAGATTTTCAATATAAGCAATCAGCACTGCCATGTAAGAAACACTTACCTGATGGCAAGTTTGTTGTTTGCATCACTCTTCTGTAAATTAGACTCAGTTCAATCCAGTGTCTTTGTGTTCTGAACAAAATCATGTCTCTCTGCAAAAAAAGACTCCAGTCTATCCTCCAATGCTCATGATTAATGAAAAGTATAATGAGATTGTTAATGAAGGATGCCTCACACACCTATGTAAATTGGGGGAAATGAATGATTCTTTCCTAATATACTAATTTCTGGAGATGATAGACAAACCAATTGATCATTTTAACACTTAATTCTAAAGTACTTTTCCAGTAAGTTTTCTGCTGCATTTGGCTACCATTTGTAAACTGAAAGACCACTGCAAAAAAATAAGAAAAAAAAACCCAAAGTAGACTGTTGGCTACTACAAAAATTTTGCACACAGTAAATGGAGAATAAAACAACTTTTTCTCTTTAAAAGCTGTTTTTCTAAACAAGTTTAATATTTTGCCTATATATGAATATAGTTTACACAAAACACCTACAACTACCTTTACCTCAGTAGGAGAAAAATACTATGCATTCTCTTCATTTTATAGGATGAGAAAATCGAAGTCTCTACAATTTAAGTATTCTAGTCAATGCAGCAGTTTTCTAGGGCTTACATAACCAGGTGATTTAAAAAGAGAATTTATTTTTCTTCTGCTCTGGAGTCTCCAAGTCCAAGATCAAGGTGTCAAATGGTTGGTTCTGAGGAGTGTTAGGGAGGAATGTGTTCTAGGCCCCTCTCCTGATTTGGAAATGGAAATCCTCTCTGTGCCTTCACACATCGTCCCTCTGCATGTGTCTCTAAAGTTCATCTTCTGATAAGAAATTAGTCAAACTGAATTAAGATCCACACTAATAACCTCATTTTAACACAATTATCTCCATAAAACTTCTATATAAATAGTGACATTCTGAGATGCTGGAGGTTAAAACTTCAACATATGGATGGAAAGAGACACAATGCAGCCAGAATTGTCGGTGGTGAAACAAAGATGTGAACCCAGGTCTGTGACATCAGACCTGGACTCATAGCCATTCTACTGCTTTACGGTGGATTCATTCGCCACTTTTTTCTGTCTGGTACATATTTACTTTGATTTCCCTACTAGACTATAAATTCTTTGAAGGGAAGGACGGTCTCTTAGTCACTCGATAGGCCTTTGTTATTAGTCAACAAATACTTTGGGCACTATTCTAGAACATTCTATGTACTGCTTCAGCAGTGATCATGACAAAGTCCATGTTTTTAAGTTTACTTTGGAAAATAAGAGAGGATAAATAAACACTATAAAACAGGCTGGACAGATGGCTCAGCCATTCAAAGCTGTTCTTCCAGAGGACCTGAGTTCAATTCTCAGCACCCACATGAGGGGTAGGGCTTTCAGCCACCTATAACTCCAGTTCCAGGGGTATCTACCACCTTTGGCCTCCATAGGCACCTGCACTTACATGCACACAGTCACATATGGACACACAGAGACATAATTTTAAAATAAATAAATAATGCAGGTTAATGTGAGAAAGGAATGTGGCTTCTTTAGATGGAGAGCCAGCACAAAGGAGATGAAATTTCAAGTTAGAATAGCATGAACCAGGATTTTACACAGTAGAAGACTTGGTTTTGGCATTTTAAACATTTATTTATTTGGGGAGTACACATGCACACACATGGCAGTCAGAGGACAACTTGTGGGAGTCAGTTCACTTCTTCCACCATGTGGTTTCCAGGGCTCAGACTCAGATCATCAGGCTTGTTGGCCCGCACCCACTGAGGCATCTCCCCGGCCCAGTAACTTCAAGAATACAGGCAAAGAAGCAGCTCACAAAAAAACTGGTCTAAAATACTCAAGGAAGTTTCTTGGGTCCTTCCTTTCCATGTCGGACACACACTTTCTTGGCTGGAAGAATAGATGAGCTTTCTAAGTAAAAGAAATGTTTATATTCTGACATAGGAAGTCAGCCAAAAAAGAAAGCACTTTATAAGACAATAATATTGGGGCACCTAAAAAATACAGGGTTTTAACAAGAGAAAAAGATCAGAGAGATGA
The DNA here is from genome assembly GCA_035773235.1 of Eospalax fontanierii. Lineage (NCBI taxonomy): Eukaryota > Metazoa > Chordata > Mammalia > Rodentia > Spalacidae > Eospalax > Eospalax fontanierii. The sequence goes on along the minus strand of CM069532.1, from coordinate 38,787,265 downwards.
GTTGTAAAAGCCACCTAGTCAAAACCTTTCAGATTCCAAATGAATAAGCTAAACCCTGGGACCTAAACTGTCCTCCCATTGAAATCCCAAAGAAAGGAATCCAGGACTTACTGAAGTCAGCTTCCCCACCTAAAAATTCACCTATCTTACATAATGCGACAAAGAAATAAATTCCAGGCAATTCCAGGGTGATTATTTTACATTTCCATCAGCCCTATTTGGGCCTTGAGGGAAAGCACCCCTGCTCCAAGCCACTAGATTCTCTGTATCACCGGGGCTCAGAGCTGGTGAGGCTGCAGTGACTCCGATGCTAAAGGATACAGTGACACCTACTTGCCACTAAGCAGTTCTTTTCCTTGCTATCTTCTTTTGGGGAGCAAAAATACTTAGGAAAAAAAAAGTAAGCCTACAGAATTTTTAAACTAAATGGTCATGGTTTCCGTTGTTTTCACTTTTGTGGTATTTTTAAAAAATGGTTTAATATTTAGAAATAACTGTTAGCAGATGCCAAGAATTAATATTTATTAGGCATAATCATAAGCCCTGCACATTCTTAATGTTGCTTGTGTGAAAAATTTAGAAGAAGCATTTGACTAGCTGGAACTTCATCTATCAGGATTAATATATATTCATACAAAGATAAATTGAAGATTCTGGCAAGAACATTGCCATCTTTAAAGGAAAGTAACTAAGGACTCAATTGGTGGGTCTTATGTAAATCTACTCTTTACAAAATTAAAACATTTTTTTAGATAGTCTTGCTATGTAGGTGACACTGGCCTCAAACTCACATTCCTCCTCTCTCAGCCTCCTAAGTACAAGAATTAAAGGTATGGGAGCTGGAGAGATGGCTCAGCAGTTAAGAACACTGGATGCTCTGGCAAAGGAACCAAGTTCAATTCCCACCACCCACATTGCAGCTAACAATTGTCTGTAATTCTAATTTTAGGGAAATCTGACACCCTCTTCTGACCTCTGTGGGCACTGCACAATATGGGTGCACTTATGTACATGTAGTCAATACACTCATATACACAAAATAAAAATAATAAAATGTTTCTTTAAGAAAAGAATTATAGGGAATCTCAGGTATGCACCACTGAACCTATGTAGGATTTCTTACTCATCGAATTTTTTTCATTAAATAAAAAGTAATTATTTTAATGAATGGATTTAAATTTTCTACTTTATATTTTGAGCACAAATCCCTCTAAAATTCCAAAACTAGTGCTTTCCTTTATACATAAATCTGTCATCTATGAAATGACTACTTTCTAAAAAATCAATGCTAACAGCTAACAACATCTCATTCTCTTGTGATATAGTGATGATGGTTTATGAATAAAAACATCATCTTACAAGGGGTAATAAGATTATAGCAAAAGCAGAAAACTTCATTAAGCAATTTTTAGAGGACAAAAACAATTAAGCCTTTCCAGAAAGCAAAACTGCTTGAATCAGTTGCAAAAGGTTAGCAGTTTTTACTATGTTAAAATCCAAAGTCTCACATAGACAAAATCACAATATTTGGTGACTACTTTGTTTCTATAGTAATTATGCAAAAATTTTTAGCTAAACCTATTTCATTTATCTTAGGGAAAAATTCTTTACCAGCTGTTCATCTGACAGAAGATAAGTATCTATAATGTACAAAGAACTAAAAAACCAAAACAACAATAAAACAGTCAACCCAATTTTTAAAATGTGGCATGGAAAGCCAGAGTTAATACAAATGGCTGGGAAATACTTTAAAGTGTCCAGCATCTTTAGTCCTTAGGAAAATGGAAACTAAAATTCCTGTGAAATTTCATCTGAACTCAGTCAGAATGGCTAAGATCCAAAACAAAACAACAATAAATGCTGGCATGGATGTGGAGAAGCAGGAACACTTATTTATTGCTGTTGGGGGTACAAACTGGTACACCAATATGGAAATTAGTGTAGAGGTTCCTCAAAAAGCTAGAAATAGATCTATCACACGGTTCAGATATATTACTCTTGGACAAACACCAAAAGGGCTCTGTATCCTACTACAGAGACACCTGCTCATCCATGTTCACAGCCAGGAAATGGAAACAGCCCAGATGGCCACCAACTAATATATGGACACGAAAAATGTGGTACATTTACACAAAGAAACACTATTAAATTATTAAGAGAAATGAAATTGGGGCTAAAGATATGGCTCAGTGGTAAAAGGCACCAGCTACTCTCACACAAGATCTGAGTTCGATTCCCAGCACCCACATGGTGGCTACAACTGCTCATAACTCCAGTTTCAGAGGAATCCAACACCCTCTTCTGATCTTTTCTGGCACTACATGACATGGGTGTACTTACACACATGCAGACAATACACTTACACACATAAAAATATAAATAATAAAGAAATAAAAATGAAATTCACAGGTAAGTAAATAGAACAGGAAACAATCATCCTGAGTAGGTAACCCAGACCTAGAAAAACAACATCATATTTCCTCTCATATGAGGGTGCTAGCTTTGACTCTTTAGACACATGTGTTTCATTTGGATGTTAGGAAACTTGTAAGGGGCAATGGGGGAGGAAGGGAATCTTTCAAAGGAGGGCAGAGAGAATACAGTGATATAAAGTGAGAAAGGGGAGTAATGGAACAGGAAGGGTTAAATGAGGGAATGGGTTGGTGGGTTAGAGGGAATTTGGGGAGGAATAAGTAACACTAAAGCCTTTGGGGGGAAAAATGGAAATCCACTACTGCAGAAGCTCTCTAAAATAGATGTGCGTGTGTGTGTGTGTATGTGTGTATAGTTTAAATGGAGTCACCCTTTAATGGGGGGACAATACTACAACCAGACACTTCATCCTAACAAATAAAAACCCCCAAACCAGGAATGGGTTGCCTCTTACTGAGTTATAGGCCAGTGGCATTCCATAGATCCACACAGAGGCTTCGCTGTTGTTTTGGATACCCTCCATACTTGATGGTAAGAGTCTATTGCTGAAGACAACGCATACTTGAGTCATAAAACATGGAGAAATCAAGAGGGTACTGACCAAGAAGCTTTCATAGTGCTGGGAGGTACTATGAACAACAACAACAAAACATAATCATCAGTCTTCTCCGGTTGTAAACCTCGCAAGCTAAAAAAATGACTGAACTGGCAAGATACACCATACTCACTGGTACAACAGTGAGTTGTATGTTGAATGTTATGAGAGTGACTAACCACCCCTCAATGGATTTAAGCGCTGCTGCACAAAATGGAACCCGTACTTGGCACTGTTTCTGGGGCCCAGAATCTGTGGCTAGGTGAGTCATGGGCCCTAGGGGAGAACCTGCTACTAAGAGTCTACTAAAGGTACATAGCATTAAATACTCCTGATGATTTATTGTTATACCCATAGATTAGAGCATCTCTCAACCCTCATCAGAAAAGCTTCAGGCAGTTAACACAAAGACCCTGGTCAACATGAAGAGAATAAAAGGCTGCAGAGTACTCAGCCCTATACGGGACATAGATATCACACTCCTGCCCTCAAGTTAAGGGAACTTTTTAAAAATGGGGGAGGAAAGGTTGTAAGAGCCAGAGGTGCTGGACGACTACAAGGAAACTGTTTTCCAGACAGCAGGTGCACATATGAACCTACAGCAATGAGACAGCATGCATAAGACCTACTCAAGCTCAAGCCAGACAAAATCTCATCGTGGAGTTGGAGAAGATAGGCATGAACTTCCACCACAAGCTGAGGAACTGTTGGCATCTGACAGCTGCTGGGAGAGAAAGTCATTTTTCTTTAACAATGTGACTCCTAGAAGGTCTACCACTATCCAAGGCAGGTTCCATACCCAAGAGCATTTGGCTAACACATATTGGACTTGATGGGGAGAAGAAAGAAGAACATTAAACTAGTTGGGTTAGGAGGTGGGGGGTGGATCTGGGAGAAGGTAGGGAAGGGGGAAATATGACCAATATACACTGTAAGAATCTCTCAAAGAAAGTTTTAATAATAATAATAATATTAAGAGATTTTAGCATAAGTTTTTGACTAAAACTGAAGCAAATTTTAGCAATGACTAAGAAATTTCCAAAAGTAGGGTTGGGGAGATTGCTCAGTGGGAAACAGCACTTATTGTGCAAGCATGAGGACCTGAGTGCAGACCCCACAACCTGTTTAGAAAGCCACACGGTAGCTGAGTGCACCTGTAAACCCAGAGCTGTGGGGTTGGAAACAGGAAGATAACTGGGGTTTGACTGACACCAGCCTATATCCAGGTTCTGCGAGAGGCTCTGCCTCAAGGAAACAATGTGAAAAATGATAGAGCAAGGCACCCACATCCTCTTCTGGCCTCCACACAGGCATCAACACACACACGTGCACCCATACACACAGACACATGCACATATATCACACATATACAACAGTACACACCACACACACACAAAAAAGAAAATTTCCAAAATAAAATTTTCACTGAAGTACTTCCAAAAGTAAATGAACGGCAAAAATGAGTCATGCAGAAATAAAAAATTATGTTCATTGCAGGATTACAGAATGCTTGGATCATCCTTAATAATTTCCACCATGAAAAGATAAACAACTGAGCACCAAGCCTGACAACCTGAGTTCAATTCTCAGAACCTACAGGAAGTTGTCCTTTAACCTCTACACAGGCAACGTGGCACACATGTGCCCACACACATACACACTTAATCAATAAATATTTTAAAACCTAAAGATTTAAAAATATCAATAAATATTTTAAAATCCTAAGTTAAACTGGATTTAAGGAATGAAGAAATTTTCTTTAAAAATAGCTGCACTGCCAGGCATAAAGCGCATGCCTTTAATCCCAGCACTCAGGAGGAGGAGACAAATGTATCGCTACAAGATGGAGGTCAGCCTCTTCTACATAGTGAGTTCCAGGCCAGGCCAGCTGGCACTACAGGGAGACCTTGTCTTAAAAAAATAAAATAAAAAATAGCTGTAATGACCAAAGTAACCATGCACTGAAAGATGACAAAAGATATGACTTTCATGTTTTTAACCTTCTTGCCCTTATTTGGGTTGAGGTGAGGACAAAAAATAAAAGTGTTCCCCCCATGGGTTCACTTTTGTCCATGAAAATTTCATAGCAGTTGCCACAAAAATCTAATTGTTTCTTTTTCTGTCCTGCATATCATTTTTGCCTTTCTTGAGAAAAATTCTGGAAGCTCTAGAGATAGCTAAAATGAAAATTAAGAGTGGGGTTAGAACACAAGTACAAGGAAGACTACTCTGATGTAGAATCTTAAGTGAGACCAGACTGAAAACATACAAGACCAAGAATAAGCACGATTCTTTTATACTGAAAAAAGAATTTGCTTTGGCCAGATCCACATAAGTTAGAGTTTCTGGAATGCAATGAAGAATATAAAGGCAGGAAACTGTTAAGAAATTCCCAGGATATTAGTAAAAGATTTGGCAGCAAGCAGGTAGCAGTCAAGTTGAATGGCTTAAAAAAGAAGATGGACAGGAATATTTACAAAGATGTGGGCACAATTTAAGGAACCCAATAGAGATGTGATGGAACGAAGGGCACTGCTAGAGCTCGAAAATGGTTACTGGATGTAGGCTGTGCTTTTGATGAGCACGAAGACCTTTCAATGACTATCTACAGAAGATAAGGGAGATATATCCCCAACCCCGCTCTCTTCACATCTTTGATCTTCTGTCACTGTGTCCTGCTGGTCAAAACCAGCTAGAAATCAGTGCAGCTTAAACAGTGGAAGGAGAATCAGATAAGAGAGATCCAGGATAGGAGAACACTGGCAAGGTCATAGGATAGAAACCTAACAAGGCATTTAGACTGATTATATTTGGAGATGGGAAAAGTCAAAGATGAAGTCATCATTTTAAGTCCAAATGAAGAGACTAGAATAATGATAAAATCAACTGATACTGTTTTCACTAACTACTGGACTCTCAACAGCACAGCCCTTTGGGCATCAAAGGCAATCTATCAACATTTGTTTACGAGAAAAAGGATGAGGGTGGATGATAGAAGAAGCAGCAAATTTGAGGGAAGATTAGGTGTTGTATATTTTCAGACATATTGAGTTTAGAGTGCAGAGAAAACGTCCTGAACATAGCTGGAGATTTGGGTCTAGTGCTTTGAAAAGGAAAGTAATAAAGATGTACTTCTAAGAGTTGGGCCTGGTGGTTCATGCCTATAATCTCAGTACGTGGGAAGAAGAGGCAGGAGGATCCATCCCTAGGCTACACAGCAAGTCTACATGAGACTATACCTCAGAGAGAGAGAGAGAGAGAGAGAGAGAGAGAGAGAGAGAGAGAGAGAGAGAGAAAGAGAGAGAGAGAAACATTAAATATAAAACAAATATAAAGTATAATCAATTGAAAGCTTACCTGCATGGTCCAGACAAAATACTATTTCATCCTTTGAGAAATAACTAAAAAAAAGTGCTCCTTTTTCCCTTAATTCAGAAGACTGGCAAAGGAGCTAAATCATACATAGTTATATCTCCAATTAAAAGTTCAGTCAGTGGCTGGAGAAATAGCTCAGTGGTTAACAGCACTGGATGCCATTGCAGAAGATCAGGGTTCAGTTCTCAGCACCCACATGGCAGCTAATAACTGTCAGAAACTCTAATTCCAGGGTTAATCTGATGCCCTCTTCTGATCTCCATGGGCACTGCACAACATGGGTACATTTACATACGTGCAGACAATACACTCGTACACATAAAATAAAACTAGTAAATTTTTAAAGTTCAATCACACTGAGCTGGAATAGTAACTCAGAGGTAAGCCATCTTCCTAGCAAGCATAAGGCCCTTAGTTTGGTCCCCAGCACTAAAGAAAATAATAATAATAATAATAATAATAATAATAATAAAAGCTCAGTGTTCAATCACACTACACAGTAAGTTTCTCTTGTCTTTCTTCTCAGTGCATCACAAGGTATCAATTATCTTCATAACAGTCATGCAACTAAACATGAGCAAGAAGCAAAGCAAAGCCCAAAGCAGTAGAATCAATACCTTTAGCTCAGTCCTAGGCAAAGTTCAAAGGTTTTAAGGTTCAAGGCAGTTAGGGAATATGACCTTTGACTTAGCCTTGGCTCCATAGGAAGTCTGATGTTAAAGACTTCATGCTAAGTATTAAGACTAAGGCTCAGGACCAAAACAAAACAAAACAACAGCAAAAACCACACACAGCAAATCCTAGAACTTCAGGAAGAGGAAGACAGTGGAGTCTAGAGCAATGCTGAGCTTTAACTGGGTCTATTTCCTCTCTGCTATTGTGTTTATTTCTACTGGTCAATTCTCCAGCATAATCATCTCTTCATTACAACTTTGTAAAGCACACAATGAGCAGTGTATACCACTCATCCAGAAATCACATAAAAATGTAGGTTCTTGCCAGGAAGGTGGCTCACACCTTTCATCCCAGCACTCGGGAGGGAGAAATCTCTGAGAGATCAAAGCCAGCCTGGTCTATATAGCTAGTTCCAGACCAGTTGGAGCTACCTGACTCAAAAAAAAAAAAAAAAAAAAAAAAAAAAAAAAAATTAGATCATTATCAGTTACATAGGAATTGAGGCCTGGAATTCTTTATTTCTCTCAGACTACCAGATGATGCTGTGTCAGAAATTTGGATGAGGTTGGGTAGCTTGATCAGTCAGTAAAAAGCCTACTGCAGAAGCATAAGGACCTGAATTCAGATACACCAGCATGCACATAAAATATGCCCATTTCCCCAGTGCTGGAGGGCGTGGGAGGGGAAGCAGAGACAAGTGGACCCCTGGAGTTCATCCCACCAGCCTAGAGGAATAGATGACATACAGGCACAGTGACACCCTGCCTCCAAAAGGTGCTGAGTGGATTGAGGAGGACACCTGACATTGACCTCTGACCTACACCTACGGGCGCGCGCGCGCGCGCGCGCGCACACACACACACAAAATAAAAAATTTAAAAAAAATTGGACTACAGGGCAGAGAACATAGTGCATTCTAACACCTGAGTCAAAATATCTACTGCACCTGCTTTTCCCAGTTGTCTAACCTTAGTAAGTCAATTCGCCTCCTAAGTCTGCCTTCTCCATCAGTGGAAACAGCAGTTAACAATAACAGATAATTTATTGAGTTCTTCCTACAGTCTAGGAACCAACGTTTCATACTGATCAACTTATGAATCGGACTTAGGTAAAACAAACTGTCCAAGTAGTAACAGTAAGTGGTGAACTAAGACAGACTGTCATATTTCCTTAACTCCCCAAGCCACCATGATTATCAAAGAAAATTGATATTTAGTTTTCACTGACTCTAAGCCTCCCTTAGAGCATATTAACACATTCATCGTTAAAACAGTACTGGATAGGGAGTGCTGCTTTAGAATCTCCATTTCACGCGATTTTCCAGGCCTAAACAAATAGCCCAAGGTCAAACAGCGGCACAGCCTGAATTGGAACCTGGACCATCTAACTGCTGAGTTCAGCGATCTTCTACCCCAAAAGGAAGAGGGTCTTCAGCTCTCTAGGATCCCTGCAAACTTGCACCACTGAGTTCAGCATAACTGCCAGTCACACTAATCCACAAAGAGGACCAAATCTTCTAACCTGCCTTTAAGCATATCTGTGGGACCTGTATCCGCTCATACCTAGGGCACAGAAAGCTGGCTGTGACTGGTGCAATCCGAGTCTCGCCCCAGGAAGAGCCGATTCGCCAAGCTTCTTTACAACAGACTCGCACACTGACATCGCTACGTGCACTGTAACTGGAATCCACACCATCGGCAGCTCCAGGAGTTTGACCAGCCCGCCGCAACCTCCCCTGCCTGCAGCATCCTGGGAAACGTAGTCCCAACCAGGCCCTGAAACAGAGTAGGGACTCCTCGCGTCAGCCCCACCTACATCCGGATTCGAGCCGGAGGTCCCGCCTCCAAGCCCATCAACTCTCCAATGCCGTCCTCTGCCGACCTTGCTTCGGTCGCCCAATTGTGAGCAGTTCCGGGTGCCCCGGAAGTGGCCCTTCCCCTTCCGGATTGAGAGTCCGGACGTCCGCACGTGGTTGCCGGCTCTTTGGGGGCTTCTGTAGCAGAGGTGCTGTCGGCTGCTGCCCGAAAGTGTGGTAGCCCAGCCGTAGCGGAGTCATGGAGGGTCAGAGCGTGGAGGAGCTGCTGGCCAAGGCGGAGCAGGACGAGGCGGAGAAGCTGCAGCGCATCACGGTGCACAAGGAGCTGGAGCTGGAGTTCGACCTGGGCAACCTGCTGGCTTCTGACCGGAATCCCCCCACGGCGCTGCGCCAGGCGGGGTCCACGCCGGACGCCGAGCTGCGAGCCCTGGCGCGGGACAACACACAACTGCTCATCAACCAGCTGTGGCAGCTGCCGACAGAGCGCGTGGAGGAGGCGGTGGTGGCGCGGCTGCCGGAGCCCGCCACCCGCCTGCCGCGCGAGAAGCCGCTGCCCCGGCCGCGGCCGCTCACCCGCTGGCAGCAGTTCGCGCGCCTGAAGGGCATCCGTCCCAAGAAGAAGACCAACCTGGTGTGGGACCAGGTGAGCGGCCAATGGCGGCGTCGCTGGGGCTACCAGCGCGCCCGGGACGGCACCAAGGAATGGCTGATCGAGGTGCCTGGGAACGCCGACCCTATGGAAGACCAGTTCGCCAAGCGGATTCAGGCCAAGAAGGAGCGCGTGGCGAAGAACGAGCTGAACCGGCTGCGGAACCTGGCCCGCGCACACAAGATGCAGATGCCCAGCGCGGCCGGCCTGCACCCCACGGGACACCAGAGTAAGGAGGAGCTGGGCCGTGCCATGCAGGTGGCCAAGGTCTCCACCGCCTCGGTGGGGCGCTTCCAGGAGCGTCTGCCGAAGGAGAAGGCACCCCGAGGTTCGGGCAAGAAAAGGAAGTTTCAGCCCCTGTTCGGGGACTTTGCAGCCGAGAAAAAGAACCAGTTGGAATTACTTCGAGTCATGAACAGCAAGAAGCCTCAACTGGACGTGACGAGGGCCACCAACAAGCAAATGAGGGAGGAGGACCAGGAAGAGGCGGCTAAAAGGAGGAAAATGAACCAGAAGGGCAAGAGAAAGGGGGGACGGCAGGGTCCTTCGAACAAGAAAAAAGGCGGCCCGCCCAACCAGGGAGGGAATAGAAAGGGAGGCTTGGGAGGCAAGCCGCACTCCAGGCCGCCTGGCTTGGGTGGCAAGAAGAAAGGAGTGCAGCGGCAAGGAGGGAAGAGGAGGAAATAAACTCTTAACCCTGGATCTGTTCGGCAAGTTAGGACTGTGTACCAAATGTTAACGTTGTGGGCACTGCCCGGTGCTGCCAGAGGTTGAGAGTGAAGCTTGAGACTGAAGGGCCAGATTTGCCCTCCCCTCTAGAGAGTAAGTGTTGGACCACAGCTCTTTTTCCCACAACCAAGACTTTGGGAATTGTGTATTTTGAGAACACAGGAATTAGAGAAATAATTTAATCAGAATCAGGACTGAGTTAACAGCTTTTTTCATTTTACCTTTGCATGGTGGTTAAAAGATGGTTATATTTCTAAGGCATAGTAGATCGTTTTAAACATTTCCACGTTATTTTTTTATAGCAAGCTGTATATATCAAGGAGGGGGTATTACATCTACCTGTGATTACATCTACCTGTGTATTGTAAAAGTTATTTAATAAAAGTGTACCAGTATCTAGTGTTGCTTTAACTTACACTGTTGGTAGAAGTTGTACATGAAGCCATTGCACATTATTTTTATACACTTTCCGAAAAAACAAGGCAGTTACAGTGGTTACAGAAAGGCTTCATTTATCAGGGAAGCGCAAAGAAGTTCTTTTGGTACTAAATTTAATATTCAAAGCACTGTACAGCTAGTGTTTGTTTTAAAAGGCAATGCTTTCCTACACTGATTAATGGTAATTAACATTATTAATCCAAAAAATTCTTGTCTTTTTGTTTAGAACTAGTGATAATTGTTTAGTTGGTTTTGGTGTTTTCAGATCACTTTGTAACCAGTGCTGACCAGGAATTCACTGTGTACCCCAGGTTGACCTGGGACTTGAGGCTGTGCTTGTACCTGACTCCCCAGTGCTGAGATTTATCACCGGGAGCTCCCACAGGCAGTAAAATTTTGTTTGTTACTGCCCTGGGTCTTTATCCTCAACAGCAATATTCATATTTCTGATCTTAATAAATTTTGTGTAAATAACTGTCTCCTGAAAATTAATCATAACAACTGCAGAATTGGAGGAGGGGCTTTATAAAATTACTTTTAGTGATTGCAAGGCAAGATCAACTGGTTTCATAATAGATTGTTGAAAATGCATATTTGTTAATGGCTTTGGATAATTTTCGAAGTTAACGTTGAACTTCACCATCTTTAATGAACTTTTCACTGGCTCATGACAGATGCTTGCAGAACCCTCCCACTTTATGGTGGAATCCTATGCATTTTAAGCACCCAGGAGGCTAATAGCATCATGAGCAACTTTATTGAAAGCAAAGCTATTAACACAGCACTTAACCATTGATGGCGAGCTGTGCTTTTGTTGCTTTGTTTAGTTTTGGTTGACTGATTTTAGGCATTATTTTTCAGTGGGACAGGGATCTGACTTTTTTAATCTAAAAGCCGAACTAGTGTCTTGTGTCTTAGAAATTCGGAGTATAAGCATTTAATCCAGCACTTGAGAGGCAGCAGGCGGATCTCAATGAGTTTCCAGCCAGTTGTGGCTACAAGGAATCCCTGATTTAAAGAAGAAAAAAACGAGTGAAAAATAGTGCCCTTTCCTCTAAGTCCCCAACATTAAAAACAGTAGATTTAAATCGATAGACACAGCTTTTTTGGAACACTGGCTTTGTGAGGTTACCTAAAAGGTGGAGGGTAGGTAGGAGTTGGCAGTGGTGCCCTGTGGTCCTGGTTCTGAATGCTGAGAAAATAGGCCTGAGCCCCTGGGCTGCAGCTGGTCCATGCAGAGCCAATGGGCTGATGTTTCTGACACAGCCAGGAGGCGGGAGGCCAGGATTGGCCGGCAGCGGGGGTGGCGCTCCCGGAAGGCCAGGAGAACTGCAACCATGGCCGCAGCTGCTCCGGCCCGGATCCTGCACTTGCTGAGGCACCTGCAGAGCGCAGCGTGAGTACAGGGCTGAGAATGCCACTGTGCTTGGCAGCCCCTGCATTCACCCCAGCCGGAGACGCAGGGGCCCTCGGGATGCTTGCAGAGTTTAGAGAAGCGGACGCCACGGTGTGCACTTTGGGCTGTGCATCAGGGTCTGACAGCATGGATTAGACGGCGCAGTGTGGCAGGTTTTAATCTTTGTATCTGTCGCGAAGGAAATAGGCCCAGAGAGCCCACACAGTGTGACAGCCAGTGTAGGATTTGGCACAGTGGTCAAGACAAAACCAAGGGACATATATACTGGACACTGATATATGCTAGAAACTGCTCCTTTCTGGGGATACAACAATGAAAAACTGAAGCACAGACTAGTTGGGCCTAGATGCCTGTTGCAGGTCACAAAGATGGGATGTGAACCGAAAGAGACACAAGAAGTTACCCTCGCTGACGTGTACTGGAAGCCTGGGTGTTTGGACATGCCTGTCTCCCTCTTCAGAAAAGCCAGGAACTTGAATGCACACGTGCACGGGTCAGCCCCGAGGAACAGGGCAGCTTGAGCTGACTGGACAGGAGAGGGAGGAGTTTAGCAGAGGGGAGAGCCACACCAGAATGGAAAAGCTGCAGTTCCAGGGCCCAGAGTAGAGCTTAGGCTGCCTCCCTAGGCGGTGGTGATGACTTAGGCCTGAATGTGTAGAGCTGACCAATGTGGTGGCAGGCCCTGTTCAACACTTCACATGAACTGTTAGCAGTAAACAATCCTTATGACAACTCTGGCTTAATGTGTTATCCTCTAGCCTAATAAAAGCATGAAGAAAATAATTGGTTCATAGCTTAGCAAATGGCACAGTCATACTTGAAATTTTGACTTCACAGTCCTTGTTCTCAGGCCTATGATAAAATTGTAATGTGTTATGTGAATAACAAAACCACCAAAGCTCTATTTCTCACCCCGAAGCGCTAACAGCTTGAGAACCTTGAACGAATTCTATGGTCAAGTAAATATGGAAAACTACTTTCTGCATTGTCCTCGCAGAGTCAGCATGTATGTTAGCACATAAAGGGCTCTGAGAAGTCCTGAAAAGAAGGGAATAAAGTGTAGCTATGTTTAAAGTTTTTGTTCTGAGCCTGAGCCATCATACAATATTTTTAATCGTATACCCCATATCCATTGGAACCAGTGTCACCCAGAACGTGTTGGCATGGAACGGAGTACAGCTGAGTGAAATCAGGTCAGCGCACTCTGGTGCCAGTGGAGAGTGGATGGGAAAGGTTAAAGGTGTGTCGTGAGTTTGGAGCAGTTTTAACGGGGAAGGAGGCACGGTACTGTGGGTAACTGAAAGGGTGCCTAGCTGGGTCTCCAAAGGCTACCCCAGAACAGACCAGAAAGAACAAAAGTCATCTAGCAGAAAAGGAAAGGGAAGCATGTATGTTCCAAGGAGGGAATTATCTAGGGAAAAGTTGAGGGTGGGGGGAGGGGCAGTGAAGTGGGCAGAGGTTGTGACTCATTCAAGGCAAAGAACAAAGTTAATTTTTCATAGCTAAAGCCCAGAGATGGAGCAAGGTGAAGGGCCAGGCTAAAACGGACAGCAGGGCCGGGTCTGAACTCTCTTTGCCTTGGAAGCAACATTAATGAAGGGAGTGACATCATTGGGAAAGTGCCTCTGACCACAGTGGAAGGAATAGAGATGGCAAAGGTGCAGCCACAAAAAGTCATTTAAGAAACCGGTAAAAATCTGAACAAGAAACGACAATAGAAGCAGAGAGTGGCAAAACCCAGAGAAAAGTAGAGAAGTATCTGGGGCCCTGGTATGTGTGAGACTGAAGGTGGAGAGAGAAGGTCAGGATGCTAAAGACAGCCCAGGACAGAACCTAACCATAATGGGCAGAGTGAGAAAGGAGCAGACGAAATAAGGAGCCAGTCGAGAGGAGCAGGAAGTTTTGGAAGCCAAAGAAGGCTTCTACCCACCCAAAGTGGGTTCATTTAGGATTCTGTATTGTACTTCCGGCAGCTAGGTGCTAGAAAGTCTGCTGTAACATCCTAGCATGGGTGGATGATGCTACAAAGAGAGATGCTCGGGCCCCTCCTTTGGGCTGTCAGACTATTGAGACAGTGGACTTTCTCAGCAGTCTCATGTTGGAAGAAGAAAAAGGTTTGGGGCTCTGGTGCCAAGCAGAGAGAGGGCTTGTCTCACTTCACACAGTTCTGTCAGAGAGACTGAAGCCAAGACAACAATGGGTTCAAGATGGGTGGTACTACACTGACAGGACAGCTTAGTTATACATACCTCTTGCCCTCTATTAGAGATTTATTGACGTGTGTCTAAGTGAATGCCACCTGTATGCCTGGTGCCAGTAGAGGCCAGAAGAGGGTGTTGGACCTCCTGGAGCTGGAATTACAGGGGGTTGTAAGATGCCCAGTGTGGGTGCTGGGAACCTAATTCCAATCTGAGCCATCTCTCCAGCCCCATCTTTATTTAAACCTACATCTCCTCAGAACCCTGAAAGATGAACTTGCGGGGCAGGGTCAGTGGACCTCTTCTTGTTCCTCTTCCCAATGTGGCCACAACAGTCTTCCTCTGCTTTTCACTCTTCTTGTGTCTTTAATTGGTATATGGGAGGACAAATGGTTGAGCCTGGCTTGTTAGAGCTGCCAGAGCTCAGGCTCTGATCCTAGAACCTGGTAGCAAAAAGAGAAGATCCAGCCTGAAAGCTGGAACTGATACTTAAAGGCACAGCAGCCTGATTTCAGTGCTGGAAAAGGGGCCAGCAAATGTAGGCCAGAGAGTGAGCAAGGCTGAGAATTTCAGGCATGAAACTCTTAAATACGATAGGAAGAACAGAGGGAAGTGGGAGCATGAAGAAATAAATACAGATGGACATTCTCAGAAGGCAGGAGGGAACTCGACAGGAAACTCCGTTAAGGATAGGAATGATTAGTCTCACCGCTGGAAGAAAATTGAAAGAAGCCGGTGGGAGGAGATAGCCTGTGCTTCCAGGAGCCTGCGCACTGCCAAGCTTTGGGTCTGGATTGTTTTCTTCCCTTTGTTTCTCTTGTCTCATCCTTGGAGAGTTTACTGCAGGGCAAGTTCTAGAAAGGAAAACCTAGCTGTACTGTGTGCCAGGGCCTGGCTTGCTGCTCTCCTGTCCCCAGCAAGAAGTAGGTGACCGCTAGGGGACAGCCTTGCTCTGTCTGTCTGACTTCACAGTCAGGAAGTTCAGAGATCTTGAGAGCCTTCTGAAAGAACCACCCTTCCCTTCCTCCACCTTTTCCCTCCTTCGGTGTTTTAATTCCAAATTTGAATTTTGGCGGGGTGCGGATGGGAGGAGGCCACACAGCCAAATATTTACTGACACCTCACTGTGGCAAGGTCCTCTGACCATAAAGAGAAACATTAACGGAATAGGAGAAAGTGAAGCCAGAGGGAGGGATGACCAAGAAATAGGTGACCAGGGCAGGGAAGGGAGGGAAGTTTCCAGAAAAGAGAACCTGAAGAATCTATAGGTGATGGGCTTCAAGGAGGAGAATGCTGGCTGTGAATTCTCTGGAGGCCTCGCAGGGACAGAGTGAGCACACAGAGCCTGAGGCGATAGCAAACGCTGAGTGGGGACATGAAGGGCTGACCTGGGAGGCCTGGGGGCTGGGGGCTTCTGGAGGTGCAGAGCCTCTTAAAAGATAAACACCTTGAAGGTGTGGGGAAAATTACAAGGGATGCCCCCAGGGTTGAAGCTGAGTGAGAAGAGCTCACAGGTTCTGTCAGTCTGGTCAAAGCTCCTGACCCTGTCAGAGCTTGGCACCTCACACCAGGGATCCCATGGCTGCTTCCCACAGCTGCCTGCAGGCATTGAATAGGTAGTTCAAATAAACAACCTCCTGAAAAATTACCCTGCAATGCTGAAAAGACACTGAGTTGACTTTCTTTGTTTGGTGTTGTCTGGGGTTTGGGGTTTTGTTTCGCTTTTCTGACACAACGTAGCTACCAGTTTAGTCCTGGGACTCAAAAAGTACTGTGAGAATCACTGTAAGGCTTCTCATTTTGACTTCGGTTTCTGTTTATATTTGCCTTTTTCTTTTCCTTAGATGCCAGTGCCCAACTCATTCTCATACATATTCCCAAGGTAATTTTGAATTTTTATTCTAGCCACAGTTTTGCTTTCTACAATTGTCATGTGTCAGGCATTTAGGTAAAGTGTAAAGCAAGAAATTAAGACATGAAAGGCAGGCTGAAGAAAATGGCTACCTTTCACTCTGAAATTGGTAATGTATAACTCCAGTTATGTCAGATCAGTTGAGTGCATGATACTGATGATGTATTTGATTCAAACAGGCATTTGATGCTATTTATAATGCTTTCAGTTTTAAATAGAATATTTTCCAAAGCTAAAAGTGCATTGATGAAATGTTAAGAATGTTTAGGTTTATCAAACAGATCTAATCAAGAGGAAGAAGGCTTTTAGGGTGAAAGATGTCTCAAAAAAGCTAAAAGGGACCGGAGAGATGGCACAGTGGTTAGGAGCACTTACTGCCCTTGTGAAGGACCTAAGTTCAGTTCTCACTATCCAGTTCCAGGCAATCAAATGCTCTCCTCTGGCCTCAACAGGCATGCACCAGGCACACAAGTGTACACATACATACATGCAAGCAAAACATTCATATATGTAAAATAAAATTTAAAAATATTTTTTGAAATAAAAGCTAAAAGGATAAGGTGATTGCTAGATGAAAAATTCCCCATGCCCATTTTTAAGATAATCTATTTCTTAATAGATTATCATATAAATTTTCAGTTTCAGTCATCTTAATCCTTACCAGACTCCAATGTCTACAGAGTTCATTTTAAATTCAACATGTCCCAGAATATCACATGAATTATTGACACAAAAATTAATTTTGCCAGCCAGTGTGGTGGTGCACACCTTTAATCCCAGCAGGAGCAATTGGGAGGCAGAAGCAGCCGAGAGTTCAAGGCCAGTCTGGTATATATAGCAAGTTTCAGAACAGCTGGGGCTACAGGGAATCCCTACCTCAAAACACACACACACACACACACACACACACACACACACACACACACACACACAAAACTAACTTTGCTTCTTAGAAAGAAAGATCAGCAATCAGCTATAAACAGAGGTGAGGAAGGAGGAACCAGTCCATGTAGGATGCTGAGCAGAGGCTCACAGTTAGGCTTGTTGGAGAGGAGACCAGAGGGTACATAACCAAGGCCTTTCGTTTTCCTGCCTGAAGAGTAGCTTGCCCCTCCAGAGTAAGGATGGAGCCTCTAAATACCCACCATCCATGAGGAACAGCCAGTCTTTAAGGTCAATAGGAACATAGAATTTTGTTTTCACCTAGTTTGTTCCGATCTTTGCAATCTTTGGTGAGTTTTAACACAGAATCAGCAATTTTATATTTGGAGAAAAATTAATTTGTTATGTTTATACTATATTATTAATAAATTAATAACTTAGAGGAAGATAAATTCACATTTTCTAAGTTTTGTTGTTTTACCTGACATCCAGGGGCAGCAACTGTATTAGCAGTAATGTCTTATAGCCTTAGAAGAATCAGAGAAATACAAATTTTGATAAGATGTCTTTGCTCTCAGGAAACTAATGTTACATTGTTATCTAGTTCTGGTCTCTCTTTAACAACAGCAAAAAATGGTGAAAATTATTCTGTTCACTTTCTTATCTTATGACTGACAGGGACTGACTGTAAATAAGTGTTAAAATACAAAGAGACCAAGGCAATAACTCATCATACACACACATTACACACACAAGGTAATAATAAATGACTTTTTAAAAAAGATAAAGTTCAATGATAGGTCCCCTTATTGCTCCAATATGATGGCTAGTTTTGCTGTAACTAAACTGATTTTGTAAGTAAATATTGCCTTAAATTTGATGAAAGCTATTACACCCCCCCAAAAATATTTTTAGGTAGGACTTCAAGAACCATGCTTATTATGTTCACTGCTGGATTTTATTATCAAAAAACAATATCTAGCCTTATTTTTAGATGCCTGTTCTGATGCTAATTTCCTCATTTCTAGCTCCTAGATTTTCGCCTTCTGGGAAAACAACAGATTATGCCTTTGAGGTAGATCTCATCAATTCATCCTTTCTTTTAAGAATGGCCTGAAAAATATATCTACAGTATTTGGTAATGCATTAGTGTTTCCTTTGAGGTCAGTTATTAACTGATGTTCCAGAGTCTGTTGTTGATCAGGTCCTGTGCAGCAAAGTAACCTTGTAAAAGTAATGGAATATATATAGTTTGTGAACAGGAATAATGTTTTTAAAAATTCTGTACAGCTGTTAGAATATGACAAACTCCTAATTCTACTCACTCTCCAAATTGTATGTGCTGTATGCCAAGTCTCTGATTGTATAGTTATAACAAAAGAGGTCAAAGGAATTCATGGAAGCAAGAGTGAAGGAGCAGTTAATTCTGGTCTATCTTTGCCATACTAATTGCATAATTACTTATAATTCTTTTTTAACTCCCTTCCCCTCCTTGACCAAGTCATAAATTGGAAGGTCACTAGGGTCCCTCTGAGATCTCAGGCCTGGTCTGAAGGTACAGCTGCCACTCAACCCCACATGATTGTTGCCACTTGGAAATACAGCCCTAGTGCTACTAGATTATTTGAGAGAGAACAAAATCCAGGTGGCCATATTGGATTATTTAAGGCCTCATTTTTGGAAGTTATTAATCATTTTTTTTGAAGGAAGAAAGAAAAATCTGAACATCACATGAATCAAACAAAACATGTCTTTGATTGAAAGGTGGCCTATATCCAACAATGTGAAAGCTCTCCTTTCACCTATAAACATTAGAAGGCTGTGTTTCTCATCTTTGCTGTTACTTGTGTTACCAGAGTCCAGCTCAGGGCCTGGAACAGGGCAGCCCTTCGTGGGGTCGGGGGCTGGATGCATATGGATGTATAGATGCAAAGTGGTTGGATAGATGAAGAGCAAAATTTATGCAGAGGAGATAACATTTGAATTGGAGAGTAAGAGAGATGAGAATTAATTTAGAAGTAGAGACTGGGGAGGCAGGCATTTGAAGCTGAAGGAACAACTGAGAGTTTATGGTGTATTTGGGAAAGGCAAATACACAATTCCAGTATGACTGGAGCCAAGGTCTGTTTCAAGAAGGGGAAAGAGGAGGGTGGGTGACCTAGAAGACCCTGCTAAGAAGCATATAATTCGTTCTCTAGACAAGGAGGACCTATTTGGGGATTTAGAAATAGAGTAGCCAACTGTCTAATGTACCCTACAGCAAAATTTTGCTTTGTTTTTCAGATGGCTGTTTCAAATATTAGATATGGACCAGGAGTTACCAAGGAAGTGGGCATGGCAAGTATTTGAAATGGTGGCAGCCTCCTGCTACAGCTGTTACATGTCTTGTAAAAACAAGAGCTAATGGACAATAATCAAACCCTTTATTCTTAAAGGTCACCAAGTTAAGCTTGCCCACAGCGTCTACTGCAGCTTTATTGAAATCAAACCTAACTCATGAATTAATTTTTATTGTAGGATCTACAGAACATGGGGGCTAAAAATGTTTGCCTGATGACAGACAAGAACCTCTCCCAGCTCCCTCCTGTGAGAATAGTCATGGATTCCCTAGTAAAGAATGGCATCAACTTTCAGGTTTATGATGATGTGAGGGTGGAACCCACTGATAAGAGGTAACTCTATAGTGTCCTTGTTTATTTACTTTAAGTAGCAGCAAACAGAGATGTCTGTCATTGAAAATTTGCCCTAGGCCTTATTTAATGCCGTGGCAATGTATTTCTGAAACAATAGGATGACATAATGGTCTTTTGTTTTCTGTTCTCCAAGCTTCATGGATGCGATCAAATTTGCCAAAAAGGGAGCCTTTGATGCCTATGTTGCTGTGGGTGGGGGCTCCACCA
This sequence comes from Eospalax fontanierii, assembly GCA_035773235.1. Taxonomy (NCBI): domain Eukaryota; kingdom Metazoa; phylum Chordata; class Mammalia; order Rodentia; family Spalacidae; genus Eospalax; species Eospalax fontanierii. The sequence goes on along the minus strand of CM069532.1, from coordinate 38,767,246 downwards.
TGGACACCTGTAAAGCTGCTAATCTGTATGCATCCAGCCCTCAGTCCGAGTTCCTTGATTATGTCAACGCCCCCATTGGGAAGGGGAATCCGGTGACAGTGCCACTTAGGCCGATGATTGCAGGTAAAGATGGTTTGCTTGTTTGCAAGTTGCAAAAAAGGCTTTATGAACCATGTCAGCTATGAATGCAAAAACAAGTCTGTATTCTAAAACTTTCTAATTTGTTCATTTCAAATAAATGTATTGTTTAAAGACCAAGACAGTTCTTTCCTTTTAAAACTCTGGTCTTTGTTATTACCCAGAGAGAGACAATTTGGGTCAGTGGGAGGAAGGGCAGATTTAGGGCATGGAGTCGCTGTGTGGAGGAGGGGAAGGCTCCTCCATGGCATTTGGTAGGGTCCTCTGTTGGCAGGCTTGTCCAGCAAACCCATCTGTTTTGCCCCATTTTGCCAGCCACTGTGGAGTTTGGAGAGAACGTTTGTTGTCATTTCTCAATGACTCATCCGCTTCTCCCACACAATGGCTTTTCAGCTGACCTCAAGCTTTGTCTCCTCCCTGGGACATGTGGCCAACATAGACATGTCATTCTGGAAGACATCTGCTCCATAACTGCCCATTATACAAATCCATATCAAAAGAGGCTGAATGTTCCACAGGGACCCTGGGATTTTCTCGTCTTTTCTTCCCTCTCATTTTTATGACTGTTGAACATTTCTCACTAAAGATTTGTGGCTAAAATACACTAACTGGGTACAGGGGCGTACTCTCAGTTTAAGTCTTATCTCTGTTCTCTCCTCTCTTGCCCTTGTTTTAAATAGCCAGTGAGGGGACCTGAGGGAGTCAGCGGAGGGAGAGGAAGCGGTAGGGATCAGCATAATTGGAGCCTGGCAAATGGAACCCTCTGGTGAAATCATGTCAGCATCCCACAGAGAAGTGATTAGTAAAGTTTAAAAACTTGACAGAACTACAAAACCACAAGGCCCAGCAAAAGCAGAGAGTTCCTGTGCTTGTTGCCAAGAAGGAATAAAGATGTCTTTTAGAGACAGAAAATCTGAGTGTTCCTACAGTGTTCCTACCGAGATGCCAGGCAGCACGAACTCAGCTCTAGAAGAGCCTGAGATTCCCGGAGCTCAGAGCTGCCAATATGACACAGACTTCACACACAAGTATGCTTAACATACATGTGTTCATGTTGACATAGGCATCATACATGCATATGCTACCGCAGATACCGTATATTCAATAAATATTCATGTCAATGGAGATAAACATATAAAACATATTTATACAGGTACAGATAGCTTGCATATTAAACACATGCATGCTAACCATATGTGCATATTCATGCAGGCATGTAAATCATTCATGCATGCTAACACAGGTATAGAAGCCATGTAAAGATGGCTTCAGAGATGTGACATATATTAAACATGCATGTGCATTTAAATATCATCATACATATATGCTAATATAGGCAAAGACATCATACATGTTAATGAGAATAAGCTGCATGCATATTAATACAAGCACAGACATCACGTATGTCATCCTGACATCCATGTCATACAGCAGTAAGGTCAGTGACGCTTCCTTCTCTAACTTCGCTCTTTATTTCTAAGGTTGAATTAAATGTCGTCACTGCCATTCATTTGGACACATTCTAATATTAAAACTATTTTGTTCAAGTTCCAACTACCTCAGGAACCGGGAGTGAAACCACTGGGGTTGCCATTTTTGACTATGAGCACTTGAAAATGAAAACTGGTAAGAACATCACCATTCTTTAAAAGTCCCTCATTTTTTAACCTCACTCTCTTGTCTTTGCTGCCATTATTTAGAAAACAAGGAGTTGTGAAGTTAAGGGAAGGACATATGCATGCACACATTTTCTTTTCCCAAATTCACACTAAAATAGCCTAGTAAACTTGTTGAGAATCACCCACAAAAGTCTGTCAGAATGCCGTGAATCTTAATGGGCAATTCTTCTGCCCACATTATTGGCTGAATCAGTGATAATGGGTGTGTCCTGACTTTGACATTTTCTAACATTTTAAATCAGTTTTCTTGAAATGTGATCTTATATAATAAAATGCACACTTTTCAGGAGTCTTGCTTTAATAAATATACATGGCCATGTAACCAACACCTCACTCAAAAGTCTAGACATTCCCAACTCCAGACAGTCGCCTCATGCTCCATGCAGTCAATTGCTATAGTCCCATTCCCAGGTCACTTTTGTTCTGTTGTCTAACTAGTCATCTTAGTCCTGCTTCTCCTCTCCTTGGCTGTTCTGTTAGAACTGTCCTCCTTGAGTCTGGCCTCATGTACTCCTTCCAGCCTTTGTAGCCAGATAAATTGACACTTGACTGTATACTTATAGTAACGAATTTATTTTAATTAAGTTACATGGTCCTTTGACATTGTTAACAAAAAATACTAACAACCAACACTTAAATTTAGCCTTATGTTTTTGAAAGACTTACAATTTACATTATTTCATTTGATCCTTACAGCTCTGTGAGGGATAAGACCCTGTGTTGTTATAGTTTAATCTGGGTTGAGGATGTAGCTCAGTTTAGATCACTTACCTAGCATTTACAAGGCCCTGGGTTCAAACTGTGGCACTATAATATATGTGCTGGAGAGGGGATAGTTAAGTGACTTGTCCAGTGGTACAAAGCGCAGTGTAGAACAATGTACAGTGATGTGCTAGTGAACAACTTGTTAGAAACTGAATAAGAAATAAACCTTGATACATAGTTTTGCCAGTTTCTATGGAATAAAACTCTCAGCTGAGCCAGTGGCATCATTCTTCTGCAGTGCTAGAAGAGATCATGCACTGGCTCCTGGGATCTAGGAGAGTCAGCCCTAACACACCACTGATAGCCTGGGTTTCTGGTTCCAGATCTTTTCGTTTTTCCTTGCTACCTCTCTACATGAGAAAAAAAAAATATCTTTTCTTATACTTTTGTTTTTAAATTTATTATCCTAAGTTTATTTAACATTTATGCTATTCTTTTAACATCTATTAAAAATCTTTATGTTTTAGGCATTGCTTCACGAGCCATCAAACCCACACTGGGACTAGTTGATCCTCTGCACACTCTCCACTTGCCTTGCCAAGTGGTTGCCAACAGTGGCTTTGATGTCCTTTGGTACGTACCAATGCCACCTGGAGGGGCTTTTCAGGACTAGTCTATAAACAGCATTTTTAGTGCTTGCTTATACTGCTAAGCGTTCATTGATTAAATCCCCAGCACTCCTAACATTGGCTGCCATTTGCCACTTTCCTAGATGAAAACATTGGAGCTACAAAGGTTGGCGACTGGGTGCAGTCCTGTGAGAGCCCCAAACCTGCTGTTAGGACGGACCACCCAGAGTTCTCTGACTACGCAATCACAGCTAAAGGGTCAGTTTACGATGGCATACAGCATCTCAGGACCACACCACCTGCTGCTGTGGCCACACAAACCAGGGAAAGCTCAGGGCTGCACCAGGATGGAAGGCAGAGGAGGGGGCTGATATCGCCAAGATGTAGGCCCAGCGTGTGCACCTCAGCACCCCGCCACCTCCCTGTGGCCCTGGGCAATACGAGACTCGCACTAGCAGAAAAAGAACTGGATTTCAGGTGCTTGGTGACTTGACCGGGCTCACAGTGCGCAGTGCGCTAGGGCTGCCGTCCACGTTTCAACGGTAGATCTCGTTCCTGGATGGGCATTAGTGCCAGTCTCCTTGATGAACCTGACAGATACTTTACTTTCATCATGTCCTTACATGTCCAGTATCTCCTTCGCTCACCCACTGGCACATGCACATTTTATCACATTTTCAACTCTGAAATCAGGACATATCTAAAAACCAAAATCAATTTTTTTTATCCTAGTAGTATGTTTCAAAATGATGCATCTTAAAATGCTGCATTTTATAATGTACTCAGCACTGCCTTCAAAAATATGATGGCATCTTAAAGCTTCTGAAATGCAATCATTCCCTTGAGCATCCCGCATACTGCAGCCTCTCCTGAATCCATGGTCTCTGCAAGTAACAGGACTCAACAACCGCCCCTCCTGCTCAGCATGCCATGCTCAGTCACCAGACAAGGGTCCTTGTGCCAGTTCAATCTCTCTTCTCTGTTCTGTCTTCTCAAACATCATTGCTCCTCCCTTGGTTCAAGTCTGCCTCAGCCCCTGCCTGGACCACTGCAGTAGCCTCCTTACTGGTTTCCCTGGTTCCATCCCATAGTCCTTCCATCTCTCTCACAAGCTTCCACATTGCAGTATGAGCAATGCACATGCAGGAACATGTGCACACACACTTCTTTGTCTGTGATGGGTTGAGTGCAAAATACCCTTCACAGGCTTACCCTTCACGGAAGGTTTGAACACTTGGTCTCCAGCTGGTGGTGCTGTTTTGGAGGTTATATAACCTTGAGGAGCTGGGTTCTGCTGGTGGTTCTGTCACTTGGGTCAGGCCTTTGAGAATTACAGCCTGCCTGTGTTTCCCATCCTGTTCTCTACTTTCTGATCCAGCCAACCTATGAGAAGCTCTGCTAAAAGCTCCCACTCTGCGGGCCGAGCTGTTTTTGTCACCTTGCCTTCCCTGTGGTGATGGACTGAGACTCACTGAAACTGTGAAGCAAAATAAGTTCCTCTCCCGGTAATGTTGCTTCTGTCGGGAATTTTGCCATAGCCATGAGAAAAATAGCTAATACACTGCCCTAAGAGTCACCCAGGGACTTTCCACACTTACTATAGGAGGGCCAAATTCTTTAGACTGTGATGGAGCGCAATGCTCAGCTCTTCATCTGTTTAGAGAGCTTGTCTTTCAGTTCTACAGGAGCACTGAACCACACCCCACTGAAGCCCTTACCTCCCCCTATTCCTCCTCAAGTACAGCTTATTCTTTGCTCTTCCCTAATAGCCTGTTCACTGCTTCCGAGGCACTCTTTCTTCCCTTGCCTATCTTTTCCCGTCACATTATGAGCTGAGTGGAGAGCAGGGCCATCTCGTTCTCTCCCCTAGCACTGCCCCTAGCACAGGGCATGTGACTGTCACATCACAGGCACTGAATTAACTGCCATTGAATGATGTTCACAGGAGCAGGAGATGACAATGTACAATCCATACCTAGGACTATCAAACCCCTAATGTGCATTCCTCACTGTGTTCCACTGTCTAGAAAACTGTGTCCAAATTCGTTCTGTTCAATATAATCAAAATTGTGATGAGTTTTCTCTCAATTGTTTAGAAATAAGGGAAATAAAGGAACCCTCCCTAACTCTAAAGTATATAATAAATACACCATGGTCTATGCAGTTACCTTTAAGGGGCTGACTTGGACCCAGACTTCGCTGTCTAAGGACAGAGTGGACTACAGGGACTACTACTACTGGTGGTACTTGCTTATGCTAAACAGATTTCATTACTCTGACAAAATTCCTGAAACAGTCACCCTAAAATAAGGAAAGTTATATTTTGCTTGTGGTTTTTGATATTTCCATTGTCACTTAGCCCTATTTGGTGGCACAGTATGCCATGGTGAGAACACATTGCAGCCAAGAAGCAAAGAGAGAGAAAGAATCCAGGGTTCCAGTATCCATTTCAAGGGTACATTTCCAATGGCCTAATTTCCTTCTTCCAAGTTCCATCTTCTAAATTTTTTTCCACTTCTCAATAGAGTCATTGGCGGGGACCCCTCTTGGTTTCAACATATGGACCTTTGAGAGACATTTCAGATCCAGACTGTAACATTGCTCCTACAAGGACTGTCTAAGAGAACACTGGTCCCAAGGAATCTTCCCCTAAGGCCCAGTGGCCTGTTCCAAAGATAGACATACAGATACATTAAACCTTAGAGGCATTTCCCTTGTTTAGACTTTGCGGACTTCTGATCATAACCTAGCCATCATAGGACTTGCTTACAAGAAAAGAAGTTGCTGGAAGGCCCAGATGTCTATCTCACTCCACTGTTGCATGTCTCCTTACAGATCCGTAATCTGACCTCATTTTATACAGATTCTTTGAGCTCCTCTGCTCAAGGACATCTGCCCCCGAGGAACAGGTCTGCTCTTAGAGTCAGAATCTAGATGCAATCTAGACATGTTACAAGGCAGAGACCAGACTCTGGGCCATGGACTCACCCCCACCCCAGTATGTGCACTTCAGTCTTGTATTTCTCTTACAACCCCCTACTAAGAACCACAAAAACCACAGCATTCATCTACCAAGTTTGTTTTTTGGGAGTTTTTGGTTTTGGTTTGGTTTTAGTTTCTAATATTTTGTTTGAGAGGTTATTTTCTGATTTTCACCTATAGAAAGAAGAGTGTATGTCCTCCATTCTAAGAATGAAAACAATAATTCATGCAAAACAGTTCATGTCATATTGTGGCCCCCATACATCTCAGCTAGATGATTCTAGTCTCATCCTTTGCAGTTGAGGAGCAGGCCAGCAGGTGGAGGAAGCTCTGAAATACACAAATAGACACATGGAAAATAGAATCCAATTTTTTTTTTAAGTCAAGTTATGTGTTTTACAGTGAGAGGGAGGGAAAGGAGGAAGACAATACTCATTCTGTGTATCTGAAACATTTCTCTTCAGCCACGCTTTGGAGTCTTACACCGCCATTCCCTATAACATGCGGAGCCCCTGCCCTTCCAATCCCATCACACGACCGGCATACCAGGGCAGCAACCCAATCAGTGACATCTGGGCAGTCCATGCACTGCGGATTGTTGCCAAGTATCTGAAGAGGTATGTGATCCTAAGGAGCAGATATAAAACAGAAAACCCATTTTCTGCTCTCCTGTGAAACCTGAAAGTTCTGCTCAACAGATCTGTCTCAGATGTGGAGACTGGTAGTCACCAGTGAGTTCTAAAAGGGTTCAAAGGATGACAGGTGAAAATTGGACCTGTCAGTCTAAAAAAGCAACAGTTCCAGGAGACAGTTGAAAGCCCCTAATATATAAACAGCACAGACAGACTAAAAAGAGGGTTGTAGACAGGCGTGGTTGTACATGCTTTTAATTCCAGTACTCTTAAGTCAGAGGCAGGTGTATCTCCATGAGTTCCAGGTCAGCCAGGGCTACACAGTGAAAATGTCTAAACAAAAGGAGGAGAGGTTTGTTCATCAAAGCTCCTAAACTAGCCAGATAATTCGAGAATTTAGGAGGCAGAGGCAGGAGGGGCTGCTATCAGTTTGAGGCCAACTGGGGCCACATAGTGAATACCAGGCCAGCCAGGGCTACAAAGCAAAAACATCAGGAGCAAAAGTCTCCAAAACTGAAGCTAGGATGAGGGGAGATGCCTTTGAAACTTGGCAGAAATGAGAACCACCCAGGCAGATAGATGTTGACTGTGCCATCTACATCCCAAAGGCACACAGAAGCCACCCAGTGAGCAAACTCACATGAATTAAAGTCAAGAAAAAACTATGTAGAGATTCCTGACCCAGAATACCTTCTATTGAAAAGGTATTGCCTGCAATGTTTACAATGTAAAAGGATTTCTAGAAGGTTTTGAAAGATTTAAGAGCATAAATATAAACTGATACAATTGCACTTGCTGTGTTGTAGTCGTGACTACTGGGGAGGCTGAGGGAGGATCTCTTTAGCGCAGGAGTTTGAAGCCAGCCTGAGCAATGTAGCAAGATTCCATTGGTAAAACCAAACATTTCAATCAATTTTTCAAAAGGTGATTCACAGGTCAAGCATGTGGGTGCACGCTTTTAATCCCAGCACTCAGGAGACAGAGGCAGGCAGATGAATCTCTGTGAGATTGAGGCCAACCTAGTCTACATAGTGAATTTCAGGCCACCTAGGACTGTAAGGAATCAATCTCAAACTAACAAAAACTCAGTGATTCAGTGATTCATTCTTTAAAAGGTTTAAAGAATACAAATGCAGACACACATACACACACACACACACACACACACACACACACACATATATATATGTATATGTATATGTTGATAGCCATAAGCTATGAGAGAACAAATAAGAATAGACTCCTGAAATAGGAAGAACTCACAGCAGACCCTTGGTACCTACAGGGCATTGGATTCAGGGCCCCAATGAACACCAAAATCTACCCCTCTTATAAAATGGCTATAATATTTGCATATAATCTCTACATATGTTCCTGTACACTTTAAAATCTCTCTATATTACTTATAATGCCTAATGCGATACAAATGCTATGTAGATATTTATTAGACTATATTGTTTAAGGAGTAATTATGAGAAAAAGAAGTACTGGTTCAATTCAGAAGCAGAGCTTGGGGGACATTTTTACTCTACAGTTGGCTGATTCTGTGGATGTGAAACCCACAGCAGAGGACCAAGAATATTTTAAACATGAAAAGTGATACCTGATATGAGTCAGATTCATTTTGTATTTATATGCAGTGGACGGAAAGGGCATGGGCCCTGGGGCTGGGTCAGTCTAGACTCGGTCACAGTGCCTCCCTGTAGTCTTAACTTAGAAACTCCCCTGGAGAGAGGGACCTGGAATCACATTTTGTAGCACTGCAGAGGGATTGGACACGGAACCCTTTTGGACTCATGGGGAGATCTGCAGAGAAGCTCAGAAGTACTAGATTACAGCAAACTGTAAAGCAGACATGGTAAGGAGACAGAGAGCTGGAAGATCCACCATGAGGTGAGAGGCTAGGAGGGACAGAGAGAATACTGAAAACTGATCAGCTGCTACTCAGCCTTTCAGTCTGGAAATAAGGGGTTAATCTGGCATTGTGGAACAGTGGCACAAACACCTGGCCATTTAAGTTTCCTAAGAGGACCTCTTACCACAGGCAGAGTCTGGAAACATCAAGCTGAAATGGTTCACTGAGCAAGCATCAAGCTATTCTTTCTGGGGACCATTTCCAGCCAGGCTAAGCAAATCCCAAAGTTTCCACAAGAATTTGTTTCTCTGAAATGACGCTGGGGGCACACAGGGCAAGCTGTGTCTGGTCCCGCAGTAGCAGCCCTCTTCCACAGTCACAATATGGGAAAAGTATGAAGATTCAGTTTGGGTACAGATCATAGAAAAAAAGATGGTTAGGCCTGCTGAATTGACCTGAAAGAAACCCTGAATGACAGGGCTTACAGTGCACTCTGAGAATGTGTAACTCTGAGTCTCCGGTCACCTCCCTAGAGCAGAGATAGTGGTCCAAGGATCAGGGCTTTGCTTTCCCTGCACCTTTGTATCACATGAGTGGCTGACAGCATATTTATTATGCCTTTGGTGAAACATGAGAACACATGTTCCCCTTCGGTTTCCATTTAGAAGACAAGGTGTTGTTTGAATAACGTGTCTAATTTTCCTTCCTTCTGAGTGACATTCCCCCTTCTCATCTTTCCCTGAAACAGCTCTTTATTCACTAGGAAATGCCAATGTTGGTGTTGTTCTTTGGTATTTATATAATTCACAGGGCTGTCAGAAATCCTGATGATCTTGAAGCAAGGTCTAGTATGCATTTGGCAAGTGCTTTTGCTGGCATTGGCTTTGGAAATGCCGGTGTTCATCTGTGGTGAGTGAATATGTGATTTATTTTCTTAACTCGAGATACTGCTTTTAAATATATACTTAATATATATTTAATATATTCATGTTAAATGTGGACCAGAGAGATGGCTCAGCAATTAAGAGCACTAGCTCCTCTTGCACAAGACGTGGATTTGATTCCCAGCATCCACATGGTGACAAACAACTGTCCATAACTACAGTTCCAGTGGATTCGACTCACTGTTCTGACTTCCTCGGTCATTGAACAACACAGATGCACTTACCTACATGCAGGCAATACACTCATACTCATAAAATAAAAATAATAAATAAAATATTTAAATATGTACACACACGCACAATTCAGGGCAAGTGGCAAAATTTAAATATGCTATGTAAGGAAGAAATCTAAGATCTGCAAATATTTTCATAGTTTGAATTTGGTTTGTTGGGTCACGTATTCTTTTATAACGGTTTTCAAAATACATTCTGCTCATTTACGCATATAATTAGTCTTTGCACAAAGTTCTGTAACCATCGATTTAGAACATTTTACTGCCCCATCAGGAAATCACTTAGCTGTTACTTACCAGTCCCCACACCTCTCTCACTGCTTAGAGACTGCTACAAGATTCTCTACATCTCTGCATTTCCCTTCCTGGGGCATGTCATAAACAGGAAATCATGTGCTCCTTTGTGTCTGGTGTGCTTTATTTACATACTGTTACTAAGGTTCACTCATGCATAAGCACTTCATATAGGAATTCTATATTTATTTTTTTCAGAAACTATCACTCTTTTGTGCAGTGTCCACACTATTTGACATTCACACCAGCAATAGCCAGGGTTCTGATTTCACCATATTTTGCCATGTAATGGATTTTTTAAAATCTAAAATGCAGAGTTTTTCCCTTTACTCTCTCATGAACAAAGAGGAGAGGGGGAGGGAAGGAGGACGGGAGGGAGGGAGGAAGATCAGAATCTTTGTCAAGGGCTCAGAACAAGTCTGTTTGACTGAAACTTTATTAGTATGTTGCTTTGACATTGAAAAATATCGAAAGTTGAAAATTAAGAAAAGGGTTTTTCTAGGCTGCATTGAAACAACCATCCTCAAATTCTGTTGCTATTGGGAGAATAAATTGATTTTACCAAAAAGCAAGTGTACAAAATGTACCAGATCCTGAAAGTTTTTCTTCCCTTGGCCCACTAGTTCACTTTTAGGAGGCTAGCCTAAGTAAATACCCATGGATATTCAATGGGTTTCCTTTTAGAGATATTCAGCTGTATTTATAATTGAAAATTTTAAGTGTATATTTGATTTACAATAGTTCATACTTAACTATAATACTTGAATTTTTAAAAAGCCATTAAAGGTAACATTTTAAAACAGATTTATATGGGGAAAATATTTACAAAGAGTATTAAGTAACCTTCAGGCACAGTGGTTCACACCTCTAATCCCAGCACTTGTGAAGTAGAGGTAGAAGGACTACAGATTCAAGGTCATCCTCAGTTACATAGACAGTTCAAGATCAGACTGGGTTACATGATACTTAAACAAACAAAAAGAATAGTAGGTAACAAAAGCAGCATATGGAACTGCATGCAGAATAGAATAATCAGTAACTAATATTCATAAAATGACTAGGAGGAAACAGGATTATGAATAGTCTTTATTTTGTACAAAGAACATAGACAATTATTAAAACAATCAACTGAAATTCATATTGCCAGAAAGCTGCCTTTGAAAGCTACGTGAACCCTAATACATCTTGAAAACACACTAAGCAATAATTTTCTGATCCCAAGAGAGGCAAAGTGCATTCTAATGTATCCAATAACTCTGAGAAGCAGAGTTGTCTGATTTATCTGATGCAAGATGTCTGAGAGCTCTATTTTTCAGTAGTCATATAATTCTCCAAAATACTTCTTCCTGTGAAATGTAAATCTTTTGCTGGGCAAATGCAATGTCATTCAATAATCCATATGAAAAGAGCTGCAGATCATTTTGCTCATATTAAGCATTTCATTTTTACAGCATTGTGAATATTATATATTAATTTGTCACAATATTTGTCTTCGGAATCATCCATTAAACTATACTATTTTCCTATTTGTTCACTAAGAATTCAAAAGTATATAAAGGTTTTGTTTTCCAGTATAAACAGAACCCGTTGGGGGCTGGAGAGATGGTTCAGTAGGTAGAGTGCTTGCTGCACTTTAGGTCCCAACACTCAAAGTTGGATGTGGCCACACATACCTGAAACTCAGCACAGTGGGATGCGGAGACAGGAAGATCTCTGAAGCTTGCTGCTGCCAGTCTAGCTCTAGGTTCAGGAGAAGTCCTGTTTCAAGAAAATAAGGAAGAGAGGACATTGCAGGACACCCAGTTGCCCCTCTGACCTTTACTTGTGCACCCATCCCCCACTCCTCACTCCCTCCCCTCCCCCCACGCATGTAAATTAAAAAAGAATGCCCATAAAGTCTTTTCTTGATGACTACTAAATCTAAATAAATCCTCAAGGTAGAATCTCGGCAAGAGAAAATCAGTTAAACTAGAACTGATTAACCTACTGTCTCAGGCTTCACTAATTCTTTATGATTCAATGCCATTAGTATATAACATGTGAAACAATCTATCAAGTATTTGGGGGCAGATCACTGGTGGGTCCAGTTTGTATATTATCGTGCATACAATTCTGTGATCATTGAAGTTTGAGTATCTCAGAGGTTTTATTTAGTAATACACTAAACTTGGAGTGCATCTTTGCATCAAAAGAAATGCAGCACAAATAACCCTGTGAGATAACAATATTGTCCAGAGATGGGAAGGACACTCTCAGAATAATGTTTTGTTTACTGAATTTGGGTATCTGTGTATCAACATAAGAATTTTTTTCTTTTCCAGCCATGGCATGTCTTACCCAATTTCAGGTTTAGTGAAGACATATAAAGCCAAGGAATATAATGTGGATCACCCTCTGGTGGTAAAACTATTTTAATAATAAATTACTTAACTAAAGCTTATAATCTTCACAATCCATAAGTATATTTGTCAGTGGGGAGGGTGGTTGGGGGTCAAACCCAGGGCCTCATGCATGTAGGCAAGCTCTGTCCCACTCACTTGCTGCATCACTAGCTTATTCTGTCAGTTCGTGACTGCTCAGAGTACTCTAGTCTTCTCCAGAGTACCCAGGAGGAAGAACAACCTCTCTGTCCTTCTCTCCCCAGCCCCATGGCCTCTCTGTGGTACTCACGTCCCCGGCAGTGTTCACCTTCACAGCCCAGATGTTTCCAGAGCGGCACCTGGAGACAGCAGAAATATTAGGTATGAAATATTATTCATAAATCTGTGGCTCACTGATGTGGAGTGTTTCCTAAGATCCCTCCTGAATATAACCATAGAAATCACACACACACACACACACACACACACACACACACACACACACAAAATGTCACTTTGGAGCAGCTCAAAAATAAGATATTAGGGCTGGAGAGATGTCTCACTGGTTCGGCTGCTCTTGCAGAGGACCTGTGTTCAATTCCCAGTTGCCTATATGGTGACTAACATGACTAACTCCAGTTCCAGGGGAATTTGACTCCTTCTGACCTCTGAGGGCACTGCATGACACAGGTCCATTTACATACATTCAGGAAATACACTCATAAAATAAAATAAAAATAATAAATAAAATATTAGTGACTCGACTAAAGCCCTAGTTAGCACTAAAATGCTATAAATTTAAGTTTCTAAGAATCCATTAATGAAGTGCAATCAAATATTTATGCTGTTAAGTTGTACTAATACCATTTGCTCTTCCATCCCCAAAGGAAGTGTAGCTCTGTGTATACAATTAATGTTATAACTGACTTTCACTATATTGAGTTAATGATAAAATGAATCTGAATCAGGAAACAACAATGACCTCCCCATCACAGAGACATAAACAAGAAACTTTTTTTTAATTCCAAATAAGCAATCTGATTGTCATACTGTATAATAAGTAATGTCTATAAGATACCCACAATGCCTTTTACTCTTCCCAGAAATGAAATTACATTCCAGGTAACTGTAATAGGAAGTGGAGTTTTAGCATCTTTCTGAAACAAGAACTCTGTTCTTTGATGAACTGGAGAACTTGATTAACTTGCAAAACATCTTATTCCCTTACTTGCATTTACGGTGAGAAGGGGAGGGCTATAAAGAAAACTTTATTCTTCGTTATGCTCTTGTAGCTTTGGCCGTTGGAGAGATTATTCCCAAGGAGGTAGAAACAACCGCAGACATCCTCCTGCAGGCTGCTTTCCTCCCTCACTTGCACACCAGCCCTTTGTGTGCCCCACAGTTCCAGGTGCTGTGCTAGGAATGTTAATGTCAGAAGCAGAGGACTGGGAGCCAAACCAGGCTTCATTTTCACTTTATACTGTGAGAACACACTGCTTGCGTTACCAAGGACTGAGTTCCTTTTCCTTTAGGATGGGAGATGTGTGGTCTTTGCAAACTTGTGAACAGTAAAAATTAGAGACGAGTCCCAGCATATAGACTAGATTTATCATAAATGGTAAAAATCTTAGTGAACTTAAAAGTTCACATTCCAGGTAACCATAGACATTACTGAGAAAGAAGTTCCTCTGTTTAGATAAAATCAAGGGAAGAACCCACCAGTTCTTTCTAATTTCATAAGAAATTACAATATTATCACATACTTTGTAGCTAAATACGTAATCTTGGATTTTTCCATAGCTAGACCAATGCATTTTCTTTCCTATCATCTCTGTTTTTTTAAAAGTGCTTCATAGGAAAGCCTAGAGGTTTGTATGATATATTCCATGAGAGCCATCTCAGGATCATAAAACATCATATCCCCTCAGCTACACTTGAGCTTGTCAGGCACAGTTGCTTTTCATCCTGTAGCTCTCCCCCTGACCCTGTGTCTGGTTCTATTATATCTTTTCCTGAACTCCTAAAGTAGTTCTGATCATCACAGAGGGGAAACATTTAAAGCAACTTGCTTCAGTGTGGAGGTGGGCTGTGGCACTCGTCTCCTTCACAGGTATTTTGCTTAGATGTCATACAATGCTGTCTTCCATCTACAGAGTTTTTCTTTTGGGCAGCACTGAAATAGATAGGCCATAGGGCAGGTGCTGAGGGTTGGGAAATCAGTTCCTAACTCTGGGAATTTCCCACTGTCCTGCCTGGTAACTGACATCTCTGGGATTGTGTGTGTTAATTATGAATCATTAAACTTCTCTCCTTATAAGTCGCCAAACCTTGGCAAGCTTCTTGCCCCTTCACCCTATCATTACCTACACAAGAAACACTGTTTCCTAAGAGTCTTCCTGTTCTTTGTTCTACCCAGACCATGCTGCAATATTTATTAAGAGGATTGTGTCCTGTCCTTTGGCAACATAGTCCAAACTAATTTTTTAAAAATTATAGGTATAAAGAGGAAAGCTTTCCTTCCCTGGAAACACATAACCGATTTTTGCCATCCTTATCTTCTTCCTTTTTGATGGACAGCATGAGGGTCCTGGCATTCCTCTATCCTTGCCTCACAAGCAGTTTGCAAAAAGCCTTGCGTTTTTCTATGTTGCTATGAGAAAAGACATCGAACATGTACACCTCTAGATGTCAGCAAACTCCAAGCCTTAAAAGTCATCTAAGCTCTACACACACACACACACACACACACACACACACACACACACACATGCACACACACTCACACACACCTATAAATGGCCTTTCATCCAGGGGCCCTCCTCCAGACACCTGTCTCTTCTGAACTTCTTTCCTCGTCTCTGTTCCCCTTCTCTCCCACCGCACAAAGTGTGGACAGAGAGCAACCAGAATTTCTCCGGTTGTGAGAGCCAAGTGAGTAACACAACCAGCTTGTCCTACAGGATTACTGACCAGCTCCTCAGCCTGGCCTTGCCAATGTGTGTTCCGTGGGGTTGACTACTGACTGCTGACCTGCTTCTGAGACCCTAGTGGTGCCCTTGACCTCAATGTTTAGAGGTGGCATTGGTTCCAAATTATGGAAGCTAATAATGTGACTGAACTCTACTCAGAACCTACTTTTCTTTCTTTGTGGTCTGCACTTTATGTCTTCTAGGAGCCGATATCCGCACTGCCAGGAGCCAAGATGCCGGGCCAGTGTTGGCAGACACCCTCCGAAAATTCCTATTTGACCTAAATGTTGACAATGGCCTGGCTGCCCTTGGTTACTCCAAGGATGACATCCCCTCGCTAGTGAAAGGAACACTGCCCCAGGTAAGAGGCACGGCATGGTCTTCCCTCCTGTCAAACACAGAGCAGAGGGGACAAAAGTCCAGCTCCTGCAGAGGTTCTCCACACCACACAGCAGTTCTTTTCTCCAGTGCAAAGCAGCCTGGGCCCCCTGTGCCTTTATGTGGTTCCGTAACAGTGTGGCTGGCTGAAGGTTTTATAGTGAAACTAAAAGGATCCTTTATGAAAATTCAAGGCACAAACTGCCAGCTTGATCTCAAACTATGGAAAAACTTCCCTCCCTCCCCGCTTTCTGCTCTTTCAAGGGTTCCCTGTTAAGACCATGCAAAGCCATTCCAAAAGGACCACTAATGTTATTTTCTACTGTAAAAGCTATAAATTCCTGCTCGTTTGTGAAACGTAGGTATAACCTTTAAGTTAAAACTATTAGAAGTTTTCGACTGAGTCATCATTTTGGGATACTGTGTACTTTGTACATATCTGTGCCCCTCTGTACCTTATCCCATTTATTTAAATTTTGCTACAGAATCTAAATGGAGCTACCCTTCTTCATTTAGTAAAATTATGATAAACATAAAACTCCCTCTCCTAAGAACCTCATGGAGAGATGTGATCAATCTCTGGAGCTAGTACCTCAGATCTTAATGAGTCAAGACCCTAATAACTGCAATTTCCCGTGGATAAGGAGCTCAGACTCATGAGCACAGACTTGGTAGAGCACACTGTGCTCACCACACCATGCGCTCCCTTAGCCATCCTGGACACTGTGGAAAGGTAGGGTCACCATGGGGCTCTTCTGTCCAAATTAAGGCATTGAGGGATCTCCTCCCGCAATACTATAACAGAGTCAACAGCTGGAATATCCACTTGTTCAGCATCCTGTTTACCACAAATAGTGGTGCATTTTCTTCACCCCACTCCAGGAAAACAGACTTCAAGCTGACTCCTTCCCATGTCATCAGCGTTCAGACTATTGATGACCTTATTGTTTATAGAAGATGTTTGTATAGTTTGGGCTCCCAGGCTCATATGTCCACATAAGCAACGTAGGGAATAGCAATGAACAATGTAGTCTGAGGCATCATAAAGTAGCAGGGACATCGGTACACCGGAAAGTATGCGACCCATCAGTTTGGACAGAAGCAACGGTTCTGCTACAGTGCTTATCACCAAGTATAAATTCAGGTTCTGATGTTGGTAGAACTGACAACTTTTTTTTTTTAACAAATCAACAATCTGGCTGTTTCTACTGTGTTCCTTGGTTTCTTAGTGTACAAATGAAAGATGACCCATACATCACCAGTTTCTCTGAGTTAGATTCAAGCCCTGTGAATCTAACTGTATATAAGTGTTAGTGAGTGAGAAACACGAGCATCTCAAGGTGTAGCATACATGCAGGCCAACCCACAAACCCATCGTTCTAACCCATAAGTTCAAAATGAGAAATAGCTAAGACGTAACACCTAAGGCTATCATTATTTTAGCCAAACCTACTAGACTAGAAAATGCAAGAGGGCAGAAATCTGCTTTGCTCCATCCTCTATCACAGCAATCACAAGCTGGTAGAGATGCTGAATGAATCATACCCAGATCTTCCTCTCCTAAAACCTTCAACCGGGTAAGCGAAGTAGCTGAACAGTAGCTTTTTGAGATGTTTCCTAAGGCTGACTAAAGCAAAGACAGGGAGCCATGAAAGCCTGTCCAGAGAGTCAACAGACTGTACGTCCATCATGATTTCAGTGTGGCTTCTGCTTTCATAGCATGATCTCAGAAGTACTGTCCATTCTTCAGTGGGCCTCTGAAAAGTTTAGCCCAGGGATGTATTCAAGAACATGAGTTTGGGGTGGGGTAAACTGACAAGATGACTCAAGTTGCTAAAAGTGTTTGCTGCCAAACCTGACAACCTACATTCAATCCCTGGGACCCATACAGTGGAAGGAGAGAACCAGTTCCAGCAAGTTATCTTCTTACTACCACATGTGTGCAATGGCACACACACACACACACTAAATAACACATACTAAATAAATAAATAAATAAATAAACTTTAAATTTGTCTACTTCCACGAATGGTGTCCATGATTTCCAGATAAAACTCTTTGGTGTTCTGGCCATTTAATTGCTGATGGAAGTGCATCTTCTAGCCATTAGCTAACAGTAGCAAGTGACCTCTTCTTTCAAAAGCTATTCCAGACAGCAGCAGATCCAGACTAGCATCTGACACTATCCAACTAAGATAGCAACTTAATTAGGTACCATTCTGAATGTCTCCTCATACATATCAGTGGGAAATCCCAGAACAAAAGCCTTAATTAAACCAAATGAATTTCTTAGTCTCACAAAAGTGTGAGAGAAATGTAATCTTCTAAGTTACAGCTCAGACTGACCCCAAGCTCAGCTACTCTTGCCTCATCCTCTTCAGCACTTACCGACACGCGTGAATCCCCATGGCCAGCATGGAAACAGAATCTCTCGAGTGTAAGTCGTGTCTTAGAGTAGAAGCCAGGATTTCAAGCTGTTTTCATAAAGGTGTATACTGCCTCTTTGGTCATGTTGTCATAATTATAAAGATTGTTCATTTGAATTAACATTTTGGAGCCAGTGTGATTGACATATACATACATTCACAGACTCACAGGACTTTAAAGAGAATCTGAGAATCTCAGAAATAAACCATTCTCCAAATGAAGGTTTACTGTGGGTGGAGTTGTTTTGTTTTCTGGCAGTATTGAATGCTTTACAGAAATGCCTTGGAACCTCAGAATTTTACATGTAGAGTGGACTAATTTTCACTTATTAATATCTCCCAGATTTAAGGTAGTGAGACGGATATTCTGATCCCTGCAAAGAACCTTGCCAGAAAGCTTGTTTCATGTAGTCTATTTTTGATAAAGGTTCTTTTATGTTCAGCTACCAGGGATCAGTTTTCTCTGGTAGGAACAATCAAGCCAGTATTCTTGACCAAACACCACAGCCTAGGATGGTGAGGAACAAATAGCAGCTCTGCGTGCACAGGCTTCCAACTGCCATAGCCAGGGTTCAGGGGGAGCGGGCAAAAACAAATTAATCTTCTGAGCTGGATTCTGAAACCTCTGGAAAGAAACATTTACATTTCAAATCAAAACATTTCATTACTGAGGAGAGCTGTCTACCCAAGTGAGCACTCCCACTCCTGGTAGACGGGCCTGCTGAAGTGGTGTTATTTTATGAATGTGCTAAAAGTAGAAGTCTGCAGTTATTTCAGTGCTCATGTTAATCAGTTGTTCTTTGGTCTTGCATGTCTATAAATAACAGCACATTACTCAACACATCTTCATTCTGAAATAGTTTAACTTTTATATGACAAAGTAGTTGTATACTGGATGTCTTTGCCTATATTTAACCAGCCACTGGGGTTAGAAATTTGAAAGAGAACCCAAACAAGCCTTGGACTCAGGTGCTTCTGAGAGTCCTGAACCGCCTCACCAAAATTAAACAGGATCTTGTTGAGAGACTTTGAACTCATCAGATAAAACGTATAACAGAAAGTTATATGAATGAATTAACAAAGTGTTCAGCTCTTCACCTGCCACAAATTAGATAGATGATAAATAATCCTAGACAGATGCATAGATAGATGGTAGATAGATGCATAGATAAATGCATGGATAGATACAGAAATGTGGATAGATAGGTAGATAGATTATAGATAGTCCACTGACAGATGATAGATAAGCAAATAGGATCACTTCAAAATCTGCTAGAATATAAAAATTTTGCCTTTGTCTCACCCATATTTATCAGCATTTCCCCCCAGTCACTCCAAACCTTCATCCATCTTTATTTCTTGTTTTTATTTTTTAATTGTTATAAAATAACATAAATTGACCATATTAACCATTTTTATGTGTTCAATGCTATTTAGTATATTCACAGTCCAATATAATAACCACCATAATCCATTGTAGAACTGGTTTTTAGCATCCCGAATAGCTCGGTATCCATGGAACACTAACTCCACTCCACATACGGCCCTTCTTGCGTTCTAGTCCCTGTGTCTGAAGTTGTCGGTCCTAGGTATTTCATTTCAGTGGGATCTCGCAGTATCAGTCCTGTTGTGACTGGCTTATTTTACTTACCTCACTGTCTTCAGTGTTCATCAGCACTGTAGCGTGTGTTGGAATTTCATTCCTGACTACTGCTGAGTAATAGTTCACTGTTTGAATATACCACGTTTTGTTCATTCAGTCCATGCATATGTCTAAAGACATCTGAGTTGTTTCCACCTTCTGGCTATTTTGAATAATACCGCTGTAACATTGGTGAATGTGTTTCAGTTTGCACCCCTGCTTTCAGTTATTTGGGTGTATATTGAGGAGTAGAATCATGGACCCCGATGGTAACTTTATTGTTCTGTTTTAGACAATGTCTCACTATGTAGCACAGGCTGGCCTTGAATTTGTGATCACCCCATTTTCACCTCCCAAATGCTGGGATTTCAAGCAGGTGCACCCTCACCTAGCCCACTTTCTAATCTTTCAGTGAACTGCGGAATTTTCTATAGTACCTTCTCTACGTCTTTGCCAGCACTTGTTATTTTCCATTACCTTATAATAGCCATACCAATGGTGTGAAGAGATGTCTGGTTGATTTTCATTTCCCCAATGACTAATAGCGCTGAACATCTTGTCGTGTGTGTCCTGGCTTTTTTTTTTTTTTTGTCCTTTTGAGGCAGGGTCTCCCTGTAACCAGAACTGACCTGAAATTCTTTATGTAGACCAGTCTGGCCTTGATCTTACAGAGATTCACCTGCCTCATGAGTGCTAGGATTAAAGACACGCACCACCGTGCCTGGCTCCTTATTGGCTCCTTATATTTTTTCTTCAGAGAAATGTCTATTCAAGTCTTTTGCCCATTTTCTTTGATCCTTTGGGGATTTATTGTTGTATTATTTTTAGTATGGAAACTAATCTATCACATTGCTATTTGCAAACATTTTCTTTCACATTTTCTGAGTTGTCATGTCACTGTCTTGCTGGTGAAAATGAAAGATACTTGAAAAGCACTTCTTGAGAGCCACCAGATGGCATGCACTCTGTGGGCTACAGGGAAGGGAAAAATAAAGGCCTTCCTTTACCCGGAGTTTGCCTCTAATGAGCGGAGATGAGGAGTTTCAGCCAATGATCATTGGTGGGAAGGAAAGCCCAGGAGATGAGATGGAGAGGCACGTTGGGGGACACCATGGAGGGAGCTCCAGCGAGGTTGGTCAAGAGTTTGGTATGAAGTCCTCAACCCAGACACGGCAGAAAGGGAACGTCTGGATGAAGGGAAGGGCTAAAATTTAAAAAGGATGGTGGAACTGGGAATGGTGGCACACACCTGCACTCCCAACACCGAGGAGGTAGAGGCCAAAGGATTATTCAAGTCTCTGCTCTGTAGTGGGTCTAAAGCAAGTCTAGCTACACACAGGACTCTGTCTCAAACCAATAAGGGGCAGTGGGGTCGAGCCAGTGGATGAGCAGGGGGTTGCGTTGAGAAACAAGGCCATATCACAGAGGCATCCTGGAGGTCATGGGTTTTGTTTCTCTGTGTTGAGACAGTATCTCATGTAGCCCAAGCTAGCCTCAAACTCGGTATGTAACTCAGGATGGCCTTGAATTTCTGATGCAGCTGCTGAGCTTAGAGGTGTGCACATCATAACCGGTTTATGTGGTGCTGGGGATAGAAGGCAAGGCCTTCTGCATGCTAGGCAAGCATTCTACCAACTGAGATACATTCCCAGCCCCTTGATTTTGTTCTAACCATGAAGGGAAGTTATCCAGAGCCTAAGCCCAGGACTAGAATGTCAAAATCTATGCTCGGGGAAAAGAAGTGGACAAAAACTGTATCAGACCCAAAATCTATGCTCGGGGCTTAGGAGAGCAAAAGCAGAAGCAGCCCATTTCAAGAGGCTGTTCAAGAGGGGATGATGGTGCCTCTGAGTCCTGGTGTAGTTCAAGGGGACATGATTTGTCTTGAAACTAGGTCTCATAGTCTTGCTGATGGGCTGAACTTGCAGATCCAGGGAACCCACACTCAAGGACATCCTTTAGGTTTTTCTCTGAGCTCCAGTGTATCGTTTCTAAAATGAGGAAATCAGCAGTTCATTTTGTACATGTGACCTTTCATATGACAATAAGCCCTCTCCCCACAAGCTTCATTAGCTCCACAAATGGTTGATCACATACTTAACTGTATGTTGGACACTGATAAGTACCATCTCAGAGCAGTGAACACAAGTGAGCTTCTGTCCTCCTGAGCTTGTCTGCCAACAAGGTATGTGCTTCAAAACATGTTTGTCACCAGAAAGTAGACCCCCCCAAAAAACCAATGAAAATGGACCTCTCAAGATACCATAGTTGTTGGTTTCATTTAGATGACAGATAACTTGCCCCAGAGGGATCATGGAGCCGCTGGGGGAGTTTATGGCCATGGGTTGTTGGCATCACCGACTCCATCCATAATAATCATTGGAGAAGTTAAGCAAATGTTTGGAAAAGTAAATGTGAAAGTTTGGATAATAGGGGGAAAAATGAATCATTTTGGCAATAGCGTAAGGGCTCATGTCCGACTGAAAGTCCTTTTGAATGTGACTCAAGGCCAGGGTGCAAAATAAACAGTCTTGAAAGTCAAGGACAAGCAGTTACATTTTCCTGAGTATCTGTGCTTGTACCTGGAACAGGGCTCTTTGCACATGGACAACAGGCAGAAGTTTGTTGACTGACCCAGTTTGATCAGTGTAGCCCAGGCTGGCCTTGAATTCACTGATTCTTTTCTCGGCCTCCCAAATACAGAATTACAGACATGTGCTACTATAGCAGGCTATTTCTGTAAGATATTTTTAAATATGACTATTATTAAAGATATGACTATTATGAAGTCATTGTTTCTTATGACCAAACTTATTTACATAACCATGTAGCATTAACAAACTATCTTTTGCAAGCCTGAGTAACTCCTTTTGTTTACTATTTCAGGAAAGGGTCACCAAGCTTGCACCCCGTCCCCAGTCAGAAGAAGATCTATCTGCTCTTTTTGAAGCATCAATGAAGCTATATTAATTACTACTTCACTGGGAAGAATTACTATTAGCTATTGTGGTTCAGATAACAAAAATTGACCTGGCTAGACCATTGTCTTTCTTTCTCTACACTTCACTTAACCTATTACTAATTTGGATGTGATATGATTTTATCCTGGCGCTGTGTCAAACCCGTGGACCATACCCTACAGGTCAGTGTGGTTGCACCAAACTCCAGTGAATACTCTGTCTTTGGTCTATGGACCAAGTGGACAAAAACTGTATCAGACCCATAAATAAAGCCTATGCCCAGAAACTACATGTCTAGAAATTAATCCTGAAGAAATACTATCATTGGTATCCAAAGAAATATGACAAAAATGTTTTAGACAGTGCTTTTTGAATAATAAAAATTGAAGCAGATCCATGCAAACTCAAGCAAACAAAAACCCAGCATGGCACTGGGGAGATGGGTAGCAGACCCCAACATTTGCTTAAGAAATATTGGTAACTGATTACTGTTGGATGAGGATGAGCTAGTCTTCCTAAAGCAAGGGATTCTGGGTAGGCTGACTAGACGTCAGTGGATGAGCCTGCACTGAGGTCACATGGGGACACTAACTTGACACAATAGACCTTAACACAGATGAAAGAATGTATGGATTCCAGAGGGGGCTGTGGAGGGGTCGGTGGGGACGGAGTAGAAAGAGGGTGAAGATAGATTGAAATGTTCTATATGAAACACACAGTGATTTAATAAAATATTTTGAAATGTTCATTGAATATATAAATAAAATCATAATATATTAAATGGTAGAATACTTCTGGTATTATTAATAAAGATTAAGTAATTTCTTGGAAATAGGTCTGATATATAATGGATATTGGCAGAAAAACAACTTGTGGAAAAGTTATATAGCACTGTGGTCTGATTTACCTTTTCAACATGCACCTATATGAAGAAAAGAAAGATACACATCAAAATCGTAAAACTATCGGAGAAACGGAAGTGTGGTGTAGAAAATCAAAAGAAAATTTTCACTTTGTATCTTATACTCTTACTTTCTTAAGGGGCTAAGATTAGAACCAGGGCATTGCGTATGTTAGGCAAGTGGTCCACCGCTGAGCTCCATTCCCCAGCCTTTGGTTTTTGAGATAGGATCTCACTGTGTAGCATAGGCTAGTCCTGTACCCTCTCTGTGGTCAAAGCCGACCTTGAATTTGGGAATCCTCCTGCTTTCACCTTCTCGCTGCTGAGACTACAGATGTAAAGCACCACACCAAGCCTATTCTTGGATTTTATATTTTATAAATATCTATATTGTCTGGATGTGTTAAAACGAGAAATTTTCTCGTTTTGAAAAGGGACGACAGGGCTGGGGAAGCGACTCAGCAGGTAAAGTGCTTACTGTGCAAGCATGAGAACTTGAGTTCAGATCCCTCCCCACTCACCCATGTAAAAGCTGTCCAAATCTACCCAGGTCTGTAATGCCAGCACAGTGGGGAGGGGGAGGGGCTAATGGCTCCCCAGGGCTCACTGGTCAACTAGGCCTTCTCAAGCAATGGTGCACTGAGACCCTGTCTGAGAAACAGTGTAGAGTAGTAGGAAGTTACCTGGTGTTGACCTCTGACCTCTACACACACATGCATAGGAAGGAGCACATGTACGTGCACATACACATACACATGCATACACACACGTACATACAAGGAGGGAGCAAGGATGATGACTCAGCAAGGTGCTTACCACACAAGCGTGAGGATTGGGGTTTGGACTTCCAGCACACACATAAAAAGCTGGGTGCAGTGTTGCTCATCCGGTACCCAAGTGCAGGGGGTGCAGAGGTAACAGGGTGCCCAGTGCTCCCTGGCCAGCCAGTTTAGCCAATCATTGAGCTCCAGGTTCAATGACAGACCCTGTCTCAAAAAATACGATGGAGAATGACGGAAGAAACCCAGTGTTGTCCTTTGGCTTCCACATGCACATGCACACAAGTACATGCGCACCTGCACACACATGCACACAAGTACATGCGCACCTGCACACACATGCACACAAGTACATGTGCACCTGCACCTGCACACACATGCACACACAAAGAAAAAGAGGAATCGGCAGTGTAACCTAGTGGTACAGAACATGCTTAGCACATGTGAGACCATGGGTTCATGCACATGCACATAGAAATGCACACACACACATTCACATGCAAGATAATTCTTACAAAACATTCAAATTCTTTATACCAAGCACCCAAAGACAAGCATACACTAAAACCAACAGAACCTCAGCTGCACCTTGTTGACTGCACAAGCTACAACTCCTTCTCATTTCTCAGAAATAGCGGAGTGTAAGAGTAGAAGCTATGTGTGAATGAGGCAGAGAACAGGTCAGCTCTGAGGAACCTTCAGCAAAAGTCATCATGATTGTCTGAAAATGCATTTGGCATAGTAAAAATCAACAAACAGAAAATGGGGTTTCTCCATTTGCCATCACCACCACCATAAAATATATGTCCAGATAGATCAAGTTAGACAACTCTTAAAATACATTTTTCCTTCTGTGTTCTTAAGGGATTTGATTCGAAGACTCCATGTAGATACTAAGATCTGTGAATGCCCAAGTCCTCTATAAAAAATGACAAAATGGTACACTCTTCAGTACTATATGTATGTGTGTGTGTATATGTACACATATGTGTATGTGCATATGTATATGTATGTGTATGTGTATAAAGGAGCGATATTTCCACAAGCTGCACACATTCTCCTATATGCCTTAAATTCTTTCTGGATTTCTTATATCTGACACGAAGCAAATGCTGTGTAAGTACCTGTCGTGCTGATTGTTTACATAATGGCAAGAAAAAGCAGTCTGTACATGCTACTGTAGGGATAACTTCTTGTACATGAATAAGACCCAAGGCCTGTGACACTCAGCCAGTGCTGGGAGTGGGTAGAGCCATGCAGAGCAGGTGGCTGCTTCAGTGTGTTTCTACACATTTCACAAGCTCAGCCTAATGTTCTATGCGCAACAGATTCAAGTTTGTTCTTTGGAAATTTGTAAAATCCTTTTCCTCTATATTTCCTATTTGGACTGGTCTGAATCATAGGTGTGGAACCACAGGTACTGTGTTTCCTGTAATGTAGTATGACATTATTTAGAGACCTGGGGCCCTGGAGTTGGCCCCAGTGTCACTTGAACCTTGATTGCTCTGTTCTACCAAGGAAGGGCTCTTTAGCCGGAACATGTTATGAGTATTTTATATATTATCTACTCTTGAATATGAGATTTTGAAATTGAAAATTTTAATGAAAAAAAATCATTTGACATATAAAGATGAATTATTTATCTTTAAAATATCTGATGCCTTTCCTCACCATGGCCAGATGTCTAAATGTGACTCACCAGAAGTGTTTAGTATTCCTTTTGACAGTGACTCCTCAGAGAAAGAATTTAAAGGCCAAGTGTTAAGAAACAGATTTAGGAAACCTTAATGGTTCTTATCGTGGTACTTATCATTTTGCTCTGTACAATTTGAAACATGGAAACTAAGTGTTCTATGATTTACCAGCCATTTTAAAAGCATAAGAAAAAAAATATTTGGCCCATTTCTATAAATCAAACACTTTCATGTTATAGATATAACAATTAAGTGCATTTTTTTCTGATTTCAAATCCTATTTTCTATTAATTTCCTTTTCAAAAAATTTCTGGAGTCACAGATTTACTCATGGGCATTGATCTACTTGGCATGGGAAAAAAATTAAAAGAATCCAAGAGTTTATGTAATGCTGCACTCATCAAAGTATCATATATGACAGCATTTTCACCTAAAATACATAGCTCTAATTGATTTATGAGGTGAGCACTAATTCTTTCCAAGTTAGGCCACGTTTCCACGATTTATTGTCAAGTGCCACAATAAGCAGACGACTGGTTTGCTCCCGCGTTTCCCTCCACGCACAGGAAGGGCTGAGCTGGCCTTGGTGTTGTTTCTGTAGCTCTGGACATAGCTGTAGGCTGTTTTGAAGTGTTCGATGAAGTAAGTCTGCTTTTGTAAAATACAGACAAGTACAGTATCAAAATAGAGAGAAAATGTGTGCACAAAAACTGGCCTTTTAACCCTGAAAAAGATTAATGGTTGTTTGGATTAGAAGTTGTACCCTAATGAGGCATGCTACCCCGGGGGGACGCCGTGTGAGAAGGATGACTGTTCGCCTCCAGGTCACACTGCACAGGCTGTGAGTCTCTGACGCTCAGCAACCCCAAACCAGACAGCTGCCATTAAGAGCCTGGTCCTTTGGGAGCCACTGGGAGACAAGGCCATCACCATCACAATGGCCTGGGGGAGGCAGTCAGTCCCCTGAGCACAGCCACAGTGAATGGGCAGAAATCAGTTTTTGGAGCTTGAATTACTGGCAGCTGGGCTGGGGAGGACTTGGTTCTCCTGTTATTATTTTTTCCAATTCCAATCACTCTCAAATTAAACTATAATGACAGCTTGAGATCTTGTCCCATGTGGCATCCCGTATGAAGATACACCCAGAACAGATAACTTCAAACCTTCATTCTTTCTGTCTTTAAATATTGGATTTTTAGTTGGATGGTTTTAATTGCTTTCCAGTTTGCACAGTTTTTATACATTGGAAACTAAGACACTCAAGAGAAAAGAAAAAAACTATTTATGATCTCATTATTCAAACACAGCTGTTAACATTTGATCTTTTCTTTGTATTTCTCCCATGTGGAAGATATAATTTCCAGTTCTTTTCTCAGAAGGTATGACACATTAAGCATTTTTTATGTTTCCACAAAATTTTCACAGTCACTACTTTAAACATACACAGTATTCACACAATGGACTTTTAATGATTCATGCATAATACAGGTAATCAAGATGACTTCCGAATTTTCACTCCCACCAGTAACACAGCAGTGAAGAGATGAATAACGTATATGCAGCATTTTTATATTCTGTTCGTTTCCTAAGTTTCCCCAAAGTGAATTTTTACATTTTAACCATGTATATTTTATGGCTCTTGATTCATATTTTCAAAATATATATATATAGTACTTCACTTTAAGTGTTGCTTCCTCACTTCTTTAATCTTATTTCTCTTAAAAATAAATACCAGCACATAACAGTAAGAAATCCAACGAAGTTCCTTCACAAGGACGAACTGTGTTCAACTATCAGTTCAAATGTACAAAAGCTAACT
This sequence comes from Eospalax fontanierii, assembly GCA_035773235.1. Lineage (NCBI taxonomy): Eukaryota > Metazoa > Chordata > Mammalia > Rodentia > Spalacidae > Eospalax > Eospalax fontanierii. The sequence continues at coordinate 38,739,227 of CM069532.1, read as the reverse complement.
GTGATTTTTCTTTATGTCAGAACAGTCAGCCCTTGGTATCCACGATCATTCCAGAACACATCTTGGATGCCCAGATCCAGAGATGTTCTAGCCCTTTGTATAAAATGGCACAGAAGTGACTTCTAACATATATATATGTTATATGATATATATATATCATATATATATATATATATATCCCACATATTTTTAAATCATCTCAAGATGACTTATTATGTCTAATACACTATAAAAAGGTTTTCTGTGTTGTTAGGAAATGATGTCAAGGACAAAAAAGGTCTGCATATGTCCAATACAGATGCGGTGTGTGTGTGTGTGTGTGTGTGTGTGTGTGAGAGAGAGAGAGAGAGAGAGATACTAAGACCCTCTCAGGCCACCTTACTTGGGCTCACTGCTCTAAAACATCAATAACTACACTCTAGAAATTAAAAGATTAATAATAAAATTCTATATGATTTCTCACACCAGGGTTTGATGAGGACATTTACAAAATAAGGATTCAATGGACTTCTGACTCTTTTCAAGAAGTGTCACAATACCAGGCCCACCATAAGGTTTCTCACCCACTGACTGACTTGCAGGCAGGCAAGTTGGAAGGAGCCACAGTATAGAAAACTTCTCCCTTACCGCCCCCACTACCTTTGGCTGGCATTTGGTGAGCAGGAGGTGGTGCTGAACCCCAAGATGGGAGAAGCAGGTCCTGGAGATGTGAAGTCTAGAGCTGCTTCTAGTGATAACCTTCATGTTGGAGAGACCCATGGGGACACAGGACACCACATAGCAAGAAACTAGCACATGTGAGTGTCAGGTGCAATTTTTCCCTGAATATTTTTGGTGTGCATTGAGTTGAATCTTCAGAAAGTACGAATATGGAGAAGTGACTATATAGCTTAACAGTGCATGCAAACAGATTAAAATTTAAATTAGAAAATCTATTTTTTTTGCCTCTTACTTTTTCTTTTCCTTCTTGGACCCTCTGTAAGTGGATTCCTAGCCTACAGGCCTGTATTGCTATGTTCATGGTTTTCATTTTGCTGGCCAAGAAAAATACCCCAATGTTCTTTTTATAATTCATCCAAGTCTTAATGAAAGGATTGTTGCTTTGTGAGAGAGGTGAGATGAAAGAACCACTCCAGAACCTCTTCCTAGGGTCTAAGATGCTCCTCTAAGCAGAAACCTCTGAATGCTGTATAAATGTGCACATGCACCCTTGACAGATTTGACAACAATTACAGAATGGCCAGTTTGAGTATCGTATCATGTACTGAATAAGGGAAAAATATTTGTAAGGCAAACCACTTTTCTACTTATTTATTTAGAAACAGGAGCTCATGTATCCCAAGCTGGCCTCAAGCTTACTGTGTTGCCTGGGATGGTGTGTACCAGCACACCTGGTTTTATGTGGTGCTGGGGGTTGAACTCAGGGCTTTGTGCATTCTAAGCAAGCACGCTACCAATTAAGCTACATTCCCAGACCCAAACTAGTTTTCATTTTAATCATTACAGCTAGTCTGTGGTGAGCGCTTGCTATAGAATTGTTTTGATGTTGAACACCTTTTCATGTGTTGATTTGCCATCTTTGTGTGGCAAAGTGAAGAGTTTCTTGAACTTTGTGAATTCCTAGTAAGGCTTACAGTGAAAGGTCAAAAGCAACTAAATCAGGGCCAGTGATCAAGGACAACTTCAGAAATTAGTTATGAAACTGTTCGATGATAATATCTATATATGGTTTGATACATAAAGACAGTGGTGAAAAATAAATAGAGGCTCCTAGAAGTATAATGTCTTGACAGGATGTTAGTTCACTAACATTAATTATAAATCCGATATTGATAATATCTTTGAGTCCTTACACACTAGAAACTAGAACTTCATTATACACATTATATCATTTGCTACTCAAAACAGCTGAGTGAAGCAACTCTTACTACTGTCTCCATTTTAAATGGAGATGATAAAATCAAGACTAAGAGAAGTCCTGTTACTTGTCCTAAAACACACTGCTAGCAAGTGATTTGACCCCAAACACAGATCTTGCTTTTGGTAACTACCTATTACAAACCTCTACACCAGGTTCTGGGACTCCTTCCCCATAAGGAGCTCATCACCCATCAAGGGAAAGAGATGCACAGCATTTGAATAGTAGAAATGGATAGTAAACTGCCTTGCTAACATTAGAGACCTTGGGAATGTATATTCCCTGAATGATTAAGTGTAAGAATAGGGACCCTAATCCTGGCTCTTCAACAGGTCTAATGTTTGTCATATTTTGTAGAGAAAAAAATTCTAGTTTCTATAAGTACAGTTTCTTAAACCATATTCTCCACCTACCTCGGTCACCCTGATCAGTTTACACAGCTTCTGGGGGTGACAGTGATTGAAAACTATGATATAAAGAAAGGGATTTCTGTATCATGGGATTCTTTCATCCAGAAAGAAGAACAGACTCCTCCCATAACTCCACAAAGTGCATAGGTTCAAGACCAACTACTATGCAGTGCAGATTTTCCATCCAGTACCTGTAACCTCCCTGTCCCCAAACTCTCACCCTTTCATTAAGCCTCTAAAACCAAGGAATATTCCCATAGGGCAGAAACTCCCAGAGAACTTGTGGATGATGCTTTCCTGTGGGACCTGGGCCTATTGCATAAAGACATTGAACAGACAGCGTGACTGGCCTGCTCTGCCTGAAGCTATAATCTAGGTCCCAGGAAGCCATTACAGATACGACATCCTCGGCAGTTGCTTAATCTTTTCCCCCAACAAAGACCAGAACCAGGTTTTGGGGGTTTGTTTCCTCATTCCTAATTTCCACATTAGCCCCACAACCTTCCCTCCTTTACCTAAAGACCCCACCTTTAACTTTCCTGCCTTCTGTAACGGCCAGAAAGGCCTCCCTATATAACCCCTGCCTTGGTTTCAATAACTGAACTGCCCACCAACGCAGTTTCCCGGGGAGTTTATTCCTGTCGCACTCTGCCCCACCACCACCACCTGTTAGAGCGTCCTCCATTCTCTGGGATGGCTGGAGCACAACAGCCGTGCTGGAAATGGAGACCCACCCACACTTCCCCCTCCACAGAATCCTGATTCCTCTCCGTTCACAGCCAATCCTCCTGATTTTCTACCAGGATTTTCTCCATCCCTGCTACAGAATGCATACTTGAATCTTCTTTGAGTTCCTATGTTGAAGTCTTGACTTCCCCAATCCCAGTGTTTTGGTATTGGAGGTGGGGTCTTTGGGAGGTAATGAGGTTTTCATAAATCCATGAGGGTGGAATCTTCCTAAAATAAGATGAAGGGGCCATAGTTCTCACTCTCTACTGCAAGAACACACAATAAGAAGTTAACCACTTTCCAGCCAAGCAGACAGCTCTCTTTGGAACAGATTCTAGATTATCTGGGCTGTACATGCTAGCATTCCCAGCCTCAAAATCTCTGTGTGTTGGGTACCAAGCTACAGTAATTTGTTAAGAGCAGTCCAAGCTAGAAAAGACAATCCCAAAGAGGAAAACGAGAAAAATATGAGTTTATGTTGAGAGGAGTTTACACAAGTTGTACACTGAGTATTTTACACATTTTTCTTTCAACAAATTATTATTGCACCTTTCTCATCAACACACAACACACACACACACACACACACACACACACTACTGGTTCAGACCCCCACCTCTTGCTTTGATGGTAGCAATCACCTTCCTCGTGGTTTTCTTGCCTCTGTTTCTTAGCATCTTGAACATTCTCCACCCTGCATCCAGAATGGTTTCATAAAACACAAATTGCTGCTCATGGCTTTCCCTTAGTCAAAAACCTTTCAATTGGAGACTGGGAATATAGTTCAATGGTAGAACATCTAAATAGTATGTTTGAGTCTCTGGGTTTGATCACCTGAACTGCCAAAAACGAAAAGAAGGACGAGAGAAGGAGGGAGAGAGGGAAGGAAGAAGAGAGAAAGAATGAATCAAAATCTCTCAGGGCCCATCTTTCTCCCTAGGGAAATCAAGGAACCCTGATTTGAGATGCTCTCTGAACTCTATAGCAGCCTCTGTGTGTCTGTCATTTATTATGTAGCCTGTCCCTCCTCTAATATGTTAACAAGGTGTAAAATACCTTGTCTTGATCACTGAAGATCTTCATCCTCTCCCTCACACCTGCATTTACAGAAGTGAATCATCAATACATATTTGAAGACTAGAACAGAAAGGAGAATGGAGCAGCCAATCTAAGTTTTCCTCACTCTGATCATTTTCCCTTGTCCAAAGTCTCACGTTCTGAGCGTGGAAGCTCTCATGTTCAGATCCTCAGTGCTGTGAATGAGTACTAGAACCATCTCTTGCCCGTAATATCCTATTAGAAGAATAATAGCAAGAAATGTTACAGAATTCACTTTCTAAAGACGAGTCCACAGTCCACTGAGAACGCTAGGAGGGCAGCATGGGGATCCACAGGACTTGCACGAGTCTCCTTCTCAGACTGGTGTGTGGGGAACCTGTAAGCTAAGCCAAAAAAGAGCATCTTTATAAAGAACAGCTAAGTATCTACATGAGAGTCCATATGAATACTAACAAAACCATTTCAGCAGTCTTCCCATTATGAATCTGGCATTTCCTCCTTCTTCAGAGCCCAGTGTGTACACGATTTTTAAATTAAATGACAAAACCATCAATACACAGTAAAAAGCTATGTAACAGTTATAATTAGGAGGTCTCTAGAGTATATTTCATGTTAAAGAAAATATGAACTTACTAAGCATCCCCATTCAAATCCCTAAATCCTTTGGGTTTGGAGAATGAGAAATTCAAATTCTCTGAGATCTTAATTTTTATGTGGCTTCCTAATACTTTTTAAAATCCCTTCTAAAGCTCTAAATCTTTTCAACATAGTTTCACTGGTTCCACAGCTGAACTGGCAGCCGCTGATCTTTTTATTGGTGGGTAATGGATTTAGTTTGATTGCTGACACGGGAACAATGAGAGGATAAACAATTCCATTTGTGACCATGAAATTCCCCATCTGTTGAGTGTATTCATGACTGAAGAGTGCTGGGCAGAGACAGATGAATGAGCCCGCCACACTGATGTTAATGACATCCGTCACACAAGCTGAACATGTGGCTTCATAAATCAAGAGCTAATGGTAACTCTGGTTGCTCATGTCATGAACAAGCCATCCATTTAAATACTTAAGAATTTACCTTGACATTGAGCTTGGAGACCTGACTTGAAATTCTGATCACACCAAGAAACTCCAGAAGTAGAAAAAAAGAATACAAAGAAAAATTATATATATTTCAGATGTACACTCAGATATTTGCAGATGAAGCAATATGATGTCTAAAATTGGTTTTAACTTTGTTTTATTATCTATTTTGTTGAATTTTTGTGAATTTCATACAATGCAGCTTGATTATATTTAGAACCCTTCTGCTCTCTGTACCTTCCCCATAGCCCCCACACAGAATTTCATGCATTCTGTTATATATGTTAAGGTTTATCTAGCCCCATTTGTGTGCTCAGATGGCCCTTGGTGTGAGGTCATTCACCTAGCAGGCACATGGGTTCGCCCCATAGTATCATAGTAAATAAGCAGTTTACTTAAAAATGGCTTTAAAATAAAATCTTATGAAGGTAGTGCTGGTGTGATGACTAAGCAGTTAAGAGCACTGACTGCTCTTGCAGAGAACCCAGGTTCAGCTGCCAGCACCCACATGGCTAACAATCAACCATAACTCCAGTTCTACGGAGCCTAATACCTCTTCTGGCCTCTACAAGCATTGCATGAATGTGACTCTTATATACATGGAGTACAGAAAATAAAAATATATAAACTTAAATTTTTTTGATGATAGAGAAGGTAAAGAGGCAAATGGGAAAGATGTGGATCATTGTGGAAACTGAACGGCACCTGGAGGCTCACCATGCTACAGGCTCCGCTTTGAACAACACCTGGGGGCTCACCTTACTGTAGGCTCTGCTTTCAGATATGTTTGGAATTAATATAAGGAAAAATAAAATATTTTAAAATGAAAGATAACTGAAAATCAGAGCATCCATTGTTTAGCATAAGTATTTTTCCCAATTGTAGCTTTTTAAAAGAAAACTAAGTTACTCAACTAACTGTTTAAACATTTAATAATGCAAAGACGCCATCACCAGCAAACAAGAGTGCAGCACACTTCATAGAGGGAAAATCAGGTTCTACTGACCCCTGTTTTTCAAGGTCCCACTCACACCCTAGTCCCAGCCTAAGGTAGAGAGATTACTGAGCCCAGGAAGCCAAAACGTGGCCAACTTGCCTCCCTTTTTGTTACCGTTGCTGGCATTGCTTCTGTATTTTGTGGCTTCCTTTCTTGGATCCTCTTTTTAGGTACTTTAATTTATAGGCTCATATCAAGGAAATGGAAAATGAAAGAACAACAGAAAAAAGGGGTGAAGGCTCATGCCAGGGCCTGCACAGGTCACTTCTGTAGGTATGGTCTTTAAATCCCCTCAGGGAACCAGGCTTCTGACTGCACAGGGTTCCCCAGGGGGCCATCTCCTCCACCAGAATGAGATGATAGATGATAGGTAGATGATTGATGGATAGATAGATGACAGATAGATAGATAGATAGATAGATAGATAGATAGATAGATAGATAGACAAATAGATAGAAGCATGGCTTAGTGGTACATCCTCTTCTAGAAAGCCAGAAGGGGAGAAAAGCAGAAATCTGGGCTCTGAGATTACCTTCTCCCAGACCCCAAATTACATTCACATAGAAAGTTGTTATAATTTACACAGAAAGTCATTGTACTTACATGTGCAAACCCATGGCAAGCACGGAAATGCCCACACAGAGTAGAACACATGGCCCTTTCCAGGGCTGGAAGATGAGTAGATAAACCAGAGTGCCCAGCATGAGGGCTACAACGAGTAAAATACGTAGGTGCCTTCAGGGGTGATGCTGGCACTGAAACGACTAGGTGCAAGGTGCAGGTACCAGTGGGGACTGCCACCATCCAATATGGTGGCTGTGAACCACAGGAGCCTATTGCTCTTGAAGTACAGCTAATCCACATTGATATGTGCTGTCTATGGAAAATACGCATCAAACTCCTGAGACAGCATGGAAAAAATGCAGTGAATCAAAATAAACCTCTTTTTGGAGGGTCAGCACAAGAAAATATTTCCTCAGTGTTTCCAAACAAAGTCACAGCCTAGCAGGACCTTCTGACTTATCCTCACATAGATGGAGCTGGTAAAAGGAAGGTCTTAAGGAACCAGAGACTCCTTTTAGCCCATATGACCCCTGAAAAACAGATCCTTAAAAGACCTTAGGAGTAAAAATAAATTGGTTAATTTGGGCCATCTGTTAAACACCCAACAAAAAACTATAATCAAAGATTAAAATGATTGGTATATTTAAGAGTCCGAAAGATTGTACTTCCCAGAAACTAGACTTAAGTTCATATAAGATGTTATTTAAACAATTTCTCACTAATGATTTTGTTCTTACTAAGAAAATGCTACTCAGGTAAAAGACTTCAAATCTAGGCCTAATCAACTCTGCAGTGCCTATCTGCAGTCAAAAGGAAAAACACGCTATTGTTCTTATCTAAAACTTAAATGATGGCTAAATTTCTTCTCTCCCTGTCTAGAGGCCATTTGTGTAGAAGTCACACTGATTCTAGCCATTCCAACAGCTATCAAAGTGCCTGAAAAGCAAATCCTGCCATGGTAGACAAAAGAAAAATAAGGAGAAACCCAAAGATGAATGTTTCTGGAGGCCCTCATCAAGACTCTGTCCTGAACATTTAAAATTCACCCTGTTCTAACCTTTTGAAACCACCTTTCTTTACCGACATCCTTGTCCACCAGGAAATAGCTAAAGAGAGACCACTGCTGCCCTTTATCATCAACAAAAGGCTGGAATGTTAGGTTCCTGGAAGACTCCTAAATTGGTGGTATAGCTCCAGATATTCTAAAATGGTGGGCCTGGGCCTAGTCTGGACAAGTCCATCTGCTTATTTGTATACCAACCAGTCCTGAGCTAAACCCTAGCCTATGTCATGCCAGCCCCCTAGCTGCCTATAAGAAATGCCTGACCTTTGCTGCTGACTGCTGTCTCTCTGACCCCGAGGCAACCCAGCAGTTGGATTCCCCTAAAAAAACTGCTGTCCCCCCAAAAAATAAATAAACCTCTTCTTGTTAAAATTTAAAATAATAATTTTACTACCTCATTAGCAATTTTTCATACTGGTTACAAGTTAAAATAATATTTTAGATGAAATAAAATGTTTATATTTCTGATTCGTCATCTGAACTTGTAGCTTTTCTTTCAGTGATAGGCCATTAACTCAGGACCTTGCCCATTAGCCAAGCCCTCTACCACTAAACTACAACCCAATCCAATGAACTTGCAGCTTTTTCATTTATACCCAGCAGCATCTGTTTTACTACTGAGATCACCTATTTTTTGTATAATTTTTGATAGTGCTAAACATGAAACCTAGAGCTTATGCATCTAGGCAAGAACTCTACCATTGAGCTATATCTCCAGCCCAATTTACATACTTTAAAAAACATTTCACATAATATTTTGAGCTTTGAAATCTATGTGCCATATATATTTCTATTTTCATCCTTCCCCCCCTTTGAATAAAATTTATACATTTACTTTCTAAAAAGGAATATATGGAGAATATTCATTCACCAAACTTCCTGCCTTAAGATGCAACTATTTTTAACTTCATAGTTAAAAAATACATCCCTAGATATTATCCAAAGATCTCCAAATTGACTTCTAAGAACTTATCCTTCTGGTAGATTGGAATACATGTGTAGGTTAGAAATGACTACTATAATATCTTAACTTTCATAAGTATATTGTGATATGCCCTTGATAAAGCCACTACAGAGAATGAGATAGACACTGGGTATGGTGGTGCATACATGCCATCTATCCCAACTACTTGGAAGGCTGACACAGGAAAATCATTTGAGATTGTGAGTCAAAGATCAATCTGGCAACATAAGATCTTGTCTCCAAAAAAAATTAAATAAGGTAGATCATCATCAATTTAGGAGGCCTTATGCCGCAAGAAAGAGAAAAATCCAATACCAACTGGTTTAAATGCAAAAAAAGATATATTGGATGATCTAAATTATCAAAGTTATGCACATGCCCCCATGAATACACCACATAGAAAAAATAAAAAATACTGAAGCCAATTTCACTTGTTTCTTTTAACTTTTTAAGTATGGCTAGTACGATATTTTAAGTAAGATATGTGCTTAGCACTGTATTTCTAGAGCGCATGCTGCTCTAACGGTTCTGCTTGAGTGAGGCAAGAATAATTTGAAAGCCACCTGGAAGAACTCAGACTGTACTGGCTCCTAGAATCATCAGAAAAAGGTCAAGAGTCATTTTATGTTTCCTTCTGAATGCCTCATCGTCACCCCAAAACTCACAGAATAGAACTAAATTCCTGACCAATAGCAGATGCTGATGCTATGGTCAGCATCCAGATTCAACAGGACCAAGGCACTCCTTCAGCACTAACATCTCACAGTCCAGCCCCACATCCCAGCTTGCCTTCCAGCGGAGAGAGTTAAGAATCCAACCCTTCCCAGAGCCTCTCCCACCCACTGGCAGCTGAGATCAAGTGAAAGGCCCAGCTGTTTGGTTCCAAATCGAGGTAACGCTACAGCGCTAGAGTTCTCCCACAGGGTTGACTGAATCCCTTCATGACATCAAGGAGCCACCCAGCACCTTCCTTTATCTGGTCCTGCCTGCTTCACTTCTCTGTCAGTAGCTGATCATGAATGCTCTGGCCAGCAGACTCCCCACATACTAACTTCCTCTCTAAATTGGCTTCTGAGGAACTTGACCCAAAGCACAATCTTCCTCTTAAATCTCTTTCTCTTGCTGTCTTCTCCTGGTGCCTTTTTTAATGCCTCTCTTCCTCTCATGTCTACCGTCTATTGGTAAGAAGTTCTACTCGTTTTGCCTTGAAATCAATGCTCAAGCTCCCACCATTGTCCAAATTCAAGTCCTTATCTTCTCACACCTGGGATGTCATGGCACCTTGCCAACTGCTCTGCCTTATGCCTCTTGCATTCCTTCAGTCCCTCTCAAAAGAATCAGAATGAAGGTCTTACGTCAGAGAATGTTGAGACCCTGCTTACAGCCCCAGTGACTTCCTATGTCATTCAAAGTAAATTCTAAACTTTTGCTAATCCTAATATATGCCTGTTTCCCCAGCATAATTTAAATAGCAACCACGAATCAAAAGTAGCCTAGTTTGGATTATTATATGCTTACTAGGAGTGTTAGTTATGTTTCTCGTTAATGTGGCAGAATACCTGAAAGAAACACCTTAAGGGGGAAGAATTTCTTTTGTCTCACAGTTTGAAAGAGTAGAGACCACCATGATGGGGAAGTCACAGTGGAGCTCACAGCAGCAGGAATGTGAGGCTGGGACTCCTCATGTCTTGATAGACCAGAAAGCAGAAAAACTGGCCAGCCTGAAACCCTCAAGTCCACTCCTTCGGCCTTGCATCACCATGTAGGCCCCACATCTAAACAGTTCCATAACCTCCCAAAACTGCACTATCGGCTGAAACAAAATATTCAAATATATGAATCTGTGGGAACATCTCACATTTAAATACAACACTATATGAGTCAGCTTTCTGTCTTTGTGACAAATGCTTGAGAACATCAACTTGAAAGGAGGAAATGTTTAGTTTGACTCATGGTGCAGAGGCTTCAGGCTGTGGTTGTTCAGTCCTGTCTCTTTGGGTCTGTGATGAGGCAGGATATCATGACAAGAGTGTGTACTGTACACTGTACATTGTTTTGGATGGGGGGAGAGAGGGAGAAAGAGAGAGAGATCTCAAAATTCAATATTCTGTTCATAAGGCCCCAAGTCCTACAAGTTCTATCGCCTCCCAATAGTGCCACAGGCTGGTGACCAAGCCACTGTCATAGGGGCCTTGGAGCATTTAGGGTCCAAACCATAACAGTTATCTTACCCACACGGCTCTACATGAAATAACCTCCTGCTCCCTCTTGGGTCTCACCCTTCCTCCTCTACTCCATTCCAGTGACTCTAGAACAGTCCTCAAACAGGAAGATAAACTCTTCTCAAGAACCACAAGACATCTGCACTTGCTGTCCCCTGCCTGAGTAGATTTCCCCAGAAATTTGCAGTCCGCTTCTTTTCCTTGGATGTTTAGTCAAGATTATTTTTGCTTGTTATTTTGTTTTTGTTTTTGAGACAGGGGTCAAGCTCTGTTGTCAGACAGTCTTGAACTGGAAGATCAAGAATCATCCTGCTTCTGCTTCTTACCTGGCTCAAGATCACTTTTAATGGGGGGGGGGGTGCAAGTGTATGTGCGTGCATGTGCATGTGTGTATGCAGATGCGTGTGCCCGTGCACATAAAATGCATATAGAAGCCAGTGGAGGCTGTCAGGTGTCTTCCTGTATTGCTCTCAGCCTTGTTCTCTTGAGACAAAGTCTCTCACCAAACCTGAAGGTCGCAAGTTCAGCTAAACTTGCTGGCCGATGAGCTCCCAAGATCTACCTGTCTCCACTCTCAACCATACCTGGCTTTTATGTAGGTGCTAGGGATTCAAATTCAGTGTCTAGCCCTTGCACTACGAACGCTTACCCACTGAGGCATTTCCCCAGCCCAAGATCACTTTTTTGGTACGATCTTCCCCTAGTCACCATTTAAATTTTCAATTTTCCCTTCCAGTCCTTCACGTCCTCTCTTCTTCACTTTTCTCTTTATGTTTTTCTACTCTATCCCTATACTAGTATCTCATACGCCTCACAAATATGTAATCTACAAGGTAAGTAGTGGCATATCTGTAAGTAAGGCACTTCTCTTTGGGGTGTTCTGTTAGTTACAGTCTCATTGTTCTGAAAAAGTCACAAGCAACTTAAGGGAGGAAGGGTTGATTTTGGATCAAGATTTCAGAGGACACAGTCCATCACTGTGAGGAAGGCAGAGCAGCCAGGAAGAGGGATAAAGTGCTAGTCACACTCTGTCCACAGTCAGAAAGTAGGGAGAGATGAATGTTGATGCTCCAATGGCTTCCTTCTTTACCCCTTTTTTATTTACTCTGGAACCTTCATCTACCAGATGGAGCTGGGCACATTCAGGGTAGGTCTTCCCTCCTGAGTTCTCTGGACTCACCCTCACAGACAAGTTAGAAGTGTATCTCCTAGGTGATTCCAAATTTAGTCAAGTTGAAAATGAAAATTAACCATCATAAATGATAAAAAATGTTTTGGAGTTAAATAGTGAAAATAGTAACAGTATTGTGATGTACTAACTACCCCTGGACTGTGCTCATTAACATGGTTGATTTATGTTATATGAGTTTAATCTCAATGAAAAGAAAGCCAAAAAGCAGAAAAGGAATGAATGGTTGTTATGGCAGGTTGGGGCCTGGCTATCCCAGAGCTACATCTATGGCAAGACAGCCTGGGAACTATATTAAAGTCTACTCTCTTTTACCATGCACAGCTATGGTTCCAGCTATGCAGGAGGCTGAAACAGAAGGATCACTTGAGTTCAGGAGTTTAAGACCAGCGTATGTAACCTATTGAGAGCCCATCTCAAAATAATAATAGCAGTAATAATAATACATTCTTTTCAAAAGGCAGGGAGAATACAGCCCCACTGCTCGTCACACCTACTCTAATTGGCATCCTTGATATAGCAACTTTTTTTAAATGGTCAGCTGCTCCACAAGAGGGAATTCATGCCTGATACTGTAAACCTGGTCAAAAGCCCGTGACTGGGGAGATCATAGGCCCTAGGGGAGACCCTATTAGTGTTGCTTTGCTAAATGAACGTGTTATCAAGCTGCCCTCTAAATATTTATGTTTATACTCATAGATTAGTTCCAGATGGTCCCACACCCGTGCCCATGAAAGCAGCACAAATTGGATTCGGTGAGCTCTAAAAATATAAACGGGAAAAGGGAAGAACAGGACATGAAGATGGGAGGGGAAAGAATTAGAGCATCCGCGGGACACGAGAGGACGGATTGGGGCTGGATACGACATAAATATACTGTCTACATGTATGAAATTGTCCAAGAATAAATTTTTAAATATTCTTTAAAATGGTCAGTTAGATTTAAGCTTGAGTAAACAGTAAATAACTTTTAGTGTAAGTGTTCTATGCAATATTTGGAGCATACAATTTTAAAATATAATTTATTTTTGTGGAGTGAAATTAACTGGCTGTTTTTTTTAACCTGACAACCTACTCTCCAAGCACCTGCACATGTAATCCTAAGAGTCTTCTCCATACCCCAGAGAGTATTACTTTGCATAAATCAAATATTGAAACCATTTCTTTTTTTTCTCAGCAGAACTGAAAGGAGAATGTTGCACCTGCAAAAATTATAAATCCATTTCAAGTTTCACAAAATTACCCACTAAATACTAAACACAGACGTTCTGAGAGTGCCAAGTGTGGTCATGACTCCCAGGCCAGGGACGTTTAAAGCAATGGTAGGCCACCTATGGCCTTGTTGGACTCATGTCTAAAGTGTCTGGTACATGACAGGAGTGCAACAGAAATACCACCAGTAACTCACCACATCTGGTACAAGATCTGAGAGGAATAGACCAGCACTGTCCAGCACAAGCCAGAAGGCAGCATGCGGGCCACCATTCAGGCTGAGAGCTACCACCCCTCTGCTCGGTCACTCAGTCATCACCCTCTGCTTTTAAATCATTCATTCATGGGAACAACTCCAGAACTTTGGAATCCGGTATACAGTTGTATACCAAGAGGTTGGTGGGTCTGACATGCAGCCAGAGACTAATGAACCACAGGTTCAAATCTTGGAGGAGGACTCTGTCAATAGTGCTGTGTTTTTCTCTGTGTACCAGAGGCTTTCAAACTTTAGTGACACAGTATCAGTATCCCCTGGTGAGCTTATTCAAACAGACCACTGGCATCCACCCAAATCAGAGCTTCTGACTTTTCTGGCAAGAGAGACCTAAGAAATTTGCATGTCTAACAAGTTCCCCAGAGATACTGCCACTTCTGTGGGGGGACAATTTGAAACCACGGTGCCGATCCAGTGCTCTCAACCCTAGTGTATTTTAATGCCCAGCACCTTTTAAAATATACACCCCTCTGTAAATAATTGGATTTATTTTTATATGTGTATTTATCTTTTTTTATAATTGGTTTTAAATAGTCTTGCGGGGGGTGAGCACTGAATGCTTCACAATTTTAGTGCCCTTGTAGTTAGGCACTCTCTTTAAGTGACTTCTGTTCTATCTCCACATGTGCCCTGAACCAGCACCACCCAGCTTCCGGCCACTGGAATCAGAATTTGCATTTTAGGAAGCATCCCGGGTGGTTCTGACACCTGCTAGAGTCTCAGTCCATGTTACTTTTGACCCTACGTACATTTTTATCAAAAGTTTCTTCTTGCACTTTTGGTGGGCAAGCTAAATCTCTGAAGTTACAGGCTGAAGAGTGAGAAATGGAGAAGCACCATAGAGTACTATCCAACAGGCAGTAAGCAGTTTGTGGAGCCTAAGAGAAGAAAGTATTCCTTGACCAAAATGCCCTTGGAGTAACTACACAGGTCAGATATTTTTTTAAGAAAGGTCAGTGAATACGCTGTGTAATCGCTAAGGAACCCTCAGACGTGAGTTCCAGTTTCTAAAGAAGATGGGACCAGGCAGGAGCACATCTAAGTAGATGCGGCTTCATCCTGGACAGGGGTTGTCACTAATATTTGCAGGTGTGGTATGTGCTTACTGTTATGTACGGATTATACTCTTTGACTTCTAAAATCATGGCTCAATCAACCCCTGCAAGGATTGTAAAGTACCAGGCCTAGGAAAATTCTAACTGTCTAATATGATCAAGATTCTGGGCTCTAAGTACATAGGCCAGACAGAACATGTCTATAAAGATACATACACAAGGATGCAGTTTATGATCATTCTCTCTCTCTCTCTCTCTCTCTCTCTCTCTCTCTCGCGCGCGCGCGCGCGCTGTATACGTGTGCAGGCCAGAGACAACTTTGAGGTGTCATCCTCTGGAATGCTGTCTACTTCCTTGAGACAGGTTCTCTCATTGGCCTAGCTCTCACCAATTAGGCTAGACTGACTGACTGACTGACTGACCAGAGAGCTCCAGGGAGCCTCCCATCTGCACCTCCACAGCTCTAGAATTAGAAGTGTACGCCACTGTGTCCAGGCTTTATGTGAATGCTGTGGACCAAACTTAGGTCTTCATGTTTGCATGGCAAGCCCCTTACCAACGGAGCCATCTCCCCAGACCCCTGTGGCATTGCTCTTAATTTTAAAAAATAGAAACAAGCTATAGAAAGGGATGTAATGCATAAATTCTTAGAATTCAGAGGTCTCCTGCTTAAAGAATGGGAACTGTCTATGTTGTATATACTTGTGCATGTAACATAACCCAATTCTGTTTCTTAAAAAAAATCATGGTATATATTTCTAAATAGTCACTGAAAATGTACCATCAATCTATGCAGAAATTGCCTTTTGGAAGTGAGACTGTATCATAGGAAGCAGTTTCCTATTTTTCTGTGTACCCATCTACCATGTTTGCATTTGGTATAACAATCATGCGGTTATTAGTTAAAATACCTCAAACATGCAAAAATGATATCTTCAGAACTGTTTTGTCTGAGTAGGTTTTTAAAATATTTTTTAATATTTTATTTGATGTTATTAATTTATGTGTACAAGTGTATTGCCTGCATGTAGGTAAGTGCACCCAGGTCATGCAGTGCCCATGGAGGTCAGAAGAGGGTGTCAGATCCCCTGGAACTGGAGTTATGGATGGTTGTTAGCTGCCATGTGGGAATCAAACCCAGGTCCTCTGCAAGAACGGTCAGTGCTCTTAACCACTGAACCATCTCTCCAGCTTATTATTTATTATTTTTATTTTATGTGTATGAGTATATTGCCAGGATGTGTGTAAGTGCACCTGTGTTGTGCAATGCCTGAGGAGGTCAGACGAGGGCGTCCTATCCCCTGGAACTAGAGTTATGAGTAGTTGTTAGCTACCTTGTGGCTGCTGGAATTCTAACCAGGGTCATCTGCAAGAGCAGCCAGTGCTCTTAGCTGCTGAGCCATCTCTTCACCCATTTAGTTACACATTTCAGGCTCATTGATTAGGACTGGCTTTACTTAAATAAAATCTAATCCAATCTGGACCCTTTGTAATTAAATCTAGGATAATTCTGATTGGTTTTTGCTTTTTTATTTGTTTGCTAGTTTGTTTCCCAAAGAGTTCTTAATTTTTAAAGATTTCTTTTCATTTATGTGTATATGTGTCTGTATGCGCATGTGTGTGTGTGTGTGTGTGTGTGTGTATGTACTCAGAGGTCAAAAGAGAGCATTAGATCCCCTGGCATTAGAGTTATAGGCAGTTATAAACAGCCCGATGGGGTGCTGGGAACTGAATGATAGTCCTTAACAAGAGCAACAAGTGCACTTTACTACTGAGCCACCTCTGCAGCCTCAGTTTCTTAATTTTAATTAGTCATGGACTCTTCCGTTTTTAACTGTGTATTTTAGCTCCTAACTTTAATATTACCTCTTAGTAAGCATGTAGTAGTTAATCAAACCTTTTTTTTTTACCTCCTCCCAGCTGGCCTGAAATTTGCTATATAATGTTCTCACAGAGATTCTCCTGCTTCTGCCTCCCAAGTGCTAGGATTAAAGGCATGAGCCACCACACCTGGCTTTCAGATTTCATTTTTAAAATCGTTCTTAATCAGGTTCAACTAGTTTTTGTATTTCTGCAAATATAAGGCCAGATTTTTGCTTCATTTTGCTAAATTTTATCATATAGATTGCAGTCAATTGTTTCAGTTTGTTAATATGATTCTTCATCTTTAATTCTGTCACACTGCATACTCCTCTAAGTTTTCCATGATGTGAAAATTTAATGACGATGAAGATCATAAAATATATACATAATAGACACCAAGAAGTCTTCTAAACAGCAAAAATTTTGTTGAAAGTGACTGAATCTACTTAATCTTGTATCCAAAGGAAATGTATTATATGGAGATTGAGATATCTCATTAAGCCCAAGATAGGAAAGACACTGGACCTGAGAGAAGCAAGGCAGGAAACCGGCAGTAGTTCTGATCGACTTCAGCTCACACACCCATCCTTTCTTCCCACCCAGCACTGGCTCTCAGGGGAGCATGTACACAACCACACACCAAAGTGTGGGTCTTGGTGTAAGCACCTGCCTTGCCAGCTAGAACTCTTTCTTTTGGATTTGCATTCGAGCCCCAATCCCCTTCCAGTCCTCCTCTCCCATCTATACCATCTACAGTCCTCAACTTCACCCTCAGTGGCCCTGAGAAATACCCTAGTTTTTAAAAAAAATATTACCATCATTATCATTTTATTGTGTGTGTGCATGCATGTATTATGGTATGTGAGTGTAGATACATGCATATAGGTAGCATGTGTGCATGTGGAGATCAGAGAACAGCTTTCTGCTGTTGGTAATCTCCCTACGCTGTGGGGTTCAGGGATTGAACTTGACCAGGTCTGTACAGTGAGCTTCTATCCCCTGAGCCGCCCTGCCAGCCCCATCCCAGCTTTTTCTTTTGTTTTGCTTCAGCTTTGAGGCCGGATCTGGTTATATAGCTTGGTCTGGTCTTGAGCTCACTGTATTGCCCAGACTGTGATCCTCTTACCTCAGCCTCTAGTGTTGGGAGTAAGATTTACAGGCTGGATCTCTGGTATTGAGTTCATACCTTTCCTCTGGCTGCAGATCAAAGCCCAGTTTCAGTCTTCAGGATGCAGCAGGTGAGGCAGTACATCCACCTTGGCTCAATCAAATATGGCCAAGGAGAAAAGTTCAGGAAGAGCAAGCATGGCTCCCCAGAGCCGTCCTCTGTGGGAAGTCTGATTCTCGGAGAAAGAGGTAGAATACCGAAAACCACCTGAGTAGCAAATGTTCCAAATGTGAAATTTGTCCCATGAAGAAATATCAATGGAAACACATCTGTGTCTAAAATGTGATGAATTAGGGTTACCCAGGTCGAAGGAGGGCAAGACTTAAGAGGTAAAGAATGCAGAATACAGTTCATGTAAGCCATATACTCAGGAGGCTTAAACAGGATGTCTGCTTTGAGTTCAAAGGCCTTGAGTTCAAGGCTTTGAGACCCTGGGAGGAGGGGAGGAGAGAGAATTTAAAGGGTTTGTACATTATCTTTCCAGCCAAACTAGGGATTAAGTCCTATTTCAGACACAAAGTAACTATTTTAATCTCAGAAAGTCTTTTTGTCTCAGTTTCCTCAACTATAACAATGGTGAAACTAGTAACTAGTGTCATTTGTTAGTTATGGATATTAAATGAGATCTTACAGCAAGGTGCCTGGCTCATAACAAACATTTAATAGAGCACAATCATTATTATTATCATTACATCACTATCAGTTTTTTGAAGTAAATCTATTACACTGTAGTAAAAAGAATCAGAAATGGGTTTAACATAAAATGTATATATTCATGCATACTTATGAAATATATATCAATCATAAGATTTGGTCGTATATATGTAGGGAAATATAGGACATAAGTTCATCTTTAACATAGGAATATAAGATAATAGACATATTAGGATATAGAGAATAATAAAAATATAATCATCCTATAACTGGGCTCCTTGAGTGTGGGAACTGCCTATTGCACGATTGTCTACACCTGTAGTTTTATAAGGAAACACTGAACACACACCTCCAGAAATGTCAGTCTTGTGGGGTGAAGCAGGTCTGAGGTGGTGAAACAGTCCTGTAGTCTAAAATAGAACCTTTGACAAGCCGAGCTAACACAAGACAACGAAAGATCCCGTTCCCCTGAAGAGAGAAAAGCCCTTCCTTTCTGGAATGAGAGAGGCATGACTGATAGCAGAATTGACATTTCCTCTCGGGTGAAATCCCCCAGCCAAGCTGGGCGCTAAGCGAGTAGGCGATTTCACCTCGTCACTTCACAAAGACTTCCAAATTCACTGTGGCAGACACAGCAAAATAAAAATGTTAAGTGCATCTTAGCTGAGGGGAGACTCAAGCCTCCGCACTCAATCAAAGGTTTGCAATAATAGGATTCATTTAAAAAAAAAAAAAAAAAGGACAGATGGGCTCAGGAAATGTTGCAGTAGAGACAGGCATGAGAGAAGCTCACAGGCAGCCTGCCTTTTGTGGACCTGCACAATGATTCCGGAGCCAGACTGGCTTAGGAAAGCTCGGGACTAGGGCTCCAGAGAGAGGCCACCAGCTTCCAGACACCCAGGGGCACAGGAGACTGCGACCATGCATCAGATCTACAGCTGCAGTGATGAGAACATAGAAGTTTTCACCACGGTGATTCCTTCCAAGGGTGAGTACAATTGCCCTTGCCGTCCCCTACGTGGCATCTCATGCCGAGGTGAGGACGTGTGTGCTGCTGGACTACAGCACACTGATGGGATGTACCCTTGGGTCCTGAGGTCTGCTGGCTTCTCTGCTTTGAAAGCACTTTGATTTTTCCCCCATCTGAAAGAAGGATAAACATCAATCACAGGCAAACGATCTATCAATGGGGGAAGGAGGGCATCGTAACACTCCCTGTTTCATTTAATTAATAACAGGGGACCCGGCAGGCTCAATGACAGGGACAGCAAGTCACCGTTAAGGAGACAGAAATGGAAACTAAATCCCCAGGGCAGCCAGATACTCTCCTGTATTGTCCCCAGTGAGCAAGGAGATTCTGAAAGGGCAGCCAGCTGCTCCAAAGTCTGATGTCCAACTATGCATGACAGCGGAGGGAAAATGCCCCAGGTTGGCCAGACACTCAGGCAGGCAGTAAAATGAGCCCTGACCCCAGGCTGGCCTCACCACAGAACCCCGAGGTCACCTCGACCTGGTACCACCAAAAGGCACTTGAGAACCTTGGCTTTATAAGCTCTGCTCCCTCCCAGCTGCTGCCAGGTCCTGGGAAGGGCTCTGTGATGGAAGCGGGTGCTGGTGACCAGCATTCTCCTGCAGAGCCACCCTCGCCCTTTATTTCGTTCTGGCCTTGCAGACCCTGCCTTGCAGGGAGAGCCGGCTCACACTTTGCCCTGGCGGTATTTTCGTACTTGACCGAAGTGGGCTGGATGTTTACTGGTACTGTGAGCAAACCATTCTTTCTTCCTCTCCTCTGGTGTCAGTCACAGACAGGGCCACGGCTCCCGGGCTGGGGCGGGGAGGTGGGGGTCGGGGGGGAGACACTCAGTCTTGCCACAACCAGCCAGCAGAATATAAACTGAGCTTTCAGAATCTTCTACTGCGAGAGAGGAGAAAAGGAGTTGGGCTTCTGCCCACATGTAGGAGTTGAAATTCTCTCTGGAGATTCTGAAAGTCAACCTTTCTGTGCTAAATCTGTGTGAACAGAAACGACCTTTACATTCATTTTACTCTTTTTTTTTTCATTGCTACTGATGAACCCAGAATCACATGTATGCTAGTCAAGCACTATACCACTGAGCTACACCACCAGACACATAGATGGATACTGAGCGAGAGAAAAAAAGCAAGCTGAAATTTCATATGCGTGCGATAGCATACTGTAAATCTGGAAACA
This sequence comes from Eospalax fontanierii, assembly GCA_035773235.1. Classification (NCBI taxonomy): domain Eukaryota; kingdom Metazoa; phylum Chordata; class Mammalia; order Rodentia; family Spalacidae; genus Eospalax; species Eospalax fontanierii. The sequence continues at coordinate 38,718,588 of CM069532.1, read as the reverse complement.
TAAGATAACACTGCATACTGTTTATGGTTATGTATCCGGAGCAAAGTATGAAAACACAGACAAGAGAGGTTCATAATTATAAAATCAGTGAGCTCAGTGAGCCCAGAGAGGTACAGAAGGAGAATTAGAGAAAGAAAGGTAGAAAGAGGACTGAAACAACAAAAATGGCAAGTATGTCTATTTTCATTGAGTAAGGTGACTTATCCCTATAATCTCAGCACTCAGAAGGCCAGTCAGGTATGTAGTGAGATGCAGTCTCAGAATAAAAAAAATTTTTAAGTATTTTAGTTTTTGTAATTTAAAAAAAATAAAAGAGAAAAAGTCCTTGACAAAATGATTATAAGACTACTATCATTTCTGTACTATGTGACCTTGGACAAACCACTTAATCTCTCTGGGCATGAGTTCCCATCCACTTCCATAAAAGAGATAAAAAAGAATTTATCTTCCAAGATTATCACAGGCCATAAATGAATTAATACATACAATATCTACAACAGTAGCTGGCATGTATTTAGCACCGTTAAATGCATCAAGCTTATGTGATTTCTAGATTTAGTCTACACGTGAGGCCATGAGTATATTCAGTTAAAGATAAATACTTGATCTTATTTTCTTTTCTTACCATCTTCATTCATGGTTTATTCCTGGAATTAAAGTACTTCGTTTCACAGACATTTCCCAGCTCAGGAAGCTGCTCTTTAGAAAGGATTACTTGCAGCTTTGCGTGAGATCTCCGTGGCTGGAGCCAACCTCTTCCCACACCTTTCTTTACCCTGGGACCTTCTCAGAGCCTTCAAGCAGAGGGTTCTCACTGAAGAACCTGGTGCTCCACGTTCATGTCACTGTGGAACAGAAAGATAGTAACCCCTCATTACAGACCCCCGCAGAACTGCAGAAGCACAAGTCGGCTTGACTTTAATGGGATCTAAAGTCTTCTGGAAGACCAAAAGACCATGGAGGAAGCATGAGTACCCATGCACAATAGACAGGCTTCCTGGAACAGCTCAGCCATGCAGGCAGTGTAGCCTAGCGGTTCGAAATCAGAGGAGGTGGGGTACTGAACCTGGCAAGGTGCACACCTGTAGTCCCAGTATTCAGAAGGTGGAGATAGCAGAATCATGAGCTCCAGGACTGGACTACCAAGGAAGACCCTGACTCAAAAAAAGAGTGTGGGGGCTGAGCTCAGTGGGCAGAGTACCTTCCTCATAAGCATGAGGAACTGAGTTCCGATCCCCCAAACTCATGTAAAAAGCCAGGCACAGTAACATCTACCTGTAAACCCAGCTTTGGGAAGGAAGAGACAGATGGATCCCTGAAGCTCTTTGGTAGCAAGACTAATCAAATTGATAAACTTCAGATTCAATGCGAGACCTGTCTCAAAAAATAAAATAAAAAAGTGACAAGTGATGGAGAAAAAGTGTTCAACATCAACCTCTGGTTTCAAACACACACACACACACACACACACACACACACACACACACTAACAAGTACAAACAAAACACACACACATGCAGAGTATGGCCTATATTCTACCAGGAACTGAGTAAACTCTGTGTCCCTTGACACTCACAGCAATGTGGTGGCCTTAGAGAGGAGAAGTAATTCAGTGGAAGATGAGGCTGACAGCCTCCACCTGCCGGGCTCAACAAGGACTGTTACCACATCTATGTATTATATCTCTTTCCAACATGCACGTGTTGGGTTCAATCTGATATCGACATTTCTATAAGTAAGTCATCTCACTACCTCACAAAATTTGGCACAGCAAATATATTACGGTGTTTCTTGTGTCTCTTAAAGGCATAGAACATAGTGAACATAGTCCAAGTCTAGCTGAGACTTGTATCTTTTTACTTTCTAGAAAGGGCCCTTTAACTAACTTTCTGTTGTAGACACAGTTTACAGTGACTACCGAAGATAAAAACTGTGGCTTTACCAGGAAGTTGTATTAGAACTTACGTCCTGTGATGCGCCACAGTGGAAGGGAGTGGGGAGGCAGGGACCAGGAGGAAGTAGTGAGGCAGGGTGCAGGAAGAGGTCCTACTGTGAGCTACTTAGTTTTTGTTGCCTTGATAAAACGCTGACTAAAACCAAGTTGGGGAGGAAATGTTTATTTCAGCTTACAAGGTACAGTCCACCATCGAGGGAAGCCAGGACAGGAGCTCAGAGAAGGAACCTAGAGGCAGGGACTGAAGCAGAGACCATGGAGGAATGCAGTTCACTGGCTTGCTTCCCTTGGCTTACTCAAAGACCTTTCTTACACAGCCCAGGTCCACCTTCCTAGGGCTAGCACTGCCCACAGCAGGCTGGACCCACCTACATCAATTAGCAATTTAGAAATGCCTCTCAGACATGGCCTCCAATGGAGGCAGTTCCTCAACGGAGGCTCCGTCTTTCTAGGTGACTCCAATCTATATTAGGTTGACAAAAACTGATCACCACATACAGAAAGTGGAAGCAGTAGCCTTCCATCTGTAGCCATCCCGCCTACATCTTCATCTAGCCCTCATCTGGCAGGAAAGTACTATGATCACCACTATTTCCTGGGTGTTTTCTCTTTGCCAGGTTCTGGCCAAGAATTTTGTGGCCAAGGCTAGTTCATTTACTCCTTGACAGTGCCCTCTACAGTAGGCATCACTATTAGCCCTGTCTACTACATAAAGAAAAGTGAGACTCTGAGAGGACAAGAAGATGGTGCAGCCATCTAGTTCAGATACACACTCAAGCTGAGGATGTTGGAGTCAGTGCATTGTGCTCCAGGCTTCACAGTTACAAGGGCTTTGCAGGCGATAAGGATAGTCCTCCTCTGTCGCTCGTTCCATTCTAAGCAGGCAGGAGCATGGTAGAATTTGGGGATTCTTTCTTTTTAAGGTTGCGCAGTATTCCATTGTATAGATAGAGCCCATTTGTTAATCTGATCATCTGGTGATGGGCACTGTGCTCTTTCCAACTTTCAGCCATTTGTGAATAATACTACCCTAAACTTTGGTATAGTCAAGCCAAGTAACAGCTTAAGTTACAGTGAAAGTTCCCATCCTTTTCCTAATCCCCTGCTCCATGCCAGGACCAAACGTTCCCATTTTCTAAAATTATTTCTTTATCTCTTTGCAGTGCCTAGTCCAGCCAGGAGAAGAGTCAAAAGCTCTCAACACCTGACCAAGAATGTAAGGAAACTTTGGGTTTTGTCCTCTTTGATTGACTTGCATTATAAAAGCAACGTGGTCTTCTTTACTCCCTCCCCGTCATCTCCACTCTCAAGGAGTGTTTTCAGTGTCTCGGTCTTCCACTTAACCAAACTGACAAATATCAGCCATGCACTAACTTAGTCCCCAAGGAGATTCCCTGGATCTGCCCTGTTCTTCAGGTGCGGAGATCATCTGGATCAATTACATTCCCCAGGCGCAGAGGGAGCCTCAGTTTGTGTACACACATTTTTTTCTTTAAACAAAGTCCATGATACAGATGTCCTACCCCAACCTAGGCATTTGTAAAGTCACATGTTCTCATTATTATAAACAGAAATGAACTTATTTGTACAAACTACTATTATTTTGCCTTAATTCATTGTCACATAGGCCGCCTAACAGAACTAACAGGTAAAAGAAGAAAAACGGTTCATCCATCTCTCCATTCCTCAAATTTTTGCATTCCTAATATATTAAGAGGTTGTGCTAGATGTGGTAAATATCAGAATAATTTTGTTGTTGTTTGTTTTGAGAAGGGTCTCTGGATATCTCGGGCTGTCCTCAAACCCACTATATAGACCAAGCTGGCCTCAAACTAACAATCCTCTTGCCTCAACCTCTCAAACGCTGGAACAACAGGCATGCTTTGTGAAACACGGTTCCTGTTTACAGTTTGACCAGCTACTTCCAGGAATTATGAACAATTTGGAGGTTTCTAGCCATGCATTTCCATTTTTTCATAACATCTCCAAGATGGGCTTTCCTTTATTTAAAAATTGTGTCTTGGTATTTTTACTGCAGTACCTTAGCTATGTATTGTTAGAGGTAGCGCTATGCAACTCTCATTTTATGTATTTATGTAAAAACTATCAAAACATCTCTGCACTTTATCTGAAAAGGTTCCTCTTGGTTATATGGCGTTTCTATCACAATTTTGAACAATAGTACTTTGGATTTTTATGTATCTCAATTTTTAAAAGTCTATTTTTTAAATGTATTTCCGGTGCTGGAGAGATGGCTCAGGGGTTAAGAGCACTGACTGCTCTTGTAGAGGACCCAGGCTTAATTCCCAGCACCCACATAGTTACTAACAACCATCTCTAACTCCGGTTCCAGGGAATCGGACACTCTCTTCTGACCTCCAAAGGCACTGCACTACACAGGTACACTTACATGCATGCACGCAATACACTAATACACGTAAAATAAAATAAAAATGACAAATAAAATATTTAACAAACACATTCCTTATACTTTGATTTTAAGAAAACACATACATTGGGAACACTACAGAGGGCCAAGCATGCTGGGCAGTGACGGGAGTACCGTCTACAGCTGCATTTACGTTTTGATTCCAAAGTCAGTATGCATCCACAAAATGCCAAACACTATAAAGACAATTTAGTATCACAGAATCCTAAGAAGTTGTAGAACAGAGTAGAAGATGCCCAAACTTCACAATCAAATTTCCTGTGTGTAAATCCCTGCTTCTTCGATTTCTGGGCATTCAATCTTTTAAAAATATTTTATCCATTATTACTTTATGTGTATAAGTGTATTGCCTGCATGTGTGTAACTGCACCAGTGTCGCACAATGCCTGAGGAGATCAGAAGAGGGTGTTGGATCCCCTGGAACTGGAGTTAGGACAGTTGTTAGCCGTCATGTGGATGCTGGGAATCAAACTCAGGTCCTCCACAAGAGCAGTCAGTACTCTTAACCACTGAGCCATCTCTCAAGTCCCAGTGTTCAACCTTTAGCAGGTTGCCTAGCCGTTCTAGAACTTGGCTTCCTTAGCATTAAGATGGGCGCCGTAAACGCACATATCTCAAGGGAAAGGAACAAATGACTTAACAAATAGAAAGTGATTGACATATATTGAACATTCAATCAACTTTGATGTATTTTAAGCGAAATTTTCCCATATACTAACAATAATTATGCCTTATTATCTGACAATGTACTATTTTTGTAAACCGCTTCTATTCACTTTAAAAGAGATTTATTTTTCTTTAACTGAATTTTTATACATTTCATACAATATATTTTTATTGTATTTAGATCCCCTCTCCTACCTGTACCACCAAATTTCATATATATATATATATATATATATATATATATATATATATGCCTACAGAGTCAAATTTGTGTTCCCAAATGTCCTTCAGTGTGGGTCCATCCACTGGAGCCTGGTAACAATAGATCTTAAACATCTTTCCATTCCAACTAATATACAGATCTACTACCCATTCTTAATGACTCCATAGTATTCCAGTGTAAGAATTACCATTATTTATTTATTCGAGTCAAATATGAAGTTTTTAGATTCATTACCTAAAATCATCAGTAAATGGATTTTTTCCTTTTTTTTTCTATTAAGATCGTGCCCCCGAGAAATGATCTTGAAAATATTTTTTGGTGCTTATACAGATGCCTTTGAGAACAAATTCATAGCCATGGAGATGGGCAGGAATTTATAAACATTTAAAAGATCTTGCAACGATTGCCAAGGTTCTGCAGCCGTATCTTGAAATGCCTTTTCCGGAATAGCCATGCCAATACCATAGGGCATCAGTACTGTTAAGCTTTCACAATCTGATAGGCGAAAATGCCTTGTTTAATGCTGTGTATTTTTTCCATTTCAATGTGATTCTTTTTTCATAGATTTACTGACCATTTCAGTATTTTTCCCTACCGGCTTCTTATTCATTTCTTTTACCTATCTTTCTGTCTGTCACTTGTGTTTCCTTTTATAAAGACTTTTGAGAACATTTTCTATATTAAGAACAGAAAGGCTTTTCATGGATAGAATTTGGAAGGTGGACCAGAGAGTCTGAACTAGTTTATAAACCCTGAAAACTTAAAAACTAAGCCCAGAAGGAAAATGTTTCCAGCCTTAATAACAGGGGGTATGGTTTTACCAAAAGATGGAAAGGAAATCTAGGTAATTTAGAGTTAAGAAAACTTCACTACAGACGTTTAAGAAGGGAGGCTCTTGTCTTCAAATATTCACTCTTCTTCCAGGTTGGAGAACGTCCACCTGGCGTGTTTTCCCCTCCTATTTCTCACATTTCCTGATTGCTGCCCAGCTCCTCCTTTGTAAAGCTCAGCACCAGCCACACAAAACATACGAATCAGACTGGGCATGGGGTCCATGCTGTGATCCCAGGACCTTAAGGCTAGAAGATCCTGAGTCAGCATCCAGCCTGGGCAACAGTCTGTCTCAAAAAACAGACAACAAAAACCACAAACACACTAAAAGAGACAGGTAAGGTCTCTTGTTCGCCTTCCACCTTTTACAGATGTGGGAAGTGACTGTCAAACAGGAAAGATCTGCCTGTCACTTCCTCAGTCAGGTATCTATATCTACCTTCCTTGAGCGCCTTGATCTCCTCCAACTTGGTGGTCTGAAATCACCAAGGGAGAATTGGTCTTATTTTGCAGCTATACTAACTTACACAGCTTTCTTTGGCCACGAATGCTGATTTGCATCTCCTGTCTCTCCTTTGGTCACCACGTGAGTGGAAATCCATTTTCTTCCTTTATAAAGACCACTCTCCTCTCTGAGCCTTCTTTAGTGCTTAGGGTTCTTCTGAATTACAAATCCAGGACAAAGTCATACACTTCTCTAGTGTCTCTCTCTCTCTCCTTTCCTTTTTCCCTCCCTACTCCCTTTCTCTTTTCTATTCTTTATTATTCTCAAGCTTTTTAATTGATGCTCTAATCATCCCAATATCCATGGATGCCATAGAAGTAGCTCAAAAAATGCACTTAAACAAGGAGTGTAAACATTTCAGGATAACAGAGTCCTTTCATAATAAGCAGAAATGCTGTCAAGAGGATCACTAGAGAAATGAGATTGTGAATGTCACTTTGTCCTTCAGATTTCATACTTGTGGGGAGACATTTGTGTAGCAGTCGCTTAGGTTTCTAAGATGCATGAAACAGTCAAATGCACTTGAAAATTCTCACTTGGATATAGGTTCTTCTGTGAGATTTTTTACAAAGAGTGTTTACTTAAAAGGCATGAAGCCCATGGTTCACATCGGTGCTGTCCCTTACTAATCTGTGGTCTTATGAAAGAAGCAGAATGCCTCTTGACCTCAGTTTTCCTATATGTAAAATCAGTGAGCATTTCTGTGGATCCCTCAGCCCCAAATCATTATCCCTAGGTCTCAGCCATCTGACTCCCTACCTGACCTCCAAGCTAGTGAACACGAAAGTGTGACTCTGAGATGTCAGAGGATAGACATCTATGCTCATCTGACCTCTCTAAAACCAGCAGGTCAAATTGGAGTAACATGTCAATAAATAGTATACTGGTCGAGGAAAGGAAAATCTTCTCCTCTTCCCCTTTAACATCCTTCATGCCCACTCTAGCTCTTCCATCTTAGCCCTATACCCAGGATGCTACAGCCCTGCTCTCAGAACAAAGAGGTCTGAGGTCACCAGCAGTAAGTTTTATAACCAGGGAGTAAGCCAGGCGGTCAGCAACCTGCTTTAATGTTCCTTGGTGGACTACAGACAGCACATTTAAGAGAGGCATGGCACCTCACCTAAGTGGTAACTTGAAAATAACTGGCCTCATCTCCACACTCATCCCAGCATCTCTCATCCATTCAGCTGCTCAGCTGAGCAATTAATGCTTCTCTTCTTCCCCTTCTCAATGTGGGGAAGACTTGGAGAGGGGACATACCTTGTTCACAAAAGGGTACGGATGCCTCCCTTTAGAGGAGGAACTAGTAGAAAGCTCCGTGTCTTCCCATGGACTCTCCAGGCTTTCCTCTCCTGACTTATTTTGTCCTACAATTAACTGTGAAACTCCCTGCCAATCCTCACTCTTGTCCATGAGGCATGCTGGGAAAAGAATCAGAACATCAGGAATAGCTGTGGAGAAAGGTCGGCAAGCAGAGTCCTAGCTATCAAGTAATGAGGGTTGGTACAGGCGTCTCACCTTCTCGGGGATCATTTAGGCCATATACCCAGGGAAACAGGACCCAGAACTGTCGTTAATCTGGAAATCCCAGTGTGATGGGTTCCATTATGGAAGACACAGTGCTGCAAGGAAGGAAGCAGCATGCGGAAAAGTGATCTGTGCAGACCCTGAGTGTAGACCCCTCCACCACACACACACACACACACACACACACTGTAGACAAGAGCTGCCCTCAGCCTATCGCGGAGACTTACAGGAAACCCAGCAAAACCCACTCTGCAGCGCGCAAGCAGGAAAAGGCAGATTGTCAGTATTAGTGATGATTCCTAAATGCTCAGAATAGCCTCGGCACTCCACAAGAGGCAGTCTAGGTCCTCACTGGATCTAGGAAGAGTGAATATCCTACCCCATTTAAAACCAAATTTGCAATACTTTGTTTCTAAGCTAAGGCCTATTTGTGGTAAATTGAAACAAAGACGAGTAGTTTCTCTTCTTTTCCTCTGTGGGAGACATAAAGATCTGACTTTCAGAGCACTCATAATCACTCTCAAATGCCATAGATAAATGTGGGGCATGGAGACAGTCAGATGTGCTACTGAAATCTCTACTAATGATAGCCCTGACTATGTCAGCTCCTTTCCACTTAACTACTAGGTGTCAATACTGAGGTTTGAGAGCTGCAGATGTAGTTCAGTCTGTAGAATGCTTGCCTGGCATGTGTGAAGCCCTGGGTTCAATCCCCAGCATGACATAAACAGGGCATGGTGGTACATACCCACAATCTCTGCATTTCACAGGTGCAGGTAGAATAGAAAGTTCAAGGATATCCTCAGCTGCATAACAAGTTGGAAGCTACCCTAGGCTATAAAAGACCCTATCTAAAATAAAAAACGGGGCTTGAACTCAGGTTTGCTTGAGCCCCAAATGGAATTATCTTGTTCTTCACTGATAATCTGACAGGAAGGGGAGATTTTATTGTTTTAATATGCATTTATTTATTAACCTTCAGCATATTTTTATGTTTGTTGGACGTTTGTATTTTTGCTCCATTTTCTACTTTTTTCAACTTTATCGCTTGGTGAGAGTTTTATGAGCACAGGGATAACTCCTCATTATATGTAACATTGTGTGTCATATTCAGTTATAGTCTTTTCTAGCATTTGTTGTTCCGCATGCAGCTTTGACCTGGCTGGTGTCTATCATCAAAACTAAATAGAGATTCTTTTCCCCCAATATCCTGATATTTATTCTAACGATATTATTAAAGATTCAGTTTTCCTCCACTGACTTGAAATAGCAGCCTGTTATCATGTTTTTAAAAGCCCATTCATTTTTGCTCCAGCATCCCCCCCCCAAATCAACACAATAGTTCTGTATGGTCAACTGAAGGGGGTCTGCCAAAAGCGAGTGTGTAGGCCTGAGCCCATCCACCTCACTCACAGATGCACAGTGAGCCCAGGAGCTGGCACAGAATGGGCCCCCACAGGGCAGCTGTGCACAGAAGGAAGTGACTGTAGGAAATGCAAGCCTTGGGGGAGGCTGCAGTGTTGTGGAATACTGAGATTCTAATGAATGAGCCCCGTGGAGTAAGGGCACCCAAATGAATGACCCTGTGTCCTGGATATGGAGAAAACATTCAGGATCTGAGCGGCTGCCAAGATTCTCTTCATGACTCCCCATGTTAAGATAAAATGGCCGCTGCTATTTGTCTTGAGTTTTTACACAAATCATTTCAATGATTTAAGTACAGTTGTCCTTCAGTATTCTCAGGGGACTGGTTCCAGGACCTCAACAGATAGCAACATTCACAAGCTCAAGTCCCATATGTAAATGGCATACCCTGTGCACACAACCCACACACATCCTGCTTTAAATTATCTCCAGATAATATATTCCCTAAAATGATGAAATGCTATGTAAACTATCAGAGTATTGCATTGGTTAGAGAGTAAGAACAAGAAAAGGTCTGTATTTACATGTTCAGTACAGATGCACGTGTTTCAGGGATTTATTTATTTTTTATGTGTATTAGTCCTTTGCTTACGTGTATGTGTACAGTGTCCACAGAGGCTAGAAGAGGTCGTTGGATGTCCAGGAACTGGAGTTATGGATGGTTGTTAGCTACCATGTGGGTGCTGGGAATTGAACTCAATCTTCTCTCTCTCTTTTTTTTGGGGGAGGAGGCATTTTCTTCCTCCCTCTTGGTAGCCCAGCTGACCTGGAACTTGCTATGTAGACCAATCTGGCAGCCAGTGCTCTTAAACAATGAGCAAACTCTCCAGCCCCAAGATAGGGATTTAAAAAATATATTTTCCAACTGCCATTGGTTGAATGTGAGGATACAGAACCCACACACATAGAGGGCTACTTTTATCATCACCTTTTAGAACAGTTTTAGTGGACAGTAACACCTCTCCAGAAGCAATTAGCCAGATGGTGATTGTGATGAAACCACCTTCGCTTTTAGCCCTCTGTTCTGACTTTCTGAGAGTTCCACTGCCAACTAGCAGAAATTCACCTCTGCTTCGAGATACACAGATAGCGCCCGGCCGCACTGTGGGAGAAATAGCTTTCCCCGTAAGGTTTTTCTTTTTCCTTTTTAAAAAATATTTTATTTATTATTTTATGTGTATGAATGTATTGCCTACATGTATGCAAGTGCACTCGTGTCATGCAATGACCGCAGAAGGTGTCGAATTCCCTGAAATTGGTTAGCTGTCGTGTGAGTGCTGGAAATCAAACCTAGGTCCTCTGCAAAAGTAGCTGGTGCTGTTAACCACTGAGCTATCTCTCCAGCACCAAGTTTTGTTTTTTGTTTTTTGTGGGGTTTTTTGTTTTTGTTTTTGTTTTAATCTAGAAGCAAAATAGGGCTGTTTGCTTGAGAAAGCACATGCTCTTGGACCTCACCTCAACAGCAGCACCATCAACAGCTTCCAACTGTGAAGCACTTGCTCCCACGTGCCCACAGGGAGCTAGTGAGCGAAGATGCTCAGTACCAAGTACTCAGCACTTGTAAACTCTGCATTTGCAAGGTGGAGGCAGGAGAATCAAGAACTCAAGGTCATCCTCAGCTACGTAGTGAGGCCAGCCTGGGCTATGTGAGACCCTTGTTTGTAATGGCTAGTTTCTAGTACTAAAGTAGGTCAGTCCATTGGAGAGCTCACTGACCCACCTTGATTTGGGACTTGATGGCCTAGGCTCTTGACCCGGAAGACGAGATGCCTGTTGAGAAACACACAGACACAAACACACACACACACACACACACACACACACACAACCTTTCATTTTCTTGCACCGTGGCACCTTGCAGTAGTCTGCAGTCAGTAGCTAAGTCTTTCTGCCCATTTATCCCGTTTCCCTGTGGATGTGAGGTGGGTGTGCAGTCCTGGGCGCTGGGAGTGTCTGGAGAGGCCGACTGACTGTGCTTCCCCTGCCGACAGGTGGTGATCGAGTCGGACCTGTACCCTCCACGGCCGCTGGAGCTGTTGCCGCACCGCAGCGAGCGCCGGGACGCGGGCGACAGTCGGAGATTTGGCCGGCTGCAGACAGCCCGGCCGCCAGGGGCGCATCCCTCTAAAACTCCCGCCAGACCTGGTATGTGAGTCCCCCAGATGCCCCAGGGCGCGAGGACCCCTGAGAGCCCGTTGCACGCCCGGAAAGCGCAGCAGCGGCATGTCTGGGTCCCATTCTGTATGGTTCAGGGGACTTCATGGTCTTCCCTTTTGGCCTCAGTCATGCCAGGTGAGTGAGCACCTGTGCTTTCCCAAATAAACTCTGTTTGCTTGAGAAAGCACCCGCTCTTGGGCCTCACCTACAACAGCAGCAACACCAACACCTTCCATCTATAAAGCACTGGCTCCCACGTGCTCATAGTGAGATGGTGAGCGAAGATGCCCAATACCAAGTATTCTACAGGCAGCCGTCCTGAATTCAGAAGATGGACATTAGGCCGCTCTGGAGGAGAGCCATGACCATGAAAGCCAAATGGCATTCATTCATATTTTCTCTTCTCTTCTCTTTCTCCTCCCCTCTCCTCTCCTCTCCTCTCCTCTCCTCCCCTCCCCTCCCCTTCCCTCCCCTCCCCTCCCCTCCCCTCCCCTCCCCTCCTCTCCTCTCCTCCCCTCCCCTCCCTCTCTCCTCTCTTATTTGCACAGGCTCTTCCTAAACTATCTTACCATTTTACCGATCCCAGTACCACGACCACAACCACAAAGCACTGGTTAAAGCACAAATTAAAAACTTTACCATTTTTAATTTGAATGACTTAACAATCTATAAAAAGAATTTGGAGGCAAATCTGTTTGAAAGCTGGAAACAGAAATGTTACCTTGGATACTGTTTTTCTAAATGATTTCCACCCTAAGCAGTGAAATAGGATTCTGTTTCTAGCCCACTGAAGTTTCTGATGGTATTTTCCTTTAATTAATAGTGTAGGACTTTGTTGTTGTGCCCACAACCTAAAATTACTCATATTTTAACTCCAAAGATACAGCATAGAAAGTCTAATGTAGAGCAGGATGGGATGGCCTACACCTGTAATCCCAGCACTTGGGAGGCAAAGACAGTATGATTGCCATTAGCTCAAGGCTAGCCTGGGCTACAATGTAAAACCCTGCAACACAAAAACAAACCAGAGACTGGGAGCTAGCTCAGTAAGTGCTTGCCACACAATTCTGAGGGCCTGAGGTCGATCTCTAGAATCCATTAAAAAAAGCCGGCATGGTGATGCATTTGGAATCCCTGTGCTTGGGAGGCAGAGACAGGAGGATTCCAGGAACTGAGTGACCAACCAACCTAACCAAAAAGGCAAGCCTTAGATCCCAGAGAGGCTCTGAGGAATGATACCCAAGGTTAACCTCTGGCCTCCACACACACACATGCATTCACATACACTAATATGAACACACACTCATGCAAACACACACACAAAAGAAAAATGTTAAGATGTCTTTAGAGCTTTGGAGAATTAACAACTTTGTATTTTACAAGATCTGAAATAAGTCTCCAGTGAGTATGTGCTTTCACTCAACCTTTCCCATTCCATGCCCCTCCTCTGGTGTTTTTATTCCAGTTTTGTTGTGATTGTTTGTTTTAATTTCCCCTTTCTGGGATATCATACTAGGTTTCTTTGGTCTCACCCCACACTCTTGATCCACAGTGCAAGAACACATAAACCAAAGTACATTCTCTAATTAAGTGATTGCATATATGTACATAAAATGAAAGCATTAGGAAAACCACAATTTGCCTTGCAAATTAAGAGGCAATAGCTTTTTCTCTGTATCTATGTATAGGTGAGTGTGTGTGTGTGTGTGTGTGTGTGTGTGTGTGTGTAAAGAGAAAAATAGGCAGACTATTTCTCTTTGCTACAAAAATCACAAAGTGAATTTACATCTATACTTCTCAAGTATAGTGTACATAAGAATCACTAGGGGTCTTGTTTTGATGCACATTCTGAAGTAGAAAGACTAGATAGGACCCAAGATTGTGGGTCTAACATGCTCCCAGATGATGCTGATCTTGATGTTACAGGGCCAATGGATTGAGTAACAAGGGTTTGGTGAGCAGTGATGCTTGAAGTGGGGTCCCAGGAGCAGCATCTGGAAATGTGTTGGGAGTGAATATTTTATTGGACCAGAAACTCTAAGATTGGGAAACATCAACCTGTATTCTAAAAAGACAACACTCTCTCCTCTAATAACTCTCACTGGAGTAGAGAATTTCTGACCTACTGCAGTCACCCCTCTGCCAACTTACAGAACAGGAAACTAAAGCTATACAAATTGCTTGATCCATGCAAGATGGTATTCCTTAGTAGCCAGAGAGTCAAGGTACAATCCCCAGGCTCCTGATTTTCTAGTCAGTCTCTCTTACCCCAACTGTCTAGTTTTAGGGATTATTTTCATACTTTTCAAAAGACAGGTCTAAGTTGTTTGTGACAGCTTTTATTGCCCAAGTCAGTCATTTATTCTAAAAGACAAGAGCAGTAAGTTATGAAATGGAGACAATCTGCCCAGCACGTGACAATTGACTCGTGTAGGGATGTGCTAGTCAGGTTTGGGGGAAAAAATAGATTAATCTGGGCATTGATTCAATTCTCTCAGCGCTTCCAATCAGACAGAGTCCAGGATGGGTAGTAGGAAGGAGCCTTGCTGAACCAAAGCCAAACCCTGGCGCTCTCCCAGGAAAGGACAGGCATCTGCCTGTGAGCACTCATTCTTGCTTCTTCCTGTCAGTGAGCTGTATGTCTTCCGGGAGTTCAGATATGGGGCTTGCTTTTTCTCTGAACTGTAAGATGAGGTTGTTTGGTACTGCAACCTTCTCAGCTGGGAGAGAGCTGCTCTGAGGAAACTTGGAGATCACAGCTATGCTGAAAGCAGACAAACAGCTGGGCAATACTGACCATGAAGTCTTAGGTGCCTGGAAAGGAGACAGTCCCCACCTCCTGGGCTGCCTGTGGGATTTCTCCCCTGAGATTACCCAGGGTACCTTGGAACCAACTTATCTAAACCACCTGAAAGATTCTTTCTCAGGCAAAACCACTGCCCATCATTCCAGAAAGTCTCAGCGTCTTTCCCAATACTTCCATCTACTCCCCACCCACATTTCACACTAACACTGACAGTATCCCCTCCTAGATAGCTCCTGTCTTGCTTTCTTTGTTCCTATCTCCCGCCTCGCCTCCCAGGCTCAGATCCTTTCACCTCAGCTATGTAGACAATGCCTCTCATGAAAGTTCTCAGCCTCCAGACCTTCTTCTTCTGCAAAGTTCTTCTGCTGTCCTTCTAAGACAGAAAGCTTCCTCTACCATCACTTTGATTTAAATACTGTGTCTCTTCCCTCTCACCGGCCTTCCAGGCCATGTTGGCCTCCCAGAGCTACCTCCTGTGACACTTCTGTCCTTGCCATTCTATAAGATAGAAAAATCATGAGCTGAAAGCTCATTTTATGTTGGTTCATTATATTCTACTTTGCTGAGTCTTTGCTAACACTGTTCTTTCTGGAGCTAGCTCTCTCTCTCTCTCTCTCTCTCTCTCTCTCTCTCTCTCTCTCTCTTTCTCTCTCTCTCTGTGGAAAACTCTTCCTTCTCCCAAGTTAAGCTGGGCTAGATGTCCCTTGGTCAGTTTACACAGTTTACACAGGCCTGCAAGAGGTACTCCCTGAAATCATCTTTACTTAGTTTCAGAGTAATGATTATGTATCAGTAAAGCCTAGTTTCCTCTAAAAGAATATGTAGACTATTCTGGTACCTTCCTCTCAGAGTGATGGTAAGAATTAAATGAGATGCAGCTGTCTCCATATCATGTAGGATTGGTTCCAGGCCCTCCTGGAGATGCCAAACTCCACAATGCTTAATCCCTTACGTAAAATGATATAGTAACTGCTTATAACCTACACATACATCTGCCTCCCCATCTACTTTAAATCATCTCTAGATTACTTAGACTATCTAGTATAATATAAACGTTATGAACATAGTTGTTATACTGTATTGTTTAGTCAATAGCAACAAGAAAAATCAATCTGTACATGTTCAGTACAAATGTAACTTTTTTGAAACAGGATTTCATAAATTCAGGGTTTGCCTTGAACTCACTTTACTTTAAATTCTTGGTCTTGTTGCCTTCATTTTCCAAATGCTAGAATTTCATGTATGTACCCCCGTGTCTTGCTATACAAATGGAATTTAATGATGATGATGATGGCTGCAGGCTTAGGGACCAAATTCAAGAATTTTCATATGCCAGGCAAGCCCCTGGGCTATATCTCCAGTCCTACAAATATAATTAAAAAAAATATTTTTAGCTATGAAAGTGGGACCTACAGATAGGGAGGCCCACTGTCTTTATGTGGTTTGCACTCAGCACAGTGCCTGACACACAGACTTGAAACTTGAACTGCTATTGCTGCTTATTCAAGGGCATTGTTTGTTGAGGTGTGAACTTGGTAGTGTATTAAAAGGAGATAGTCTCAGATAAACTAAGTTTAGCAGAGTTTACTTGAGTAAACTATATCAAAAATTATTCACAAACTAGGAGTTCTCAGAGCAGGCACTGCACACCAACCAATATAGAGACATCACTTAAGGGGAAAGAGAAGCAAAACATAGAATACAACTTACTTGGCTACATCCTAGTCGATCAGTCAGTTGGTTCCTACTTGACTAGTCCACCTAGTCAGCTAGCTACATATACAACCATTTAAGCACAGTTACTGTGATTATACACTGTTGGCTTGGGCTTTGAGCATGCCTAGTTCAAATCCAAGGCTTCCTACAACATTTTACAGGACAGTAGTCTTGTACTTTTCTTTATATTAGCATTGAGGTATTTTCCTGAGTGGGGTGCGTCTCTATATGCTATAAAGCAGCGAGGTTAAGCTGGTGCTGGACAATCTGTCCCAGGAGAGACTGGGCTGAGTGCCACTTACCTCAGCTCAACAGCAGCTGCAGGCTTCAGAAGCAGGAAGGACATCAGGAAGACAGACATTGAAAAGAAGGTTGTCCACACACATACTGTCACACAGCCAGTGTCTCAGGATTCTGAGCCAATAAACTCCAGTCCTTCCAGTTGGTGGACTGTAGTTCTTAACACAGTAGGGTTTTCAACTCATTGATAGAAGTGTGTTTGGGAATTACATAGTTATTCCCAGCTATAAAGACCTGAGTGTCTCATAAAACTGAAAATGGAACTTCCATATGACCCAACTATCCCACTCCTGGGCATATACCCACAGGACTCTAAGCCAAAATACCACAGAGATACTGCACTATTCACAATAGATAATAAATCAAGCCAGCCTCCGTGTCCATCAACAGATGAATGAATGATAAAGAAGATGTGGTACATATGCATAATGGAGTCTAATTCTGCTGTAAAAAAAATTAAATCATGGCATTCGCAAGGAAATGAATGGACCTGGAGATTATTATGTCAGGCAAAGTAACCAGACTCAGAAGGGCAGATATCACATTTTCTCTCATATACACAGTCTACATTTGTGTGTGTATGGTGCATATGATGTAATTGAATGCAGGTGTGTACACACCATGGCACACACGTGAAGGTCAGAGGATGAGTCTTGGGAGTCAGTTCTCACCTTCCACTTAGTTCTGAGTCAGGCTCTTTCTTGTGCACTGACTACTCTAGACTAGCTGGGCCTTGGGTTTCTGAGCCCCAGGATCCAAACTCAGATTGTCAGGTTTTACACACTATGTCATCTCCCCTGGCCTAAGATTTAAATGTTCATATAAGAGTGTGTGATGAAATTAGAAGAGGGACTATGAGAGGGGAAGAAGAAATCTCAAGGGAGGAGAAAAAGAAGAGGATAATGAAACACATGCGACACAGAAACAGAACTGGTGTGGGGAGAGAAGGAAACCATCAGGAAGAGAAAGGACTAGGGAGGGCGTGGGAGGAGGCCCACCAGGAAGAACAGAGTCTGCACTACAAGACAAAGACGGAGCCGACTCCTTTCCACGAACTTCTTAGGTTCTGAGGCCTTAGGAAAGAAGGAAACACTGAGGCCACATTCTCTGAGCACCTGCTGTGTGCAGGCATTAAACGCTTCCACCTGTGTGTTCTTTGACTACTTTCTGCAGCAGTCTGAGGGTCACAGCAACACTCAGCTGAAAGCACACAGATTTCCCACAGCTACCCGCGCCCACACACACGCAGCCTCCTCCACTCAAATCCTCCCCAGCATGGTGACGTATTTGACGCAGCTGCTGAACTACATGGGCACAGTGATCATATGTAGACCAGTTCTAGTCCTCCCGGGAGGGGCAGGGATGCATGTGACCCCACCTGGCAGCTACCATTGCCTGATCACACTGCCCAGCTCTGCTGCTCTATACAAAGCCCTTTAGAAATTCCTTTCTGTGATTGGATGTCTAACAAAATAATTGATGCAGAACCAGAAAGAGTCAGAACTCAGCGTACAACTGAGTAATATCTCTTCTGTTCAATTTCACAGGGGGGATTTCTGAACCCAGAGCATCGAATCTGTGTGGGACTCGAGCATATGGAAAATCATTGGTAAGTAAAAATAAGCCAGATTCGTTGTATCTGTTGTGCTTAAAACTTCTTGCTGTCTTTCTAGTGCTATAAAGAAAGACTGTTTCCTTTGCCCCAAGCCTGAGGATTATTAGAAAAGCACAACTGTGGTTCTTTGTTTCTGGAACTAGCCATTGACACTGCTCTGTGTGTTTGGGTAACATTACTGGCTGCTTCTCTTTCTTGACAGGAATTTAGTTCATATGCAAACAGAAGCCGTATAACCCAGCTGGCTCAAAGAACTGGTTTCTGTCATAGATCTGGCCACATGGAAATGCCTAATTCCCAGGTGCAGCTCTGGGGTAAATCATGTGAAATTCTCTAGCACCATACAAACACAAAATACTAGTCTCTAGGTCAGTTTGGATGCTCTCACAACACACCATAGAGTGGGGACTGAAATGTTTGCTCAGTTTTGGAGAGTGGGAAGTCCAAGGTCAAGGTGTTGCAGACTCAGTATCTAAAGAGTGCTTTCCTCCTGCCTTGCAGCTGGATGCCTGCTTGCTAAGGGTTCCCTGTGCACACAAGTAGAGACATTGCTGAAATCTCTTTCATCTTTGATATTTCAGCATCACTACTTCATCTAAACCTAGTTCCATCCCAGAGGTTCCACCTCTAAACACCATCACTCTGGGGTAGTAGCAACTCACAGATGAGTTTGAGTGGGGCACCGGTCTATAACAGCCAGTCATTTCAGGACAGAATGCTGCCCCAGGCAACTATTACAGGTCAGGTTCGCTGGGATTTGAGATCAATTTCAGTGACAAGAGTAAGAGAGGCAGCTTGTGTGAAGGGAGCTATTGATTCTTGACACAGGCCCAACATCTTCTAGGCTCTCAGGTAGGTGTTGCCTATACAAATGAGTCTCTCAGCTGGATCCAAATAGCTGGGCTTTTCTGTTCCTTCCTGATGCCATCAGGGTGAGGGTGGGCTGTCCTAGCAAGCATGTGACCCTGGGCAAGGTGGTCCTCTGCAGCAGAGACATACTTGAAGAAGCAAATATCTTCTACTGCCCACCCTCTGCTTATCCTCCTGTGGGTGGGCAATTTGTCCCTCCTTAAAAAGGGATTGAGGAGCATATCCCCAGATTTATATCTTCTTCCTCTTTGTTGCCTACTGGGTATTATTGTGGGGTTCTCTCTCAATAGACGCACTAGTGACTGGAGTTGCAGCCTAGTTGGCATCTAGGCCTTTACAGCATCAGCTCTTCAATGTGAAAATTAGAAGAGACCCCAAAAGTCATCTGGGCCAGCCCTTCATCCTTAGGGAAATTAGATAGATGTGGTACTTTACTTCTGCTCTGGGCAGGAGAACTTGTCCAAGGGTTTCGTTTAGGTCACTGCACTGAGAGAAGTACACTGAGGATAGGGCTGGGACAGAACCCTCAAGGAGGTCCCCTCCCCAACCCGGTACTCAGGGATGGTGGGGCAGCTGAGCAGAGGGAAAGTAGTCAGCCTATGACAGCTTCAATAGCTTCTGAGCCGAAGAAAGATCCAGGTTAAAGGGAAGAAAGTGGTTAGCCAACTGGGATTGCCACTCCCAGCCCTGAATTTGAGTTTAAACAGTACCCTCCAGCTGAGAAACAGCTGCAGCAGGAAACCAGAGAAAGCCGGAGGGGTTTGGAGTGGTGTTACAGACAAGCAGGAGGCAGAGGCAGCATTTTCTCTGGGCCTGGAAACAGTGGAACTATACTCCACAGCCATCAGATATGCGTTGTGCAGGGGCAGGAGAGACGCTCAGAGCCCACCCAACTAACTAATTCAGTGGTGACTTGAATGAGGTGGACTGAGGAAGACGAGACAGAGGAAGGAGTGGGAACCAGACCTTCCATGCAGAGCTGAGAGCTGGGAGTTCTTTGGGCCATTGACCCAGGGAAGGGGAGGAAAGCTTGGGAAAGGCCACAAGGTGGCACAGTAACTCTGCCCTCAACCGTCCCCAGCCCAAGAGAGAAAGGAGGTGGTGAATAATGGTGTCCTTGACCTGGAATTTTCCAGAGATTTCAGAATGTGGTGACTTGACACTTTGATGCGGCTTGGAACAGAAGAACAAAGTGTAGCGAATGCCCATTGATGGAGCAACCTCTGGACTTAGTCCTCTGTTGGGCCATCAGTTAATTTACAGTTTAGGACCCGAGCCTTTGGAAGGGCTTGCAGGGTTACCCAAAGCATTCAGCCCCAGACTCTCCCACTCACCACCATGCAGTCTTTCTAAGGACCAAGGCATAATATGTTGAGAACATCAAAAAGACAGAATAGATGAAAAGGCAGTTTGTCACGCAGAACTCTTGGAATCTTGGAAAAGAGAAAGATAGATCATGATAGGCCAGCAGTCTCAGGGAAGAGACCTCCTGGAGGAAGTAGCCTTGATCCAGGGAAGGAAGAAGCTATACAGAGCTTTGGGTTCATGTTAGAGAAGGCAGGAAGCCTGCTGGAACTGGCCCTGGGTCTGCTGACACACAGAGGCAACAAGAGAAGGCCAAGCTGCAGAGATAAGGTGCAAGCAAGCACCCGGGACCTTGAAGAGAAGCAGAGTTGACCTCAGTCTGCCAAGATAAAGAGGTTGGGTGTGGAGTCCTGCCAGATCCAGAGTCCAGGTGAGACATAGAGATTATAGCAGGTCTAGTCACAAACAAGAAGGTCCAAGCTGACTGTCCTTTGAGGGCTGCAAGAAAACAAATGGAACGGTTGACACTGGTGCAGGCAACACGATCAAAGAAAACCTATAGCTCGTGACACTTGGACACCAGGTAAAGGAGGTGGGAGGTTGACAGCTCTTGTGAAAGACTGAATGAAAGTCTCTCACCTGTCTCTAGACCAGTGGTCCTCAAAATGAAGTCCCAGAACCAACAGTATCAATGTGGATGCTTATGCAATGTCAGACCCATTAAATCAGATACTGGCCTCTAGCATGTCTGAGGCCCACCAAAGGATGACGGCTGTTGCCCAGTTTCATGATGGCACTTTCAAACGCACCTCTCTCAAATGGCTCAAATGGGTGATTCCATCTTCAATTCCCTCCCCCTTCCTTGCAATACAGATTCCCCCGGTGGCCCGAATCTCAGTGAAAGCTCCAGCCGTGGTAGAGGCAGCAGCCACAGGCTCAGAAAATGGAATTGTTCTGGGGAGAGGGTAAGTACTATGCCTTCCAGCCCTGCTGCCTCCGAGGCTACCCACCCATCCCAGTTACGCACAAAAGGGCAACAGGTGGCCAGCTTTACAGATCCTCAAGATGCTCAACAAAACCTATGCCAACTGTAAATTACCTTGTAATGAGGCCTGTAATCCTGTGTCCAACCATTGCCACATCAACTGTTTGCTTAGGATTAAGCCAGAGTATTTTTCATGGTTTCCACATCATTAACCCTGTTCTTGAGACTTGAGGAAGTATCATTCCAAAGGGAGTTTGTTTAATTATATGAATGTAATTGGGAACCATATCCAGAACCTGTGTTCACATGATGATGTTATAAATGCCCCATGAATTCATTTCGGGACCCTCCTACCCACAGGTAGAGAAAAGTGTCAAATACAAAGTTTTCAGGCTGAGAATGTAGCTCAGTGGCAGAACATCAGGTTTCATCTCCAGCACCGCAATAAAGAAAGAAAGAAAGAAAGAAAGAAAGAAAGAAAGAAAGAAAGAAAGAAAGAAAGAAAGACTCGGGTTTTTAAACAAACTACAGCAACTACTCCTGTTAACTGTCTGATCCAGCAGTGAGGGTAGTAAGAGGGTTAATACCCTCACAGCCTTCAGTGCAGTAAGGCAGCCAGAGCCTACTACATCGCTGAGACTGGCCTAGAACTCCAGATTCTCCTGCCACTACCTCTCAAGTGCTGAGGATATGATGTGGTCCTTGGCCCTACCTCTTAATGTCTCCAAATGGAAATTAAGTTTCAAAATAAGTCTTAGAGACAGAAAAATATCACCAAATCATAGCAGAGATCCGCCGAAGGGAGTTACAGTGGGGACAGCAGGACCTCTGGATGACAGAAGTCACCTGGAAAAGAATTATAAAAACCAAGTTACATGCCATTCGATATGCTGAGATTCAGTTGGGGAAACGTTTGTTTAAAACTTATTTGGCTTGGAGTATGCTCTAGTTAGCAAATAGTCCTGAAGGGCTGTATCTGTTACTGAGTGCCACATAGACCAAGAAGACCTCATCATGTCTTGACAAAGGCTGAGCTTTCCAGCCCATGGAGCTGCACAGCTGCTCTTAGCTCAGTCGCCTGCATTCTGAAGATCAAACCCAGGTCTCATATATGCTCCACAAGCACTCCACCACTAAACTACCAGTCCACCCCTCAGTCACTCTCACTGGTTAACTCAGAGCAGCTGTGCTCACAGCTGCTCACCACTGTGTTCACAGCCGCTTCTCCTTACTGCCTGGGAGACACCCCCAAGGAACATTCCTGGGGGATTCCCATAGCAGCATTCCAGCTATGCAGGGTGGCCACTGGATGGAGAAGAAGAGAAGAGCTCTCATCTCTCTTCTCAAACACACAAACCAATCTGACAGTGCAGTAATCATCATCCCCACCCTATCTCCACCCCTTGTTTTTTGTTTAGATCTAGACACCTCAAGAAGATAGCTGAAGACTATCCAACCCTTCCCCAGGGAGCGGAGGCCTCCCTGCCCTTAACAGGCAGTGCTTCCTGTGGTGTCCCCAGCATTCTCCGGAAAATGTGGACCAGGCACAAGAAGAAGTCTGAATATGTGGGAGCCACCAATAGCGCCTTTGAGGCTGACTAAAGGTGACCCTTCCTGGGTGTCTTGCATTGGTCAAGGTTCACAGGAGGAGAGAAAATTTGAGGACTGGAACTAAGCCACTCTCTCCTCTGCTGGTAGCTGGTCCAAATACACCGTCCTCCCTCACTAGCCAACACTCCGGCATAGGGCAGAATATCCTAGAAGGCTGGAAATCAGCTCCTTCTCGGAACTTCTAAAGCCACTGGTTTTCAGCTCATGGTGGGAAGTTATAAAGGTCAAGTCCCAATCTTTAGGCAAAACTAGATCAAAAGCAAACTTTTCTAGGACATGTGAAAGCCCTCCAAGGAAAAAAGGCAGTTCCTCTGTCTTCTTTGTGAGTTTTTCCAAAATGTAAGATCGTTTGTGTAAATGTACGATTATTGGTATACAAGCTTGATTTTGAGGCACTTGTAAACCTAATGATTCTGACTTTTGTTATTTCGTGTTTGTTTCTCCTTCATGAGGTGAGAAGAAGGCACTATGTACTTACTTAGTTCTAATATCTACTTAACAGTATCCTCACAGTCTGCTTTGAGAGCCATTTGGCATGACTGCATGAGTTCTCCTTTTTATGCACAGCTTTTCTATAGAAAAACATTTAAAAATTAAATGTTAATTTTAATGTCTTATGTTTTATAAAGTGGCGCAACTAACTTGCTTTGGTACAATGACTTTAGCTTCTGACGGTGTTTTCCAATCTATTATTTCTTTTTATCATCAAAAAAATCTACATTGAAGAAAGCACTATTCTTCCCAATTTATAGAACGGAAAATTGGGGCTTCTAGATATTGTATGAGTAGATAGCTGGTGCTGGGACTCATCATCAGATCTCAGCTTCTCTCTTCTCTCTAGCAGACTTTCTCTGTGCTTATTCTAATAGCTGATTTAAGAAAGTTTTTAAATGGTAAGGCAAACTTTGAAGGACATAATCTGATAAAGTTGGAACAAACAAGTGATTTGAATGAGAAAAATCACTGTGCATTAGATTAGTAAACTGTGTGTGGTAGCAGAGGTCTATAATCCCATCTACTAAGAAATTGAGGCAGGAGGATCACATGTTTGAGACCAGCCTGGTAGCTTAACAAGACCCTGTCCCCAAAACAAAACATACATAAAAAATTATGCAATAGATTAAGCCAAAGGAAACTATAGCTTTTGTAAGTCAAAAATAGCTGAATATATATCTAATATTCTATGCTTCAACCTAAAATATACTCTGTTATTTCCTTCTTTCAATGGAAATGTCATTATCAATCCCAGTGTCAACATCAGCAGCCTCAAAATGATCGTATAATAAATAATAGTAATCATAGTTATTATTTATTAAATACCTACTGTGTGCCAGGTACAATGCTGAGTGCTTCGCATAAATTATTCTGTTCTAACAACTGAATTATATGGGTTTTCCCATTGCATATATTGACATCAATTGAAAAAGGTTTCCAGGCACCTAACATCTAGGTGTCAGACTTCAATGCCTATGTTATATCTACTCGTTCACACACACTCAGAATAGGAACGGACTAAAGTTTTTAAAGAAGTTTCTAGCTCTATCAATAAAGCTCATGGATTGGGAGAGACTTTCAGAGCACTCTATGGTGATAGGGCATAGGAGTGCAGAGATCGATGAGTAATGTCTGTCTGTGGAATGGTTGAAGGCATAAGTCTTGTATATTCCTCATTCGTGGCTTAAACTCTGTCCCAGATATATTGTTTCCAAATTAAGAGGTTTTAATTAACCCTGCCTTCTTAATAAAAGCAGAAGTGCTGTGGTAAAATTTAGCTCAAGACTATGTTGGAAATCATGTCATGCACAAAGAAGAGTTTGAGCAGTCTAGGTCTCGGGCTCAACCGGTGTTTCTGCCTGCTGCTCTGCGGCCTCTGCTCTCATGAATATCTAGGTGAAATATAAGAAGGTAGAGGTAGGTCAAGAGCTGGGTTCCAGGATTTTACCTTCCTGATTCCTGCTCCTCAGCTGCTTGCTTACACTCTGAGCACCTGACTCTTAAATACAAACAGTCTGGTAACTTGGACATCAAGCACTTTGTCAATGAGGGTCTAGTCTCAACAAACCAGTTAATATTGTACACAGTATTAAAGCTGGAATCCAGAACATAGTTACAAAATAAACAGATAATCTATGCTAAACTTCATAGACTCTCCAACTATTAAACTTTTAAAATTTACAACTGATGTCTTAAATTGGTAATGTAGCACCTGGAGATTTATATAAGTTGGGATTCATTTATTTATCTTTAATTTAAACATTTCATGGTGAAGTGTTTGCCTTGTATAGAACATTTCATTTGACCCAATCAAATAAAAATAAAGTATGCCTTGTTTGTAACATTAATAAACCACTTAAAGTATGAGTCTGCGGCTCCCTCACTGAATGAGAGAAGGGAAAGAATTATGTATCTGGGCCTCTCTGCTCCTTGAAGTAAGAAGGGAGTACATAACCAGCATATTCTTTCCATCCAGAAGCAATGTCTGGTTCTGATATCATAGGCCCTGCCCACCAGTAAGCTCATCAGTTGAGGGGCCTGGTTTGAATGGCCTCTGCTCCTAGAACTTGCTCTCCTCTCGTCTGCTGTGGCCTCAGTCCCCACCATAAGCCCCCCAGGGTCCTAGTGACCATGGCCAGTCTGCTGGAGACTTCCTCCTCTGTGCCCACTTCATCTTTTTGCTGGAGACTGCCCCCATGACTCACAGCACAGCCACTCACAGAAGGATGCCAGGGCTGGCTGCTGACAGCCGTCCAACAATGACCAAGACTGGAGACTGCCCACACCAGAGGCAGCAGGGTTTCCAGGACATTTAGGGTAGTAAAACTGCCTCTGTTAGGACAGAGGCCAGTCGCATATTTCAGTTCTTACTTGAGTACTCTGCCGCAATCCCCCAACTCCACTCACTCAGTGCTGAGGTTGCCTGGAGCCCAGCAGATGGGCAGTGGGTAGGAAAAGCAGCACCAGCCAAAGCCCAGTTTTAAAAAAGAATCATGTGACATGTCATCTCTGACACGAAATTGGCAGAGATCGAGGGCCAAGCAAGGAAAAACACAGGCAAAGATGAGTCTTCTGAGGATTAGAATTTGCATTCCATCTCTAATCATTTTGCAGAATGCAGCCTCCTCCTCGGGAAGTCCAAGAGGTTCCTGACAAGTGCATCACTATCTCCCAAAGCACAAGGGAGAAGACCTTCTTCTGCAGACCAACCCACCCCCCCCAATTATCTTTTGTCATGTCGGACCTGGGGCGAGATTCACACCTATTAATACCCTTTGTTGGGAGGGAGCAAGGAGGCAGAGGAAGGGCAGCAGAAGGACTAACACTTTGCACCTTCACAGATATGGTGGCTAAGCCAGCGCCAGCCGCACTCCTGCCCCTTCTTGTCTGTGGAGGGTTCAAGCTAAGGGGCTCTTACAACCCCCTGTTCAAGGTCCTTCCCACACCCTCAGACTTCTTCTCAGGCCCAAGGTAATCCTGCAGAGTCAAGTACCAAGTCTCCTTTCTGGATACCACGTTACATGCCAATACCCACATCCACCCTTTTTATTTTTTTAAAGTAGGAACTGAGTCCAGGATTTTTAAGCACTAGGTTTTAAGCACTAGGTGAATACTCTGCCAGTGGGCCAGAGACCCAGTCCCCACCCCATACACACATGCACCGTTTAAAAAAAACATTTAGTTTGAAATAAGGAATCACTAAATTGCTCAGACTGACCTCAGACTTGGAATCCACTGCCTTATGCTCCCAAGTAGATGTAATTATAGGTAAGAATCTCTGTCACTAGCTCTGGGCCAGCCCCTAGAAGCACATTTGCTATAAGGCAAATCGTCCTTTTACCAAGTGGCCAAGGCTTTGCTTGTCAGCCTAAGGGGTCTGTATTTTTCAGACGGACAGGTAGTCTGAGTTGTGCTTAAGTGAAGACAGGCAAGTGTCCCTGGAGTTCTGATCAAATGCTGATCTACATTTGGGAGTCAACCCACACAGAAGCAAATTGGACTTTATATTCAAGCACCTGAGCTCTGGGATTTCTTTAGGTACAGGTCCACTTCAGGGTCATCTTGTCACAGTCCACCAATCTAGGCATTCTTCCCATCCAGGAAACTAAGGGATAGACAGAGGGTGGGGAGGCCTCAGGAGGTCAACAGCATCCCTGAATAAATAAGACACAGCTATTTGTAAGAGACTCTATAGGCAGTGGTTCAGGGGCCAACCATCAGATAAAAGAGAAGCGGCAACACTTTTTTTGATCCTGAAAACCATTTCTTGGTGTCACTCAGAACTAGCTGTAGCCAGATCTAGGTCGGTGAAGGCAAGCTAGTTCTCAGGTTCTCAGGGTTGTTGCCGCTACTTGCCGTCTTCACACACAGCAACACCACCACCTTTTCATTCTGTTTTTGTCTTGTTTAGGGTAGTAAAACTGCCTCTGTTAGGACAGAGGTCAGTCACATATTTCAGTTCTTACTTGAGTACTCCGCAGCAATTCCCCATCCCCACTCAGGGCTGAGGTGTCCTGGAGCCCAGTAGATGGGCAGTGGGTAAGAAAAGCAGCACCAGCCAAAGCCAGTTTTAAAAAGAATCATGTGACACACCCTACACCTTGACCATGAGTAGGGCCTGAGACCCCCGTGTCCTCTGGTCACCCAGGGCTCCCATCTCCTCCCATCCCAAAGCTTCCTTCCTATCTTGAATAACCCATGCTCCAAACTTCAAAGTAGAAAAGACCCTGGAAATGAAAAAGTGGAACCTTGTGGAGATTTCCATGAGTTCAGTTTCCTCAATGGTTGAAAAGAAAATGTCCCATCTTCCTTTATGTCCTAGAAGTGATTAAACACAATTACTCATGCTGATGTGCACACAGTTGATACAGACTGGTGCGGCTGCTCAAGTGCAAACACTGGAGGACTTCCACACTAGCTCATAATGGCCAATACTCAGGGCTCCTCAGAACACCACCTCCATCCCCTGTTGTCCCTGGTTGCCTGTCTCTTCCTTTGGGGCTATCATCAACCTCTCTAGAGATGGCAGCCAGGGACAGTGCCCTGCACAGTGAAGGGATGAGAACCCTAGAACCCAGCATTGCGGCCTGTTCATCCTTACCAGGCATTTGCCCACGCTCTGCCCATTCTTAACGTTTGAACTCTCCTGGAGACAACACATTTGAATGCACTTGTCTTGTAAGCATAAGGTACATCAAGGCAGAGAAAGATCACTCTACACTGTCATGAGCCATTTCAACCTGAACTTTCAGTGATTGAAGGACTGGAGACGAGACTTCTTAGGGACAGGCGGGCCATATGAAAAGAGGAGGTGAAATGTTGCAGAGGGGGAGGGGCTCAGAGCCGGAGTACCAGAGGACTGCAGACTGCTTCCTTCCCTTTGGTCGAGTCTGACTTCTCTCACCCACCAGCTTTGTAAGTTTTTTTGCATTCAAAGTACAACACTCTTTAGAAGCAAATATCCTCTATGAAGAAGACAGAAAAAAGTTAGCAGAGTTGTACCAGCCAGGCCAGCTCAATAGCCACAGACCCCCTGACAGTTTAGGGCCTGAGAGAGTTTATTTGGGCCTTTATCTTGCCTCATCTGTGCTCCCAAATGAAATTACCTGCCCAGTCAACCTCACAAGCTGATGAAAACTCAGAAGAGAGCTAGTGCCTAAATGGGCTTTGGAAATTGTGAATTGCTCTCCTAACATATGGTGTTATGATACCCTACTCCATTCAGAAGAAGCTGAGCCGAGTGTGGGAAGGAATGACTCAGGCAGCTCAAGGCAGGAATGAGGGATAAAGTACTGGGCAGGGACTGCAAATAGACTCATTTCCTGAGCCCAGGGACAAGATTTCTAGGAGACTGGAGTGGCATGCACACAGGTTGATCCTGCAGCCCCAGGTGGCCCACACACCCTGCCAGGCCAGTACAGACCAGTGGCCTTCACAAACAAGACATGGAGGACGGTGATTGCCCTTTTAAATTCAAACAATTCTTCAGGAGCAGCCTGAGTGCTACCAACTTCTGCCCTTGGCTTCTTGCCTACATTCCCTACCAGCAAAATTAGCCCTCAGCTGAAGCCTATCGAGCCCTGTGGCCCAGGAAGCCACAGGCCTTGCCTGCATACTTCAGCCTGAAGGAAGGAGGCCAACTCCTTCTCATCCAGCCTCACTAGGTTTCAAGGCAGATGACAGAGTCTAGCACTCACAGGATTAAGTACTGAGGGACTGGGTCTGGTGGCAAGCTAGCCTGCTTGGGTACAATTAGACAGAAATTTGGTGCTTCACAAACAAGCACTCCTCCAACACATTCCTGCTGTTTACCCAGGCCAAGGAAAATAAGATGATAACTCCAGAACAATGACCTCATCAGGAAAGCAGGCTCTGCAGTGTCATACACAAACCCCACAGCCCCAGATAGTCCAGGAGACTCATGAGTCATGAAAATTCCCCAAGAGGCCTGGCCTGCAGAAAAGCAGGTGCAATGCGGGACAGGAGGAAGCCCCCAGCCCCCAGCTAGAAGCTCCCTTCACGCCTCAGGGGTAGAAGGGTACTTTCAGCCTTGAGATCTTGCTCTCCTGCTGCCATGTAAAGACACCAGAAGAAAGGCAAAGCTGTTTGTCCTCTTGGTTCTCTGGGGCCTGGCTAGGTTGTCACCAGCAGACTGCGTCACAGCTGCTGGGAGCTGGGTGCTGCTGGGAAACGACGGTTCCCCATCTGCTACTTGTTCTTCCTCAAGATGTGGCTAGAGCTGGAGCTTAAGAGAAGAAAGCTGGGAAGAGAAAGTTCTAGCTATCTGCTCTCTGTTCTCCCATCCCAAGGAAAAAGACAAAAAGCTATCCCTGCTCTCTAAACTGAGTTAATGCACCCTTCCACTCAGCGTCTGAGGCTGCATGCCAGGGTGGATCTGAAGCTTCAGGATGAACCCACACATCTTTCTGTGCCCTCGGTTGTACATAAAGACAAACAGAGCTTTATTAACAAGAAACAGCATCTATAGTTTATAAGAGCCAGGCTCTGGGCTAAGTGCCTAAAGTACGTCCGCTCAGGTGATTACACAGTGGGGTGGTCCTTCATTTACCCTACAGATGACTGGAAGGATGGATACCTGTCAGTGCTCCTGAAAAGAGCCACAGCTTCTTTTCAGAGAAGAAATGTTGCCTGTGGCTCCAGGAGGCAAGAGACCCAGGCAGGAAGCCAAGACAGGACCTCAGCCAACCCATTACTCAGCAGGTGAGCTGATTGTGAAAGACAGTGGCTTAGTTTTCAGCCCAGTGTCCAGGGCAACCATACAAACAGTGTGTGGCACACAGGTCAGTGCCCTGGCCTCCCTCACATAAAATCCCCTGCAGGCATGGGTGGTGAGAGGGGGCAGGGCAGGGAAAGCAGGTAGGCTTCTTGATGGAGAACATGAGAACATTTCTTCAGCCTGCAGACCTTTCTAACCTCTACTCTGCCTGGATGTGCAGTGAAGAAAGTCTCAGTGCTAATTCCCACTCGAATGATTCTTTCAATGCTGGGGACTTCCAGGAGGAGGGACCTTCCTCCATCATGTAACCTGAATTTGTGGCAAGCATTGGAACAACATACCCCCCTCCTCCACAACCTTATGCTGCACTTTGCAGAGCAGATCCTGTCTTCTCTACAAAATGACAAAAAGCAAAAAAAAAAAATTCATAAAGAAGAAATAGAAGAATTTAGCAATGCAAGAAGGAATTAGGAAATATATTTTAGAAGAAATGAGCTGAGCTGAGCATTAGATGTGGGAATCTGAGATGGAAGAAAGCAAAGGAGAAAAGAGAGGGAACTTATAGGAGCTCAGAGTGGGTAGGCAAGGTCATTTTACAGGAACTGTTGAAATCAAGTTCAACTCACTGTTAAGCAAACAAGGCTGGATGCCAGGATCACAGAGATGAAAAGTGCTTTCATGTGGGTAGTGTAACAATCTTATGGAAGATGCCAATATAAACAAATTAGAAAGCTATGTGACCTTATATGTAGCTAAGAGAAAATAAAAGAGTGAGAATCTGAGAGAGTTGGGGACATTTGAGCTAGGTATTGAAAGATGAGTCCAGTTTTGCCAAGAGAAGAACAAAGGACAAAGGGCATTCCAAAGATAAGCTCTTTAGAAAAGACTCCAAGGAATGGTGCTAAGAACTTGCAAGTATCTCTAACATGTATTTTCCCATATTTCACATTGACCCATTGACTGGCATCCTGGCACTTTGAGCAGATGACATCACAGAGCCCCAAATATGAGTCACAGTGCAACTAGCTGGTATGCCAAGTTACCAACAGCAATCAGTAACTAGAACAGTAGCATCAACTAACCAGCTAGGGCCAGAAGTCAGTTATGCCCACTACTCCTGTCCAAAAGCACTTGGTTTTGTCAGCAAATGCCCTCATGCTGTCCCTGACAAGGGGCATTGGTTCTGCTGTATCTGAAACACTTCAAAAAAGAGACAGGCCCACCCAGCTGTGCTTCAGATGGAACCAGAGGTTGAAGGGAGAACTCCTGCCTATCTACAGGGTGTCAGGTGCTGCTGACCAGGGCGGATAGCTGTAAATAGAGCCCACCAAGCACATCCATGTTTACCTCTGGAGCAGTGATAGGAACACCTTCTCTCTAAATACCCGGGGCAAGTGCTAATCCAAACAAGATGCCAGAGAGTCTAAGAACCATAGTCTACCCTTTCAC
This sequence comes from Eospalax fontanierii, assembly GCA_035773235.1. Lineage (NCBI taxonomy): Eukaryota > Metazoa > Chordata > Mammalia > Rodentia > Spalacidae > Eospalax > Eospalax fontanierii. The sequence continues at coordinate 38,686,963 of CM069532.1, read as the reverse complement.
CCTAGTGCATAAAGGAAATATTATTATCTCCATTACATTTCAAAGAAAGCCAAGATTTAGCAAAGCAGTAACCAATAATATTAATTGTGTTTAACAACAATAGAATGTAACCCACATTCACTTGTTCAAAATTATGTGTTTTTTTATAAGCAGAAATCAATAACTTATTCCACAATAAATATGTGTTTGGGGAAGAAAATGTTCAGAGACTGAACTGCTGGGTGATTTACAGTCTGTTGCTCACCAATCAATTAAGCCTCCAAGAGGCAACACCCCCACTGGCAACCACCCAATCTCAATAACTACTCTAGGAAACAGCAAGGCCAATCAAAAACTGTTAAGTAGTCATGAATGACCACCTCCCTCTCTCCCCTCTCTTCTTCCTAGGATTTTGGTTCCTAGCACCACTGGGATCTTCATAGTTCTTTCACCTTCTCTTTCCTGGCTTCCTGCTCCCATATTATTACTAGCTGTCCATCAAAACTAGGAACTCAGCTTCCACTTTACAAGTACTCTATTGATCTGTAGATATAGCTCAGTTAATAGAGTTCTTACTTAGTATGCACGAAGTCCTGGTTCAATTCCCAACACTGCATAAAACCAGACATGGTGGCTACACACTTATAACTCCAGCACTCAAAAGAGGGTGTAGGGACGCACTAAGGCTGGGGAAATAGTTCAGTGGTTAAGAGCACTGGTTGTGCTTGCCAAGGTCCTGGGTTTGGTTCCAAGAACCCACATGGCAGTTAAACAACCGTCTTTAATTCCAGTTCTAGAGGAACTGATCCCTCTTCTGGCATCTACACTAAATGATTACATGTGCATGATGCACTTACATATATGCAGTCAAAGCACTTATACATGAAAATACATAAATAAAAATGTAAAGAAAGAAAAAGGAAACAGAGACAATCTCCCAGAGGCCCAGGAGGAGCAGAGAGGAGCCCGGATGAGAGGTAACAAGTCAGGCTGGTCAGGTTTCATGTGCTGTATCTCTACGCAGCTCTCTCCCTGTCTGTATCTGTTTTGACTGTGTTTATGCCAAGGTCATTCTGGTAGGCCGTCTCAGGCCTGCTCTGTGTTGTTCTTGCCTTATATTGCTGTTTTCCATTTTTCTTTTCTTTTTTCCCCTTTCTCCTTATTCTCTCCTTTTGCCTTTTCCTCTCCTAAAGAACATAGTCTGGCCTGATTTGCAGGGTCCCTGCACCTCAGCCTACAGAGAGGCAGGGCTGTTCTTCATTGTCTGGCATATCTTAACCCCTCTCTTTTTAGTCTACCTCTAGCCAACACTGCCTTATCCCCAACGTTTTTGCCCCAATATTTCACTCTCCTACTTATGCATTTTTCTCCATCGTCCAAATGCTAATCACTAGTCTACCATGTCTTTTCTTCTTTCTCTTTTCTTTTTTCTCCACTCATCCCCACAATCACTAATATATTAATACACTTGGTACTGTTGATGTGCCTCTACTCCCAAAAATGTTAGCACTTAAGAGGTGATTGGAGTATAGTTGACTATTACTCTACTTTCTTAGTGGGTCTACCCCTGGATCATGACTGTTGTTGCAGGAAGGGCTGTGAATAGAGTCTAGTGCCCTGAACTTTAATCTCCCCGGGGGGAAAGAACACCTCATCCTTACTACAACCTGTCCATCCCAACCATGGCAAACACTTCCAACTGGAAGAAGAAAGATGACCTAAATTTAAAATAAATTTCAACCAGTGATGTAACTCCTGATCTGCAAGTTCTAAAACAAGAACACAAGCACCATGAAAAACAAAGATAACATGCCTCCCACAAAATCTACCAATCCTAGAGTAATGGTCACTGATGGCAGTGAGAATTCCTAGAGAAAGAATTCAAAAGAACAGTCACATATGCTCAAAGAAATGAAAGAGAACATGAATAAACTCCTGAATGAATTCCAAGGGAATGTAGACAAAGAGTTCAGTGAAAGAGGAAGTTGATGTGAGATGTGGAAATGAAATTCAGTAAAGAGGTAGAAATACTGGAGAGAATCAAACTGAATTTTAAAAAACAGCCACTTGAAACTAACTTTAACGGCATTACCATCACTACCATCCATCTGACTAAAATTATATCTCCTTTCTTGATACCCAGCCAAACGGTAGCCCTGAGTCATACTTCCTTCAAGTTTTAGTCCAAGTCTGTCCTCAGACCTCACTGATATTTCCTTCCTGTGAAGTCTAATAGTCCTAAAAATTACACTACATAATCTGAAATTCGACTTTATATACTCCTGAGTTCTTCCCTACACATGTGATGGATGTGCCTTTGATCCCTTCCTAACCACAGTGAATGCTCTTCAAACAAGGTCCTTCAATCATCCATTCAACATAAACACCCCCTATGTGCAATATTGCTCAAGATACATATGGAAACAAAACAAAGATACTTGATTCTGTAGAACTTATATTTTAGTAGAGCAGAGAAGAGTTAGAAGTTGAGCTGAGGGAAAGCAGACCTAGACAAAGAACCATAAATAAGAATAAATTGCTGTGTCTATTAAATACATTACGTTTCAACAGCCTCACGTGACTAGCAGCCGTCATACTAGGATGGGTCTTGGATTTCAGTTCATTTAATCTAGAAAATATGTCATATTAGTAGCTACTTTCTCTGATGCAAAAGAACCCATTGAATCCACATTTTCCATGCCACACTGCAGACAGTGGGAGTGAGCAAGGGTTGTGGGCTTCAGCAGCAAATGCTGGTTCACAGGCTGCTCTAGGGGCTCAGAGGGTTTGGTATTAAGAACCGCAATGAAACAGATTGTCCTGCCGACCAAAGAGCAATTACAAAAGGAAATGTTCCTAAGATGTCTGGGAGATGATGTCACTGAATGAATGCACTGGTTGCTTGCCAACACTCTGGTCGCACCAAACTCCATGGATACCCTGATGTTTGTTCCATTTCTAGCTTCCACCATCTATGGGTGGGGAACCTACTTCCTCTGTTCCTCTCTATTCTGTATCAGTCTTACTTTTTTGTCTCTTTTTATAAATATGAAAATTTGTTACACGTTCTTTCCATCATCAAAATACATGATCTTGGTCTTGCCCTTGTACTGGGCTGAGAGAGACAAATTGGCTACTTTAACAACCTTAAAGCAGATTCCAGAAATGTCATCAATTGCATGACATTGTTAATCAAATCCGTCAACCAAAGCTTTACCATTTTCCTCAATGAAATTCAAGCAATCATCTCTGGATGCCATAGTGATCATTGTCTTGATGTTTTTGATTACTTGGGACCTGGCATTCTTCCTGAGAGCAGAATTTGGCTGTTTGACTTCAACACTTACTTTTCCCAGCACAGTTCCCATTGCATGAGATGCATCTCTGAAAGGGATGGCCTCCATGGCTTTGTGTATTGTTCAACATGCCATTTCTGGTCCTTTCAGTGACTACAGAGCGTGCTGGCAGTACCAAGATCACAACACTTACTCATGGGCTGAGAGGAAGAGTTGTTAGTCTTATCATCTGCTTCTTCTTAATGAAATGTGTGTGTGTGTGTGTGTGTGTGTGTGTGTGTGTGTGTGTGTGTGTGTAATATTCACTTTTGTGAGGGAAGGCCAGCGATCATGTGAATATGGAATTGCACTTGGACAGAATACCTCTGCAAGGATATTTTAGAACTGAAATTGCCTCGGGTGAGATCTGTGGACTGGAGGCAGGTGGCAGAAATGGGAAGAAACTCACTTCTCACAATATATCCTCTTGAACTCCATTTTTGACCAAGTACACCTAAATTTTTTTAAATTTATTTTTGAAAACTTTTAGATTTACAAAAATAAATAAATAAAATGATCAGGAAACAGAGAGCTCCCATCTGCTCCCTCAGCCCTCCAGTCTCAGTTCTACATTTGTTGCAATTGATGAGCCAATAACAATGCACTGTTCGGACAGACCATGACTTACCCTGGAGTTCATTTCCTGCGGTGCACATCCCATGAGTTCTGAACGATGTGTACCAACACACACTATGGTCTTTCAGAGTAGTCTCGCTGCCCTTACATCTCTACCTCCATCCCCCAGATTCCTGACAACTTTGTTGTTGTTGTTGTTGTTTGGTTGGTTGATTGGTTGGTTGGTTGGTTGGTTTTAGTGGTTATTATTTTGCTTGTAACTGGTCATTTTGGTCTTTATAGCTTCGCCTTTGTTTTTTTTTTTTTTATATCAAGTGTATCTTTACTTATTTTACCGAAGGTTTTGTAACAATAAAAATGTTTTTTGAAGTCTATTCAGACTAAATTAGCCTCTCATGGATTCATTCCAAACCATTATCATAAATTTAACAATACTGGATAGCAATATTAATTAATGCCAATAAAATATGTTAAGGAATATTTCTGAATGTCAGTGGTTGTCTCGGATACCCTGCCATCTTATATCATTGCCATATCTAGTGTCTAAAATTAATTCAGTTGATACAAGTCATGAGAGTATAGCTCAGTGGGTAAAGCACTTGCCATGCAAGCAGGAGGACCTGAGTTTGTATTCCCAGAGCACACATAAATAAAGCTTGGCATAGCAGAGAGCAGTTGTTAACCCAGTACCCCTATGACTAGATGCAAGGCAGAGGCAGGAGATTCCTTGGAAGCTCTCAGGCCTTGTGCAACACCTCAACTTTCAGTGCAACCTTGGCCCACACAGAGGTGAACAACAAAAAGAAAGAAGCTATCTCACACAAGATAGTAGCAAAGACCAGCCCCCCAAAATAGTGCTCTGGCCTCCACGAGTGTACTGTAGCATAAACATGCCCACACTCACACATATGAACACACTCATATACATGAACACACACCATGCATATACATACGTAAAGAGTTTTTTTAAAGAAATTTAGAAAAAACAGAAGCATTTACAAATATATCATTAAATGAAAATTATAAAGAATAGGTGTTGTAACTCTAAGAGCAAAGTCCGCTGTGCACTGTGCAAAGCTGGCAAGGTTCTCAGGACAGCCTCAGCTCACCAGGGATATGTGGCTCTTCCTTCCTCACTAGGACAGCGAGGCCCTTGTATCTCATAGTTACCCATCATTGTCACCCCTCTAGGTGACCTCCATCCCCAATTTCTACCTTAGCCAGATCCCAATGTCTGAATCTCTCAGAAACCTCAGCATGGGGGTGAGGTTCAAGAACTGAGTGGGGCTTAAGGCGGATAAAGTTTTTGCTTCATGTGGTGCTAAAACCAGCTAAAAAATGAAACTGTGTGGAGTTTTTTCAATTTTTTTTTTTTTGCCTTCTTTTAAACGTCTCTATCAAATGTGCTTTTGTAAAACAGTGACGACGAAATTAGTGGGTTCTCTCAGTTAATGAGATACCAGTTCAGTTTTCACTCCAAAGCACAGCAACGAGGCAGGCACAGATAGAAACATGGTTTAAGCCACCAAGACAGGACACAGAGACGTACCTCTCATGCAGGTGTGCTATGCACCAATACATCCCCTCCATTTAATGTGTTTCACATATCAATGCCCCAGGATTAGATGCTTTCCACCACAGCACATCAGATTCCTTCGATGTTCCTTCCTTAGAAACAACCAGAATTTATGAATTATCCTCAACCTTCCTGCTTGCTCCAAAATTGTAATTGGTGACTGAGCCCTGGCAGGTCAGCAGCAGTAATAATGGCAGCTTAACTCAAATATCTCTGTAGGCTTCCTGTCACTTAACCATCTTCAGGCCTGAAATACTTGTATGCAGAAAACAAGTACCAGACATGGGCCAGACTAAGGAGACCTACCTGCTCTCCAGTAAAGTGCCTTTTGTTAGTGACTTTATAAAGTTTAAGAAAAGCAGTTAAGTCACCTCAAAGCTCTAATCTTCACCGAAGAACCCCTGATGAGCTTATGCAAAGGCATATTCCTTGGCGTCTCACCCAGAGTTTATGAGTGCAGCATTTAGAAAAACAAACAAGAGCAACATGGTGTCAGAGGGGATCCCTGCGCTAGTCAGTCAGACTCTGGCCGTGAAGCTCGGTGAATCTTCTCTACTTTCCCTTCACTTTAAGCCCAGCATATTCCCATAGCCTAGGCTTTCCTGTAGAGGAAACAGAATCATAAAAGGCACCCTGATTTAAGTACTCCATGCATCCTTGAAGATTTCCTTGTCATTGATAGCAAATCTGTTTCTAGAATTGCCTGAGCAGAATTGCAGCGAGAGATGAATTTAAAGAAGACAAGATAAAGAACCTCATAGACTCTGTATGCAGGAGTGGCTCATCCCGTCTTTCACAGATATTCTCATGAAACAAATGTATTTTCTAAGTGAGAAACTGGAGGCTCAGAGAGAGGCTCAACAACTGCTCTAGGTCACAAAGACACTGCTTGCGTCTGTTCTGATCCCAGATCAGTGGTTACTTATCAGCTGCAGCGTCTACCCAAGCAAGCATAAAATCACTTGAGTTTAGATTTAATAGGAAAAAAACCCTCTTGAAAATGCTTTCACTTGTTGGCTACATGAGCATGACCAGCGATCATCCCTCTTGAGGAAGGAAATCATTTGGCTACTTGTGGTTTAGAAACACTGCCTCACCCTCGTTGTCATACCTACAAATCAACGAGCTCCCAACTTACTGTGTCCTCCACTTAGTCATGCCAAGTGTCGCGGGGACAGGGGAAAAGGGGGAATTCTGTTAAATATTTTAGGTCTTAATTTAAGACTGGGTGACTCAGGTGCCTTGGCAGTCTTCCTTCCCAACCTGCCATCCTTATTAAGAAGATACACACAGACAGCTCATACTCAGCAGGACTTGGACTTCCAGACCTCAACTTTTAGCAGATGGCTCAAATCTGGGCCCAAAGTATAGACTGCATAAAGAAATCATGTAATGATTTTTATTGTAATGGTTAGTGTTCACTGTCAGCTTGAAAAAGTCGAGACTGACCTGAGAGACAAACTTCTTTCCGTGCCAGCAAGGGATTGTTTTGATTACACACATTGAGGTGGGAAGACCTGCCTTGACTATGGGTGGGACTGTTCCCTGGGCAGAGGATCCTGGACTGCGTAAAATGGAGAAAGAAAGCTGAGCACTAGCACACATTCATTCTTCTGTTTCTTGTCTGTAGATGCAGTGTGACCAGTTGCTTCAGGCTTCTGCTGTCCGTGATGGACTGCACTTTGAACTGTGAGCCAGGATAAACCCTTACTCCTGTGAATTCCTTTTGTCAGGGTATTTTATCACATCCAAAACTAGAATGGCATAAATAAGTTAGGAAGGCCATGAAGCTGACATATAAGGGTGCTGCACTGATCTGAATTCCCTCTGGGTTGTCAGAAGAGGAAAGCATTGTAATGAACAGCCCACTAAAATGCTTCCTGTTGACTTCATTCTTTGTGAGTTCAGTGCCCAGTGGGTGCGGAGGACACAGGGAGAAGGTAGGTAAGACAGAGTTCTGGTGACAATGAATGCAGTGTGATGCACACAGGAATATCAGAGGAACCGAGGCAGCGCCCCAGGAAGGACTGACTTTACAATTCCACCTGAGGCATTAGAAGGATGAAAGTGACCACCCCTAGACAGGTGGTCAGCTCCTGAAGGAGGGCGTCTCCCACAGAACACCATGCTGTTGTTTCCTGGACTAGGCTTCCCTGGAAAGCATGGCCATGCCTGGGAATATACTCTGACAGTCTTGCTTGTCCATTTATTCACTCATGTGGCAGACATGTGACAGGACCTCTTCTCACTTGGCAATGTGAAGGTTATAGAAGAATACAGGGGAAAAAAAGAAGAGATGACTTCATCTCGATGACTTCTAGTGTGTGATGTAGTTCCAGCAAAACGAAACCAATAACACAGGTCTTAGAACAGCATAAATGAGACACTACGGAAATTCTAAATGAGAAAGTGATTTGAAAAATTTGGTTACTGCACACAATTTAGTTGCTTACAGGTTTTTGCCTCTTGAGTTATGGTCCATGGACCAGAGCCTGTCATAAAGACAGAATTACAAGCTCTCTGTCTAGACCTACTGAATTGGACTCTGCATTTTCTAAGACCTTCTGGTGCGTACATTCAAGCTTGATGTGCACTGATTTAAAGCTTGAGAGATCTTCAAGCAAGCTCTTAAAAAATAAACATTAAATTGAAAGAGATGAAACCTAAATCCCCCTGTATTGTAAGATTAGTCTAACTGCAATATAGTCTTTCAAAATCAGTACTTCTTTCTCTTAAGTGCATCTTGTATTTCCATTTCTCCCATTATTCTTCCCGAGAGGGATGCAGGTGTGTGCCACTCAGAGATGAAAGGGGTAAAGGAAAAACAGGTCCTCATTGGGAGGCGTACCGGAATGGCAAGGTACCGGCAGATTCAGTTCTAGAAAATGATGCCTGTGTGCTTTGAGGTGGTTGGGAGGCCTGGGCGCTTAGATCTCCATTTCACCTGTCTGGCAGCTGCCTGGCCGCACTGCCACATCAGCACGGGTACACGCACTCTTGTGCGTGCTGATCAAGAAATGTCCAGACATCTAATAACAGCAAATGCAGGAGCTCCATGTTTTAAGGTGCCCGGAGATGTGGTCAAACGTATGCAGAAGTAACTATGAGAACAGTTAGGAAGCAAGTAGCATTGAAAGAGAAGTACAAGCCAAAGAGGACAGATGCTCATGTACGGCAGAGGAACTTCCTGGCTCGGGACATGCAGGCAGGCTTCGTGAAGGAAGCAGCAGAAGCAGCTAGACCTTGAATGGACGCTGAGAGTTGGAAGGGGTAGAGATGAGCCTAGGACGTTTTTAAAAGGCCCAAGTTCTATTCCCAGCACCACATAGCTAAATGAATAAATAAAATTAGAATGTGAAAAGGGCATCTAGCCCAAAACACCAAGGAAGGGGAGGTGAAACCTTTCTCTGAGATGAAGGCTGGTTCCGGAGCTGGGAAGGGGGCCCAGCGGGTAAAACGGTTGCCATACAAACATGAGGATGGAAGTTTAAGTCTCCAGCACCCATATAAATGCCATGTGGGCGTAAGACCCACCTGTAATCCCAGCATGCAGGAGGCAGAGATAGGGGATACCTGGAGCAAGCTGGTTAGCTAGACTAGCAGAATCTGTGAGCTCTGGGATCAGCTGAGAGACCCTGCCTCTTGACCGAGGAAGACACCTGACATCAGCCTCAGGCCTCCACACTCCACACACATGCACACACCTGTGCCCACACGCAGGAACTCACACACACACACACACACACACACACACACACACACACACACATAGCTCTGGTGTGAGAGAACAAGCTGGAAGTCTGGAAGGCTTGGGGTTAATGGCCCCAGATGTACAAGCATGGGCCTCAGGGAATCACTGAAAATAGAGTGACGTGAGCCTATTAGGGCTGTGGAGTCTGGGATGTCATGTGTCCTTGGAAGTTGAGGCAGGGTGGGAAACAGTAAGATCTGCGCGACTCATCCTTCCGTGCCCAGTGGAAGGCATTGTTGCCACCTTCCCCTTTCCTGTCTTTCCCCACTGTCCTCCTACTTCCGGCCAGGCATTCAGTCAACAGACACACACTCACAGCCCATGTTATCAAGGAGCGGGGGTGAGTCCAGGCCCCACAAATGCTTTGTCTGAGATTGAAAAGCAACCCCAGCCACTGGCTTATCCAAGTCAGGTTTTGCCGTTTGTTATTGAGGTGGTCAGATAAGGAATCCCCTCTGACAAGATTCACCTTTCAGATATCTACCCTGCTTCAGGGTGTCTGCTGCTCTAAGAAGAAATGCTCACTCCTTTTCTCTATGAAGTTGATCCTGCTGTTTCCTCCTCTCCTGTCAGTCACAGAACCTGGGAACTGGGTAGAACTGTAGAATGAATCAATTTTCCAGCTTGCTTAGTAGAGAACATGAGTGTCCAAATGCAGTAAGCCGAGCCTAGAGTACAGCTTTTGTAAAAACATGTCATATGAAGCTGGAGGAGCTTCTCTGACATCGTCCCACCCTTGAACATGAGTGCCTCTCTTTCCCTATGGCTGTAAGTCTGCTACCTTCCTAGGAAGTGTCAGCTCTGGCCTCATTTGGGACTATGGACCTGATGCAGAGGAACTCACATAAGGTCTCTAAGTAGGCAGCACTTCTGGCCACCATGACGTGACCTGGACATCCATACCCTGTCCTAACTGTCCCACGCAGAGTTCAGGGCCTATTTTCACTCATAGAAACAGAAATGCAATGGGATCTTAAACTATTTAGAAGGGAATTTTAAGTTAAGAAAATGTAACTTATTCTGCTTGGCCTAGACCAAAGTACAAAAGAGATTGGTGTGAAATCACTTCCTCAATGGGAGCGAAGTGAGACACGCTCAGTTGCTTCCCAGTGGAGGTGAGAAGGAGTTATTCTCCTCTTTTCATGATCCCTATAGAGATTCACTGTATGGGGGAGGTTAGGTCCTTCCTGGTGAGGGATTCAGGTCTTGTTGATTCTCAAAAAGAGAAATAAGGATACCTCCTTTTCCAAGTGGCCACAGATCTCTCCATATCAAAATGTTTTTAAGGTCTTAACTTTTTTGTGCTTCAGTTTATATTCATAAAGGAGAACTAAGATGACAGTTAAATAAAACGATTAAGCACATTCAAACAGAGCCAGTAATGGTGATACATGCTACAATCCCAGCACACAGAAGGGAGGCAGAAGGATCACAAGTGTGAAGCCACCCTAGGCTCTGCAGTAAGAGCCTATTTCAAAGCAAAACCAAGGAAAGTTACATGCACTTTTTGACCTGGACATTCTCAAATAACCTATACTAAACCATAAGCACAGAAGCCTGGGTTCAGTTTCAGAACAGTCTTGATCCTACTGAAGTCAAAGCCCTGCTATGGCTATTAAGAAGGCAGAACTCACAGCTTCCTCAGCAGACACTGAAGCCAGAAAGACTGGTCTTCTCAAGAGCAAGACAACGACAAATCAGAGTATTCTGTCACCCTTACCCCACTGTTCTCAGCCAACCTTCTGAGGGGTGTGACTGCCAGACATTAAGACGGTAATGTTCAAGGTGGGTGCAGTGGTACACCTTTAATCCCAGCACTTGGGAGGCAGTGTTTTTTGTACTACTTATGGAATGTCATCCAGATGTAATGTATTTCATATACATAAATTTAATTTCTTAGACACCACATTCTTTTAAACATTTATTTTATTTGTGTGTATGTGTGTGTGCAAGTGTATTGCCTGTATGTGTGTAAGTGCACCCATGTAATGCAATGCCCACAGAGGCCAGAAGATGGCATCAGATCCCCTGGAACTGTAGTTACAGACAGTTGTTAGCTGCCATGTGGGTACTGGGAATTGAATCCAGGCCTCTGCAAGAGAAGTCAGCACTCTTAACTATTGAGTCATCTCTCCAGTCCCTAATGCCACATTTTTTAAAAAAGCAAAAAAGCAGAAATTAATTTTAACTTACCCTAATATACACAAAACATAATCATTTCAACATAACCAATATGCGAGATGTTTTGCATTCTTTTTTGTACTAATTCTCAGAAATCTGGTATGTTTTCTGCAGAAATCACCCACACCAGATCAAGTGATGAATGGCCACATGGAGTTAATGGCTAATCTCTAGAGTTGAGAGGTTAATGGGTGAAAGACTTAACCTAGGGATATCAGTATGTGGGGGTGAGGAATGGGGACTGCTGTCTATTTCAGGATGGGACAGTGGAGGAGAGCACCTGGTCCTCCAAAAAGAGGCCACCATAAGTACTGAAAAGGCCACTGTCACCATCATTATTGGCATCTTTCTAATCCAAGTAGCCATGATCTTCACAGATCTGTTCCATCCTTCCCCTGAGCCTGTGAATGTGGTAGTATTCCTTTCTGATTACCAGGGAAGAAGCAGAGGTCTCCAACATGAAGGCAGAGGAGGAGGAGGAAGGAAAAGAGAAGAAATGGGGGGGAGGAAACGGAGCATTATTAGTAAACTAAAGACTGATCCAAGGTAGCATCATGAATAAGCAAGATGTGGAATTTAAATCCAGATGTAGATGCATGAGTACCAGGAGACAGTTCTTCAACTCCAAAGGCATCTCTGTGATGTCTCATCCCATACAGATTTCACTCCTTAGTTTGTTTTGTTGTTTTGTTTTTTCGGCAGGGTCTCACTCTTGCAGCCCAAGCTAGTCTCAAATTCACAGCAGTTCTCCTGCCCGAGCCTTCCAAGTGCTGGAATTTCAGCAGTGAGCTACCAGGCCCAGATTTCACTATTGTAGAAGATCAAAAATGCCACCCTAGCACAGACAGGCACCTGTGCATATTTGAATCACAGTTCGTAGTCAAGGCAGGAGCCAAGAGAGCTGACTGATTAAACATGCCTTAAAGTGGCTTTTAGGGTCCCCTGATAGGTCTTCTCTCTTTGCCATGTCCCCCACAGGAGGTATCCACTGCTGGGCCCTCATGTTGGTCCACTTGTTCTCACAAAATGACTGCAGATCCCTCCTAGGTCTCCTGCACCAGCGTGCTTTGGAGTTGAGCACCATCTCCTGTATTCATCATGAACTGGGTATTATTCTCTCCTGATTACCGATAAAGAAATAAGTCCCCAGCACAGAGGGGGCAGGGAGAAGTGCGACAGGTCATCACTGCAAATATAATGGGCCATCTAGAGAGTACACCGAGATGTGAAGTCCAGTCAGTGAAATGGAGCTCATGAAATAGAGAGGTCTTCTGCCCCAGGGCGGTCGTGTTCTAGAACTGAATCGCTCCTATTGAAATCAACAGGAGACGTTCACCATTCTGAACCGCGGTCGAGCTACAGGCCGGAGAAGTCATATTTACAATAATCAATTCACAGGCCATCCGGAGGGTCGGGACCATGGGCAGGTGGCTGCAGAGAACAGAGTTACGCAGGTCTCCCCACTCACCTCTCCTGCCAAACCATAAATTCACATTCCGGGTGGCATGCCCATCTCTCCTACCTACCAGATCTTGCTCTAATCAAAAATTCTGGCCCAGATGTACTTAGGAAATTCTATTTGGAGTTCCAGTGCCCCTTCCTCCTTCCCAAAAGTCCTGCCTCTCTGCACGTGCACACACCCCGGGCACTCCTGGAGAGGCCCTGGACCCAGCGCGAACCCATAATCCATCATCACTGACACCCTTACATTCAGCGTGATCCTAACAGCGGCCGGCGGGACCAGCCGGTGCTCACTGAAGTGCAAACATCGTTTTGGTCTCTGCCCCGAAAGAGCAGATGGAAACTCCCCCTCATTCGTTGGCCCGGATCTCAAAGAGCAAATGGCTTTTATTCCAGAAGGGAAGAGTCCGGTTCGGAGCCGCAACTCCGCCCCCAAGCACACACAAAGTCAAAACGGCATTTGTTCAAAGGGCCTGTCACCGAGGAAAAGTTCTTTTATTTCTTTATCCATTTTTAATTTTCTTTTCCCGCCAAAATGCCTGTGGCGGCGGCAGGCGCGGTTCCGCGGGGACACCTGCCGGCTGGCCCGCGGGTGCCGTCCCCGCTTCGGCCCCATCTGCCGTCTAGCACGCACAAAGGCCGGCGGTCGCCGCACGGCCGGCTGCGCCTTCGGCCCGCCACGCCCCACGCCACACACTCCTGGCAGGCGCCGGGTCAGCAGGCCACAACAGCGGGCTCTGAGCGCCGTGCCTGGTCCTCTGGGGACCGAGGGCAGACAAAGGCCTCGGGCCCGCCCGCCTCCCGGGCCGCTCTACGGACAGCTGGTCAGCCCCAGGCCTGCCCGGGGGATGTCGTTGGACAGTCGAGGAGCCGAGGCCCGCATCCAGAATCCGTCCGCACGCTGGGTGCACGCCTGTGACTCAGCAGTTCCACCTCCTCCGCGTGGCGCGTCCCAGGGCGGCGCAGAGGGGTCTCTGGACTCAGCAGTTCCACCTCCTCCGCGTGGCGCGTCCCTGGGCGGCGCAGAGGGGTCTCTGACAGAGCTGCCAGGCGTGAGCAGCGCTGTGTTTTTTGGTGTAATAGCAAAAGTTTAGAGACATAAAAACTAAGAATAAGGGAACCCTGGGGGCAGCCAGCATGTTTCTCAAAGCAGAAGGCTGTGTGTCCTGGTATTCTTTAGCTCCTTGCTTCAAATATTTTCTCTCATTCCTGCCGGAAATTTATTCTTAAGACTTAATTTAGGGGGGAGTCACACCCCACAGAAAACTAAGGGAGATACTGGCACTGAGTACAGGAATTATCATTTTAACAGCGAGCATCTGTTTCTAAAATTAGACCCAGGGTTCACTGAAGGGTAGCAGTGGTTTGTCGTTATCCCTTAGGTTCCTAGTACAGAATTTATAAAGAGGAACGCGATAAAACTGTGTTGCCCGAGGAAGGGGAAATAAAGAGGGAGGAAGAAGACAAGTTTCTCTATTTGGGAACTGAAAAAGTCAAATCTCAAAATGACACATGGGTCTTCTGGGGTTTTGTGATGTGGTACTAGAACCTGGGGCCTTGCACATGTTGGGCAAGTGCTCTACCACTGATGTATCCTCAGCCAACAGGTTTTCTAGTTCTAAATCCTGCTTAAAAAAACAGCCAAGACTTTCAGATAAATATTTACCTTATTATTAGACATATATTTGGAACTAGAATGACTACGCATATGATCTGTTTATGTTTGTTCTCCCATAGTAATTATTTATAGTACCACATTTCGAGCTCCAAATTGTACCCATTTTAGATGATAAATTATGTGATAATTTCAGTTACAGCTCTACTTAAGTCAACCAGGAACTTCTGAGTCCCCACCTGTGAAAATAGGCCATGTAGGCACCTCAGCACCCAGATAGACTCGTCAGGGGACTGAATTCTGATTGGGTCATTCAGAACAATCTACACACTGAAAATTCAAGTATTTTCCATATTTCACGCAAAGTGTCATATCAGGTTCTCACTTTTCACTAATGCCCTACAGCTCTGCAACATTACTCATCAGTGGAAACTGAGTTATATGTGTTGTTTTGGTTTGGTTTGGTTTGGTTCAGTTTGGTTTTGAGATAGGGTCTCACTCTAACCTAGACTGGCCTTGAAATCACAAGACTCCTCCTGAGCAGAATGCAGATGGGAGCCACCATAGCTCGCTCTGAATTGTGCATCTTTTAAAAAGTATTTGCAATTATTTTCTTTTGTTATAATTTTAATGGTTCTATATACAAATGAAACCTGTGGGGAAAGGAGGAGGAGGAGATTTGTGTGGCTGAGAAATAAACCCAGAGCATTTTCAGGGTAGGCAAACGTTCTGCTATTGAGCTAGCCCCCAATACAATAGTCTTACTAACTCTGGCAACGTATAATTTGTATACCATAAAATTCATTGATTTCAAGTGTTTGACAATTTTTAAATTTTGCAGTTATGCCACAATGCCATAGTATTTACATTAATTTTATTCATATAATTAATGTCATGCTTATCTTTAGGTTTTTTTATGAAATGAACTATTTAATACCTACAATCCCATCCCCAAACATGTATTTCCTAACTTTCTCTCTCTTTTCTTTCATCCCTTCATCATTGTAATTTACATCAGTTTTAGGAAACAACTTCAACCCTCAAGAAAAGAAGTGGGAATCATAAAATAATGACTATATTCCTCAGTATGATGGTACTTTATGGGTTCTTTCCAGGAAGCACTCCATCTTTTGCTTTCATGAAAGAGGAAAAAAAATCTTCCTTGGTGAAGAGACAGCTCTCTCCCTACCACCCGGGAGAAAGTCGATAGCTGACACCTGATGATCTAATTGCACAGCCAAGGGTTCCTCTCACCTGAGACCCGACGTGGCTCCTCCTCCACTCACTTTGTGGCTTTTGCTAAGTAGATCTCATACCTTGTCATTTAAAGGCATTTTCTCTGGATTATCAGAGAAGAAAATCAGTGCAGCTGCTGGCAGATGCAGTGGGCTGTTTACCCATGAGGCCCTTTGGTCTTCACTCTACGATCTGTAGAAGAATTTAACTTTATGCTAAATCACTGATCAACAACCCTTCCACTATCACCTTAATAAACCATAATCACGGGTGCCATGCTTCATTTTAACTGGGGTGAGGCACTGCCGTCTTCTTCTGTATTTAATCCTGTAAAATCAATTATGCTGCTAATATAAATGGTGTTTCTCATAGCACCCCTCTGAGGAAACAACAGAAACAAGGGCTAAATCGCATCGTTTAGCCCTTGAATCTCGTCATTCAAGAAAGTACCCAGAAGGAAATAAAAGTTAGAGACCTTTTTGGAATGTTCTTACAAAAAGTTATAGTAAAGTTTCTTATCTAAGGAGCTCAAGAGTGGCACCCAGAATATTGGATTTCATTTTATGACTTAAAAAACTAGACTGGGGCTGCTAGGAGTGGTGGTACACACCTTAATCCCAACTCTCAGAAGGCAGAAGCTGGTGATCTGTGAGATCGAGGCCAGCCTGGTCTAAATGGTGAGTTCCAAACCAGCTGGGACGGCAGCGAGACCCTGTTTCAAAAAGACAAAAACAAACAAACAAAAACAGGCTGGGGAGATAGTTCAGTGGGTAAAAGCACTTGATGCACCAAGCATGAAAGCCTAAGTATGAATCCCCAGAATTTACATAAGAGTTTGGAGGTGCAGCATTCATATGTGTAATCTCAGTGCTCCTGTGGGGTTATGGAAGGTGGAGATGAGAGAATCCCTGCAGGTTTACAGAACCAGCCAGCCTGGTAGAAGCAGATAAACGACAGAGATCCCGTCTCAGATACAATGGAAGGAAAGACTGACATTGGAGGTTGTCTTTTGACCTTCACCCGAGCCATGACACACTCACACCTGCATTCACACACAAAAAGAGCCAGTGAAGAGGTACATGGCCATATGGAAATAGGATCCTACAAGCTCCTGGGACTCTGCTCATATGAACCAGCAGCAATGAATTTGGCATGCTCAAGACCCATGCAAACTCAAGCAGACAAAAATCTGAGAAATGGACAACAGACCCCAGTCTCTGCTGAAGAAGTATTGACAGCTAATTAGTGTTGGATGAGGATGAGCTGATCTTCCTAAAGTGAGGGACTGTGGATAGGCTGACTAGACCTGTGAATGACCCTGCATAGAGGTCATTTGGGGAAACTAACTTGGCACAATAGACCTTAACACAGATGACAGAATGCATGGATCCCAGTTGGGGACTGTGGGGGTTGCCAGTGGGGAAGGCGTGTAAAGATGATTAAGGTTGATTGAGATGTTCTGTACAAAATATAGGATTCAATTTTAAAAATTCAAATTAAAAAATTTAGCCATATGCTAAAAAAAAAAAAAAACTATAACTGAGTTTAGATCAAGAGACACAAAAAATGCAGGGCTCTGTCCCTCACTGAGTCACTTTCTGATCTTAAATGTGACCTAAAAGCTTATGTAGGTCACGAATTTTATGATTTTTCTGACTAAAACAAAAGATATGCATCTATTTAAAAATATTTATACCATTCACTTTCCTTGCATAAGAACATATCCTAACCCAAACTTGTAAAACACTCTGACTGTATCCCTTTTTCCAAGTGTTTTTGGTAAGTTTTTCTGTCTTTGGGGGGAAATTGAAATGCTATGAATTCTAGCTGTCTCTTGAACTCCTGTGATTGTTACCCAAGGTCTGCACACTGGAGATAATGAATATTCATTGCTTAGTTGAATAGAAACAGTTTTAACTGTCAGTTGCAGAACAGCGTGGGGCCGGGGTCCCTAAGCTCATATCACCTGTTGCCAGGAAACATTTGTCTGTTTCTCAGAAATAATTCATACTCATATTGCACTTACACATATACCCTAGTTTTTAAATACAATTTTTGAATCACAAAGACAATTGCTTTTAGGATAAAAGTTCAGCCTCTTACTAAGATTTTAAAGACTCTTCAGTATCTGGCCCCAAAGGGCTGTTTTCGTAGTATTGTTTTTTTTCAAAGCAAAGTTGGCGACTTATTCTGAATACGCCCTTTATTTCCATTCTCTAGCTTTTACCCATTCTTTTTCTCTCCGGTGAAAATGCAATTCCACCTTCTCCATTGATCAAAATTGCCCTAACACTGGAACCCAGTATTGGAGTAGAGCGAAATCTTAATAGTGCTTACGTATATATATATTATATATGCATATAATTTCATGACGGTTGTAAGGAGACAGATATGCTTTCATGTCCCTTTAATCATCCTTGCCTCTTCAAACTATACCATCAATTCTAAGAATCTGAATTGGGTTTCTAACTACAGTACTTGTTTCCTTGATGAATTAATTAATACAGTAGTTGGTTGATTTGGCCAACAAGAATGCCTTGCCTTGTATTCAGCGCCATAATTGAAAGGTTATCATTATCTCCTTTCATCTTAAACTCCAAGTAAAGATATGCCTGCTCCTATTTTATAAAACAAGAACCTGGCATTCAGAGCGTTAAGTGAACCAGTCTGGGCTAGTGTCAGATCAAGGATGAGTTTCCTGGCTTCTTTCCAATCCTCCTCCAGTTTCACCATCTCCTTTATATACAAAGGAACTAGATGCAAAAGAAGGATAAGCAATATCCTTTTGCCAAAGACTTGTTGCAAAATAAATGAATCTAGTGGTATTTAGAAATAAAAGTCTATCTCATTTTGTGGGCCCAAATAATATAAATCTAAAAGATAGAAACATCTGAAAAGAAAATAAACTACTTGCCAAGGTTTATTTGAATTTGTTTTATAAACTCTTCAAACTTGAATAACTAGTATTATAATTTGTTAAGATGGCAAAAATGTAAAATATAATAATTTGATTTCCTATCTTGTCTATACTATGAAAGTAAGTATTTCAGAAAATTTAGGAGAGGGAGCAGGCAGAACAATTGGTAATCTAGAAATTCTAACACCCTGCTCTTCAGCTTGAAAATGTTTCCTTTTCACCTTTGGACACAGTGTTACCCGATGGCAGATGTAATTCCCACACACCACCTCCATTCTTTCACCCAGTGTCCCCTTTATACATTTTTCTGCTTCTACACAGTCTGAAAGCATAATAGGTTCTGGATTCAGAAGACCCAAATTCAGACCCAACTCTGCAGCTCACTACGTACAAGCAACAGTGTTATGCGGCAGCCCGCAGCTGCTGAAGTTTGGGGACTCCCTTCAAGAATACAAAATTAGAGGTTGTACTGACCATTGCTTTGCAATGAAAAAAGGAAATCAAAACACTTCTGGAGACACTGAGATTTTGATCTCCCCTTCTGAGATTTCTTTAACCAACTCCTCACTGACAGCAATCCTATTCTCCTTCCTTCAGTCCATACCGTGAGACCTCCTACACTCACAAAGACCCATGCAAATGGTGTTTCTGACATTTAAACTTCAGTTAATAATAAATTCACCTCTGCCAAGTATGATCTTAAGCAAGTTGAATAATCTCCAGTTTTTAGTTGACTCATCTATCAAATGGACTCATATCTACCACAGAGGTTACAGCATATAACACAACACATGTAACCCACTTTAGTAGAGTTAGCAAATCTGGAACTCCACCAAGCCAGTTAGTGTTTCTAGTACCAGTACAGGAGAGGTGAACGCCACCTAAGGAACTTGAGCAGTGTGCTCGACCCTTTGGAGAGACCTGTTCTCTTTCATTATATTATTTATTTGTAATGTCCTATTAGCAAATAGACATTCTGCCTGCTTCCTCTGCTTCTGCTCCAGATCATCCTTGTCCTATGGGAAGAGGCCAAGAGCAAGAAAGCTATGTGTCACTGTGCATTCAGGCAGGGATTCTACCCATGGTTGTGCCAAAGGAGAAAGGGGCACTGTAAAAGTACAAGGGACGCACTAGGGACTGGACTCATGCTTACCAAGTTAAAATAAGCATGTGCTTGTCAATTCATTGTACTTTCTTAATCAAACCCTTTCTTTGTTCTCACGGACTGTTTAAATATTTTTCCATTCTTTCATGATTTCATACATGTATAATGTTCTTTGAGTATGGTCCCCTCTCATCATCATCTCTTATCTTCTTCCTCCACCCACTAAATTCCTTCTTTCCAAGTCCCCTTACATCTACCCTTTCTTCTCTTCCCTTCCCTTCCTTTCCTCCCCCCCTCCCTCCCACCTTGCTTCCTTTTCTTTTTGTGGCCCACTGCATTTAATCAGGGTTGGTTGCATAAACATCACTGGGGAGTTATTTATTTAAGGAAGGGCAATTTACACCCCTGAGGGGTATAATTCTCCTCCCCCTCCCAGCAATGGATAACTGCCCATAGCTCCTTGGGGAGGGATAGGGTCTCAAAGCCCCTCACCCACCCATGATGTCTTGTGCAGGTGCCCACAACTGTGAGTTCATGAGTGCAATGGCCATGCCATTCCACTAGACAGCGTTTCACAGCACTCCTCTGTAGCCTCCATTCTGCCTCCTCTTCTGCAGTGTTGGAGGGGGTGACATAAATGTCCCATTTGGGGCTAAGCACTCAATAGACCTTATTCTGAGATCACTGATCATACAGCAATAATTCCTGCTTTTCCTTGCAACAGAGAGCTTTGCCTTTTTTCATTAACTCAGGGAAGTTTTAAGGAATTGCATCTTCTGATGTGTCCTCAGCCAAGGGCAAGTTCACTTCCTAGCCTGCCCACTTGCAATGAGCCTGGGAAATAAAAACTGGGTCTTCTCACCTTGCCTTGAGAAACTAGAAGAGCCATTGAGCTCCAGAGCTCCCCTTGGAGTTAGCTGAGGCTTTCATGGAGATCCACTGCAGCCTAGCTTTTCCCTGTGCCAATCCTGCATGCTGATCTTGATCTCTGGGTCTCCTTCCCAGGAAATTCATAGGTTGCTTCCTAAGAAATGCATGGCCTACAAGGCATGGCCGCTCCGCTTCAGGAACCCCTCCAAACCATCCCCTCCTTCGTCACTCCCTCCACTCACAATCCCTAGCCTTTTCAGGTCTTTGAGCAGGGAGTTGACTCTTTTTTTAAGCCTTTACCTGTTTTCCTTAGGCCCATCAGTCTCAGACTTGTCACTTCAAACATAATTTTCTCACAAGAAAAACAGATAATTCCCTTTGTCACAGCCTCATATGAAACACTAATTTCTTCCTTCCTAACATTTAGGTTTATGGCCATTTACTCCCCCAGCAGCACTGAGGTCTGCTCACCATTTACACTGTTAGTGGTCTGCATATTGCCAAATGGTGGGTGAATCCTAGTGAGCAGAACAAAGCTGCTGCCTTCAGCAAACTTATGATCCACTAAGAGAATAAGGGGGTTGAAATGTGACAGATCTGTTTTCCTAATGAAGAAACTGAAATCAGAGACCTACCCAAGGTCACAGGCAATACAGAGGAGAATTGGGGTAAACTCAAATTCAAAGGATTCAGGAAGGGAGAAAAGACTAAACTGATCTGTTGTGACCTGGAGTACATATATCCTCTAATTTCCTCTGTGAACTCCTAGTAATTTAGAACTGCCTAGAACTGTGAACATATTGACCAGTATACATTAGTCACTTACCACTTAC
The DNA here is from genome assembly GCA_035773235.1 of Eospalax fontanierii. Classification (NCBI taxonomy): domain Eukaryota; kingdom Metazoa; phylum Chordata; class Mammalia; order Rodentia; family Spalacidae; genus Eospalax; species Eospalax fontanierii. The sequence goes on along the minus strand of CM069532.1, from coordinate 38,665,528 downwards.
CACATGTGGCCATTAAGTCAATGAAATGTGGATGGTCTGAATTTCCTGAGTGCAAAATGTACATTAGCTTTCAAAAAGTTCAAAAGAAAAACTACTCCATTACTGTATATTAATCCCATGTTAAAGTTATAATCCTTAGAATATATTTATTTAAATAAAGTATACCATTAAACTTTAAAAACATATACAGCTTCTCTCTTGCCAAGCTTAGGTAATAGAGCAAAAATGTTCAGTAAACTGGAGAGAGGCACACAATCTGATCAGTCCTTTATGAACAGAGGCCTTGGGAGGAAAGATCGATCAAATGAGCAAATTAAGTGAATTTTGGTTCAAAGAGTGTCGACTCTATAAACAGATAATATGGTATTAGAAAGAGATGTAGTTGACAGCACATAAGGAATTAATGGACATGCGGTGTTATACGTTAGGTGGATGATTATTTGGTGAACAGGGATTTGGTAAATATGGGCACTTCAGTGGTGGGAAGGAAAGCATAAACTTCAAGATGAGGGAAATGCCGAGCCGAGGATGACAGGTGGCAACTGTGGAGACTCTATGAGGAACAGTGTCTGTTTAGTTTGGTTTAAGTCAAAGTTCCACGCAGTAGAATAAATAGGTTCTTACTCATAAAAAAAAAAAAAACCATGTTACGTAATCATCCCAGGAAATAATTTATGCCATGTAGAAGCTTGGCATAAATTCAGTTTATCAGGAGAAATTAGTCCTTATTTAGGGCTGGAGAATAATGGTAGTAAGTTCTGAGTGCTGGCTTTGTTGTATGGAGACAGAATGAAGAAAACTTCATTACATGTTGCTCAGGCTGAGCATTTTTATTTTCCTGTTATCCAACCAAGGCTTAATTTTTACAACTCACTGAAACATGATATACAGAACAGCTCCCTGTTGTTAATAGTGTAGCTTATATTTTGACAATCCATGAGTATATCCACGAAATCAGCATCTAGAACAAGAAAGAGCACTACGGTACTCTACCCCTCCACACATGCGCCTTCTGACGGCTTCTAATGTCTAGATTTTCCTGGTTTTGTACTTTTATACAAATGGAATCATAGACTATGTAATTTATTACACCCCGTGCTTAAATTTAAAGCATCAGTCCAAACCACAGACAACTGAATCCCAGCTTCAGCATTATGTTTGGACAGGTCTCTTTACCTAAGCCTGCTTCCAGATCCATAAAAGTGTATTATAACAGTGTTTGCCTCATAGGAGTGCTGTAGGATTAAAATGAGATTATGTACATAAACAGTTTGCATAGTGGCTGGCATATGGCTGCTGCTGCTATACTGCACTGAAAATTTTAATCTAAAAAATTAGCCTCCAATGAGTGAACTACCTAACTCAAGTAGTCGAATACCAGAGAAAAACATCCACTCTCTAGGCTGAATCCAACCATTCTATTCATGAGATGTAATAGGAAACTTTGCTTCTTGACCTAGCTCACTTTTTTGGTCAAAAGAGAAGAAATATGTGTTACATATTTGTCTCTTTAGAGCTTCCCTAAGGGTTATGTACTGCCTTCCCAGAGCATCCCCAGAACCTAGCACAGAGGCATAGCAAGTACTCAGTTCTAAGCTGAACATATAAGTGCTAACTGTATTAGGACTTGGGAAACTACATCAGAATCTACTCAAACCATTGAGCTACAGTTGGTAAAATGACAGTAGTTAGAACAGGACTGACAAGATGGTACACCAGGTAAAAAGCAATCCCCAGACCCCACAGGTAAGAGGAGAATCAGCTCCTGAAGGTTGTCCTCTGACACATGCATGCGTGTATACACACACATTAATAAAGATGTATTTTGGAAAATGTAATAAAAGGAATATCCTCCTTTCCCTGTGCTAAACAGAAAAATCCAATCAAATCAAGTACATTCTGTACTTGGAACTTAAAAAGGAAACTAGTTCTGAGAATTTCAGAAACAAGGGAAATATATATATATACTATGAAATAGTAAGTTTGCCTGGAATTCAATAGCTTTAAGTGTACTTGTGCCAAGATACTAAGTTTTCAAAAAACAGCCTCCCTACCACATTAGCCACAAAAAATTTCCCAAGCATATTTTTCATCTTGGTTCTCTAGCTCACATATTCTTGTTGACTATATCTGTACTCATGTCAAAAATACAAATTGGGTAAAGTGTAATATCACGATGAAGTTTCTTGATTCAATTCACCCTCTACTACCTAATACATTTTCATTTCTCAAAGTAGGAAATACCTCTTCAAATGTTATTTGCTTCACATTAGAAATTAAAAGCCTGATTGTCTGACTGACCTATTTCTTTATAACTTGATAAATCAAGCAATAAATAGTAATTTTTAAAAATGAACTAAAAATTTTTCAGCATTTCCTGGCTATAACACAAAAGTAGTTTCAGATAGATAACTAAGAAATCAAAGATATTTATAATTTGTTGTATAAGTGTGGTTAATATTCCCCAGTAGAGTCATGAGTTATTATTAAAATTCAACATTTATCACGATTTCCTAAGCTCTGTGATAGATACAGAAATGAAGTCAGAAAGAGCAATTCCTACTCTTCACAAGCATGAAGAATGGGGGAACATATTATGAAGCACTCAGGAAATGATTCACAGACCTGTACTTCGAAGGTTGAGACTTTGACATTCTAGTGAGACAGCAGGAAGGAGAAAGAGAGATTATAAACACAGACATGAAAAAGTAATGTACAGAGACATTCTGGGAGAGCCAGTTCACTGCATGATTGAAAACGAGGCAGAGAAAGGTTGGTCAGGCCCCAGTTACAAAGTAAAGTCTGGAGAATCATTATTATGGCAACAAAGATTTGATCCCATCTATGTGTTGTTAATATTTGGCTCTATTTACATCTAAAGTGCAAGTGTGCCTAGTCTGGGAGGTACTCATTTCCAGTGAGTTAATTCCAACAGATTTCTAAGCCTAGAAAACTAAATAATGGAGATAGTACTGATAGTTCACTGAGATAACACAGTACTGCCAAGACCTGACTGGCAGTCAGGTGGCCTTTCCTAGATGAGACCCAGACACCACTGCAGTTCCTTGCTATTTCTATAGAACAAAGCTCAGAGAAATCTGTGCAATAATTCAAATGAAGAGATAAAAATGGCTTTATGCAGATGGAATTTTCAATAGACTTCAACGTAGGAGCTGAATGAAGCAGAGATTATTTGGTGGGTAAAGTAAGGGAAAGTGATTCCATTGAGAACAGATCAAAAGAAGGGTAGGTCCAGGTGGGGAAAAAGAGAAATTGGCATGGGACACACTGTTTCCTATGTCAAGGAAAGGCACATAAAAGTCTCTAAAACGAAGCTGACAATATCGTTCTGAATGAAGCTCAATGGAGAAGCTACAGTGTACTTGCAAAAGAAATCGCCTGCAAAAGGAATTCTAAGTGTAAAATGTTCAATGTTCAACTCAAGTAATAAGGGTTCCATCAAGTCCATGAAACAAAGCCAAAGTGAAATGAACCGTGCCAAGTCAGCTTGTACACAGATGCTTTATTTGGATGTTAATATATAAAAACACCGTCTGCAAGATTCTCTTACAATGCAAAGTTTTCTCATATATCTAAAAAACAATTTAGTCAGGGTAATTGTTGTATTAATGTGAAAACTTTACAACAAAATGCAGTATGGTATATACGTAGTCAGTTTCCATGCAAGTATGGCTGCTACCTATATGTCTGGCATCTCCGTGGCATTGAAAGAATCCTAATGAACATAACAGTTTAAAAAAAAATGACTTAAGATGCCTGACGTGTTTATGATTATAAATCTTGCAAAAAGCAACAAAGCAGTTAACTGGAGGATTCAACCAACACCAACCCAAATATTATTATATCCAATAAGCCCAGGCTTATTACATATATTAACATTTGGGATAATTCAATGCTTAAGAAAAATTAGGCTTTGAAATATGTAGCTCTTCTAAGATATTATACTTTGGTGACCAGAGACTATTACATCCAATCCAGCTAAGGGCTACATTTTAAAAAGGGAATTATGTGCTATTATTAGCTCAAGGTAACTGAAAAGATACAGTGCGATTTTGCCACAATCATTGGTTTCACAAAACGAAATCTCTGTGAGAAATTCATTAATTAGAAAAAATAAACATACTTAACATGCTAAGAAGATTCAAATTGTTTTACCTATTTGTTATCAAGAAGGCATAATCTCAGTACCACCATACATATTATTTACTTCTCATTAACATATAGTATGCAAAACTAGCAATTGGGATTTAAAGCTTAAAACCCTTTTAAGTCTACTGTTGAAGAGCTAGCAATTAAAATATTCAGTAGTTCCACTTCTATTAACAGAAAAATAGATAAAAATAAATCTTAAGCTGATTTTTTTGGTTTGGTTTGGAGGCACAGTAGTATTTTTGGTCTTTGTAAGAATTTGCCTGGTAGTAGTTGAATCCGTGAAGTTAACCTGAGAACCTGCCATCATTTGCTTTTCATCTTCTCACACAGTGCAAGTGGTGGTCGCTCTTTCCATCTCATAGCAGCAAGCTGATTCTGCTACTTTCTATAGCAGCATACTTCAGGAGTGGAGAGGGAGAGAGTGTTAATTATAAATAATTAAACTACAGTGTACAATTCTATTTGCCTGTCAGTGTTTAGGTTGACAGCACGCCATTATATGTCTAAAAAATTTACACAAAATCTCTACCACAAAAGCAAATAAAGACATTCTTTCAAGAAGAAATAAAATAAGTGCAAACACCTAAGTAGGCAACTGAAGCAACTGTTGTAACCTGAAAACATAAAACATTTATAAAAGGACAAAATATTTTTATAAATAAAAGATAATGTTTTCTACTTCTGAAACATTGAGTAAATACAATAAACTTCTAAGTGCAGACTGTTTTAGGGACCAAGGTACCGTATTATTTTTTTAAACAAAATGCAAAATTTTCAAACACATATACAAATCACCAGATTAATTTATATGACCCTCCAATATAATTTTAAAAGAAAATATTAAATTATTTAGTACATTTTAGAACTACTTGTAACCAACATGATTTAAAGGACATAGTGCAATTTTAGGTAGATGTGACATACAGTATAGATATTGTACTCTTTGCAGCTATAACTTTACTTCATACTTGAAAGTAAAAATTATCATTCACTATGTTAGCTGTAATGACAGGAAACAACACTGGCTTCTAGACACCCTGAATATATATAAATATCTACATTTAAGCTTTAAAAATGAAAATAAATTATAAAAACAGACTTCTTTCCAATTTACAAAGTTTTCCTGCTTCTACATACTGTACAATACATTCAACAAAACTCTCAGCTCTTCTGAGACTTATTAAGAAATACTGACTCTTTGCTAATGAGAAAAAGCCCATTTTCAATATTTTTAGTACTGTACTCAAATAAATATGCTTAACACTGTAGTTAATTTTATTGTTTCTGAAAAATACCAAAAATTAGTAGTGCAACTTTCTATATTCCTTTAGACTCCTTCCCACCGTGTTTCTTTATAAGCGGTAGTTTAAGTAAATCATCATGTGGGCAAAAGTACTTTATAAAGCCACTGTGCTTCCTAAACACAGACTGCTTTCAGAGATTTCATGTACTTATACACTGGTCTCTAACAACACTACGATCCCAAAAGAGTAGCAACGTATATCCTGCACAGAAGATATGTGACAATTTACTTTTGGAATATCCGTGAATATCCTTATTTTACCATTTTGTTCTTTAAAAACAAATCTTAAAACTCTCATCTCTTAAAAATATAAATAATGAATTTGTCTACTTACTTTAAGTGGGTTACTAGCTTTTAGCCTGCCCAGTAAAGAAAAAGATGCAAACCATTTTATGGGGTGTATTAAAATCTTTAAAAGAGTTAATTGAAAAAAATTTCATTGCAACCTAATTTGGCATAAAATACAGTAAGGAAGTGGGACATTTCATCAGTTTTAATATCAGTTACAGTATCAGAGCCCTTGAAGTGCTGCTGGTAGCTGTGTAGGCACTCAGGTATCTTCTTGCCTGTTCAGTCATGATAAGTTGGTCTTCTGTCTTCCCATAAACCACTGTTTCCCATTCACAATTTGACTATAAAGAAACATCAACAGTAATATGAAAATTAGTAAAATAACCACCCATATGATCTCACAACTAGATGTGTGTGTGTGTGTGTGTGTGTGTGTCTGTGTGTGTCTGTGTGTGTACATGCTCATGCCATGGCATATGTGCAAAAGTCAGAGGACACCTTTTAGAAGCTGGTCCTCTCCTTTCACCATGTGGGCTCCAGAGTCAAATTCAGGTTGTTAGGCTTGGTGGCAATTATCTTTACCTGCTGAGCCACTGTGCTAGTCCCCACAATTGGACTCTTAAAATCAATTCTTCTACCTGATAATTTTGTAATTATTATAAAAATATTTTTATAATAGCATTGTATAATTCATGATCAGTAACTCTAAAGTGATTATCGAATAAACAACAATAAAAATCACTAAAGAAATTTATAAATCCATACCTGGAGATTCTTTTCCAATTTGACAACTTTAGAAGTGTTAGGGTTTGGTTTCTTTTTAGTAAGTGTATATGTTTTGTTGGCTGAATTTAAATCTTGTTTTTCAGGAGTCAAGTTGCACCTATTGTCATGTATTTCCAATAATGGTATCATTAATAAAGATGTTGTAAGTATATTTTCTGACTAAGAGAAAAAAGAAAGAGGAAAAAAAACTAATTCAAAAGTGGAGACAAACAGAGATTACTCAGTAAGTGGTGATGGAAGCCCTGTTCATTTTCCTCCTAGTAAGTAATTGACTCTAATGAGATTTCTAGTGCTTACAGTAATATACTGGTCATTAAGCAAAATAAATTTTTAGGACTATAGTAATATTTTTGGATTAACCAAAATAAATACTAAAATTTAAAGGTTTCTGATTCACCATTATTAATATCATATATATATAGGATGTATCTCAAATAACACAGATTTTAAAAAAATAAAACAGTCTTCACAGATAATACTTCCTCAATGAATTAGGTAAAATGATACTACAAGAAACGTTCTGTGACTCTAATGGACTGGCCACACAATGAGTAAGAAATGAAAACCACTAAGACATAAAACAGTCATTTACAAATGTATTAATTCTTTACAAACCTGCATGTCTGAAATGTCATCAGTTAACAGCTGAGTGCCTGGTTCTTCTTTTTCCCAATTATCTAAGGCTAGTGATTTTCTGACTTTCTTCACAGAAGCAGAATGCTAAAAGGAATAATTTACAAAGAAATATTATAGTCAAGAAACTAAAGAATCACTTGGACATGATAAAGACTTTTATTAACAATACCACTAAAAGAGTTGAGCATGGTAAAGCACACTTGCAATGCCGGCTGGCATGTGGACAATGGAAGCAGAAGGACTCCAAGTTTAAGGCCAGCCTATGCTACGTAGAGACCCTGCCTATAAATAAGTAAATAAACAAACAAACTAAAAGATTACCTCTTGTTTACAGCTTTTGTAAGCAGTCTCATCTTCCTCTTTGAGGAATATGTCTGTTCCGGTATCTTCTTTTAAAACTTCTCGAATGTCTTCTTCCAAGAAGGCATGTGGCTGGGACTAAATTGTTTTATAAAAGATTTTAAAAGGCCATTGCTAGACATTCCTTTTTCCCTCTTTGTATGAAAATTTCTCTCTCTCTCTCTCTCTCTCTCTCTCTCTCTCTCTCTCTCTATATATATATATATATATATATATATATATATATATATATATATATATATATATATATGTTAGGCTGGCAAGATGGCTTAGCAGGTAAAATAGCTTTCCACACAAGCCTGACAACCTGAGCTTGATCCCAAGGATCCACAGTAGAAGAAAACCCCCCAAACTGCCCTCTACCCGCCACACAAACACCTGTACTCACACATGCAAATAATAATAAAATGTTTTTAAAAACTATCTTTCATACTTTTCCACACTGACAAAATTATTTCCTGCTCTCTATAGACATGTAAATTAGCTCATCAGTTTATAGCAAAAATAACTACCTAAAAATATTAATGAGACCCCCCCAAAATTACTAAAAATAGAAGAACATAACTTAAATAACCATTGAAGTGACCAAACTCTAAGTCACATTTATTTCCACTAAATTTATCAAGTATCTACATGTGTCTAGAATATTCCTGGATTTTCTGGGTACTTTAAAGGTAACAATATTCATGAGAACAGATGGTCAGAACCCTTCCCAGATCTATTAAACCATGAATTGCTCCTACCACAACTACAAGAAAAGCAGCAATTACTAAGCCCTGTATTGAAACTCAAGACAAGCCCTTTTATCTGTCTCATTTCTTTTAGCTTCACAATAAAACTCTAGGGTATACTTAATAATTTGTGCATAGAGAAGAGAAAATTGAATCAGGAGGGTTCCCTGATCTATCAGTTTCCTAAATGCCACTATTTAAGTGATTAGGTGCATCAAAATATTAAAATTATTGTACTGCAATGAAACAATATATGTTTTTGTATTAAAAGAATGTTCTACTGGCAACTGTTTTGCTTTTCTAGTGAACATAAAAATTCTAAATAATCCAACCAAAGAGTTATTTACAGGTCAAGGAAAAAAATTAACACAAATTTACATTCATAAATCAATAGATAAAAATTTCGTTTTGTTTTAAATGAACATCTTTTTTAATGTTAAAAAAATCAAAGTGACAAAAACCAGGTTGTGTTTTATTAAATCTAGGAAAGTTCCAGGCCTGGTGATACACACCTTTAATCCCAAAACTCAGGAGGCAGAGGCAGGCAGATCTCTGTGAGATCAAGGCTAGGCTGCCGTACGTGATGAGTTCCAGGCAAGCTGGGGCTACAGGAAAACCCTGTCTCAAAAAAAGACAAAACACACACACACACACACACACACACACACACACACACACACACACACAAAACCCACCAGGAAAGTGCTTGAGAATAAAAAGCATACATACCACAATTTTAAGAGGTCCATATTTCTTCTCCTGAGCAGCAAGTGCATTCTTAAATGGAGTAGGAGTTCTTGGTGTGGTACCCAGTATAGATCTTCTAATGGTAGGTGTTCTAAACCTAGTCAATCATTTGGACACATGCATTATTATCACAATATGATTTCATATAAGTTAAGGAAGGCAACACCATTCTCAAAGCATAAACACATTTTATGACATATGAATATACTTTATTTAAGCATTGTAGAGTTATTTAAAATATGGCTGCCTAAATTCGTTCTTATGCCAACAATCATCATAAAATAGAAAAGGAAGGGGGATGCTGGAGAGAGAACTCAGCAATTAATAGCACTGTTTGCTCTTGCAGAGGACCCGAGTTCAATCCCAGCACCCACATGGGTGCTAACAACTGCACATAAACTCCAGTTCTAAGGCATTCAATGATCTCTTCTGACCTTTGTGGGCACTGCATAACATGGACACACTTACATACATGCAGGTAATACACTCATACACATAAAATAAAATAAAAATAATAAATTTTTTAAAATATAAAACACGAAAATATAAGAAAATTTTGCTTGAAATCAAAATTTTATGCTACATTTAGCCAGTTTTCAATATCTACAGGGATAAACAAACTTTTTTTTAAAAAGTGCTAAGTCCTATGTTGATAAAAATTATGATATATGCCATTTATTTAAAAAGCTAGCCTCGACATTCTGCTGTTTTGCTAACATGATCAACTCAATACCGACTTACCCTACATTTTCTTTTTGATCTTTGGGAGTTGTTTCCTTCTGAAGAGGAGTTGTGATAAGAACTTTCTGCCCACAAATGGGGGTTGATGTAAATGAGGGGTTATCTATATTAAGTTCATTCCCAGGACATGTGTTAAAAAACTACAAGGGGAAGAGAATTTATAGACAATTTTTAGACCATAAAAAAAATCTATACACAAAGAAACTCATAAGACTTCTATTATTTCCTTGGTTTGCTTTAGGGAAAGATTACCAGTAATATTATATTTACACTCTAGTTCATGGGAATTAAGCTCCATGAAAGTAAGAATTTTGTGTTTTTTCACTGCTGTCTCCCTAAGAATTTAACAGGTTAGTACATAACAGGCATTTAAGAAAGTTGTTTTACAAATGGTCAGATTATTTAAAAGAACTCAAGTATTTTAAGCAATGTATATTATCAAATGGCAATCTACAAAAACCATTTATAGCTACTGTGATAAATTTAACCATTTTGTACATGAGAAAAGCTGAAAAATTAACTTGTTAGTTGTTATTAACAAAATGTTAAGTAATCCTTTCTATAAGAGTACCTTGAATTCAGAATAGAATAATAGATGTAGAAGGCATGGTGTATGCAAGCTGTAGCCCAACTACTCAGGAAGCTTAAGCCCAAAACTTTTGAGGTGAGCCTCAGGAAGAGAGTAACCCCTCCTTCTACCCAAAGAGCATAATGATAATGCTTTGCTTATAACAAATTCAATTAAGAAACATGTCTATCTAGAAGACAGCGCAGACCACTTAAGCAGACAAAATCAGAGTCCATTGTCTAAATTATACAATGTGCTCGTTGATTCTTAACTTGCATATAATTGTGAAATATTAATTTACTTTTGTCACCAGCAGATTAGAAGTATGAAGAAGTAGCAATTGCTTCAGGAACGTCACTTGGAACTAGATTCTATTCTACCTCTATCATGCCTGACTCCTATTATTAGAATCACCTTACCCTACAATTAGCAATCAAACTCATTTTTCAGGATAAAAGCCGAATTTTTGTCATGGACATAAACATCTTTCACTTCCTTTCTACCTTAGAATTTACTTCAACAACAGTCAGTTAAACAACAACAGTTAAAGGTATGCCCCTTTAACCCTAGCACAGGCAGGCAGATCTATCTGAGTTTGAGACCATCCTGATTTATATAGCAAGTTCCAGGCCAGCTGTGGCTACAGAGAGACCCTGTCTCAAAATAAATAAATAAATAAATAAATAAATAAATAAATAAATAAATAAATAAATAAACAAACAAACAAAAAACAAAATTTAACAAAAATTGCTAGTGTATTCTACTCCAGAGGCTCAGGGGTCATTGCAGAAGATAGGATAGAAAGATTGCAGGAGCCAGAGGTGGTAGACGAATACACAGAAATCATGTTTTCCAGATACCACAGGGAAGTTGCACATATGAATCCATAGCACTTGTGACAGCATGTACAAGACCTGCACAAGCCCAAGAAAGACAAAATCACAGCTTGGATGGGGTAAGTGGGCAAGAAGCTACAGTCCTAGCTTACGATCTACTGGCAACTGACAGCTGCTGGGGGAGGGAGAGTCGGTTTTCTTTAAGGACGTGATACTGGTTAGATGGACCAGGTTTCAGGGCATGAACCCACATCCAAGAATGTTTAAAAAACACGACTCAATAGGCTTTAAAAAATGGATGACATAAAGAAGTTGGGAGTAGGTCTGAGAAGAAATGGAGGAGGGGTTCTGAGAGAGGGGCTTTGAATATGATCAAAATTCATTGTATGAAATTCTCAAAGAATCAATAAAAATATAAAATTTTGAAAATTACTAGTGTATAAAGCTCCAGAAATGGAAGACTTTTCACCTTCCCCAGGTAACTTTGAACTTTGGAACTAGACAAGGAATGGAGGGCTATACTACTCACATTAGTCTATGTAAATTATATTTCATCCAACATGGGGACACAACTTTCAGATCACAGTAGCAGTAGCCATGTACTGCCAGATCCTACATATTTTCCTAGCCTTGTAACATATATCCAATAATATTCCAGAATCCTCCATTAAACTATTTCTCTCATAAAACTTTAAAAATATCTGTGTGGTATTTTTTTTATTTATTTATATTTTGTGTATGAGTGTTATGCCTGCATGTAAGTAAGTACATCTATGTTGTACAGTGCCAGCAGAGGATAGAAGAGGGTATCAGATCCCCTGGAACTGGAATTATGAACAGTTGTTAGCCACCATATAGGTTCTGGAATTTTAACCTAGGTCTTCTGCAAGAACATCCAGTGCTCGTGACTGCTAAGCTATCTCTCCAACCTCTAATTTTCAACTTGAAAAAAATCTAGAATTACCTGGGAGATGGGCCCCTGAGCATGGCAGTGAGGGATTATCTTAATGGAGTTAAACCAAAGGGGAAAATCAAGCCTAAACACTGCAGAGACCATTCCCTGGGCAATGGGTCCTGGACTGTATAAGGAAAGAGCAGAGCAGCATCATGCAGTCATTCCCTGCTTCCTTCTGACTGTGGATATAAAGGGACTAGCTCCCTTAAGCTCCAACACTATGACTTCCCCTGTACTATAACATGGAATTGTGGGTTAAAATAATCCTTTCTTCCTTAAGTTGCTTTTGTCAAAGTATTTTATCACATCAACAAAAAAGAAACTAAGACAACCTGTCACTTTCAGCTGTGGAGAGAGAAGAGAGATAAATACTGCTTAGGTGGTATGAAAAACCAAAGGGAAATGTAGTTTTTAATAAGCCTACTGAAAAATACACATATAAATGTGAGTGTATACATATAGCTGAAAGATATATAACAAAAATCACAGTGTCATGCATGGGAAACCTCCCTTCAAACTGTTGGTAAGGGTAGTCCAAGAGATTCCCAAAATAATACAAGCTATTGCTACAGTTCTTGATTGTCTCCCAGAACTTGAAAATAAGACCCTATTGCTGAAAACATGACAAACTTGGACCAACTAAGCTAGAACTGACCAAGAAGCCTCCTCCCTAAGAATTAGCTCTTATAGCTATCAGAAGATACTATGCAAGTTGCCAAGGGAGAAAATCAATCAGTTCAGCTATAAAGTCCATGAACCACAACAATGACCAGCCCAGCAAATTATCTCTATTGGTGCAGTAGTAACACTTTTATCTTGGAAGTAATCAACAGCTGTTGAATTGGATTTAAGGTCTGCTCAACAGGAGGGAAATCATGTACGGTACTATAAGCACAGCCAAGTACACATGTCTGGAGCGGTCTAGAGAAGAATCTAGGGAGGGCAGAATTTAAGAGATATAGAGACAAGACACCTGCTGCTAGTTGATGCATTCTAACATGATTGAGAAGCTACATCAATGAAATTTCCACACTATGGTTGTCCAACAAGATCTATATAATGACAAAACTAGCTGACATGCCAAGGTGAATGGGGAAATTTTAATGGGGTCCCACTTCAAGATGAAGTGGTATAGGCAATCAATGGATACACAGAGAGAATCAGTTTTCCCCAGGGACTAGCTCCCCAAGAGGGTTTCTAATCCCAAGTGGACAGCCCTAAACACAGCTACAAGAGCACCACTAAAATGACTCAGTGTATTTTATGTGTGTGTATAATATACATATTTATGTGTATAATAACAAAGAAGAGAACACAAATTGAGGGAATGAAGGGACACGGAAGGAGCTGGAGGGGGACTGGGAAGGGCAGAAACAATGCAAAGACAATACTCACATACAAAACTTTCAAAAATTAAAGCTTTGAGGAAATAGCAGCTCCTTTTCTTATTGTGACCTAGCACATGTTTCTCAACTTCAAATTTTTATTCTTCCTAACAGCTACAGTGTGTTGAAAGAAGATTCACTGAGATCCTCTAAGAAATATGTTTGGCACACAGTCAAACAAGAAGAAGCTCTTGCCATAGCAAGAGCTCAAGAAGAAATCTTCCTAATGTACATATCTGCTGCTTGGGAACATTACTGAAGGTTCAGGCGGGTAGTTTTCAACATCTCTATAATACCTGACACGAGATTTTTAAACTGTTATCTAAGTTTCTTTCAAAGAAGGTCAAGCAGGAAAATAAATGTACTAGGTAAATGAAAATCTAAATTGCTGTACACAGAGGAAATCTCTATACCACGTCAGATGTATATGCTCGACAGTCAAACATCAGAGTCATACTGGATCTTTGCATTACATAACTTTGGACAAATAAATCATTTTACTTTTGGGGACCAGTTGCCTGAGGAGTCTTATAAAGATATATGAGTAAATGGCAAAGAAAAATTACCTTTCACCTCTTAAAATTGCAGTATATGATAATGTAGTTTACTACATTTTGTGAGATATCTTTTGAGTTTAGCATTCTCATTTATTCATTTCAACACACTATCTATTTTTATGTGTTAACAAAGCAACCAACTGCTACTAAAGATACAAAAGATCTAATTTAATCTAGCTTGTTAAGATTTGGGAACATAAATAAAAGCATTACTACCTGTGAAGGAGAAAATGGTAGTGTTTTCACTGGTGTGTGTTTTAGTGCCGCAGGACCGCCGTCACCAAACGAGCCATCACCAAGTTCACTGCCTAGAGACTGACCTACTCGCATCCTTTTCTTCTTTCTGAGGATGGTTGGTGGAGTGCTAAACTTGAGCACATTTGGGGATGTTAAAGGAACAGCTTCGCAGGCTCCACCATTACAATTGTTCTTTTTCCCCTCAAGGACAAGACTGACATTAAACTGACATTCCATGGCTCCTTCATTGTGTTGAATCCGCATTAGTTTAACTGGTGTAGACTTGGCAGGAGAAGCAGCAGCATCAGAAAGATCAAAACTGGTAACATCACTCCATGCTACAGGATCCTAAGAAACAGCAACAAAAATTTCTAATTAAAGCTAATGTGGTAAATTAAATATGATCTGAACACAGAACGATTTCTACGAATGTATTTACTCATTTTTACCAATAAAAACAGGTTTTCTTTAGATACCTTTGTTTAAATATAACTTAGAAGAAAAGATTATAGTTTCCTATAATTTAGAACATTTCAAGATAATATTTCACTAATTCAGTAGCTGAAACCTTGCCAAAGAACTTCACATAAGAAAACAAAGACAGACTTACAATGTAAGTAAAAGACAAAAATATAACATGAAATATATATGTGAGTTTCATACATCAAATAATCAACTCTGAGTACACAGGGAATTTTAACTTTCTTTATAGTTTTCCTAGTTTCCAAATTTCTCTAATTTATTTGTACAACTTATTTTAAAAAGAATGAATAAAGCTTTTAATTATAAAATTATTTTATGAGGCGCATGCTTAAGAAAGATTCCAAGCCTTTATTTCTGTCAGAACCTCTACAAAGTAGAGCAGAATTAAGTAATGTTGAACATAATGTTACACATTAGTAGATGTGTATTAAAATGAGATTCTAAGCATGAAATCATGTAACTAAAACTGAGCTGTTGATAATTTCACAGTTTCCAACTTACAGATTCAATAAGTTCTAGAGTCTCTGCAAATTCTGGGATGGTCTGTAGAGAAGACAGCACAGCATTTGCTTCTACAGCTAGAAACTTCGTGGGTGAATTCTGCTGAGCAGAAACAGTCTGATTTTCATCCATACTGTAAAATTCAGTAGTGTGTTCCTCAAGATTATTTAGTGTGTTAGACATGCTATCATCCATGAGAAAACTACCAGACCAGCTAGAAAAGCTTCCAAGTTGCTAAAAGAACAAAAAAAATTTGAGTATTACTTATCATTCTCAATGTAGGCATAAATTCGTATTTCAAGTGAAAATTTTTATAATAATATATTTCATATCATTTAACCTAATATAGTAGCAAATACAGTCTTTTGTCAGTATTAATATACAATCTGTTTTCATTAAATATCATTCCTTGATTCAATTTCCTTTTTCTAAATGATTTTTAGCTGTCAACTCAAAATCAGATAAAATTAAATAGCATTATATATAACAAAATCCTAAATCCTGGTTTCATTTTCTTTTCAAATTTCATTTCACAATTACTCCCCCCCCCTTCCAGAAAATAACAAGCTACAGTACTTATAACACTCTAAAGAATGATGTTCTTTTTTCCCTCGAGTGCCTTTTCACATGCTCTTGCTCCCTTTATCTACAACATTCCCTAACCCACTGACCATATAGTTCTAATCATCATCTAAGCAACAATTCAAATATTAAGAAGTATGCCATATGATACTTTCATCTATTTCATTATCTTTCAAATATTAAGAAGTATGACATATGATACTTTCATCTATTTCATTTACAATATTGTCCTAATTCATAATACATAAGCATCCTGAGTTTCAAGGCTAAACTTAAATAGAACGTCTTCAGGAACCTATCACCAAATGTGAGTCTACAGTAGATAGCTCTCCTATGTCCTAGAATTCTGTGACTTATTTTGGCTAAAGCAACTTCTCTTTAATATTTAAAATATTCTATTGAATCAGACCTTTATGAGAGCAGACATTTTTTTCTGGAAAAAAAAAAACTTGTTCTATCACACAAAATTTCTTTTTACACAAAAACACTCATTCTCCTTTTTATTTTCCTTGCCCAAAATACAGCCTCATAGTTCCACAGCTGGTTGAAGTGTGTAGGCTGAAGTGTGTACACTGCCTGGAGGACATGCTGAAGAGGTAGAAGGATCATAATGTAGACTTTTGATAGCAAGCTCCATAAAGAAATTCTCTCCATTTTAATATAAAATACAAATTCCTTAAGCTAATGTATTTTTCCTAGTAAATTATGAGACTGACAAGTTGTCTCTTGTGCTAAGGCACCTCTTATTAAATTAGGACTATTTTCTAATTTTATATTTATTCTTTGATAATTTCACACATGTATATATCTTTTAAAGGTATGTTATTTATTATTTTTATTTTATGTGTATGAGTGTATTGCCTACATGAATGTAAGTGCACCTTGGAGTATTCAGTAGATGCAATGCCCATGGAGGTCAGAAGCAGGCATCGGACTCCCTGGAACTGGAGTTACAGATGGTTGTTAGCTGCTAGGAATTGAACCCAGGTCCTCTGCAAGAGCATCCAGTGCTCTTTAACACTGAGCCATCTCCCCAGCCCCATATATATCTTTTCCGTATATTACTTTTTCCAGTTTACTAAATTCATATCCTAAATAAAGTAAAAGGAAGAATTTTTTCAAAGAAAATTAATTTTAGAGCTCATGTCTCTCTACCTCTGTTAAATTTCTGATTTTACAAGCTTTTTAAATTAAATTATCATTACATGGAACATCTAAAATAAAAGCAAAGTCTAATATAAACTATGTACAATTTTCACAGAAATACATATCAAAAATTTTACCCTAAGTCTGCCTGATATTTATGACTCAAGAAGCAGCTAAAAAAAAGGTATCCTAATATAGAACACTATAAAACTTGCTCACAGAAATGCAAGTCAAAATCAACCTCAAGGTTGCAAATTTAAAGGAAAAACATAGTGTTTACTCCATAATAAAATATGAAAATGCTTTATAGCTGATGAGAAGTAGAAATACACACACAAAGGACTCTAACGATCAATACAAACATGTTAGCTCATTTCTTACAGATGGAAGCCGCTTTCTCCTAACTTCATTCTCAGCTGACATAAGCAGCAGCTCGAGTTCCTTTATCTTCTTTTCCTTATCAGGATCTTCATCAACAAAAGGTTGCTAAAATAAGTAAAAGAAAAAACAGGCAACTTATACAACCGCTTTAAAATAATGTTCTCATTTTTATTTTCTTCTATGCAACCTATAATAAAGCTTCTCTCTATCCTAAGCACCACATAAAACCAGATGAGATGACACACAACTATAATCCCAGCACTAGGGAGGTGGAGACAGGAGGATCAGAAGCTCAAGAGAACCCCTGGATTCTATGGTCATTTAAAAGAGAAACATCCTCTACAGGTTCATGTATTTGAATGACTGGTCCCAGTTGGTGGCATTGTTTGGGGTAGTTATGGAACCTTTTGGAGGTATAGTCTTGCTGGAAGAAGTTTGTCACTGGAGATGGGCTGTGAGTTTATAGCCTTGCCCCACTTACAGTCCACCCTCCCTGCTTTCTCTGTTTGGCTGAGATGTGATCACTCAGCTTCCTGCTCTGGTCACCTGCTGCCATGCTTCCCCTCCATTATGGGAGCTCCCTCTGGAACCATAACCAAAACAAACTCTTTCTTCCATAAGTTTCTTTTGGTCAAGGTATTTTATCACAGCCATCAAAAGTAACAAATACAACTACACATCAAGTTCAAGGGCAGCCCAGGAACATGATATTGTCTCAAAAATGAAACAAAAACCTAAAGACTTATCAAAAATGCATGTCTTAAATATTTTAGTTTATTGAACTTTAATATATTCTATCCAATTCAGCAAATTTTCGAATTATTTAGGTTGTAAGACTGAACAAATCACCTCATATTTTTGCAGTTTATTTTCTTTAAACCCATTTGTACCTTCTCCTTTAGTTTTATAATGCTCAAAACAAAAAGACAGCAATGCTTTTATTCTAGTTTAACAGATAAGAAAATGGGCACTATTCAGCTTCTAAAACTATGTTGAAAATTGTTTGCGGAGTGGGGCAGAGGGTAACACAGTCTTTCTATGTAGCCCAGAGTAGCCTCGAACTCAAAATTCTCCTGCTTCAGCGTCCCAAGTGCTGAGATCACAAGTAGCACCTTATCACCAGGCTTCCTTTGTTTTTCATTTTTGTTTGGCTCTTGTGTTTTTCTGTTGTTGTTGTTGTTATTGCTGCTGCTGCTGCTGTTTTTGTTGTTTGAAAGAGCATCTTATTCTGTGGCTCTGACTAACCTGGTACTTTCTATGTAGCCCTGCCTTGTCTTGAACTTGTGGCAATCTTCTTGCCTCAGCTTCCTAAGAGCTGGGATTACAGGTGAGCACCATGATGCCTGGCTTGTCCTTTGTTTTTTTTGGTACAAATAAAACTTACCTGAATAAAGGTAGAAGTCGGAACATGTTCAACACAATTGCCATCAGGAGAGACATACTGATAACCAGGGATCTACAAAGTAAGTAAAGAATTATTATTATATAGATATACTATATATTTTCTTAAAAATCTAAATCCAGGAAAACTTGTGATAAAATGCTAACATTTAAAAAGTGGGACGTGCCTAATAATTTGAAATTTCAGAACTGCAATAGTTTATTACATACTAACTATCACCTGTCCCTAGAATCTACTGATATGGCCATAAAACACAGGAAAAACCCTATATTTTATGTTTGTTCGTTTTATTTGGTTTTGTTTTCTGAGATAGAATCTCAATGTGCAGTCCAACCTGGTCTGCTAACCGTGTAGTTGAGGCTGGTCTCAACTACTTCTGCCTCCCCAGTGCTAGAATTACAGGTAGGCACGACCACACCCAGGTTCTGAGCCTAGTTCTATCAGTCAGTCTCTTCAACATTATCCACCACATATTTTTAAAAGTCTGCCATAGAGGGTTTCTCTATTTCCTAGAGAAGGCAGTAAATTGTGTTCCTATGCCTAACACCATCCTATGCCGATGCCTAAGTAAAAAAATAACAGGGCTGCTTCTATTACTTGCAATGGAAAAATAAAATACTGCATGTATTTTAATAGACACTCTAGCAATACACTAAGTATCATTCTGTCTCATTTCTAAAACATCTGAGGTAAAAATTATGAAGTTGTATATGAATTTAGTGAGCACTATTTCAAAAATTATGAGAGAAGGTATTTGTAAAACTGAAAATCAAGGTAAATATGAATTGACTGCTTTCTATGATGGCCTATGTAAAACACTATCTAATGTAAAAATATTATATACAAGTTCTAACACAGAACTGAACTACGACAATACTCAACATCACTTATCACTCAACTTGGTAACTCCAATAAATGGGAAACTTATCATTCTCAAACTTTTCATGAAAATCTGCCAGTTTTTCAGACCAATGTATTTTTTTCATGTCACACTTTATAAGTTAAATCAGAATTAGCTTCTTAGTAGTTTAACATGTAAATATATGAAGCATTCTAAAATTATTAAGGGGGAAGCAATTTTTAAAATATAAGAAATATCCTTATCTTTCCAACATATTTGAAACGAGACAGTCAAACACCCCTGTGACAAGTAATTTTTAAAATTATCTTTCTATAAATCAAGAAACTTTAAATGGTAACCTTTCTAAGTCAGAAACAGAACTGTGCAGTTTATACTGTTGAAATCTAGGACTCTGAATAAAAGTGTTAATAACACTAAAACTTTTAAGGTTGAGTATCAACAGATAAAACTATATTATCTTCCTTTTCCTATTCATAAATTAAAATGTAACAAAGTATTTTAAGTGGTCTTTTTAAAAGTGTAACTAAAAAACTTATCAATGTTCATAAAAAGTAAAACAAAATAAAAGCCAAGGCATGGTAAGCATAGACTTTAAACATCTTGCCCAATTTTAACTTTTGGTAGATTTTACAGGTCTTACCAGTCTTTACAATTTTTTCATGAAAAGAACCAAGGATTGTTCATCATAAATCTATAATATACTAGACAGATAGCCAGGAAAAGCTAAACCAAGTCTTATGAAAAATCCTAAACAATTTTTTTTTCTTTTGAGACAGGGCCTCACTATGTAGCACTGGCTAGCCTGGACTTCTCTATGTAGACCAGGATGACCTTGAACTCACAGAGATACACCTGCCTCTGGCTCTGGCTCCTTAAGACTAAAGGTGTGTACCACCGTGCCTGGCCTAAAAAGATTTATTTCAGATAGGAAAATGTCCATTGTAAGGGACAGAGCATACCCCATTTAGAGCCTGGGTAATCTCTAATGAATCTGTTTGAATGAGAGCTGAAATGACCCAAATAAAAAGCAAAGCTGAACAAGATAAAAAACCAACTATTTACTGTCCCCAAAGCAATGCTTAAATGATACTTTTGCTATTTCTCCTTTAAACCATTTTATATATACCTATGAGATAGGCAATACTACACACAACACTCTTTGAATAAAAACTACAAAACATGTTACAGCACATGCTTAGATGTCAATGGAATAATAAATACAAAGAATTAACAGTGTTAGTTAAATGCACACACTTCATTTCTTAATGGGAAAACCACATATAAAAGGAAGCATTTTACTGGTTTTTACTGAAATATTTGTTAAAATTATGGCATACTTTAACAGTTTGTAAATTTAAATGTCTATCTGCATTCCTGCCCCCATATGAATTTTGCTTGTCCTAAAAAATGAAGAACCTTTCCTATATAATTTAATTGTTTTTAAATAATAAAGGTATTAAAAAAATATGTGCCTGAACAGGTACGTAAAACTGATTCTGGGTTTGCAAATGGTCCATAGTCGCACAAGGTTTGTGTTGAAGTTTTGATGAAGATCGTTCTGATTTTATTCCATCTTGTAAGTAGCCCTCCTGTTCCACTTTTC
Source organism: Eospalax fontanierii (assembly GCA_035773235.1). Taxonomy (NCBI): domain Eukaryota; kingdom Metazoa; phylum Chordata; class Mammalia; order Rodentia; family Spalacidae; genus Eospalax; species Eospalax fontanierii. The sequence goes on along the minus strand of CM069532.1, from coordinate 38,644,262 downwards.
TTCGCATAGTAGAATTCCAATGATTTTTGATAGAATTATCAGTCCTAAGAAATAAAAATGCATAAATTAAAAAAGAAATTTTGTTTTTGAGATGGGGTCACCCTATACCTCCAAATATCCTGGAACTTGCTATGTAGACCAGGCTGGTCTTGAACTCACAGAGATCCACCTGCCTCTACCTCCTGAATGCTGGGACTAAAGGCATGTACTGGCTAAAAAGAAAATTTAAAAAGGATTCTACAAATTTTAATATTGCATAACTTGCACAAAATACATAAAACACACTCAAAACTGGTAAAATTAGACACTTAAAAAATTCTAAAGATAAGCTGTATTTCCATATGATAGGCATAATTCTAAGGACCAGAGATATTATAGTGAATAAGACAAAGTTCCTGCTTTCACGGAGCTTAAATTCTCACTGAAGGCATGGCAAGAGGCCTGGACAACCACAAAAATGAAAAACAAGAAAACTAAAATCACAATGCAGATCATGGAAAGAGGATGAGAAGTGAGTAAGCAGGGTAATTTCAACAAGGTGGTCCAGGAAGGCCTCTGGTGAGGTGACAGTGAAGCTAAGATCTGAATGTCAAGAATAAACCAGAACTAAGAGGAATAAAGTCAGGCATAGTGTCACCAGTCTGCAGTCCTTAGTACTTGGGAGGCTAAGGCAGGAGGATGGGGGAGTCTAAGGTCAGCCGGGGCCACATACTAAGAAACTGTCTTAGAAACAAAAAGACAGAAGGTATACCAGCCATAAGCCTGGCAAACATGGTCAAGAAAAGCAAGATGCAGGGCTAGAGGCAGAGCTCACTGCTAGAGTGGTTAGAGCCTGTCTAGTCGTCTCTCAGGAGTGAGGTCATGGGTGTTATGTTCAGTACTACAAATTATACATTCCAAGAATTCTATGTCACTTCTTAGAACAAGATACAGAAAAAAAGAGTTCGTTGCCGCCCCCCAAGCTTCCTTTCATAAGATGTAAATCTTCAACCTAGAGCTATTTGTAGTGTAAATTCCATCTTGCATAAAATATACATTTACTGAAAACCTACTCTGTTAAAGCAATAAGCTAGGTTTCACACAAAGATGTATAAGACACTGAAAATGTCAAAAGTCTGTATTCCAGGGTTGGTAACTTGGATTTTTTTAAATGTAATATTATGCTGTAATTTCCTATGAAACAAAAGCATTGTTTGCTTTGCATACTTCCAACATATATAAAGATTAGGAATACATATAAAAGCAGTTTAGATACAATAAAGTATCATATAAAGATTACAGCAATAAAACATAGTATGCATATTCTAAAGATATGAAAGTTCCCAAAGTTGTTGGTCTGCTGTACAAAAGACTATCAGGAAAACATTTGAGCCAGTATAATGAAGCATATACTTAGTACATCTGAGAAGTACATTACTTACTACCTTTCTCTAAAACAAATGCCGTATTTCAGTTACAGAGATTATATAACTATTCCCATGTTTTAAAGTATACCATGAAAACTGAATTTTCCTATCACACTTTTCACAGTAGCTTAGAACCAGTGTATTTGTGATTCCCTAGTCTTACACACAGAATCCAATATAAAAGAAATCTCTAATGTAGATTCCATTTCAATCAATCATACAGCAAAGTTCTGCCTGATTGGCAATGATATGTAAACATGATTTGGGGAATATATTAAATGTTTACATAATCTAAATTATCATTTCATTTAAAAAGTAATCAATTTCTAACCACAAAATTTATTACAAATCATCCCAGATGAATGCCTCTGTTATGTAGTCTAAATTTTAATTTTAAGTAACAGTCACAGGGCACTTGCAAATATAATCAATAGTAATGTAATAAAGATCATGTTTAAGCACAGAAAATTGTATATACATTTATATAAGCACCTTCCAGGAAGTAGTTTGGCAATTTCTGCCCAACGATTTCCCAACCGCTTATGTGCCTCATAGATGATCCTGTCTTCTTCTTCTGTCCAAGAAGATTTCTTGACCTCAGGGTTCAGATGATTATGCCATCTTTCTCTACACTGCTTGCCAATTCTTCCTTTTAAATGTTTTGCAATTAAAGACCACCTTTTTGGTCCATATTTCTGAACTAATTCAATAACCTAAAAAGCAAAAACAAAGGTTGAAAAAGCATTATCTCAAGAGAATTTAGAGTTAGAACTCAAAAATATCAAGACTGGGGTTATTCTCAACCATAGAACATTTGCCTAGCATGCAAAAGATCCAGTTTGATCTCCAGCACTTTTTTAAAAAAGGAAAAAAACCTAGTCATTAAGAATGTCATTTAAAATAAATGCATTAAATTTCGGCCACAACTATAATTTACAAAAAACAATTTTGCTAATAGTTAATTCTTCAGGACTTGACAACTTCAATAATCAATTCCCAATGCATCAAAAATCCAAGGGGCTAATTAAAGTGAGTCATAAGTTAAAACCACTTTCATATAAATTAATTTAAAATAACTACAGAAATTTTGAGACTTGAATCTTTACTACTTTTACATCTTTCAAAAAAAGAGAAAAGGAATGAAGAAAGTAAAAAGAGAGAGAGAAGCTCAGCAAAAGTCAAATAAATCAATCTGAAAGATGTTGAGTTACTTGCTTTTTACATCCTCCTTTTAGAAACTGAAAAAATACAGATCACACATTCATTTTTCCACATTTAAGTTTGTTTCGATCTTACCTAAAACTACAAGAATATTTCATCTCCTCAGTGAACTTCACAGGCACTCTGCCCCACTGTCAAACAGCACCATAGCCACACACTCAGTATTTTCACTATATGTATCTACTTATGCTTAAAAAATAAAATGTAAGGATGGAATGTACATTTTGCTTTGTTTTGGGGTGTTGTTGTTGTTGTTGTTTGGGTTTGGGGTTTTTTTCAGCACTGGATACTGAACCCAGGGTCTATGCTTAGCTAGTGCTCTACCACTGAACTATATTACCAGTCCTTTTCCTATAGGGTCTCACTAAGTAGTCCAGGCAGGACTTGAACTTGCAATCCCCCTGTCTAGGTCTCCTGAGTGGCTAGGATTACAGGCCTATGTCCACAGGCCCTGCTATTAAATATGCTTTAAAACACTTCACATTTTTATATTTATATTTATTATTATTGTATGTATATGTGTATGATGTGTGTGTATGAGTGAAGGTATTATGTTACAGTGTGCATATGGAGGTCAGAGGTAACTTTTGGGAGTCAGATATCTCCTTCCACTGTGGGTTCCAAGGATTAAGGTCGTCATACTTGTACTTAATGGGCTTTTACCATTGGTCATTAAATAAATCAGATCAGTCCTGAGAGCCTAATGAAGTAACTTTTTATATGTTCTGATGAGTCCTAAGGATGCTCTAACCCCCTCCAACCATATTAGCAACAGGAAAGCTTTAACAGGAATTAATTAAAAATCAAGTCGTAGTAGAAAGTAGACATTCCATTCTTTTTATTGCACAAAGAACTGAGGTTTTTTATTATAATCCCTCTGGAAACATGATGCCCTGATATTTATCTAATTATGGAGCTCACTTAAGATCAAGAGGTAAAATTTAAGAAGGACTTCCATTGTGGCTAGAGAGATAGCTTAGGGGTTAAGAGTACTGATGCTTTTGTAGAATATCATGGATCAGTCCCTAGCACCCAGATGGTGGATAACAACTGTCTGTAAATCCAGTTCCAGGGGATCTGACCTCCACAGGTCCTACACACAACATGGGCCCATTTATATATATCCAGGCAAAACACTCATACATGCAAAATGAAAATGATTAAGTCGAAAAGTTTTTTAAATGACTTCTATACATATCAAGCTATAAAAGTGTGAAAATAAAATTAAAATCTTATAATGTGTTAATTAAATTATTTGACAGGAAATTATACTGTACATGTTGCTACACTAAACATTAAACAAAATTTACAGTAAACATTCTTTTGTAAATGAAGCTCTAAAAAAGGCTTATATTCATTACATTTGGTTTCACTCAATTAAAAAAATAGAATGACATTTCAACATTCAATTCTTAGGCAAACAGCCTCCAGATAACAAAACCAAGTAACTTGGATATACACTTATGTATATGGTTCAGTTAGCAAAGTGCTTGCCTTGAAAACACAAAGACCTGAATTTGATTTCCAGAACCCACATGAAAAAGTTAGGTATAGTGGTGTGTGTTTGCAGTCTCAGTACTGGGGAGGCAAGACAGGCAGAACTCTGAGGCTTGCTGACCAGCCAACCTACCCTACTTGGCAAGCTCCATACCAGTAAAAGACCATGTCTCATTTCTTAAAAAAAAGGTGGACGGTGCCTGAGGAACAACACCTAAGGTAGTTTTCTGGACTCTACATGTATGCATGCCCACTCTTGCACAACCTGCATATAGACATATACTAAATGTATATACATATTTTATATGTAATATTATATGTATACTTTGTGTTTTAAAACAGCATGTTAGTAAGAAAATAAGTCTTATCTACTTTCACAGGGAACACAAAAAATGTAAACATGGGGCCAGTGAACGGCTCAGCAGATAAAGGCGCTTACCATCGAATCTGACAACCTGAATTGAATCCCCAGGCCCCACATGGTGGAAGGAGAGAACTGATGCTCAAAGCTGTTCTCTAACTTCCACACACTTGATTTGGCATGAACAGGCACACACACACACACACACACACACGTTTAAAAAGAATATAAACATGTTACCCTCTGATCTTCTTCTTTTGTCCAAGGACCCTTTATCAATTCCGGATTTAAAACCTTCTGCCATCGATGTTGGCACTGAAAATCAGAACGATTCTGAAAGAATTTGGACAATTTTGTTATTGAATAAATGTCTTCAAGGAAGCAAATTAGCCCAATTTAAATACATCTATAAGGACAAAATATTAATCAAGAATAACACATTTGATATCATTCTTAGATATGTAATATTTATTTTATATACCTATATTCCAAGGTTTTTTAATTAATCATAAGTTTAGATGACAAATTAAAAACAACACAGTTTAAATTAAAGTACGTATCTGTATATTGTGTTCTATAATACAGCAAGCAGCAAAGCTAGAACAGATCTTCCATAAACAAATTAATCCAAGGGTTGGAGAGATGCCTCAGCAGTTAAGAGCACTGGTTGCTCTTGCACAGAACCAGTTTTCAATTCCCAGCACCTACATGGCAGCTAACAACTGCCTGCAACTCTAGTTTCAGAGGATCTGATACACTCTTCTGGTCTCCATGGGCATTGCACAGCATGTGCATTTATAAACATTCAGGCCAAATACTCATACACATAAACTAAAAATAAATAAATAAATATAAATTAAACCAGAATTGAGGAATAAATGACAGTAGGCAGAAAACTATATGAGACAGATATAAGAACTCAACACAGCAGCCCAAAAGCATATAGCACAATAGTTTAAATTAAAAAAAAAAACCTAAAGACATCACTAGACTCTCCATGGTATTAAAAGCATAATTATAAATGATGGACCTTCAAGTTATAAAAAAAAAACATGAAACATATCTTTATAAAAGATATACATCACACTTCAATTAAGTAGGTTCAAAGTTAACACTAAAAAGGAAAAATGAGTTGATGGTACAGTTCTGGGGTAGAGTTTGCCTAACATTAACAAGACCCCAGTTTCAATCCCCTGTACCAATAAAAAGGGGGGTGAAGGAAATGAAGTTATTGTGTAGAGACATCTTAAATTCGAAAACTGATGAATGAAGACATTTTTAATCTGTTCACGACCAAGTATATACAGTATATTACCAATAATAGTAATACCTAAGATTTCATTATTGATTTACAATTTATAAAGCTACTAGTTCATATACCAGACTATAGATGCTCTGAAAATACATAAAAGAAAAAGACAAATATCTTGTCTACCAATTGCTTTGAACCACCAAACTTCATTATCTTTGTTCAAACTGATGTGTTTTACTGGGTATGGTGGTTCAGGCCTTTAATCCAAGCACTCAAGGCAGGGGGATCTTCCTGTGAGATTGAGGACCACCTGATCTAAAAAGCAAGTTCTTAGACCAGTTGGGGCTATAGGTAGACCCTGTCTCAAAAAACCAAACCAAAACAAACAGAGCTGTTTCTTTTACATTTTCCATATATATCAATACCAATCCATGTTAAAACTATTACTTTCTTCAAAATAGCGTTCATATATCCTTCTAGCAAGTCCATGTTAAAGCTAATATACCTAACATCTAACATAGCTAGCTTTTATGGAATACTTGATAAATGCCAGGAACTATGCAACCTTCTTCAATTTCTAATTCTCACAATACTACAGAAACGATTACTAAAGAGAAAGTAATTTTAATAAGCCAGTAGAGCTGATATTTGAACACAATTCAGACAAACCCCAAAGCCTATGCTTTTTTTCCATTAATTGATCTCAATTTTCAGGTTACCTTAAAGGAGTCTATGACAATATAAAAAGAATACAGGTAACACTGTTTCTGAAACCAAAGTGTCAATACTGAAGTTTAAATGTGGGTATTTAGTCTAACTATCCACAATGTATTAAAAAATGTGTATATACAAAAATGTTTCATATAAGATTACATGCCAATGAATATGTGAATATTAATATGATGAACAATAAACATAATTTTTAAATCAATAAAAACACTTTAAATTCAAGCATTAGGTGACAACAATTCTCTCAAAGTGCTTAACATGTAATACAGCTGAGCTGAGATGTAGCTTGGTAGTAAAGTGCTTACCTAGCACACGCATAGCCCTAGGTTCAATCTCTAGCATGCAAAACAAAATAAAACCATTTATCATAACTATTTATAAAGTCCTACACAAACTTAATGTCATTTTCATTTTATAGTCTTATTTTAGGCCCCTACATAAATATTTTACAGATTGAATAGCCTTTATCCAAAATGCTTGAGACTAGAAATCTTTCAGATTTCAGGGGGAGAGTTTGTTTGTTTCTTGTTTCAAGGCAGGGTCTCACTACTACGTAGCTCTGGCTGGTCTGGAATTTGCAATGTAGGCCAGGCTGACCTCAAATTCACAGAGATCCATCCATCTCTGTCTCCCAAGTGTTGGGATTAAAGGCATGAGCCACCATACTTGGGGGATATGGAAATATTTGCACATCTATAATATCTTGGAGATGAGAAAAGTCTATATGAGAAATTCAATTATGTTTCAAATCTACTTTATACACATAACTGAATAATTTTATACATTTTTAGTACACCTGCCACTTTTACTGTGACATATTACATGAGGTCAAGTGTAAAATATTTGATTTGTGGTTCTAAGTTAGTACTCAAAAGTTGTAGATTTTGAAGTACTTCAGATTTTAGATTTTTGGACTAAAGGTATTCAAATGTACTAGAGAAACACTTTTAAGGTATTAGCAACCAATTACAAGCAGAGCAGAAAACTAAAAAATAAAAAAAAATTAAACAGGTGTTTTAAGAAATGAAACATTAACTTAAACATAACTTCATATTTCACTTACTTGAAGGTGACTAGCAATTAGAGTCCAATCATCAGTTCCATGTTGTTCAACCAACTTCTTTAACTTATCATCCTATTACAAAGGAATAAAACAAGTGTAAAAATCAGAAATCTTCCCCCTCACTTTTCTTTTACCTCTAATATGTAGATAACATTCTAATTCCCTCAAGTCATATTTTTTATAAGAACTAATGCCAATATTATACAAATTCCTCCATTTACTAGACTTCTTCAGTCAGTCCAGTTATCCGTGTCTCTGACTTAAGAAAGAGAATGCTTAAGTGGGTTGATGTATATTTTTACTTATGTTGTTTATAATTGTCATGGCATTAACATTAACTCATAAATACAAGTATGAAACTGGTAAATAACTTGATAAATAACTACCTCATCTCTTGTCCATTTTACTCTGTTCCAGAGCTTTTTCAGTCCTTTTTGTTGTGGTACTTCATAATCATGATCAGCATATTGAAGGTCATCATCCTCATCCTCACTACAAAAGAACACAATGTGTAAAATCAAGAATTTATCTGAATTATTGAATTCAAGCACTGAACCTCTATGTGAGGCATGACTGAAAAAGTCTACTCAGATTAAGCAATATATAGTCCCAATTCAAAGTATACAAAATTCAGTCCAGAAGCTGAAAAGGGAAGAGGGAAAACAGAAGGTACTGGAATATATGTGACAGGAAAGCAGAAGGAACTATTTGGAGAAGGAAGAGGACCTGCAAGGGGGAGGAGCAGGGCAACACAAAGACTATGAATAAGGTTATACTTATATGAAAATGTCACAATGACACCCATTTATTTGTATGCTAACCGAAAATTAATTTAAAACATAAAAATAATTAAGTCACATAAAGGGGAAGGGCTACAGTGTTCACTGACATTGAAGAGATACAGCTAGATACAATACCAGGAGCCAATCGCAATCTTGTATGCCATTCTAAAAAGTCTAATGCTTATTCTTTATGTGATCTTTATTTGAAAGAGCTAAAAGGATTTTAATTAATGGATAAAAAGACACATATTGCATTTCTGGAAAAAATTAATGACAGAAGTATGGTCAAAGAAGAAGAAAAATCAATTAGAACCTTCATAATAACCCAAGCAAAGACTTAACAAATGGGAACATTCAAATATAAACCACAGTGAGTTAAAAGACACAATAGAACAAGTGATTCATTAACAATATCAATAACAAAATGGGTCAAATATCTAGAAATGATTTTAACATACTAAGTGAAGGTATAATAAATGTAAAAAACACTGTAATAAAGCATAGACTTTAACAAATGGAATATTTAGAGGACATGCTTGAATAAGAAAACAACATATCGTCACACCCACTCTTCATAAGTTGGCACATATCTTTAATCCCAGCACTCAGGAGGCAAAGACAGGCAGATCTCTATGAGTACCAGGCCAGCCAGCCTGGTCTACATAGTGAGACCCTATCTTAAAAAAGACTAAATGAATAAATAATTTTTAAAATAAAATACTGACATTGAGAATGAATTAGAATAGAAATTAGACGAACATAAACAAAAGCAACCAGAGAAGTTCCAAAATATAATTAAGAATTATAATTATATAAATAATTAAGAATATTTAATTAAAATATTAATCAAAAATAATTAAGAATCAGCATTATCTAATATATACATTACAAAGACAAAAAATATAGAATGGTACTGACATATAAACAGATATATACATAAATGTTACATTTATTTATATAAATGTAATATATGTACATAAATAATATATGTACATATGTATATGAATAAAACATTTAAGTAAAACATGGATTCATAAGAGTAGCATTTCAACTCAGTGCGGTAAACATGTATTTTTACATAAATGATGTTAAGACATTAAACAGTCATTTTTAAAAGCTAGAGTTCTACTTTATAATGAAATAAACTCAGATGAAACGATTGTGTTTAAAAATAATACTGTTGATAGTATTATAAGATTGGGAAGAATTTTTACATTTTTATGTCATTGAGTAGGAGGTAAATGGGTAAAAAAATATAGAGCCCATAAAAGAACAGATTGACCAAGGTAAAAGTAATGGATGGGAAAATGTACATGAAATTGGGAAACGCTTAAAAAATAGGAATCAAGCAATTTTATAACTGATGGAAATGAAATATGTGGAAGAATGAGTAATGAAAGATAACTTCAAAATTTCTTGCTTTTGGAGTATGACTTAGAGCTATTCACTGAAGAAAAATAGGGAAGACAAAATTTGGGGAGCAAGGAAACAGAAGAGTAACTACAGTCTACACCCAGAAGCATGTAGAAAACGAAACTGACCAAAAGAAATAGAAGGCAAGTTACAGATGTAATTCTGCAGTAGCTATCCTTTTTAAAAAGAAAACCCAATGAAATTAATTTTAATCAATCTCATTTTATTCAATACAAAAATCAATATAAAAGTTACAAACAAAATACATTATTTTTCACTTGCTAACATCCAAAATCTGGTATGTGTTTTGTGTCATAATACATCACAATTCAAACTAGCTCTACTTCAAGAACTCAGCAGTCACATGTGCCTTGCAGCTACCCTACTAGTCAGAGCAGAGATAGAAGACAACTGGGGGCATGGATCACCTGCTCAGATACAAGGTTTAGAGTAGAGAAACGTTTTTGGCAATTGTCAGCATGCAAAGAATAGTTGAAGGCTGAGGAACTGGCTCAGCCAGAAAAATCATTGCCACCCAAGTGTGAGAACTTGAGTTTGGATCCCCAGAACCCAAATAAACACAGGTGGGAAGAACCCCTGAAGCTTGCTGGCCAGTCAGCTGAGCCAAATCAGTGAGCTCCAGGTTCAGTGAGAGAATCTGTCTCAAAAAATAAGGTGGAGAACTATTGACAAAGAGAGCAAAGGTTGTCCTTTGGCCTCCAAAAGAACATGTACATATGTATGCATGCAAGTAAAATTTAAAAAGAAAGCTTGAGGCCATGAGATGATCCACTGATATAGTGAGGGGGGCCAAAGTTAGAACCTGAGTTTATATGGGTAAAAAAAAAAAGATTTAAGGGAATGAAATCCGCAAAGGAAGGCCTCCATGATAATATCAATTAGATGATTCTGAGTAGTCAGAAGACTGAAAAAAGTAATGAACATCTGAAAAATGACACTAACTAACATTTATTTAACACTTAAGTACCAAACTTCACAACAGAGGCTGGAGAGATGGCTCAGCAGTTACGAGCATTGGCTGCTGTTGTAGAGGGCCCAGGTTTGGTTCCCAGCATCCATATGGTGGCTTACAAGCTTCTGTAACTCCAGTTCCAGAGGATTCAGTGTCCTCTTCTGGCCTCTTCAGGTACCAGGTACATACATGATGTACATAAATTCACGTTTAAAAACACATAATTGTTTTTTAGTCTTTTAAAAACACACACACACACCCCTTTACAACAACCATAAGCATGGAGTGTTATCATTATTGGCATCTCCCAGAGTAGAAAAAAAATTCACTTAGAAAAGTAACTTCTTCCTAATGTCACACCACATATGGCATGGCTCATCTCTAGGTCCACCATTTAACCATTTTACTATATATAACACACTGGTAAAAATAGAGAAAGCATACTAAGAAGCTGGAAGTTACCAAACATAAACTTGAAGCACCTTCTGAATGGAGAGCAGATTCCAGCTCTAACTTAACTACTCACCAGTAACCATAAATATACTAACTTCTCAGGATTGTAGTTTACTTCTCTATAAAATGAATATAGTAGCACCTACCTTTAAGGAAAGGAAGTTTATCAATATTATGTACATAGATCACCTGGCAGTATTCAAAATTATTTTTGTGGGGAATGGAGAGATGGCTCAGTGCTTAGGGGGAATGACTGCTCTTGTAGAGGACCTGGGTTTAGTTTCCAGCACCCACATGGCAGCAAACAACCGTCCATAATTCCAGTTCCAGGAGATCTGACATCCTCTAAATTATTTTTGAAGAGCTATCTTTACTACAATATAATTAAGAATATATGAGAGGCTTCTAATTTAAATGTAGTATGTAGTTCAATCTTATAAAATTGAAAACTTAAGCCCTAGATATTCTCTCTCTCTCTCTCTCTCTCTCTCTCTCTCTCTCTCTCTCTCTCTCTCTCTCTCCAGGAACCCTGATTTCCTCTGCCTTGTCAAATCCACAGGCCAAAAATTCTTCATATTTGGACAGAACTCAAGACCCTCGCCATTCTCCTATTTATGATGCCTATCTACCTCTGTACTTCGATGTACTTTAGTTTCCCAGTATTGTCTTTCCCTGAAGCCAATGTCTATAATATATATATATATAAATACATATATATACCTTAATATTTTTGTTAAACTATTCCCAAGACAAACACATAGGTTTAATTAAAGAAAATACCTATTATTGGCAGTCAGATCCAACTATCAGAAAAATTCTATGATTAGTCAAGTGTATATTGTAACATGAATTGCTTCAAGGTCCAAAGATTTCACAAATTTCTAAGTAAGCTTCTAAGCTGGATAAAGTTCTGTACAATAAATAGTTTGCACAGAGGATATACTCTGTCTTGTCTTAATGCTCATCACATTTACCAACTTCCCAACCAAAGAGTTCAAGAGTGAAAAGACCATGTCTACCATGTTCACCTCCCAGGGCCAAGCATAGTACCTGTCACTCAAATATTTGTAAGATCTTTTTTATTCTTTCACCTCCCCTAAGTGTTCTACATTTCAAAATTTACCATATTCCTTTTCAACCCAATCAAAACTTCACCTTTCTCAAAACCAGTGTTACCTCAAAGTAGATAGGAGAAAGGAAACATTTTTTTAAAGACAAGTTCTAGGAGATTTCCATTTGTTAAACTGAAATTTTCAAAGTCCAAATGCACCTCCAAGTGGTAGAATTTTAAGAAGCAGAACCTGCTAAAAAGAAATTCTTACAAGAAATTCAGTACAGGAAGGGTTCTTTGAGGGTGTCTAAAACTGCCTAACCTTTCCTAGAAATGCCCCAGCAACATTACGACTTCCTGACACCCACAGAACCCTCAGGCAAACATTTCACGGGTTCCCTTCTCTTCACTCCCTTCTGGTCCCATGAGCTTCCAACACAGCATATTTGAAACTCTTTTTCTTAAACTAGATTATTTCTAAGCTAAAACAAATTTTAATTTAGGAAGAATGTACCTACATAATATCTAATGTGTACAAAATTCACCTTAAGTTTCTTATAAAAGTATCTTAAAGATATGAACACAAAATTGTTAGTCAAGAAGACTAGTTGCCAAGGAGTAATTTCCCCCAATATGTGTTCATTCCCTATTCTCTATTTTTCGATCATACATTTTGTGAGAAATTTCCGCATAAAGCTCCATTCTGTTTTGTATTTAACATGATCATCAGTTTCTGACAGTGAGCTACTTTATGGACTCCATTCAACATTCAGGAAGCAAGGTTGAGTGGGTGAAGTTAAAGGAACATTAGAGTTCTTAGAATCATCTCCACCACTGGGACTTTCCTAGAGCTTAATCTACTTCTTAGTTTGGGCATCAACATTTTGTGCATGGGGTTAGTATTTGTTGTTTTTATTTTCAGAGACGCATGTTGAACCCAGAGCTTCTTCTATGCTACATCTCTAGCCCCAAGTTATTTCTATGGACACTTGTTTAAAAGATGATACAGCTTACAAATAAGTGTAACAGCAACAGATCTTAGAAATGTATCAATTTCAATAGCTATACCAAGAAGATGCCTAACATCTGTAATTTACTAAGAACTAAAAAGAAGGGACTGGTCCAGCAAAATGGCTCAGAGGGTAGAATTACCAGGATGCAAGCCTGACAACCTAAGTTTGACCGCCAGCACCCACATGGTAAAAGAGAACCAACTCCTGAAAGCTGTCCTCTCCTCTGCGCATAAGTGTGCCTGCGCATAAGTGTGCCTGCACACATACATATACGCATACACAGAGAAAAATGAATTAAAAATTTTTTAAGTAAACAATAACAATTCACCGTCACATGTAACCTAGCCAATGCCCAATGTCATACTTTAATCACTTAACAACAAGCAGGTCCTCCTTGAGTTCATCATGTAACCCAGGCTGGCCCTGAACTCATGATTCATGATCCTCCTGTCTGAGCCATCCATGTGCGAGAAAATATTTTATAAACTCATAATACACAAGCAAACTGTACCCAAATATAAACTGTTTGATGAATGAATAAAGTGATAAGGAAGGTTATGAAATAGCAAAAGGAAGCATAAAAAGTCTGTAATTTATTAGACTAGGAAAATGGTTAACAGAAATTTCACATTGGGGTATAAGCTAACAAGACATGATAATCATGACTTTACCTGTGAAGCAATGCACAAATTCATACTTGATTTTAAAATAAACCATTTGAGGAAGGTACAGAATAACAAACAACTTAAAAATACTAAAAGTAAGAAATAAAGGAAAACTACAAATAATTATTTCAAATATACTATTACTGAAAAAGTAACTACTAGTTTGAAATTAGAGAAATTATATCACTAGTTCTCCCAAATCTGTTCTACTAAAACTGATCCAATTTGGTCATATTTTAATAATAAATTGCCTCAGGTCTGAAATATTTATCATAATAAAAAATATAGAAGGCACCTAGTGGCTAATGTTTGTAATCGGGAGGCTGAGGGAGGATTTTCATAAATTACAGTCCAGCCTGGTCTACACAGTGATATAGTGAGTTGAGGCTAACCGATACTATAAATAAGACCCCTGCATCTCAAAAAAATCCTTCTTATATTTCTTGAGGTCAGGGTAACTGTATATTTAATTATTTTACATTTAACTGCATTCAAGTTATGAATATTTATTTAACCAGCTGATTTAACAAAAGTGAACTCAGGCCACCCAGTGGTCAATATGAGTATTGCATACATGAATACTGACTTCCACATCTAGACTGTGAACTAGCATTATTAGAGATAAATTTGACTTCACATAACCTGGACCATGAATTATACAAGCATCGAAATAAATACTGAAGAGACCTCTACCTAGCTATCCAAAAACAATTCAAGAATGTTTATAATTCCTTTAGATCATGTGTATTTTTAAATGAAAAAAAGATGATCACCAAAGTCCTTAAATAAAATATGCATATAAGCTACCTTACAGACTACAAAATCCAAACATCTTACACTAATAGACAAAAAACATACAGATATTATATTCTTTCCCAAAAACAGTATTACCAGGTATACTGTTTTTGACAAAGCGGCCTAAAAGTCATTTCTCATAGTTCAGTATACTTTCCACTTCAACTCATTTTTCTGGAAATAACAGTAAAGCTGCTACACACACTACTGAAATTTTTCTATGAAAAAGCTAGATTTCATTTTATCAATTTAGTGTAGTCATTGGTCATTTTAAGCGTAAATACCTTAATCAATAACTAGTAAGTAGGCTTTGCGGCTTCTGAATTGTTTTTAAGGCTAGAACTGGCCTTTAAAAACTAAACGAGCTGTTAGGATGGCTCCATGGGTAAAGGTGTTTGCTACCAAGCCTGATGACCTGAGTTCAATTCCCAAGACACACATGGTGGAAGGGGAGAAACAACTCCAGACAGTTATCCTCTGACCTCCACACATATATCCACTTCCATACACGCACAAAAGAAATGTAAATAAAAATTTACATTTTTAAGTAAAATTATACTTATTTATGTAAATAACCACAAATGTGTCATTATTAACAAATATCCCAATATAAGAACCTGTAAATTATGCTATTAACATCTCTACTGGTATCTAAAACTATTTTAAGTGACAATACTAAATGATTTTGTCCTATATGTAAATCTAAATGACAAACTACACAGTTGCTATTTAAAAATCCAAAAGCCAATATCCTATATCCTTCAGTTATTTCATATTTAAGATAACAGTTTTCTGCTCTTAGTTGGGTTTTTTCTCCCCAAGCACAGAGAAAAAGTCTACTATAGAATTTATACCTATTCCTTTAAGCAAACCTTCAATACACTTTCCAATCAAATTTACAAGTGGTGGTATGTTGGCAATCTCAAAGTAAGTACGAGTTGAAATGACTGAATTACTTCATTTCTCTTTCTATTATAAACCAGGTTCACATACAATGAGATTCTTAGCAAAAGAGAGCAGAGTGTCCAATGAATAGGTTACTTCTCCATGAAAGCATTTCACATTCTATTACCTTCTAAGATGTACAGACATATTTACATACATAAGATATTTAACAACACATGAAATTCACTCAAGAAAACAACAACAACAAAAATATACCAGAGATGGTGATTCCTCACCACATCCTCTATCTGTACAATCCCCAGAGAAGTATAACTTCACTGCATCACAATCATCTCAGGCTTCTTACAACTCTTGACATCATTCTATAATGTTTCAATTGACTTAGGTGGCAAGAAATGAAAGCTAACAGTACAATAAATGTTTAGAGCTCAAGTTCACAGTATTGTCAATAAAATAATTTATACAAACTAATCATTAAATTATTTGTTCTTAGCCTATTAGTAGGAAATAGGATCAACTGTGACATGATAAAGAAAAAAAAATGGGGAGAGGAGGGTTCTGATATTCAAACATCAATGTCTAACCATAATTTCTACTAAATACTGATGACAACAATTCACCAAGAAAACTGTTTCAAGAAAGATTAACACCAATTTTAAGAAGACAATGGCACACATTAAATATGCACAAGAGTTAGTTACTGATTTGATAGATTCACTAGTCTCTCTGCATCATTTTAGAATATTTTTAAAATTTCAAAAGGTCCAAAGCAGCGACCACAATGTTTTTAATCTGTATATTCTCTGAAGATGGAGATGTTGTGTCCTTGAAGTTCTAGATCAGTAGTTCTCACCTGCATGAATTCCTAGACCAAAAGACATGTAGCAACGCCTGTAAACATGTTTCAGTGTCCTAACTTTTTAAAGTTGGGTGTTACGGTCTTCCACTGAAAAAAGGTCAAGGATGCTAAACATCCTACAAATAATGATCCAATCCAAAATGGTAACAGTGCCAAGATGGTGTGCTTGTGAATGTGCACACATTTGTCACACTTCAGTGTCTGTCCTATTCTGTACTGCTACAAATAAGGTAATTTTAACATAATTACATTTCATGTTGACTTCTACAGAACCATCCTACATGAAGCAAATGCTTACTAAATGAATAAACAAAGACTATGTGTAGTTACTTTTAATCCAAATGCGCAATGAATGGCTTCCAGTACTAAATTTCAACTCAGGAAATAAACTCTAGATAGGATTTTGAGAATGTGGATCTAGGTAAAAGTATTTGGAAATTCGCCAAATGCCTTTAAGGTTTCAGAAAACTGAGACACTGTAGATTGTGTCATCTGATTACACGACACAATTTAGGTATTGTGGTGACATAAAAGTTAAGTCCATAAGGTCATTCCAGCATATCTTCCAACAACAGCAAAAAAAAAAAAAAAAAAAAAAAGTGCCCTGTAACAACGCACGTACAATCACAGTCAAACATGGACACTCAATACAAAGTAACTAAAACACATTGTTTCAAGTTTACCCGATGGTAACAATGTGACAGAAGATGTCAAGAATAAAAAGCTCAGAACACCGGTATGGCAATTCCAGAAAGGATCAGGGTGGTTCTCTTCTCAGCAATTTCAGACGACTCTCCATCACCTAAGAGAGCGAATGTGGCAGAGAGGTGCCTGGCCAGGTTTGACTCGGAGTTCCTGTTTTGATTGGCACAGAAAGTCACAGACGAGAACCCCATTTTCAAGTCATCCAGGCAGGACACAACAACTTCCACCCGCGTGATGTAGCCCCTGAAAAGTGCAGAACTTACCTGGCAAGAAACCTCCCTCTAACAAGTGGCTGGGGGACCTGTGAATCAATTCGAAGGAGCGACCTGAGCAATCCTGACTCCAGGTCCTCGACAGAGCGGTGCCCCACTCTCCCCAGTCCTGGCTGCGCTCCTGCCACCGCGGCTGAAGCGGTTGTGGGACAGCGGGAAGGAAACCCTGCGTCCCCGCCGGGAGGATCGGAGTAGGGGGTAGAAGGGAGGGATCGAAAATGGGGGCCCGGACTGGGCCGCCAGGCCAGGACCAAGATGTCACCCACCTGCGCGACCTCTTCGCCATCCTTCAAGTACCGCATAGGCGCGGGCTGGGCGGGGACGCAGGTCAGCCTCCTGCAGCCTCAGGCGAAAGCTCCCGGTCCCCGACCCTCCCGCCGCTTCCCTCGGGGCAAGGCGGGACGGACTGACAGAGGGGCGGACCGCGACCCGCCCCCGGTCCGGGCACCGCTCTTAGCCCCGGCCCGGCCCGGCCAGGGATGCCCTCAACATGTCAGGAGGCGCGCTCCCGTCCTCCGCCCGCCCCTCCCGCCGCCTCCGCCTCGTCGCTGCGGCCCGGCGCGGCTGTGTCACGGGCGCCCACCCCGCCCTCTACCCGCAGGAGCAGGTCTGCAGCACTCGCAGCCTCCTGCAGGGTTTTGTCCGCACCGCCGAATCTCGCGCCTAGCCTCCCTCAAGAGCCGCCGTTTGAATCTGCGCACGCGGCCCCGAACCTCATTGGCTGGGACGGCCGCGCGCGGGGGTGGGGGACAGCGGGGGCCGGGCGGGGGGCGCGCGCGGCGCTGGGCGGGGCCGAGGCCTGGAAGTCGGGGCTGGAACTCGCGGGTGTAGGCAAGCGCCGCGGAGCCGAGGAACGCGCGAGGTCCGGCTCCTGGGCCTAGCTGACAGGACGCGGAACGCTGCTGGAGCCGAGCCGCGAAGAGTCGGCGCCGAGGCTCCTGGGAAAGCGAGTTTCTGTACTCTTGAGGCGTAGGCCGGAAGCGACGACTGCGCCGAAACCCCCGAGGTGTGCGGAGCATGGGCAGCCTCCTCCGTGCTCCGCCGCCTCGCCACTCGAGGGACGAGGCTACCTATTAACAGCTAACTCGAAAATTCGCGCGGCCGTTATTTTACTGAGCCAAACATGTGCTAGTTTTACTTAGAAATAGTCTGCCAAGACCTTGTGGCAGTGTCACTTCTTCTCAAAAGCCAGTGGAAAACGTTAGAGACCTGTCTGAAATGGGAAGGGAATAATGAGTGACTGGGGTTGGTGATCTTCTAGGTGATAATCTCGTATCCTGACCTACAGGGGCGGGGGAGGATGCTGTGCTCAGTGGAGGAGCCCCGAGCCTGGGGGACTGTGCAGGGAGATGAGTAGAGTGGGAATTTGCCCTGCTAAGAGTCCATCGTCAACCCCAGATGGTGACTTGCAGGAGAGACTAGGGGCACCGCGCCAAGCAGGTACCCATTCCCGAAGAAGGAACAAGGACCGAGCCTGGAGAATCTCGCCGTGACCATTCCAGGGGGCGACTCTATGCTTCTAGCAGTTGCAGTTTCCAGAGGTTCTAAATGTTATAATTACAAATTGCACAGTTAAACACAGATTACAGTAATGATCAGACACGGTGAAGAACACAAATTTGCAAGGTACCATGCTCTACTGCATACAGCGCCGGACCATACGTTAATATTGTAACAAACTCACGTTTTTGCTATTTTGAAATTTTACACATCGTCTTTTGCAAATCAGGTATGCAGGTGCAAACACGAATGAAGAGAAGTTGGCATGAGCTACTGGTAGATACGCTACTGGTTGATACAAGGTAGATACACTTGCCTTTAAAAAAAAAAAAAAAAA
The DNA here is from genome assembly GCA_035773235.1 of Eospalax fontanierii. Classification (NCBI taxonomy): domain Eukaryota; kingdom Metazoa; phylum Chordata; class Mammalia; order Rodentia; family Spalacidae; genus Eospalax; species Eospalax fontanierii. The sequence continues at coordinate 38,625,009 of CM069532.1, read as the reverse complement.
AAACTTATTTTCTCAAGATACAGTGTGGCCTCAGAAATCGTCTACCTCAGCCTCCCTGAGAGTGCTGTATTGTGGAGTGTAATGTCTTGCTGTTTTTAGTCTCCAAATTTCATTAGGTTCCAAATTTCCGTTTGAAATCAGTGTTTCCATTTATATTCTAACAGGAAACAGAACTGCTGTATTTTATGGTCAATTTTAGGCAGACAAAATACCTTTTTTAAAACTTGAAGGCAGATGTTTTAGATTTTGAAGTAAAATAAGTTACCTTCGTTTTACATATAAGAAAAATTTCTCCAAAAGATAATATTGGCTTTGTATGCTACTGTAAATTTTAATTTTTAAGAAACTTTTTTAAATTGCAAAACCAGGGCTGGAGAGATTGCTCAGTAGTCAAGAGCACTGGCTGCTCTGGCAGAGACCAGGGTTTGGTTCCCAGCACCCACTGGGAGCTAACAGCCATCTATAACTCCAGGTCCAGATTTGCGCCCTCTCCTGGCCTCCGTATGAATTGCATCACACGGGTGACATGCAGGCAATGCACTCAAAATTTAAAAATAAAGGTTTTAAAAATTGCAAAATCATTTAAATCTGTTGTAAAACCAAAAGTATAGAATTAATTTGAATACTCACACTCAAATATATCATAGATTTGAGTTTTCTTTAAAATAATGTTTAGGGCTGGGGAGATACAAGCATGAGGACCTTAATTCAGATCCTCAGAACCCACATAAAGTAGTAAGCTGCAAGAGTATGTAATCTCAGAGGAAAGGTGGGGCTACCTGGTGGTCTCAGGCCTACTAGCTTGACTTAGGCAATGATGAACAAGATCCCCTGTCTCAAAGTAGGAAACGAGGATCAACACCCAGTGTTATCGTCCTGTGACATTTGTTCCCACACTGTGGCAGATACCCACATACTCACATACACTCACACTATGACTTTAAAAATAAAATATTTAGGGACTGGAGAGATGGCTCAGCAGTTAAGAATACTGGCTACTCTTGAGGACTGGGGTTCAGTTCCCAGCACCCACATGGCAGCTCAACAAATGGTCTGTAACTCCTGTTCCAGGAATCACGCCCTCTTCTGACCTTCACGGGTATTGCACAACACAGGTGCACTTACATACATGCAGGCAGTACATTCATACACATAAAAGTAATAAAGTATTTAAAATTTAAACATTAAATATTTAGAGGTTTTATTCAGAGCATATAAAGAACTCAAAATTCAATCATGAGAGTAAAAGAACAATTAAAAGTATGCAAAAGATAGGAATGATTATTTTGGCAAAGAAGATATAAAAGGGAGCCAGGTGTAATCCCAGCACTTGGAAAGCAGAGGCAAGTGAATCAGGAGTTCAAGGCCAGCCTTGGCTTCATAATATTCAAAGCCCCACTGGGCTAAATGAAACACTGGCGAAAAAAAAAAAGAAAGAAAGAAAGAAAGAAAAGGTACACGACAACATGTCCTGCTTCATTGCATTAAAACAGTAGAAATAATGCAAATTTTAAACTACAGAGAAGCCCAGCATTCAAGGGGCTGAGACAAGAGAATCATGAGTTACATAGTGAGACCTTGTCTAATTCATACATACATATATATATACACATATATCTGTGTGTATATGCATCTGCGTCTGTATGTGTATGTCAGTGTGTGCCTGTGTAAAACCACCATGAGATACTACTATCTATTAGAGTAAGAATAAAAAGACTGACAAGTGTTGGTGAAGATAAAAATTCTGAAACAAATCTAATTTTCATACTTAAAGGAATGTGGGTGATTCAGTTACTTTGGAAAGTATTTATAATGGCTATATTTATAATTATGAAAAAAACACAGAAAATAAACCAGACATGGTGGAACATGCATATGGTCCCAGCTGAGGTAGAGGATTACTGTGAGGTCAAGGTTAGCCTGAGCTGCATAGTGAATTCCAAACCAGCCTGGCTACAAAGTGAGACCCTGTCTCCAAAAAATTAAAATATAAACAAAATAGAGGCTGGAGAGATGGCTCAGCAGTTAAGAGCAGATAAAACTATATTATCTTCCTTTTTCTATTCATAAATTAAAATGTAACAAAGTATTTTAAGTGGTCTTTTTAAAAGTGTAACTAAAAAACTTATCAATGTTCATAAAAAGTAAAACAAAATAAAAGCCAAGGCATGGTAAGCATAGACTTTAAACATCTTGCCCAATTTTATCTTTTGGTAGATTTTACAGGTCTTACCAGTCTTTACAATTTTTTCATGAAAAGAACCAAGGATTGCTCATCATAAATCTATAATATACTAGACAGACAGCCAGGAAAAGCTAAACCAAGTCTTATAAAAATCCTAAACAATTTTTTTTCTTTTGAGACAGGGTCTCACTATGTACCACTGGCTAGCCTGGAATTCTCTATGTAGACCAGGATGACCTTGAACTCACAGAGATACACCTGCCTCTGGCTCCCAAGTGCTAAGACTAAAGGTGTGTACCACCATGCCTGGCCTAAAAAGATTTATTTCAGATAGGAAAATGTCCATTGTAAGGGACAGAGCATACCTCATTTAGAGCCTGGGTAATCTCTAATGAATCTGTTTGAATGAGAGCTGAAATGACCCAAATAAAAAGCAAAGCTGAACAAGATAAAAAACCAACTATTTACTGTCCCCAAAGCAATGCTTAAATGATACTTTTGCTATTTCTCCTTTAAACCATTTTATACATACCTATGAGATAGGCAATACTACACACAACACTCTTTGAGTAAAAACTATAAAACATATTACAGCACATGCTTAGATATCAATGGAATAATAAATACAAAGAATTAACAGTGTTAGTTAAATGCACACACTTCATTTCTTAATGGGAAAACCACATATAAAAGGAAGCATTTTACTGGTTTTTACTGAAATATTTGTTAAAATTATAGCATACTTTAACAGTTTGTAAATTTAAATGTCTATCTGCATTCCTGCCCCCATATGAATTTTGCTTGTCCTAAGAAATGAAGAACCTTTCCTATATAGCTAAATTATTTTTAAATAATAAAGGTACTTGTAGGGCTGCTGGCCTCCCTATGTGTCTTTTTCCATGTTAGCTCCCTGATCAGGAACTAGCTTCAGCACATCAGCTGCAGTTTCTATGAGAACGTCTTTTTAGAGGCATTACCTCAGACCCTTTGAAGCCAAACTTAATTGTTCTGAACCAGGCACCTTCAACTACCAAGACATTCTTTGGGAACCTGAACTTTTTACCCCCAACCAATTCCCCCTGGAATTTTCTATTATCAATCACTTACCCCCAACCAATTTCCTCTGGAATGGTTTATTATCAATCACTGACATTTGCTAGGTGTATATATGTATGCACCCTGCCTGAATAAATCGGAAGCTTCTCCACCATTTCTGGTGTCTGTGTGTTGTGTGTCTTCTATGTCTTAATTCCTCAGCCCTACGCCAGAGAAGGACTCGGGTGCAGTTGTAACGCAGGCAGTTACAGGTACTAAAAAAAGATGTGTCTGAACAGGTATGTAAAACTGATTCTGGGTTTGCAAATCGTCCATAGTCGCACAAGGTTTGTGTTGAAGTTTTGATGAAGATCGTTCTGATTTTCTTCCATCTTGTAAGTAGCCCTCCTGTTCCATTCTTCTTCGCATAGTAGAATTCCAATGATTTTTGATAGAATTATCAGTCCTAAGAAATAAAAATGCATAAATTTAAAAAAGAAATTTTGTTTTTGAGATGGGGTCACCCTATAGCTCCAGATATCCTGGAACTTGCTATGTAGACCAGACTGGTCTTGAACTCACAGAGATCCACCTGCCTCTACCTCCTGAATGCTGGGACTAAAGGCATGTACTGGCTAAAAAGAAAATTTAAAAAGGATTCTACAAATTTTAATATTGCATAACTTGCACAAAATACATAAAACACACTCAAAACTGGTAAAATTAGACACTTAAAAAATTCTAAAGATAAACTCTATTTCTATATGACAGGCATAATTCTAAGGACCAGAGATACTATAGTGAATAAGACAAAGTTCCTGCTTTCACAGAGCATAAATTCTCACTGAAGGCATGGCAAGAGGCCTGGACAACCACAAAAACGTAAAACAAGAAAACTAAAATCACAATGCAGATCATGGAAAGAGGATGAGAAGTGAGTAAGCAGGGTAATTTCAGCAAGGTGGTCCAGGAAGGCCTCTGGTGAGGTGACAGTGAAGCTAAGATCTGAATGTCAAGAATAAACCAGAGCTATGAGAAGAGGAATAAAGTCAGGCATAGCGCCACCAGTCTGCAGTCCTTAGTACTTGGGAGGCTAAGGCAGGAGGATGGGGGAGTCTAAGGTCAGCTGGAGCGACATAATAAGAAACTGTCTTAGAAACAAAAAGACAGAAGGTATACCAGCCATAAGCCTGGCAAACATGGTCAAGAAAAGCAAGATGCAGGGCTAGAGGCAGAGCTCACTGCTAGAGTGGTTAGAGCCTGTCTAGTCGTCTCTCAGGAGTGAGGTCATGGGTGTTATGTTCAGTACTACAAATTATACATTCCAAGAATTCTATGTCACTTCTTAGAATAAGATACAGAAAAAAAGAGTTCGTTGTGTCCCCTCCCCAAGCTTCCTTTCATAAGATGTAAATCTTCAACCTAGAGGTATTTGTAGTGTAAATTCCATCTTGCATAAAATATACATTTACTGAAAACCTACTCTGTTAAAGCAATAAGCTAGGTTTCACACAAAGTAAAAAGATGTATAAGACACTGAAAATGTCAAAACTCTGTATTGCAGGGTTGGTAACTTGGATTTTTTAAAATGTAATATTATGCCGTAATTTCCTATGAAACAAAAGCATTGTTTGCTTTGCATACTTCCAACATATATAAAGATTAGGAATACATATAAAAGCAGTTTAGACACAATAAAGTATCATATAAAGATTACAGCAATAAAACATAGTGTGCATATTCTAAAGATATGAAAGTTCCCAAAGTTGTTGGTCTGCTGTACAAAAGACTATCAGGAAAACATTTGAGCCAGTATAATGAAGCATATACTTAGTACATCTGAGAAGTACATTACTTACTACCTTTCTCTAAAACAAATGCCGTATTTCAGTTACAGAGATTATATAACTATTCCCATGTTTTAAAGTATACCATGAAAACTGAATTTTCCTATCACACTTTTCACAGTAGCTTAGAACCAGTGTATTTGCGATTCCCTAGTCTTACACACAGAATCCAATATAAAAGAAATCTCTAATGTAGATTCCATTTCAATCAATCGTACAGCAAAGTTCTGCCTGATTGGCAATGATATGTAAACATGATTTGGGGAATATATTAAATGTTTACATAATCTAAATTATCATTTCATTTAAAAAGTAATCAATTTCTAACCACAAAATTTATTGCAAATGATCACAGATGAATGCCTGTGCTATGTAGTCTAAATTTTAATTTTAAGTAACAGTCAGAGGGTACTTGCAAATATACTCAATAGTAATGTAATAAAGATCATGTTTAAGCACAGAAAAATGTATATACATTTATATAAGCACCTTCCAGGAAGTAGTTTGGCAATTTCTGCCCAACAATTTCCCAACTCGTTATGTGCCTCATAGATGATCCTGTCTTCTTCTTCTGTCCAAGAAGATTTCTTGACTTCAGGGTCCAGATGATTATGCCATCTTTCTCTACACTGCTTGCCAATTCTTCCTTTTAAATGTTTTGCAATTAAAGACCACCTTTTTGGTCCATATTTCTGAACTAATTCAATAACCTAAAAAGCAAAAACAAAGGTTGAAAAAGCATTATCTCAAGAGAATTTAGAGTTAGAACTCAAAAATATCAAGACTGGGGTTATTCTCAACCATAGAACATTTGCCTAGCATGCAAAAGATCCAGTTTGATCTCCAGCACTTTTTTAAAAAAGGAAAAAAACCTAGTCATTAAGAATGTCATTTAAAATAAATGCATTAAATTTCGGCCACAACTATAATTTACAAAAAACAATTTTACTAAGAGTTAATTCTTCAGCAATTGACAACTTCAATAATCAATTCCCAATGCATCAAAAATCCAAGGGGCTAATTAAAGTGAGTCATAAGTTAAAACCACTTTCATATAAATTAATTTTAATAACTACAGAAATTTTGAGACTTGAATCTTTACTACTTTTACATCTTTCAAAAAGAATAAAGGAATGAAGAAAGTAAAAAGAGAGAGAGAAGCTCAGCAAAAGTCAAATAAATCAATCTGAAAGATGTTGAGTTACTGGCTTTTTACATCCTCCTTTTAGAAACTGAAAAAATACAGATCACACATTCATTTTTCCACCTTTAAGTTTGTTTCGATCTTACCTAAAACTACAAGAATATTTCATCTCCTCAGTGAACTTCACAGGCACTCTGCCCCAATATCAAACAGCACCATAGTCATACATTCAGTATTTTCACTATATGTATATACAAAATGTATATACATATTTTATATGTAATATTATATGTATACTTTGTGTTTTAAAACAGCATGTTAGTAAGAAAATAAGTCTTATCTACTTTCACAGGGAACACAAAAAATGTAAACATGGGGCCAGTGAACGGCTCAGCAGATAAAGGCGCTTACCATCGAATCTGACAACCTGAATTGAATCCCCAGGCCCCACATGGTGGAAGGAGAGAACTGATGCTCAAAGCTGTTCTCTAACTTCCACACACTTGATTTGGCATGAACAGGCACACACACACACACACACATTTAAAAAGAATATAAACATGTTACCCTCTGATCTTCTTCTTTTGTCCAAGGACCCTTTATCAATTCCGGATTTAAAACCTTCTGCCATCGATGTTGGCACTGAAAATCAGAACGATTCTGAAAGAATTTGGACAATTTTGTTATTGAATAAATGTCTTCAAGGAAGCAAATTAGCCCAATTTAAATACATCTATAAGGACAAAATATTAATCAGGAATAACACATTTGATATCATTCTTAGATATGTAATATTTATTTTATATACCTATATTCCAAGGTTTTTAAATTAATCATAAGTTTAGATGACAAATTAAAAACAACACAGTTTAAATTAAAGTACGTATCTGTATATTGTGTTCTATAATACAGCAAGCAGCAAAGCTAGAACAGATCTTCCATAAACAAATTAATCCAAGGGTTGGAGAGATGCCTCAGCAGTTAAGAGCACTGGTTGCTCTTGCACAGAACCAGTTTTCAATTCCCAGCACCTACATGGCAGCTAACAACTGCCTGCAACTCTAGTTTCAGAGGATCTGATACACTCTTCTGGTCTCCATGGGCATTGCACAGTATGTGCATTTATAAACATTCAGGCCAAATACTCATACACATAAACTAAAAATAAATAAATAAATATAAATTAAACCAGAATTGAGGAATAAATGACAGTAGGCAGAAAACTATATGAGACAGATATAAGAACTTAACACAGCAGCCCAAAAGCATATAGCACAATAGTTTAAATTAAAAAAAAAAAACCTAAAGACATCACTAGACTCTCCATGGTATTAAAAGCATAATTATAAATGATGGACCTTCAAGTTATAAAAAAAAACATGAAACATATCTTTATAAAAGATATACATCACACTTCAATTAAGTAGGTTCAAAGTTAACACTAAAAAGGAAAAATGAGTTGATGGTACAGTTCTGGGGTAGAGTTTGCCTAACATTAACAAGACTCCAGTTTCAATCCCCTGTACCAATAAAAAGGGGGGTGAAGGAAATGAAGTTATTGTGTAGAGACATCTTAAATTCGAAAACTGATGAATGAAGACATTTTTAATCTGTTCACGACCAAGTATATACAGTATATTACCAATAATAGTAATACCTAAGATTTCATTATTGATTTACAATTTATAAAGCTACTAGTTCATATACCAGACTATAGATGCTCTGAAAATACATAAAAGAAAAAGACAAATATCTTGTCTACCAATTGCTTTGAACCACCAAACTTCATTATCTTTGTTCAAACTGATGTGTTTTACTGGGTATGGTGGTTCAGGCCTTTAATCCAAGCACTCAAGGCAGGGGGATCTTCCTGTGAGATTGAGGACCACCTGATCTAAAAAGCAAGTTCTTAGACCAGTTGGGGCTATAGGTAGACCCTGTCTCAAAAAACCAAACCAAAACAAACAGAGCTGTTTCTTTTACATTTTCCATATATATCAATACCAATCCATGTTAAAACTATTACTTTCTTCAAAATAGCGTTCATATATCCTTCTAGCAAGTCCATGTTAAAGCTAATATACCTAACATCTAACATAGCTAGCTTTTATGGAATACTTGATAAATGCCAGGAACTATGCAACCTTCTTCAATTTCTAATTCTCACAATACTACAGAAACGATTACTAAAGAGAAAGTAATTTTAATAAGCCAGTAGAGCTGATATTTGAACACAATTCAGACAAACCCCAAAGCCTATGCTTTTTTTCCATTAATTGATCTCAATTTTCAGGTTACCTTAAAGGAGTCTATGACAATATAAAAAGAATACAGGTAACACTGTTTCTGAAACCAAAGTGTCAATACTGAAGTTTAAATGTGGGTATTTAGTCTAACTATCCACAATGTATTAAAAAATGTGTATATACAAAAATGTTTCATATAAGATTACATGCCAATGAATATGTGAATATTAATATGATGAACAATAAACATAATTTTTAAATCAATAAAAACACTTTAAATTCAAGCATTAGGTGACAACAATTCTCTCAAAGTGCTTAACATGTAATACAGCTGAGCTGAGATGTAGCTTGGTAGTAAAGTGCTTACCTAGCACACGCATAGCCCTAGGTTCAATCTCTAGCATGCAAAACAAAATAAAACCATTTATCATAACTATTTATAAAGTCCTACACAAACTTAATGTCATTTTCATTTTATAGTCTTATTTTAGGCCCCTACATAAATATTTTACAGATTGAATAGCCTTTATCCAAAATGCTTGAGACTAGAAATCTTTCAGATTTCAGGGGGAGAGTTTGTTTGTTTCTTGTTTCAAGGCAGGGTCTCACTACTACGCAGCTCTGGCTGGTCTGGAATTTGCAATGTAGGCCAGGCTGACCTCAAATTCACAGAGATCCATCCATCTCTGTCTCCCAAGTGTTGGGATTAAAGGCATGAGCCACCATACTTGGGGGATATGGAAATATTTGCACATCTATAATATCTTGGAGATGAGAAAAGTCTATATGAGAAATTCAATTATGTTTCAAATCTACTTTATACACATAACTGAATAATTTTATACATTTTTAGTACACCTGCCACTTTTACTGTGACATATTACATGAGGTCAAGTGTAAAATATTTGATTTGTGGTTCTAAGTTAGTACTCAAAAGTTGTAGATTTTGAAGCACTTCAGATTTTAGATTTTTGGACTAAAGGTATTCAAATGTACTAGATAAACACTTTTAAGGTATTAGCAACCAATTACAAGCAGAGCAGAAAACTAAAAAATAAAAATAAATAAAACAGGTGTTTTAAGAAATGAAACATTAACTTAAACGTAACTTCATATTTCACTTACTTGAAGGTGACTAGCAATTAGAGTCCAATCATCAGTTCCATGTTGTTCAACCAACTTCTTTAACTTATCATCCTATTACAAAGGAATAAAACAAGTGTAAAAATCAGAAATCTTCCCCCTCACTTTTCTTTTACCTCTAATATGTAGATAACATTCTAATTCCCTCAAGTCATATTTTTTATAAGAACTAATGCCAATATTATACAAATTCCTCCATTTACTAGACTTCTTCAGTCAGTCCAGTTATCCATGTCTCTGACTTAAGAAAGAGAATGCTTAAGTGGGTTGATGTATATTTTTACTTATGTTGTTTATAACTGTCATGGCATTAACATTAACTCATAAATACAAGTATGAAACTGGTAAATAACTTGATAAATAACTACCTCATCTCTTGTCCATTTTACTCTGTTCCAGAGCTTTTTCAGTCCTTTTTGTTGTGGTACTTCATAATCATGATCAGCATATTGAAGGTCATCATCCTCATCCTCACTACAAAAGAACACAATGTGTAAAATCAAGAATTTATCTGAATTATTGAATTCAAGCACTGAACCTCTATGTGAGGCATGACTGAAAAAGTCTACTCAGATTAAGCAATATATAGTCCCAATTCAAAGTATACAAAATTCAGTCCAGAAGCTGAAAAAAGAAGAGGGAAAACAGAAGGTACTGGAATATATGTGACAGGAAAGCAGAAGGAACTATTTGGAGAAGGAAGAGTGTGGGGAGAAATAAAGATGGCATCCTGCTGCTGCTTCCTCCTAGAGCCAGGAGGTTGCCAAGGTTACAGGAAGGAAGTATGACTGGTTGCTAAAAGCATGCAGGCCTTGTGACCTGCGTGTGATGTTTACCATGATTGGAGGCTCGCCGCCCACGACTTGACCTTTTAGGTGATTGGCTAAGCTAGGGGATATAAAAGGAGAAGAAGCCCAGGAAGAGAGAGTTAGAGTTAGAGTTGTAGTTAGTTAGTTAGTTCGAGTTACTGTTGGAGAGTTCAGGTTGCTATCAGTTGGTTGGAGTTGCTGTCTGGGGGAAGAGTTGCTGTCTTAAAAGAAGGACTGAATAAAACTGCTTGCAACCGGTACGTCTGGAGTGCGGTTTTTCCTTGCCGGTCGAGGGCCACAACAGATGGTGCCGTGACTCGGATCGGTGACTTGGATTGGCAACTCGGATCGGTGAGTAAGCTAAGAGTACTTAATAAGCCTGTTACGACAGGGAAGGGCCCATAATCATTAGCTGAGATAGTCTCAGGGAGCCGCGGAAAAGCGGGACACGTACGTGAGGTTCGCGGGGAAAGCGACTAGCCCAGGAAGTCATGGGGAATTTAAATTAATAAGGATTCTTTCAATGTTAATTATGTTTTATTGCATTGAGGTCAAAAAATGCAAGAAATCATTTCAATGTTTTTAAATGAGGTTTATTTTATGCCCTAGTATGTGGTCAGCTTTGGAGAAAGATCTGACAGTACTAAACAAAATGTGTACTCTTTGGTATTTAGATAAAATATTCAGTAGATGCCTGTTAGGTAGGTTCATTTTAAGTAAGATGTCTCTCTGTTTATTTTCTTTCCTGTTGAGCTCTCTAATGGAGTTTGAGTGTCTGAAAAAATTTTACTGTAAATTTATCTGGGTCTCAGCTTTTATCATTCCAGAGGTTTTTGTATTACTCTTACAATTTCTTTATGTGTTATGGGTGGTCAGGAGCCATTTTTTTTGTTTATGTGTTAAGGTAAAACATTCCAACCTGCAGGGGAGCTCATTAAGCTCAGGAAGTAAACAAGTCAGGAGCTTCAGGAAGTCCCTGAAACTGACCAGGTTCACTAATTTGACTTCCTGCCTAAATTCCTGTGCTCTAATTAAAGGTAAAAATAGAATGAGCAAAACAAAGTTGGAGCCTCAGTATTTCAGAGTCTATTCAGATAGAAAAGGTTCAAAAAAAAAAAAAAAAAAAGACAAATGCAAATGGATCTGGGATTGAAACTCAAATGTAGGAGGAAAGTAAAACTAAGCCTTCAGATCTGTTGGAGGGGCCAGCTTTTGTGGAACCTCAAATCAAACAGTTCCTCAAGAGTCTTTAGATCCCAAAGAAAAAGAGGAGAGAGAAAAGGAAGCTGTTAGATATCTGAGAGAGGAGGATTTTAACAGTTGTTTTCATCCCTCCTAAGTAATTGCTGAACTCAACAGCTCTTCATGTAAACCACTGAGTGTAAAAGAGATAAATCTTTGTGTGTAAATTTTGGATAACACTGAGAGATTGACTCTGGAGCTGAATTGGCCACCTAGCTTCAGACTCAATCCCACTTCAGAATGTTCTTCAAAACCTGTTGTGGGATAAGGCTGGCCACCTTACCCTATAACAAATAAAAGAAAGAACAATACAGTCTCAGTGCAAAGACATTGTGCTGTTGATGAATAACTAAGGGATAAACTAATTTCAACAGATTATCATTCATCTTCCTCATATACTCAAGGTAGTGCTGGATGCCGCTTTAAATGTTATTCTAACTAAAACTAAGCATTTCAAATTTTTGTGAACAGGAGAGTCATATACCATACAGTATAGAATATGTAACTGGAGGCCTCCAAAAGATCATAATAATCTAAAAATCTCCTGGGCCACAGGCATTTAATCACATGTCCTAATCCTATTCTTTTTATAAAAAATTTGCTATTACCCACATTACTAACATCCCCTATAATCCTACAGGTCAAAGTGTGGTCGAGGGAGCACACGCTACAATTAAAACCCTTCTTATAAAACAAAAAGGGGGAGTAGGAGCCAAACTATACCCACAGAGTAATTTTTTAAAGCTGGATGCTTTTGGCCTATCCACGGCTGAGCATCATGCCCCAGGCCATGACTCCCCACGTGAATATGTTAGATGGAGGGATGTCATAACAAACAATGGAAGGGCCCGCATCCGGTCTTACGCCGGACGCGAGGAGCTGTTTGTGTTTTTCCGCAGGATGCAGATGCTCCGGTATGGATTCCTGATAGACTGGTGAGAACAGTAAAAGGATATTCGGAAAAAGACAACGCAGATGACCTGGCTAAAAATGGCAAGGATCTTCGTGATGACACAACATAGTTTTGCAGAGAAGCTGGAGTTGTGGGCTGTGGCCAAGGCGTGGCCGGTCCCACTGCCGGTTATCAACAGCTCCTCCCTGCTGCCACCCATCTTCGCCACCAATGGGTAAAGAAGAATCTTATGGAATGGACGATTGAGTTGCCCGGAACAGTACTATGGCAGTTCAACAGGCCATGAACCTTCACTCAAAGACAGGACTGCTGTTAGTTAGTACTTAATTCTGGCTCATGGGCAACGCTTATGTGTTAAACCTTCCTGGGCTTTGTGTTACTCCTTTATTTGTTGATAATGCCTTTAAGGCATTAAATTTGTCCCAACAAATTGGTTGTATGCTAGGTCCTAACGGATCCTGGTCATATAACCTTTATTGACCAATGGACCAAATGGATCAGGCAAGGATTCTCGTTTGCCAAGCAGTGAGCCGAAATGAATAACTTAAAAATAATCGTTGTCCTCCTGGTAACAGTTGGCTTCAAAAACAGCAGTAGGCTTTTCCGGCACACGCCATCTTAGCTCTCCATCACCATGATTCCCCAGAAGTATGGCTCACTATGCTGGACCGGTAGTCAGTGACGGGTAAGCACCCGGTAATGCTCTACCAACCTAAGACAGGTCCCTTAGCCGGAGGGGTAGCCGATGACGGGTAAGGAGATGCAAAACCCGGGGCGCCTAAGACAGGCACGGTCCCTTAGAAAAACAAAAAGGGGGAATTGTGGGGAGAAATAAAGATGGCATCCTGCTGCTGCTTCCTCCTAGAGCCAGGAGGTTGCCAAGGTTACAGGAAGGAAGTATGACTGGTTGCTAAAAGCATGCAGGCCTTGTGACCTGCGTGTGATGTTTACCATGATTGGAGGCTCGCCGCCCACGACTTGACCTTTTAGGTGATTGGCTAAGCTAGGGGATATAAAAGGAGAAGAAGCCCAGGAAGAGAGAGTTAGAGTTAGAGTTGTAGTTAGTTAGTTAGTTCGAGTTACTGTTGGAGAGTTCAGGTTGCTATCAGTTGGTTGGAGTTGCTGTCTGGGGGAAGAGTTGCTGTCTTAAAAGAAGGACTGAATAAAACTGCTTGCAACCGGTACGTCTGGAGTGCGGTTTTTCCTTGCCGGTCGAGGGCCACAACAGAAGAGGACCTGCAAGGGGGAGGAGCAGGGCAACACAAAGACTATGAATAAGGTTATACTTATATGAAAATGTCACAATGACACCCATTTATTTGTATGCTAACCGAAAATTAATTTAAAACATAAAAATAATTAAGTCACATAATGGGGAAGGGCTACAGTGTTCACTGACATTGAAGAGATACAGCTAGATACAATACCAGGAGCCAATCGCAATCTTGTATGCCATTCTAAAAAGTCTAATGCTTATTCTTTATGTGATCTTTATTTGAAAGAGCTAAAAGGATTTTAATTAATGGATAAAAAGACACATATTGCATTTCTGGAAAAAATTAATGACAGAAGTATGGTCAAAGAAGAAGAAAAATCAATTAGAACCTTCATAATAACCCAAGCAAAGACTTAACAAATGGGAACATTCAAATATAAACCACAGTGAGTTAAAAGACACAATAGAACAAGTGATTCATTAACAATATCAATAACAAAATGGGTCAAATATCTAGAAATGATTTTAACATACTAAGTGAAGGTATAATAAATGTAAAAAACACTGTAATAAAGCATAGACTTTAACAAATGGAATATTTAGAGGACATGCTTGAATAAGAAAACAACATATCGCCACACCCACTCTTCATAAGTTGGCACACATCTTTAATCCCAGCACTCAGGAGGCAAAGACAGGCAGATCTCTATGAGTACCAGGCCAGCCAGCCTGGTCTACATAGTGAGACCCTATCTTAAAAAAGACTAAATGAATAAATAATTTTTAAAATAAAATACTGACATTGAGAATGAATTAGAATAGAAATTAGACGAACATAAACAAAAGCAACCAGAGAAGTTCCAAAATATAATTAAGAATTATAATTATATAAATAATTAAGAATATTTAATTAAAATATTAATCAAAAATAATTAAGAATCAGCATTATCTAATATATACATTACAAAGACAAAAAATATAGAATGGTACTGACATATAAACAGATATATACATAAATGTTACATTTATTTATATAAATGTAATATATGTACATAAATAAATATATGTACATATGTATATGAATAAAATATTTAAGTAAAACATGGATTCATAAGAGTAGCATTTCAACTCAGTGCGGTAAACATGTATTTTTACATAAATGATGTTAAGACATTAAATAGTCATTTTTAAAAGCTAGAGTTCTACTTTATAATGAAATAAACTCAGATGAAACGATTGTGTTTAAAAATAATACTGTTGATAGTATTATAAGATTGGGAAGAATTTTTACATTTTTATGTCATTGAGTAGGAGGTAAATGGGTAAAAAAATATAGAGCCCATAAAAGAACAGATTGACCAAGGTAAAAGTAATGGATGGGAAAATGTACATGAAATTGGGAAACGCTTAAAAAATAGGAATCAAGCAATTTTATAACTGATGGAAATGAAATATGTGGAAGAATGAGTAATGAAAGATAACTTCAAAATTTCTTGCTTTTGGAGTATGACTTAGAGCTATTCACTTAAGAAAAATAGGGAAGACAAAATTTGGGGAGCAAGGAAACAGAAGAGTAACTACAGTCTACACCCAGAAGCATGTAGAAAACGAAACTGACCAAAAGAAATAGAAGGCAAGTTACAGATGTAATTCTGCAGTAGCTATGCTTTTTAAAAAGAAAACCCAATGAAATTAATTTTAATCAATCTCATTTTATTCAATACAAAAATCAATATAAAAGTTACAAACAAAATACATTATTTTTCACTTGCTAACATCCAAAATCTGGTATGTGTTTTGTGTCATAATACATCACAATTCAAACTAGCTCTACTTCAAGAACTCAGCAGTCACATGTGCCTTGCAGCTACCCTACTAGTCAGAGCAGAGATAGAAGACAACTGGGGGCATGGATCACCTGCTCAGATACAAGGTTTAGAGTAGAGAAACGTTTTTGGCAATTGTCAGCATGCAAAGAATAGTTGAAGGCTGAGGAACTGGCTCAGCCAGAAAAATCATTGCCACCCAAGTGTGAGAACTTGAGTTTGGATCCCCAGAACCCAAATAAACACAGGTGGGAAGAACCCCTGAAACTTGCTGGCCAGTCAGCTGAGCCAAATCAGTGAGCTCCAGGTTCAGTGAGAGACTCTGTCTCAAAAAATAAGGTGGAGAACTATTGACAAAGAGAGCAAAGGTTGTCCTTTGGCCTCCAAAAGCACATGTACATATGTATGCATGCACGTAAAATTTAAAAAGAAAGCTTGAGGCCATGAGATGATCCACTGATATAGTGAGGGGGGCCAAAGTTAGAACCTGAGTTTATATGGGTAAAAAAAAAAAAATTTAAGGGAATGAAATCCGCAAAGGAAGGCCTCCATGATAATATCAATTAGATGATTCTGAGTAGTCAGAAGACTGAAAAAAGTAATGAACATCTGAAAAATGACACTAACTAACATTTATTTAACACTTAAGTACCAAACTTCACAACAGAGGCTGGAGAGATGGCTCAGCAGTTACGAGCATTGGCTGCTGTTGTAGAGGGCCCAGGTTTGGTTCCCAGCATCCATATGGTGGCTTACAAGCTTCTGTAACTCCAGTTCCAGAGGATTCAGTGTCCTCTTCTGGCCTCTTCAGGTACCAGGTACATACATGATGTACATAAATTCACGTTTAAAAACACATAATTGTTTTTTAGTCTTTTAAAAACACACACACACACCCCTTTACAACAACCATAAGCATGGAGTGTTATCATTATTGGCATCTCCCAGAGTAGAAAAAAATTCACTTAGAAAAGTAACTTCTTCCTAATGTCACACCACATATGGCATGGCTCATCTCTAGGTCCACCATTTAACCATTTTACTATATATAACACACTGGTAAAAATAGAGAAAGCATACTAAGAAGCTGGAAGTTACCAAACATAAACTTGAAGCACCTTCTGAATGGAGAGCAGATTCCAGTTCTAACTTAACTACTCACCAGTAACCATAAATATACTAACTTCTCAGGATTGTAGTTTACTTCTCTATAAAATGAATATAGTAGCACCTACCTTTAAGGAAAGGAAGTTCATCAATATTATGTACATAGATCACCTGGCAGTATTCAAAATTATTTTTGTGGGGAATGGAGAGATGGCTCAGTGCTTAGGGGGAATGACTGCTCTTGTAGAGGACCTGGGTTTAGTTTCCAGCACCCACATGGCAGCAAACAACCGTCCATAATTCCAGTTCCAGGAGATCTGACATCCTCTTAATTATTTTTGAAGAGCTATCTTTACTACAATATAATTAAGAATATATGAGAGGCTTCTAATTTAAATGTAGTATGTAGTTCAATCTTATAAAATTGAAAACTTAAGCCCTAGATTTTTATTCTCTCTCTCTCTCTCTCTTTCTCTCTCTCTCCCTCTCTCTCTCTCTTCTCTTCAGGAACCCCTGATTTCCTCTGCCTTGTCAAATCCACAGGCCAAAAATTCTTCATATTTGAACAGAACTCAAGACCCTCGCCATTCTCCTATTTATGATGCCTATCTACCTCTGTACTTCGATGTACTTTAGTTTCCCAGTGTTGTCTTTTCCTTAAGCCAATGTCTATAATATATATATATATATATACATATATATACCTTAATATTTTTGTTAAAATATTCCCAAGACACATAGGTTTAATTAAAGAAAATATCTATTGTTGGCAGTCAGATCCAACTATCAGAAAATTTCTATGATTAGTCAAGAGTATATTGTAACATGGATTGCTTCAAGGTCCAAAGATTTCACAAATTTCTAAGTAAGCTTCTAAGCTGGATAAAGTTCTGTACAATAAATAGTTTGCACAGAGGATATACTCTGTCTTGTCTTAATGCTCATCACATTTACCAACTTCGCAACCAAAGAGTTCAAGAGTGAAAAGACCATGTCTACCATGTTCACCTCCCAGGGCCAAGCATAGTACCTGTCACTCAAATATTTGTAAGATCTTTTTTATTCTTTCACCTCCCCTAAGTGTTCTACATTTCAAAATTTACCATATTCCTTTTCAACCCAATCAAAACTTCACCTTTCTCAAAACCAGTGTTACCTCAAAGTAGATAGGAGAAAGGAAACATTTTTTTAAAGACAAGTTCTAGGAGATTTCCATTTGTTAAACTGAAATTTTCAAAGTCCAAATGCACCTCCAAGTGGTAGAATTTTAAGAAGCAGAACCTGCTAAAAAGAAATTCTTACAAGAAATTCAGTACAGGAAGGGTTCTTTGAGGGTGTCTAAAACTGCCTAACCTTTCCTAGAAATGCCCCAGCAACATTACGACTTCCTGACACCCACAGAACCCTCAGGCAAACATTTCACGGGTTCCCTTCTCTTCACTCCCTTCTGGTCCCATGAGCTTCCAACACAGCATATTTGAAACTCTTTTTCTTAAACTAGATTATTTCTAAGCTAAAACAAATTTTAATTTAGGAAGAATGTACCTACATAATATCTAATGTGTACAAAATTCACCTTAAGTTTCTTATAAAAGTATCTTAAAGATATGAACACAAAATTGTTAGTCAAGAAGACTAGTTGCCAAGGAGTAATTTCCCCCAATATGTGTTCATTCCCTATTCTCTATTTTTCGATCATACATTTTGTGAGAAATTTCCGCATAAAGCTCCATTCTGTTTTGTATTTAACATGATCATCAGTTTCTGACAGTGAGCTACTTTATGGACTCCATTCAACATTCAGGAAGCAAGGTTGAGTGGGTGAAGTTAAAGGAACATTAGAGTTCTTAGAATCATCTCCACCACTGGGACTTTCCTAGAGCTTAATCTACTTCTTAGTTTGGGCATCAACATTTTGTGCATGGGGTTAGTATTTGTTGTTTTTATTTTCAGAGACGCATGTTGAACCCAGAGCTTCTTCTATGCTACATCTCTAGCCCCAAGTTATTTCTATGGACACTTGTTTAAAAGATGATACAGCTTACAAATAAGTGTAACAGCAACAGATCTTAGAAATGTATCAATTTCAATAGCTATACCAAGAAGATGCCTAACATCTGTAATTTACTAAGAACTAAAAAGAAGGGACTGGTCCAGCAAAATGGCTCAGAGGGTAGAATTACCAGGATGCAAGCCTGACAACCTAAGTTTGACCGCCAACACCCACATGGTAAAAGAGAACCAACTCCTGAAAGTTGTCCTCTCCTCTGCGCATAAGTGTGCCTGCACACATACATGTACGCATACACAGAGAAAAATGAATTAAAAAAATTTTAAGTAAACAATGACAATTCACCGTCACATGTAACCTAGCCAATGCCCAATGTCATACTTTAATCACTTAACAACAAGCAGGTCCTCCTTGAGTTCATCATGTAACCCAGGCTGGCCCTGAACTCATGATTCATGATCCTCCTCTCTGAGCCATCCATGTGCGAGAAAATATTTTATAAACTCATAATACACAACCAAACTGTACCCAAATATAAACTGTTTGATGAATGAATAAAGTGATAAGGAAGGTTATGAAATAGCAAAAGGAAGCATAAAAAGTCTGTAATTTATTAGACTAGGAAAATGGTTAACAGTAATTTCACATTGGGGTATAGGCTAACAAGACATGATAGTCATGACTTTACCTGTGAAGCAATGCACAAATTCATACTTGATTTTAAAATAAACCATTTGAGGAAGGTACAGAATAACAAACAACTTAAAAATACTAAAAGTAAGAAATAAAGGAAAACTACAAATAATTATTTCAAATTTACTATTAATGAAAAAGTAACTACTATTTTGAAATTAGAGAAACATCAGTTTTTCTCCCAAATCTGTCCTAGTAAAACTGATCCAATTTGGTCATATTTTAATAATAAATTGCCTCAGGTCTGAAATATTTATCATAATAAAAAATACAGAAGGCACCTAGTGGCTAATGTTTGTAATCGGGAGGCTGGGAGAGGATTTTCATAAATTTAAGTCCAGCCTGGTCTACACAGTGATATAGTGAGTTGAGGCTAACCGATACTATAAATAAGACCCCTGCATCTCAAGAAAAATCCTTCTTATATTTCTTGAGGTCAGGGTAACTGTATATTTAATTATTTTACATTCAACTGCATTCAAGTTATGAATATTTACCCAGCTGATTTAACAAAAGTGAACTCAGGCCACCCAGTGGTTAATATGCGTATTGCATACATGAATATTGACTTCCACATCTAGACTGTGAACTAGCATTATTAGAGATAAATTTGACTTCACATAACCTGGACCATGAATTATACAAACATAGAAATAAATACTGAAGAGACCTCTACCTAGCTATCCAAAAACAATTCAAGAATGTTTATAATTCCTTTAGATCATTGTCCCTACCAGCAGGACAAATAACGACACACACATGATGATGTTACTTTAGGCTGCAGCTCGCCTCCTCTTTATTTTTCCGCCTTATATACCCACACAGTAGTAAACAAGCTATGGGCCAACCAATCAGCCAAAAGATCATCCTTCAACCAATCACATTAAAGGTCAGGTATTACACCCTAGGGATCACATGCTGCTCATGTGCTGATCATGCACCTGGAACTTTCTCTGGGCCTATTGTTCTGTACTTCCTCTTCCTGCCATACCACCTCCTGGCTACAGGCCAGCCACTTAGGTGCACATGTTGGAGTCACCTGGGCCCCAACATCTCCCCCTATTTTACTAACAACAATGGCTGGGACACGTGCCTGTCTTAGGTCGTCCACGTCAAGATATACCTTACCCGTCATGAGGTATCTCAGTACCTTTCGCCTGAGAACCCTGTCTTAGGTTGGTATACATCTCACACAGATCTTACCCGTCTCTGGCTACCGGTCCAGCATACTAAGCTATACTTTGGGGGGAATCACCAGTTTGGACAGCAAGCATGGCCTGTCTAATGATGACTAGGTACTTGTCTCATCTGACAAAGGCATTAAACACACAGGATGGTTGTTAACCGGAGGACTCCACACGAGTAGCCTTAACAGAAACAATCTAAAACCGCAGAGAACGCACAAATTTTTAAACTGAGCATCCCATATACCATTCAAATAATTGGACAGTTCCTTAGATACATTTGCTGTAACATTCAAATTAGCATATTTCACAGGGGTAATACAAAGTGTTGACATATGATGTATGCATCCCACAGAGAGAAGTTCCTGTACAATGTCCATTTCTTTATGCAGCAAATCTACTCGTTGATTCAGTACAAGTATGGCCGTTCTCAAATGTTGATTCGCTGTACTTCCAATGCTGATGCTGTCTTTTCCGTCAAATTATTTACAGTCTGTGCAGCTGGTAGACATAGAAATATGTGTCCAAAGTTGTTGTTGGTCTCCATTAGCCTTCTGTACCAGCATTATCAGCAGTATCACCACTATCATCACCATCTTTCTCAGCTTTCTTCAATACTGGTTTCACCAACCGCTCCAGAATCCAAACTGGCATTTGAGCATTCTGTGGAAAAACACAAACAGAGCCTCAGGCCCATATTAATACTGGATCCGGGCCTTTCCACTGACCTGATAAAACATCTTTCCAAATCACAAGGGGATGTCCCTTGGAACGCCTTGAGTCATAATTTAAAATAAAGAGGGAAACATCAAGTTTCTCTTTAGGGGACTTAAAGGAGTCCCCTATTCCCCCTTTTTGTTTTTGCAACATATTTTTCAAGGTTAAATCAGGACGTTCAATAACTCCTTGCCTAGTGGGATTACATGGTATGCCCTTTAAATGATGAATATTAAAAGCTAAACAAAAATTAGTAACATCTTTAGTTTTTTTATCAGTTAATGTAGATGCCATAAGAAATCCTGAAAAGGTGTCCATTGTAATATGGATGTATTGTACTTTTCCAAAGGCTGCATAGTGAGTCACATCCATTTGCCAAATGTGGTTGGGCAGTAAGCCCTTTGGATTTATTCCCAAGGATGGGGAGGATAAATGTATAACACAATGTGGACAACTCTTAACAATAGTTCTTGCCTCTTCCTTAGAAATAGAATATTTTAACTTCAAGGTGTTTGCATTAACATGAAAGCGGGAATGAAACTCTTGTGCAGCAGTAAATTGAGAGAATATATAAGGATCTCTAGTAGCCCTATCCACTGTATCATTTCCTCTTGCAAAGGGGCCAGGTAACCCTGTATGTGACCTCATATGACCAATAAAAAAGGGCTCTTTGCAAGACCAAATAACATGTTGCAATGATAGCAAAATATGTTGAATGGCAGACTTAGGGGAAATATGGCCAACTGCTTCCAGCACACTCACAGTATCAATTACATATTTGGAATCTGAATAAATATTCATAGGTCCTGGTTCTAATTTGAATGCTTCCAATACTGTCAATAATTCCACTTGTTGGGCAGAACAAATGGGGAAAATAAAGGTATGTAATTGATTTTCAATCAATAATGCTCCTGTGCCTGATCTAGACCCATCGGTAAAAACCAAGGAAGCATTACAAACAGGTGTGCTCCTAGTAATGGAAGGAAAAATAATAGGATGCAGCTTCCAAAAATGTAGTAATGGTGACGATGGATAATGACTATCAGTCCTGGCCTGTGTGCTAGCATACAAAATAGCCCAATCCAAATCAATATTTGCTAAAATTTCACATTGTTCTGCAGTATAAGGAACCACTATAGTAGAGGGATGAGTTTGAAATACTGCAATAGATGCTTTAAGGCCTTTCAAGGCAAGCTGAGCAACTAAGGAAGGAAAGGAATTTAAAACCTTCCCAGGTGAATAATTAAGATGCAGCCAAAACAAAGGAGAAAACTGCAAGAAAACTGCAGTAGGTAAACTTTCTGTTGCTATAATTAAGAGGTTCAAATCCTTAGTAAGATCTATCCGATCTAGGTGTGGCTTTTCCATTGCTACCTCAATTTCTTTAATAGCTTTCCGTGCCAGAGGAGTCAAACTCCTTGGCAAAGAAGATCAAAGGGACCTTTAAGAATATCAAATAAAGAAGCCAACTGTGAAGTGGAAATAGAAAGATAAGGCCGTAACCAATTAACATCCCCTAAAATTTTTTGAAAATCATGTAAATAATCCAGCCTTTTCCAATCCTTGTATCAGGGCAGTGTAGGCTTGATTTAAAACTTCAGCCTCCTCAGAGGCTATCAATATATCGTCCATATAATGATATACTTTTAGCATTGGAAACTGCTGTTTAACCGGATGTAAATCTCTATCAACATAAATTTGTATGGTTGTATAGTGCCCTCATGTCCTTCAGTATCTTTCCTTATTTTTTTTTTATTAATTTTAATCTAACACAGGAATATATTTAGTACTTTCCAAATAACTATTTACACGATAAAACTAAGAGATGACAGGGAAATGTCTGCAATCCAAAATACAAAAAGTCCAAACTAAGTCTAGTTTCTAAAAAGAAAAAACCCAAATATACACATACTTATGCTACACAAATTACTGGACAAAGGACACAATTAATAGTTCAAAGAAATACATTTAAAATAGTCTTGTGAATATTGCTACTGTAGAAAAAAAAGACTCTCTTGCTCTGAAGCTTGAGACAACTCTTCTTTAACATTTTCTAACAAATCCTCTACTGTTTGAAGGAAAGCACAAGCGGTTCTTACCTTTAGCGGCGTTCCATTCTCCTTCAGAAGTGCCTTTAACGTGTTTTCCATTTGCACACGCCATATTTCGGATCCCATCTTCAATATTTTTCTGGCCACTACTCTCGGAGAGTTTCTTCTTGTACCCCTCTAAAGGAGTCTTCCGTTACCAGTTCTTCAGGGACAACTCTTCCGTTGCGTCTCTCTCTCTGGGGAGACCTTCCATTAACAGTCCTTCAGACAGGACTCTTCCTTTGCTTCTCTCTCTCTCTGGGAAGACCTTCCATTAACAGTCCTTTTTCTTCTTCTTTTTCTTTTTTTTTTTCTCTTTTCCACCTACAGGCCACCACTTATCCCGACCAGCAAGACAAATAACCACACACACGATGATGTTACATCAGGCTGCAGCTCACCTCCTTTTTATTTTTCCGCCTTATATACCCACACAGTAGTAAACAAGCTATGCGCTAACCAATCAGCCAAAAGGTCATCCTTCAACCAATCACTTTAAGGTCAGGTATTACACCCTAGGGATCACATGCTGCTCATGTGCTGATCATGCACCTGGAACTTTCTCTGGGCCTATTGTTCTGTACTTCCCCTTCCTGTCATACGACCTCCTGGCTACAGGCCAGCCCTTAGGTACACATGTTGGAGTCAGTTGGCCACCAACAGATCATGTATATTTTTAAATGAAAAAAAGATGATCACGAAAGTCCTTAAATAAAATATGCATATAAGCTACCTTACAGACTACAAAATCCAAACGTCTTACACTAATAGACAAAAAACATACAGATATTATATTCTTTCCCAAAAACAATATTCCCAGGTATACTATTTTTGACAAAGCGGACTAAAAGTCATTTCTCATAGTTCAGTATACTTTCCACTTCAACTCATTTTTCTGGAAATAACAGTAAAGCTGCTACACACACTACTGAAATTTTTCTATGAAAAAGCTAGATTTCATTTTATCAATTTAGTGTAGTCATTGGTCATTTTAAGCGTAAATACCTTAATCAATAACTAGTAAGTAGGCTTTGCGGCTTCTGAATTGTTTTTAAGGCTAGAACTGGCCTTTAAAAACTAAACGAGCTGTTAGGATGGCTCCATGGGTAAAGGTGTTTGCTACCAAGCCTGATGACCTGAGTTCAATTCCCAAGACACACATGGTGGAAGGGGAGAAACAACTCCAGACAGCTATCCTCTGACCTCCACACATATATCCACTTCCATACACGCACAAAAGAAATGTAAATAAAAATTTACATTTTTAAGTAAAATTATACTTATTTATGTAAATAACCACAAATGTGTCATTATTAACAAATATCCCAATATAAGAACCTGTAAATTATGCTATTAACATCTCTACTGGTATCTAAAACTATTTTAAGTGACAATACTAAATGATTTTGTCCTATATGTAAATCTAAATGACAAACTACACAGTTGCTATTTAAAAATCCAAAAGCCAATATCCTATATCCTTCAGTTATTTCATATTTAAGATAACAGTTTTCTGCTCTTAGTTGGGTTTTTTCTCCCCGATCACAGAGAAAAAGTCTACTATAGAATTTATGCCTATTCCTTTAAGCAAACCTTCAATACACTTTCCAATCAAATTTACAAGTGGTGGTATGTTGGCAATCTCAAAGTAAGTACGAGTTGAAATGACTGAATTACTTCATTTCTCTTTCTATTATAAACCAGGTTCACATACAATGAGATTCTTAGCAAAAGAGAGCAGAGTGTCCAATGAATAGGTTACTTCTCCATGAAAGCATTTCACA
Organism: Eospalax fontanierii; assembly: GCA_035773235.1. Classification (NCBI taxonomy): domain Eukaryota; kingdom Metazoa; phylum Chordata; class Mammalia; order Rodentia; family Spalacidae; genus Eospalax; species Eospalax fontanierii. Next base: position 38,599,817 of record CM069532.1, on the reverse strand, counting down.
TTCTATTACCTTCTAAGATGTACAGACATATTTACATACATAAGATATTTAACAACACATGAAATTCACTCAAGAAAACAACAACAACAAAAATATACCAGAGATGGTGATTCCTCACCACATCCTCTATCTGTACAATCCCCAGAGAAGTATAACTTCACTGCATCACAATCATCTCAGGCTTCTTACAACTCTTGACATCATTCTATAATGTTTCAATTGACTTAGGTGGCAAGAAATGAAAGCTAACAGTACAATAAATGTTTAGAGCTCAAGTTCACAGTATTGTCAATAAAATAATTTATACAAACTAATCATTAAATTATTTGTTCTTAGCCTATTAGTAGGAAATAGGATCAACTGTGACATGATAAAGAAAAAAAAATGGGGAGAGGAGGGTTCTGATATTCAAACATCAATGTCTAACCATAATTTCTACTAAATACTGATGACAACAATTCACCAAGAAAACTGTTTCAAGAAAGATTAACACCAATTTTAAGAAGACAATGGCACACATTAAATATGCACAAGAGTTAGTTACTGATTTGATAGATTCACTAGTCTCTCTGCATCATTTTAGAATATTTTTAAAATTTCAAAAGGTCCAAAGCAGCGACCACAATGTTTTTAATCTGTATATTCTCTGAAGATGGAGATGTTGTGTCCTTGAAGTTCTAGATCAGTAGTTCTCACCTGCATGAATTCCTAGACCAAAAGACATGTAGCAACGCCTGTAAACATGTTTCAGTGTCCTAACTTTTTAAAGTTGGGTGTTACGGTCTTCCACTGAAAAAAGGTCAAGGATGCTAAACATCCTACAAATAATGATCCAATCCAAAATGGTAACAGTGCCAAGATGGTGTGCTTGTGAATGTGCACACATTTGTCACACTTCAGTGTCTGTCCTATTCTGTACTGCTACAAATAAGGTAATTTTAACATAATTACATTTCATGTTGACTTCTACAGAACCATCCTACATGAAGCAAATGCTTACTAAATGAATAAACAAAGACTATGTGTAGTTACTTTTAATCCAAATGCGCAATGAATGGCTTCCAGTACTAAATTTCAACTCAGGAAATAAACTCTAGATAGGATTTTGAGAATGTGGATCTAGGTAAAAGTATTTGGAAATTCGCCAAATGCCTTTAAGGTTTCAGAAAACTGAGACACTGTAGATTGTGTCATCTGATTACACGACACAATTTAGGTATTGTGGTGACATAAAAGTTAAGTCCATAAGGTCATTCCAGCATATCTTCCAACAACAGCAAAAAAAAAAAAAAAAAAAAAAGTGCCCTGTAACAACGCACGTACAATCACAGTCAAACATGGACACTCAATACAAAGTAACTAAAACACATTGTTTCAAGTTTACCCGATGGTAACAATGTGACAGAAGATGTCAAGAATAAAAAGCTCAGAACACCGGTATGGCAATTCCAGAAAGGATCAGGGTGGTTCTCTTCTCAGCAATTTCAGACGACTCTCCATCACCTAAGAGAGCGAATGTGGCAGAGAGGTGCCTGGCCAGGTTTGACTCGGAGTTCCTGTTTTGATTGGCACAGAAAGTCACAGACGAGAACCCCATTTTCAAGTCATCCAGGCAGGACACAACAACTTCCACCCGCGTGATGTAGCCCCTGAAAAGTGCAGAACTTACCTGGCAAGAAACCTCCCTCTAACAAGTGGCTGGGGGACCTGTGAATCAATTCGAAGGAGCGACCTGAGCAATCCTGACTCCAGGTCCTCGACAGAGCGGTGCCCCACTCTCCCCAGTCCTGGCTGCGCTCCTGCCACCGCGGCTGAAGCGGTTGTGGGACAGCGGGAAGGAAACCCTGCGTCCCCGCCGGGAGGATCGGAGTAGGGGGTAGAAGGGAGGGATCGAAAATGGGGGCCCGGACTGGGCCGCCAGGCCAGGACCAAGATGTCACCCACCTGCGCGACCTCTTCGCCATCCTTCAAGTACCGCATAGGCGCGGGCTGGGCGGGGACGCAGGTCAGCCTCCTGCAGCCTCAGGCGAAAGCTCCCGGTCCCCGACCCTCCCGCCGCTTCCCTCGGGGCAAGGCGGGACGGACTGACAGAGGGGCGGACCGCGACCCGCCCCCGGTCCGGGCACCGCTCTTAGCCCCGGCCCGGCCCGGCCAGGGATGCCCTCAACATGTCAGGAGGCGCGCTCCCGTCCTCCGCCCGCCCCTCCCGCCGCCTCCGCCTCGTCGCTGCGGCCCGGCGCGGCTGTGTCACGGGCGCCCACCCCGCCCTCTACCCGCAGGAGCAGGTCTGCAGCACTCGCAGCCTCCTGCAGGGTTTTGTCCGCACCGCCGAATCTCGCGCCTAGCCTCCCTCAAGAGCCGCCGTTTGAATCTGCGCACGCGGCCCCGAACCTCATTGGCTGGGACGGCCGCGCGCGGGGGTGGGGGACAGCGGGGGCCGGGCGGGGGGCGCGCGCGGCGCTGGGCGGGGCCGAGGCCTGGAAGTCGGGGCTGGAACTCGCGGGTGTAGGCAAGCGCCGCGGAGCCGAGGAACGCGCGAGGTCCGGCTCCTGGGCCTAGCTGACAGGACGCGGAACGCTGCTGGAGCCGAGCCGCGAAGAGTCGGCGCCGAGGCTCCTGGGAAAGCGAGTTTCTGTACTCTTGAGGCGTAGGCCGGAAGCGACGACTGCGCCGAAACCCCCGAGGTGTGCGGAGCATGGGCAGCCTCCTCCGTGCTCCGCCGCCTCGCCACTCGAGGGACGAGGCTACCTATTAACAGCTAACTCGAAAATTCGCGCGGCCGTTATTTTACTGAGCCAAACATGTGCTAGTTTTACTTAGAAATAGTCTGCCAAGACCTTGTGGCAGTGTCACTTCTTCTCAAAAGCCAGTGGAAAACGTTAGAGACCTGTCTGAAATGGGAAGGGAATAATGAGTGACTGGGGTTGGTGATCTTCTAGGTGATAATCTCGTATCCTGACCTACAGGGGCGGGGGAGGATGCTGTGCTCAGTGGAGGAGCCCCGAGCCTGGGGGACTGTGCAGGGAGATGAGTAGAGTGGGAATTTGCCCTGCTAAGAGTCCATCGTCAACCCCAGATGGTGACTTGCAGGAGAGACTAGGGGCACCGCGCCAAGCAGGTACCCATTCCCGAAGAAGGAACAAGGACCGAGCCTGGAGAATCTCGCCGTGACCATTCCAGGGGGCGACTCTATGCTTCTAGCAGTTGCAGTTTCCAGAGGTTCTAAATGTTATAATTACAAATTGCACAGTTAAACACAGATTACAGTAATGATCAGACACGGTGAAGAACACAAATTTGCAAGGTACCATGCTCTACTGCATACAGCGCCGGACCATACGTTAATATTGTAACAAACTCACGTTTTTGCTATTTTGAAATTTTACACATCGTCTTTTGCAAATCAGGTATGCAGGTGCAAACACGAATGAAGAGAAGTTGGCATGAGCTACTGGTAGATACGCTACTGGTTGATACAAGGTAGATACACTTGCCTTTAAAAAAAAAAAAAAAAAAAAAACTTATTTTCTCAAGATACAGTGTGGCCTCAGAAATCGTCCTACCTCAGCCTCCCTGAGAGTGCTGTATTGTGGAGTGTAATGTCTTGCTGTTTTTAGTCTCCAAATTTCATTAGGTTCCAAATTTCCGTTTGAAATCAGTGTTTCCATTTATATTCTAACAGGAAACAGAACTGCTGTATTTTATGGTCAATTTTAGGCAGACAAAATACCATTTTTAAAACTTGAAGGCAGATGTTTTAGATTTTGAAGTAAAATAAGTTACCTTCGTTTTACATATAAGAAAAATTTCTCCAAAAGATAATATTGGCTTTGTATGCTACTGTAAATTTTAATTTTTAAGAAACTTTTTTAAATTGCAAAACCAGGGCTGGAGAGATTGCTCAGTAGTCAAGAGCACTGGCTGCTCTGGCAGAGACCAGGGTTTGGTTCCCAGCACCCACTGGGAGCTAACAGCCATCTATAACTCCAGTTCCAGGAGATTTGCGCCCTCTCCTGGCCTCCGTATGAATTGCATCACACGGGTGACATGCAGGCAATGCACTCAAAATTTAAAAATAAAGGTTTTAAAAATTGCAAAATCATTTAAATCTGTTGTAAAACCAAAAGTATAGAATTAATTTGAATACTCACACTCAAATATATCATAGATTTGAGTTTTCTTTAAAACAATATTTAGGGCTGGGGAGATACAAGCATGAGGACCTTAATTCAGATCCTCAGAACCCACATAAAGTAGTAAGCTGCAAGAGTATGTAATCTCAGAGGAAAGGTGGGGCTACCTGGTCGTCTCAGGCCTACTAGCTTGACTTAGGCAATGATGAACAAGATCCCCTGTCTCAAAGTAGGAAACGAGGATCAACACCCAGTGTTATCGTCCTGTGACATTTGTTCCCACACTGTGGCAGATACCCACATACTCACACTCACACTATGACTTTAAAAATAAAATATTTAGGGACTGGAGAGATGGCTCAGCAGTTAAGAATACTGGCTACTCTTGCAGAGGACTGGGATTCAGTTCCCAGCACCGACATGGCAGCTCAACAAACGGTCTGTAACTCCTGTTCCAGGAATCACGCCCTCTTCTGACCTTCACGGGTATTGCACAACACAGGTGCACTTACATACATGCAGGCAGTACATTCATACACATAAAAGTAATAAAGTATTTAAAATTTAAACATTAAATATTTAGAGATTTTATTCAGAGCATATAAAGAACTCAAAATTCAATCATGAGAGTAAAAGAACAATTAAAAGTATGCAAAAGATAGGAATGATTATTTTGGCAAAGAAGATATAAAAGGGAGCCAGGTGTAATCCCAGCACTTGGAAAGCAGAGGCAAGTGAATCAGGAGTTCAAGGCCAGCCTTGGCTTCATAATATTCAAAGCCCCACTGGGCTAAATGAAACACTGGCGAAAAAAAAAAAGAAAGAAAGAAAGAAAGAAAAGGTACACGACAACATGTCCTGCTTCATTGCATTAAAACAGTAGAAATAATGCAAATTTTAAACTACAGAGAAGCCCAGCATTCAAGGGGCTGAGACAAGAGAATCATGAGTTACATAGTGAGACCTTGTCTAATTCATACATACATATATATATACACACATATATCTGTGTGTATATGCATCTGCGTCTGTATGTGTATGTCAGTGTGTGCCTGTGTAAAACCACCATGAGATACTACTATCTATTAGAGTAAGAATAAAAAGACTGACAAGTGTTGGTGAAGATAAAAATTCTGAAACAAATCTAATTTTCATACTTAAAGGAATGTGGGTGATTCAGTTACTTTGGAAAGTATTTATAATGGCTATATTTATAATTATGAAAAAAAACACAGAAAATAAACCAGACATGGTGGAACATGCATATGGTCCCAGCTGAGGTAGAGGATTACTGTGAGGTCAAGGTTAGCCTGAGCTGCATAGTGAATTCCAAACCAGCCTGGGCTACAAAGTGAGACCCTGTCTCCAAAAAATTAAAATATAAACAAAATAGAGGCTGGAGAGATGGCTCAGCAGTTAAGAGCACTGGCTGCTCTTGCAGAGGGCCTGGCTGGGTTCAACTCCCAGCATCCACATGGCAGCTAGCAACCATCTGTAACAGTTCCAGGGGATCTGACACCCTCTTTTGACCTCCATGGGCATTGCACAACAGGGGTACACTTACATGCATGCAGGCAATACACCATACACATAAAAGTAAAATAATAAATAAAATAAAAATAAACGTAAACACTCTTCAGCAGCTAAGAATGGTTTTGACGACTGCTAATGCTTGTCTCAAGTTTTTCCAGTGAAAATACTTTCAAGATATCCTTAGTCACAAAGATTTTTCTTATTCCATGATATATTCACTTTGTTATTGTTCTGTCTTGTGTTTGTTGCTAAGCTGCATTCTGGGACAGAGTCTTCCTTGGTTAGGTTGGCCTCCTTTTGTCTCAGCCTTTCAGTACTGAGATTACAGACATGTGCCAACACACCTGGTCCATATTTTTATGACAGTAATTTTTAAATGCTTTACTAGGGTGGGGTATAGTTCAGCTGCAGAACAACTACTTAGCATTCATAAGGAACTTTGTTCCATCCCTAACATGCACACACGTGCACACACACACACACACACACCAAGAAACAACTTTACTAATTCCCTTTCTTTAAATTACTCCCCCAGAAAGATGCACCATTAGCGTAGATTCACCTTCTCCCCATCCTCTATAATGAAACACCAAATACATCTAAGATTTGCTAGTTGAAAAAGTTTTGGCTAATAAAGTACCTAAAGGCCATTTCCATAAGGGGATTTTTGTCTTTTTTTATTTACAGCTAGCTGCCCAGTCTGTAGAACAGGAACATACCCAGATGTTCAATAAATGTAGTCTCTGTAGAATACATGAAGACAGACAAACGACAAGCATTTGAATATGTATACACACAAGGATGCAATAAAGGCATGAATTAAAATAGGTTTGAAATGTCATTTTATGGCTACTGTAGTAACAATTTTTATCTAAGTTCTGAGAACAGAGTTTGAGCAATTTCCTGATACTGGTATTGAAAACTGAAATAATTCTTTTGGAAAGCAATAATGAGCAAAAGTCATAAATATGTACATATCCTTTGACAAATATTTTAATTTAAGAATTCAATAGAGGTAAAAAGGTTTGAATGTTTATAGTAGTATATTTCATTAAAATCCCTGTTTAGGAACATTGACATTTTAAGACTGGCTTAAATTATTCTTCAACTAGTAAAAATAGTATTAAATTGAGACACCATTAAATGACTATTCCCCTTCTAGGGCCTCCACCACCCTTCACATACATTTGTCTTAGATCGTATTCACAGTTTCTTTAATCATAACAACCCTGTGAGATATTGTTATTGACATCTACTTTATAAATTGAGAAAATCAGACACCAGAAGTCAATTTGCCCGAGGACATACAGTGGTAGAGCCAAGGCTAGAGCTCAGCCTTCCTTCTCAGCACTTTAACATCTCTGAACACTCAGCTATAAATATAGTACACACAAGGTACAGAGATAGAAAGGTGCAGTGCCAAGAGATAATTATGGAACTAGACAATAAGCAAGATATTATTTATGTAGATAAATACTCAATATATGAATACTCAAATATGTAGTGAGCACATATCTGTCATTCTAGAAAGTGATCTGGAATATATAAACTGTTAATGTTTATGATGAAATTAAATGAAGGCAAGAGAAGCTTTAAGTTTTTACTGTATATATTTTGTGTTATTTGGCTTTAAAAACATAAATTAATGTTTTTTATCTTTAAAATGATGGTAAATTCTAAAAATAGCTAAAAATCCTAGAAAGTAGCAAAGATGTGAACATGCTATATGGATCTTGAAGGGCTTATGTGTAAAAGATTTGGTCTCCAGAGCAGCAGCACTGAGAGGTGGGCCTTGTTTGAGGTCTTCAGGTCACTGGGGGTGAATACTTGAAGGAGACCATGAGACTCTGGCCCCTTTCTCCTCTCCTTTTGTCCTAGCTCTTGATCTAAGCAGTTTTGCTCCTCCACACACTCCTACCATGATGAGCTGTTTCATTATACCCCCAAACACAGGGCCAAGCAGTCATGCACTGGAAGCTCCAAACTGTAATTGGTTATCTTGTGTATTTCATTACAGTGGCAGGAAGCTGGCTAACAAGATATATAAGCTTGCCCCTGAATTGATAAGGCTAAAAAACAACTGTTCTTTGACTGAAATGATGAGACTACAGATTGTATATTCTATCTGAAAGCAAAACTTCAGTGAGACTTGTCTCTTGGATACAGAAATGTTTGCTCCATCTTGACTCCCCCACCATCAATATTTTTAATAATCTCTACATTTAGAGTGCTATTTTAAATTTTATGGAAATTATAAATAGAAATCACATGGTCTAACATAAGCAGCTATAGAATTCTTAGTTCATCTTTTAAGTTTAAAATAAGAATAACTTAATTACAAGAGAAACTTTCAAAAGAGAAATGATTCAACCCATTTCTTGCTCTACACTTTTGGGGTAGATAAAGTAATGGTTCTCCAAACCTGATGCTCAGAACGGTGACTCTATTACCGTCCATGAACAAAAAGGATTTTGTACAAGGGATTCAATTGAAGATCTTGATATGGAGATATCAGTCCATATTCCTGGGGGATTAATCACAAAGGTATTTAACAAGTAAAAGAGGAAAGCAAAGGAGAAAGTTGAAGATGTTACGTCATTGGCTTTGAAAATACAGGAAAGGGTTATGAAGCAAGGGATTCAGGAAAAAAATCAAGAAAACAAGTTCTCTCCAGGAGCTTCCAGAAAGGAACACAGCCCTGCTCACCACCTAGTGGGAGCCTTTTCTCACTTCTGTTCTCCAGAATCTGAGGATAGATATTTGCATTGTTTTAAGTCACTCATGTTAAAGTCCTCTGTGGTAACTGTTTATTACAGCAATAGGAAACTAATTTACTTTCTCTGGAATTTTCAACATTTTGGTCTAAGATAATAAAAGTCATGCTTTCTAGTCAAAAATAGCATTCTTTCATAGTGTTCATATTTTAGCCCTTGTTTGCAGTAAGTGAGCCCACTAAACAAGAGTTTAAAATGAAGGATAGGAACTCCAGGTTAGGAGAGATGGTCTCAACATTCAAAGCAGAAACAATTTGTCAGCCTACATGACACCTCAAAGCAAGCTTCTTGTTCACTAGTGGGAAACAGTTCATCCACTGGTATGTGAATATGTGCTGCTTCTCCTACCTTCTAAGCTTTCTGTCTTTATCCTGTATGTTAACATGGTCTTCTTCTTTATCAGGGACAATAATCTTTCTCATTTTTATTTTTTTAACCATCCATCTATCTCAACTGGTCTGGGATATTTAGGCATTTCCACAGGGAGCAGTGAATTTGAGAAAATCTAAGAGAATCTGTAGCTATTGAAGGTAATTACTGGCATTTACTTGTACTGGGGCAAGGTATACATGACTCTTACAAAGTCTGCGCCAATACTACAGAAGGAAGAAGTATTCCATTTAACTTTCAACCAGTCACATAAATGAAAAACCTAATTATAATTGTTTAAATCTAAGCCCAAATGTCTTTTCACACCTAAAATCCAGGCACATGGCCAGTTTTTGCAATCTTTAAAAATACACAACTGCTTTAAAAATACACTGGGGAGGAGGCTCAGTTGGTAAAGTAGTTTCCAGGCAAGTCTGAGGACCTGAATTCAGATCCCCAGCATCCAAACAGAAAGCCCCATGTGGCAGTGCACCTGTAACCTCGGCACTAAGGAGGTGGAGATCGGAGGATCCTGGGAGCTTGTTAACCAGCCAGTCTAGCCAAATCGGTGAGCTCCAAGGCCAGTGAGAGACTTTGTCTCAAAAATAAAGTGGAGAGGTCCAATGAGATGGCTCAGTGGATAAAGGTGTGTGCTGCCAGACCTGACAACCTGAATTTGGACCCCAGGACGCACATTACAGAAGGAGAACCAACTCCCTCATAAGCAACATGGCATGCATGCACCACCACCCTTCATACAAATAAATAAATGTAATAAAAAGTATTAAACAGAAAATAAATAAGGCAGAAAGCAATTGAGGTAAACACCTGATGTCACTCTCTGACACACATACATATATGTGCATGTATATTCTATACATGTATGAACATATACACATATAGTACACTGGAACAGGGCACAGTGGTGCACATATGTAACCCTATCACTCAGGCAGGAGCATCAAGAATTCCTGGTCATTCTCAACCACATAGCAAGTTCAAGGCTAGCCTGGGGTACATGAGACTCTGTTTCAAAAAAGAGAGAAAAGAAAAAGAAAAAAAATATGAATATTTCCAGAAATGCAGTATCTCTGAAAACCAAAGGAAGATGGTATTTTACTTTGTTCAGATCAAACCAAGAGTTGTTTCCCCATTTCAGAAATTCCTGAGTGAGGGGCTGAAGAGATGGCTCCTCAGTTAAGAGCACTACATGCTCTTACAGACAACTTGGGTTCACCTCCCAGAATCCATGTGGTGACTGTAACTCCAATTCCAGGGTATTCAACACCTTCCACAGGCACTGCACTCATGTATGCGCTTACATGCATACAGGCAAAACATGCATACACATAAAATAAAAATAAATCCTAAAAGTAGTTTTAAATAATTCCCTAGAGAAATAAAGCTCAAGGTTTTAAGGCACTAATATGTTTGTCAATATTGACCATGATATAGCCATATGGTCATGGTGATTCCTATGTATGTATCTGCTGACTTCACTGTACCTAGTATAGTTTTATTATAAATTGCTTGGGGTTGGAAAGATGGCTCAGTAGTTAAGAGCACTTGATGCTCTTGCAGAGGACCTGAGTTCATTTCCAAGCACCTTCATGGCAGCTAACAATCATTCATAACGTTAGTTCCAGGGGAATCCGACGCCCTCTTCTGACCTCTACAGGTATTATATGACATGGGTGCACTTACACACATGCAGACAATACACTCATGCACATAAAAAAATAAATCAATTAAATAAATAAATTTCTTCTGTTTCTTCTTATATTGTTAGTATAACATCATGTTAGTCCATCTTCTGTTTCCATGATGAAATACCTGAGGTTTATTTCACTCAAAGTTCTGGAGGTTCAAAGTCCAAGATCAAGCTTGGCCCACAGTATGACTTTAACTACAAAGAGGGTCAAAATGTCAGGAGCATATGTGGGAGATCATATCAAAAACAAAGCCAGAAGATAAGAGTCCATGAGTCTCTGAGCCCATGGCACACTTATCTAAAGACTTCACCTCCCACCCCAGCAACTCTAAGGATCAAACCACCAATGTAGGAAGCTGTGGAGAACACACCCAAGCATATCCAAACTATGACAAGAAATACAGCAAAATTTAAAAATTATAAGTTACATATGAAAAATTCATCTTAGTAAACTCTTCTTAAGTGCAGAATAGAAAATACTGTTATAAGGAAGGTATATTGGGAGGGACTCAGTTGGTGAAGTGTTTGCTATGCAAACATGAGGAGCTGAGTCTGGGTCACCAGCCCAGTGTAGGAGGACAAACCTGTAATCCCAGCCCTGGGAAGGAGACAAGTGGATCCCTGGGCCTTGCTGGACAGCTGGCCTTGCTGGATTGGTGAGCTTCAGGTTCAGTGAGAGACCCTGTCTTATAAAGTAATGTGGAGAGCAATAAAGACACCCATGTTGACCTCTGGTATCCACAACAATGCACACTGTGCACACACACACACACACACACACACACACACACACACACACGCGCGCGCGCGCGCGCGCGCACGGGATTTTGGCTCCAGAAGAGCCAAAAATCATTTCTCCAAATGTATCAACTATCCATCATTCCAAAAATGCTGTATTTGCTGCCTTCCCTTCTTTCTTTTCAGTCAAATTCCTGCAGAATATCCAGCCCGCATTATCAGTCGGCCTTCAGCCGTCTTGAAGTCTGAAGTCTGAATTTACCATCACCATGCCATGGAAACCATGGCTCAAACCCTATCATAAACAGAGAACACTTGTAGGAGAAATGAATTACTCTTCATTTTACTTGAACTTTGTATAGCATTAAACTCCACTTATCTTTTGATTTTGGAACGTCTATCCCTCAGTTTCTGTGACACCATGTCTATGAGTTCTATCCTTTAAGCCTGTTCTGTCCGCTGCTCAAGATCAGAATCCTTCTGCGTTGTGTTTTTACTCTCTTCTCATGCTATACTTTATTAGGCCATCTTATCTACACTCGTGATTTCAGTCACATCCTGTGGGCAACAAGGATTGTTCTCTCGGTCCCAAATGTACACATTCTGTATTTCTCCTTCTGGAAGCACTAAACACACAAGTGTGACATGTTCCAAAGTAGAATTTACTTCCAACTCACAAATCTGCAGTTACTTCTGTCTCATATTCTATGGCACCACCAGCCAACCTGTCAGATAAGAATCTTCTCATTTGTACCCAACTTTTTATTCTCTTTCCATTATTCCCACTGCTTTTGCATCCGTGGAAACCTTCCTTTTCCAGGCATAGTAAGTCTCATAACTCATCTCTCAGCCTTAAGCGAGGTCCTATCCAATATACCCTTCACAAGGTCAAGGTCACCAGGGGAACTTTCAAAACATAAACCTGTTTATCTCTGCTCTGTATACCTATATATATATATATATATACACACATGTGTGCATACACACATTATATATATCACATTATTTATAGAGAGAGCACATGCACTTTGATAACTTTTAAGTGAGCAAGCTTAGGGTCTAAATTTCAGTGGGAATTTTTGTTTTGTTTTGTTTTTTCTAAGACAGGGTCTCCCTGTAACCCAGCTGGCCTGGAACTCACTACGTATGACTAAACTGGCCTTGATTTTTATAGAGATCCACCTGCCTCAGCCTCCTGAGTGCTGGGATTAAAGGCATGGGCTACCATGCCCAGCTCAACGGGAACTTTTATAAGTTACTTCAGATATTTTTTTTTTCCAATTTGGGTTGTGAGTGTGTGTGTGTGTGTGTGTGTGTGTGTGTGTCTGTATGTGTACATGTGAACGTGCAGGTGTGCATACCCCATATGTGCTGACGGACAGTGGGTGTCTTCCTCTACTGTTCTCTGCTCTATTGCTTTGAGACAGGGTGAATAAAAGTTCACCTTTTGGGCTAGGCTGTCTGGCCAGGGAGCTCTCAGGAGCTACATGTCTCCGCCCCCTAGTGTTGGTGTTACAGGTATGCACATCCATGCCTGGTTTTTTACATGAGTGCTGGGGATTCCAACTCAGGTCCTCATATTTGCAGTGCAAGCTCTCTTACCCACTGAGCCATCTCTCTAGCCCCCTTGTCTTTATTTCTTTTTATTTTTACTTTAAATATAGAGTCTTCTTATGTAGTTCAAGCTGATCTTGAACTCCTGATTCTCCTGTCTCAGCTTCCCATTTCCTGAATAATAAAGGACCGTGCCACCATGCCTAGTTCATGACTTAATTTTTACAATCACCTCCCTGAACCAAAAATTTAATAACATAGCAACATTTACTAATAAGACAATTAACATTTCATAAGGAAGCTCACTGTGATAATCTTAAGTTGAAAATGAAAAGGAATTTCCTAAATATACTTGAGAGGCATTTGGGACACATGGAGCAGCCTCTAGACCAAGGACAGCTGCTGTTCTGCCTGAAGCACCGACACGACCATGTCCCATCACTAGGGATACCTGAAGAAGTGATAGTGGACAACTGGCGCCCGGCCCAGCCACTGAAGAACAGATAGATCTAAGCTTCCTTCAAAGAAGATGGTCCTGGAACCAGTGTTCAAACAACAAAAGCGTGGCCATTTCTCTGTAGCTAAGCACAATTCTACCTTGGTGATTTGGATCCTGGCTTTGTGACCCTTCATCTTTCACCTCATGTGCTTACTAATAAAACGTGAAGAGCAAGAGCAAGTACCTGACCAGGCAGCTATACTGTGGCACGTCGGTGCTTGGCTTAAGGGATAGCTTCCTTGTGACAGGATTCTAATGGAAGGAATAGAAAGGGGCCCCTTGGCTTTGTTCACCGCCATCGGGTGATGAGTACGCAGAACTGTTTGCCAAAACACTATTTTTAAAACATAAGAATATAGAATGGTCCACGTCATGAGAGAAAGATAATTTAGGCAAATTAGGTAAAATAGTCATGATTTTGTGATTATAAATCAGATAAATGTTCATGATTCTAGGATGCTATATTAAAGAAAAACTTTTAAATGCTTATGTATTTGTAGCAAAGCTATCTTAAATATGAATTATGTTGTAACTTAGTGACTTTTTGAATTCTAGAGATATAAATGAAGATACAGTAAAATTCCAAATCCTGAAAAAGAGAGGGATTGGTTACTAGTCACTGCTTAAGATGAATAAGAGAAGCTAGAGGAAGAAATGAAGTTAATCTTCCCATAATCCTGATAATGGTGAAGGAAACCAGAGCTGAGGACTTCCGGGCTAGGAATGTAGGTCCACTGGTGGAGCGCTCGCCTAGCAAGCACGAAGCCCTAGATTCAATTCTCCAGCACTACATAAAAACCAGGCATGGCGTCACAAGCCTGTAATCCAACCACACAGGTGGAGGTAGGAGGGTCAGAAATTCGAGGTTATCTCTGGCTGTAGCCTGAGCTACATGAGACCCTATTTAAAAAAAAAAAAAAAAAAACACTCAAAAACTAAAGATTCTTGCTTTACTTTTTTGCCTACATTCTTGTTGTATATCTCTGGGTCTAATTTAAATACATTGGATATATTTAGTAACAGAGACAGCTTTTGGTTCCAACATAGCTCATATACCTGAAGTCTTCATACTCAGTAGATTCTCTGTTAAGACTTTTCTTCTAGCAACGCTATACTTTATTTTTATTCGTGTATGTGATGTGTGTGTGTAGTCACATGCATGCCATGATGCATGTGTGGAGGTCAGAGGACAACTTACGGGAGTCTCCTTCCACCATGTGGGTCATTGGGCTTGGCAGCAAGAACCTTTACCCACTGAGCTATTATGCTGGCCCCTAGAGACCCTATTCTGACAAGCTTTTTTTTTTTTTCTCTTAATTTTTTTCTTTTTTGTGTATGTTTTGTCTGCATGTATATAAGTGCACCACGTGCATGCAATGCCAGCAGAAGTCAGAAGAATTGGATCCCCTGGAACTGGAGCTACAAATAGTTGTTAGCTGCCATGTGGGTGCTGGAAACTAAACCCAGGTCCTCTGCAAGAACAGAAAGCACTCAACCACTGAGGTGTCGTCTCTCCAGCCCCTTAACAAACTTTTTTGAATTCTCATCTTTCTCCATTCTTACCACCTCCTTATAGGAAGTACTAATTAGGATCTACAACATAGGCATCCCACATAATTTTTATTGACTGGCCTTATAAGTAAAATATCTGGGGAGGTGTCGAATCTTGCCAATTGGATTAAGTATCCTAATAACTCTTAGCTAAAAGAGACACATTTTCTAATCATTAGCAGCAGATCAGATTGGTTCCTCCTACAGGACAATCCCACACTAACTATCCAGCTCTGCTTCTCTGTGCACTTATTTGTTAAACTGTTTCTCTTCTTTACTGGAACTTAGTATAATGAGGGCAGGAAGGATGTCTTTCTCATACTAACTTATAATTTCTGCATTTTTTCAGGGTTGTTTTTCCAGATCCATGTGTCCCAGGCTGGCCTCAAACCAGCTGAGGCTGACCTCCTGACTCCTGACTCCATCCCCCAAACATTGAGATTACAGGTTTAATAAACCCTGTTTATGTGGTGCTGTAGATCAAACTCAGCAAGCACTCTACTGGCCAAGCTGCATCCCTAGTCCTATTCCTCATGCTTTTCAAAGTACCTGGAACGTGATCCCAAAGAAATTCTAGGAGAGATGCACATAGCCAATGTAGTACACTCTGAAAAACATTGTCTTTGGAGAGTCTTCCTGTCAAAGCAAGGACCCACCTAGCAAATCAGTAATTGTTCTAGGACTTAGAAATGAGGTAGTTGGAAGGAACTTGTGTAGAAAATTGGGCTTCAGAAAGTGAACTAGTGGGAAATGAAAAAGCCACACACTGTACTTTGAAATGAGTTCAAATCAGAGGGTATACACCAAATTAAGCTACAAGATGCTCAGAAAGACTTATCTTACTCATTTGCTAAACTATGAATGTAGGAGCATTGAGGCTAAAAGCATAGGCTGTGTAGAAAACGCACAGCCACCCAGTTCTGCCACTTAAACTGTGAGCAAATGCCTCTTCACCCCAGAAAAGGGTACCAACAGCAGACCAAAGAAAGGATTCCATCGGTGTAGCTTGGTAAAGCCCTTAAATGGGTTTACTTTTAGGAACATGGGTGAGTGGTGCTTATAGGA
Source organism: Eospalax fontanierii (assembly GCA_035773235.1). NCBI lineage: Eukaryota > Metazoa > Chordata > Mammalia > Rodentia > Spalacidae > Eospalax > Eospalax fontanierii. Next base: position 38,583,890 of record CM069532.1, on the reverse strand, counting down.
TAAGATCTTCAAAGCCAGTTACACCAACCATATAGCCTTAGGGAAGACTATGTGCTGCTCCTGAAACTCCTCTGAGTTGCCACTTGGGGCCCTCATAAGCTAGAGACCCAACCCCCTTCCTCGAGGGAACATCAGTAGGCCTGTGAGGGTCATTTCAAGATAGCAGTGGTAAGAGTTCTACAAATAGCGTAAACTACCTGATCTGTATAAGCTAGTATCTGAAAGATGAAGACCTGATGGCAACAAACGACAAAAGATTAAGAATTTAATTATTGTGCTAAGTGTTAAGCCTATTGTCTGGATATTGGGAAAGCAATCACTGTAATAGCTACAGTGACTAATCACCATGACAGGTATAAATGCAGTCTTTGTTTGATTCCACCGTTGGAACAAGCACTAAGAGCACATGGAATTTGGCTCATTCAGAACTCTTTCACCAGTTCATAGAAAATCATGGTTTTGATCAATACTTGTTCTGAATGAATGATTCCAGTATGGAATCACACAATGTGCTGGAATCACACAATGTGCTGATTCCATGTCAAATGTAAAAATGAGTCATTTTACAGGTAGACCTCAAATATATGTATTTCTATACGTAAAACCGACAGGAATAATTCCTCTACAAGTGTAACAAGTGGGATCAAAGATAGGTTTAGTTTCAATGAGTACAAATTTTAAGTCTGTTTTTCATCTTCTTTGTATCATATTTTAGAAAATTAATTGACATACTTCAATTTTTCTCTATATGTTTTTAATTGTTAGAAACAGTTATTCAATTAGAATTGTACTTGTGGAAGTATGACAGCAAGGCAATAAAAATAAATCCAATAATGACCTGTCTTCAGTGGAATGTTTATCTTATTTACTGAAGTTTTTGAGCGCTCTGTCTTGATGATATGTGACCAATGGCACACATGTATGAGACCTCAAGTCCAAGTTTGTGACAACTGCAGTCACAGCAAAGATCAACTTGTTAACCTGGGACTGTTCGGTCAGCACTGCTCTCAGCAAGTCACACTACAGTCAAGGAACACAAAAGTAACACTTGCAAAACCAACAAGGTAATAGTAGAAATGGAGTCTTGAAAAGTTTGGAACATAGTTTGACACGGTCACAGAACACAGACTGTCAATTCTCCAGATTCTCAGTGGTGTATGTGGTCATAAAGCTCTCATATAAATATTTGGATGTATAAACATCCAGTTTTTACTCCATTAATAACATCACAAATTAAACAACTTTCAGATGTAATAACTTACACATGCCCTACATGTAAAAATGTATTGCACTTAAAATGGCAACTGAACTCTATCATACTCCTTTAATACATAACATTAACAGCAATATTTGAATGTTTACTATGTACCAGGCACTGTTCTAATCGTCTGGTGTTAACTCATTCAATTCTCACAACCCGGGAAGTAAACGCCATTACGATCCTCTCAAGGAGAAAACACTGTGCCAGGACCTGGACCCAAGTCTGGCATCTGGGGCTACTCTAACTGCTGAGTTAAATGGTCTACTGTGATACTATGAATATTCAGCAAATATGCTAAAACTTAAAAATAAATATAAGTGGATAGGTGACTGGAAAGTTATCGCACTAATTTTCTGTACTTCCCCTCATTGTCTCAGCATCACTATTTTTTAAAACACCACACATTCCCTATTAGAACATACCTTTGTTTGGAAATAGTTAATAAGAATTACAAGACCCAATCATCTAAAAGAAATTTACTTTTTCCTAATTGAATCCATTTCATCTAATAATAAAATCTGCCTTAAGAAATTTCAGTCCCTGTGTAATTCACTTAACGAAGTTTTTAAAACAACTTTATTATGTTAAAGAATTCCTTTATAAAACTGAACTATTTGTTCATGCACTATGATATTAAAGTTCAATTCCAGGAAACTAAAGAATATTATTTTTAAAAGCCAATGTGGAAAAGTGGGGGGGGGGATCAATGTGTATCAACTTAGTTTTATTATTAAAACTTCAAATACTGTACAGTGCTGTATAGTGATACACTGTTATATTTTTACCAGTTCTTCATTAGTCAACTGTAATATATACAGCAGTCATGAAATCAGAAATAATGGCTAAAAGCTAGTGCCTTACAGATGCTACTACTTTACTGAGCAGTTAAAATGCTTGCTTGCTACTTTCTTCTAAATATTTACACTATTACTGCTTAGTTTTAGTCCAAGTAACATATCCCTCCAAAAAGTAGGGTCTCCAACTTTTAGCACTAATTCTTAAAGTCAAATAAACCTGAAAATATCAATAAGCTTTTCAGTCTTTTATTGCTCTACCACACGCATAGAGGCTCAGGGAGGGATTTCTGCATTCTAAAGAAAAGTATGCAATACCTTAAACTTTAAAATACTCATAAGTGATACAAGCAGATAACATCAACTAGAACTTTTTCTTTACTAATTTTTCTTCTTCTTTTACAAGAGAATAGTCATTGTATTAATATTATACTACAAAAGCATGTCAACTCCATAATTAAAAACTTTAAATATCAGATATACAAGTAATGGCATTTTCTCCAATAATTCACATTTTTTTTTTTACAATTTCTGCTATTTTGGAACAAACGTTAAAATTCCCACGATTTAAGTATCATTAAATATGAACTGAAACACTTGGCATCTCAAAGAATGGTAGAACTTCCAATAAACCCTGTAACATTAGTGACAGATCTCCCCTTTGCTACTTCATTCTTTTAATATACACTTTACTACTATGGCCTATTTTCATGAGTTGTTCTTGTTGAAAAAATAATTTTTTATATTAATTGTAAACAGCCTCTGAATTGTACAATTTTGTTAAATTATATACCTTAAAAAGTAGAACATGCCTACCCAACCTAAAATATGTATCTATTACTGTTATAAGATCATTTTAAATTCCTGTTAGAATGGGTGGAATTGAAGCCAATTTTGCAAGGGCTCTGCTGTTAAGAGAATCTTAAGATGGGTACCTCACTTTGAGAACCATGAAACTAAAAAAACCTCCAAAGATTTGCATTGCAGTATTTCAAGATTGGACCAGTAAAACTGTCAGTTGAAAAATGAGAACAAAACTGTACTAAGATTCTGAAATAAAAAATTTTATAATACTATCACCATAGTGACAAGTTTTAGTATAACTAATGACAGAACTTACAAGTCTATTTTATACCTAAATGTTACTTATTTTAGTAGTAAGGTCTTAAATATTTAGAGAAATGCCAAGTAGCAGACAGCAGGTAATTATGTAAAACAATACTGTTGCAAATTTTCATTAGTAGTTAACATGTAATATGTCAGTGTTAAGTCTCCAAAACCCGTCAGTAATAGTATATGAAGTGCTAGCAAGTGATCTTCCCTGAGGTAAGAGACCATTATGTAAGATACTGTTAATATCCAATGAAGTTGATCCTTCAAAGTAATGGCAATAAAGACTTGTGGCTGGGGCATCAGATACGTTCCAGACTGATCTCACAGCTGCAAGTAGTAAAACTTAATTGTAAAAAGCAAACTAAAAATCATAGAAGATATAAAACAACTCTCATCAGCATTCGATAAATTTCTCAGGCCAATAAAACACCTGAAATGTAGTTTAAGGAATAGGAGAGGAATGGGCTATATAGGCTGGCTGTTTAGGTCCTGAGTAACCATTCTTTTACAGCTAATTATACTGTAGCTCATAATACTTGGCAGTGTCTTTTCAATTTCAACTTTTTTCACCACATTCTAGGTATACATCACCTTTATCTGCCTGGACTTTGAGTCATCAACTCAAACCTGGTATGATGAATGGATTATTAAATAAAAATATTTATATTATTTCAATGTTCAATGAAACACATCAAATCTAACTAAATAAGATTGAATTACAGTCCTAATGTTACATCTAGAGCTAAAAATATTTTGACATTTCTAGATAGTGTACTCAAAAGAAAGTGATATCACAAATGGTTAAAAAAGTCATCTATACTCATATAAACAAATATAAGGAGAATATTTAAAAACAAAGAGAAATTCTGTTCAAAAGTTTTGTGAGGAGGCCAGGAGTGGTGGTATATGCCTTTAAATTCAATACTCAGGAGGCAGAGGCAGGTTGATCTCTGTCAGTTTTAGGCCAGCCTGGTCTACATAGTGAGATCCAGGCCAGCTGGGGAAACAGGCAAACCCTGTCTCAAAAACACCAAAACCAAAACCAAACCAAAAAATTTTGTGAAGATGATATCTGGCCCAATTATTAAAAATTATTAATTATCCCACTCAAAATTTCAGGAGATTTAAAATAATTTCAAGAAGCCAGACTTGGTCATGGTGTCATACACTTTTAATCCCAGTATTCGGGAGTCAGAAGGTGTATCTCAGTGAGTTCCAGGCCAGCTAGGGCTACATTAGTGAGACCCTGTCTCAAAACAAACAAAACAAAACATCAAGAAATTTCATCACTTCTCAGAATCAAGCCTTTTTAAATTCTTTTATTCTTTATCAAGGGAGAACCCAAATTTTGTTACTGTATTATTTATACCAAACTAGTTTCTATATCTAAATATCATGACTGCCACTAGAGACATTAATATAGTATAAGCCCATCTTCTAATGTTCACATATGCATAATTTTCACTAAATTCAAATATTTAATAGGGAGACAAAATTTGTTTCGATATTCTTCTAATGTTTTGAGATCCTGTCAGTTAACATACCAAGCCACAGGTGAAGAGAATATCTGTTAAAGCAAAGTGATTATATAATTTACTTGGAAGCAGTACATTTGCTTATTGAACAGTTTTCCTGTATTTAAACAAATTATAAGGAAGTATGTTTCAGTGGCCAAAAAGCCAAAATGATGATAGTGGTTAGCGAAGTGATTTTGGAGGGGGAGGAATTTTAATTTAAAGCACAGCTATGCTGTTAAATATTATTTGGTAGCTCTTTTATATTTATAGTACACAATATAAAAGTCTAAAATTTCCTGCTACTTTGATATAAAGATGCTTGAAAGTAAATTTAGAAGTGGAAGAATAAAGTGTTGCAAAGCATATGATGATAAACACTAATCCAAATGTGTGTCCAGGTATGCTATGTGTACATTATCTTAAGCTCAGCTACACTTGTAAAATATCTAGATTCTCCATTCTTTCCTTATTCAACAAAATAGGGTAATTAGTATGTGGATTCAGTTAGAGATACTTTCATAGGAAGAAGACTAAAACCTCCTTTAGCTAGAAAAGCAAAGACTGTCTATATCCCTCAGGAACAGATTTTTAAACACCTGATAACATATTTTCTGATATATAGTTTTGTAGAATTGCAAACAGTTCTGCATCTGTTACATGTTCAAACAGAGACAGCCAGGCTTTGAATGCTCTAAGTAAGAGATTGTATTAACATACATTTGTCTTTCGTTCATTCAAATTCAACTTAATTTCAGTGAACAAGGGAAGATGATGAACTAAAATGTACATTTCCAAATACAGATTTGCAGAACAGCATAAAACAGTGCAATACCATTTCAGGATAAACATTCTGCTTTTAAAGAATAAGCATGAAACTGCTTCTCAGGGAAAATGGCACTAAAGAGTTGATGAATGCACTACTTAAGCAAATGCTTAGTTGCTTATGGTATGTTTACAGTAAAACTTGCATCCAACTCAAGGGAAGCCAACAAATAAAATCTTATGGACTCTAAGAAAAAAGGAAACAATTTTGGTTCAAAGGGGTTCAAAGACATTTAGCATATACAGGCTTAAATATCACTAGATTAAAACTGGAGAACAATGTAACCCATTTATAAAGTTAAATTGTAAATTCTCTGTGAATCTGACATACTCTGAAACTTGGAAATTAACTACTGCTACCATTATTTTTTAATTTTCTATCACAATTTGCAATTATCTTTTGTGTAAGATTTAAAAAAAAAATAGGTGGAACTTGACTAGGCCAAGATTAAAAAAACAATGGTAACATCAACAGGGCACAAACTGGCAGTGTTGGCTCAGACCAACTAACTGAATCATATTGACTTTATCATACTAGAATAGATATTTCTTCCCAACTTGGCTCAAACCACACCATTAGACTCTAGTCTCAAGATATTTTTGATAACAGATGTCTCTATGAATATAATAACTTTTAAGTAGACTAATAAAGCATTTTACGAATTTTAGGATACAATTTAGTTCAGACGAACTTGAAATTGACATTCTAATAAAATGAAGGATGGTTACCTTGATGACAACAACATGAACAAAATCTCAATTCTGGTTTTTGCAGAAATCAACATATTTAGCAAGAGAATTTTCATATCTGAAACATTAAGACTTTCATGAAATTAAAATTACGAAGAACTTCCACTGAACCACAAATATGGAAGAAACTTATTTCAACAGATCTAAACTAGTTTACAAGAATTCAGAGCCAGCCTGGGCAGCAGTAGATTAAAAGCTATTGCCAATCACACACTTGCTAACATGCACTGAATAACAAGATATAATCTTTGAATTATATAGGTACAAGATTTTTAATGACTACTCAAGTTATGTGGCCCAGCCAACAAATATTACATATTCACAATAAACATTCTGCCTTTATTAGCCTCTAATTAAATCAAGAGTGATCCATTGGCTCAGTTGTGTTAGTCATCTCAGCATCTTGACTATCCATCTCTTCAGGCTCCTCCACGGAATTTTCTTTTTGTGCTTTTGACCTTGTGGCAAATGCTGCTCCCAGTGCATCTGCCACACAGCTATCAGTTGTTTCTGTATTCGAATTTTCAGTGCCACCAGTTAAAGAAAATGATTCAGGCAAGCCAGTCTGAAGACTCCCAGGCCTCACAGAAGAACTCACAACTTCTACTTTTCTTTGAGAAAGATCAGATGGTGTCTGCTCTGTACTCTGATCCCGCAAGTGCTTGTCCATTGAAGCCTGAATAGAAGAAACCATTTCCTGCAATTTTTTTCGCTGGGCCTCAACCACATCAGGATCAAGCTGCCTGCCGTCTCTCATGGTTACTACTCCAGGAGCTATTCGAATAAGCTCACTGTTACTAGGAGCAGCTGTGAACACAGGAGGCTCTGTTTTAGTGGAACTAATACTAAAATCTGTCCCTGTATTATGCTTTCTTACAACTGGAGGTTCCCTAGCTCTGGGATCAAGGTGTGGATTACTGGATGCAGTTCCTAGAGAATGCCCCTTTCCCTGAAAGGCAGTTACATTATGAAGTTGCTCAGATTTCTTTTTCACTACTCCACCACTACCTAGTTTTAATAACCCATGTGAGGGACTTGATTCCCTACTTCTTGTGGTAGCCTCTGCTCGAACCTGACTTACAGCCTCTTTAACTAAATCTTCAACATCAGGACCAATGGGGAAATGTCCTGCAGCATCCACACACAACTCCAGTCTATCTTCAGAAGCATTATAAACAAAGGTTTTGCCAGGCAGATGTGGAAAAGTACAATGTTTGCCATCAGCCATACCTAAAGAAAAGGAAAAGATATTTAACACATTAAAATTTTATTTACTGTACTCGCAAAAGGGCAGCAAAGATATTTAGGGTCAAAATAGTGAATTTCCAACAGCAATGAACAGATAACAGCTTTCAAAAACACTACTAGAGAATAATTTATTCTACTACCAAAAAAAAACCAAAAAAATTGAAACAAAAACAGCAAGACCTTAAAGTAGTTCCCCCAAGGAATGGGGGAGAGGAGAATATATATATATGAAATTATTCTACATATTAATAAGAAAAGGTACTTTTATTTACTAAAATTCAAATTATGATTTCAAACAAACATTAATTTCAATAGTAGGTAAAGTATCAATTAATACATATCCAAGCAGAATTATCTCTTGATATATTTCAGGAACAGACAAATAACAAAAAATGAAAAAACACCCACAAAACTAAAGCTGTTGTACAGTTGTAGCTCATTAATAGAGTCGGCCTACTATGCAGAAGGCCTTGAATTCAAACCTGAGGCACAAAGAAATTATAAAAATATAAAAATAAAAGGAGAAAAAATATTCAAGTCAGAGATGTGGTCTAAGTTGTACTTTTTCAGAAGAACAGCAGCTTGTGCCTATCTCAGTACTCAGGAGGGAGAGGCAGGAGGATCAGGAGTTCAAGGCCAGCCTGAACTGCTATGAGACCCTATTCCACCACTGTCCCTCTCCCAACTTCATTCTTTTGCATGTAGACATCCAGTTGTCTCAACACCATTCGTAAAAAGTATTGTTGTTATCCAAGTCTCAGTTCTGTAATTAACATTTTAAAAATAATTTTAGGGTCATTGAAATGGTTCAATCAGTAAAAGCACTTAGTATGCAAGCTTGAAGACCTGAGTTTGATTCCCAAATCCCACTGTGAAGGAGAGCACAGACTCCTGAAAGTTGTTGTCTACAGGCTTGAGTACGCATACACACACACACACACACACACACAATTTTTTTTAAGTTTATAGTAGAAAACAAAACTTTATAATTGAGAATCCAAGCTTCTACTTACAGAAACTAGAAGGAAAAGAATAAATCCAAATCAAGCATACAGAAGGAAAAAAATAAAGAGCTAAAAATCAGGAAATTAAGAAAAAAACCTATAAATCCAAATATTGTTTCTTGAAAAGACCAATAAAAGCGATAAACTATTAACAAGATCAGTCAGTGAAAAGAGAAAGGAGGAAGGGAAGCACACAGAAATAAAAAAGCTACACGTCTTATTAGACATTAAAAGGACAATAAGGACATAAACAACTTTATGCCAAAGCACTTGATGACTAGGATGAAATGAAAAAGACAGATTTACTGATGAAGGTAGGATAACCTTGGGAATATCCTACTAACAGAAATAAATTCACAGTTAAACAGCTCAATGGGAAGGGGTCTGGAGAGATGGCTCAGTGGTTAAGAGCACTTTCTGATCTCCCGAAGGACTTGAATTCAGTTAGGAAGCTCAAACATCCTTTAACTCCAGTTCCAGAGTATCCAATGCCCTCTTATGGCCTCTGTGGGCATTGCACAACATGCATGCACTTAACATGAATTCAGGCAAAACACTCATATATATAAAATTAAAATAAATAAATAAATAAAAAGAAAACTCTAAGCACAAATGGCTTTTGTGATAAATTCTACCAAGCAGTTAAAAAAGACTTAATATCAAAGCAAGGACACAATCTAGCAGAAAACCAAAGAACTGTTTACCAAATCTATTTTAGGAAATCAACATTATTCTGATTAAACAGTTATTAGAAGAAAGCTATCAACCATTATTCCTCATGAACAAACACAAAAGCACTTGACAAAATATTAGCAAACTGAATCCAGCATGTGAAGTTCAATCAACATTCAAAAGTCACTCACTTTAACCCACCCTAGCAACAAACAAAAAGAAAAACTACATGAGCAACTTAATAGATGGAAAGAAGCATCAGACAAAAATCAGCACTCATTTCCAGATAGAAACAGTCAGTGAACAGGATAGAAGGGGATGTCCTTGAGGTAATAATCCATATCCACAAAAGCCTACAGAGTGAATGCTTCTCTCCAAGACACGCATTATACCCTTTTTCATCATTTCTATTCAACACTGAAATGAAGGTCCTAGCCACTTCAATAAGGCAAGAAAAAGAAATAAAAGGCTTACATACTGAAATGAAGAAATAAATCTTTTATTTACAAAAGGCATGTTGACCCATATGATCTGAAAAATCTGCTAAAAACATTTATTCTATGTTTAGCAAGGTCACAGGGTATAAGGAAAACATATAAAAACCCATTTTACCCTAGTCACCAGCAATGAAAATAAGAAATCACAATTTTAAAAAAGCATCCTTAAAATAGGATTTTAAAAAAATCAAGGAAACAAACAACAACAACAAAAAAAACCTCACAAACCCACCAAAAATGAAGTTTCTGCAGTTTGTATGCTAAAAAATACAAAATTTTGATTTGAGAACTTAAACACTTAATTAAATGTAGAAACATTTTATAAACTGGAAAACAATGTTAAACTATTAAGTATCTCTGATTTGATCAATACATTCAATACAATCACAATTTTTAAAATCTCACTAAATTTTTTGTGGAAAACCAACAAGCTGATCCTAAGATTTGTATAGATAAACAAGGACCTTTAATACCAAAAAATGTTTTTGAAAAAAATACAAGAAATATTTATACTTTTTTCAAGAATTATTATCAATATACAATAATTACAAAATGGAAATGCAAAGGGAGAAATATATACATCAACAAAACAGGAAAGAAACTTTAGAACTAGATCACATACATGTAGTCAACTGACTTGCTTTTGTTTGATTTGGAGTTTGGGGTTTTGGGTTTTCTTTAAGCAATAATAAGAGATGAACCCAGGTCTTTAAGTTTTGGGGTTTCAAGTTTTGGGGGGGTTGAAGATTTTTTTAATTTTATGTGTATGAGTATCTTGCTTGCATGTATGTGAATGTACCATGTATATGCTTGATGCTTATGGAGGCCAGAAGAGGGTGTCAGATACCTGGAACTAGAGCTACAGATGGTTTTTAGATGCCATGTGGGTGCTAGGAACCAAATCTAGGTCCTCTACAAGAACAGTCAGTGCTCTTAACCACTGAGCCATGTCTCTAGTCCCAGTGGATGAATATTTTACTCGCATGTATGTATGTGCACTTCATGTATGCCTGGTGCTTATGGAGGCCAGAAGAGGATGTTGGATCCTCTGGAACTAGAGTTACTGATAGTTATAAGATGCCATGTGGGTGCCAAGAACCAAACTTGCATCCTCTGGAAGAACAAAAAGTGCTCTTAACCATCTTTCCAGTCTTGAACCCAGGGTTTTACATATGCTAAGCAAGTGGTCTACCACAAGAGCTACATTACCAACCACCCTTTTTTGATTCTGAAACAGGGGCTTGTTAAGTTACACAGGTAGACCTGAATTTGTAATCTCCTGCCTCAACTTCCTAGGTTTCTCAGCTTCCCAAGTAGCTGGGATTATAGACATATGCATCATACCTAACTTCAAGTAACCTTTAAAAGCAAATTTACTGAGGTATATTTTGCTTATGATATAATTCACTCATGTTAAGGCATATAAATCAAGGTCAACTGATTTTTTAAAAGGCTTCAAAGTAATTAAATGGTTAAAATGTAGGCTTTTCAATACTGATGAACAACTAAACATCCACAATTAAAAATAAACCTTGTGATTCATCCTTCTTCATTTTATACCTAGACAATATTTTTATATTTAATATTCAAAACATTTGAACATGAACTTAAATATAAAACCTAAAACTATAAAACTTCTAAAAGAAATACTAGTGACACTGGATTGTACAGAAAAAGGCAAAAACCAATAAAAGGGAAATTGTTAATACTTTTATCTAAAGTAAAAGAATCTTAATTTTCAAAAAGTATCAAGAGAATGAAAAGACAAGAAAATATTCACTAAGCACTCATCCTACCAATGATATAGGCCTAAAATATACATTAAAAACCCAACAAAAAAATTAACACTGGGAGAAAAAACAGTTAATAAGTATGTCAAAGGATGTTCAATATTACTTTAATAGAAAAATACAAATTAACCACTATGGGATAGAACTATGAATCTATTAAAAGGTTTGTAAAGGGCTGGAAAGATGGTTTAGTGGTTAAGAACAGTGGCTGTTCTTGCAAAAACCATGGATTTGAATGCCAGCACCCACATGGTAGCTAACAACCGCCCACAACTCCAATTCCAAGGGGATCTGACACCCTCTTCTGTCCTCCACAGGCAATGTACAATGCGGGTGCACTTACATGCAGTCAGAATACCCATATACATAAAATAAAAATTAAAAAGGTTTTTAAAAAATATTTTATTTTTATTATATGTGTTTGAGTATACTGCCTGCATGCATGTAAGTGCACCCATGTCATGCAATGCCTATGGAGATTAGAAGAGGGAGTCAGATTTCCTTGTAACTAGTGTTACAGATGCTGCTGGGATTCAAACGTGGGTCCTCTACAAAGGCAGCCAGTGCTCTTAACCACTGAGCCATTTCTCTAGCCAAAAAAAAATAGAGTTTTTTCAAAAACAAAAACTAGGCCTGGAGAGATGACTCAGTAGTTTAAGAATGCAAACTGCTTTTGCAGAAGACCTGAGTTCAGTTTCTAGCACCCAAATTGGAAGGCTCACAACTGCCTCTAACTCCAGGTCTAGGGGATCTGAGCCTCTGACATCTACAGGCATCCACTCACTTGCACAGCACCCCCCCCACACACAATTAAAAACAATAAAAATAAGTGTTTTTTATAAAGACTCATAAATGCTTGCCATGAACGTGTGAGGATTTGATCCCCCAGAACCCATGTAAAAGAGCCAGTGTGATTCTCAGCATCCCAGTGTTGGGGCAGTAGAGACAGGCAGATTCCTGGGGCTCATAGACCTGCCAACCCACCCTACTAGGTGAACTCCAGGGCAATGAGACCCTGTTTCAAAAACCAAAGTGGACAGCTCCTGAGGAACAACATTCAAGATTGTCCTCTGGCCTCCACATGCATATGTATACACAAGCACACAGACATACACAAAAGTGGTATTGCTAAACGCTGACACAGATATAAAACAAATGGATCTCTCAAACGGTGCCAGTAAAATGCAAAATAGTCCAACTACTTTTGAAAATAATGTGGAAGTTACTCTGTGTATATACATGTATGTTATACATATGTACCTGTTCATATGGATGTGGGTGTGTACACCTGTGTGTGTATACATGTGCAAGCCTGAGGTTGATGTTGGGTATCTTCCTCAATCACTCTCTACCTTATTTTTTCAGACAGGACCTTCTCCACAGAACTTGGAACTCTAGTACTTTGGCAAAAATGGCTGATCACTGAACTCCAGGGATCCTCTGTCTCTGCATCCCTGACACCAGGATTATAGGCACATGCCACCATGCCCTGCTTTTTACATACATGAGTAAAAACATGGGGATCTGGACTCAGGTCCTCATACTTGTACAACAATCACTTTACCATTTTCCAAGTCCTGAAAAAGGCGAATATACACACTCAGAAAACAAATCAGTGGTTGCCAGAGTGTGGGGACTAGAAAATGGAAGTTGACAAAAAAAAAAAAAGGATCACCAGGCAACTTTCTGGAGTAACAGAAATATTCCATATTTTGACTGGAGTGGATACATGACTATATGTTTCTCAAAATTCATATACAATATATAAAATGAACATATAGGTTGAGCACCTAATCTGATAAAATCAAATGGCATTCCTTGGTTTTCTGATTCAAATGAACCAAAAGAAGAAAACTTAATATTAAATACTATTTGGTGACATTAAAATATTATTGTCTGGTGTGCAGGAGAAATAATTCAGTGGTAGAGTTCTTGCTTAGCATGCACAAAGTCCTACCACCAACCAACCACCACCACCACCTCCCGCCACACACAGTTTTGAGAGAAAAAAAAAAAAAACTTTTACCTTTAGAGACAAATACTGAAAGTGCTAACATGAAATTTTGAAAGTAGAGATAATAATAATTGCAGCACTAGGTGATAGGCAAATGAGGGTTCATGATAATACTCTTGCTACTTTTGTGTGTTTGAATATTTCTACAAGAGCATAATTTTTTTTAAAGAGGGGAAAAGAAGTTTAAAGAAGAAATGAAACCACAAAATAGATCTTGTACTTATTGTCTAGAGAAGCCATATAGGTAAAATAGGAAGATAAGCCACGGTGCTCAATCTAGGGCCAAAAGTACTCATACCAAATCTTTGAAAAAAACATGAGGTTCAAACGCATGCCCTGCCAGCTTCTGTCTCAAGATCTTAAACTCCTGAATATATAGTTGTCTATTTATATACAAGATCATTATACACAAAGAAGTAAAATGCAAAACATGCTGTTTTTCAAAACCTAGAAAGCAATGAGATAGAATCATCACTAAAATTTAAAAAATATTGAATTATTTGGCTGGGATAGTCACAAGTACTGTAACAAAATCAGTCTCTAATTTTATGAATTGCCTTCTTTCATTATTAAAGATCAAAATAAGAGCAAGAAAAAAAATGATAGAAAAATTTTAATAATATTGCACAAAATATCAGGAAAATAGGCAGATTACTGAAGACAGATAATGTATTTTAAATTATACACATATAAGGAATTGGGGGATAGCTCGATCAGCAAAGTCCTTGCTATGAGCATGAAGTCCTGAGTTCAATGCCCAGAACACATATTTAACAACAAGTGGCCATGTTGGGCGTACATGTGCCTTTAATCCCAGCACTCCAGAGGCAGAGGCAGGTAGGTGATCTCTGTGAGTTCAAGGCCAGTCTGGTCTACCTAATGAATTCCAGGACAGTTGGGGCTACAGGGAGGCCCTGTCTCAGAAAATAAAAAGGACAAAAAACCCCAAAAACCAAAAAACAAGTGGCCAGTGAGAGAACCTATCTCAAAATAAGCAAACAAATAAATAAGAAGTTGGCTGGTATGATGGCACACCAACACTCAGGAGGCAGAGGCAGGTGGATTTCTGTGAGTTTGAGGCCAGCCTGGTCTACATAGTGAGTTCCTAGCCCACCAGAGTTAGAGTAAGACTCTGTCTCAATTAACCCCTCCACCAAAAGAAGTGGATGGCACTTGAGGGACAACACCTGAAGCAGTCCTCTGACTTTCAAGCAGATGGACATACATGTGCATGTATACATACACACACACATGCAAACAGCATACATATACAGACAGGACTGGGGACACAGCTCAGTGGTACAGCACTTGAACAAACAGAGACACACAAAAACCATATATATGGGGTCTGAGGATCTAGCTCGGTGGTACAGCACTTGCCTAGTATACATTAAACCTACAGCATCAAAAAAGAAAAAAAAAAAAGAAGAAATACACATGTACACTTTTCTAAAAAATGAAGTCCAGGGTGACCTGGAACTCCCAGGCTTACCTCCAACCTCAACACCCATAGTATCTTAGACTACAGGTATGTGAAACTTTGCATTATTACATTTATTGTGTGTGTATGTTTATGTGTGGGCATGCTTGTGCCACATTGTGCATGTGGAGGTCAGAGGACAACTTGTAAGAGTTGGTCCTCTCCTTCTACCATGTGGGTCCAAGGAATCAAACTCAAGTTGTCAGGCTTGGCAGCAGGTGTCTCTACCCACTGAGCCATCTTGCTGGGCCCCAATTTGGAGGTTTTTAATTTTATAATAGCTTAAGAAACATTATCTAGGAATAAAACCAGAATTTAACTATACCCATAGTTTTCTTCATAATATTGTAGAATACACCACCCTGCTGGAACATGTGAGGAAGTCCCTTTGCATAAGACCATACATCTTCTCCTGTAAAACAAAAACAGGCAAAGTATTAGCACAAACAGAAGAATGCCAAGCAGGATTGTGTTGATACAGATTAGCCTTGAACAGAGATGGCAAGGCAAAGCCCTGAATGAGTGAGGCAGCCAGGTGACACACTAGAAAATTCATAGACCATTTGAAGGTGACAGTTACTAGTACTGTCACAGAGGCCCACTGACCCAGTATGCAAAGGCCAGGTCACTTTCAACACACCACAGCAATCTAAATTTTTAATATGTGCTCTCAATTTTTAAACATAGGAACTAAAAAGTATCTTTAGCACTGCAAAAATCAAAGCTGAACACATTAAACAAAACATGATCCGAAGACTCAGAACTGCTGAAAGAACCTTGCTTGCAAACTTTAACAGAAATAAAAGATTATAGAGAAATATCCATTTTTAACTAGAATATAAACTTGCATTCTTTATATATGTTAAAAATGAGTAAAAAGAAAAAGAAATGGCTAGAGAGAAAATTAGCAGACAGACTGAACATAAGTAATGCTTTTTGTTATTCTACAGTTCACTTCTTAAAAATTTATTTATATTTTACATGTGTGTTTTGCCTACATGTATATAAGTGAAACCATGTTGTACAATGCCTGTGGAGACCAGAAAGGGGTGGTGGATCCCCTGGAACTAGAGTTAAGGATGGCTGTTAGCTGCCATGTGGGTGCTGGGAATTGAACCCAAGTCCTCTGCAACAGCAGCCAGTGTGCTTAACCGCTGAGTCATCTCTCCAGCCTTAAAGTTGATTTTTAAAATTAGAAATTTATAGAGAAAATAATTAAAGATATCCAGAAATATCTTTAAAAGACCGTAAAATAACAACCATAAGCAAACTATAGTATGTTTTCAGAAAACATATTAAGTGGTTTTACATAACAAATTGAGAACAATGGGGCTAGAGTGTAGTTTAGTGGTAGAACACATGATTACTATTCATAAGGTCCTGAGTTCAATTTCCAGGACTAAAGAAAAAAGAAAAAGAACGATAACTGCTTCAAAAGCATCAAAGAATAGAAGAACATAAAAGATACTTTTGTAGCTTATGAAATATGGTTATTTCTATGTGCTGCTTCTTTATACTTTATTTTCTACTTTGCTGCAGAACACATGCTACCTGTATCAAGAAAATTAGTTAACTTTGACAATAATAGGTAAATTTCTGTCTTTCCTAATGGATCTAAGCTTTGTACGGAAGTAACTAACAATACTAATTAATCACTATGTGCTTAAATTCCTTCCTATACCCCTAAAGAGGGATATGAAGTAAGTATTTATCTAAAATTATCCTTGGTATACTAGTTTAAAATATACAAATTTTGAAACCCTTGGTATTTGAACCTTCAGTTAACCAGAACATTTCATTATACAAATACCTTATTTACTAATAATACTATTTTTAAATGGCTATATTTAAGGAAAGGCACGCAAAAAAAAGTTGAATCTAAAATTCTGGGTATAAAAGAACACCCCCCCCACCCCAGGTACAGAAATATGAATAAGTCCTGGTAGAAGTAGACTGGTGAAATTTATCTTCAAACTTCACCAGGAAAAATTATTTCTATGGTAGTAACCTCTTATTTAAGTACGCTTAATCTTAACCTAAATGGTTGCCATGTTTTCCAAAACACTCAAGGATATTCTTTATTTGGAAGACATCAAAAACTATGTGGCAACACTTAAATTTTTTTTTTTTTTGTAAAAACTTTAACAGGTGCCAAAATGATTAACTCCCAGAACTGCCATCTACATACACTAAGAAAAATGTCACATTTCTTAGCATTTCCACTCAGACCACCTCTTACTGAAGCAGGCAGATCATTCACCCTAGTGTTTCTCTGTTTTCATTATCACCCCATAAAGTCTATTTAGAGATTATTTTTCTAATCAGTCCAATTCCTCATGACATTTCAATAACATAGATACACTGTATGTATGTTTGAGTAGTGTATACATAGCTTAATTTTATACATTAAATACAATAAGTTCTAGTTACTCTCTATCCCCCAAGAACCAATTTTTTTACCCCCATAAGAGAATGGTGCCCCAACATTCAATGGTTAAAGGAAAAAGAAATACCATTTAAGCCTCTGCTAGCACTTATCTTTGAAAAGGCACTTTTACAGCTTCTTTTACTTATCCCAAGCCTCTCTTTATTGATAAGGAAACAAGCTTAGAAATGCTTAAATAATTTTCATAAGATCACACAGCTTAATGTCAGAGACAGGATCTGGACCCTGCATTTCAAAGCTTATACACTTTCTCCTAATTAACCCTTCACTAGAGTTCAGATCGTTTTAAGAAGAATATGATGGTACTAGCCATAGTCCTTCATAAATATTTATGTCATCAATCACCTGTAGAAAAAAATAGATGATTTTTTCCTTTGGAATACCAATACCTCCAATGAAGTGATCTTTGCTGATAAGAATATCAAGAAAAGGACTAAAGAGCAGGGTCTTTGTACGAGTCTACCACAATCTCATATAGTTCTCCATGGCATTGTTTCCACTTTTATTTCTACCTCCCTTTCCTTCCTAGATTACAGGTCTCTTCTCATAATGGGTTTTCCTTTGAGTCTTGTCCTCTCCAACTCATTTTTCATACAGACTTCAGAGTTAAATCTCCCACACTTGAGAACTGCAGCAGGGACATCAGGGCTTCAAGATCATCCTCAGTTACATAGGCATTTCCAAGGCTAGCCTGAGCTACAGGAAAATGTCTTTTAAAAAGGAAGAAAATAAGCAAACAACAAACATACATCAAAGTTCAAGTTCCTTTATGACATAATACAAGAGCTGGCCCTTATCTGCCTCTACTATCCTCCTATCATACTTTACCCTGATTTTGTATGTGTTGTTTATTTTGAGAAAGGGTCTCACCATGTAGCCTACAACAGCCTAGACTAGCTTAGAACTTCCAGTCATTCTGTATCTTCTTCTATTTCCTGAATGTTGAACTGTAAGCATGGTCCACAAGCCCTGATCCCCCTGCCTTGAGGTTTTACAAATAAACAGAATAAAACCGTTCCAGTTCCCTAAAGGCCAATAACTGCTGTGTATTCTTTAAAATTCAATTTAGAGCCAGTCAGATAGCTCACCAGGCATCTGACACCATACCTGACAATCTGAGTTCAAACCCTGGACTCACATAGTACAAGGAGAGAACCAACTCCTCCAAGTTGTCCTCTGACTTCCACATTATGTGCCATGATGTATATATACACATGCACAGATATGAATAAATAAATGAAAATAATAAAGTATAAAATTCATTTTAAATATCACTTCCTCTAAGGATTCATCTTAGTAAGTGATGTCAACATGTATACACATACCATAGCCACTATCATATGTAGACTAATTTAGTTTACCTTTTTGCTTTCTTCTAAACTAAATCATTTTTAGACTTAGGGAAAGATCAGTAGCCTATCAGATTTTCTATTCCTAGAATGTGGCACAATACAGAATAAAAATTGCATTCTTAATACTGGCTGAGTAAATATATAGAAAATCACAAATGAGGTTTTTCTTTTTAAACAGCACCTAAAAACAATTCAGAAAAAAAAATTGAAGTAGTATAAACTGTTCCTCCACATTGGATCTATAAACTATAAAATGTAACTAACAGTACCATCTGTTTTCAAGAATCTAATAAACTAACTCATAGCAAAAACAAAGATTGAATGATTTTTATACCATTTCATTAGAAACCAAACTCCTAAGAGAACAGGAATAATACAGTGAAGCCTCCACAAAACATTAATGCATATTCTTCTGTGATTTTACTTTATATAACTGCTTCTTCATACTACAATAGTAAAATATTTCTAATCTATGTATTGTGTGTAAAGACTGAAAAATGCACACACCACCATAAATAATTTCTTCCCATCTGTCTTCCACTAGAGTCTTTCCACAGCTTTCAGTCCTATCTGAACAGAAGATACATATGGTAATGGTAGTACAGATGATTTTCTTTTCACTTTATCCAATGCTTTTTTCTATATAAGAAATTTTAAATTTTTAAAATTTCTGTTAAAAACTGTTCTAAGAATATGTATATTTCTTTCTCTAATAGTAAATAGAATGAAATGAGTTTTTAATAGGCCAGCAGATGGCTCCATTGGGTTAAAAGGGACTGAGTTCAATTCCTGGTACCCACATGGTGCAAGGAGACAAGTGACTTCTCCAAGTTGTACTCTGACCTCCAAGGGCACTCATCTACAAACACAAGTAAATAAATGTGATGCTTTTAAAAAGACATCATTCCAATTTACTAACTATATATAATATTTACAAAAGGAAATGTGGAGGAAAATGTTTGGGAAAGGAAGGGCTTGAGACAGGGTAGCTAGTAGACAGTAGTATAGTTGAACAGGAGGAATAACTTCATTTTTTAAAGTTTTTTGAGATAGGCATCATTCTGTAATTCCTTTTTTATCTTAGAAATCACTGTAGCCTATGTTGGACTCAAACTCATAGCAATCCTCCAACCTCAGACTCAGGGGTGCTGTGATTACAGGTGTGTACCAAGGAATGCTGTGATTACAAGTACACACCACAACACCTAGCCTGAAGAGGAACAACCAATGTTCTACAACACAACACTGTAACTATGACTGACAACAATTAACTATTTCAAAACAGCTAGTAAAGCGGTATTTGAATTTTCCCAACATGGGAAATGAGAGTTAGATATGCCTGATCTGATCACTACACACTGTATAGATGTACTGAAATGTCATAGTTTACACCATAAATATGTTCAGTTACTATGTCAATGAAATGTATTAAATAAAGTCAATTTGAAATTTCCACTTTGCAATTTATAAGCAAACTGAAAAATGTACCATCTCTATGAAACACACACACACACACACACACACACGGTGCATGTGTTTGACATAGGTACACATATGTATGCAGGTGCATGGAGCCCACAGGAGGACATCAGGTGTCTTTTCTCTATCACTCTCCACCTTATTCCTTTCAGAAAGGGTATGTCACTGAACCTAAAGAGAGGCTGGATGCCAGAAAATGCCAGCAATTCTGGGGTCTCCCCCTGCATAGCACTAGGGTTATAGGCATCAAGTGCTCTTACCCACAGAACCATCTTCCCAGTCCCCACAGGAAATATATGTTAAAGTTCCAAAAGAAATACTTAAAACTCTGAACTCTGGCTGGAAAGATGGCTCAGTGAGAAAAGTACTTGCCAACAAGTACTGAGTTTGATCCCCAGGATCCACATGGTGGAGTGAGAGAATTCCTGCAGGCTGTTCTTTAACCTCCACATCTGCACTGTGGCATGAGCACAAAAGAAATAAATGTAATTAAAACACTCTTAACTATGAACATAAAATAAATTATTTATTTATTTATTTAGAGATAAGGTTTCATGTTGCCCAGGCTAGCCTCCAACTCACTATGTAGGTAAAGGATGATTTTTCACTCCTCATCTTTTTACCTCCACAGGCATGCACTGCCAGTTTTATGCAGTGCTGGGGTTTCATGTATACTAGACAAGCATTCTATCAATTGAGTTATACTCCTAGATCCATTTATATTTTACTTTTATTTATCATTATATTTTACTGTGTTTTTGAGAAAGGATCTCACTGTATAAATCAGGTTGGCCTTGAATTCACTGAGTTGTACCTGCCTCTGCTTCCCAAGTCCATTTAATCTATTTTAAATGAAGAATTTGAATAGTTCTAAATTTAAAGAACATGGATTGTTTCTATCAGAATTCTAAAGGTAGGTAATTCATCTGCCACTCCACTCTTCCTGTAGATCCTCCCATTTTAAACACTTATCAACAGTCAAAAAGCTCTTTCTAAAGATTTTATTATTACACATTATTTGTGTGTGTGTCTGAGTGGTTGCACACACTAGTGTCCCTGGGCAGATTAGAGAACAACCTGCAGGAGTCAGTTCTGTAGAGCAGAAACTGACCAGGTGGGTCCTTGGGATCAAACTGAAGTCCTCAGGCTTGGCAGCTAGTGTCTTGACATGCTGAGCCATTTTGCCAGCTAAGTCAAAATGGTGGCACATTTACAAGTACCAGGTAAGCTCATGCCAGATAAAAACCAGCACAGATGTGGGCAAATGGGTACGAAATCCCAACTCTGAGGAACTGAGGAACTACTGGAAATCAACGGCTGTTGGGAAGGGAAGAGAAAGTCTGTCTCTTTTAAGGGTGTGACCTGGTTAAGGTTAGCTTAACTAGGACACCAGTGTATGGATCCACACCAAAGGAAATTTGAGTTTATAAATTTGACTCTACAGGCCCATATATATCATATATATATACATATATATATGATATATATATTTTGTGCGTGCATGTTGTGTTTGTATAATAGAGTACACAAAATGGGGGGGCAGATAGGGAAGGGGTTTAAATATGATCAAAATATACTGTATGAAATTCACAAAAATTCAATTATAAAAATGTTTCTAAGAAACACATTCCTAATTCTAGTGTTACACTCAATTCCCTAAGTAAACCAAGCCATACAACTTTTAGTGCCATCATTAAGTATTGAAGAATGTATTTATAAAGCACATGCATGCACACAAACCTAAATATGTATGAATACATGCACACACACAAGTCTGTGTGTAATGATTAATTAATAATGACTTTTTTCTGGGGAGTACAAATGTTAAGAAATGCTAAGAATCACCAGAGCTTACTTTAAATAAACAGAACTATAAGATGGCATACACAGAGTAACAACATGCATGATCTAGATTTGAACCTGTCTTTCACCCAACATTTGAAGCAAAAGATAAAGAGGCAATAATAATGCACAAATCCACTGTCACCTTTAAAAAATAAGCATCTGGGGCTGGAGAGATGGCACAGCAACAAGTGCACTTATTGATGACCCAGGTTCAATTCCCAGCACCCACATGGCAGCTAAAAACCATCCCTAACTCCAGTTCCAGGGAATCTGATGTCCTCTTCTAATCTCTGTGGGCACAGCATGATGCAGGTGTGCTTACATATATGCAGGCAATACATTCATGTAGGTAAAATAAATAATAAAATATTTTTAAATAAATAAAAAAATAAGCATCTGAGTCCCAAATGTGATTTTTGAAAATCCTGAGGTAGTCAGGGACATCAGAGATATAGTACTGGGTTTTTATCTCAGTAGAAGAGTGTTTGCCAGACATGCACAAGGCCCTAGATTCAATTCCCAGTACCATCTTCACTAATAAAGAAATTACAAAATATTTTGAGGGGTTTTGAGGGCTGGGGATTGAACCAAATAGGCCCTATGTTTTTAAAGTACATATTAAAAAGTCATACAGTCCTTTTAGGAAGAGAACAGTATAGCAAAACCCAACAACAAGTGTTTCTACTTCTGAAAAGTTGGTAATCATTGTAGTGGAGTGACAAAATCCACATTTTAAGTGAACTACAAACAGTAAGTTCAGTTTCTCATCTACCCATTCCTTTACCTCTTGAAAACAGCATAACCAAAAACTTGATAAAATATACTACTACAAAAAAAGTAATTAGTCAAGGGTCTGGAGAAATGGCTCAGCAGTTAAGAGCACTGGTTGCTCTTACAGAGGACCTGGATTCAATTCCCAACACCCACACGGCGACTAACAACTGTACATAATGCCAGTTGTAGGGGAATCCAATGCCCTCTTCTGCAGGGCCTGTAAAACATGGGTGTACTTACATACCTGCAGACAATATGCATATGCATAAATAAAAATAATAAATAAAATTTTAAAAAAGGAATCAGCCAAATATTTATGTAGGATCATGTATCACTTATTATATCTACCATAAAACAAAACACAAATACTTGGTCTACAAAGAATTTTAGTAAGATATTTTGCAAAGCCAGAGTTGGATTAATTCAAGCACTGTATAAATAATGAAGATGGCAGTCTGCAAAAAAAACAGAGTTCAAAAACCTCCAGTGTGGTCTGGATAAAATGGACTCAAAAGAGATACGAAATGTAGGAAAAACACATTACATTTTATACTACTGTCAAATGATTCAAAGTGACATGACCAGTTCCATGAATGCTCTGTACTGAAAAGACTAATAATACATACTTATTTTTGTTGATCTAAATTAGAAATTCTATTCAGTGAATATTATACTTAAAAGCAAAAGAAGGTAAGGTCCTGGGTTCAATACAAGCATCATAAAGACAAAAGCTCAAAACAGCCCCTCTTCTCTGCCTCATGACCTTCATGATATAAATTGCTCTGCTCTACCATGCCCACTGCATTAAACCCTCTGACATTATCAGTCAAAAACAAAACACTTAAAAAGGAAAAACACATGTTCATGGCTATTACAAAGTCAGTCTATTTCTTGAAGATATACAATCTCCATATAGATAAATTCTTAAATGAGACATTTTCTAAAACGCCATATTAGTTTTATCTTTGGGGTGTATCATTTTTATGTCTACAGAAAGAAAGCTGGCAATGCTTTGAGGAATGCTATAAAAAAGCAGGGGATCCCCTCAGCAGAGATCTTGCAGCTCAGTTTACAGATGGCAGTAACTGTGTCTCATTGATCTGTATACCTCTAACATAGTGTCAAGTTCATTCATTTTGCTGAAATAACCTGCGTTCAATTCATTTGGCAAGCATTTATATGGTACCTTCGATGTATCGGTCTGTGCTAGGTGATAAGGTATTCATTAGTGAATATAACAGGCTGTAATTTCTGCTTTTGTAGACTTTATAATCTACTGTGTGTGGTGGAGGAGGGGAGGATTAAACAATTAAACCACCATATAAGATCATTAAACTTGTAACAGATGCTTAAGGGAAATGAATGGGGTACAAAAATCGGGGATCTACTTAAGCAAACCCTCTGAAGACATATGCAGACTAAACACAAATGAGAAGTTAATAGTTAAACCTAAACATAAATAAGAAGTATACAGTTTGATAAGTGATTTTCTAAATTAACATAAAGGCAGCCAATTTCTGCATTTTCTAACACCCAATCTAAACATCAATAGTTCCAAAACACTCTTTACATATGGTTATATGTATATAACTACCCCCAAATTGGTATTTTTACAAATATATCACTTTTTAAGACTATCTTACCATAATTCAAAAAGAATAAAGAGAAAACTACTATTTACACAAGGCTAGTAGTCACTGTCTTCGTAGTTTGTTTGCTTTTTTTTTTTTAATTTGTTGTTGTTGGAGCTAGGGTCTTGCTATGTAGTTCACACGTTAGCTACCCAAGTGCTACGAGTGCTAGAACTACAGGTATATACTACTATGCCTGGGTTCTCTCATTTCTTTAAAGCAGGAAGCCTCTTAAATGCTGCTACTTTAAACATAGCAATGCACACCTTTATACTCAAATTTTGTGTTGGTGATAGAATAAAAGGATATGTACAAATAAAAAAATCTTGTGGACTGTGGACAGCAACATAAATATTAGAGGTGAAGAGGGAAAAGGTCAAGAGAAAGACTTTATCTTGGGGAACTTACTACAGTCTAGTTTTCAGAAAATTAGACTCAGGAAGCTTAAATTAAACTTGAAAGAAAAAGTAATTATGTGCTAGTATTTTAGCTTTCATTATGAAATATATTATCATACTGAGCAAAATTTTAAAACCATTGACCATAATCCCATCCATGCCAATGTATTAATCCACAAAGGCAAATGAACATAGCCTTCCAATCCACAAAGGCGAATGAACACAGCCTTCCAAGTGAATGGAATCCTGATCTGTACTCTCACCTGTTCATCAAAGTTACTATCAAGAAGCTAAATGAATGGTAAGAATAAGTGTTGGTGAATATGGATTCAGGTAAAGGGACTGTATTGGCAGAGAGGGTACAGCCAGGACTGATGAAAATATTCCTACCCTTCAGCAAAGAGATTACCTTTCTAGTTACCAGAATTATCATGAACCCCAGATGATGTATTTCTCATTTGTTCAGCAATATGTAAGCATTGCCAAATTCTGCTTTTCAGACTTTTTCAATGTTGAATGCTGACCATCCATTTCATTTCTGCAGATACAGTCTTTTTTTAAAAGATATGTAAATGTCATCTGTTGACTTCTATTTAATTTAAAAAAAAAACCACTTCAAAGTGCCTACTACCTGCTAGGTACTACACTAGGTACTGAATGTACAAAGTTAGAAAAGGTATGAGCCACATGTTCAAGTTCATGCTCTTAGGGAAAACATTATCATTCCTGGTTCTAACCTTGGAAACGGTTAGTCTTAAAACGCCTTTTGTATATATCTAATTTTATACATTCTGTAAGTTTATTATTCAATACATTTTTCAGAGTTCTAGAAATACTTTACCAATGTTCATATCAACTACAAAAGCTATTTTGTATAGATAAAACTGAAGTACCATGGGTCAACAGCTTGTCTGATCTATGTTATTAAGCAGTAAAGGCAAGAGTCAAACTGCAGGTCTCCTGCCTCCAAAGATCACACAATCATTCCCCTATTCCATGCAGGCTCTAAGAATCCACTGTCTCAGAAACATGGAAAGTACCTAGGACAGTTTCTGACGTAGTCTCCAATTCAGTTATTGTGTCTGCCAAACTAAAACCAATAATATCAAGTTCTAAATTTGTAGAGTTTTAGATTTCCAATTAACTAGTAGATTCCCCAACTCAAGCCAGTAATAACTAATCTTCATTAGATTAGGTCAAGGCCCAATTCACTATTATTTTGTAGTCTGAGAAAACAGAATCAAAAGCCAAATCGTCTTTCTAGTTAATCTAATCTCAGCAAAATAAAGACCTTTTTAATGTTAATCTAATACTTTAAAATTTCACTTCATACATGTTACATTTTAAACAGACAAAGACAAAGATTAAGAAAATCATGTAAAAAGTATACCATCAGGCAGCATTCCAAATCATCTAAGGATCGAAATTATGTTTTTGGTTAATAATACATCTTCCTTTAACATATGCTGAATTATTAAAAGATATATTTATTAACCCATTTGCTGCCTTGTTTATGTTCCTCAGGAGCTATTCATTACAACGGATCAAAGAGTCATTGAGTTGTGAAATGACTTAAACATAAAACCTAGAAAAAATATGATGAATTGGGAAAAGAGAACAGGAAATGGAAGAGACTATTAGGTGGGACTGCAGTGAGAACAGAAAAGCCAGAAACTGCAATCCATCAAGCAGGAAGCCCTGAAATCACATGACAGGCAGGAAAATGAAATTAAAAATAAACGAAAAAGGATCAAAATGAAAAGGCCTAAGAGCCCAGGGAGTTGGGGGGGGGGGGGGCCTTTAAAAAAATTTTTAGCTGCTTTTAAAATAAGATACATTTAAATACTCTGGAAGTGAGGAACTATTTTCACTTTGTCATCATGTATTCCTAACAGTCACTCAATAATTACATTAACTGTACTGTCAAAATACCAAAGAAAATAATTTTCTCCTATATATTTCCATTGACTACAAATTTTTCATACCCAACAGAAAAACTTCATGTATTCTACTCATAATTAAGATACACCATAAGAGTTAAACTAATCTTACCCATTAATGTTGCTAAAAGACACAAGGAGTACATTTCTTTGTCAGCTTGCTCCTGAAGCTCCTTGGAGGACAGTTTACCAGTAACAGCAATCTCTTCTTGCCTCACCATATGGGATGAGTGGCCCGCAGCAGGCTGACCACCTTCTGCTTTGCCTTTTAAAATCTCTATTGTAATTCTGTCTCCGTGCTGGAGAGGAACAGGCTCCTTTTCCATTCCTGCCTGAGGTGGCATTAACTCCTTAGGAGGAAAGCCATAGCGAATACACTGTAAGTATGGAGGAATGTTGAACTCTCTGGCTATACTTTCCTGGAGTTCAAAAAAGGTTGTTGAAGACTTAAGGGTGACCATGGACTGCCGCCCGTCATTAGTTGTTATTCGAATCTTCTTCTCCTTGGAAGCTGTAGGTGAGTAGGGAGCCTTGGTAGGGGTAGCAGGTGCAGACGATGGGCCATCCCGAGTAGTACTGGGAGAAACAGTTCTGGGCTGCCCTTTTTGTTCTTGTTTTAATTTTTCTGTTTTCCGTTTCTGCATTGCAGAAGCTTGTTCTGTGATGTTCTGTTGAATAGTTCTTTCAGTTTTACTCATGTTTAATTCTTCCTTGTGCAAAGTTTTTGTTTTCTGTCCAGTAAGAATAATTTTGGTTGGGAGCTGAGAGTCTGATTCCTGTCCTTGTGCATCTCCAACTCTCTGAGCATGAGCACCATCTATATTTACAGGAGTATAATCATCAGGATTTTTTTTGGCAGTCTGATGCAATATAGTGTGGACAACTTTCTGAACTAGGATCTCACTCCCAAATTCACCTGGAAAGTGCTTGGTAACAAGTTTCATTGCAACATCATAAACATTACTATTCAAGGACAGATCACTCTCGTACTGGAACCAATATACTGTTTCTCTGACCACTCTTCCTCCCCATTCCAAAGTGATAGGGAAGGCTTCTGGTAGATTGTCATATTCTTTACCATCCCAAAAGTGTTTGAATCCACAACCGCATTTGCCACCAGTAGACCTAGAATTAGTTCTGTCTCCATCCAAATACACAATAGATCCATCGCCTCTGACTCTTCGCACAGATGTGCCATGACACCAATTACAAGCTGTCAGATTGCTCAATCCATAGTCTGGTACCAGAACGTCTTTAACTGAATCATACGAGCAAACCAAATTGTTCAAGGGAAAGCTATAATTTTTGTCAGGCCTCAGCTGTCCATGAGTACTTTTTGCCAGGTTATACAGTTTCCCTCCTGGAGCCAACCACTCTGGAGGAACATGAAGTTCAGAAAGGGCGCCGCAGAGCAAACACTTGTGAAGGCGATTATCCATCACTGCTTTTTTAGCAGCTGCTGTAACTTCCTCAGGCTGAACTCCTATCACGCCAGTTCGTCTGTAGAAGTACTGATGGACATCAGCAACCAAACTAGGATGGATGCCATGTTTGTCCATAAAGACTTCTTCCATAGCAGCAACCAGCCTAAGCAAGTACTTATCTTGCAAACTTCTGTCTCCTCCAATAACACAACCACCATCCTCTTCAAGTTTGATGTACTTTTTAATAAGGTCCTGAGGCACACCCCATGCTTTAGGGAGCAAATTCATAGGGAGTTTGGGCAAAGCAGCCCCTTTTATGCCTACCAAGGGGATATAATGGTTTCTACCAGAGCTACTCCACGCAATACAGATTGGCTTGTTCAAATGGCCATCTCTCCCGGTGCATTTCTCTGCAGGTATGAGCCCAGGCAGAAAGGTGGCGGAATAGTCACCAGAGCTTCTCATGCCACTGAGGGAATCTAAGAGAATTATGGGACGATGTAACACATTGGCAAGGCCAAAAATATGGATGTTCCTCAGGCCTAAGGGAACACCTTCAGGTGGCACAAACAAGGGGTCACACTCGTTGATAATGTCCTCCCACTCAGCAGCATCAATAAAGTCATGAAACAGGGCTTGATAACGGGCCAGGTGTTGCTGAAAGTGCTGCTTAAGATTCTCCCTCAGGGCATGCCAGAAGAGCTCCCGGCCTACCAGAGCCCGAGACACAGCGTGCACCAGGCAGTGTCCATCCCCATCCACGTGCACCGGGATAAGGCATTCCTGACTCTTATTGGCCCGCTTGATATCCTCCAGAGTATCGTGCAAATACAAGAGGCTTCCGGAGCGGTCCTTGCCGTAGCCCACGGTGTTGACGTGCTCCGGTTCGATGAGGAAGGCACGGTCACCCAGCAGCGCGCAATCGAACAGCTCGCCCTGGTTCATGTCCCGCAGAAGCTTGGCCCGGCCTGTCTGTTTGTCCATGCCGTAGCGAGCCAAGATGGGCGACAACAATTTGCAGTGGTAGTTGGAAAGGCCCATCACCTTGACCAGTTCCGTGTTCTTCTTGGGTGCCCCCGTCACCCCGAGCAGCGCGTTCCGCAGCAGGTTGTGCAGCACGACGTCGGGGTCCGTCACCTCCTCCACTCCCAGCAGCTGTTGCTGCTCGTGCCGCTGTCCGCACTCGGTACACTCGATGCTCACAGAACCGGAGGCCGGGAAGAACAGACGCGCCTGGCACTTGGGATCCGGGCAGCTCCCGGAAAGGATTCTCCGGTCCCTACGCTTCGAAAGGCCCCCCGGAGGAGCCGCCGCCGCCGCCGCCAGGGACGACGAAGTCTGAGGAGCCTCGGGGGGAGGCGGCGGCGGCGGCGGCGGCAGCGGCGGTGGCGGCGGCGGCTGAGACATCGCTCTCGGCCTTTAGGTCTCGCTCCGCGTCCCAAGCGACCCTCAAAGGCTCATAGCCAGACCCCCACCGGCCTGACGAGGTCTAGTCCAGGCCCGAGGCGAATGGCTTTCCTTTCCCTACCAGTTCCTCCTCCTCCAAGGCGAAGGCGGAAGCGCCGGACGTTGTTTCTCTTCTCACTTCTCCACTGCCGTAGCCGTTGCCCCGAACGTAACGGCCACCACCCCACCCCGCACTCACACTCACTCTCTCTCGCTCTCTCCCTCAGACACAGACATACACTCCCTCACAGAGACTGCGCAAGCGTCGCTTCCGCTCTGCCCTCTGGGAAAGAGAGTCTTCCGGCCCCTCTCTCGGTGATCGAGCGCCAGGCACCTCCGCCCGGAAAGAACTGCAAATACCGTGATGCCAAGCGGCTCGGCGCCCGATGAGAGGAGGAAAAGGAAGGCGGTCAGGAGGTGGGACAAAAAGAGAGACGAAGGCTTGAGGGCCTGTCGGTAGTTGTAGTTTTAACTGGCTCTCCTTTGTAGTTTGCCCCACTGAGCGGCCCAGGCGGAAGACTATGAGAGACTACATTTCCTAGGATGCCGTGAGGCATGTCCAGTCCCGCTTCCCCTTTGGATAGAGGGGGGTTGGGGGATGCTGTTGAAAACAAGAGTTAAAAGGAATGGTGTTGTAGCAGAGGGTCTGAAGTTCACGACCGCTACAAGGGTAGGGGAGTGGAAAGGCTGTCATTGAAGAAGGTACAAAAAAACGTTCCAGGGATATGTCGGACTGGGAAGTGGAACTGAAATGGTTTAGTCCAAATTTAGAGGGCCTAAAAAAGTGGGGGAGGGAGCTTACCATAGGGATGCTGGTTTTCATCCTGTTAAATTTTCAAATATTCTCATGGAATCAGTAGCATAGTCCTTATCGTACAGATAAGATTTAAGTCCAAAAGGTTAGCGTTGTCGTCGTTTTTATTACCATCCAGCTAGCGAGTACTGGGCTTCACGGTATTCCCGGTTAAGCATGCATTCCATTGTATCACAGCTGCTCACTAATTTGAGAGAGAATTAGCAAGAAGTGACTATAAACTGGTACTAGTGGCAAAATTTGACTGAGATGTGTTTTGGTTGGGCCACCAGCAAGGTAACGTTTTTTGTTTTGTTTCTAATGTAAAAACCCTTTGGTCAGGGGCCAGGACTTCACTTTTTACGGTGTTAACATTAGGTCACCTTGGCCCCAGAAAGCATTTGTGTTTTCCATATTAGGCAGCAACTGGGACAGCACTTGATATTTTCAGAAGGTCCAAAGAGCCTTTTGGGAGGCTGAAGCAAGAAGATGTCCAGGACAAGGCCAGCCTGGGCTATACAGCAAGACTTTGTCAGGAAAAGAAAAAAATCTCACAGAGAAGGCATATCCAAGAGTGAATAGCGACTTAGTGAACTACAGCTGTAGAGCATTCAGAAAAAAAGATGGGCAGTATTGATTACTGCCTAAAGGTGAGAAGGGTTAAGCACAGAGCCACAAGTTATTCCTTCACGTGCTAGATCCAAACTTGCATAACAGGCAGAATCAAATGGCAGATTCCACCCAGAAAGAATGTAAAAGGGGACAGCCTTAGAACTGCATTTTGAGCAGGTACACTTTGGCTGGTGATGCTGCTGATCCAGGATAACAGTTTGTCAAACTGTGAGGACACTTTTAGAGAATATCTTGTTATTGTGGTTCTTTCTAAGTACTAAAGGAATTGCTTGTCATAGAATTTTAGAAAAGTTAAAAGAAAAGTAAATGGTCTGTTATCAGAGATTACAGAATATTAAAGTTTTCAATAGTTCATTCAAGCTCTTGGTTTCTATGCATATATAGTATGTACCTTGGTTTTATTAAACAGGGTCTCATTAGCCAAGACTGGCCTTGAACTCACTATGTATCAGAGGATGACCTTATCTTGTTTTTGTTTTTATTTTGTGTATCGGTGTTTTGCCTACACGTATGTAAGTGCACTGGGTGTGTGCAATGCCAGCAGAGGCCAAAAGAAAGTGTCAGATACCATGGAACTGGCATTCCAGAGGGTTGTTAGCCTCCTTGTGGGGGCTGGAAACCAAACTCCGGTCCCCTGCAACAGCAACCAGTGCTCTTAACTACTGAGCCATCCCTCTAGCCCTGACCTTCCTCCATCTCCAAAGTGGTGAGATTACAGGTGAGGAGCATTACACCTGGATTATGCAGTGCTGGAGGTTGAATCCAGGGCTTCATGGGTGATAAGCACTCTGCCAACTGAGACAAAAACAAAAGATACAATTTTGCTTTTTAAGAAACCAAAATTGGAGGCTGGAGAGATGGCTCAGTGGTTAAAACCACTGGCTGCTCTTGTAGAGGACCTGGGTTTGGTTCCTAGCACCCATATGGCAGCCTACAACCATCTGTACCTCTAGTTCCAGGGAATCTGATGCCTTCTTCTGATTTCCAAATGTACTGCAAGGCATGGATGCACTTACATACTTGCAATACATTCATACATATAAAACTAATAAATAAAATGTAAAAAAAACAATAGTGTATCATCATAGTAGCTATAAGCATCTATTTGCCACTAACTATACACCTGAGTCTTTCTATGATCTTTGAGAATAGGAACTATTATGATCCTTCCTGTTTTGGAGATGAAAAAAACTGAGCAACAAGAAGTTAAAACCTTGTTCAGTGTCTGATTGTGTATAACTGGCATACTTAGGGTTAAAACCAAAGCTATCTGTTTTTAGAACCTGGGTACCTAATCATACAGAGGGAGGGAGGGAGGGAGGGAGGGAGGTAGGGAGGGAGGGAGGTAGGGAGGGAGAGAGAGAGAGAGAGATCTAAAGTTGTATTTTTTTTTCTTTGTAGTACTGAAAATTGAACCTAGGGCCCCATATGTGCTAGGTAAGCACTGCACCACTGAATTATGACATCAGCCTTCTTTTTACTTTTAAAACAATGATCTAAGTCATTTAGACTGGTCTGTAATTCACTCTATAGCCTAGATAGACCTTGAACTTTCAATCATCCTGCCTCAGCCTCCTCAGTAACTGAGATTACAGGCTGGTATCACAGGCCCAGCCGATTTTCTTCTGTTTGGTGTTTTATTGAGACAAGGTCTCACTATGTAGCACAGGCTGTGTCCTTCACTGTCTAGCCCAGGTTGGCCTGAAACTCTCAATCTTCTCACCTCCACCTTCTGAGTGCAGGGATTACAGATGTACACCACCACACACAGCTGAAGTTGAATCTTCATGCTCATAAACCTAACATTTTACAATTCAGATTGACATTAATTTTAAATTGCAAGTCAAAGTAACCAGTATCCCGGAAGGGGGATGCGTGGTACTTCACTTACATTACTTTTTCACCTTTTCCTCTTTCTTTCCTCTTTACTTAGAATCTGAAGGGAACTTTTGGAATGAAAGAAAATAAGGTTTGACTTCACTTTAAAACTTGTAGCTTTATTCCAGTAACAATCTCGAATTTTTGGAGAAAAGTTTAATCTTCCCTCTCCCCACCCCACTGTTAGATCTGTTCCATAAACAGCCTACTTTGTTCTTCTTGTGTGATATTAAAACCAGAACAAGACATGCTTCACCTTTTTTTTTTGTATCCACAGTTGCATAAGAGATATTTTAATGGATAACAACAAAAGTGTTTTACCTCATGGATTATCTGCATACATCCTTTCATATTGTTCCAACATATAAATGTATCATAATGATGCTGTATTAGAATTTAAATCCAGAGTAATCTGCAGTAGGTGGGGCGTTGTTTTGGTGAGCAGCTGGTTAATATAGAAGTTATGTATAGCCTAAATTACAGCATTGCAACATCATCACTAGGTGTCAGTAGATCACATCAGAGAGTACTTCAAAGGGAGGGGCAATCAGTAAAATCAAGATAAAGGAGTAGTAACCCCTTTCACACAACATATTCCTGCTCAAATATTCAGGGTGGGCATCATGTTGATGGAAAGATTCTGTGTCAAAGGCAAACTAAACTACTTTGGTTCTTTTTCCACTATAGGACCTTTCTGTGTTAAAGATATTTTAGCTTTGCAGAGAAGTGGTGGCTCCAGAATGTCTAAAACGAGGAGTCTGGCAAGGGTCTGCTTTACAAAGCCAGGTGTGGTGGCTCATGCCTGTAATCCCAACACTGGGGAAGGAAGATCTGGAGTTCTGAATTAGCTTAGGCTACGTAGGGAATTTCTGTCTCAAAAATAAAAAGAAAAATACAGAAGGATCTGCTTTAGGCATAAAATACTACCCTATGTCCTATGGTTACATTTGCACATTGCTTTATAGAATGTTTTATTTTATGGTGATCTTGGGTGAAAGGTAGAGACAATGGAGGTGTTAATTTTCCAAGCCATCTCTTGGCACTATTATTAATAAGTAGCATTTCCACATGCCTTTGGCTATAGAACCACTTTGAACTTGTATCAGAGGCACACATTTGAAAAATTCAGTGTAAGTGGTGCCTCTTGCCATGAGTTCTACTTTTATCAGAAGCTTCTAACACTCCCCTTAATACCAATATCACCTTATACTGGCTCATACTTTTCTTATAAGTTGTGTGGAAACTTTTTCCAGTTAATGTTTTAGTTCATATGAATTGTATTTTTATAGATGATACAAGGGAGAGGTTCTGTTTATGTATTTATTTTTTGCATTTTACCTATTACATTTACTTTCTTTTTGTGCCTTTTTCATACGTTAAGAGGCCTAGCTTTATAGTAGTACAAAAGAAACTGTGATGTGTATAAGTAAATAAAAATGTGTAAATAAAAATGTGCAGGATTTTACCTTAAAATTAGCATAGATTTTTAAAATAACTCCCAGCATTGGCAAAAGTTTAATGTGCGCATTTTCAAGCAATATGCAGAATATTTGACTTAGTACACTTACATAGTGAGGTAATTTGATAATGTATGGTAAGAGTTTACAGTACAGGGCTGGAGAGACAACTCAGCTGTTAGGAGTACTGGCTGCTCTTGAAGAGGACCAGGGTTCTGTTCCCAGGACCCACATGGCAGCTAACAACTGTCTGCAACTCCAGTTCCAGGGGATCCAATGCACTCTTCTGATCTCCTCAGGCATTGCATAACACCGTTGAACTGGCATACTTGCAGGCAATACACTTGTACACATAAAATAACAAAATATTTTTTTAGAGTTTACAATACTTATCACTACATGATTTAATCATATAGAAACATATTGTAATTTTTTACTATTGTCTATATTGATAATATTGAAAATCTATGTGTCTAAGTCTGGTTAAATGAATCAGTATTTCCTCCATGAGACACTCTTCGGCTATTAAAATACTGCAGCAAGAAAAATGTTGAGTGCCTTTGTTGGATGTGTCAATGTACTTTATTTACATTGTCTTCAGTCTAACAATATCCCTGTATGATATCATAATTACCACTTACTGATGAGAAAACACTCAAAGAAGGAAGATGACATTTAATAAGCAACTTGTAAATCAGAATTATCCCATACCTGCTCTCAATCATGTTTTTTTTAAATGTCTATGAGTGTTGTGCCAACATGTATGTAAGGGCACGATATGCATGCAACACCCTGCCCACAGAGGCCAGAAGAGAGCATCAGATATCCTGGAACTGGAGTTATGGATGGTTGTTAGCTACCACATTGTGCTCGTAACTGCTGAGCCATCTCTCCTGCCCCAACCATGTGCTCTTAACCACCATCCTAATAAAATGGGAAAATACTATTTATTGATAAATTGCTGTTTTCAAGCAGTGCAACTGGCATTAAATAATAAGTCCCTCCTTATGAAATCTTTTTCCTTTTCAAAATTACATGAAAAGAATAAAAAAAAAATAGAAATTTCTGTGTTTGGCAATCCTTGCCCCTACATGAATCTACTTTCACAAATGTTTCTTCATTTGGGAAACAGACTGGAAGGGAATAGAAAGCAAGTGGGGATGGCTGGCCATCAACACAGAGGTTTGGTTCTATATGCGGTGATTAGAAACACGGGTCCTGAGCCCAGCTGTTTAGATTGAGTCCAGCTCTGTTATTTCCTACCTGATTGGAATTGGGAAAACTTGTTTGTCCTGTCTATGCCTCATTATCTTCATTTATAAAACGAAAGTGCTCATTGTTAAGGTCGCGGATAAGGCTTAAATTAGTTAATGCTTGTAAAGTGCTTAGAAGCTGAAAGGTATTAAGGTTTGGTTCTGACATGATTGTTGTGTTGTTAAATATGTGTGCAGAAGCAAGAGAAAAAATTCACCCATGAGCATTCCCTGTGTCTCATAGACCCACGTGGTTCCCCATTTGATCTTGTGAGCGAGTGTTTTTTGTGTGTTGCTTGTGTGTATGTTGTTGTTGTTTGAATTGGTTTGATTTAGGTTTTTGTTCTTGAACTCATTATGTAGCTGAGATTGGCCTTGAATTCCTGTTTCAACTGCCTCCACCTCCCAAGTGCTGGGATTATAGGATTTTATTAATTCCCTTTTATAGAGATAAATTAAAATCAGGGTGTTATGTATTGAAGAGTCAGTGACTCATTAGACCAATTTCTAGGACTCATGACAAATACTAGACATTGCCTGGCCAGGAGAGAGCAGAATGCTAGTAAGATGAGAAGGGCTGGGCATGGTAGTACAAGCCCATAATTCTAGCATCGGGAAACTGAGGCAGGAGGATCGTGGATTTGAGCTCAAACCAGGCTGTATAACTGGAACCTGTATCAGAACAATAGGGACTGGATAGATGGCTCTGCACTTAAGAGCACAATGAGTGGAGGCTGACAGATACCCATAACTCTGGTTCCGGGGATCTGACAGAGTGCTCATGGCTTTTAAGATTTAGGATGAATGTATACACAATCAGAAAGCTATAGTTTTGAAACCTCGCTGTTTTAAATGGTGGTTTTATTCTTTGAAAACATTTCCTGTCTTCTTTTTTTCCCCTCTGGTCTTTTTGAGACAGTCTCCCTATAGCCCCAGCCAGCCCAGAATTCAGAGATCCGCCTGCCTCTGCCTCCTGAGTGCTAGAATTAAAGGTGTGTGTCACGATGCCCAGCCTGTCTTTTTCTTTTCTATACACTAAAATTATTTCTGAATTCTCAGCTTATTTCATTTGGGTTGGGAAAGCACAAAACTGGTAAAGGGAATCTTTAAGCTGGAACATTTAGGGAGAACATGTCTGTTCAAGACCAGGTGTCCGGGCTTCGAATCCCAAAATCTGAGGAGGAAATGGTAACTCAGGGAGGAAAATGCCTTCTTCCCTGGGGAATGAAGTCTGCTCTTACCTCTGGAGATTTTGAGCATTTCCTAGAGATGGGCTTTCACTTACTCATTTGTGCAGCATGACTCACCCCCAGGGCACCGGGTTAAGTAAAATTCTGCAGTGTTGATGAGCTGTGACTTAGAAAATGAGGATGTGGACAGAGTCAGGACTTTGGAGGCAGGTAGACTTGTGGTAAACTTTCGGCTTTGTCACTTATTAGATATATAATTTGGAAAAAATTAACTTCTCTGGGTTTCCTCAGACCTAATAAAGTTGGATAAATGAAACCCTTCTAGAAATAGTATAAAAGTGAAACGAGGTAGCAGAGTGAGAGTGAGCGATAAAGCCTGCAGACAGGTACTGACAGCCCTGGCTGGGCTGGGGATTTGGAGCAACTACTCTCCATGTCTTTTATTTATTTGGTTGTTTGTTTTTATCAGGTGTACACGCGCATGCATACACATCCCTTGGTGTGCATGTGGAAAGTCAGAGGACTACTTTGGGGAGTGGGTCCTCTCCTTCCACCGTGGGTTCTGGGGATCTGATCAGGTCATTAGACTCATACTTGTTCAACAAGTGTCCTTACCTCCTGAGTTAACTCCCCCGCCCCTTTTATTTATTTTTGTGACCCTTCTATATCCAGCACAGTGCTTGCTCATGGTGAGATTGTATATATACTGACTGAACAACATGGGTATACAAGCACAGGAACTGAACAATGGATAAACAAGTTTTAGAGGTTTTTTTAAGTGTTTATTTATTAATCTTTATATCCTGTCAAGAGAGGAAAAGGTCCTATTTGTAGATAGTAAGAGCTGAGTCAGAGCTGAAGAGCTGGAGAGATTGTACCCCATTCATACACCCCATGTGTGTGAAGCCTTACGGAGGAATGCAGGCCTGAGAGCACGTTGTCTTTCCCACAGGCAGCCTTCTGTGGGGTGAATAACAGCCCTGTTCTTCTGATCTCAGCTATATTTAACTTTTCTTTTAAAATTATTAAATATTTAAAATGTAAAGAAGATAATGTGACACCCATTTGTCCAAAATTGAGATCACCTTAAACATATTAACTTTTGAATTTTGACACACAGAAACATATATGTATACAGAGGCACACACACAAAAACAAAAACTGTATTTTTACTCAATTTCAGATTTACAGAAAAATTGAGAGAGGAGCTAGGGAAAAGTGCTTGCTACACAAGCCTGACAACCTGAAGTCAATCTCCAGAACTGTAAGAAGCCTGATGGCACGCAACTACAGTCCCAGCACTCCTGTGTAAGATGGGAGGTGGGGATAAAGGCCGGCTAGCCTGGAGTACACAGCACAGCCACAGCAAGGGACCCTGCCTCAAAACAACGTGGAAGGAAAGAACCACTCTGGAAAGTTGTTCTTGATTTCCGCATGTGCATGCGCATACACCACACATACACATACACAAAGTATATACATAAATAAATTGTAAAAGGAAAATGCCCTTCACAGTTTCCCCAATGTAATATTTCCACATTTGCTTTGTCTCTCTGTATTACATATGTAGACTTCTTCTGAGCCACTTGGTTTCTTATCCCTTGATGCCCCATTCCTATTTCCTAAAACAAGAGTATTCGCTTATATAGCCATAGACAGATATAATTAATTTAAAATGTACTATCTTAGAAAGGATAAAAGACTGTTATCTAGCTGACAGAGCTTTCAGATTTCACCTACTGTCCGAACAATGAGTTTCAGGTTCACAGAAAACCCTGGGTTACGTATTGCGTCCTGTTCTTGACCATTTGCTTTATTGTAGTAGCTGTTTTGAGACAGAGTCTCACTGTGTAGCTCAGATGACCTTAAATAGACAGTCCTCTTGCCTTAGCCTCCAGGTATTTGGATTGTAGGCATGTGTCACAATGCCCAGCATGATGGCGATATTCTTATAAGAACATCAGCCAGTTATTTTTGTAGACAACCCTCAACTCTGATTTCCCGCTTTCCCCCTTCTCTCTCCCTCTCTCTCTTTCTCCCTCTTCTCCCTTCCTGCATTTCTTGCCGAGGAACCTACTATCTTGCATGTTTTCATCCTTTACCTCTGTGTGATTATCTTTATCAGTACTGAATTGTTAGGATAGGTTGAGACTTGCTCTGTGTCCCAGTATATGGCATTTTTCTAAATGTTTCATTTAACCTGAGAATGAATGTGTGCTCTTTAATTCTTTAAGTGAGTTAATAGATATGACCAGTGCCTTGTGCATCATAAATACCGTGTACTATTGAATTTTGAAAATAATAGTACGGTTGTGCAATTCTATGTATTCAAATTTGTTAACTGCTTGTTTTGAATGTTGGCCAGTCTAAATTTTAGAACATCCTGTTCAAACCTCCCTAGCTGTGACTTCTACATTTTTCCAGGTCTCTTTCCGCTCTGGCTCCTAGCTGAGGGTGCAAGCTCCCAGTCCCTGGTCTGCATCCTGTCCTCTGACCTGTCCTCTTAGTAAGAGGCTGTGTTTCCCTGTACTACAGAGAACTAAGGTGTAGGTTGGACTACCAGCTGAGTAGAAAGGATAGCATAGGACCTGGAAATTAATCAGTTCAGACACACAGCCACGGTGGTCTCCCCAGATCCCCTGTAGTAAAGATTCACTTAGCAGCCTGATTATCAGTAGCTGCCTGCGATGCCCCATCCACTTGTCTTCTGTCTCCTCAGCCCTGTTACTTCTGAAGTTTGAGTCAACTTTCTGGATAACATTCATTAAATTCCCTGTTTCTAATGCTTTTATTAAACTTCAGTTCAGTTTTCCAGTTACACTCACAGGATTGGGAGACTAGAAAGAAACGTTGCCTAGTGAGTCATAATAAAATTGAGTATTAGCTGTAATTTATGTATGTAATGTAATACATGTAATGTAATATAATAAAAATGAGTATTGGTGGCTCTATGTAATAATACGTGGAGATTTCAGAAGTAGGAAAAGCAAACATGAAACAAAAGAACAAATTGTAAAACCTGCTGAGGAAAAGAGCTGGATTGTAGAAGGGAAACAATGGGGCAGGGAGGGCGTCCAGGAGAGCATCTGCCAGCTCTGGGAAGGTCATGCCCGGACAGACCTCGGCCTCCGAGATCTGAGAGAAGCCGGCTAAACTGAGGGCGGGAGGCAGCGGAGGCCGATAGCTCCTGCACGAGCTTCTGACTGCATTCCAGAAACTGGAATCCTTCGAAGGGATTAAGCAGAGAATGAGCTGACTAGGTTGGTTTTTTAAATACACTCTATCTAGTAGATGGAGATTGGTCAGAGAAGGTCAAGTATTTGACTCACAACAACTTTAGGTTACTAAAGAGTTTGGTAACTTTAGTAGAACCATAACAGCAAATGAAAATTTTATGAGTGAGGCATGGTTAGGGCACACCTATAATGCCAGTACTTGAGAAGCTGAGGCAGGAGATCTGGAGTTTGAGGCCTGCCTGAGCTGTACAGCAAGACCCTGTCAGAAAAAAAGTGTAAAAATGTTTTAAAGTTTTTAATTTCCATGCTGGAGAGATGGCTCAGCTTTAGAGCGTTGGCGGTTTGCGGAGGACCCAGGTTCAGTTCCCGGTACCCCATGAAGGCTAACAGGGGATCTCACAATCTCTTTCGTTCTTAGCAGGCATTACATGAACATGGTACTCTTATATTCAGGCAAACACTTATAAGATAAAAATAAATAAAAATTAAACTATTTCAAAGATTTGAGCATATGTGACCTCCCGTTACCTTGATTCAAATAAATATTGAGGTTGCTGACATTTATTTCATCTACTTGCCCCATTTTTTTCCTTTGATGAAATACTAAAAAGCACATTCCAAATAGCATGTAATTTGTCCTTTGATATATTAAGTATACATCTCTAAAATGTGAACATTTTTATATAACAACATCAAAATTAGCAACTTATTGTTACTATCTAATATCAGTTCCCTAACTAGAGATTCTTGGTTATCTCAAAAATGGCTTTTTATGGTTGTTCAATCAGGATAAAATATATTCTGAATCTTTTATCTCTTTTAATTCAGGCCCCCTCTCTCCATCTGTCTCTCAATCTCTCTGAGAAATTATGTCACTGACTTGCAGAAACTAAATTGTCATGTAAAATGTTTCAGTACTTCTCAGTAAAACCTCTTAATTAAAAGAAAAAACACAAAGCAAAACTCTGAGTTTGAGGCTTGCCTTGACACCCCCAGTAAGTCAGACCCTCTCTGTGGACTGTTCTTTGAAATATCTGGCATACAAGACAGCCAGTCCGGTGAACCATAAAACTCACAACACTTGGCATACATATCTAAATTGTTTAATAAGAATGTACCATGTGTTATATATATATTTTTTTGAGACAAAGTTTCATGTATCCTAGATGGGCCTTGAATCCCGAGAATGATCTTGAACTTCTGGTCTTCCTGTCTCTGCTACCCAAAACGTGCACATCACTCTCCTGGGTTTGGATGGTACTGAGGATCCAACCCAGAGCTTTGTGCATGTTAGGCAAGCACTTTACCAACTAAGTGACATCACCAGCTCCCTAATGTTTTAATTTTATCATCCAGTCTTTTCGGGTTCTTGACCTGCTTACTCACTGCGATTTGTCAACTGTTAATAAATTAACAGAATCTGAAAATAGCATACAGTTTCCCAGACATTTTTAAAAACAATTAAGATGATGCTTCAGTTTACTCAGCCTGGTCTTCTTCACTTCTGAAATTAGAAAGTTAAAAATAGTTGACCTGGAGGTAGCATCATTTTTTTTCCGCTTCAGTGATGTTTAAGAAGA
Source organism: Eospalax fontanierii (assembly GCA_035773235.1). Classification (NCBI taxonomy): domain Eukaryota; kingdom Metazoa; phylum Chordata; class Mammalia; order Rodentia; family Spalacidae; genus Eospalax; species Eospalax fontanierii. The sequence continues at coordinate 38,542,173 of CM069532.1, read as the reverse complement.
AACTGACCAAAATGCACATGTTCTTTACCTCAGCATTTGTCCTCTAAGAAGAAAGACCTGGTTGCTTGCTGTAATTAGTCTCTGTTGCTCATGGTGCAAGGTCTTCTTACCAGAAGTAGCTAGATTTAAATCTCTAAGTTTGGGCTCATGTCCCATCATATACAATGGATATTATTACAAAATTAAAGTAAAAGAATTTTAAAATATCTATTGAATATTAATCATTTCATTTCCTGATATGATTATTCAAATCAAGGGTTTATTTACAAAGCAAAAACTGTGTTTACAGAGAGCTGGTTATTTATCATCCATTGTATTGTGCTCAACACATTCTGGATTTAGTCTCAGCTCTACTACATTCTAGCTATATGATAGAAGAGAAAATGCTACAAGCCATAGTATTTTCATGCACAATGGGCATATCCTAGCTATATACAGGACTTAGGAATAATAAATGAGACAGTGGATTTAAAGTATGATTTAGGAAATTCTAGGCATGTCTCCTGGATCAAACCTTAAACTTGGGGACGTTTTATAGTTACACCACATTTGGTTATGTTGGGGTGAGACAGGGAGTTAGAAGCTGAGTTCTTTGGAAACTCCATTTGGCTACTATTGCTTTAGCCACCTCTGCTGGATCCCTTTAGCAGGTAATTGTGTAGAGAACCAGGGTATACAAACACTAGCTATAGATATGGTTGGAATCCTGTGTAATGCTGCAGTGAATCTGGTAGTTACTGTATGACCTTACCCCATGCTCATTGATAGTCATTCCCACATTAGAGCTCTTTAGATTTATCATATATATTCCATTAAAGTAGTGTTTTTTTTACATTTATTTATTGTGGGTGTGTGAGTATATGTGTACACACACACACACACACACACACGCATACACGATGGCATATGTGCAGAGATCAGAGAACAACCTGTGGTGGTCAGTTCTCTTCCTCTACCATGTGAGACCCAGGAGTAACTCAGGTCATAACAGATACCTTTACCCTACTGAGCCATCTCACTGGTTCCAATAAAGTTATCTTTTATCTTGAGAGCAGAGGTCACATCTTAGTTATGTAATTCCCTGGGTTTAGATTAGAACTTTTTTTTTTTTTTTGGTCTTTTTGAGACAGGGTCTCCCTGAAGCCCCAGCTGGCCTGGAACTCACTATGTACACTAGGCTGGCCTTGGATGTGCACCACCACACCCAGCAAGAATTTTTTGATGTCATAAGAAATTGATAAATGTTCATTTAACTGAATTGCCATCAAAACAGCCTGAAAATATTGATGTCTCCCCACTATATCATCATGGACTGTGGAGCTAGACTAAATGTTGGTTCATCCACTCATTTACCAAGAATTTACTGAGGAAATAGTATAAGTCAGATGCTGTCTCTGCTCTCATGGAGTTCACAGTTTTTGCTTTGTTTAAGAAATCATCTTTACTAGCCTTGGGCACAGGCCAGTTCTTGCTCTTAGCACCTGGCATCTCTGGATTATGCTTAGTCCAGACCCACCCACTGCATCCTGATCCCCTGTACTCAGACCAGCTCAATTTTTCAGTCTAGTTTGTTAGAACCTTCACAGGCTGTTCCCACCCCCAGCTTCCTTTTGCCCACCCATCTACCCTGGCTGTCCCCTCCCCAAACTTGCCTTGAACTCCTCTGAGCAGCCTTCTTTCCTGGTAAGTCTGATCCCGCCCACTGCCTTTCAACCACCTGAGCAACTCCATTCTCACCAGCCCCATATCCTGTTCTTCTAGCCCTAGGCACAGGTACACTTTTACTCTTGGACTACCCTCTTGCCTCGTCCTGGCTGTGAGCTCTCCAGATTGCAACGTGCCCACCCCCTACATTGGTCTCCTCTGCAGCCCTGCCCCTACTGTAGTAGTGCAGACTTCTGTGCCCTTTAGTAGGGGCCCAGACCTTTGCAGACTGCCTGAGAAAGGCCGAATTCAGCCACTGCCTAGCAATCTTCCCAAATTGTACTGTGCCTGCTGGCTAGAGGCTCCCACACCTTAAGAGAGAACCTGACAGCATCTGATCTCACCTAACTTGTGCTCTGAGGAAACTCCTCAGTAGCTGGACTAGAGCCATCTTGTCCTGTCAATATAACATGAAAAGAGGAAAGCTGAAATCTTGACCAACCTGCTTTTCACAGCTAATAATAAAGCAACCGAGTCACATCAAGTATACAGTCAGCTCAACAAAGGAAGGCTGGAGTCTCGCATCAAAATCACAACAAAAGAAATCCACATGCCAAGATCACAACGAAAAATTAATATGAAAAACCCAAATACTATGTCTCTGCAAACATCACCAGTTCTGTAGAAGAGTTCTATGATGAGAACCCTATAGAGATAACCCAGGACAGAGTTTAAAAGAATAATCATAAACATGATCAAAGAAGTCTATGAATTTAAGGAACACGCAAATCAAAAAACTAAAAGAAAATAGGGATGAACTTTTGACTGAATTCACAAAAGAGATAGAAAATATTTAAGAAAACTCGGACTGGAAGAAGGAAATGAAAAAACTCAATAAGCCAATTCCAAATGACAGGAGAAAGCCTCACCATAGAATGAATGAAGTGGAAAACAGAATGTCAAGACCAGACAATAAAGTTAGAGAATTAAACTGCTCAAGGAAATATGAAAAATTTTAAAACACAGGAATGGACTATGCAGGCAATGTGGGACACCATGAAAAGGCCAAATTTATGCATCATAGGCACAGAGGAAGGAGAAGAATCTCAGGATAGCAATATTGACCAGATCTTCAACCAAAATATAGAAAAATATTTCCCAAAATTAAGGAAAGACATGCCCATACACATACATGAAGCACACAGAACACCAAATAGACAGGACCAGAAAAGAAACTCCCCATGACATAACATAGTAAAAACACTAAGCATACAGAACAAAGAGAATTCTGAAAGCTGCAAAAGAAAAACAGTAAGTCACATATAAAGGAAAACCCATCAGAATTACAGCCTATTTTTCAGTGCAACCTATGAAAACCAGAAAAACCTGGACCAAAGTATTCCCAGTTCTAAATTACCATAGATGTCAGCCTAGAATACTTTGCCCAGCAAAAAATGTTGGTTATAGTTGAAGGGGAAAGAAAACCTTCCATGACATGAATAGGCTTAAAGAATTCATGTCCAGAAAACCAGCCCTTCAGAGAATACTTGAAGCAATACAAAGAGCTGAAAAAAGGAACAACTATACCCAAGAGTCAACTGAAAGAAACTAATGAAAGTGTAACTGGGGAACCACAAAGTTAGACCAAGAATGCAAACAGAAATTAAAATGATTGGGAACCAATACACATCTTTCAATAATAACTTTAAATATCAATGGATTAAGCTCCACAGTCAAAAGACATGGGCTAGTTGAATAATCAAGAAACAAAAACCCATCTTTTTCTTGTTTCAAGAAACCCATCTCACCATCAAGGACAGGCACTGCCTTAAGGTAAAAGGATGGAAAACATATTTAAAGCAAATGGCACTAAGAAACAAGCAGGAGTTGCCATTCTAATATCTGACAAAATAGACTTCAAACTAAAACTAATTAGAAGAGATAAAGAGGGTCACTTCATTCTATCAAAGGAACAATTAATCAAGAAGATATTACAATCATGAACATATATGCACCAAACTCTGGTGCGCACACAACTTCATAAAATCAGTACTGCAGGACTTTAAGACACAGATTAATCCCAACTCACTAATAGTAGGGGACTTCAGTATCTGACTGTCTTCATTAGGTCAACTGGGCAGAAAATAAACAGACACCTGAACTAAACAATACCATACATCAAATGAACCTAACATATCTACCAAATATTCTACCCAAGCACCAAAGAATGCACATTATATTTATCACCCCATGGAACCTTCTCCAAAATTCACCACATACTGGGACACAAAGTAAACCTCAACAATTCAAAAAAACTAAAATAATACCATGCATTCTATCAGACCACAGTGCAATAAAGTTTAAAATCAAAACTTTAAACTCTAGAAGAAGCTCTAGTAACTTCACGAACTCATAGAGACTAACCAACACACTCCTGAGTGATGAATGGGTCAAAGGAAACATTCAGAAAATATTAAAAAGTATTCCTGGAAATAAACAAAAAGGAGAATACAACCCAAGACAACCTCTGGGACATGTTAAAAGCAATCCTTAGAGGGGGAAGTTTATAGCTCTAAGTGCCTACATTAAAACATTAGAAAGCACAAATAAATGATCAAACACTGTAACTCAAGAGTCTTGAAAGCCAACAAGTGAAACCCAAACCCAGCAGATGAAAAGAAATAACCAAAATCAGAACAGAAATTAATGAAATAGAAACAAAGAAAATAATACAAAGAATCAATGAATGCAAGAGCTGGTTGTTTGAAAGGATAAACAAGATAGATCCTTAGCCCAATTAACCAAAAGAAAAAAAAAAAACAACTCCAAATCAAAATTAAGAGATAAAAGAAGAAACATCACAACAGACAACAAAAAGATCCAGAACATTATAAGAGAATACTTCCCAAATCTATATGCTATTAACTTTGAAAACATTAAAGTAATGGATGTATATCTAAAATCATGGGAATCACCAAAGCTAAACCAAAAAGAGATCACTAGCATAAACAGATGTATAACATATAAGGAAATTGACAAAGTAATACAAAATTTCTCAACTAAAAAGAGCCCAGGCCCAGATGGAGTCACAGCAGAATTCTACTAGACATTCAAAGAAGGCCTACATCCAATACTACTTAAATTATTCAAAAAGGTAAAAACACAGGGCGAACTCCCAAATTCCTTCTATGAAGCCAGCATCACTCTACTACCAAAACCAGGTAAAGGTAGAACCAAAAAAGAAAACTTGTAGGCCCATACCCTTAATGAATACAGATGCAAAATTCTCAACAAAATACTTGCAAACTGCATACAGACACACATCTAAAAGACCATACACCAATCAAGTCGGCTTTATTCCAGAGATGCAGGGGTGGTTCAGTATATGTAAGTCAATAAATGTCATAAAGAATATAAATGGACTCAAAGACAAAAAAATCACCTGGTCATCACAATAGATGCAGAAAAGACCTTTGACAAAATTCAACATACATTTATGTTAAAAATCTTAGAGGGAATTGGACTGGAGGGAACATACCTCAACATAATTAAAGCTATATACCAAAAACCCACATCCAAGATCCAAGATCATTTTAAATACAGAAAAATTGGAAACTTAAAATCAGTAACTAGACAAGGTTATCCACTATCTCCACTTCTTTTTAATATAGTGCTTGAAACTCTTGATAGAGCAATAAAACAAAAGAAGGAAGTTAAAGGAGTACCCATTGGAAAAGAAGAGGTCAAATTTTCCCTTTTAGCAGATGACATACCTATTATTATTATTAATGACTTAATTGTGCAGCTCACAAGATATGGAAAAGTCTTAAAAGGGACTGGAGAGATGTGCTCCATAGTTGAGAGCACTTTCTGCTTTTCTGGAGGACCAAAGTTAAGTTCCCAGCACCTATGTCAGATATCTCACAATCACTTGTAAATCCAGCTCCAAGATATTTGATGCCCTCTTCTGGCCTCCTCAAGACATCAACACTCATGTCATACCTAGCACACACACATACAAAATTTAAAAATTAAATAATAAAAATAGGGGCTGAAGAAATGGCTCAGCGGTTATGAGCACTGGCTGCTTTTGAAGAGAACGTGGGTTCAGTTCCTAGCACCCACGTGGTGGCTAACATCCATCCATAAAGTCTAGTTCCAAGGCGTCTGATGTCCTCTTCTGGCCTTCATGGGCATTGCACATATGGGTGCACTTACATACACTCATACACATAAAATACAAAACATTTAAATTTTTTTAATTAAAATGTTTTAGAGGGGACTGGATGTAGCTCAGTGATAAGAGTACTTGCCTAGTACATGTGAGACCATGGGTTCCATTCTCACACTAAAAAAGTCTCAAAAGTTGTGTAAAGACTATCTGGTTTGTGTATTCACTTATTCCACAATAGCATTCTGACCCATCCATGACTGTAAATCGCAGATCTTTCCTTCTTATGCAGTTTTCTTCCCTGCCAGTATCACATTCACAATATAATTCTAATTGCAGTGTCGCTATCATTTTACTCAAAATATTGCAGTCAAATTAGCTTCCAAATAAATGTGTGTGTGTGTGTGTGTGTCTCTGTGTGTGTGTGTGCATCTGTGTGCGTCTGTGTGGGTCTGTGGGGGGGGGGGTCTATGTGTATGTATGTGTCTGTGTGTGTGCATCTGTGGGGATCTGGGTATTGAGCAAGGCAAGCAACTCCAGATACCCTAAAGGGATGGCAGGTGTCTGACCTGCTCTGCCTGAGGTGATATGAATCTTCCTTTCCCCCACCCCAGACCAGAACCAGGTTTTTGGGTTTCATTTCCTCATTCCTGAACTTCCACAGCCTCCCCACCCTTTACCCCAAAACCCCACCTCTAACTTTCTTGCCTTCTGTAACGGTCAGGAGGCCTCCCTATATAAGCCCCTGCATTGGCTCAAATAACCGAACTACCCACAGATGTAGTCTCCCGGGAGGGAACTCCTCCCACCGCACTCTGAGCCACCTGAGGTCCCGTTCCATCGCCCTCCATTCTTTGGCATGGCTGGAGCACAACAGCCATGCTGGAGATGGAGACCCACCCACATGTATCTGTGTGGGTCTGTGTATGTGTGTGTGTGTCTGTGTATGTGTGTGTCTGTGTGTCTGAATCTGTGTGTGTGTGTGTCTGTGTATGTGTGTGTCTGTGTGCATCTGTGGGGGGGTATGTGTCTGTGTGGGTCTGTGTGTGTGTGTGTGTGTGTGTGTGTCTGTGTGTCTGTGATTCTTCAGGAAGGTCCTTTACTTCCATCGAGACAGGGTCTACCATTTTCCTGAACCTCACCAAAAGACTCACTAGATGGCCAGAAAGCCCCAGGGATCCTCCTGACTCTGCCCCCTCAACACAGGGATTCCAACATGTGTCTACCAAGCCTGACATAATTTATGTGGGTTCTTAGAATGGAACTTCAGTCCTCAAGCACTTTGCTGACTAAGCCATCTCCCCACCCCATTTTTTTTTATGTGCAATGTTTTAATTCATTGACACTATTATATATTTTGGACTTGTTTTTATTAACTTTTAAATTATGTATGTGTGATGGTTTGAATGAGAATGTCTCCCATAGGCTCTAATATTTGGACATTTTGTCTCTAGTTGATGGCACTGTTTTGAGAGGTCGTAGGAGGTGTGGCCATGCTGGAGGAAACACATCACTGGGGGCGGGGGGGCTTAGACAGTTCTTAAGCAGTGCTCATCTCCAGTTGCTCTCTGCTTCCTGTGCCTGATTGAGGACGTGAGTGCTTAGCTGCTGCATCTACTGTAGACACCTTGGCCACCACACCTCCCTTCTAGGATCAACTCTTGCCCTTTTGGAACTATAAGCTAAATAAACTCTTCCTTTTACAAATTTCCTTGGTCAGTGTTTCTATCACAGCAAAAGAGAAGTAACTAATACAGTAATTGGTACCGGAGAGTGGGTTGTTGGCTGTGAAGAACCTGACCATGTCAGTTTTTGGAAGAATGTGGAAGTTTGGTTAAAAAAAGCAGCTGATTGCTGTAAGCAAAGCTTATTGGGCCATTCCAGAATGAGCCTGGAAGCAAGTAGTGCTGAGAACAAAGTAGTTCCAGGAGGAAATAAGGACTTAAGCAGCAATTGGGATGTTTTAGCAAAGAGCCCGACTGGTGTCTGCCCACTGCCAACCAGGTTTCACCTTCACTCCTTCACAAAATGGCCTGACAGGATCCTCCTGGAGCTGGAGTTACAGGCAGTTGTGAGATCCTGGGACCTGAACTTTTACCCTTTTTATAGGAGCAATACTCTTAACTGCTGAGCCATCTCTCTAGACCCCAGCATTTTTTTTTAATTGTGATAAGGTACAATGTATAATACAAAGTTTGCTGATTTAAGTATTTTTAAGTCTATAGTTCAATAGTAAGTACATTTCCAGAGCTCTATTATCTTACAGAACTGAAATTCTATAGCCACTGAACAACAACCCATTGTCTTGGCCCTGGCAACTCTACATTCTGTGACTATAAATTTTATTACTCTAGGAATGCATATAAATGGACACATACAGTATTTGGCACAGTGAATAAATGCAACATGGTATCCTGGACCGGATCCTGGAACAGAAAAAATACATTACTGAAAAACTGCTGAAACATGAATTAAGCTTGTATATCAATATTAATTTCTTTGTTTTATAAATCATAATTATATAAACTGGACAAATGGTATCATGGTTAATATTGTCAACTTAACAGGATTGAGAATCACCTAGGGGACAATCCCACTGGGCTTTCCCATGATTGATTATCTAGATTAGCCTCTGGGCATGTCTGTAAGGGAGTATCTAGATTAGGTTAATTGAGGTAGAAGAGTCACCCTGAATGTGGGCAGCACCATTTCTTGGGTCAAGGACCTGGACTCAATAAAAAGGAGAAAATTACCCATGAAGGAGCCTTCCTCATTTTCTGTATTCTGACTGCAAATGCAATGTGGCCGGATGTCCCAAGCTCTTGCTGCCAGGACTTCCCACATGATGGACTGTACTCTCCAACTGTGAGCCAAGATAAACCCCTTTCTCTCTCTCTTGTCAGGATATTTTATGACAGCAACAGGAAAAGTAGCTAATATAAAGGGCATGTGGAAATTACTATCTTTGCAATTCCTCTCTAAATATAAAACTATTTCATGGGCTCACCAGGTAAAGAGCTTGCCACCAAAAGTAACAACCTGAGTTCAATCCCTGGAACCTACAACATAGAAGGAGAAAACAACTCCTGCAAATCCTGCTGACCTCCACACTCGCACCACAGCATTGCACACACCTGCACATACACACACGCATACATAAATGAAAAAAAATTAAAAACTGTTTCAGAGATAATTTTTGTTCTGTGTTGGTGATTGAACCCAGGGCCTCGTGCACATAAAGCATGTGGTCTACCACTGAGCTATACCCCCAGCCCCAAAGTAGAAGTGTTTTTAAATTTTTTCTCTTCTTTTAAAATTTTCTTTTCTGTTTCTTCTTCTTGGCAATTACCTTAAGGGATTTCACACGTGTTGCATTAATGCTTTATTGCCCAAATTATTTTTAATGCCCCTCTTTTGGAATTATCTCCAAAATCTCAAATTAACCTGGTAAAATTAGAAGAGTCAGAAGAAATCTGAGAACTCATTAAGTCTATCTCTTAGCCATACCTGGAATTTCTATCATGTACAATAATTTAAAATATTTTATGTATTATTTCTGTTTTATGTGTATGGTGCATTGCCTGCATGTGTGTAAGTGCATCCATGTTGTGCAATGCCCATGGAGGTCAGAAGAGGGCATCGGATTCTCTGGAACTGGAGTTACAGTTGGTTGTTAGTTGCCATGTGGGTGCTGGGAGTTGAAGCCAGGTCCTCTGCAAGAGCAGCCAGTGCCCTTAACTGCTGAGCCATCTCTCCAACCCATCATGTGCTATAATTTATTTATTCACTTTTTAAGTGATTAACATTTAGGGATGCTCCAACATATCTCTTATAAAGCTTATGTGAATTTTTGCTACATATGTCTTTGGACTCATTTGAGAATATTTTAGTGCTATCTAGATTTCAAATAATGGTATTACTATCAGAGCATGGAGGGTCATGTTATAATCCCAGTACTCATGAGGCAGAGCCAGGAGGATCACTGCAAATTCAAGGCTTTGCCCATCCTACTGGGTTCCAGGCCAGCCAGGGTTACTTAGTAAGACCCTATCATAAATAAGTAAATAAATAAATAAGCCAAAGAAAATACTATTGGCAGCTGATCACTGCTGGGTGACGGAGAGTTGGTCTTTTTAAAGGAGTGACACTAGATAGGTTGACCAGGCTTCAGTAGATGAACTCACACTGAGGGACATTTAGGGACACAAACTTGACTCCATAGGCCTTAATATACAGGACAGGCAGGTGGGCAATGGGGAGGGACTCTAAATGGGATTAAGATATACTGTATGAATGCACAAAAATTCACTACTTTTTTAAAAAGAGTAATGATAGCATAATACCTCTTCTACATAGGTTGATCCTCAGCTATTTAAGTAAAAATTACAATATAATTTAGATTTATAAATGAGCATTTTATTCTATATCCATTAAAGGAAGTATGTAATCATAGGCTGGTCATGAAACAAACTAATATTTTATGTTTCCATGATCCATATGTAATAACATTTAATATGTTGTTGAAATCAACTGAAAAGTTTAAAAGTTCAATTGAGAGCTTAAATGACTCTAGTGTATGAAGTTAGAAAAAATCAAATAAACAAAAGTTCTCTGCAGACCATATGGTTTCTCATTGCTTGCCCTTTCTCCTCTGCTTACTCACTGCGCCCCATTAATTTTATTTGTAGGTATTTTACACAATTATAACCTGGACACTTGGAAGGTCTCAATAAAAAGTAAAATAAATATTTATGGGAGTTTTCTTTTTTAGTCTGATAAAGAAAACTTTTCACAAGGAGTCAATTTAGTGAAGCAGAATGACACATACTTTTATTCCCAGAACTTGGGAGACCAAAGCAGAAGGCTTGGGAATTGAGGTTAGCCTCAACTACATAGTGAGACCTTGTCTCAAAGCAGAAACAAAACAAAGCAACAACAACAACAAAATTTATTTGGAATATGACAGGCCTTCCTTTATTAACTGTGTGTGCTTAGGCAAACTGATAAATCTATTTACCTATAAAATGCCAATATTTCGTTGGCTTATTATTTTGTTTTGTTGTGTTTCTTATTGAGTGAAAGTCTCAGTATGTTTGTAACCCAGGCTTGCCTTGAACTTCCTATCCTCCTGCCTCAGATTCTTGAATGCTGAAATTATAGCTGTGCATCAACATGCCTGGCTATCTCATTAGAATATAAAAGGGAACTAAATGAGAATAAGTACATAATGTTCTTCCATTTGTTGAATACTTAGTAGCTGAGAGCTGTTATTTTTTACTATTACTATAATGACCATGACATTCATGACAAGAGGGGTTCTATGTAAACACAAACACTTAGTGTGCTACTACACAGGCTAGTAATAGTATTTTCAGATAAGAAGTTACAGAAGATATAAATTAGAATAATAGATGAATAGAAGAATTAATAGGAAAAAAACACCGAGAATATTTGTGATGCTATGGGGAAAACAGAATCCTTAAATCTTTCTTCCATTTGTTTAAAAAAGTTCTTTATTTGACTGTTTATTTGGTGGGGGATATTTTATTTTATTGAGCCAGGTTCTCATTGTAGTTCAGGCTGGCCTTAAGACCTTCCTGCCTTCCAAGTGTCCAGATTACAAGTGTGTAAAATACCTACAAATAAAATTAATGAGAAATGTTTGGGGCCAGTGAGATGGCTCAGCAAGCTTGACAACTTGAGTTCAATTCCAGGAACCCACATGGTGGAAGAAGAAAACCGATTCTCACAAGTTGTCTTCTGATCTCCACCAGTGTGCTTGTGCCACGCGTACACTCCCCACACGAAATAAATGTAGGAAGTTTTAAAAAATAATTTTAATCCATTTAAAAAGTTAATAATCTCCATGGTTACACTAGTTACTTTTCTGTTGCTGTGATAAAACACAATGACTGAGATATATTTAGAAGGAAGGGTTTACTGGCTTTCTGGTTCTAGAGAACTAAGTCCATCCTGTCTGGGAGGAAGTAGAGAGAAACTGGAAGTGGGATGTGGCTGTATGCTCTCAAACCCTGCCCCAGTGACATGCTTCCTCTAGCATGGCCGCACTTCCCTGAGGTTCCATGACCATCTCCAAACAGCTCAATAAAAAGTAAAATTTGGTGTGTGTGTGTGTGTGTGTGTGTGTGTGTGTGTGTGTGTGTGTTTGTGTACTTTTACAAAGTACATTCTGGTAATTCAATGCATGCATATAATGTGTCAGAACCAAATTAGAGTACTAAAGTAATAAATATTTCTAATTCTTCAACCATTACTATATCAATTTAAAAACACGTTTTTCATCAAATATTTATATTAAAAACAAAAAACAAAACAAAAAAAACCCCTGCTGTCTTCTCACCTACTCTGTGGCTTCTCCAGCCTCTCGGAGGACTGGAGGTGCTGGCACTCTGGCCTCTAGGGGGCACTCTTTCCCCTGTAATAGTGTGGTTCAAGCATTCATTCACAATTCCAAGAGTACTGATAAGCACAAGAAAAATATTTAAAATGTCACAGATTGCCTCAGACAAATAAATATAGGGAGAAATATACAACTAGGTGATTTTACTCAATGCATGCAGTGCAGATAATCTGACACTGTGAAAGAATTGTTTCCCTATCTCGCTACATACACAAACAGAAGCTATTTTTAAAAACTGTGTAAGGTTCTCAAGAAAGGTAGATTCTTCGAACACTAAGTCCAAGGTTGGTAAGGTTAGTGCCATAGGAATACACAAGTTCCAGGTTCCACTTCCACTAGCTACCTCTTTCTTAAGTTATAGACACTAAGCATGCCTGTCTTCCTCTTTGGGAAGAAGGCTACTGGAGTCCTTCACTAAAGGTTCATGTTTGGAATTCCCACATGTGGCAGTGTTGAAGTGGTGGAATCTGTAGGAAATGGGACCTGGCGGAAGTCTGTTAGGTCATGGGGACCCCACTTTCATGAATGGATTATTATTGGTCTTATGACCTTGGTTAGTTTCCAAAAGAGGCATTGTTATAAAAGTGCAAGCCTGAACCCTCTCTGTTCTTGCTGCTTCTTGCTATGTAAACCCTTTCTTACACACTGCTTCTCTTACACACTCCTGCTATGATGCCATCCACCTTGTTTTGATGCAGCCAGAGACCTTCACCAGAGACTGACAAGATAGGACTGCTTGATCACAGACTCAATCTCCAAAACAGTGGGCTCAATAAATCTACCCTTAAGACTGGCCTGATGGGTCATGCCTATAATCTCAGCATTCTGGAAGTGGAGGCAGGAAGATCAAGAATTCAAGGCCAGCCTTAGTTATAAAACAAGTTCCAGGCATCTGGGCTACATGATAGCCTGTCTCAAAAAATAAAAATAAATCCATTTTTTAAAGGTGTATTCATTTTTATTTTAAGTGTTTTGCTTCCATGTATGCATGTGCATCAGAGGCCAGAAGAGGGCATCAGAGTTCCTGGAACTGAAGTTACAGGTAGTTGTTAGCCACCCTGTAGGTGCTGGGAACCAAACCCCGGTCCTCTACAAGAACAGGAAATGTCTTTAACCATTGTGTCCTATAAATCTATATTTTATACATAATCCAGTGTCAGATATTTTTTATAGCAACAGCCAAGACAGCAACATTGTGTACCCTTAGGGTTGTAGCCTTTCTCTGTTGTTGGGAGATGGTTCTTTTATTACAACACATCTTGCCAAGAAAGTCAAGAACACAGACCTTGAGTTCTTATATTATTTATCTATAATGCATAACAAACTACCACCAAACGTTGAAGCTTTAAACAATAAATACTTATTTTCTGTATATTTCTGTGGGTCAGGAATATGGATGCAGTTTAAATGAGTGCCTATTGTACATGATCTATCACAGACCACATTCAAGGTACAGACAATATACAGTCTCCAGATGATCTGCTTCCAAGTTTACTCAGGTGGCCATTGGTGGGTGGGCTGCGGGTCCTCACTGATTATTGGCTAGAGACATCTCTTCCTTGTCAAGTGAGTCTATCCATAAATCAGCTTACTACAGAGTGGATGAGTAAGTACAGAAGCAGGAGAGGATGCTCAGCACAGAAGCCACAGCTTCTTATTTTTATAGTTTCATCTCTGATTACAATTATGTTATACTCAGTTATCTAGGAGTGACTGAATTAGTATGGCTCATCGAACACTAGAGGTTATACAAGGAAGGGGACAGCAAGAACCCTTAAGGACCACTTTACATTTTGCTTCTTCTTTCTAACACACTACTTTATCCAATCTAAACTATTGTGCTTGCTGATTATAAGAGACATCTTGTTTTTTTGTTTGGTTTGGGGCTTGGTTGGTTTTTGGGTTTTGGTGCTGAGAATTGAACCCAAGACTTCCTAAAATGCTCAGTGCACACTCACCCTGGAAATAGTTGAGGGATGAAATAACAGTTCCCTCTGGTACAAAGAGCAGACTGCTTGCTTACTACGAAAGCAATGGGTTTCCCAAGTTCAGTATTCCCCCCTATGTTAAACCCACTGTCTACCCCCGTTTATGTGTCACCACTGTAAGTCTTGGAGACAAGAGGAACTAGCACTAACATGCTAACATTCATGTTTTGTTATTGTTTGTTCCTGTTTTACTGTACAATGAATAGTAAAATTCTTTTTCTGCCCCAGATATCTCACGTTGACACTGAGGAGAAACCAAAATAAACCCTCTGTCTTCATTTGCTTTCAGGTGCCTGCTTTTAGTTGACTTTAAAAATCGTTAATTTCAGAGGCCACATAGCTGAGCACTATGTTTAGCCTCCCACTAACTTTGCTGTAGATAACAACTTTGACGTGTGGGTTGTGATGATAAAGGTGGCCTTGACTGCTTCTCAGGCACTGAAAGCCGGTTTTGTTGAAACCATTTTATTTGGGCTTGCCCATGTGTCTGATGCCTGATATTTTAATGCCAGGGAACCACAAACTCCACTCTCAGATCATGCTAACACTACCATTTTCTGGATGTGAGTTCCACAAGGAATCTGGAAGTATGCACAGACCACTTGTTATTTCTCTACCAATGTCTATACTCCAAACCTAAGTCATCATCCCTCTTTATCTCATAAATATCCTCACCCCTCTCCTTAAGGACTTGGGCTTCCCCCTCCATGCTAAGAGGCCTTGAGAATAAAAACTTTTTCTCTCTTTTACCAAACCTCACTGTCTTAGGAATTGATTTACTGTGTGGCCTGCTTTGATGACAATGTCTTCTGCTATAATCCATGAAATAGAAACAGGCCAACTTGTTGGCTTATAAGTAGGATATAATTAAATTGCAAGTGTGACAGTTTGGCTCAACAGGATGACCTCACCAGAATTGTCTGAAACCAACATGTATATAAGAAATCTATAGATACATTCATTTTTATCTAATGAACATTTGCGTGGGCAGTTACTATTCTGAGAGTTTATGGATATAAATTCATTTAATTATGAGCTACTTTTAAAATTCCCACTTTACAGATGGGGTGAAGAGGCACAAAGGTGTTACATTTACTAGGACAGTGGATTGCCCCAAGTCACACAATTCATAAATATTAGAGCCCTCTTATCCAAAAGAAACAAATACCAAAAAAAATTGACACACTGTCTCACACTGTGTGCATTTCTCTGGGGTGGGGGGGTTCAGGGGAAATACATTTCCCTCTGGCTTCCTTAGTCCGCCAAGATCCATTCTCTACTCTTTCTTCCTCCCATCCAACCTGCCTCCTCCCTCTCCAGTTCCAGATTCCCCGTTATCTCCACCCTCCCCACAATAACACCTGCCTCCCACCATCCCCCCTCCCCTACATTCCCCTACATGCAGGACCCCCTGCATGTCCCTCCCTCCTCCCCTCCCAGCCAAACACTCCCACTTTCCCCACCTCCCCTCTGGTAACATCTGTTCCTCTCTATCCACCTCTTTGGGATTCTTTCTTTTCCTTTACCTCAGTGTATCCTTTCCATTTTCCTGGCTCTTGGTGTTAGAGCAGGATATATACTCACATAAAAGGGATTGGTACTATGATCCTCAAATGAGGGAGAACATTCATCACTTACTTTTCTGCATTTGTGTTACTTTACTTAGTATAATACTCTCTTGTTCCATCCATTTAAGTGCAGATTTCATCTTTTCTTACTGCTCAGTAGAACTCCATTGTGTAAATGGACCATATTTTCACCATCCATTTGTCAGTCGAGACACATTTAGGTTGTTCCCATTTCTTAGGATTGGGAAGAGAGCAGCAACAAGCACCGATGTGCAGGTAACTGCAGTAGGATGAGTCCTCTGGGTATACGCCAGGAGTGGCATATGGTAGAATCATTTTTAGTTTTCTGAGAGTTCTCCACAGTGCTTTCCACAGTGGTTCCACCAGTTTGTAGTCCCACCTACAGTGAATGGGTGTTCCCCAGAAAGGGAGATGTTTGAGGTTTCAAATCAAATTTAACAACAACAAAAATCATTTCTTGTAAGTGGATCAGTGCAAAAAATGTATTCAATGACTAGTCAAGGCTAATTCCCATTGCACTAGTGGTCAGCTTTCTTTTTCACTGCCTCAAAGGACAACACGTATTGGGTTCTTGTGAGTGAATAAACGATTCTTGCTAATCAATACCTAGAAAGTTGAATTTACATGTCCACCACGAATAGAAACAAACAAAATTGTACTTTAAAAAATTACTCTTTTTTTGTTCTCTTTTCTAAATATTGTAGTATACCCTCACATTTATTAGTTACAGGTGTACATGTATAGACTAGAGTCTGAATATAAGAAAAAATATGGTTTTTACTTTCTGTGACTGGGTGATCTCACATAATGTTACATATTCTTGATCTGTCCATTTTCCTGTCAGTTTTGTGATTTCATTTTTCTTTAGAGCTGAATAATATTCTATTTTATATGTGTGCCAGATTTTCATTATCCATTCACCTGTTGGTGGACAACTAGGTTGGTTCCATTTTCTTACTATAGTGAAAAGAGCAGCAATAAACATGGAGGTACAAATATCTCTATAGTAAGGTTTGCAGTTCTCTGGATATGAGATAACTGGGTCATGTAAGAGCTCTCTTCCTTTCTTTCTTTCAGTAGTGTCTTGCTATGTACCCCAGACTATCCTCAAACTCTCAATCATCCTACCCCAGACTCTCAAGTGTGGATTTTACAGATGTGTGCCACATACCTGCCTTCATTATGCTTGTGTCTATGTATTTATGCGTGTCTGTGTGTGCATATGAGTGAGTGAGTATGCACGTGTGGTGACCAGAGGTCAACTTTGAGTGTCATTCCTCAGGTATCCTCTACATTTAAAAAATTTTTTTTAATTTTTAATTTATTTTTATTTTATGTGTGTGTTATGAATGCATGTATG